>OX465278.1:142209613-144609613 GCA_949987645.1 Tachina grossa
ATGCTTTTTGCTATATCGTCGGTTGGTTATTGGTTTGCGGCACAGTATATTCAAAATAAATTATGTCATTGCCAATCAACATTATACATTATAGCTACGGTGACCATATTTTTTAACAAAAAAATAAAGGACATATAGAAATGTAATAATTAAGTCGAGGCGCATTAATAAGGTGACTGCATTAAGCCAGGAAAGACTAATTAATGTAGTTATGTTAGCCAAGCCAAATGTCAAATTTGTATTGTGTGGGCATAATCCTAAAAATATGCTTTTATTTGGGTTATATTCAGTTTTGTATGGTGCTTGACATTTGCTGCAAGAAACATACATACATACACACACTCTGATAATTTTACCCTGCATTGAAAAGTCTGATGGTAATTTATACCAACAAAACTAGTGTTTTTTTTTGTGATAATTATTTTAGAATTACTGATACAGATGTGCCTTGGTTCGGTATGAAATATCAGATTCACTGAGTTGACAAGAAATTCAACACATTGAACATATCGCTCACTAAACCATAAACAGTAACAACTCAAAATTATCAAAATGGTTTTTTTTTTTTTTTTTTCGTAAAACATTTCACTGAACGAATTTCCAATGACTTGGAAAATTTCTTTTACAACACAATCTTCCTGAACAATATTAAATACCGTTATGCTTGTTTTTATGTTACGTATGTACTTGCGTCATTTGTACAGTATAAACAGTTTTTTTGCCACTCCTCAACATCTAGGATTTTTTGAATTGTGACTGTTCAAAATAAAAGGACAGTTCAGGACAATTGATTAAAAAAGGACACTTAAAAAAATTTAAAAGGACATCGTGTTAAAAAAGGACTGTTCCCTCAAAAAAAAAAAAGGACGAATGGTAACCGAAATTACAGCACAACTGAAAAAATAATCTTTGGACAAAAAAAGAGTATCGTATAATTTTAAGAAGCTTCCTTCATAGTATCTATGCATGTAACAATAATTTACAAACTAGTAACTGTTAATATGAAATATGTAAAGGGTGCTTTTTTAGAGAGTCACAACTTTGAGTTGGCATCACTGCTTTATTTGAGCACCCATTTAATAGCTGATAAGTTGCTTTTTGTTTAGTTTGCTTTGAAATTTCATTATTATCGACTTACACCAGAGCAACGCGCGCAAATTGTTGAAATTTGTAATCGAAATAATTGTTCTATTCGTCAAACTCATCGTGCACTTCTTCCATTTTATGGCGTAGATAAACGATGAAGCCCATTTCTGGTTGAATGGGTATGTAAATAAGCAGAATTGTCGCATTCGGAGTGAGGAGAGTCCACAAGATTTTGTCGAAACACCATTACATCCACAGAAAATTACTGTTTGGTGCGCTTTATTTGCTGGCAGAGTCATTGGTCTTCAAAGACGATGATGGAAAGAATGCTTTTCATAAAATTTTCTTTCCAATAAAGCCCGTTTCATTGTGTCACTCTATAAAAAACACCCTTTAGTATCTATTAGTCTCCTGCACAAGATATCTTATAAGAACTTTTAAGACATGAGTGATTCTTCAAATGCTTTGCTACAGCGAAATCTTATAAAACAAACGTTAACAACACTGTTTGCATGAAATGTATTTGAGTATTGTAGGTATAAGAGTAAAGAAGAAAACACTTCGTGACGGAAGAATTTGTGATACTAGCTTCTTTCTACGCATAAGCGCGTGTACAAACGTCATGCATGTATGTGTGTATGATCCTTTATTTTTCTGCGCACATGCAAAGGCACACCCATGCATTAACATTAGTTGTATGCGGTTAATCACATAATAGCTTACCATCTACACATTACACATACATTCAAACGTACAATATGAAAAATAACAAGCATACGCTAATCAACAGTACTTCTTTTGAGTGTTTGTTACAGACAAGCTGTCTTGACGTGCTTCGCTTATAGTACGACAGCATTTATTATTGGTTTAGTATAATACATGCGACGTGAATACATTTAAAAATCATGACGTTTTTACATCTCAAGATTGTTTACGCAGGCCTCTAGTATCTATGTATGTATGTCCATACTGTGCATTTTTTTTTTGAGAATTGACATGCACAGTATAGCATTGCACAGATACATCTGTTTGCACCAGTTTTGCGTGTTTTTGGTTCTGGAATGAACAAATATGTTATTTAGCGTTTTCTGTTACTAGTTGTAAATGTTGATTTTTTAAAGCAATTATTGTATGGTTGGGCAATGAGCAAATGAAAACAACACATTTATTTTCTTTGTTTTTCTAAAACAAATAAGATACATAAAACTGCTTTTACCGTAAGTGCCTTATGTTGTGTTGAGAAAAAAAATACATGGCTGATGATGAATGAATAAAAGCAAAATTTCACATACATATGTAAGTAGATGATACATGTACATGAAACACATGAGCTGCAAATACAAAAAAAAATGACACACGATATGCAAGTGTAATTACTCTCAGAGCAAAATTGTCTCTCTCTCTCTCTCTCTCTATACTTGGCTGCGCCACAAAATAACATAACGAACGTCCGCACATACATCTGTCCATCATGTATTTGTTTCAACATTGGTTTTTTTCATATAATTGTATTACAATCAGTGTGCACACTTAATTTTTTTAAATTCGGTAGAATCGACGAAAAAAAATTGGTAGATTTGAATGTAATTCATTAGAAAGTTTTTTTTTTATTCAGAAAAACATAAAAAATAATTTAAAGAAACATAAAAATAACATAATATATGTACTTATATATAGAGGGTAAGTGCAAGGAGTATCAAGCTAAACATAAACAATGAAGCATTTCCAATAAAAAAAAGTGTTATCCCCAGTTATTTGCTCTTACCATTTATATATAAAATAATATACATAAATAACACGAATTCAGTTTGTGTACATAGGTTTTATAAAGCTAATAAAATAACTTTTATTTGACAAACATTTGTAACTACAAAGATTATATGTAAGATCCATTTATGAACTTAAACTTTTGTGCAAAAATTATTAAATCATTGGTAGGAATAAATATTTCATCCCCAAGGCACAATTCTTTGGCAAATATTAGGTTACTTATAGTTTCAGTTTTTAACCGATTTATTTATTCTGTTTTAATGATTTTCATGATAGAAAATGACCGCTCTGCGGCCGCGCTGCTATGTGGAAAAATAGGCAATTTACACATACTATATCGACTTAAATTACTAAATAACAATATTGGGTAGATTTCAGGCCTTGTTCGGTAGAATTGGTAGATTGTTAAATTCACAAACATATTCGGTAGAATCTACCGAATATCGGTAGAAGTGTGCACACTGATTACAATATGTATTTTTGAGCAAAAACAGATCAAACAGTTGCTCAGCAGCAATACAATAAGCAATTGTTATTTGTTTTTAATTGTATTGTAATTTGGAAAAGCACGCACACACAATAACTCTTATACTAGTTCTGTCGCTGACACTACAATTATATGGTACATACCATGGTATATTTGTTTTGGCTATACAAACGAGTATACAAATGCAACCCTTTAATGCACAGGTATGTCATGGGACAAGGTTATTAATGTTGAACAATATACGTATGTATGTATGTGTGTACATACTATAACCCCCCTATAAAAAAAAAGAAAGTCGCGTGGTGAATGAACAATCGCTCTCTTAATCATCATTTTTTTCAAATCACTCAAATTATTTCGTTACAAACCATAGAACATCCCTATAACGAAATTTTAACAGTCTATTTACTTATTTGGCGCTTCGACCTTTTAAATATTGAATATCGTTGTCAATAAACTTGGAAGTAGGTACTATTTTTTTACTTGAGCAAAAACTATAATTATAGTCAAAATTTTAAATTTTCAATGAAAAAAATTAAAATAAATGTCTAGAAAAAGAACCGCAATGATTTTTTATTGGCTTTTAGTTGCGTAAACATGCGTAACAAAACACACAAAAATCATGGAAATTAAAAAAAAAATAAAAATTGCCCAAATTAAAAAAATAGTCATTAAAAATATTGTCCAATTTCCCTTTTTTAAGTTTCCTCAGGGGCGAATGTTCATTAATATATATTTTTTCAATAGATATACATACATACATACATATCGTTACCTTAATATAGAAAGGCCCTAACTCATTATTTTTTTGTATATTTCGATAGAAGAAAAATAGAAAAATTCAAAAATATCGATTGCAAAAAATAATAAGTTAGAGCCTTTCTATATTAAGGTAACGGTATGTACATAAATGGTAGAAAATTTGGAAAAATTGCAATTTTTAGGTACTTTTAACTAAGTTTTAAATCTTAATTTTTTTTTGAACAAGAGCTAACCTAAATAAATTCCGTAAAGTGCGACTCTGACTCGCGCACGAAGGGTTCCGTACGAACACTAGATATGTAATTTAATACAAACTTCAGCCCATATAATATAGAGTTTTGACATTTTTTTTCGTTTTTGGGATTTTTGGGGTTTTTCGCGTTTTGGCGTTTTTTGTGTTTTTTCGGTTTTGGCGATTTTTTTAAGTTTTGGAGTTTTTTGTAGTTTCGACACTTTTTTCTCGTTTTGGCGATTTTTTTCGGTTTTTGGCGTTTTCCATTTTGGCAATTTTTTTTGGCGACATTTTCGCGTTTTGGCGTTTTTTTTTCATTTTGGCGTTTTTTTTTCATTTTGGCGATTTTTTCGAATTTGGCGATTTATTTTAGTGTTAGAATTTTTTTTTAATTTTGGCGATTTTTTTCGTTTTGGCGATTTTTTTTAATTTTTGGCGATTTTTTTTTGGTTTGGCAATTTTATAATTTTGGGATTTTTTAGTTTTACCGTTTTTGAAAATTTCATACGGTTTCCAAGATACAACAAGTTGTCAAAATTACGCAGTCAAAATTGCCTTAAATGATAGAACACCCTTTAATTTAATTTTTTTTATATTTTAGTGTTAATTGTTGTAGTCTGTATAAAAATACACTAGTTTTACAAATTTGAATATTTCAATTTCAGAATTTCAAAATTCAATATAAATATTTACATACAATTGTATGTATATTACATGGGATTTTAACATTTTTCGTTGCTCGTTTTGGAACACCCTTTAATTTATAACTCTCATGTATTTGTTGTTGTAGC
This sequence comes from Tachina grossa, assembly GCA_949987645.1. Taxonomy (NCBI): domain Eukaryota; kingdom Metazoa; phylum Arthropoda; class Insecta; order Diptera; family Tachinidae; genus Tachina; species Tachina grossa. The sequence continues at coordinate 142,214,742 of OX465278.1, forward strand.
GGCCAAGGTTCTAAATACCCTGTCCAAATTTCAGATCCGTAACTCTTACGGTCCCTGAGAAAATAGCGTGTGACTTTTTTTCAGCTTCAAATTGTAGTCGTAAGAGTATGTAAAAGAAAATAAATGTAAATAACAACAACAGCTATTTAAGAATAGAGTGTTGTCAGCCAATGTAGCAATAGTAAAGTAAGAAAATAAAAAACATGTTGATTATTGAGTTCTTGTTTCAACTTTGTTATTTGTTATTGAGCTTCTCATTTGTTTAAATGAAAGTTTATAATATAATAACTCTAGTTGTTCTAAGAAGCTTTGGGTAAAGGTTCCCTGATGATCTGCATTAGCAACAGTGAAATGCGCATAGGATCCAGCTAAACCCCTCAATAATCAATTTCAATGTATTTTTAATAAAAAAAATATTTTACTTAATAAGTAAAATATTAATTTGGGATTATTAGTGCTTTTAAAATTTTTAAACTTAAAAATTAATTAAATTAAAATAACATTTCTTGCATGTGTGTTTTTGGTATTCGTTATTGCTTTGCTCTGCTGTATTAAATTCATAGTAATGGTCAGTCAACCCCCCTTTTTATTAGGTGCTCAATAATTACCATAAATCTCAATGCGAAAAAGGACAATATATACATTGACCGTTTGTAGCGGGAAAATTAGTACGAGTTGAAATTTTGTGTGGGTCGCACTGGAAAACGCTTAAAAACAAAGTCTTCAAAAGAGAAATATATATGTGTATAAAAATAAAACAAAATATTTATTGTTATATTGAAGAATATTATTAAAAATCATCCCTTGTTTTAATACATGCTTATATGTATGTATGTATATATTTCGAAAATTAAAAATTCTCTGTAATAAATACGACTCAATTCAAGCGCTATTTATGTCAATTGAATTTGGTAGCATGTAAACGTAAATGTTTTATTTTGAATACTAAACATGTAATTAAATAAAAAGATAATGTGAAAGTTTATTTAAAGAAAATTAATTCTTACCCTAACGTACAAAATAATAATAAAAAAGTTTGAAAATTAAAAATGGTTACTCGCGCCTCAAGTGTGCCACAGCTCAATAGCAGCGGCAACAGTAGTAGCGGCAGTTATCAGGGGTCCAGTGGCGGACGCAATCGTCCTACAATTCAAAAAACACGTCGCTCTACTGGTGGCAAATCCGTTACACCGAATTCACGTTCAATAGGTCCGCGTTCACGGAGTCTTATAAATGGCATGCGTCGTGCCAGTCCTCAAAAACAAGTATTGGGTAGTTCTGGATCCAGAAATACACCTGTTTTCTTACGTTCGCGTGAGAATGAGTAAGTAGAAAAATATTCAAATAAGTGCATATATATGGGTGTATGTATGTATGTACTAACTACTCGTATATACATACATACATATGTATGTAAGTATGCATGCGTTCATACAAATTCATCCATAATAAACACGCGATACATATAATAGCAGACTTCATTTAATAGGGTTTAAGTGTGAATTTCTTTGACTAATTTGAATAAACTTTAGTTGACTTCGCCATTCGTAGAATTATTTTCTTTTCTATTTATACCTAGTTCATTAAGTAAATAATGGAAGTGGTTTGAAAACTTTTGATTCATTTGTTAGTTTATGGGCGCAATAAACTCTGTTCGTAACACGTGGATGGATGTCCTTACACATGTTGTACTTAAACAAATTGAAATTGTTGAAAAACAAAAAAAAACTATATTTGATGTTTTTTTTATTTTCTCATAATTAATTCCATAACAAAAGGCCTATTCTTTTTTTATAGTTGTTAATGTTTTCGGGACAGTTTTACCCTGCTAATTATACCTTGATTAATTCTAAATTTCACAAATTAATGAAAAACTTGTGTCTAAAAATATTTTTCAATTAAACCTCTAATTACTATGACAAATGTTTTGGTTATTTTCATTTTAATGTAGTAAAATTATGTACATATGTACTAATTAAAATTTGATCCCTGGCAGCAGGGCTGTCAGATATGGCGATTTTTTGACAAACGTGGCGATTTTGCAAGTTGTTTGGCGTCCACATTTTTCTGGCGATAAATAAATTTGTTGGTGATTTTTATGACTATTTTTTAACAAAATTGAACTTTAAAATTTTTGTAATTCAGGAAATTAGTTTGTTGAAGGAGTAGTCTAAAAAAATAAATCCTACCAAAACTCATCTGCAAGAAATAAAAGCAATTCGATTTTGATGATTTTTCTTATACATATTAATTATAGTAATTCATACGTTTTGAATTTGGATGAGTAAAGTTTATAAGAAATAGTTTTTGTCCATTTTATTTCTACTTTTGGAGATTTTATGTTAAATTTTTATATGATTATTATATAAAAATTTATATTAAAAAAAGTGTTACATAAAAATAAATTTATAAATCTTCTAATTTTTTTTTAGCTCTTTTTAATCATAATATTCTCTAATTTTATTAAGTTAAGGTCTCTTGATTTTATATTAAAAATTTGTTTGTTTATATTTCGATTCGAAAAATATTTTTTGGTTAATATTATAAAACAAATTTATTATCAAATGAGATATAACCGCTAAAATAGCTTAAGCGACACATTTTTTGGACTTCGTTTTTTTACGAAAATCGACTATTTACGATCGCAAATAATTGATTTTGGTCAAAAATTGAAGTTCGAAAATTATGTCGCTTAAGCTATTTCGGCGGTTATGGCACGATATATGTATGTATGTATATTAAGAAAAACTACATAAAACTGATTTTGGCGATTTTTAAAACCAATTTGAAGAAATAGATCGGAAAAAATCTGACAACCCTGCTTGACAGTGTGTGTTCTTTTTATTAAACAAGGATTTTTTGCTTCTGATGTAAAATTTTCAAAATGTTAGATAGGACGGATGGATGCCTTGCGTTTTCTGTAACGATATACAACATATCGAGCCGTAAATGTCAAAAAAGTTTAATCGACACATTTTTAGATATCGTTTTTTTTTTTTTGTTAAAAAAAAATTATGTTATATTATGTTATATCGCGTAAGCTTTTTGCGGTTATGGCACGATATTTTAAAAGCAATTGACAGATTGCTAATTTAAAAAATAAATAGAATTTTAAAAATTAAAATTAAAAAAAATCTGAACTGACTTAAAAAATAAGCACTAAAAAGATAAAAATAATTTAGATTGGGTTAAATAAAATATTTTTATGTGTTCGATTACTCGAGTATATTCAAAAGCTTAAATTTTATTCGATTACTTGAAAAAACTATTCATTAAATTTTTATTAAAACAATTCGAAACTCCAATAATTGACATCCTAATCATATTACCACACCATGGTTGGTATTTTCAATTTAATTCATTAACTTTATTCGTGGAGAATTTTTTTTTAGTTTTTTTTTTTTTGTACAATGTGTCACTAATTTATATACATTTGTATGTACAATATAAATTATTATAATTATGTACACGAAAAAACAGCGAGCTGACAAATAATGCAGATGTTTACTTTTATATTTTTCCTAATCGTACTTAATTGCATCTAGATCGATAAAGTTTGTTGACTTTAAATAAATGGCTATTGTCCCATGCACAGTGGGGCTGATAGAAAAATATATGTATCGTTCATCAGATTTGTTTTAAGGTTCACAAAACTTCTAAAAGTAGCTTATCGCATTTCAAAGGCTGATATTCACCGTCCTATATAAAGTCGAGATCCCACTATCGCACTTCACTGCAGTTGTAATAAAGCCATATAGCCTTATTTAAGAATTAATTGAGTGATAAATTCGTTTCGGTTTATTACTTATGACTTGATTACAGTGAGTCGACAAAAATCGGCACATTACGCCGATAGTGGGATCTCGGCTTAACAGTACGATTATTGAAAAAATGCGATGAGTTATTGTATTTTGAAAATGTTTATAAACTCCATTTGGTCAGGGTTGCATTTTCTCAAAAGTCGTTTGACTATGTAGGATAGTACGTACCAGCCTTAAAAGATATCTGAGTTCAAAAACCAATATTTCAAATAAATAAAGGAAACTTGAAAAGACAAAATACAATCGGCTTGCACAAGGCACATTCATTTCCAGGTAACACCAGGATTACAAAAAAAGATAAAAAATAAAAAAATGCAACAATAAAAGAAACAACATGTTTTTTTACTAAAGAACAACGACTATGGTAAGACTGTTGTAAATTTAGAGATGGTAAAGTGAGCTTTCATTACAATAAATCGTTCAGCAAATTGAAATACGATGAATCAAAACAATTCACATATTCCATTTGCAAAAAAGTTTCGTATATAAAAAAGCAGAAATCTACATCAACTGATACCACACACAGTGGACCAAACACAGAAGAACGCTGATGATGAAGGTTTATTGGCCTTCGAAAAAAAGCTAGCTGTTCCGTTCAACTATGTGTTGTCAGAATATTTACAACTAACTTTGGTGTTATTTGTTCATTAATAATTATCACATGTAATTTGGCTTAAAAACGATACGAACTTTAGCCTGTTCAAATCATAAATATAGAAACAAATGAAGTTTCAAAAATAATAATTAAATAAACATGGTTTTTAGTTTATCCAAAATGTCAAAAATAGAATTTGTTCAAAATAATAATAAAAATTATTCACAAAAAGTTGAAAAAATTTCTTCCCGGCAGCTACCACTAACAAAATTTGCAACGATTAGCACTTTTCACAATTTTTTTTATAATTTTATCCTATTTTTAAATTTGTTTTCAAAGAATTTTTTAATAAAATATTTTTCACATTGAAATTTTTTTGAAAGTTTTTTTTTAATTTCTCTTTCGTAAACAATTTTTGAAGTTTCGGATGAACTTTAATTTGGAACAAAAATAGCTCAACTGCGTTTCTGCTACTACCTGGTGAATGTGCCTTGGGCTTGCATTTTAGGTACAAGAAGAGTAAAATCTTACGACGAACATTTTGAACTTTTAACTGTTCACAGTATGGGTGCTATTTGTTGCCTTTTTCAAGAGGGGACAACTTTGTGCCCTTAAATGAGAGTATAATAGGTTAAAATGTTCTACACAAACGTATTGTCTGAATTCTATGAATCTATTTTTATTTTCGAACTCTGGTTTTAAGTAAAAAGAAATTAAAACAAACATAAATTTATAACTGTATTAGTGTAGATTATTAAAGAGCATATTATAAAGAGCATAGCTTTAAAAATCAAAATTAAAGGATATTCTATCAGTTAATGTCATTTTTACTGTGCATTTTGACAACTTGCTGTATCTTGGAAACTGTAATAGGCAAACTCTTGAAGTTTTCAAAAACGCTAATACTACAAAATCCCAAATTAAAATATGCAAAAACGAAAAACTGCCAAAATGAACAAAACGCTTTAATAAAAAATATCACAAAAAATAAAATAAATCGCTAAGTTGCAAAAAAAAATCAATTAAATGTAAAAAATCGTTAAATCTAAAAATCGCCAAAAACCGACAAAAATAAACAAGCTTTAAAACTAAAAAGTTCGTACAGTATTACATATTGCTCATTTACTCAAAGAACGTCATACGAATATGATGCAGGATTAATCTTCATATCGTTCTTCATATCATGGCTGTCAGATATGGCGATTTCTCGCCAAACGTGGCGATTTTTCAACTTGTTTGGCGTCCAAATTTATGGTTTGGCGACATGGCGATTTTTCTGGCGATAAATAAATTTGTTGGCGATTTTTCTGGCGACAAATAAATATGTTGGCGATTATTATGGCTATTTTTTTAACAAAATTGAACTTCAAAATTTTTCTAATTCAGGAAAATTAGTTTGTTGAAGGAGTAGACCCCCAGGGGAGTGTATGGATTAATTCTATAGACTACGGGTGTGGCAATCCCGGGGCCCCAGCTAGGGTAATGTAGCTTTTTCCGCTGGCGGACCTTTGGCTCATTACCCGTAAAACTTATGTGTTACTACCCAATCTCTGAATATAAACAGAGTAACGGATGTGCACATATTTATAAAAGGAAAACAAATATTGTACGCCCGTTGTTGTCAGCTAGGTGCAGCGTCACCTAGAACTGCCCCTGAGTTCAAAAGACGATAGAGGTGAAGCCCTTGTGGTGGAACTTCGAGGTCTAACCAGAGGCTAATTCTGGTACCACGGGTGCCGGTTGCCCGACAGCTGGGCTGCTTAGAGATAAATGCATTGCGGTTGTCAAAAATTCTGTGCTAAAATGGCTTTTCGTCCTGGATATGACCCCAGGACACTCTCACTTTTTAGTGTCGGGTCTTAGTAGGCGCAGAAGTTTTGGTGGCGAGCTTGCGTTCTTCTCGCGTGAGTGGTCCTCGCTGCTCTGAAGTTTTGAGTGCATGTAGCGGTCGTCAGTTTCCTTTGCTAAAATGCCGAGTTCGTCCTACCCCAAAGGGGTAGACCCCTAAGGGGTTAAAGGGATGATTTTGGTAAGTGTGGAGTAGGCACTGGTTATTTGGCGACACAGGCATGCGTTCTTTATGGATGAGTGGTTAGCTGTGCCGGCAATGGTTGAGGAATTTTCTTGGGGACCTCGCTTAGGTGTATACACAACACCTAAGCGTGGAAGCCGGAGAATTATCGTGGTGGCTGTGGTTTGCTACCAAACATCGCTGGGAGAATAGTCTTGGCTTCCCAATGTTAAATCAATGCTAGTGGTTGGTGTGACGCGGTCAGCCAGACACTGTTCTAGGTGCTGTTGCCATTCAACAGAAGCTGCTATGGGCACGGACATAGCAGCAGAGTTTAGATAGCTCAAATTACCTCAGCAAGGTAATTGAATATAATACAGGGATAACTATATTCAAAGATTGCAACCTATGTGCCTTATGGAATGGGCCATAGGTTCATTCTAAAAGGGTGCATGGGGGCGTTGGTCTGGCGACTAACCCACACCCGGTACTTTGGCACATGTGAGATTAGGCCGTAATGGCAGGTACTCACGTAAAGCGATTGCACATCTGTTGAAGGAGTAGTTCCAAAAAAAATCCTACCAAAACTCGTCTTCAAGAAGTTAAAGCAACTTGATTTTGATGATCTTTCTATAGTAATTATAGTTCATAATGAATTTTTGTATTTGGATGGAGAAAAATTTACAAGAAATAGTTTTTGGCGATTGTATTTCTAATTTTGGCGATTTTCTGATAAATTCCGATACGATAATTTTATAAAAATTTCTATTAAAAAACTGTTTATCGAAACAAATTTATTATCAAATATTTACTAAGAAAAACTGCATAAAACTCTTTTTTGGCGACTTTTGGCGATTTTTAAAATCAATTTGGCGAAATAGGTGGGAAAAAATCTGACAACCCTGCTTCATATGTGCAAAAAAATAAAAATCAAAACGTAACTGAGGAATAAATAAAAGTTACAATATAACTGTTATTTTCTGAGGAATAAATAAAAATCAAGAAATAACTATTATTTGCTGAGGAATAAATAAAACTCAAGAAATAATGATTAAAAAGTGATTTTTAAAATAAAAATTAGAACCGTTACGGTCACTGCTTTAAACTAGTTTTCTGGCAAATTAGTTTTTTGAGTTATGACGTTTTTTGAGTAAATGAGCGATATGTATGTACGTTTGTATGTAGTGTTCGTACGGAACCGTTCTTGTGCGAGTTAAATACCTAATTTACGTTAGGCATTTTTTCATGAAATTTCATGAATTTTGCTAATTGCACCGCTATAGAAGATAATTTTATATTAAAAATGGAAGTAGAATGAATCTCTGATGCATTTTTGGCAACTTTCTTGATACGAGTTGCTCGTCCAAGTCTCCTATTGACAAATAAAAAATTTTCATGCAACTAATTTCATGAAAAAAATGGCAATTAAGAAGATTAATTAAATTTTTTTATAAATTTCTTATTGAACATTTTTGAGTAATCCCCCTTATTTCAGTTATCGACATCGACGTCACTTTAACACAATATCAAAATATTGGAGCTTGTTTAACCGCTCTCGAGAACAATTTTGTGCTAATGACAATCTATTTCCGTTCCTCAAGGTCTAGAAAATAGCATAAACCTGCCAACAGGAGTCATTTGTTTTCGATAACGGGTACACAAGGTTCAATTTTTTTAAAGTGTTAAATATTGTGTTAAAGTGACATCGATGTCGACAACTGGAATAAGAGTGAATATTTTTTCCGTGTTAGTTAAACAAACTTACAAAAATACTTATTATAAAATAATATTCCGAGCCGAATATAAAATGGTCTCAACGGTTTAGATGACTATTATCGCCGCTTGTAATTTGAATACCCCTTACGATTTCAACGTACATTTTTCACTCAATTTTTTTCCACAACAAAATTATTAATTTTTCAAAGTGAATTGAGACGACTATACCTTGATAATATTCCTTTATGTTTCTCAAAATCAATATTATTTTAATACAAACAATTCAATTCACGTTAGCTGTAATAACTTAATTAAATATAATCGTAAAATAAACAAATTTTGCTGCACAATAATTTGGTCGCGTGGCAGTCAGGTGTAGAACAAAAAAAAATCGTTTCCTTTCTCTTTATAATAACAAATCTTATAATTAATCATTATTTCCATATTAGAAATTTATTTATTATTACTATGGAATATACAATTGCATCAGCAGCAATTAAAATTGACGCGTCTTTCAACGCTCAAATCAAATGAGTGTGCCAGTCAGGCATGTATGAAACACAAACATACATGCATATCCTTACCTTAATATAGAAAGGCCATAACTAACTCATTATTTTTTTAAATCGAGTTTTTTGTATATTTCGATAGCAGCAAAAATCTCGTATTAAAAAAATATAAGTTAGGCCTTTCTATATTAAGGTAACGATATAGTAGTTTTATTTGAATAAACAAACTACACAATAAAAAAAACTGAGCGTTGTGCCTAGCGTGGACGAAGAATGTATGGTATGCACAATGGTGTTTAAGGGTAAGAATCCTTGCATATTTGCTTGAATTCCCAAATGAATAGTCTGTACTCTTTGTTAGTCCGTCCTTCCTTAATGGTAAAATGGGAAAACATTTTCCTTAGGAAATCAAATATTTATATTTACATTATTTTCCTTAAATCACACGTTTATTCAGCCTGCTTGTTTAAATATTTGTAATAAAAAAATATATCAACCTGTTAATGCAAAGAAGAAAAAAATCAATGAAATTGCAAGAGGATAAAATAATTACGAAAATAAAAGTCACGCGATTAAATATAAATTTTTGTACAAACATAAAATTGTGCAAATATTTGCAATGAGATATAAAAATTGGCGGGTTGTGTTGCAAAACAAACTACATACAACTTTATCATGTGCAACATTCTATAATCTCTTTATGACGTTAAGCTACAAAGTCATTTCAAAAACGCAAAAAATATTAAAGAACTGCTAAGCTTTTGTAGAAGTTATTTGTTGCCAACGATTTCGATTTGGGGTACTACAGAAATTAAAATATTTACATACCGATGACTTAATATAAAAAAGGTGTATCTCAATTTTTTTAGCCAACGCATAATTACATCCTCCTTAAAGAACTAAACACGATACAATTAAAAATAAAAAAATTTATGGCTATTTAAAAAATAATTTTTGCATGTAAAAGCTTTAGTTTTTATTCAGTTTTTTTGCTTCTCCTGTAAAATAGCGAAAATTCGAGTTACGCCTTTTTTATATTAGGCCGTCGATATATTTTTATAATGATTCAGTTTTTGAGGCATATTCCATTGTCATCTTTTAAAAAATATATTAAACCTTTTATATAAAAAATTACTTAGGGCCATTATTACAACTTGCCGTTAGTTAAAGGCAGGATTTTGTCTGCTCGATAAATATCGGGTGTTTTTTTTAGGGATATAAAACTTCGAATTGAAATAAAACACAAAAAAATCGTTTTAATGTCCATCAATTTGGCTTTATTGGAAGGATAATTTTATGCCATTAATGTTTAAATATGATTTCGGGCATGTGGCCGCCGCGGCTGGCTCGAATAAAGCCAATTCTACAGGTCCAATTTTCAACCACTTTTTCGAGCATATGGGGCCGTATGTTGGCAATAACGCCACGAATGTTGGCTTCCAAGTCCCCTAACGTTTCTGGTTTGTTGGCGTAGACGAGCGACTTCACATATCCCCAAAGAAAATAATCCAATGGTGTCAAATCACACGATCTTGGTGGCCAATTGACAGGTCCATTCCGCGAAATTATGCGCTCATCGAATGTTTCCTTCAATAAATCGATTGTGACGTGCGCTGTGTGGCATGTAGCGCCGTCTTGTTGGAACCACAACTCATCCACATTCATGCCATCCAATTCGGGAACAAAATAGTCGGTTATCGGCGAATCGATTCATTCGGGTCCTCTTCAACACTTTGCTCTACAGCGGCAATTGTTTCTTCGGTGCGCACTGTTCGACGTCTCTGCGGATGCGTATTATCACATAGAGTAAACGTAGTGCGAAAACGATCCATGGTTAACCGAATTAATTGCTTTGATGGACGATTATGTCGACCATAAAATGGACGGAGCTTGCGGTAAACTTCGCGAACTGAACCATCATTTTCGAAATAAATTTGCACGATTTGCAAGCGTTGTTCTTTTGTCAACCTGTTCATGATGAAATGGCAAACCAAACTAAATATTAATCACTTGACAGCTGACAAAATGGCCGCCAGTTAAAAAAGTGATGCCAACTTAAAGTTCTATACCTCAATAAAAAACACCCTGTATATATATACAGTCGGGCCTCGATTATCCGTGATGGTCGGTACCAGAAGCTTTACGGATAACCGATTTTCACGGTTAATCGAATAACAAATATATTTAGATCTAACCACCTGTACTTTTCAAATTTCAAAATTAAACTAATCACTTGTAAATGCTTCTGACTCATCGTATGCAAACAACGGAATTCCCCGTTTTCATGTTTATTATATTGTATGTATGAATTTGGAGTTAATAAAAAAAATTCTGCAATCACGGATAATAGAGGTAATCACGGTTAATCAAAGCAAACAATTTGAAAACATTGCAAAAAAAAACAATATACTGATCTTTGGCCATCACGGTTTTTGAAATCGTTGGAGTCCCAAAAGAAAAATTGTTCACCAATATTACTTAAGGATTTTATTACCCTTTGGTAGTTTTATCCAACCAATAGTGTCCAGTCCGTGTATTTTTCCAAAAGTCTTCATTTGTCTCATAGTGTAATTAACATTAACAACTTTCTTTTATGATATATTTATAAATATTTAATGGATAAATAAATATTAATTGATTGAAATTGCAAAATTAAAGTTTTGTTTTCATGTTAAGACAACTCCTAATGCAAACCATTAGAAACTCCAAATTAAGTAGCAAACAAGAAAATTTTTTTTATTCAATGGAAGTATAAGTTTAGACAAATTGAATGCTCCGCTTTCCAATAATTAGTTATTTTATTAACCCAAATACAGACAATTATCGATAAAATGCTTGACTATTATTAGTAATTGTGTTAATGACAACCTCAGAGAAGTCGGAGGTCGAACGGAAATGAACATTTTTTTTCGAATTACAATGTGCAGCACAAATGAATTCGAATACGAGTATTTTTTTATTACGAATGGAAGTGAATAGAGAATACCACCTCGCTGGCCTAAATTAAACATAACCATAACAACCAGTGATTTTATTTAAAAAAAAAAAAAAAAGTTTGATTAAGGGGAGGGTAATTAAATGTCACATCAATAAATTGTTAATAATTTTTTTTATTTGCTTGATATTTGTAACTTTCATTCCTAACCAGCCTTACATACATAAATAGTTTTCCTTTTTTTTTTTAATTTTTTTAACTTTCACCCTCCTTTGAAATATGAAAAAGTATTTCTTTTAGTATTAATGATAGAAAACTTGTTTCTTTCTTTGTTTTTAATTATTGTTGACTACCACAATTTTTATTAATTGTACTCATAACTGTCATATTATGTATGTATTAGTGACCTGCGCAAGATATCTTCCCTCTAGTTAGCCTAGAACCATATGTCTCTATGTCAATACTCTTTCTCCAGCGACAATTGCACTAGTTAAAATGTCGACAACTTTCTTTTTATGAGCGAGTAAAGATACGTTAGAGACAACAGTTGTAGTGTATTTCTATTGATATTGTCAATGAACGCGTCAATAGTTTGTTTTTCTTTTTTATTATTTTTCTTATTTATTATGTAGACGAGCGTTACTAAAACCTACTAGTGAATCTTTGGTTCAAATATCTCAATATCGTCATAAAAGAACTACTTTCTCAATAGTGCTAAAGTCTACTTTTAGATTTTCAATCACAACCCTATGTTATATGCCAATAGGCGATTACATTGGCTGGGGTACATTTAGTCAGTAGCACTATTGTCAATGTCACTAGAAAATAAATATAATTTTACTATTGACAACGAGCGAGGAAATATCGATATTGTAGACTAGAGCCCCTAAAATTTACTAGTGAATCTTTGGTGCCAATGTCTCCATGTCGTCCCAAAAGAACTACTTAGTCAGTAGTGCTACAGTCTAGTGGTGGATTTTCAATGACAAGCTAATGTTAAATGTCAATAGGAAATCACCACAATTTCACTATTCGCACTTTCTGCAGGGTTATAAGAACTTTTAAGACATGGGGGATTTTTCAAATGTTTTACTACAGCGAAATCTTCTAAAACAAACGTTAACAACACTGTTTGCAAGAAATTTGTTTAAGTATTATAGGTATAGGAGTAAAGAAGAAAATATTTCGTGACGGAAGAATTTGGGATACTTGCTTATTTCTACGCGTGAGCGCGTGTACAAACGTCATGCATGTATGTGTGTATGATCTTTTATTTTTCTGCGCACATGCAAACGCACACACATGCATTAACATTAGTTGTATGCGGTTAATCACATAATAGCTTACCATCTACATCTTACACACACAAATCAACACTACTTCCTTTGAGTGTTTGTTACAAACAAGCAGTCTTTGAACATCGCTTGTTAACACTGATGTACACGTACACCAATACATCCATCGTGCTTCGCTTATAGTACGACAGCATTTATTATTGGTTTAGTATAATACATGCAACGTGAATACATATAAAAAACATGACGTATTTACATTTCAAGACTGTTTACACAGGTCTCTAGTATGTATGTATCAGTGTCCTGCACAAGACCATTTATAAATAAGACCTTTGGAGACAGGAGAGATTTTTCAAATGCTTTACTACAGCGAAATATTCCAAAACAAACGCTAAACAACACTGTTGGCAAGACATTTGTTTCAGTTGTTTGTCTTGCCAACAGTGTTGTTTAGCGTTTAGTTTAGAATATTTCGCTGTAGTAAAGCATTTTAAAAATCTCTCATGTCTTGAAAGGTCTTATATTTAAATGGTCTTGTGCAGGACACTAGTATGTATGTATATACATTTGTATACGTATGTAAATATACATGTATGTATATCCAGTCTAATAATGGTTAAAAACGCGGTGCTAAAGTAAATTAAATAAAATTATTTAAAATACGGCCGGTTCCACGATGTTGCTATTGTTGTTTGCAACACAAGCTGTCGATCGAACGATTTCTGGTGATATCGTGGGACGGGCAGTTAATTTTTTTTAGTATTTGATCTATCCGATCGTAAAGTTTAAACGCTAGTTTAGTTCAACAAAACTGAAATTTATATGGGGTTTAAACTCAACAGGAGTAAATCAGTGAACCATACCTTGTGTGTAGTTTAAAAAATAATATTGTGGCAGCACTAGAATAAATGCCAAAAAAAAACATCTGTCTTGCAGCAGGCTATCAATTCTTTGCACAATCAAAAAGGCAAAAAATTTGACAAATTTTAATTAAAGTTCGCCAAATTTTATTGAGAAAGAAATTATATTTACACCTGACGAAGTAGAATAGTATAAAAGAACAATAAAGTGTAAGAAAACAGAACGAACAAGATCTGAAAAAAGGTAGAGGCTTGGAATAATATGGATAAACAAATTTTAAACCAAAAACAGAGATTAACTTACACTGATTTATTAGTCCTATGGATAATAACAAAAATTTAAAATAATTGAAATTTATTTGCTGGTAGTTTAGCATGTCTATATACGTATTTCATTGGCGCTTGAACCAAATCATCAGTAGACTTTAACCACAAATTTTAAACAGTCACAAACCTCTTACTTTATGCATAGACTTTCAAAAACTATATGAGAATTCATAAAATAATAATACTTTTGAAAATCACAAAAGAAAAAATAAGCTTAGTAGGCTTTGAACCTGACACAAAACCCAGCAAATAATTTATATCCAGGCGAACTCATTTTATTTTTCTACATCCTTATACAATTAGAAATCCATTGGATAACAATAAAAGTATTTATTTATTTATTTATTTATTTATCCAATGGATTTCTAATTGTATAAGGATGTAGAAAAATAAAATGAGTTCACCTGGATATAAATTATTTGCTGGGTTTTGTGTCAGGTTCAAAGCCTACTAAGCTTATTTTTTCTTTTGTGATTTTCAAAAGTATTATTATTTTATGAATTCTCATATAGTTTTTGAAAGTCTATGCATAAAGTAAGAGGTTTGTGACTGTTTAAAATTTGTGGTTAAAGTCTACTGATGATTTGGTTCAAGCGCCAATGAAATACGTATATAGACATGCTAAACTACCAGCAAATAAATTTCAATTATTTTATGTACACTTCTGACAATATGTCAAATAATGGATTTTCTTTAAAAATTTAAAATTTTAAAAACCCCCGATATATATAGAAAAGATGTGATATCTTCTAAACGGTTCTTAAAACATAGCTAAGAACCCTGTCGATGAAGTCACCTTTCAAAATCAAAATCCGTCCAGCCGTTTCGTCTGTACGTGGAGTTGGACAGACACACACTACAAATAAAACCCCTTTTTTTGGTCGGGGGTTAAAAATTAAAAACCAAAATAAAATTTTGTTGCGTAGTGTAGTTGCTGGGGAAAAATTAGTTGTTTAGTTTAGTTTGATATTTAAGTTTTGATTATATCTTTATTAATGTTTGTGTTTTTATGGTAAACAATAACATTGTCCTTTTCATTTTTCTTCAAGATTACCAAAACAAATTATAGATAAGGGTTAGTAAAATGTTCACATCATTGAAAATTTGAAAGGAAAATGAAAGCGCTAACTAATGAATGAATTCGGTCTTTATCAATACATTCTTACGTATCTAGATTATAATTAAGATACATTATATGAACTTAAATATCACCCCTTTAATGCAAAATAGGCATAACTTAAAAACAGCTACGGACTTATGTATAATCAAAGCTTGGTATGAAGTTAGCATGAGTGGCAAAATTGAACATGGTCTTAATGTGTTTTGCTATACAATTTTGCATTAAAAATCATGCTAGGATGTAACCGTGTGTTAAAACTACATTATGCTTTGATTTTTAATGCCAAATTGTATAGAGGAACTCGTCAACATTTAGTTCAATTTTGTCACTTATGCTAACTTCATGCCAATTTTTTATTATAGTTATATAAGGCCGCTACTTCTTCAGAAATCAAATTTAAATTATTCAATATATATATGTACATTAGAGTTTGACCGATTAATCGGCTTCGGCTTCGGCCTTCTGCTAAAAGTTGGTAATCGGCCAGCATTCGGCCTATGACAAAAATCGGCCGATTAGCCGAAGCCGAATATTTTCCATTCCAAGCTTTAAAAATAAAATTATGTTTGGTCGTTGCTCGTCGACAGTTTCTATTGTGTTAAACGTTTTGAAAGGGTTGCTTTGAAATACAACCCTGCTGCTTTCTATTTTCTTTTACTTGGACGTTCTTGTGAGCAAAGCAAAGTTTTTTCTTAATTCATATCAAACGTAAGTATCATTCTTAAAATTTAAAACATTTGGCTTCAATTTTGGCCGAAGTTTAGGATTTTAGCCGAAGTTCGGCTTCGGCCCAAAAAAAACGCCTTTGGTCGATCTCTAATGCACATACAACTCAATGAAGATATAAAAATATTTTCTTTTCTCACAAGATTAAATATGATATGGGCATTTTGTCGCGTGCGACAGCAAGCAATTAATTTTGAATTTCAGAACTATGTGACTCGACTTTTCTTAAAATATTACAAATGTAGTATATATAGAAATTAAAGAAAAAAACTTTCGTTTTCTTTGAAAAAAAAAACTATTCCTGGGGAAAGGCCTATATATCGAATTTTTCTACATTATTAACTGCAAAAACTGATTTTTTTAAGATATGACTATGTTGCAATTAAGAAGCGATATATGTATGCATGTACAAATGTGTGTATATAATCAAGGTGATATTTCCATAAGAATATTTTTATTCATATGGGAATTAAATATGTATGTATGTATGTATGTATATATGTATGTATGTATGTATGTATGTATATATTATGTATTCTAGGGCAAAACCATAAAGTACGGACAATTCTAAGAAATTCAATAGGTGATTTATGAAATAAAATATTTTGTTATAATTAATGTAATTTTCTTGAGACAAGAAAAGTTAAATTATGCTGTCTAGGGGAAATTCTACATTTTCTGTACCACTACGCACTTAATCAACAATGACGAATAGAACTGATTTTTTTTTTAATTTTAGAATTATTTGTGAAAAGAAACAACCGTCTGATTTTTTCCCTGAGGTGTAGGGCAGAATAAAAAAAGTATAGTTTTAAGTACTCTTTGAGTATTGGGCGTCAAACAACTATGAATGCGTACAACTAAAAATAAAAAACATGCTCATATGCAAACACATGCATTAATTTTAAACAGAATATGTGTGAGCTACAATCATACGCATGAGTATACAAATACTAATCGGCTATACATGCGTATAAACAGGGCTGTTTTATTCATACACACACATAAAGCATTTTTTCAAACAACCACACACACACACACACTTTTCTTTCCATTTTATAGACACAGTGCCGAATGATGAATAAATATCCCGAGTATCATGCGTATATTTTTTGTCTGATTAAATATCCATAGCCTGATAAGACTATACTATAAGTATGAGAGAGACGGTCAATGCGTTTGATATGTATGTCACTTTTTATTTTTATTTGTTTTATTTGTTGCTTGAGAGAAAATACTCGTATGTGACCGTACGAATTGTTTGCGTAACAATTATGATTACACCCAGTTAGTACAATTAAGACTATTTACTTATGCAGAATATTTTTTTTTTTTGTCATTCTCTGGTGTAGGCATGTTTAGAAACTTTGGAGAAAGTATTTGGGCAACTATTTTTGCGGAACATAATAACTTTCTGAGTCCTTCATATAACGGTAATTTTTCTATTCTAACAGATCGTAAAAACCAACAATAAAATGCGGGAAGACGGTACTTGAATGTTCTACAAAAATGTTGGCCATGAATATTTACTACAAATCTTCATGATACCACGAAATAACTACATACATACATATCGCTCATTTTTTCAAAGAACGTCATAACTACAGAATTAATCCTCATATCGTTCTTCATATTGTGTAAAAATTTCATACAAATATCTTGTTTACTCAGCTCTTGAGAGAAAAATTAAATTTTCTTTCTCGATTTAGTTGTGTGTAAATTGAAAAATTTAAACTCGTTTTCTGACGAACTACTTTTTTCGAATAAATGAAATGATTAAATGAAAGAAAAGAACGAATAATAAAGTTTTGTGAATACAACACAGTCTGTACTCACTCACTCCTTTCCTTTTTCCCTTCTCTCCCACAAAGTCAAGCTTCTTCAAAGTAAACTTTGCGTGTGCGAAAGGGGTCTATACTTTTTTACATTATTTATATTTTAATTATAACATGTATATGTATATTAGTCTAGAAATTTTCGCAATTTCATTAACAAATTCATTAATAAACATAAAATTATGTGGCAGTTATATGGAAGATTAATCATATAATAAATGAATGTAATACATAACACTGAGCAACAGTGATTTGGATGTTTAAATAAAAATAGCCGATCCTACTGTACTTTTGCCTCCTGATTACGATAGTGTCATTAGTTTTTCTCTATCAGCTCTAGTTTTGAAGATATAGTGTCATTTAGGATTCGCATAATTTGCATCTCTTTTTGTATTATACCTTTAATATATTACGAATGGTACTCCAAACTTAAAAATACTTTCTGGATTATTTATCTACACAAAAATCCCTTTCATTAATTAACCCGGTCAAAAAAATACTTGTGTGGCAACACTCTATTCTTAAATAGCTGTTGTTGTTATTTACATTTATTTTCTTTTACATACTCTTACGACTACAATTTGAAGCTGAAAAAAAGTCAGCCAATGTAGCAATAGTAAAGTAAGAAAATAAAAAACATGTTGATTATTGAGTTCTTGTTTCAACTTTGTTATTTGTTATTGAGCTTCTCATTTGTTTAAATGAAAGTTTATAATATAATAACTCTAGTTGTTCTAAGAAGCTTTGGGTAAAGGTTCCCTGATGATCTGCATTAGCAACAGTGAAATGCGCATAGGATCCAGCTAAACCCCTCAATAATCAATTTCAATGTATTTTTAATAAAAAAATATTTTACTTAATAAGTAAAATATTAATTTGGGATTAGTAGTGCGTTTAAAAAATTTTAAACTTAAATTGTAACAATTCCCATAAAAAACACTAAAACTCTATTTTGTTGTGCAGTGTAATTTATAGTTTCATAAATTACAAACAATAAAACATTAGTGAAATCTTTTCGTGTTACCAAAATACCGGGTGTTCTCGACCGGTCATGGAGGCGGCATTAAATACTTTCATACATAAGTATACCTGCATGCAAATATATTTCGCTACAAAACTAAAGTATGCATGTAGTAAAACTCAAAGAAATGCTTAATTGCAAAAAAAAAGAAACTCCAAAAGAAAATAATAACAAAAAAATATTTAGCAAACACCCCATAAATAAATTAATTCTACACGAACGTCGTTTATTTGTTTGTATGTATTTATTTTAACGGAAAACCGTTGCAGACATTCCCAACCCTAAATCGTACTTTCCTTTATGTTATGTTTTTTGGGTAGCGGCGCATAGAAGAAGAAAGGTAGATCAAAAATATAAATTTTCTACTTCCGGCTTGAGCAACTAACTTAAGAATAATAATAGATTATCAGCCAAGGTATGAATAACAATTCCCCGGGTGGTTTTCCCCTTTCCCCATACCTCATATTCGGGGCAATCATGGATAAAATTCCGCGAAAATTTCTCCTTTTTCCAAGCAAAAAAATTTTTCCCTATTGCTACGAGTATTGTTTGAAATTGTTTCCCGCGAAAAATCTCTCGCATGATTGCCCTCATTATGAATTAAAATTTCCTCGGGAAAAAAGTAGGCATTCCAAATATGAGGGAGAGTGAGAATTTTTTGAGAGTTTTCTCCCCAAACATTTTGAAGGAAACTAATGCAAAAATTTTAAAATCAAGTTAATAAATGTTGTAAAACAATGTTATAAGCATTTATTGAGAACAAAAAGTTTAACGCTCTAATTCATAAAAAATATTTTAGGTTTATTAAAGGTTTATTTGACAAATTTCCCATAGAAATATGTCAAATAAGCGCTTAATAAACCTGAATTATTTTTTATGAATAAGGCAGTAAATAAGCACCAGAATGTTATATTTCCCTATTGTTTTATGCATTTTTATCTAAGCACTGCGCACATCACCTTTAATAATATGAACTACTTCTACCTTCAGAAAAAATAATAAAACACTAAATTTAGCACGCCTCCTTTAAGTTCACATAATAGGTAAATGATATTAGCGGCAAACTTTAGAAAATTTACATTTTCATTTCTACGTACAGTCAGTGGGAATTTAATATCCATTCGCATCTGCACCTGACTCAGTTTTAGCTCCACTTTCTCAGCATAAAGTTGTTCCTTTTTTTATTAAATTTGTATTACTGCACTGAACGGTTGATCCAGAATTTACTTGTGATTATTCCCCGGGAACAAATGATAGGGAAGAGATAAAACTCTCCGGGAAATTTTATAATGAAAAATGTTTTTGCAAGCAACTTCAGCCCGATCCCTTTTCTTTTATTATAAATAAAAATTCCCTCTTAAAAAATCAAATGGGGAAAAAGTAGCTATTCTCAATGCATTTAAACTTCGTTTTTCGCTCGAAATTTTTCACGTGCAAATAAAATTTCTATCAATAAAAAAATGTGTTATTGTTCTGGCAGTTAAAGCACAAACGCAAAATTTTTCAACTTTAATGGAGCTATTGCTTGTGGTTTCCATAATTGTAGCAAAGAGAAACCTGCAAGATTTTTTTTCTTCAACTTACTTTAAATTTAAATAAAACATAAATTTTATTTATTTTTGCACACAAAAAAATTAATACATATACATATCGCTGTTAACAAGTAGAAAGGCCCTAACTATTATTTTCACGATATTAAGTTTTTCAGTGATTCCAATACATTTTACACAAATACACCTCGTCACAAAAATTTATTGCAATAGTATATAAAATAACGCTTTTACAAGCAGTTTTACAAAGCAGTTGTACAAGCAATTGTACTGGTTAATATGTTTTTACCTTCTCCTGTAAAGTTACAGTTATTTGAGTTGAGGCCTTTCTACTTGTTAACAGCGATATATCAACAAGCTAAACAGCCGCCATTGATATTCATTGATGCCACTGTTTCATATTTTTCTTGCCGCGGATTTTATGATTGGAGGAACTTTTTTTTCGAGAAAAGTGTGTTCCGTGGGAAAGAAATTCCTAGGGAATATTCATGATTGGGCTGATTGTCTTAATTAGGTGAATCATTTCATGCCAGTTTATATTGTGGCTCCGACTTGACTTGTGGCTCTTGACTTTTTTATGTTTATAGACCATAAACACACGTCTATATAACAGAAATAAAAAAAAAGAAATCTTAAAAATGTTCCTTCACCTAAAGGTTGTGTAACCCAGATGCTTCTCTTTATCGTTTACTATTGATACAAAGTTCGCCAAAAGAAAAATGTATAGCGTAAATTAAATGTAAAAGATTTTTCATATAAAAAAGATCTTAGAAAAATAAATTTGAGAACATCTGACGACCTACACAGTCCGTCTCAAACAAGTGGTCAAGAATTTTTTTATATTTATTATAAATAGAAAACCATTTTAAGAATATGTTTGCTTATAAATCGCACAACACACACACATTGTTATTATAAAGGAAAATCTCAAGTTCAAGTTAAAGTTAATTTTCCAGTAATTTTTCAAGAATATATATTTTATTAACGTCAATTATAATTTCCTTTAAACGAATTAGAATTGGCAGTGCTGATACACTAGAAGTGGTGGCCTCTAAATCGACGGGTAGTGAACCCTCAACACCAGAAGACAATATAAATGTAGTGGTTAGAGTACGACCCTTGAATGAAAAGGAAAAACGTAATAGAAATGGTTCGATACTACAATTTCCTGGAAATGGCCAAATTATTGTGAGTTAAAGTTTAATTAAACTAAAAACTAAAGTAATCATTAATCATTCCATTGCAGATTGAAAGTCACGATTCGTCGGCTAAAAGTCGTAATCGTGAAAGTGTGCGCGTCTTTACCTACAATGTTGTATTTGAGCCGGGAGCTACACAGGAGGATATACTTGATTACTCAGGCGTCAAACGTATAATTGAAATGGCTATTGAGGGTTTTAGTTGTACAGCTTTTTGTTATGGACAAACCGGTTCCGGTAAAACGCATACACTCACTGGTCCACCTGATTTAGTAAGTTGATTTTAAAGATTTTTTTTGGGATAAAATATTCATACTCATGTTATTATTATTTTTTTTCTTGACAATTATTTAATAGTTTATTGGTAAACCGAATCCCAAAGATCGTCGCCATGGTTTAATCTTCCGCTCGTTTTTGTACCTCTTCCAATTGATCAAAAATCGCAAAGATATAACATTTATTTTAAAGGCCTCTTTTATGGAAATCTACAATGAACGGGTAAGTAGTCAAAGGAAATTTTATCTACGAGTGATACTCGTATAATAAAAACAGTCATGAATTCAAATTTAGGAATTGGGAAAAGTTTATTTATTTTAATTACACACACTACAGCGCGTGCAAGGTTTTATTTCTTGCCATAAATCTTAATATGCCCCACGATGTCGACAACTTTCGACTTATTTTTGTTTTGTCATGGTGCCAATATATCAGGTGACTGTGTGAGGAATTGTACGACAATGCGCGGTATCAGAAAACAAAACAAGTTTTTGACATTTGTCATATACAAAGCAAATATGTATGTTGATAGAATAAAAAATATCAGATGAAATAGCGCTGCCACCGGGGGCTATTATGTAATTCGATTCGAAAAGAAAACTGTTAAACTTTGTATGTTATTAACATTACCATTCGAACACATTTCCGTTCCATTCGGATTACGTAATAACCCACCTGGTTAAAAACGACTTGGTTGGATACTTGTGTTTCGAATTATATCTGATGCTGAATTATTTTTTAACTGGATAAAAATTATGTTAGAGATCTCTTCCCTTCTCTGGTTCTCAATTGTTAACTCAATTATTCACGAATAGAACAATATGGGAGACGATGTGGCAACATTATGACCAAAGGTTCGAATACTATCAGCAACTGGGCTGCACAAAACCGTGAACTATTCCTTTTCGGTCAGTGGAAAATCTGCCTTGTATTAGTTTGAAAAAAAGTGGTAAATTTTTGACACCTACAAAGTCAACAGTTATTTAAGTTTTGAATGACAATATCAACTGATTTACTCTCAGACAATCGAACTGAAACGAGTTGGCAACAACAATAAGCTTTCTAAAATGAAAGTTTTCAGTGTAGACATATCCCCCATTTAATTCAATAATGGCATAACTCAAAAAATTAAAGGCCTTATTTATAAAAATTATTAAAGGCATAATAATAAAAAAAAAATTATGAAAATCTGTTTTAAAAACTTTTTATAAAGCCTTAATAATTTTTATAAATAAGGCTGTAAATTTTTTAACTAATGATGCAGAAATAATTCTTATTTAATTTTTTTATTTTCTATTAATTGGAATTGTTCCCAGGGAAAAATTTCCCGCGGAATTTTATTCATAATTGGCTGGATTGTGTATGTATACTTATTTCTTGAGAAAAAAAATTATTTTTCCATTAAGTTGTTGAGGGCAATTATGAATAAAATTCCGCGAGAAAATTTTTTCCGGCTAACAATTCCAACGAACAGCAAGTAGTAGGGAAAACAAAAAATTCTAATTGGAGAAGACAGAAATTTCTCGCGGAATTTTATTCATAATTGACCTCATTTTTCTGTAAAACTAGTTTTTTTAGTTATGACGTTGTTGCCGTAAATGACGGTATAAATAACTTGTATGTAATATTTTTTTATTTGCTTTAAAAAACGCGACCCCTTGTATAATTTCGTATTGATGCAAGGGAAGATTAAAAAAATACACCACTATTTCATGTGAAACGTTGAAGAAATGGATTCGGTGCAGACAAATTGTCAACATTAAGTGTCTGTCAAAAGGGCGAAAGCAAAATAAAACTTAAATATTTAAGGTTAATGGGATCAATTTAATCAAATCAAGATTTATCGATTACAAGGAATTGTTCGCTAAGTTTTTTGTAAAATACATACTATATATATGAACGGAAGAAAAAATATTTAAAATATACACACATACATACATACATATGCACTAATTGCGTTTCATGGAATTCCCTTAGAACTATGTTTTAGTTCATGCATGACAGGAAAAAGGGAGCATTTTCATTAAGTAGAGTACACACTATAGAACGTGGGTGACAGTTTTGCTCAAATTTTGGCTTGATCGATAGTGTGAACACGAATTTAGCAAGTCAACAGTCAACCACAGAGTGACAGTCAGTGGCCATATTGGTTTTTGACTGACAGTGTGTAGCAAAAGTGTAAGTCAAGACATATTTTTGTAGCATAAACAACTCAAGTTAGAAGCGGAAAATTATTGTTTTAAAAATTCATATATTTGGTCAGATATTAAAGACAAAATCGTACGAGTAGTTGTTTGTGCCGGTCCAGACTTGCAATTTTTGTTGCAGCAACTTTTTATTTTTTAATGCAAAAGAGCGAGAGAGGAATACAAAAAGTATATATTTCTATTTCAACACTCTCACACATATTCAAGAATTGCTGCAACAAAAATTGCAAATAATGCCTATCCAATTTTTGTTTTTTTTTATGTTTGTGTGTAGCAATTTTTTTCTTGAATCAAAGTTTGATTGTCAAACATGATCGATAGTCTGAACAGTCAACTATATCATGCAAAACTGATGTATTTTTGACTGTCACTCATGTTCAATAGTGTGTACCCCACTTTGTATTCTCTTCTTTCTTTAAAACTTAAAAAAACTTCCTCAACTAAACTTGACGTGCGTGAACCCAATATGGTATAACATTACTTGCAATACTCAATTCTTTTGCAAACGTTGACACTGTTTTGGCATTAAAATTTAAATTCTTAATTCCGATTAACCCAAAAAACCGTGACGTTCCTCTATTGTACAATCAAAACAAAATTTATTTTAGTAACATTTGGAAAGTACGTGCAAATATTAAGTTATGGTGCAAAGCTGCCGCTAGAACAAACTTTTCAATTTCTAAATTAATATTGTAAAAACTTAAAACTTTTTAAAGCTTCCCTCGTTCATATATGTGACGCGCAAAATAGAAAGGAACCTAAGAGTAAAAACCTGTTTTGTTCAGGAGAGCCATTTTAAAGATTTAAATACGTGTATCTTTGGTGTACCATCACTGAATAAAACGCGCATATCTCTGGGAGGGAACACTTTTGGGGCATGGGATCGGTCTCATTCGATGCTCAGATGTTGTCCACATCAAAAAAAAAAAGTGAAAATTGATTTTTTTACCCTTAGGTCCCTTTCTCTATGCGCTGTCACATATGTAAATTGTTTATTCAATAGGTAATTGATTTGTTAAATCCCGGTTCGGCGCGCAAACCTCTATCGGTGCGCTGGTCTAAAAAGTCTGGAGGTTTCTTTGTTGAAAACCTATTTACAGTGGATTGTGAGGAATTAGATGACTTATTGGCCGTGCTGGAGGAAGGTAAGTCATATAAAATTTACTATTATAACAGGTTTAAATATATTTTACATGCTATGAGTCAATTAAATAGAGCTTTCATAAATACATATGTATGTATTACATTTGGGATTTTAATTTCATGTTTTAGTGGTGTTATAAATTACACTCCCTTGTACATTTTTTTACGTTATTTACAGCAAAAGGATTGCTCCTATTTTTTTTTCATGTGACCCATTAAAGTTAAACATGCGAATTATTCATGTGGAAGAACTGTTGCGGTTTTATTACCCGTAGGCTGTCAATTATGTCAATAATTTGATGTAAACTTACACTCTGAGAAATTTGTTGAGGTATCATAATAATAATTAACTAGATATACCAAACAGACGACACACTCGTCCGTATTCTAGAATCAAAATGTAAATAATTTAAGATTCAAAGAAAATGTACCACCTATCTAAACGTCATAAAAAATTCATTAAAACACAGCCACACACAAACTTGCATACATATGCAAGCATAATTAAATAATATATGAAATTAAAAAAACATAAACAAAATCCTTTCAAACAAGCTAATTCACTTTATTCAAGTCTCTTCCTTCTCTCATACAACAACAAATAAGAGAATAAAAAATTGTTAGATCAAGAGAAATACTACAAACACACACACACACACTCATGTTTTGTTTCTTTTTTACTTGTAAGCTAATAAATGCGTGTGTAATATGTGTGCATGTAGTAGTAGCAACTTTAAACGCTTATAGCTCCCAAAATACTAAACCGATTTCAATAAAATATAGATTCTGCACATCTGTACAGAAAATCCTTTAAAACCATATAAATCTTTTTAAAATCGGTGTAGTGGTTGGTACCAGCGTAAAAGGGATTACAAAAAACATGTTCGCCTATTAATTATATAGATAGATAGATAATAATAATTAATAATAATAATTAATAAGGACGACTGGATTGAATGGGTTCACACATGGTTATTTTACACCTAATTCACACGAAGACTTTTATGAAGTCTATTTTTCGACGTCACTTTTTGTTTGTTAGCGAACGGTGTAGAGAAGAAAGAGGGGTAGAAAAAATGACTCGATTTCTGTTTTCCATGGTTTTTTTCATATTTCTCATTACATTGCTCTTGTTGTTATTGTTGTTACGTTTTAATGTTACTCTTCTATCTTATTGTATTTTTTTATTCTTGCTCTTCTAACTTATTGGCTATATGGGTGAAGAGAAGTAAAATTAGACGTCCAAAAAAAAAAAACATCGTATGAATGCAAGGAATTTTTGGTAGCAACTTCAAAAGAGAATTAAGAAAAATAGACGTCATAAATTTCACCGTGTGAATTAGCACTTAGTTGAGCTACTTTTGAGTTTATGCAAGAGAGGGGAAGATAATCAAGATCGGAGCTATTATACTTTCCTCTCTTGCCCATGCACTAAGAAGTTCCCCAACTAAAATGGCCGTGTGTGAATCCAGTCTGTGTGATAGTTAAGAGAAATTTTTAAAAAGACCGATGGTTGATTAAGTAGATTAATTTGATATTCGTAATTTTTTGGGAATTCGATAAGATATTCGTTTATATAGGCTAAAGTTCGTATAATATTACAAATCGCCATTTACTCAAACAACGTCATAATTGAAAAAATTGAATTTTTTAGTTAATGATGCAGAATTAATCATAATATCGT
Source organism: Tachina grossa (assembly GCA_949987645.1). NCBI lineage: Eukaryota > Metazoa > Arthropoda > Insecta > Diptera > Tachinidae > Tachina > Tachina grossa. Next base: position 142,241,572 of record OX465278.1, read on the forward strand.
TCTTCATATTGGGTCTGATTACGAGTATTACGACTTCGACTACGACGATTTTGTACCAGACTAAAGAGCATTGCAGCATTTTTGCTTTAATCTAGTACAAAATCGTAGTCACCGTAGTCGGAATACGACACTCGTAATTAGGCTAATTGTGTAAAAATTTCATATAAATATCTTGTTTATTTAACTCTTATGAAATAAATTTTATTGTGGGTGGCGAGGGCGGCGTTGGTTGGCTGAGATAATTAGCATGTTGACTACAAAACCGAAGGTTCTGAGTTCGAGCCCGGTCTCCGACAGTCATTTAATAACAACACCACGAATTTTTTCTAGCGTGCATTAATGTCCCTTTGTATCAGTTCTTGTAGGAAAGTTCAAGTGATAATGCATAGACACGGGTCACTGAACTATACCGAATTTAGCAGATGCTAATCCTAATGTAACACCAGAGCGCCCTCCTTCGTCGGTATTGTGTAGGAGAGTCATTGGCGAAGTAAAATAATTAATAAAATTTAATACGTCTTATTGACACCACAGGCGCTGCAAGCTCTGCATTATTAAAATTGCGCAAAAAAGCAGAGTTGTAAAATAATGAAGCTTTCCGATATATCTTCCTTCACTACCTGTCTTCTTTATCATTAACGCTTTCCTAAAGAAGGTAACACCTAGTAATAGTAGTAGGCATTCATTGCCTGAGTGTTACTTCTCTTAAAAAATAAAAATATATTAAATTTTCTTTTTCCATTAAGTTAAGTGTAAATTGAAAACTTTAAACACATTTTCTAGCAAACTATTTCTTTTGAGCTCTGACGTTGTTTGAGTAAATGAGCGATATGTATCATCCGTACAGAACCCTTTCGTGTGCAAGTCAAAGTCGCACTTTACTGAATTACGACATCATCTTAATGATAGATACTCGTAAATAGCTGATGTGCAAACCTAGTCTCTCTTTGAGAATGGCACAAAAATTTTTCTTGTCTTCTTTAAAAATTATTGCAATAATTGAAAATTATTTTCTTTAAAACTAAAGCTTCCTTAGCTTATGATAATTTTTATTTAATATATGTGTATACTAATTTTTCTGAGTGTATGCTTTGCAATTTTATATACAGCACGCAATACACTTTGTATGTATTTAATTTAGAACAGGTGGGTGTCAAAATGAGGCTTCACTCGTTCTAATCACCTACATATTCACAATTAAGGTCGGAAGCAGCAATTAATTTTGCTGCTATCTTTGCAGACACATTACTCGTAAGAATGCAACAGTAGCAAAAAGTTTTCAATATAACAAAATTTTACATACAAACATACATAATTAATTACAGGTTGGAATAACACATTTTAAATGCAACAGGAATATTTGTTATTATCGATTAGATATTATTAGAAGTGTAGAAAATTATATTTTATTGCGAACCTCCTCCTTTTTTTAAGTCGTTTAGAAATAAAGCAAAATTATGCTATACAAAAATTAAACAAATGAAAAACCGTGGTCGTCTAATCTTCGCTTTCGATAACGAGCTGATTCCATGACGTTTTTTCAGTTGGAGATCAAGGCATTCGCTATTGAACAATGTAATAATACGGTTCGATATTGAATGTCACAGGCCGGGTTTCCATCTGTGTGACATGTGCCAAAAATAAGCGTAACCACTAATTACTAATGAAAAACTATTTGATTAAGACATGTACTTATTGATTTAAACAGTTTCCAATCATGTTGGATTCTATAAAATTGTCTATTAGTTATTTATGAAACTGTTTAACTTACGTTACGTTAAATACGTGTCTGAATCAAACAGTTTTTCATTAGCAATTAGTGGTTACGCTTTTTTGTGCACACAGATGTAAGCTCAGCCATAATCTTAAACTGAAAAAAAAACGTGATCGAATCAGCACATTGTCGAAAGCCACGATTAGACCGCAGGTAAACGGTACGAGACATACGTCCCAAAACTGCGGACGCCCTAATTGGCAGATCGCTATTTTTATGTACCTCCTTGATATGGGTATCAGAGGAAAGATATATTTGAGAAGAGAACTCAAATTAAAATGGAATTAAGTATAAGCGCGCCCCCTTGATTTGCGAATCAAATGAAAGTGTTGTCAAAATAAAAAATTAAAAAGAATTCAGGAACTCCGAGTAAAGCTCGTTCAACCAGGTATTATCCTTGACACTCTGCACTTAGACTTACTTCAGTTAAATTATTTATATATATTTCTTCATAATGTTTAATAAGCATTGCATTCAATTAAGTGAAATTAATATTTTTAGGTATGCGAAATAGAGCTGTGGGATCACATGCAATGAATGATCATTCGTCCAGATCGCATACAATTCTAACGGTACACATAATTTCGGAGAAACAAACCGATGGTGGTGTATTTTTATCTAAGCATGGGAAAATTAATTTTGTTGATTTGGCCGGAAGTGAACTGACAAAGAAGACCATGAGTGAAGGTAAAACTCTAGAGGAAGCCAATAATATTAATAAAAGCTTAATGGTATTAGGTAAGATTTTCTTAATTTTACTTAAGCACACATGTGCATATGTATGTATGTAGTTATTCACATTTATTGATTGTTTTCTAGGATATTGCATTGCTTCTTTAAGTGATAGTAAAAAGCGATTTGGCCACATACCCTATCGAGACAGTCAGTTAACCAAACTATTGGCAGACAGTTTGGCTGGCAATGGTGTAACGCTGATGATAGCCTGCGTCTCACCGGCCCAGTATAATTATGCTGAAACTTTAAATACATTGCGTTACGCATCGCGTGCAAAGCGCATACGCACAAAGCCTGTCATTATGATGGATCCCAGAGAAGCTTTAATTCTTAGTCTTAAGCGAGATGTACAGTCATTGCAAATGGAAAATGAACACTTAAAGGCTGCCTTAAATTTACATCGAAATGCTATCAAAGAAGATGGTCCAGAAGTGGTTGAAATTCCAATGGATCATGGTGGTGTTATACCAAAAGTTAATTTAGAACGATTGCCTGAATTGGATGGCAGTGAGTTGGCCGAGTTGGTGAAATTGTATATGCAAGAAAATGAAGCACTGAGGCAAGAAAATAATCATCTTTTCACGGTGCGTGAAACTATACTCAGGGATCAGGAAATCGTCTGCCGAGAAAATGAACGTTTACTCAAGAAATTGGAAGACGTTAACAAGTAAGTTGAGTGTACAGATGTACATATATATTAATTATGAGGAATAGATTTATAAATTTGTTAAAGCTTTTTCTTTGTACTAGTATTTAAAAGTACTTGTTTTTAATTTTGAACTTAATATAATAATTTCTTAATATTTTGACATAGTTTAAAAAATTTTTGTTGTGGCTAAAAAGACAAGTCATAAAATAATAAGACTTTCTGAACTATGTTTATTCCCAGCAAAAAATTACACATTACCATCAGAAATACTTGCGATATAATGACTTACTTTTCTGATTGCCAAATTTCATTACTCGCTTACAAATCTCATTACCTAAAATGTAAAAAAATTATGTACAAGTTGCTAAATGAAGAGAATGATTTTTTTAGATTAAATAGATTTAGTTTCCAAATAAAAAAGGTAAGTACTTCTCAAGAATCGATTATTTTAGTCTCACGCCTTGTTAAAATCATTAAGTTGGTAATCCAGTAAGGAACAGCTTCCACCAAAAATGCTTAATTCCAAACTCGATTAGGTACCTTTTTTTGAAATTTTTTGCTGGGTTGTTTTGTTTGTGATAGAGTTTACCAAAGGAATTGAGAGAGAGAGAGAGAGAGAGAGTAAGCAATCCTAACGGGTTGGCCGGGTTACCTTAATACAAAAACTCCCTAACTCATTTTTTTAAACCGAGTTTTTTTGCATATTTCGATAAATGAAATAAATGAATAGAAATATGCAAAAAACTCGTTTTGAAAAATAATGAGTTTGGGACGTTTATTTATTAAGGTAACGATATACACTATTAACTACATATTTATGTAGCTTCTAAACAATAACACTGTGCTCGAATCGGAAACTTTTTTTATACCATCCCGGGGACCCGGTGGGTAAACCTAATTTGACTATACTGAGTCTAGTTATGCTAACCGGTTTTTTTTAATTAGCTCTTGATTAAAAAATAATTAAAAAGATTCAAAATTATGGTTAGTGCGAAGAGCACCAGTTTAATACAGTTAACCAAGCCATTGTGCAGTAACGCTTTTATTTTTTGAAATCGTACGATTTTAGAAAACCAACTCCGCTAACAGAAAATATTTTCATACTTTTTTTTAATTTTTCTATTATATAGATCCTCAAATATATCTCAAAAATCTTTTCACACTTGGTTTTAAGAACACCGGCAGGAGCATTATTAATTAGGGAAATTCCTCTAGATTAATCCGTCTTATCACAGTTATATACATATAAGATAATCTATATCTAATCTAAGAAAATCTGTAAGTATGGCAGCCTAGTTTGTGCTACCTGTATCGAATGGCTCCCAGATGTTCTAATGTTCAACTGTCTCAATTACGGGTCCCTTCAATTCCCGCAGGTACCGTCAAGTATTCGTCCTATTTTGACGGCTTACGAAGCCGTCCAGCAGTGTCCAGTTAATGCTCCAACTAGAAGTTTACAGTTAGTTCTAGTTAATGATAAAAGGAATTTAGTCCATTTGGGATCGTAGGAGGTTCACATGATTTTATGAGTTTTGCAAGTTTTCATCGCACGCCAACATTTCTCCGCTTCTTCCTTCATCTCAGAGTCTATGATACATTTTAGGTTTTAAATGGGTTTCCCGACATATATCGTTTCCTCAGCCGGTAATTGAATTCCCTTTTTCACCAGTGTTCGACCATTTCGTTTCCCTCAATTTCCATGTGTCCCCGAACCCAAAATATATGTTCTTGTCTAACAGAACATATATTGCTTGACGGTCTATATACATATTCACACATGCATTTATGATTTGTGGTGTAAAATCCATCCATTTTAGCTGCAGTAATCAAAAAGTTTGTAAGATTCTCCTAACCGAGCTACGAAGAGAAAACCACAGCTCCCACCTTTTCATCCCTCCTTGAATCATCAGTGAAAAAGTAGAAACTAGAACCACTATAGTTAATATCTTCAAGACAGCCTTCTTCTTCTTTATAGTGGTTTGCCAAAGAAGTTAATTACTGGAATGGTTCAGTCCAACCCACAATTCACGTCTTCAAGCAATTTACCGTGACCAAATTATCTGTACGACATCTCCTCTGTTGTCGTGAGTCGGATAACGAATTTGCATGCCGCGTTCACTGCAGTTAGTTTTATTGGTTTAAGGTTCAATATAACATCTAAAGCTGCAGTAGGTCTGCCTTTTAGAGCTCCAGTCAAGCAGATTTCTGCTAGTATCTGGATATTTTCTAACTTTTTCAGTTATGCCTTTGTCTCAGTCGCCCTCCACCATACAAGTATTCAGTGTATATCCAATATGTAAGATTAGGCGAAAGGGCCTATGTATTGCCGAGCATCTTTTTACATGCACATAGAGCAATGGTGGCCTTTTTAACTCTATCTTCTATATTGAGTTTCCACGTCAGGTTACTGTTCGAAATAATCCCACTTTGTATGTGTTTTTTGCGAGAGCGGTATACCATGGGTATTTTTCATTCCTTAACTTTCCTATTACTAAAATGCACAAGGTCAGTTTTTTCAGGGTTTATGTTCAGACCTATCCGCATTTTCTATAGGATGTAACTTACAAGAAATTTTAATCCAGGTTTCGCTACATCATCAGAAGCTTCTTTTAACAAGTTTTCCATCTTACTCCCTATGCAAAAAAAATTACTTAAATTTTTAACTGGCTCATTCTTCCATTTTCACTTTCTCGTTTTAGATCGAGACTAGAGAATGAGAATAATGCAATAAATTGACGAATCGAGGGACAACTAATATAAAAAAATTTACAAAAACTATCTAAATATGTATGTGCATACAATCGTATATATGTATATGTGTGTACTCGAAATTAATGTAGTGATTTTTATATTGTAATTTTTTAAAATGTTTCTAATACAAACTTGTATTTGAACTATGAATTAAATTAAAATCATCCAATCATTACATTACTCAATTTTTGTGATATAAAAAATCTTTTCAATTCTAGTGGGACGGAAAGTATGTCAGGAAAGTATACTTTATAATGCAGCATGATCTTAGCCATAACGAATACATATTTTCAGCTCTTTAGGTAGCCCTCCTATCTCATTTATATGTATAAAAAAGACTATATTTTATTTGTATGGGCGTTGCATTGCCCACTTTTCTAAGCATAATATTAAACACTGAGAGGAACTTAATATGTGTACATAAGAATCAATTAGGTTTAGCTAGCTGCAAAAGATTGTGACGGTATCTCACAATCTGTGCACAGTCTCACAAGAATTCGCTTAAAAAATAGTTAAAAACATTTTACATTTCAATTTAAGAGTCTAAACACAATGATTGCGGTGCGGTGCGATTTCTCGTTGCGGGAGAGAAAAATAAACATAATACAACGGAAGACGGCGACGGTAATACTTGTCATTGTTTGTTTAAATTTTTATTAATTTTTTTGTGCATACATTTTTATAAAAAATTTACTCTTTCTCTTAAATATTTTGTAATGGCAGTAACTAAAAACAAAAAATTATTAAAATTTTATACATTCGCAGATACATATGTATATTTGATAAATTTTTTAAGCTTTTATATTTTATGAAAAACATTTTTGAACTTCAAAATCATGTTTTTTGTTGTGAACACCGACATTTATTCAAAAACTATGGCAACATCAGAATGAGAAAGAGAGTCAAAAATTGAGAGAATAAGAAAGTCCGCAATAAAAATAAAATAGATTTTAAATTTATGCCGTTCCACACTGCGGGTTTTTACTTCAAAATCGTATGAAAAACCGCACCGCAAAGAATTCTCGTTACATTGTGTCCAGACTCTAAATAAAAGCTTTTAAAACACATACTCATACATATGTATGTATGTACTATTAAAAGAATTGATGCTAGAAGTTAATATTGCTTTTTATTCGTATTTAAAAAGTTTGTGTTCGTTCTCCTCTTATACCTGCCAGGCCTGTAATATCATCTGCTTTGGGCAGCGAAACAGCAGCAGGAACAGAAATTTGGATGAATCCCCAAGACTTTCAGACGGATGATGAGGTACTACATTATTTAGTCGTTAAAATTATTACACCTTCATCATATCTTCCTTTAAATACTTTAAATATCTTGCAGAATCCTGCAAACCTGAAAGGACGCATTTCAGAAAACAACGAAAAACGTTCAGATGAAGAGCAACGACAAATAGATCAACAGCGCATTGCTCGTAATATTTTGGAAATGGCCAACAAATTTCCCAGAAGAACTTCAGAGGAAATGAAAGAAGTCAACAATAATAAGCAGCAAACAAATCCTCAAACTACAGTACAAGATGATATAAATTCTCATGTGAATGGTTTAATGCCAGAGTAAGCATTTCATATTTTTTTTGTACAAATACATATAAAAAATAATAATTTTATTTTCTTTTCAGCATGTTAACTTGAAAACCTTAATTGAAAGGAATCATATAGTTGTTTAATGTTACAAAAAATTAAAATACTTTATAGTCCAGTAACGAGGTGGTTTCAGTTAAAATAAATCTCTGTAAGAATTGATATATACATATGTGTACATATGGATATATTTTTATGCTAATTTAAGAATGATATTTGAAGTGCTTTAAAAGTGTATTTTGTTTAAATAAATAAAAATTTATTTTAACAGTTGAACTGCTTAATCTCTGTACATAATATCGCTCATTTACGGCCTGGCCCACGATATCGACAAGTAAGCAATAGAAACATTGTGGACCTGGTCGTTACCAGAAGACCGTCATAGCTCAAAAAATTTGATTTTTGATTTAATAATTCAGAACTAATCCTCATATCGTCACTAACAATGTGAAAAATCGCATGCTAATATATTGTATACTCAAGTTAGGTTAGGTTTTACAGACCACCAGTTTCACAAGAAATCGGCTCACTTGTGTCCTCACTTGTGTGTTTACTCTCGTTGTGCTAACTATGTGAGTGAGAAGGAGAGAAAAATTCCGTCATCATCTCACTTGCTCGGTATTAAACCAACCTGATTTTTGTAGGATTGTATTTATTATTATAATATCGCATTCCTATATCTTGGCAAGGTCCTGCAAGAATGGGAAGCCGACTACAGTCGTCCTTTTACAAGCAAGAGAGTTTCTGAGACAGTGCAGGTGTTCAACTGTTTCTACCTTTTCTACGCGAGGACAACTGCTACAGAATTCATTATATCGAAGATTTAATCTTCTAGCATGTGTACCTATCTATCAGTACTATCACAAATATGTGTAGTTGATCCCCGTACCATCTGGGATTGTAACGTTAATTTTGAGGTAGAGAAGGTAACAACTTTCGACCATCTGGCCTATGCTATTTTAAAGAGCCACTGCTCTGTTTATATGTTTCAAAGGAATGCCAACCATATGATCAGTATACATACCACTTTAACAGTCGAGCCCCATATTTGGCTACTTTAGAATACCTCCCCATCTCATTAAGAGACGTCCGGCATACTTGAACCAAAATAGATGTTGTGTATACAATTGATAGAGATTTGATCGCGACTTTGCTGTGGGTATATATATCAATATCTTCATTGTAATTCTATAGTATTATGATCAATTTGGCGCTCTTCGTATAGCTGATATTTATTCCCAGACATCACAATGGACTCAAAATTTTCTCCGAGTAGAGGTGAGGTATAGCACCACCTTCCTATTGCCGCTAAGCGGTTAAGAAAAATTCCATTGAACCATTGATTTTTACAGAAGTCAAGAAGAGAGTGCAATGCAGTCTCCGTCCGTGATTTCCCCTTTTGGGAAATAACAGTACCTATGGTATATAGAACCATCTGAGACAGTTTACATATATCCGTATTAACCACAATACAATATCAGCCTTTCTCTTTTATTCCGTCCGTATGATGCCAGCTGGTCCGGACGATTTAAAAGATGTATTAAACTGATAATCGTTTATGTAAGTCTGTCACAATTTATGAATAGAGTGATATATCAGTCTCACGCTCCTCCACATAGGGAGTGCATCTGCAGTTTCTTTTACCTCTGCAGTTTCTAGGCCTGCAATTTTCTGAAATCATTAGGTTAAGTGAACTCGTGAGCAAGCCGGTTGCATTTTCAATGCCCTGCTTATTTATAATTGTTGGAGGTTGTGGTAAAACTCTCCAAGATGTGTTAAACCTTCTACCTGAACTTCTATCTTAAATTCAATATACCTGTAACCGGGGAAGGACCAATCTCTCCATTCGTTATTAATTTTGAGTGCGAGTTCCTTTTTAGGGTTCCGTACCTTGGAAAAAGAACCCTATTGTTTCCGCTACAATGTTCCGTCTGCCCGTACTTGAGATTTTCACAGAATATGTAAAACTTTGGCCGCTACAACAACAAATATATGACAGTTACAAATTAAAGGGAAACATGTTTAAATCCTAATGTAATGTAGAGACCATTATATATACACTTGAAATTCTCAAAGTTAGTATATTTTTATGCAGACTACAACAGTTAACACTGAAATTTTAAGAAATCGAATTTAAAGGGTATTCTATCAGCTAATGTAATTTTGATAACTTGATGTATCTTGAAAGCCGTAAGAGGCAAACTCTTGAAATTTTCAAAAACGCTTAAAGCAAAAGTGCCGAGACAAAAAATCATCAAAGTGAAAAAGCGCGTAAGTGAAAAATATCACCAAAAATAAAATGAATCGCTAAAATGAAAAAAAAATCCCTAGAAGTAAAAAAGATCGTCAAAAAACTAAAGATATCACCAAAACCGAAAATTCATGTCTAAGACGGAGTCTTGGTATATGGCCATCGACTCCGATTCAGGCTATTTATGTTTTGGCAGGGGAGTTACCTCCCCAATTCAAATCAATATACCTTGCTTTTAAGGAGCTTTTGAAGGTTGCATCTTACAATCCATTTCTGATGGAATTAATCAAATCAGCACCTATTCATCTGAATAATTATTACACTTTTTTGTATATTAAATACAAAGATATTTTACACTTGATTCTGAGTATTAGTGCTTGTCGTCCTACTTCGAAACTTAAGGTTTTCATTGAGTCTTCTTTTTACAAGAACAGAGGTGTTTCTCAGGAGGTCCTCTGTCTTCATCATCTTTCTTCTGTTCAGTCCTACATTTCCGAAGGTTTTACCACGTACTGGTACTGAGTGCACGATTTTTAATATTTCAACTAGTCGTTTTTTCCTATATAGTTTATTATCTCAAAGATTTTCGTCATCCTAGGGCCATTAAACTCGCTATTGAGGACAATGTTTCACGACTGGCTATTTATACGGATAGTATAAATGCTTGTATTTTATTGAAAAGTTGTATTTCCAGGAATTATTTAGTTTCGAATATTCTGAATGTTTTGGAGGACTCGCATGTTATGGAAGTGCATATTAAATGAGTTCCTGGTCATATGAGTGTTAGTTTCAATGATCAAGTTGAGTATTTGGTTAAGCAAGTTGTTTCTCTTGGTGCTCCTTTGGAGATAAGCATACCTTATGGTGATGTTCTCAGTAGGATTGGTATTTTATTTAAGCAAGAGTGGTTGAAATTTTATTGAGATAAATCTCAGGTTTCGGGTCGCTTTTTCTTCTCTATTTTTCCTGTTAGGCCATGGTACAGAAATGTTAAATGGTATCCGACTGATATCAAGATTATTAATAGACTTTTATGTGGTCATTGTTATAGTGGGATTTATTTTCACATGATTCGGAGGAAGGATTCTGATTTGTGTGACTTTTGTAATCTGACTTGACAGTTCAGAACACTTAATTTTTCATTGCTCTGAGTTTAAAGATATCAGAGTAAATCACTAGTTATTTCGTAAACTCACCAACCTTTTTGATTTATTAGATTCTCATGATATTTTTATAAGTATATCATCACTTAATTGCTTTTATCAAGGAAATTGGAATTCATAAACGTTTCTAATTACTTTTAATACACAATAATAGCTTAAAGCTCGTATAGTATTACATATGTAATGTCCGTACGGAACCCTTCGTGTACGAGTCAAAGTCGCACTTTACTGAATTTATTGTTTATTGTTAAGGAAGTGGGTACTGACCCGACGTTAACTACGTTAAAATTGCCACAGAAATTAAATAAAATAAGAACTTACCCCTTATCCGAACTGCACCAAACTAGCAATTGCGAGCGCCAGCTTTTTGTGTCTAACAATGTTCGCTACTTCAAGAATTTTGTTTGGGGATGATTCGCATTCATGCCTCATGTAGCTGTAGACTATTATTATAGTGTTCTTTTCGGTCTCTCAAGCTATCGCTGCTGTGGATTCATCACTGTAATCAGAAAGAATAAACATATTTAATTCGACTTTGGCAACTATGTATACATGCTATGATTTCACCTTCACCAGTCGTATGGAAAAGCCTGTATCATTTATTTCATAGTACTGAAACCTTTCCTTCATGCACCAAGGTTCTTGAACTAGGAGAAGCTCCTATCTTCCATTCTGAGGAGCGCCGCAGCCGAGGAACTGTTACATTCATCATCTCTTGAAGGCCTATTGGTCTAAGTCTAATAGTGCGTCTTCATTCTCGTCCGCTACATCGTCAACCATTTAAAATAATTGCCCTACTAATTCAGAGTTGGAAGGAAGACTCTACAAAGAGGCTGTTCCCGCAGCATATTTTCCGCTTCTGAAGTTGGTGCAATATCCCCTGTTACTATCGACATGGTGTCAAGATCACGATGAATCCGAAACCGTAGTACACCTCCCTCTTCCTTTTCCGGATTAACGGAAGGATAGTAGTGAAATGTCAAAATGTATAATTTCAAAAAGTAATGTATAATAGTTTTTAATTCAAAATAATATAAAGTGATGAATTCTGTAGCGTAATGGTTGGAAGAGGAGAGAATACATATTGCGGTATTTTAGCTTTGTAGGAAATCTGGAAATCAACTATAACGCTTACAGGAGGTTCATTAGAATTTGGTTCGTCGGTCAAATTTTGTCCACATATTACTTGCGGCTTGGTTGGCATTTGATTACTGCAACTTTCTCTGTTCCAAGTTATCGCTATGTTGAACCATGAAATTCACTAAAATTTTAAACTGTCGTTTTTTGTTTGTATTTTTTTGCTTTTTTCCCTAAATATAACAATTTAAACATCAAATATGAATAGTTTTTTTCAATGTACTTACATGTTTTTCACACTTTGGGTTTGGGGTTTAGCTATCGCAAGATATTTGCACTTATCAAACGATTTTGACAGACGCTTTCGCATTACAGAGTGCCGTGATACCAGATTTGCGAAAGCGAAAACATGAGATGCGAAAGGCAAATGTTCAAACGGATTAGCGAGTAACATCCTGAGGTTTCGGGGTCCCTGGTTACCCGCCAATCATTGGTAGGTACAAAAGGGCTCTAGGCGAACGTGGAATCTCTTTTGAGGTAACCACGTCGAGCCTAGCTCCTTCCACAGCTCTTGCAGACGTATGACCGCTAGCTTTAGCAACATAATCAATCACTCGTCCGTGCAGGCCATGAGCTTAATCCACCCTCTGAACTATCCTGGCTACTTGCAACGTGGGTTTCATGCGTTTCCTCTGGAGTGGTGAGGAAACAGGAAGTTTTATTCGCAGCTTACTTACCGCAACACCAAGCTCCACTTGTAGCGCAGCCAGGGCACTCAAACTATGGTTCGTGGTTCCTTTGCTAACGCATCCAAGGGAGTGGACGCAGCTCTGGAACACGAGCTATATTTCTTGATTTATTTGCTTATAAGTGGAGCTCGGGGTTCTGCAGTTTTCTTCTTGGTACTCCTACCCACAATTGGGTGTTGGGAATTATTGCTTGCTTGCGGAGGTACTTGGTGCGGAAACCAGTGGTACCTCGCAACAATTTTGCTGCATTTGTGGACATGGTCATCTCCAGTGCTGTTTTTATTACCAGTGATTCGTGTATTAATTTGGCCTGGTTTCTCCATCTAACTAATTTTATTCGTCGTCTGCCTTTTTTCAGTTCCGTCCTATGGTCTGTCCTGGTACGTCTGTTTTTAATTTTAAAGTGTTAATTGAATGTTCTACTTTGTTCCTCCTATTATGAGAGAAAGGAAAACTTACACGAACAAGTGGGGCACCCGGCGGGTAAACGTAATTTGAGTATGATGGAAAAATAGCATAAATAAAAAATTGAATTTTTTTTTTCTTTAGGCTTTTTTATGGATAATATGCTTTACTTATTGATACATATCGATATAAAAATGAATAAATGGATGAAAACTGGAAAAAAAACTGAATTTTTAGATACTTTTAAGAATAATTTTTAATCTGTAATAATTTTTTTAAGAGCTTACCTAAAAAAAAAAACGGTTATAAAAATGAATCCAATGCACTCTAATTAGGTGTACCAACCGTGTGTCCCACTTGTTATATTTTTGAATCACCGCCAATGTAATTAGCCCATATTAAAAACACAGAAATATATATTTTTTTCATTTTTTATACATAGACTTCCAAAGAATTATGCAAGATGTTTGCATATCTTTAATACACTTTTTTTATTTATTTATTAGCATGTTATGAATTTTTCTTTAGCATAAATCTGAAATGAGTTATTATTATTCCTTTAAGTGTTTGTTTAATAATAAAGTAATTATTTTACATATATTTATGTATATATTAAATATTATATAATATACACAGATAACTTACGTAGTTAATATAAAAAATACGTAATTTTTTGTTTATGAACCATAATATTTTGTAAATAAAAATGCTAAAAAGATTTGTTTTCATGAAATGAAGTTCGATAAACAAAAATTTAAATATATATAAAGCAGAGTAATAATAGAAAACGCTTACATATTTTATTATTATTTTTTATAAACAATTACATTAAATGTAATGTTTAGAATATATTTATAATATTTACAGATAACTTATTTTTTTATACAGATCTATGTATATATAGCTTAGATGAATATTATTATTTTTTTGTTTATTTTTTATGATTTCATTATATTATTATAGAGAGAAAAAAATTAAACATGAACGAACATAAAAGTATATTCCCAGAGTTCAAGTATTTCTTTTTTTTTAATTTTTATTTTTATTTTTATTCTAAATAAAATTGATTGATTACTTAATAAATGTTATTAAATATTGTTTTACCATTATGTTATGTTATAGTTTTTATTTAATTCAATATACAGATTGTTAAAATTTAAATATTATGTTGAGTTCTAATACTAAAAAAGAATTTAAGCTAAAAACCAAAGTCTATTTAGTTAATATTTTATAATTTACATTATAAGCGTATTTTGGCGTTTTTTTTTAGATAGTGTTGGAAAATTCAAAATTGTTCATTTCGTTTGTAAATATTGAACATAATTGCTATTAATCCGAAATCTTAACATTAACCTAATTAAGTTCTAGTTTACACTATGCAGAGAGAGAGACGAATGGAAAGAAACTTTTCTGTTCCCCTCGTCCCTCTCTCTCTCTCCTTCAAACTAATCAGCTTAGCAATAAGATTTGCCAAGTGTAAACTAGGACTAAGATTTACTACTCCGAGATTAAGAGAATTGCAAAGAGAGGAAGAGAAAGTAAACAAAAGATATATACATACGTTTCTTAAGCGAATTGAGCAAAAAATTGTGTGGGTGTGGTGGTAGTGTATGTTTACACTAGACATTGCTGAGTTGACCCGCTGCTGTCGAAGGGTATAATTCTTCAGAGTACTTTGGTCGACATTCGGCACAGAACCATTTGCCTTGAGGAGCCACCATTATACCCACACACTCGAAATGAAACCATTCAATGAGACAATTTTCGCCATCGCAGGCTATCATTTCGGATACCTCATCGTAGGGGCAGCGACAATAACAATACACAGATTCTCCTTCTCGCGCCTGCCTAGCTCCGGCTGGTGGTCGTATGGGATAGCGTATGTTGTTGGCTTTGAAATATTGTAGTGTGGCAAAGTCGGGATTGGGCAAGAGAGCCGGAGGTATTCTATGATTAAAAGCTGTAGTATGCGGCGTGGGTGGCGCTGGCGGATGAGATGGTAGGACTATGGGGGGTGGAACGGCAGCTATTGCTTGACTTGTAGTGTTGGAATTGAAACTACTTGAAGAAGCAAAGTGTCGCTTTGGAGTATCGTCATCGCTGCTTGTGTCATCGGTTGTATTGTAGTTGCCGGATTTTGGGATCGAATGATTGATAGTGGTATTAAGGCCGATCTCTGATGGTCTTATTTTCAGTGTTGGTATGGGAGGGAATTTACTTTCTGTTTTAGCATATTTTTTCTTAGCTGATCTTTTGCGAGCTGACTTATCTCCGCCGGTTAAGGAGAGTCTGGATTTCTTCTTACTTGATGTTGCACTAAATTCACTACTGGAAAAAGGGCTTTCGTTAATAGCAGGTATTTTCGGAGTTCTGGGTGTTTTGTTCTTGTTGTTAAGTATGCTCTTCGACGGTGTAGGCAGGTCTTCCTTACACCAAGTTAGCTGAGGCGGTGGTTGAGGTTTAAAAGCTCTAGATCCAATCATGAGTGGAGGACCATTTATAAGATTTTCATCGTCACTGGTGTAACCGTAGAATTTGTTCGGTCGTCTTTGACGTTTTGAACGTTTGAGGGAACCATCAGCATCAGAGCAGCTGCTACCTTCACTCATGCGATGTGCATTTCCATAAGGAGGCATTGTTAATGGTCGTGGCGTGAAAGTTGTCTGTTCTACAAGAACAGGCGGCGGCGGCGCAGCGTAGATGGTAGTAGATGGCATTATACTTTGATGCATAGTGTAAAAATTAGTTGATTGTGTATGATGTGAGTCTATCACTGAATTTATAAGGGATGCTGAAGGAGCGGAAGTGATGGTGACGGGAGCTGCCTGCATTATTGCATTGATTGGCTGATGAACTTCAAGAGCTGCTTGCGCCGGCGCAACGGATTGTTCTTGTGGTGCAACATGATTAGCGTGTAAACCTTGAGTTTTACAAGAAGATTTACGATCACGTTTCTTCTTTTTGACTTTTATTTTTGGCTTTTCACTTGGGGCCACCTCTTCAGGTAGTGAGGGTGTGGATGGACGACTATTTTCCACGATATCATAATTGTGTGAGGGCGAGAGTCTAGTTTGCGCCATAAGCTGTGCCCGTTTTTGGGCCAATAGTTCATTGGCTAACTTTTGCGGATGTTCATCATAAAACTCTTCGTCAGTCTCCGATTCATTTGTTTCCAAATCACTTTCATAGAATAGTGGCTCTCTGGGAGGAGAAGGTGGCTTCTTCGCAAGCGTATCAGTTTCTTTATGGTTGTCTTCATCATCCACATGAATGACTTCACTTGTGGAACCCGAATGCTTGTGTTGTTTAAGAGGTGACATACTCTCACTACGTTTACGTATACGGTCACGCTCTGACTTTTTGCGATGTCTTTTACGCACAGAAGCATTTGATGCCAGAGATGAATCGCTATCCTCCGAGGACGATGATGAGGAAGACGAATTAGAGCCGGATGAAGAACATGAACAGTTTGAACCACATGAGCAGCTTGAATCGGAACTGGAGCTTGAATCGCTTGAGGAGGATGATCCGTCAGACCTTCTAGATGATAGTCGCCTGGGCGATTTGCTCTGTTTTCTTTTAGTAGGAGATGTTTCTGGTGTAGATATCAAATCAGTTGCAGGCTTTTTGAAATCATTCTTAGACGGATCAACTGCAAGTTCAGGGCTCTTTGCTGGTGCTGGTGGAGGATCTGGTTCAATTTTACAATAATCATGATCTGAACATGCTACATGAACTGGTACGCGCTTTGGTTCCTGAGTCTCCTCGTTTTTAGCTTTCAAACGCTCTAATTCTTCAGCTGTACTGGACCCTTGTTGTGTTTTCAGGAAATTTTTCCAAATTTCTAAAACTTGTCCTGGTTCTACGGGCTCCGATGGTTTCTCTTCCTTGTCCTCGTTTTCAGCCTCTGAGGGTGGGGAAAGCATTACACGTGGTAAAGCGTCAATTTCGCTTTTAGTTTTGGTGTCAGAGTCTGTATCCGAATCATTACTTGAGTCTGACTCAGAGAGGTTCGGTGCTGTTAAATTCAAATCCTCTAGTGATTCTTTGGACCGTTTATTCTTTTTCCGCTTCTTACGGGGCCTATTTGTATCTAAACTTTTCTTTTCTTTCTGTTCTCCAATCTTGGAGTCCTTCATGCCACCAGTGCTTTTTTCTTCATTTGATACCTTTGCGACCAATTCTATATTATTTTCCTCTTTGGGCTGTATTTGTCTTTCCATTTCTGATTCATCTAAAGGTTCCTTTTTTATCTCTAATAAATCCTGTTTCATATTATTTAAGTCTGCCTGCTTCTTGCAATCTTCCCCGCTTGTGCTTTTATTCTCGCCAAATTCGTTTTCTTTATTTTCCAAAGAGGCTTCGAAATCTTTTTCTTTTTCTAATGAAGCTTCGGGCGGAAGCGCTTGATGCACTACGGCATGTTTAAGCAAAAGTTTTCTAGATATGAATTTCTCTTCACAATTATCCTCTATGCATGGATATCTTAAGTCTCCGCTGTGTAGACGTTTGTGCACTCTCAGGTACATTGCTTTGGAGAAAAATAAATTACACACTTCGCATACAAATGTTGTAGGCGGTACGCAGAAATGATAAACATGTCTCCATCTCTTCTGCAGACATCTCTTGCACATGGTACTTTCTGTTCCATGTTTCCAAAACAAATGTTTTGTTATATCCAACTTGTTGCGATACGCAATGCCACAGCGATAGCACAAATGATGTAGTTTGTGTTTCCATACGTGCGAAGACAATTTACTTTGATCCCGACAGTCCTCCAGACAAACGTCACAAGCAAAATGTTTCTTTCGCAAATGAACCATAAGGCGAAACGGAGATGGTATATTATCTAACTCGCATAGACAACAGCGAAACTTTACATCAAATACTGAAACTTTATGGGCTACACCAGGGCATATGTGACACAATATCTCACTGAAACTAAAGAAGTTGGCTCGACACATAAAACACAAGATAGCAGTGCGCAAATGCATTTTGCGATTGTGCAAATACAATTCTTTATGCGTCGAAGCTACAAAGCGGCACTGAAAGCATTCAAATATACGTTCATTGAAATGTTTGGCAAATGCTCCATCACCGTAAGTGCAATAACTATTAGAGTTGAAAAAGTGTTCTTCCAGCACCGGCAGAAAACTTTTTAATTTTGAAACTATAGTGGCAGGCAGTAGTTCTTCAGCCGTAATACTATCAACTGTGGCTGTGAAGCGATGCTGCCCGATCATGTGTAGCACCAAACTCTTGCCATTAACTGCTATACGTCGAGCATGGTTGCAGTACAAACACAAGGGATAAACTGTGTTTAGACAGGTTCGAACGAAATCAATGACTTCATATTTATCTAAAGGTCTGTCCAATTTCATATCAACAATAACAGTATCATCATTTGCCACCTCAATGCCATCGGCTGGTGGTAATTTTTGCACTTCCGATTGTTTATCATTTTCCTGTTCCTTACTGCCGCATACATCGATTTCAGTGTCATCTTCTGCTTCATCTGCTTCGTTGTGCGTCACCATGACTGTCTGTTCTTTGCATTCATGTACTGTAGATTGCGTCAGAGACAAGTCAACATTCTGTGGCGTCTGTGGTGAGTTAAGTTTCGTTTGAACATTGTCAATTTTTAATTTATCTTCCTGGTTTACAAAATTTTGTGTTGTGGGTTCTGTCAAGGGCGGTGTAGGTGTTTTGTTACCTTCCTCATTTTCCAGCACAGAGCTATTAAGGTGTGATAGTAATGTTTCGTTGTTAGTCATTTGACTGGAATCCGTAGGTTCAGAAGATTTGTCATCAATACTTTCAACAGAGGTATTCAGGTTTTCGTTGTCTAAAGGACGTGGTTGACTGCTGAAAAATTTAAATTGATTATAAAATTTATAAAAAGTTCTTTTCCTACAAGGATCTTTAAAACTTCGATTTCAAAGTTTGATAAATTTTCGTGAGACAATATCAAAATCCTCAAAAGTCCCACCATTTAACTTGAAACTAAAATCAAAATCAAAAATGAATTGGAAGACATACCGATAAATTGTTTGAGTTGGCTGCGACGTTATCGTTTCATCAATATCCATCATCTCACTGCCAATGGTGTCACGACGTTCTTGTCTCGTTCCCAAATGTTTTACAGGACTTGGAGGCGGCAGTAAGCACTGCTGATGCTGCGGCGTTTTCAATAACTGTTCCTCGCTGTTTTGCGATACGGTTGAGCGTCTTGGCGTAAACCAACGTGAATTTGGCGATGCTGGTGGCGTTGGTGACCAATTGTGATCAGCAGTTCGATTGCTGGACTGGGAAATGGTTGGTTGCCGTGGCAATGCAAATGTTTTATTGTGTCGTACAGACGTTTTCTTAGTGCGTTGTATGTCAAGTTTAGTTCGTTCGATTTCTTGCATGATGCGTACAAGATTGGAGTTGGGCTCATCCAAGGAATCATCATCGTCTAATAATAAACAGGATTTCTGCGCCTTGGCACCGCTTTCGTAGGAAGTGCCATCTTGTGAGTTTCCAGCTTCTGTTGCGGATTCAGTTGTTGAGTTGCGTTCGATGTCCATATCTTGAGAATTGGCAGGCGTAGATTCGTCAAGTAGGGAATTCTGTGTTGCTTCCGCAATGGAATCTTTTGTGAGAATAGTTGTTGCTGCGATGGAATCTATTTTAGTTTCATTTGTATCCTGCTCATGTAACTCTTCGTCCTCTTGCGCTTCTTCGATGTTGTTGTCGTCGTCCAATTCCTCTTCACTGTCGGACGTTGATAAAGCATCGTCAACGGACTTTTGAAACTCTTTCGGAACACGAAGTTTGAACTTGGGTACAACTAATTTAGGAGACTGCAAAGGTGCTGATGGGGCTTCTGTAGATGGCGGTCTATCCGGCGGTAGCTCTGGTTCGAACCGTGGTTGCATCCCAAGACCCACATCGATAGTAGAATTTTGTTGCTGTTGTATTTGTGCAGGTGGCATATGACTTATATTACATGATTCATCAATAACCATATTACTACTGCTGTCGCTATCTTCATTATGGGTAGAGTTTAATTTTGGTGGTCGCTGGTCGATTTCAGGACGCCCACTATCACAGTTCAAATCGGAATTGGAAATTATGGTGGGGTTAAAATTATGATTACTTATGGTTATGGGAGGAACAGTTAAAGCTGGTTGGCTTCTACGGAGAAAAAATAAAGTTAGAATTAAAGTGGAACTGTTGGAAGAAAAAAATATATGTTTATTTTGAAATTTATTACCTTTCAACAGCACTCGCTGGCTGCGGTAATGCTTCTGTAGACTGGGTATGCTTTTCCTTTTTCTTTTTCAATTTGGAGAAACGCTTACTATCCGGATGAGCTTTACATTGATTTGTATGGCGCCCTTTTTGCCCACAAAGCATGCAGGGTTTCATGAACTCGTTGCAATCGTGTTGGGAAAATTGTTCATTCTGCATAAAAATATGTTGGCAGGTGCAACACATGAGGAAACGTGACTCCAAAGCATAACCCTCTAACATTGGTATACTGCTGAGTAACGCCTCTTCCGAATTGAAATGATTTTGTTCCAAGTCATGTTTGATTTCTAAATGCAAGGCCAACTTCTCAGCTGTTGGGAAAAAACGTACACAATACAAACACATGTGGCGATTATGCTTTTCCTGTATGTGCAAAAATAAATTCCAATTTTCATGAAATGTATTGCAAGTGGAACATTTATAGTAACGTTTCTTTGTACTTGAACCGCCGGCTGACAGGTTAGGAGTTGCTTCAATTTCTTTGAGTTCTGGGGATGCAGTTTGTTTTGCAGGCGAGCAAATATTTGAGTTTTTGGGACTATTATTCTGTGGTAACGAAGTTGATGGCGTCAGCTGAGGGGCTTGATTTAATATAAATAGATTGGGAGAAATTAAACATGTAGCTTGATGCTCTGTAAGTGCATCAAAGGTATCAAAACATCCTATTTTACAATTAAAGCATAAATATTTTGTAACGCCTGAGGCAGGTGTAGGTTCAGGAAGCATTACTGGAGCTTGTGCAGTTACTAATGGGTGTGTTAGTAAGGGCGCCACCGTTAGATTTGGTGTCGGAAAATTAGTTGCAAGTGTAGTTGTGTAGGTGCATGGTAATGGTGGCATTTCAGCACTTTCCGATATATTTAACGTTGTTAAAGGTTTTTCCAACTGCTGATATAATATTGATTTAGATTCTTCTAATGAATCTCCTTCTCTTATAAATACTGAAGCCTGAAAATAAATAGAATTTTAACATTTATATCACACACTCGTTAATAAATTTCACACTTACTTTTTCTTCGTGCTTTCCGGGACATGAGCTATTACTGCTCTGTTCGACTTCTGCTAGTTTATTAACAGTCAGACATTGTTGGGGTGCATTTTCTGCTACTTCTTTATTTTTTTCCATTGAATTTAATGATTGCCTATTTTCTTGCAACTCATTTTCTTCGTATAAATGAAATTTCTTTTGTTGGGGATCCATAGAGCAATCACTATCTTTACTTAAATTAGACAATTTCCTTTTTAAGGTGATTTTTAAAGGTTTGACTTTTTCCTCCTTAATGTCATCCATGGGATGATCAATAACTAAATGTTGCGAGGAAGATGTATTACTAGAGTAAGAGGCTGAAGATGAAAGGGAGGATTGGCTCGCTTCTCGGTCTTCATTTGCCATAGGCGGTGATAGTGGAAAACTTACTTTGTTAACTTCTATATTATCATTACTATCATCATCATGATGATAATCCTGCATATTTTCATTTATTTTCAAATTGCTTTCACTACCATATTCTACTTCCATCTTTTGATCATTTAAAATATTTGTTTCTGCTTCTTCTTTATGTCCAAATAATTTTAGCTTTATTTCTCTGTGAATACTATTGTGCGTTTCTTCACATTGTGGTAAATTATATGAAGGGTACTGTGGAGGTGATAAAGTCATAATATTTGAATCTCTTGATTCATTTCGAGGTTTAGTTACTTTTTTTTCTTCATATCTTTTGACAATGCCATCATTTGGGTTACCTCTTTGCTCTGTTTCTCCTTCATTGCTATCGTTTTCGGAATAATGACCTCCATTTAGTTGAAGTGATGGTGTTGCAGTATCATTTGCTTTTAAATCACTCACATTCGTACAATTTGAAGGAATTTCGTTATTGTTCGATGCATTGTCATCGTTTTCCGTTTCTTTACTGTGATAATAATCATTGGTTTCAAAGAAATTTACTCTAGTTGAATTATATGAAGGTGATAATTTGCTGGATCCTTTTGTTGTTTCATTAATATCATCGATTGCCTGATATATACGATTATCATCATCACTATTTAAGTCAGAACTTTTTGGATAATCGTAGTTAAACTGTGAAGCCGAAATATTAGTTAGTTTTTCTGCTTCGTTGTCATTATCGGCATCTTCGTTTTCAGATATTTGAGGAGACGGAGCATCAATTTCACTATCACTAACTGCAACAAAACTATCGGAGAGCGGAGTTGTGCCAGATGGAGAATATGGCTCTTCAGTGTCATTTGCTGCAACACATTTATTATCTTCTTCCCTGTCCACTTTAATAATTTCTTTCATATCTGTAGCTTCCGTACCACTTTGTGATTGACTTGTAGATGAGTCTTCTTGTATATTTTCTGCTTTACAGTCTACTGATTGATCTGTTTTGGAAGATTGTTTGCATTGAAAGCTATCTTCACTACTACTGTCGTCGTCTAAATCAAATTGATATAATATCCGATGATTTGCTGAATTATTTCGCACCTTTGAAATTTTACTTTTTGTCGGCTGATATTCCTTGCCGCAGATTCCTGTAACCATATTTTCTGACCTGTGCTGATAACATTCTTTATTTTTCGTGATATTATTTCGTTTACAGCCAAAACTGTCAGAACGTAAATTTTCTGTAGATAATCGATCTATTTCTAAATTATTGTGATTATCAAAACTAAGATCTGATGCATTCCTTTGTGACTCCTGTTTAGTTTCATATGGATTTCCTTTATTATAACGTTTATTTGATTCTCTTTCCTTACTGACTACTACTACTTCTTGGAAATTAGTTTTTATTACTTCATTATTTTCTTCGAACTCATCTTCGCTTTTAAGAAGCTCTTGTTCCTGCTCCATAGAAATGCTATGTACGACTGATCTTGAATTTCTTTCTTTTAGAGCGTCACTGTCATCATCTTCATTATCTGATTTTAATAATTCTTCTTCAGCTTCCTTTGCTTCATAATTTTCACAGTTTTTAGCTTTAGTTGATATTCTCTTGTAAATATCTTTCTCATCGGCTGAATTATGTTTTATATCTGCATTATGTTGTGGTTGCGGTTGACATTGCGTTTCTGCACATACTTCCACCTGCTGTGCTTCATTATGATTGTTTTTACTCTCGTCGTCGACGTCATCACTAGCTCCACTAATATCCATTGATTCTTCGTTATTATCATTATTTTCATGTGTTTTCTTCACTAATGGCAATTGAATATTTGTGGTTTCATTTTTAGTAATTTGTGTTGTTGTTTTGTACTGTAAATTATCATTTTCATTTACGATTTGCTTGATACTATTGTAATCTTCAGTGTTTTCATCTTTGGTAGATGGTGGTGAATCTTCTGTGATATTAGAGTCCAGACAAGTTGAAATATTTACAGTTTGTGTTTGTGGCGGTTGATTAATAGTTTCCATAATTTGTTTTGAGTATCAGCTTAAATGAAGAAATGTAGATTTTATTGTTATTAAAATATCTCAAATATGCTTACAAATACATACTTATGTGCAATGGTTTGCAATGAGCTTAAAGCATTTTAGAAAAGTTTTTAAGATAAAAACTCAATTTTTCAAATCCTATAAATGCAATTTTTTTCAAACAATATATTTTATATAAAAAATTGCATTTTAAATTTCTTATAAAATTGAAATGCTGAGATCTAAAATAGAAACAAAAAGTCCCGTACCAAGTAAACTTGAGTTAGTTAATAGCTCAAAAAAGTGATGTATGCACATAGATACCGATTTAAATTTTTTCAAGAAGAAAATTTTGCTTGATTTCCTTACAATATTGAAAATCAAATTTAAAGAACAGATTTTAAATAATATTTGATTTGAGCCATTGGGTAGTATGAATAAAAAAGTATTGCTTTTTACTTAAAAATTTGTTTAAAAAACAAAAAACACATAGTAAATTTTCAAGTAAAAATCAAATGCTTTTTTTATTCAATTTACTCATGGTGTCATTATACAGGTGACTGCGTAAGGATTTGTTTGTGTAAAGAACCGAAGAATGTCAAAAGCACAAAAATAATTGTACTAAAACCAAAACAAAATCGAAGTTTTTGACATTATTCATCTACAAAGCATATAGAGCAAAAAATTATCAGCTGAAGTAGCGCTGCCAGCTAGTTAGATACTCCTTGAATTTACCCATTGAAATTAATTTTAATTTTAAAAATATACCTATTCTAAATATACATACATATTAGTGTATTAGTGTCCTGCACAAGACTATTTATAAGACCTTTCAAGACATGAGATTTTTTAAATGCTTTACTACAGCGAAATATTCTAACACAAACGCTAAACAACACTGTTGACAAGACATTTGTTTCGGTTGTTTGCCTTGCCAATAGTGTTGTTTAGCTATTATTTTAGAATATTTCGCTGTAGTAAAGCATTCGAAAAATCTCTCATCTCTTGAAAGGTCTTATAAATAGTCTTGTGCAGGACACTAATACATATGTACCGGAGAACTGTATGAGTTGATTCACTTTCGCTGTCCACTCACTTTTACAATGCGTTTGTTTTGTTTTTTAACATCAATATGTAAATGATATTGCTTGCAGAGTTACCTCTCTAACAACTGACTGTCATTAACTCACTCTCTTTTTTTGATGCTGTTATTAAAAATCAATAAAAAATTTTTACTGTTGTTTGATTGTTTTGTATAGCAACCAAATAACTCACAAAAGCATGTTGACTTGATGAAGTCTTAAGTTTATAAAACATGGGGATTAATTAATAGTTTTTCTCGTATTAAAACAATTTATTAAAATGGGGCCAGCTATTTTATTTTATAATATTACATAAATATATAATATATAATATATATATAATATTACATATTATATAATATTACATAAATATAAATAAATGAACAGAGATTGCAAGCACTGGCATGCATTTATTAACAACAGTCTCATTGTTATGAATCATGCAATAGCATCACTCCTTATTTTAATGTTAAGTGCTAGCTCAATTTTCATTTTAGAAGATGCAATATTATGACGTTTGATTCGTAATCATGCAGATCACTGATATGTACATATATGTATATATGTATGTATGTATGTATGTATATTATATTTTAAGAGAATTTAAAAATGATGTTTCGTTGTATGGAAGAGGACTTACGGAGCACATATTAAAAATAAAAAAATTAATTTCCAGTGTTTCACAATAAACCATTACATTTTTTATTTTAAACATCTGAACATTGCCTATGTTTTAATTTTACTCTTTCAATCTTTTAATTTCTTTATATGTAGGTATTAATTTCATATGGAATGTGTAGACCTATAATGGCATATTTATGTTAATTGTAAAAAGAAATCCAATGTTTATAAAAATTATTAACAAAACCAATAACGAAATTTAATATATTACATACATATGTGTATCAAAACAAAAAGACAAATATAAAACTTTTACAGAAACTATTGCACCATTTATTTCTTTGCTCTTTCAATTATTTTGCGTCTTTTACTTTTTTAACATTCAAAACACAACCCACACACACACATGAATAACCCAACTCACAAATTTATTGCAGACGTATAGTACGTATTATGAAAATTAAGATATATATTACATTTTAAGAAAATTAAAAAAATACATTGTAGGTATGTACATATGTAATTAAAAATAATTTTATAAACTACACAACTAGATTACTTCTTTGTCAAAACTGTGAATGATACAAATTTTTTTTTAAAAAGTTAACATTGTTCAGCTTATGCCGAGTACACATTATGGCATTTTGTGACATCGCAGTAGTGTGTACTAGTAACAACGTCATTCATTTCCGATATTTTTCGTTGTGTAACATTGTTTTCCATATAAAAAGCTTAATATGAACACCGTTGCACACATTTTGAAAATGGCACCACAAAATGACAACACAATATATGCTAAATGTGAACTCGGTATTATACTCGTTATGCACAGAATCTCATTATTCAACGTGGCGCCTTTATCGATAACACGTAGTAATTGTTTCCATACTGAATTTACGTGAGGTTGACAAGTAGAACACATTTTTTTTTTTTTTTTTTTTTTTTTTTTTTTTTTTTTGAAAAATTCCAGAAAAAAGAAAAATAATATTGAAGTGGCACAAAAACTTTTTTAAAATTCTGTTAATAACATCTTAGGCATATGGTCTAGTTACTCTGCCCATATACCCACCCCACAGTAACTTCTATCAAAATATTTGTTGGGACACAGTTATTAAAAATACTAATGGACACACATACACCCTCTAGCAGATAAACGACAAAATAAAAGAAAAAACGTTTTTCAAATTCAATGAAATGTGATAGACGAAACACAAAAGAAAAAAAAACAACAACAAATTATGGGTGTATAGAATATTAAACCAAATAAATACGCGCCTTTTTTAATATATAAATAAATAGTAAATTTATATGCATGTTTTATTATTTATAACCAATTTGAACTATTAAAATCTCAATACATACTACGTTTTCGTATACTACATATTAAAAATGCTGCTTTCTTTACCTTTACATGAATTATTTTTCTTAATATTGAGAAGTTTTTCTTTATTTCTCAACAAAATTTGTAGAATTTTTTAACCGAACGCCATTTAAGTTAGTTTCTTTTATAGTCCTTAAAGGTAACATTAACACGTTATTTAAAAAAGTTTGTTAGAAAACTTCTAGTTTTGTTGTCTCTCCGCGTTCCGTAAAGACAACTACTTACAAAAAGGTCTTCAGTAGCAGAACAAGTAGTAGGCACGTTCAATAAGACTGCAGCCTTTAAATCCGAACACACTGACGTTTGCAGACCAACTAAATTGAACCACCAACATGAAACGAGTGCGCGTCGACAAGCCCGAAAGTCTGTATCTGACCCAGCGGAGTCTCAACGAAGCAAAAACAAAATTTATACCATGGACAACCGAGCGCGCTCTACGTAGAGGAGACACCCTCTTATTCAATCGTAGCCAGAACGTTTCACAATTTTTTCTTTTCACCAAATATGAATTTCACAACTATTCTTGAAATTTTCTATTAATTCATTGGTGGAAATTATATTACAGATTTTTTTTTGCTTTTGATATCTTTTACGTTTTATTTTTATTCCTTAGCGTGACTTTTCTATTCTTTTGAGAATTTGGCAAAGCACACTTTTTTCTTCCGTATTTCTTACACACGCGAACACTGGGTTAATTTTTAGGCTTCAATTTTCACGCACTTTTTTTAGTAATATTTCATTCCCTATGATAGAATCTTTATAGCATTCAATAGAGAAACGTTTAAATAATATTTGCATACAAATTTCACAGTAATTAAATCGTTTAATATAGGTTTTTTTTTCAATTGAAAGATATTTTTATTCTACAAACATAAAAAATTTGCTGAATTTTTTGGCGTTAGCCATTTTTGGTTTTTTCAACCATGGACAGTGTTGCATTTTAATGTATGTTGGCAGTATCAGCGTTATATATGAATAGGCTTAAATGTCATCGTTGTAAAAACTGTATAAATTTTAATATACATTGGATATAGTACTACCAAAGCATGAATTAACTAAATTTGATTTTAAGTATTCATTACATATATTGAATTAGAAACAATTTCTGATGAAGAAATAATAAGTTTTCAAATAACTCAACCGCTCAATTCTGATCAATGCGCTGATTTGCACGGGCATAATTGTGCTGGCATAACATGCCAGTTTTTTGGTGAAAGAGGCAAAGAGAGCGGTTTTGCGGTTGGCATAACTTTTCAACCAGCTACAATCCCGCATTAGCAGCATAAAACCAATACGCACACAACTTAAAAAACAGCAAATGTTAAATGAATACTAAAAACTCTAACACACACAAAGCTGTGTATACGTATACATTTTGTGCCAGATGAATTAAGGCCCAACTATAATATGAATAAGCTAGCTTAAGCAACTGTGCGGTTACATATAAAACGCATGTGGCAAACTATAATGTACTTAACAAACTTTTCGTCAAGTTTCGTCAAATGTCATTTGCTTAAGTAAAGTGCCAAACTGAACGCACATTCCGTAAGGAAACAACTGTTTGTGCATTTTTTAAACTCAAACAAGCAGCAGCAGAAAATATTCATTGATTTTAAATATTTTTTTATTGTTTCTCATTTTAAACTCGGAAAATAAAGCAAAACTTTTATTTTCATTGTTTGTTTTACAATACACATATATACACATACACATGTATTTACTTATGTATATTCACTGTTGTACTTTTTAGTAGGCAAAACAAATAAAACAAGTAATAAGGTGATGGATATATTTATATGTGAATTTTTAATAGATTAGGACATTCTTTCAAGTTAGTTTGATTGAATTGCATTCATTTAGGAGTTATGAGAAGAAACAAAATTACTACAAAATTATTGACAATACCTAGATGTGCAGCTGTGGCTAAAGAATACTTAAGTGCATGTAAGTACATTATGGCCACCTAAAAGTCACATCTGAATTGTTTAAGCATTTGACAGACTTATCGTTCAATTCTGACATTAGCTTAAGCCAGCTTATTCATATTATAGTTGGGCCTTTAGTCTCGTGTAATTTGGAAAAGAACAAAAATTGTGCGGCTTAAAAATTGTTCTCGTCTAAACTACCTCCATAATATACATTTGTGGTTGGTAGCGCTGAGACACGCAATTTAAATTGACATCCGGTGGGCATTAATCAGCACAACAGTAGTGCCAAGTATAACTATGTAAATCCAAATACATACGTAGATACATTTGTATATTAATACCTTTTGTTGAAAGAAAAGTGTAGTAGAGAAGCTTGAAGAGTATTAGCGCGTTTTTATTGCATACACCTCAAAAGAGCATAATGTATGTATGTGCGAATTATCTTCGTATATAGTATATTTTAACTACCAAGGCCTGCTAGTAATTCACATACCTCCAATTCAAAATGTTTAGCTGCTTCGTTTCGATACTAAATTGCTGTTATACATACATACATATATACTGCAAAATTATCTAAGATCCTAAAAGTATGCACTGTATTATGAATAAACCCTTTCTATACAGAGTGCTGCCAAGCTTAGTACTTTTCTTGCTTAGCAGTATTATCATGCTATTGCAAATAGTTGGTTATTGTCCAATGAGGTAGTAAAAATTACACGAGACTAATGCTAGGAACACAATTGGGACGAACGACGAATTTCGTCCACCTCGACGAATTCTTCGATAAGAATTCGTAAATTCGTCGTGTGAAGCACAATAACGACGAATTTACTCAGCGAATTCAGCTCAGTGTGACCGATGACATTTTTCAAAAAGGGGCACCAAATAGGGGATTTATCAAAAAAAAGGGGGCAAAATTAAAAAAAAAAACGAGAAAACTGCACTAAACTTTTTATTTTTAATGTATTTTCATATAACTCACCCTAAATAAAGGGGGTCAAAAAGTGGCAAGGCAGTCGAAAAAGGGGAAACGCAGTCGAAAAAGTGGCAAATTGCCACTTTAGTCGGTCAAACGGTCACGCTGATTCAGCTCATAATTGATAAAGTTAGTTATTGTCAGTGTGACCATATTAGTAATTATGGGATAAATTTAGCTTGTTTCTTCTAGATTTAGCTTTAACATTTTTATTAAGCTCTTAGCTTCTTTTTTTTAGCTATTTTAAAAACGGATTTAGCTTTTTTAGACTTTTTTAATCCAAATTGCGTATTCTCTAAAAATATATTAAAAGACATGCGTGATTTAGCTTAATTTTATTTTAAAATCTGGTCACACTGTTTATTGTGTATGTAAAGATAGTGAGAGAAAATTGGGGTTTTCGTCGTTCGTCGGCGTACAAAATAGAAATAAATCTATCTCAGAGTTAGTCACGCACGACAAATTTGTGTTGTATTCATTTTCATATGACCAAATGTGTTTTATTTTTTATGACGAAACTTCGCACCGAAAAATTCGTCGTTCGTCCCAGTTGTGTTCCTATCATAATTCATCTGGCACAAATGTATACGTACACACAGCTTTGTGTGTGTTAGTGTTTTTAGTATTCATTTAACATTTGCTGTTTTTAAAGTTGTTTGTGTATTGGTTTTATGCTGCTAATGCGGGGTTGTAGCTGGTTGAAAAGTTATGCCAACCGCAAAACCGCTCTCTTTGCCTCTCTCACCAACAAACTGGCATGTTATGCCAACACAATTATGCCCGTGTAATGCTAGGAACACAATTGGGACGAACGACGAATTTCGTCCACGTCGGCGAATTCGTCGATAAGAATTCACTGCGTGAATTCGTCGTGTGAAGCACAATGACGACGAATTTACTCAGCGAATGCATATATAAAGTTGGTTATTGTCAGTGTGACCATATTGGCTAATTTTGGGCTAAATTTAGCTTATTCCTTCTGGATTTAGCTTTAAAATTTTTATTAAGCTCTTAGCTTCTTTTTTTAGCTTATTAGCTTTTTTAAAAACGCATTTAGCTTTTTTAGCCTTTTTTAATCCAAATTGCATATTCTCTAAAAATATTTTAAAGACATACGTGATTTAGCTTAATTTTATTTTAAAATCTGGTCACAATGTTTATTGTGTATGTAAATAGAGTCAGAGAAAATTGTTTTTTCGTCGTTCGTCGGCTTATAAAATAGAAATAAATCTATCTCAGAGTTCGTCACGCACGACGAATTTCGTTCTACGGCGGTGTTGTGTTCATTTTCATATGAACAAATGTGTTTTATTTTTTATGACGAAAGTTCGCACCGAAAAATTCGTCGTTCGTCCTAGTTGTGTTCCTAGCATAAATCAGCGCTATGTATCAAAGAATCTATAAGAAACTTTCAGGCTCGAATAATTAATTGTTGCCTCTTAAAAGTAAATCTTTTTGCCGCGTTTCTATATGATATCCCTTATTTTCAAGAAGTATATTCAAAACAATGAGCCTTAGACCTCGACTACATTTGGTCCTAGATTAAAGAACAAATTTTGCGATTTTCTTTAGTCTATTACAAAAACGTCATAGTCAAAGTCGAAAACGCCAACCACGATAAGGGGGAACATTTTGAAGCAATATGTACTTCGTAAAAACTAGTAAAAACGTGTCCAGGAGCATCCATTTCTAGAAATAAAGCAGAAACATTAAAGGAAAAACCAAAATAAAAAAAGTTAATAGAAATATATGTACATATTCTAAAACAACATTCGGGGATGTGTTGGAAAACGAGTGATTTAAAAGTGTGCGATTTCCATATTCAAAAGCACTGTTCTATTTTTCTTCAACGATTTTTTGTATTGAAAGTTAAGTTTCAGAAAATATTTTAGGCATCCAAGAAATAAAAAATAATTAATATTTAACAATTTTGGAAGATTTTTAAAGTTTAATTGAGCGATTTCCAGTCCACCCCCAATGGCATAATAATATAGAGTAGCGCACTGTAAATTAGTCCATCGTTGGATATATTAAAAATTATTATTATTATTATGTTGGCATAAGTACTTTTTTTAATATGTTTGCTTTTATTTAGAATAAAAAAACAGATTGCATTTGGCTTTACGTATTATAAAAGTGTTAACAATAATGTGACTAAATGATTTTTTCGCAAATCATAGATCGCAGCAATTAAAATCAGAATTATTTGCTTTACATACATATGTATATAATTATATATGTATATGTATGTAGTACATACATATATACAAACTCTTGAAATTATTCTTTATTTTTTTAATATTTTTTTAAAAAGTGTTTAATTATAATTAAAGCAGATAAGAAAAATGTTATTAATATTTTGCAGTCAAATTTTTATGAAAAGATTCTACTCTAAAAAATACAAAATTTCTTTTAGTTTTATAAAATAGAATGTTGCAATTAATATACTAAATTAAGTGTGTGTTATTAATGATAAATTCAAATATCCACAATAGTCAAATTTATAAATAAAACAATACATTTTTCAAATCTATATAATTTTCTTAACTTAGAAATTAAATTAATTAAGAAATTTATATTCGGTGAAAATTGGTATAGATCATGACATTCGTAAAATTATTTTAAATATTGCCATCCAAATAACATTAGGTAAATTGAAAAAGAAATAATATTATGTTAAAATCATATAATTTTAATTGAAAAATTCTCACTTTAAGTTAATTTTATTACTTTATTTTAAACTTAAGTCATATATGTACATGTATTTGAAGGGTTCAAATGGTAGTCTTAAGTGTCATAATGTTTTAAAATTTTATAAAATGAAAATTATCCTTCAGATATTTTGTTATGAATTTAATTTAAAGCACTTAATTTAAGTTTACAAAGAAAAGTAAAAACGATTATTAATTTACTTTGAAACAACAACATCTAAACTATACAAGAGAAAAATCTGGATGAATGTAAAGAAAAATTCAAACAATTCCATGAACATTTTAAAATAATATTTACGGATCTTGGTAATATTCAAACTGCTTTTGTAATTTTTGTTAATCTATTCATGTGCCATGCACAGTGGGATATTGTGCCAAAAACTCTATTTTTCGACTAGTCAATTTCAAAAATCGAATGTAGCATTTTTTGTAGAGAAATGTTTCATTATGAAATGTGAATTTATGTTTTCTTTTTTAACCCCCGACTAAAAAAAGGGGTGTTATAAGTTTGTAGTGTGTGTCTGTGTATCTGTGTGTCTGTCCGTGTCCACGAACAGGCCAAACGGCTTGACCGATTTTCATTTAGTTTTTTCTGTTTGAAAGTGACTTGATCGAGAGGGTTCTTAGCTATGTTTGAAGAAAATCGGTCCAGCCGTTTAGAAGATATAACATCTTTTCTGAAAAAAGTCAAGTGTTTTTAAAATTTTTAATTTTTGTTATATTTTTTAGAAAAATTTCATGTTAATATAAAAATATAATAAATTTGATTTTAATATACATATTTGAAAAACATAAATACAAAATAAATAATTATTGAGATATCATAAATCATTAAGAAGATATACCCAAAACTATAAGCCACAAAAAAAGTGCTTGTATTTATTTTCAGTGGTGAAAAATTATATAGCTCCACTTTCGAGTTTGACGAAACTCGGCATACGTCTTTTTTTAATTCTAGAATGTGTATGTACCAAATTTGAAGACTGCTGTTTAGAAAGGAAACATTTTGTACGAAAAACCTATTTCGATCGCATGGGCGGTGGGCATGGCCGATTTTAATTACATTTAATTGTTTTTAATTTAGTCAATCACCCTTATCGGGAATAAAAGTTCGCGTGAAAAGTGTTCCCAATGTTTGCGTTGTTCTTGTGTTAGTATACTATTTTCTAATTTTGTTCACCATATTTTTGTTCACGGGAAATATTTCACGTGAACAAACTGTTCGCCTTTTATTCCCGATAAGGGTGAATATAATGCTCGGTGTTAACTTTCAATGATCTAGGGCCACTCATTGTAGTATTGTACAAAAATGTATGAAGCCATCCCAGTGAGCGACGTTTTGGATGATTAAATTAATTTAGATTTAAAAAAAAAAAAATTAAAAAGTTATCGAATCCCACTGCCAAAGCGGCTTTAAAAGTTCCCCAAAAAATATTTTTTGAAACGAACTTTCGTTATTTTTCATACAAATCTAAGAACCAAAAATCTTATTCGAAAACTATTGGAATATTTGTTTTCTATATTTTTCTGTGAAAAAAACATCAGAAAACGAAAATTTCCCAAAAAACAAGATATTTTTTTTAAATTTGGAACAAAAAACTAAAACAAAGTGATTTATTGAACATTTAATATTTTTTGAACGAAAAATAAAAAAAATCTGAAAACTTACCAGGAAAGCTCTATCGAGGGATACTACAAAAAATATCACAAAATTGGGGTAATCAAAAAAGAAATTTTCAAAACGTCCGATTAGGCGTGGAATGTCCCACACATATGTGTATGTATAAGTACTTTAACAGTGAAAAAGCTCTATTTGGTATCGTTTGATTGAACAACTCCATTTAAAATATAATCAACACTTTCTATCTCCCTTTCACTCTCTCTCTCTCTCTCTTTCTAGCTTACTCTTTCACTCCCATAATATATTCAATAAAATGCCTTGCAAGCTAAGAAAAAATAAAAATATAATCCAATAAAAACAAATGAAGTAAAATAAAATTAAGAAAAAAGAAAAGATTACGTGTGTGTTTGTCCATGACTACGGTTCAATAGTTGCGTCCCATAACGCGATCCAAATCATTCCAACTGCATGAATAGTCGATTTGCAACAAACCCTTTTTGCTCATACCGAATTTACTGCTATAAATTCCACTGTAGAGCGATGAAGATGGACGACGACGTCCTAGAGTTTGACTGCTTGATATACCGGCATTGCAGCCGTAACAACTGGAAGCTCGGCCATAAATAGAGCGACTGCCATAAATTTGCTGTTGTTGTTGTTGCTGTGACAAGCATTCGTAGCAATCTGATACCCTACAGCAAGCAGGCAATGTAGAATAAGGATTGCAATAGTCGTATGTTGGTGGCATTGGTGGTGGGGAGGGAAATTCAAGTTTGGGTGCCGGTTTGGAATTGCGTCGTGTTGATAGAGCACCATAATGGGAAATTTTCCGCTGTAGAGTTATTGGATGATGATAATCATCGCCGATAGAACTTTGTGGTTCGGTTGAAGATGAAGACGAGAGACCTGTTAGTTAACAAAACAGAATACATATAATAATAATTAAAAATTTCTTAACTTTTAATACTAACCTCCAAGGCCAGTGTAAATATTTTGTTCAACATCTTCCAAGTTAAGAGAGTTTTTAAATTTTTGCGCCAAGTGTAGAGTCATGTAGTCATTGTATTTATCAGCTGCTGCAGCATCGTATAGACCATTGGAACGTCCTCTTTGAGTTTGAGGATTGCAGCATTCCATTTGACATTGAAAATGTGAAGAGTGTCTTCGATTACGTGGCATAGTGGCTGTCATTCGAGGCGGTATCTCAATGTCTTCTCTTTCGTAATAATAATTGGAATTTATGGGTGGTTCCTCTATTGGACTAGGAGAAAGTGATGTTTCGTAATAATCTTGAGCTTGTGAGGAAAACGGCTGTTCAATTTTTCTAAAGATTATAAATTATGAGTTATGTATGCAGATACATATGTTTGCAGTTGCTTAATAAATAACAGCCTTATTTATAAAAACTATTAAGGCTTTATAAATTCTTAATAACAAAATTTTTTTTATGAAAATTGGCTTTAAAAACCCTTCATTAGGCTTTTAAGGCCTTATCCATAAAAAAATTATTTTGGTTTACAAAACGTTTAACATACAAATTTTTTTTGTGGACGTTAATCTTTTGTAAACCAAAATTATTTTTAATGCATAATTAATTTAACTTTTATTATGTTACAAGTCATTTTGTTGCCTGTTTCTTCACATATAGATGACTTAACATAAAAAAGGCGTGTCTCAATTTTTTCGAAATGGTTGTTTTTAACGTTTTCTAGTAGCCAAAGTATATAGTCCTGTCACAGAAATCGATCGAAATTGTTTTAATTACGAATTTTCATTTCGATCGATTTTGTTTAACTTCTCCAGATTTCGATCGTTTTGTTAATTCCGAAAAAGCGGTAATTCGAGTGTTTTCAATTTATGTAAGTGTGGCAACTCAAAACAAAAAACACATGGTTATTATGCAAGCTACACACCTTGCGACCGTTGGTACAACACGTTGAATGAACAAATTATGTGTTTTGCGCATAAACAAGCCATCGATATATTTATTTATTGCTTTTGTTCTTGTAAATTATTTTTGATGTGTAAACATCTATATGCTAGTGGGTAAAAATCTTTTTCACAATACAATCACAAATTTTGAGTAAGATCGTAAAGCGTTATCAAATCGGTGTGAGCTATGTATGAGTGGACTACAAGAGGACTACAAGAAGTACAGAGAAACTTAACAGTTGCATAGAAATACACTCTACCGAATTTTAAAGCATACCTTCAGGAGCAATGTTAATTTTAATAGAAATGGCTTGTGAAGTGTAATAATGTTGCCAGTAAGGATAATTTTGTTAAAAAGTTGAAAAATATAAAATAAATATAAACTTTTAAATAAAAGAGCGTTTTAAATGTCAACTATTTGTTGAAAAGATATATAGCAAGCAGTCTTTATAAAGAATTTATAATATTATATTATAACATATCTTCATTACGTACTGTTGCCTTACACTGAAGCTGGTGCACGACAATTGGATATCAATCTCTATCTCATGCCAATTATTATGGGTGGAGATTTTAATACAAATTTTACAAATCTACAATCGCAAGCTTTATCAAAATTTTTATTTGACGTTTTCCACTTGCATATGAGCAATTCTCCACAAATCCCCATAACTAATAATTCCACTACTATAGATGCAGTTTTCCATAGATTTTTAAATACAGTAGAGTCAAAAATTTATACATATATCTTATTTTAGTTACCATAAGCCAATAATAAAAAAATTTCATTACTAGATGTTTGCACATCTCCCCTGTGATCGGACTCACATTGCTTTTTTTTCTTAATAATCGGGCTGCATGATTTTTGTTTTAGATTTTTATTTTTAAGGATAGCATTTTCAAACTTTGAAGTTGATTTCCAGAAATTTATTTATTTTTTAGCTAAATTAGGAAATTTGGTGTTCACTTTTATTTTATTTAGGAAAATGTCGCTCTACACACTATGACTAATACATTCTATTTGAAATATGTACACCAAAGTATATTTAAAAATAATTGAGATTTTGCCCAGGAGTTCTTTTGAAAATCAAAATTAACTTATTTCGATTTAAGCACTTTTCCTTTTTGCCAGAGATATAAGAGGCTCAATCGTATAAACGCTTCACCAAAATAGATTTATATGGAAAATAAGGACAAGCAAAAGCTTTAGGAATTTTTGTAATAAAAAATTCTTCAAAATTTTAAACATTTGAAATTTCATCATATTCTGCATGCAACATCATCCGCCCGATATAAGAAAACTTAAGTACATACTTACTTTCTAACATAATCATAATTTTCCAAGTCCCATGGATCCACATAACATCTCTGAGATGGCAGTAGAGTTGTACTATAAATATCTTCCGTATTATCGATCGTATAATATGGTGACTCTTGGGAATCGAACGAGTCATTGTACAGTGCATCTTGAGGCAATGGATGCTTCGGACCGCGCCTTCTGGGTGTGGTATGACTACGTTCACGCATTTTTCTTTATAAAATATCTGTAAATATACACAGAAAAAAATAAAATGAAATCTTAATTCAAACTTTTGTAATAACACTTAAAAATTTAACAAAATATAAACAAATTAATGGTGTTCATTCAATAAAATTTTTGCAATTGAATTCATTGATGGAAAAAAATGATTTTTTTATTCATTATTTTTTTCTGTGTATAATATTACGTATTTAATTTTTCTAATTTTTATTTGTGGACCGTTTACAATTGCAGCAATAAGAATTATTATTGGATTGGCAAGAAGTAAATTAATGTTTGGAAATCATTTCGAATATTCAACTCATTCAAGTAAGTAAAAATACAGAAAACACAAAGCAAATGCAAGTACAATGTCGCTATTATAGTTAGCTAGTTAATGTCAAGGAACTGCATTATTACTTTATTTTCACTATTACTCAAAGGGTAGATTTTGTAAATACAAACGATTTTTTCGTTTTGAAATTTGTATGGAAAAAATATTTTTTGAAACGAGTTTTCGTTATTTGCATCACTGGGTCTTCACGTAGCAATATCGATTGCGGCAATTGTCAAATTTGATTGCGTCAATAAAATTTCCTATGTGTAGACATCGATTGCCATAATTGTCAATCCATTGCATAATGATTGCTGTGCTGATTGCTCGAGCAATTATTGCCAAGCAATCTGCTGTCACTTTGTTGTAGTTTTTCATTAACTTTTGCAAAACAGTGACTTCGAGCAAAATATAAAAAGACATCATCCGAAAACATAATATAAGAAAATATAAACACAAATTTTTCGTATTTTTACAATGGAAATATATATTTTACACGATACATGCCCTATTAATGTGTAATATTTGTGGAAAAAATTGCCATACGTATTCTGCACCTCAAGCAAGAAGCAGAAAAAAAAATTAATTATTCTGCCGACGTTATTGCTTGTTATCAGCAATGAAATTGCTACGTGAAGACCCAGTATATGAAAACATTTTAAACGGTTAGAAACGAATGATTATGTTGATTATTGAGTTCTTGTTTCAACTTTGTTATTTGTTATTGAGCTTCTCATTTGTTTAAATGAAAGTTTATAATATAATAACTCTAGTTGTTGTAAGAAGTTTTGGGTAAAGGTTCCCTGATGATCTGCATTAGCAACAGTGAAATGCGCATTGGATACAGCTAAACCCCTCAATAATCAATTTCAATGTATTTTTAATAAAAAAATATTTTAGTTAATAAGTAAAATATTAATTTGGGATTATTAGTGCGTTTAAAAATTTTAAACTTAAATTGTAACAATTCCCATAAAAAACACTAATTATTAACTTGACTGCACCCGGTCAAAAAAATACTTGTGTGGCAACACTCTATTCTTCAATAGCTGTTGTTTTTATTTACATTTATTTTCTTTTACATACTCTTACGACTACAATTTGAAGCTGAAAAAAAGTCAGCCAATGTAGCAATAGTAAAGTAAGAAAATAAAAAACATTTTGATTATTGAGTTCTTGTTTCAACTTTGTTATTTGTTATTGAGCTTCTCATTTGTTTAAATGAAAGTTTATAATATAATAACTCTAGTTGTTCTAAGAAGTTTTGGGTAAAGGTTCCCTGATGATCTGCATTAGCAACAGTGAAATGCGCATTGGATCTAGCTAAGCCCCTCAGTAATCAATTTCAATGTATTTTTAATAAAAAAATATTTTACTTAACAAGTAAAATATTAATTTGGGATTATTAGTGCGTTTAAAAATTTTAAACTTAAATTGTAACAATTCCTATAAAAAACACTAATTAAAAAAAAGCCATTTATATCTATATCAGGTAAGATATTCGATTATATAGGCTTAAGTCGTGTCCGTAAGGAACCTTTCGTATGCGACTCAAAGAATTTACATACTTAACATAAATTTTGCCAAAAATTATTTCGGTGAAGCTGAATGTTTGGTGTGAAGAAAGGCAGCATTTGTTTCTAATAATGAAAGAAAATAACTAGCTTTAAAACTAAAATAAAAATTATTAAAGATTATTCAGAATCTGAAATTTAAAAATTACCTGCACGTTTTTTCAAAAGAAAATCATCATTTGTAATTGCCTTTGCAATTGCAAAACGTTGCCGTCCATTCTAGGATGGGATGCCTTTTAAGTACACTCGTTGCCAAAGTGTTAAGAAAAGTGCACAAAAATTTATTTCAGTGCAAAGAGAGGAAATAAATTACTACTCAAAAGCAATAAACTAGAACAAGCATAAAGTATGATAGTATGTGTGTGGGAGGCACTGGTGTAGAAGCATTATAGTTGTTGTTGTTGCTTGTGTCTTTTGTCTGCATTGCCTTATGGTTTTGTGTGCTTGTATATTTCTTAATAGGCGCAAGTTTCAACATTATAGTTGTTTAATGCTTTGAATGTTAACTTCAACAACGTTTTATGTGTATGTATTCTGATGTATTAATATCTAGATAATTTTTATTGTTGGCAAATGTTTTTATGGAAAACATTTGTATTAGGTCACTTTATGGTATATTTGCTTAATAATATTCTTAAATTCTGAAAACAGCTGCCACTTTTAGAGGACACTGTATCATAGTTTTCATATGAAACCTCTCGTCATTGTCAAGTTGAACTGGGACTTGTTAGAAAATTCGAAACTATTTACTATTCCTCTAATAGTATTTCCTCTTATGACCAATCATCAACCACCC
Organism: Tachina grossa; assembly: GCA_949987645.1. Classification (NCBI taxonomy): domain Eukaryota; kingdom Metazoa; phylum Arthropoda; class Insecta; order Diptera; family Tachinidae; genus Tachina; species Tachina grossa. The sequence goes on from OX465278.1 coordinate 142,281,910, forward strand.
TCACTTTCCCAAGTTCAGCAACGAGTACATTTGAAATAATTGATATGAGTTTTCTCGCAGGGAGGTTAACATTAATTTTTCGAGTGTAAAATAAAAATCATTAAAATCAACTCACATATAAATTTTTATATACAAATTTAAGCTGAAAGCCAACATTAACGATGGTCATCGTTATTGTGTTAGTGATCCTCACAATAATCATAATTTTGCCAATAATCATAACAAAGTTGTCTCAATTTATTGATCATGATCTTAAACTTCAGTTGAAAAAAGATTCGAGTTTGATCTGCTGCTTTATGAACAATGCTGGCACAGTTATCAGTGGAGTGGCTCCTGTTTAAAATTCTTCCTGTTTTCGTAAGACGTACATATGTATGTATGCATGTGTGTGTGTGAAAATGGACTTTCTGGTTTACGTTTCGGAAGCTTACTTTGTGTTTTATATATTTTTTATTATTGTTTATTATATGAAAGCGAAAGATATTAACTAACTTGCTTCGTCCAGCTTGAGCATTAAACTTAAACAGAAAATATAATAATCTTTCGTCGAGCAAAAAAAAAAAAAAAAAATATTGTGGTTAAAGCTAAACGATTAAGATTTTTTGTGTGTGCATTTTATCAATATAATTTTATTACTGCATGTAAATTAATAGAGAGTAAATGTTGACAGCAGCAAATGGTTGTGGATTGTGCCTCAACCTGTTGTTGATCTTGAATTCAGTTGCTTCAAGAGATGGTAATACATTTTTTGTATGTTTTGTGTTAAAAATATTTATAATTTTTTATTGCTGCTGGACCATGTTTATGGCAAATTTTCCAATGAACTGGATTTATCTTACATATTGTTGATGCAAGAAATGTGGTTCCATTACTCTTGAACTTAACTTATGAGTTGGGATTTAGACATACTCGTACATAAAAAGCGAATAATATGAAAGAAATTACGCATTATTTATATTATGTTTTTGCAAAGAAATTATGCAATATGCTGGTTGTGTGGAAAGAATCCATATAAACAAAAAATGTTTAATAACTTTAAATTAAATTAAATTAAATTAATATTTGTATAATGTTAAAAAGAGTTAAGCAATTGTTTATTTAATTGAGCGCCATAAGTGAAATACAATTTCCGAAGGTATCCGAAGATGTCGTGTTAAAGTCCTTCGCCAGTGCCCACACGATACATAATTTATCTAATGGCGAGAAATTTTAAATTGGACTTTTTCTGACTACTGTCGCTCGATGCCTTGCCAGGTACCAAGAGTAAGATGAGACTGTTGAATACCTTTTCTGTCTTTGAACGGCGCTTGCGAAAAAAGGCTGGTTTCCAAGGCAGTTTCATATTTCAAGTCTTAATTAGCATTAAGCTGAAAGTCCATAACACGTGTTCTATACCCTCTCTTACTTCTAAGCGTCTGTCAAAAAAATTTAATCAATGCACATATTTGTATGTTGCAAGTTGAGGCTAGGATTCACTATCCTACACAATCGTACGACTGTTAAAAAAATGCAACCCTGATCTAATGAAGTCTTGTTAAATTTTGAAAATTTCCATAAACTATATCATACCAGGGTTTTCGGAAAAGTCGTATGATTGCAGGATACGTGTATGTAGGATAGTTAATCCTAGTTTTTACAGATCTTAAATTGTATAATGCATAGAACGCTAAAATTAAGTTTACTTTCTAATCTTGTAAGCGTCACAAACGGCATGCGAACATCTCAGCTGATTTTTATACTAAGTGATGCCAAGTTTTATTTCCTTTTTAATGCTATGCATGCTGGATAAAAAAAACGTGGCATGTAACTTAATATGCAGATACGCATAGAATGCATAGAAAGTATGAATTGCGTAGAATACGCTGACGTGAAAATGTGTTTTGAGCACTTTCAGCGTTCCGAACGATTAAATATACAGAGTGCTTCTTATCTCTCCGCACAATGGGACCCTACCCCGCCAGTGTTGTCAGATATGGCGATTTCTCGCCAGACGTGGCGATTTTTCAACTTGTTTGGCATGTAAAGTTATGATTTGGCGATATGGCAATTTTTCTGGCGATAAATAATTTTTTTTGGCGATTCTTATGGCTATTTTAATTCAGGGAAAGTTTAGTTTGATAAACGAGTATTTTAAAAAATATATTCTACCAAAAATCGTCTGCAAAAAAAATGAAAACAATTTGATTTTGATGATTTTTCTTTTTTAGTAATTAATGCGTTTTAAATTACGATGAGATAAATTTGCAAGAAATAATTTTCGGCGATTTTATTTCTACTTTTGGAGATTTTTTTGATAAATATTTATATGATTAATTTTATAAAAATCTATATTAAATAATTTACAATAACTAGAGACATTATGTTAAACTTTCATTTAAACAAATGAGAAGTCAAGTAATATCGAAGTTGAAACAAGAACTCAACAATCAACATGTTTTTATACTTTCTTACTTTGCCATTGATTGCTACATTGGATTACTTTTTTTCAGCTTGGATTGTATTTTGTAAATAGTAATTATGTAAGTCCCAAATCACACTATGCAAGTCTTATTGCTAAGCTGATTAGTTTTAGGGAGAGAGAGACAAGGGGAACAGAAACGTTTCTTTTCCCCCCGTCTCTCTCTCCTAACAAACTAATCAGCTTAGCAATAAGACTTGCATATTGTAAATTGGGAGTAATGAAAACATGAATCAAAGAATGCAAGACTACTTTCAGCTTTTGAAAAAATTATTTTTCTGCGCATCTACGTCACATCAGCCCATAAACATAAACACAACCACACAAACACGTCTGTTTGGTATACGACAATTTTGTTTACATTTCGATTTCTACGTCAACACACAAGTTAAGACACATGCGCAATGCGTAATTTTGTATTCTTTGATACATGTAATGAAAATAAATGTAAAAACAACAACAACTATACATTGCTTTTGCAAGAATAGTGTTGCCACACATGTATGTACTTTTGATTGGGTGCAGTCAAGTTAATAATTGGTGTTTTTTTTTTTTGGGAATTATTACAATTAAGTTTAACATTTGTTAACGCACTAATAATCAAAAATTATTATTTTACTTAGATATTCAGTAAAATGTTTTTTTTTATAAAAAAAAAATACATTGAATACATTAATTAATTTTTTATTGTTTAAAAAAAATATCACTTTGTAATTAAAAATCATGTAACACTTAAAGAAATATATAAATATGTAAAACAATTCTTCATAACGAATTGAAAAAAAAAATTAAAACGGAAACGGATACGCAACACACCAACAAACGAAACATTCATAAAAATCATTGTAAAACATAAAACGTTTTTAATTTGATTTGAGATATCTGCGCTTGAGCATTGTACTTGAGTATTGGTGATAACAGCGTCCGTTACAAAAAAAAAAAATATAGAACCAATGTACATATTTGCATGTTCCAGGTTTTAGAGAGCGTAAAGTACAGGATGCGTAGATTGCTAAAAGTAAGTTTACTTTCTACTTTTGTAAGCTTCGCAAGCGGCATGCGGACATCTCAGCTGGTTTTTATACTCAGTGATGCCAAGTTTTGTTTCATTTTCAGTGCTATGCGTACTGGATAAAAGCTTGACATGTAACTTGAAATACAGAAACGTATAGAATGCATAGAACGTATAAATTGGTTTGAGTTCTTATCTACCCAACTCTCTCCTCTATGGCCACACAATGGGACACCATACCGCCCGCAATTATCTCCTGTGAAGCAAATGTTTCTATATTGGTTCTATATTTTGTTTTTTGTAACGGACGCTGTTATCACCAATACTCAAGTACAATGCTCAAGCGCAGATATCTCAAATCAAATTAAAAACGCAACCCAATCATTTGGATAGCTCAGCTGGCTATGGAAAATGTCATTCAGTTCGCGTCGTGTTAGAATAAACATACTCAACTCAAGTAAAAATTGTTGTATGAATGTGATTTCTAGAATACAAACTCCATGGACGTGTTTTTAGCAAAAAACCATTTGAAATAAAAACTTGGGGTTGAAACCCGACATACACCTCTAGAAATTCGAGAGCGAAAGTGGAATTGGAAGCAGAAGACAAGGTCGGCCAGCTCATACATGGCGTAGACAAATTCAAACTCATTTCGATCGATAGATCCAAATGGAAGAAAGTTTTTAAGACTATATGATCCTTATAGAAAAGACGGGAATATATGTGTATATATAACTTTTCTATAGTTTTCTAATTTTATCAAGCTTAAGGTCTCTTGATTTAATTTTAATATTTCTATTTCGATTAGAATTAGAAAACTATATAATTAAAAAGAGGTCAAAAAATTAGAAGAATTATTATAACTTTTCTTGTATACTCCAACTTCATAAATTTATATTTTTCAAAATTTTAATTTTTAACGTCTTGTTGCTACAGTGAGGCAGACGACTACACTTCAAAGCGTTTATACTTGGTGTTCATAAGGAGGTTACTAAAAAAAAAACTTGACTCTCGCTACAAATTAATTGCAAAAGGATCTCTTCTTAATTCACTTCTTAAATTTTCATGCCAACAGAATGTTAATTTTTGTTTTAATTACGCGAATAGACAGACATATGAATAAATTACAAAAAATATACACAATTTTCATAAGAAACTCCTGTTTATTGTATGCAAACCGAAATAATTACAAAATTCAACACATACATAATCAATCATATTACCTTGAAGGAAACGTGGGGTTAAGTGTCCCCAAGTCACCACTTTTGTCGACTATTTTTGTGACATTGTCAATGGAGCGTCTACATAATAATATTTTTTTCGATGCGTAGAAAATATTTTTCAGATACACACAACTATGCTTATTCTTAATGTTTTATTGGTTTGTTGAAAATAAAAGTGGCGTCATGCAAAATTTAAGTGTTTATAAAAATTAGTTAAAGAAATCAAATTAAAAGGTTAATACTTATAAATGTATGGAACAATTCAATATTCATATTGTATAAAAATAAAAAATGTGAAAATTAAACAATTTTAGTGAAATTATACAATTATGGATCTTTTTTTGACTCTGTGGAAGATTTTGTGCCATCAGTTAAAGATTTGTCACACTTTCAGATCCATACGTAAGTGTTTGACTTTATAAATTCAGCGAAACATACAATTTAAATTAATAAGTAGTTTTACTTCTGTTATTTGCCACAGTGTGGGGATATCGTCAATAGTAAAGGCTCAGTTAGCCGACTGTAATGTAAAGTAACTGTAACGTAGAAAACAGCTGATCGATATTTTTATATGAAAAGTAGGTTACGTTACATTACATCTCTATAACCATTTTCATTACTTTTCACATAACAAAATCGATCAGCTGTTTCTTACTGTTGCAGTTACATTACATTACAGTCGGCTAACTGAGCCTTAAGTCAGTACAATCTTACTATTGACATTTTCGGCGTATGGTCGCATAAGAACTACTTAGTCAGTATTGACGCAGTCTACTGGTAGATTTCGTAGGACAAGCCTGTGTTAAATGTCAATAGTAGATAGCATTAGTTGGGGTACAATTTGTCAGTAGTACTGGTGACATTGCCAATAGGTAATCAGTATAATTTTACTATTGACATTTCCTGCAGGGTAATCATACGATACACACACACACACATCAAGCAGTTTTACCCAACTGCAGACAATGAATGATTTAGTTTTATTTTTATTGTGTTACCGATCTTCTAGTGAACTTTTTAATAAAATTTGCCTAATGAACAAGATAATTAAGAAAATAAGAAATCATAGTTTATGTTGCTGCTACTCCTCTCCAAGTTCATTCATCTGCGATAAATTCACATAAAATAATCACAATGATTGTGATGCAACATTCAAAATATGTACTCGTATATAATTTGTGCACATCACTAAATTCTCATGTTGTGTATGACTGACTGGCTTTATGACAAAAACTAACTTAATCAAATGACTTCCTCAAAAAAAAAAAAAAAAAAAAAAAAAAAAAAAAAAACAATAAAAATATAAATTCACATGCACAAAGTACTGATGAAAACTCAGAAAGAAACATATTGCAAACATCATTTAATATAAAAAAAAATTTGGTAAATCTTTTATGTTCTCATAAAATGTGTACATATATCGTCGATATTTTAACTAACCGACCTAACTGACATTTTTTTTTGAAAAATGAGTTAAGTCCTCTAGACTTTATAATTCATAATACACATTGTCTACAATTTTCATGACTGTAAGCATTACTTTTGTGACTATATAAGTAAAAAGATTTCTGACGCAGTCGATTTTAAAAAAAATAATGAGTTTGGGCCCTTCTATATTAAGGTAACAATATGTAGGTAGCTATCTATATCTATATATGTATCTATAGATATAATAAAGATCAATACAAAATTTTTATGTTTTAAGGGCCCAATGAAAAATGGCCCCAAACAAAAAATAGAAAATAGGGTCATATAAATAGGAAGAATAGTATGAAAAAACTTGTTTTTGTAAATAGAACTTGTTTGCACCATGTTTCGTTTTTCAGTTCAGTTCATTCTATAATTATCAATCATATTTACCGTTTTTGGGGGATTTTTAATTTCCCCCCATTGGAAAGTTAATGATTTTACCCCAATTTTCCAACATCGAGTTTTAATCATATTTCAACGTTTTGAGGCCCTGGTGGGAATCGATTCTGACTATTTTCGTGATGACATCTATGTGGATGTATGAGTGTGTATGTGTGTGTTTATATAAACCAGGTACCGTAGCAGTTATAAGTTTTATTTTAAAAATTACCTTTTTAATCATTATTTTTTGAGTTTTATTTATTTCTTAGAAAACAACTGTCAGTTAAAAGAGGAAAAGTAAACATTTTCGTTTGTCTCTTTATATTAAAAAGCAAAACAACGCACTTAAATTTGTTTTTGTTTTCAATATAAATAGACAGGCGATAATTTTTACTTGTCTTCTATAAACTGGCAGTAAATGTTCTTTGATTTTTATGATTTGAACAGGCTAAAGTTCGTATCGCTTTTTAAGCCAAATTACATGTGATAATTATTAATGAACAAATAACACCAAAGTTAGTTGTAAATATTCTGACAACACATAGTTGAACGAACAGCTATCCGTTTTCGAAGGCCACTAAACCTTCATCATCAGCGTTCTTATGTGTTTGGTCCACTGTGTGTGGTGTCAGTTGATGTAGATATCTGCTTTATATACGAAACTTTCTTGCAAATGGAATATGTGAATTGTTTTGATTCATCGTATTTCAATTTGCTGAAAGATGTTTTGTAATGAAAGCTCACCTTACCATCTCAAAATTTACGACAGTCTTACCATTGTCGTTTGTTCCTTACTAATTATTAGAGATGTGCAAATGTCGTGATTTTATCGTGTCACGCATATGCATCGGATAACTTAGGCCCCACTAGGCACTAGAAGACACCGTCGTATCGAGCTAAAAAATTAAAACCGCTTTTATGACGCCAAACCTCATATTTTAGATAGTGCAAATATGTACATACATATGTATATCAATTAAAGAAGAAAATGTTGCGATCAGTCTAATGTACTTATTGAAGCTCTACGCCTCCAGAAAAAAATCACCCGTTACGACTATTGCAGCATTGTTGAGAAACTGCTCATCACTCAAATGACTGATGTGGCTTCTGTTGTTATTTTCAGATTCACGTGTGAAAATGTAATAAAAACTTAATAAAAATGGTTCCCTGTTTTTTTTTCTTGACATGAATATTTTCTTACAGCTTATTTAATTAACAACAACAAACATACTCGTATTTTCCAACATAAAGTTTCACTTTTTTCCTAAAAACTACTGGAAAGACTGTTGCATGAATGGATGAATATATTACCTCTGCTTGTGATGTTGCAGTTGTAGTAAATGATTTTCATGTTTCTTATCACGTTCTTGAAATCCATTTTTATTTTTTTTTTTTTTTGAAAACTCAACTGCATAGATAGATGATGAAGTAAGAAAAAATTTCTTTGTGATGCAGAGAAGAAATATTTTTTCGTATCCATTTTATTTGCTTTTTTCCAAACCCATCTTTCATATTTGTTTCGCGTTTGTTCACGCTTTGTTTAACTTTAGTTATACGTTTTTTTAATATTAATTTAAAATGCAATTACAAGTTAATTTTTACTATTTTTTTCGTTTAATGATCTATTTAACAAAATTAAAATCATGTCGCTTAAAGCTAAATTGTCTATGGAAAACTTTTATAAAATTGTCGTGCGAATTTTTAATTTACGAATGATTTTTAGAGAAACAAGTTCGTTACACTTCGTCAACAGTTGCTTCAAAAATGAAAGATGAGTTTGTGTAAAACTTCATGATAAGTTGAGTGCATTCTGCGAAAGAAATTATTATAAAAACTTAAAAAATTTCGATGATTGCTTTTATTTTTCACTCATCTGTAATGTGTTGTGATAAAAGCAACAGAGTTGCATCTTCTTAAATCAATGCGTTCATATACATATTATCACCCATATTCCAGTTGTCAATATTGACGTCATGTCAATACAACACCAAAAAACTTCTATGAATATTATTAATGTTTTATTAAACCTTGCAAAAGGCAAATAATTGCAAACTATTGCAAAATAAATATGTGAATTATAAAAGAAAATACCGCAAAATTTAAAAAAAATTCATAAACTTACTAAAATGGAATAAATTAACAAAACTTTTTTGTATATTTTAACACCTTCTCCTTTTTCTTCTTTTCATTTATTAACATCTAACCTAACACATGCTCGTTTGCTAACCTGCTAAACTAAATGGAAATTCCAAGCCAAAATATTAAATAAAAAAATTTAAAATATTGCGAAAACAATTTAAAAAATAAATCATAGAAACTACCATAATAAAACCCACAATATATTCGGTAGTGAACTTATAAGAAATAGATAAACAAAAAACGCAAAGACAAAATAATACAAAAAAAAGGAAAAGAAACTAACCTCAGTTATCTTGTGATGAACCTTCAGTCCCGGCAAATTGCATTTATTGTGGTGGTGGTGGTGGTGGTGGTGAAACTAAATTGTTTAAACCAACACATATTTAACTAATGCATAAGCAAATATTTCATTTGTCATTTAAATTGACAGAGAAGAAAAATTTATAAATAAAGAATGATCCAAAAAGCAAGCGGGATTGTTAGACATAAAAAAATGCAATTTATAATGAAATTAGATTGTTTTTAGATAAAATTCAAAGTATGTAAATCCTTATATATGCCCGTAATTGTTAAAATGAACTAAGTCATATGTGTGTACTTCTCCTTCGAAATCTTCAGAGAGACACGGATATTTAATAGTTTTCTATTTTAAAAAATCTGCAAGGCAACCTAAGATAATTACACAAATGCATATGTGTGCCACGTGTCATGCAGGGTTGCCAGATATGGGGATTTCTCGCCAAACGTGGCAATTTTTCAACTTATTTGTAGTCTAAATTTTTGATTTGGTGACATAGCGATTTTTCTGGCGGTCAAAAAATTTGCTAGCTATTTTTTTTAAACAAAATTGAAGTGAAAAATTTTTGTATATTATGAAAATTAAATAAATCCTACTAGCAAAACTCGCCTGCAATATATTAAAACAATTTGATTTTGATGATTTTTCTTATACTAATCCGTTTTGAATTTGGATGAGAAAAATTTATAGGAAATAATTTTTGGCGAATTTTTGTACGATAATTTTATATAAATTTATATTAAAAAAAGTGTTGTATAAAAACAAATTTATTATCAAATATACATATGTTGATAATAAATATATATAATAGAGTTTGCCAATTTTTGGCGACTTTTAAAATCAATTTTCCGAAATAGGTCAAAAGAGAGCTGACAGCCCTGCTGTCATGTATTTTAGAATTTTTCTTCATGTTTTGGCCTCATAATGTACGACAACGGCTCATAGTGCGCCATTTAGATGCTTAATTTTCGCTTTTGTATTATAGCATTGCACAGATACATCTGTTTGCACTAGTTTTGCGTGTTTTTTGGTTCTGGTATGAACAAATATGTTATTTATCGTTTTCTGTTGCTAGTTATAAATGTTGATTTTTTAAGCAATTATTGTATGGTTGGCCAATGAGCAAATGAAAACAACACATTTTTTTTTTGTTTTTCTAAGGCAAATCAGATACATAAAACGGCTTTTACCATAAGTGCCTTATGATGTGTTGAGCAAAAATGTAATTGGCTGATGAATAAATGAATGAAAGCAAAATTGCACATATGTACATATGTAAGTAAATGATACATGTACATGAAACACATGCATTTGTAATTACTCTCAGAGCAAAATTGTCTCTTTCTCTCTCTCTATACTTTGGCTGCGCCACAAAATAACATAACGAACGTCCGCACATACATCTGCACATCATGTATTTGTTTTAATAGTGGTTTTTTCATATATTTGTATTACAATATGTATTTTTTGAGCAAAAACAGATCAAACAGTTGCTCAGCAGCAATACAATAAGCAATTGTTATTTGTTTTCAATTGTATTTTAATTTGGAAAAGCACGCATACACAATAACTCTTATACTAGTTCTGTCGCTCACACTACAATTATATGGTACATACCATGGTATATTTGTTTTGGCTATACAAACGAGTATACAAATGCAACCCTTTATTTTGTATAAGAAAGATGAGAAAGTAATATGTAGCAGTAGTCCGGTTAGCGACCATTCGACCATGAACATGCCAACTGTTACTATTTAGTTCCTTACACGCAAAGAAAAGATATGGTTGTAGAGTGGTTGAGAAAACAATATTATGTTCTCTGAAACAAATGTTTGGTCGTTGAAAACTAGTTATTGTTATTTTAAACATTTATTTCGTTACGATAAACAGAGTAATGTTTGAATTTAATAATTACATTATCACATCCATAAAAAAGTGTGATATAGTTAGAGTTTAACAATATAGTCTTGTTAAACATATATGACTACAATATAATCTGTATTATTATTTAAATATAATATGATGTAAATAGCAATATAATGTTATCCAAAACCATACTATGTTAAGTTTTTAAAAAAATCTTTTTCAGAAACATCTGTCAGTTGGGTATTTCGTTTATAAGCTATCAGTAGTGCACGGGTGGTGTTAAATAAATTAATAGATAAATAAATTATAAACAAAAGGGTTGGCCAATACGTTTTCGCTACGGTTCTCGAGAACCGTAAAAGCTACGTACCTGAATTTTTCACAGAATATATAAAACTTTGGCCACTACAAAAAAAAATATACGACAGTTAAAAATTAAAGGGTGTTCTAAAGCGAGCAACGAAATATTTTGAAATCGTAATGTAATATACAGACAAACTACACCAATTAACACTGAAATTTACAAAATCAAACATAAAGGGTATTCTGTCAGTTAATGTAATTGCGACAACTTGCTGTATCTTGGAAACCGTAAAAAGGCGAAATCGTAAAATTTTCAAAAACGCTAGAACTAAAAAATCCCAAAATTAAAAAAATGCCGAAATTAAAAAATTGCATATATGAATATCACGAAAAATAAAATAAATCGCTGAATAGCAAAAAAATCACCAAGGTCACCAAAAACTAAAAAAAATCGCCAAAAAACCGAAAAAACGCTCAAACTAAAAAAATCGCCCAAACTAAAAAACAACTGAAAAAATCGCCAAAACGAAAAAAAGCGAAAAAAAAACTAAAACAATTGCCAAAACTTAAAAAAATCGGAAAAAACCGAAAAAATTTTGGCAAAACGAAAAAAAAAGCGGCAAAACTAAGAGAATCACTAAAACTAAAACAGCTGAAAAAATCGCCAAAACGAAAAAGCGCTTAAGCTAAACAAAAAACGCCAAAAAATGTTTTAAAAAAATGTCGACATCAGGTAAGCTATTCCATTACATAGGCTTAAGTTCGTATAGTATTACATACCAGGGATGGCAAAGTTGGTACAATTGTACCATTTTTTTTGGTACTATTCAAACTCGGAAAGTACAAGAGTACAGCTATGACTAATTTAGTACATTTTAGGAATCTCCCCAGTTTCACTCCGCATTTCTTTTCAAACGATTTCATATGTCAATAACCATATGCTTTAACATCCCAACTTAGAAGCAAATTTGGTACCCAGATAAAAGACGATTAATTTAATAAAAACAAATAAAAATATGTAATTTGTCAAAAAAGTAAAAATTTTGAAAATTGAAAAGATTCTCAAAAGAGTCACAGTCGCACTATACTGAATTTATTATAATTGAAATGCTCGCCACTTTTGGACTTGAACGCTTAGTTGGAATATACATTACGTTTGATGTAGGGTATCAATAATACAACAACAGCAAATAAAAAAACAAAAATTATTTAATTATTACATCACTTTAAAGTTTTGGTATTATTTACTTTATGTTCGCACACTGAATCATGGTTTTAATAATGTTGGAATGTAAAAACCAAAAAAAAAAAATATTTATTTATTCATTGAATGATAAAGATGATATTTGTGTTACGTCATTCATGCGAAAAGATTTAAAGTCTTTTATGAAATAGGGAAGTATTTATTTAAAAAAAAAAAAAGCAAATGCAAATTAATTTCAACAGCATTAAATATTTAAAAATATTTAATGCTGTTGGTTTTTTAATCTATGTTTGAAAGCTCAAAATAAAAACAAAAAAAATTAACGCAAAAAATTGCAAAACCCATTTTTAGCCGGCCTTTCAATTTGAGGAGATTAAAATTTATTTTTAATAAAAAAAAATATTAAATAAAATTTGTTGTTATTTGATATTTTTAATTGAAATTTTAAGGTGTAAAACTTTGCTTTTGCCAAGTTTTTAGGTCACTTTTTTTTAAATTTATTTATTTTTTTTTTAAGTAGAAAATGGAACTTGACGTAAAAAATACTACATGATTCAATGTAAATGTACAGCACATTACAGTTATAACGAACAGTAAACATTTTTTTAATGCATAAATATTTAAATGTTTTAACGAAACGGAGGAAAAGTCCAAATATTTTCAGGTGTTAAATTATAATTTCAAGGAATTTACAAAATAAAGCTGATTTCATTTTTAGATTCTAGTTTAAAAAATATTTGAGATATTTAAGGTTTTCTAAGTTAGCTTGACAGGTTACTGTGAAGAGAGAGTAAGTTTTCAGCTCACTTATGTCCAAATAGCACACTTGTATTTGCATTACCTGAGAATAGGAAAGAGATAATGCCAGACGAGATGATGAAGTGACAGATAGTTAGAGAGAACAGAAACTTTATTCATTTGTATTCAGAAAGCAATGGAAGATTATGACACCAGAGTGAGTCTACACTGATGGATCAAGTATGATCTGGAATGTTATTTTCATAATCACTTTGAGTTAATTAGCATTTGTGTTTTTTTTTTGCTTCGTTTTAGTCGTGTTCTACTGCGCATGTTTTGCATTTAATATCTGGCTTTTTGTTTCTTGCAGAGTGATTAATTTTTTTTTTCTTTTATCATCTAAACTTCAAGAGTTTAGCTTTGACAGATAACTGATTGTTAAATAAAATGTTAATTTTATGTAAATTACTTTTTAACTCTCTTTTTAACCCCCGACTAAAAAAAGGGGTGTTATAAGTTTGTAGTGTGTGTCTGTGTGTCTGTGTGTCTGTGTATCTGTGTGTCTGTGTATCTGTGTGTCTGTCTGTGTCCACGTACAGGCCAAACGGCTGGACCGATTTTTATTTAATTTTTTCTGTTTGAAAGATGGCTTGATCGAGAGGGTTCTTAGCTATGTTTGAAGAAAATCGGTCCAGCCGTTTAGAAGATATAACATCTTTTCTGAAAAAAGTCGGGGGTTTTTAAAATTTTTAATTTTTGTTATTTATTTTAATTTCATTGTCTTTTTTGTGAGTACATTTATTTATTTATTTTATTTTCGGCCTTGCTTACTTTTTTTCTTCCAGGCAGTTTTATTTAAATAAATTGTTGCAATTAAATAGTCTAATGGGCAAGACTAATGAAAAATTCTTGCAAAATTAAATAAATAGAGGATATATCAAAGATGTTGACCGGAAACTCATCTTCCAATTTTCTTATTTAACTTATTTTACCTTAAGTGAGTATGTTTGTACTACATACAAAATATATTGACGATCAAATAAGCTGATCATTGATGAGTCATCAATTATATCAGATAATGAGAAAAGTATCGTGTAAGTACTCTTTGGGTATTGGCCTTCAAATAACTATGAATGCGTACAGCTAAAAATAAAAAAACCCTTATTAATTTTAAACCTAATACGTATAACTATAAAAATTAGCAGCTATGTTTTTACGCATTTTTTAAATTACGCATCACAAACTACAACAAGCATACGCATGAGTATAAAAATACTCTGCCTATCAATCGGCTACACATGAGTATATACTATTTTATTTATACACACATAAAGCATATTTTCAAACAGCCACACACACATCCATACATTTTCAGTTGCATGTAAAGAACACATAGTTTTTCATACACCGATATGCTGCTCGAACATGCATTATATCGGTGTATGAAACTTTAAGCCGCTCCTATTTATTTCTCATATTCACCTCTATCGTGAACAGTTTTACCTCGAAATATTTTCCCCTTTCCACAAATTGCAATTGTGAAAAAAATTTCCCCAGAAATGTATTCCCTCGTTTGATTCCCCTTATAGTGAATAAAAGGTGAAATTTTTCTTCCCATGAAATTTTCATTCCCCATGAAGGGAAATTAGCCATTGGGAATTTAATGGGAACGTTTGTTTCCGCTATCAATGGCAAGTGAATGCAAAAAAAACGGGAAGTTAGTTGAAAATCAGAAAAATTTAAGTTTGATAGTAAGAAATACACAAATTTTGGGTTTAAAATGAAATGTTTTTAACAAAACTTTCACATTTAATTCATGATATGATTGTGAAAAAATCTTGAAGCTTTCATTTCATTTCGAATGCTATATTGGTTTTTGATAAATAAATTTATATTTTGAAAATGTTTAATTCAATTTTTAGCACCATATTTATAAAAAAAATTAAATGAATCTGAAATTCATTTTAGGAAAATTTTGTATCGAAAATTTGAAATAAAATACATTTCAAATTCGTTTCAAATTTTATGAATATGGGGGTTAGTCATTTGCTGGGCTTAAATTATATTGCGAATAATGAAAATATTCTATTCACACCAGCTGTGTGGAATTTTTGTTCTATGACAAGTATTTAATGTTTTCTTATTAACATTTGCTTTAATATTTTTTTGCTTCTTCTAAAAACATTGTGTGCGTGAGTAAGTGAGTATAGATTTCAGTTTCATTTTTCAAAGCACATTGAATTCTTTTCGAAAAGGAATACAAAAAATTCGAATAATCGCTGCCTGTTATAAGTTTTAGTGTCGCACACACACACACACACACACACACACACACAAATAAATATTAAAAGTGTCATTCTAACGAGGTTGACAGCGTATTGTTTCTTATATTCAAGGTGTCACGTCTCAGATTTTTTTCTTGTTCGAAAACAATGACTTTAAAAAAATTCAAATTCCAAATAAAACAGTTTTTATTCAGCAAACTTATGGCCCACTAAACGTGTTGAAATTTATGCTGCAAAGACAAGAGTTCTTTTCGTTTGACAAAATTATAAAAAATAAATAACAATGCAGAGAAAACGATAAAATTTGCATAAATAATTTAAATATATTTTTTTTTTTTTTAATTTTGGTTGACTAGTAAAAATTGATATGTTTTTTTTTCTTAAAGTGCAATAATTGTTTTTAAAGCGAATCGTTGTAATTACTTTTGTTAAAGATAAATGTGAACAAATGTAACCTTGTTAATTTTAAGTAGTTTAATTTTTATTTTTGGACTAACTGCTGTCAAGAAATATTTTTTTTAAACTCATTAAGCTTTTTAATTGAATAATTTTTGGGTTAAATATGTTTTTATAATATATTTAAAAACAAATTTATATATTTGTTTGTATCATTACCTTAATATAGAAAGGTCCTAACTCATTATTTTTCTAAAATCGAAATTTTTGCATTTTTCGATACACTATCTTCTATCGAAATATACAAAAAATCGATTTAAAAAAAAATTGAGTTAGGGCTTTTCTGTATTAAGGTAACAATATTCAAGTTTTTTTATGTAAATATTCTGGTGTTATTATTGGATAACTACAAGTATTAAACATTTGTTTATTTGCAAGATAAGTACGAAATATTTTTTTTTAGCTGTTAACAGTTGTTGAGTAAAGTCCTCAACTTTTTTTGAAGTGAGTTCTTTTTAGCACTTTGTTTTAATTGCAAAATTTAAAATATCAAAATTAAAGGGCATTTAATCAGTTAGTGTAATTTTGGTGACTTACTGTAAGAGGCAAAGTCTTGAAATTTTAAAAAACATTAAAACTAAATAATCCCAAAATTAAAAAAATGCTGAAACGAAAAATCGTCAAAATAAAAAAGCACTTAATGATAAATATCACCAAAAATAAAATAAATCGTTTAAATTAAAAAAAAAATCGCCAAAACGAAAAAATCGTCAAAATTAAAAAATCGCCAAAACGAAAAACTCGCCAATGAAAAAAATCGCCAAAACGAAAAAAATCATCAAAACTCAAAAAATTGCTAAAACTAAAAAAAATCCAAAAAATCACAAATTTTAAAAAAATCACAAAAATGAAAGTAAGCGCCAAATCTAAAAAATCGCCAAAACCCCGAAAAAAAATCTGCAAAACTAAAATAAATTTGGATAATTAAAAAAAACACCAAGCAAAGAAAAATTTTTTTTCAAATTTCTACATCAGTACCTGGATTCAGTAACTTTTATTACGATAATCGTATCGTTATAATAAATATAACGAAAGTTTATCGACTTTGCTATTGAGTAACATATTTTAACGATATTCGGTGTCGGCTGGAGAAAAAAAAATTAAGTCATAAGATCTAATTTGTTGAGTTTTTCTTAATTATTCTTTGTGCTTTTCGCTTGTTTTCACATTTTCTATACAGAGATACCACATAATATTGAATTAAATGGTGAATAAGATAAAGCGGGAGACTCGTAAAAAGAAATTACAGAATCACATTATCGCTATCGCGAGCGAATAAATATGTCGATAAATATTATGATTTTCGGTTCGCAAAAAGTTACAGAATCCAGGTACAGGTGAGATATTATAGAGGCTAAAAGTTCGTTTAGTATTACATATCGCTCATTTACTCAAATAACGTCATAATTCAAAAAATCTAAATTTAGAGTTAATCATGCAGAATGAATCCTAAAATTGTTCTTCATTTTGTGTAAAAATTTCATGCAAATATCTTGTTTACTCGGCTGGCTCTTAAAAGTAAAATTAAATTTTCTTTTTTCATTAAATTGTGTGTAAATTGAAAACTTTAAACTCGTTTTGTGGCAAGCTAGAGTAAATGTGCGATATTTAGTGTCCGTACGGAACGCTTCATGTGCGAGTCAAAGTCGCACTTTACTGAGGGCCCAATTTTGTAAACGCAACGCTTAGTCCCTATTTACACTATGCAAGTCTTATTGCTAAGCTGATTAGTTTATTAGGAGAGAGAGACGGGGGGAAAAGAAACGTTGCTGTTCCCCTCGTCTCTCTCTCCCTGAAACTAATCAGCTTAGCAACACAGAAAAAAATATCATCGAAATGCAACCAACAAAACAAATTGTTAATATTTAATTTAAAAATTAACAATCATCATTGTTGATATAACAAATTTAAATTTTTTTAGTCAATTAAATTACTCAACAAAATTATTTGTTAAATTATATCATAACGGAATGCGCACATGTAGAAGAAACAAGAAATCATGTTTTGTGTGTATTCATTATTTGCTTATCTAATAAAGTGTTGCTCTGTAGCTGAGAGGTAAGCGAGTTAGTTTATTAGTCCTGAGGTTGCCGGTTCAACTCCTCTCAAAGACATTTAGAGTTTTTCGCAGACAAGCAAAAATCGTTTCGAGGATTATGATTGTGTATAAAAAAGAATTGTTAATATAACAATTATGATACGGAAATTCAACAATTCACATTGTTAATATAACAATAACTTTAATTGAAATAACTTTGAAATCCAACAAAAATAAATGTTGATAAAATAAATAAATTTCAACAAATTATTTGTTGATATATTTAATTGAAAATATTTTTAAGATTTTCCTTTAACTTTAATTGTATTTACAAAAATCGTTGTAGGTTCAAAATCAATTAATTATTTAATTGATATAACAAAAAAATTAATGGTATTTACAAATCATTTTTTTCTGTGAATAAGACTTGCACAGTGTGGTTTGGGACTTAGCGTTGACAAATTTATTATGAATTTTGTTTTTGTAATTAACATTTTTTCCATATAAAATTTGTCAACGCTTGGTGTTGCGTTTTACACAATTAGGCCCTGAATTTATTTTTAGTCAGAGAATGATATTATTCTCTAAATTTCTGTCAATGCTGGAGAGTTGTTAAGCTTCCAATACCTTCTATTGGTGCGTACTTTCGCCTTTTTTGTTCATAACTTGTAATCAGTAAAGGTGAAACAACTAGGCCAGAACACAATTCATGCCATTTTTGGAATCTAAACAACTAAATGGCTCATGATCATACATAATCCCACGTGACTTGCGCTAATCACAAGAACGCAGTGCATTCCCCCCTTCAAATGCCCTGAATGGATCTCATTATGTCTACGTCTATATATCTGTGGCAAAAAGGAAAAAGTGCTTAAGACGAGATAAGCTGATTTTGAGTTAATGGTACCTATGTAATCTGCATATTCGGAAGTACCCCTGATTAAAATCTCAATTAATTTGCGTGATTTTTCAGCAAGTTATAGCACTAAGACTTGCGACTTATATTTTTTAGACTTCTAATCTCTTTTCGAATAATAGCTTAATTTAGATTATAGTTACTTTGGCATATTTCAACTTAAATGTATTATTTATAGTGTGCAGAACGAAGTCTGTTAAAAAAAATTTCTAATTTAACTTTGAAAGACAGACATTTCTGAAAATCGACTTGAACGCTTAAAAGTGCTCTCCTGCAAAGCAGTAAAATATGACTTAAGCACTTTTTCCTTATTGCCACAGATAGCATATCAAAAACCACATATATTAAAAATTAATCTAATATTTATAATGTGTAAAAAAAAATTTCTGTTGCTATTAAATTACATACTCATACAACACAGAAGCTGCGTGATATATTTTTATCCATTAAAATCATAAATTTCCCACAAGTTTGTTGCTTAAGTCTTTCTATCACACATGTTATTACACACACTGTGCAAGTTCATTTTTTAAGTCTTTTGATTAATACAGAAATACTTTTTTGTTTTTATTTTTTTTAATTTTTGTTTGTTTTTTTTTTGTTCGTTTTTTTAACAATATTAAAATAGTTTAGCATAAAAATGTATTAAATCATTTGTTATTTAAGAAAAATAATGGGCTTAATTTTTTATTTGGCATTGAAAAATAACAATAAATTTTAACTGAAGACAAAATCTTCAAACATTAACAAGTACAAAGCAAAATGCACAATGACACTTTATAAGAATTATAAACAAATAAGGAGACATTTTAGAAAAAATTTAGAAATCCCACATAAATTGTACACTACAGCTTCATTAATTTTATTTTAAAACTGATTTGAACAAACCCATTTCATTTACACAAAATAATTTCATATACGCTAATTAAAGAAACATAAGTATGAATCGTTTCCATAGCATAATATAAATAAAGCGTTGGATGGTGGAAAGGCGTTATTTGTCATCAATCAAATCTTCAATACGAGCAGATTCAAGTACAACAAACGTATGTGATGACAAATTAATTTTAAGCAGTGCAATGAAACAATAAGGAATAAACCTACACTTATGGAATATTAAGTAAACAATTTCCTTAATGTCTAATTTTCTTATTGAATATTGCTTTAAATATTCTCTTTGTAAACTAATAAGAAAGGAAGTATCATTAATCACCTGAAGTTTTTAGTAAATGTATTTTAAATAAACTGCAATAGGGCCGTCTTTTTTTTTTTTTTTTTTTTTGTAAAATATATTATGGTAATATGGTAATTTTTTATTTCTTTACTTTAATTGCACATTTAGTTTTTATATCCGCAGCACGTTTTCATAAATTTTTTATTGGCAAAATATTATTTTCTTTTATTGGCTAACGTTGTTCTTCCACTAACGTATTTGGCGGTTAATAACGATTTCCTTTTAATATTTCGGTATTTTTTTCCATATCTGGCCAGCGACACAGTTATTTTGTTGTTATATTTTTATTTTTTTTATACGAGTATTAACGTACTGTACTATCAATAAAAATTATGTATGTTTTTCTTTCTTTAATTCTTTTTATTTTTATTAACAATTCACGAAGTGCAATGTGAAAAGCTTTAACGCTTCACCGCTGTCACACAACCGTTAATCATAAAATAAGTTTAAAAACTGAACAAGAAATTTTTTTCAGCTGAAAACTTTTGAGCCCCCACTTGGTTGTTTCAAACATCAAACAAGCTTGTAGCGAACATGTTGTGCATGTGCAAATTAAAGTTGCTACATTTTGAATATATTTTATTTTGCTCATAAACAAATTTTTTAATGTCACGTGCCAGCAGTGATTTAGAGCAGCAAGTTTTTGCTAGTTCATAGAAATATTCAATTATATGAATAGTTTTAACTTAAAAAAAATTCGAGAATAATATTACAAAATTAAAATTTACCCCAGACAAAAGGGACAAAAGGAGTCTGAAAATCACCACAACTTTCTATGAATTTTCTTCTGTGGCCATCTGATTTGTAGACAACCTGCTAGAATTCTTCCCCGTATTAAAAAGCTAAATACAAGTATTGCCAACTCAAATATAAAAGGTAAAAAATATTGACATGCAAGAAGGCTATTATATATTATAGAAAATTATTAATTTTTTATTTTAAAATATTCACCCCTATAGTGAATATTTTTCCCTCGAAATATTTCCACTTTTCACCAAATTACAATCGTGAATAATTTTTTCCTTGAAATTTTTTCCCTTGTTTTGATTCCCCTTATCGTGAGTAATATTTTTCACGTGCATTTTTACACTTTTCCCTTAGTTTTTTCACTTTATTTTTGCAGGCGAACTAAATTATTACATTGAATAATTTCGATATTTCCTTCGAATTACATATTAAAAGTTATAAATATTTATTTTTAGCACAAGATTAGTAAGTAAAGTTCATGATTCTTGACAATAATGCCCTGCAACACCTTTTTTCATGGAGTATGAATATCTTTCGTTCACACACAGTAAATTTTATGATGGTGCACCACGGTGGTATACTAAAAAAATTTTTTTTACACTGCACCTAGAATATTTAAAAACACAACTTTGATAGTTAAAAAAAATCATCTGGAACCTAAAATGTTGTGTTTTTTGTTATTAAACTGAAATTTGTCTGATTTTCAATTAATTTTTAAGCATTGCAATTATTCTTCCCTTTTTTACATTCACTGGGACTGATAGCGGGAAAAAAATTCACGGGAGATTCGCGATAGCATTTTTCCATTCGAGGTGAATAAAAATTTCTCGTGAACAAATATTTCACTGGATATTCACGATAGGGGTGATTATGATATCTCTCTCACTCTCCCTCTTTCTCTCTTTTAGAGCTCCTATGAAATAGTTGCTGCAAGAAAACTTGTTTCATGTAATCTCAATCTAAGGAACGATTTTAGGTAACTGCTTTAATTAATCAACTTTATCTTTCAAACGAAACTTACAACTAAAAAGTATGTATAACAAATTTATTGCAGTTTTTATACAAAAAAAAATTGATTAAATGCCAATCGATTTTAAGAATTCCAAATTTTGTGAAAAATCAACTTTTATTATACTCGTATACATATTGTGCAAACGAAGGCCTTTTAAAATACTCCTATCAAAAAATAAAACGATTTAAAATGGAGTTACATTAACAAATGCAAAAACACATACATATGTATGTATGTGTATATATATATGTATGTATGTATGTATGTATGTATGTGCTTAAATACCATATTTTTACAGTCTATGTACATATGTATACATGCACATATGGTTACCTTAATATAGAAAGATCCCACCCAAATCATTATTTTTTTGAAATCGAGCATTTTGTATATTCCGATAGAAGAACATTTACGGCCTTATGTATAATCAAAAATTAGCATGAAGTTAGCATAAGTAGCAAAATTGATCATGGTCTTAGATTTTACATTAAAAATCATGCTAGGACGTAATCGTGTGTTAACACTACATTATACGGTGATTTTTAATGTCAAATTGAATAGAGGAACTCGTAAACACGCAGTTAAATTTTGTCACTTATGCTAACTTCATGCCAATTTTTGATTATACATAAGGCCCTTAATGTATAATGTATGAAAAATAAAAAAAATATGGATTTTCAAAAAAAATTGAGGTAGGGCCTTTCTATTTTAAGGTAACGATATATATGCTGCTCGATACTTCAATAGTTGGTTGGATTTTATTTTGTCTAGCAAACAGTTTTTGTTTTATTTTTGATTTTGTTACAAGCGTTTGGCATGTTAATGGTCTTTAAAATTTATTACACTTTTTCATATCTTTTACTTAATTATTGATTTTTATTTTGTTTTATTTATTCGTTGCTTATTAAATTTTAGGCTTAATATGTAGCACTGCATTACTGTAAGTAATTCATTCACCTGATTCCTTTTTATCTTCGTCTTGAGTACGCTACACAATAACACACATAATGCTACACATTTTTTAAGAAAAATTTTAAAATTCTTAATGCTAAAAACTGACTTGCAATTCTGTATATGGGAATTTCTACACGCTTGTATTTTAGAGCCATGCTGTTGGATTTTTTTAAATTTATTTTACTAAATGTAGACCTAATTACGCTCTACACCAACATGCAGCTACGTCACAAAGTAACATAACGTGACAAAAGGTAGACTTTTCTAAGGAAATGCACAGATATGTTCGTATGTAGCTTTCTTACCGAATACATATGAGTAGATTTCTAGTAAGAAGATATTAAAAAAAATGCCAAAAACTGTCAAATCGCTCAATTAATATCTACGGAACTCATTATAGTCAAGAGAAAATTCAAACTATGTGGTATTATATTACGTTTCTGCCTTTTATAAACGTTGTTTTTGAGGATTCGAAATTGCAACTTTTATTTGGTCACAAGTGGTACACAGAAAAAAATATCATCGAAATGCAACCAACAAAACAAATTGTTGACATTTAATTTAAAAATTAACAATCAACATTGTTGATATAACAAATTTAAATTTTTGTACTCAATTAAATTATTTGTTAAATTATATCATAATGGAATGCGCACATGTAGAAGAAACAAGAAATCATATTTTGTGTGTATTCATCATTTGCGTATTTAATAAAGTGTTGCTCTTTAGCTGAGAGGTAAGTGAGTCAGTTTATTAGTGTTGATGTTACCGGTTCAACTCCGCCGAAAGACATTTACCCCCTTATTGTGTGTGATTGGCGATTTCGCGGCGAAAATCAGGCGTATTGTACTAGATTAAAGAAAAATGTAGCTTGTTTTCTTAAATCAACTACAAATCGTCGAATTTGAAGTCGAAAATCGCCAACCACGATAAGGCCCTTAGTGTTTTTCGCAGACAAGCAAAATTTCGTTTCGAGGATTGTGATTGTGTATAAAAAGCTGGTTAATATAAGAATTATGATACAGAAATTCAACAATTCACATTGTTAATATAACAATAACTTTAATTGAAATAACTTTGAAATCTAACAAAAATAAATGTTAAAAAAAAAAATAAATTCCAACAAATTATTTGTTGATATATTTAATTGAAAATATTTTTAAGATTTTCCTTCAACTTACAATTTCGTTAATTGTATTTACAAAAATCGTTGTAGGTTCAAAATCAATTAATTATTTAATTGATATAACAAAAAAATTAATTGTATTTACAAATGATTTTTTTCTGTGTATACAATTTTTATTTAATCGCAAAACTTTATTTATTCAACAGTGTGAATGATAAATTATCACTGGCAGCTTAGCTGAGACACTCACCACTAACATCAATAATATGTAAAATTTTTTGTTCCCATAAAATTTTCATTCTCCATGAAAGGAAATTTAATGTGGCGAATTTCATAAGAACCTTTGTTCCCGCTATCAATGCGTTTTGAATGTAAAAAAGGGGAAGGGGATAGTAAGAAATACACAAAGTTTGAGTTTCAAATTCAATATTTTTAAGTGTAGAGTTGTGTTTTTAAATATTTTAGGTGCTGCGGAAAAATTCTTTGGTATACCACCACATGTGAACCAAAGAGATCCATATTCAATTAAAAAAAGGTGTTGCAGGGAATTATTATTAAATTGTTATTAATCAAGGAAATTATTTACTGATCTTGTCCTAAAAATAATTATTAATAATTTTTAATACATACTTGGAAGTATAATATTGCAAGTACTCGATGCAAAAAAGTGAAAAAATCCCCTTGAAAATATTATTCATGAAAGGGAAATAAAAAAAATATTCACAAATGCAATTTCGGGAGAAGGGAAAATATTTCAAGGGAAAGTTTTTACAATAGGATTATTTACAACTTTGGCGGCTACAACAACAAATAATGACAGTTAAAAATTACAGGGTGTTCTAAAGCGAGCAACGAAGAGTTTTGAAATCCTAATGAAATATACATACAATTATATATAGACATTTGGAATTTGCAAAGTTAGTGTATATTTATGCAGACTACACAAATCAATACTTAAATTAAAAAAAAAAAAAACAAAAATAAAGGGTATTCTATCAGTTTTTGCTATTTTGACAATTTGCTGTATCCTGGAAACTTTAAGAAGCAAACCTAAAAACGTTAAAACTAAAAAATCCCAGAACAAAGAAATCGTCAAATCAAAATAAATCGCCATAAACTGAAAAAATAGCGCAAAACGAAAAAAGGCGCCAAAAACGGAAAACCCACTAAAACTAAGACAAATCGCCAAGAGCCGAAAAATCGCCAAAAACGCAAAAACCCGAAAAAAACTTAATTTTGTCCGATTTTCTATTAATTTTTAAGTTTATAAATCCTCTTCCCGATTTTCACATTCACTGCGCATTGATAGCGGGAACAAACATTCCCATGAAATTCGCGATAGCAAATTTTCTTTCATGGTGAATGAAAATTTTATAGGAACAATAATTTCACACTTTATTCACCATAGAGGTGATTCTTATAAAATATTGACCATATTAATATTTTAATGTTTTGCTCATTCCACTTTGCCATAAAGTCACAAGTGCTGTTGAGCTATTGTTATAAATGGGACTATACACAGAAAAAAATATTCCTGTAATAAACAACTTTATTTGAAAATAAAACCAAAAATCAATTAAAAATGTATTTGAGTCAATTAAACTTTTGTTTAAAAATAAAATATAAACAATAAACAATCTTAATTGAAAATAAAACCAAAAATCAAATAAAAATGTTTTAAGTCAATTAAACTTTTGTTAAAAAATTTAATTAATTACAAATTTTAATTGACTCAATAACATATTTAATTGATTTTTGGTTTTACTTTCAATTAAAGTTGTTTATTGCAGGAATGGTTTATTTTTAAACAAAAGTTTAATAAACTTAAGTACATTTTTAATTGATTTTTGGTTTTATTTTCAAATAAAGTTGTTTATTACAGGAATATTTTTTTCTGTGTAAGGTCACAGTGGGGCCGCCAGAAAAACAATATTTTGAAAACAAAAAAATAAATCAATCAGATTACTCATTATTAGTTGTCTAAAAATAGTATAATTTAGAGCAAATACATTTTTTGATTGCTTTCTATGCAATTAAAAAAAAAGAAATGATTTTAAAAAGCTATAAAAAATATGCGATGTGCTCTCATTTGAAGTTTTAGGTAAGGTTGAGTTTGAAAAAGCAAGTTTTCAGCTCACTTCAGTTCCAGTAACAGCTAGAAAACAAAACCCTACCACTATGGCACTCTACTTCGTGGTGCCTTCCCGACTCTGGTAAGAAAAGACATTCACAATTAAACTTATTTAGCATTTTAATATTTTATTATATTTTTTTATTAATAATAACTTTTGGGTTTTTTTTGCGTGTCGGCAGTGAATGTTTGTGTGCAGTACGATGATTAAATATGGTCAATCATGCCACAGTTGTCTTGGCCTGAGTACGTGTGCTGCTGTCAATGTTGATGAACGAATTTGCACTTAAAGAAGAATAAAAAAACAGCAAGAGAACAAACAGCAATAGCAATAAATTTAAATTTTGGTCAGTGACTGTTTTAAGTCATTGATACAATTTGTTTGGTCTTTGATAAGCTTTTGATCGAAAGCCATTTTCGTTATTTAGTTTTTACATTTTCTATTACTTCTAATCATATTGAAAATCGAAAAGAAGTTTGTACAATAGTTAGTGGGTTTTAAAAATTTAATTTGTAAATATTTTGGTAATTAAAGTTGAAAAACTCTTGGGTTTTTTATTGCAACAGCGCAAATAACAGCACCTCAAAGTCTCTTTTACTATGCGTAACTAATCAAGTTTCAAAATTATTTTTTATATTTTTTCTAATTGCCTTTATTATACATACGCATATTAATTATGAATATAAATTGGCAAATTATTATATATGCTGCTGTAAGTTCAACCTTGACTTTATAGTTTTTTTTTTAATTAAAAACACTAGTTACGTATTATCATACAAATTTTATAGATACTCCAGAAATATTTACAATAAGTTAAAAAAGCGGGGAAAAAATATCATGAAAATATTTTTTTAGTTTGAAAGCAATTTTAAATTAGTACTATTATTACTTTGAATTTATTATAATTAAGATTAAAATAAACTAATCAAAGAGAAAATCACTAGCAACTATTGCATATCGGCTTTTTAAGTTTATAATTTAACTTGTGTAACCAAAAAAACTTATGGATCGATTATGGATAGTAACGCAAATTTACTTGCGTTGCCAGTTGCTCAAATTTTATTACGTATTAAAGGGCTGCACAAACAGTCTTGAAATGTAAATACGTCCTACTTTTTAAATGTATTGGTGTAGCATGTATTATACTAAACCAATAATAATAATGTCGTTTAATAAGGGAAGCACTAGGGATGTATTGATGTACGTGTATATGTATAAGTAAGTGTTAGCAAGCCATGTGGCGAAGACTGCTTGTTCGTAAACATTGTTGTTTAGCGTTTGTTTTAGAAGACTTCGCTGTAGTAAAGAATTTGAAAAATACCTCGTCTTAAAAGTTCTTGTAAGTGGTTTTATGCAGGGGTCTATTACGTATGGCAACTGACAGCCAGCAGCCGTTAACATACGAAAACTTGGACAAAGTGTCATGAATTTCAACTAAGCTCACTAATCCATGATATCGTAAATTGAAGTGACCACAGTTGGTTCCGAAGATTTTCAGGCGAGCAAAGGAGGGATGAAATTAGGAGCTTCTTGGACCTGCATAGTGAACAATCTGGGAGTTACTTTTTAAATTATTCGTTTATTAATATTTTTTTTATTGTGTCACCCACCACCTCGAAGCCAAATTAAAAATAAATGCCAAATGGAAAGCACACATTCCGGAAACATGCCGGAATGTATAAAAACACTACACGTTTATAAATTTTATTGCTTTCAATGTTTGTTAAGCAATTTTAGCTACACACCTTTTATTTATTACATTTGCAACAAATAAAAAATTGATTACAAGACCGGTGATACAAAAAAAAAAAAAAAAAAACAGAAAAAAATAGGTTCGCATTGTTATATGGCGAAAATATTTTGCAGAAATAACTTTCATTTCAAACTGCTGCAACAAATGCCAAGAAATAAATACTGAAAACAAAATTACAAAATCTTGTAATAATTTTTATTTTAAGTATTTAGCAAAACATTACAAAAAAATCTTTAGCTGCAATGGCCAAGCAACGTTCCACAATGGCTGGGAATTGAACAGTCGGACACACAGTTGTTGCACTTTTATTTTATAATGTTTTCAGATCTTGTTTGTTAGTGCAGGTCAGTTTTAGATTTTTTTTAAATAAAATATAATATATTACCTGAATATTGCTTAAGTTCATTTAATTTTTGTTTTATCATCCTCGTTAAAGCTTGTGGGCAGATAATTATGCTACAACTCAAAGATGGCGGGTAACTTTTGGTACTTGTTACTTCAAAAGACGTTTATGATTGATTTATTGTATGGTGTTAAAAACTTAATATTTTATATTTACACCAGAATGGCAGGCAGCATCATTAAGGAATTTTTGTAAAAGGAAGGAAATACTATTTATTTATACTGTCCACATTTGGAAGTGCAACAGCTAAGTATGCTTATACTTCTCAGGCTATGAATATTTAATCGTACAAAAAATATACGCATGATACTCGGGATACTTATTCATCATTCTGCGCCATATATATACATACATACATTTCTGTATATAAAATGGAATGGAAAATGTGTGGATGTGTGTGGTTGTTTAAAACATGCTTTATGTATGTGTGTGTAAATATAACAAAAATTAAAAATTTTAAAAACCCCCGAATATTTCTAGGTAAGGTGTGATATCTTCATAGCGGCTGGACCGATTTTATTAAAATCGATCAATACCATCTTTCGATCAAGTCACCTTTCAATCAGAAAAAACTAAATCAAAATCAGTCAAAATCAGAACTGTATGTACGCATGTATACCCCTTTAATAGTCGAGTATTGAAAATGGGAAAACATTTTTGGGGAAAAATT
Organism: Tachina grossa; assembly: GCA_949987645.1. Lineage (NCBI taxonomy): Eukaryota > Metazoa > Arthropoda > Insecta > Diptera > Tachinidae > Tachina > Tachina grossa. The sequence goes on from OX465278.1 coordinate 142,310,728, forward strand.
ACTCACGATTGCAAATTGGTGAAAAGGAGAAATATTTCGAGGGAAAAATGTGGACGATAAGGGTGAATATGTACGCTATATAATTGTTAAAGTTAGGAAGTCCCTATTGGAAGGCCCTTTAGCAGCCTTAGTATTAGTTATGATATACATACTCGTAGATATATCTATTAGATATTTGATGGAATCTTAGATAGTTTGCTATACTTTTGATTACAGCTATTTCTACCTGGAGGACGTTACTTTTAATCGGGGGTAGAAAGGATATTTTGATCTCGAGCTTCTCATTATATACCAGTGTGCACACTTGATTTTTTTTAAATTCGGTAGAATTGAAAAAAAAAATCGGTAGATTTGAATAAAATTCGGTAGAAAATTTTTTTTATTCAGAGAAACATAAAAAATAACAATTCAACTTATAACTGGTGTTTTTTTAGAGGTATAGAACTTCGAATTGAAATAAAACACAAGAAAATCGTTTTAATGTCCATCAATTTAGCTTTATTGGAAGGATAATTTTATGCCATTAATGTTTAAATATGATTTCGGGCATGTGGCCGCCGCGGCTGGCTCGAATAAAGCCAATTCTACAGGTCCAATTTTCAACCACTTTTTCGAGCATATGGGGCCGTATGTTGGCAATAACGCCACGAATGTTGGCTTCCAAGTCCCCTAACGTTTCTGGTTTGTTGGCGTAGACGAGCGACTTCACATATCCCCAAAGAAAATAATCCAATGGTGTCAAATCACACGATCTTGGTGGCCAATTGACAGGTCCATTCCGCGAAATTATGCGCTCATCGAATGTTTCCTTCAATAAATCGATTGTGACATGCGCTGTGTGGCATGCAGCGCCGTCTTGTTGGAACCACAACTCATCCACATTCATGCCATCCAATTCGGGAACAAAATAGTCGGTTATCATGGCTCTATACCGGTCTCCATTAACGGTAACTGACTCTCCAGCATTATTTCGGAAGAAGTATGGCCCAATGACTCCACCAGCCCATAGAGCACACCAAACAGTCAGTTTTTGTGGATGTAATGGCGTCTCAAGGGTCTCATGTGGATTCTCTTCACTCCAAATGCGGCAATTTTGCTTGTTGACGTAGCCATTCAACTAAAAATGAGCCTCATCACTGAACAAAATTTTGCGATGAAAATCAGCATCGAGATCAATCTCATTTTCGGCCCATACACCAAAATCACGACGCATTGCATGGTCTCGCGGCTTTAATTCTTGCACAAGCTGGATCTTGTAAGGTCGCAAGCCAAGATCTTTGCGCAAAATCTTCCATAAAGTTGATGGACAAAGCTCCAATTGCTGTGCACGGTGGCGAATCGATTCATTCGGGTCCTCTTCAACACTTTGCTCTACAGCGGCAATTGTTTCTTCGGTGCGCACTGTTCGACGTCTCTGCGGATGCGTATTATCACATAGAGTAAACGTAGTGCGAAAACGATCCATGGTTAACCGAATTAATTGCTCTGATGGACGATTATGTCGACCATAAAATGGACGGAGCTTGCGGTAAACTTCGCGAACTGAACCATTATTTTCGAAATAAATTTGCACGATTTGCAAGCGTTGTTCTTTTGTCAACCTGATCATGATGAAATGGCAAACCAAACTAAATATTAATCACTTGACAGCTGACAAAATGGCCGCCAGTTAAAAAAGTGATGCCAACTTAAAGTTCTATACCTCAATAAAAACACCCATTATATAAAGGATAAGTGGAAGGAGTATCAAACTAAACAGGTTCCAAAAGCGCATTTAAAACTTCACATGTGATTGGAAATTAAACTGCCATAAACAATGAAGCATTTCCAATAAAACAAGTGTCATCCTCAGTTATTTGCCCTTACCCTTTATAAAAAATAACTAAAATATTTGACAAACATTTGTATCTACAAAGATTATATGTAAGATCCATTTATTAATTTAAACTTTTGTGCAAAAATTATTAAATCATTGGTAGGAATAAATATTTCATCCCCAAGGCACAATTCTTTGGCAAATATTAGGTTACTTATAGTTTCAGTTTTTTACCGATTTCTTTGTTCTGTTTTAATGATTTTCATGACTGAAAATGACCGCTCTGCGGCCGCACTGCTATTTGGCAAAATAGGCAATTTACACATATATCGACTTAAATTACTAAATAACAATATTCGGTAGATTTCAGGCCTTGTTCGGTAGAATTGGTAGATTGTTAAATTCACAAACATATTCGGTAGAAGCTACCGAATATCGGTAGAAGTGTGCACACTGATATAGACATACAGAAACTTTATCTAGCCACGCAACTGCTGGCAACATTGTTACGCATATACCATTCGCATAAATACACAAACTTTAAGGCGACAATGTCAATTCACCAATTAAATTTCTTTGACACGCACTGCAAAACATTGTGATACACAAATTCCATACCAAATTTATTTACTTTTTTTCTTCAAGTTTAAAACTCAATGATGACTGATTTTGAAATTCAAAAAGCGCAAACTTTATTTTTCAAGGTAATCTTTTGTTTTAAAGAACACTTTGCTGGCTTTTATGATTTGAAAGTTACAAGTGGTTTTTGATAAAATATTTTAATACTTAAACTCAATTGCATTTTTAGGTTTATGAATATTATTGATTGAGAGAGAGAGAGAGAGAGAGAGAGAGAGAGAGAGAGAGAGAAAGAATAAGTGCCACTAATATTTGATATGCAGCGAATGTTAAATAAATATTCACAGACTATCAATTTAATCGTTATACTAAATTTAATTAATTTAATTGTTACACATGCATCTACATATCATCAGCTGAAATGCAAAAAATCAAAAATCGCATTTTAAATTAATTATTGGCTAGTACATCGAATCACATGTTCATACAAATTTTCAGTCGAATTAAAAATGAAAATAAAGAAAATATACTTCAGTCAGTTGAATAATTTTGTTTCGTTTTTAGGGTTCCGTACACCAAAGGTGAAAAGGATCCCTATTGTTTTCGCTACGCTGTCCGTCTGTCCGTCACACGATATTTTCTCAGGAACCGTAAGAACCTTGGCCGCTACAACAACAAATACATGAGAATTAAAAATTAAAGGGTGTTCCAAAACGAGCAACGAAAAATGTTAAAATCCCATGTAATATACATACAATTGTATGTACATATGTACATATGTATATTGAAACTTGAATTTTGTAAAATTAGTTTATTTTTATACAGACTAAGGGCCATTATTATAACTTAAAGATAGTTAAAAGTAGGATTTTATCGGACGTATAAAAACTTTATCATTTCCAAAATTTACTTTAACCTAAAGTGAGCGATAAATTACAGGGAAGTTCATCCTACCTGGTAAATTAAATCCAATTTGCAATAATGGAAATCTTTTTATACGTCCGATAAAATCCTACTTTTAACTAACTTTAAGTTGTAATAATGGCCCTAAAACAAATAAATATAAATTATTTGCTGTGTTTTTTGTATTAGTTTCTAAGCCTACTACGCTTATTTTTCTTTTGTGATTTTCAAAAATATTATTATTTGAGAATTCTCAAATAGTTCTTGAAAGTCTGTGCATAAGATAAGAGGTTTGTGACTATTCAAAATGTGTGGTTGAAGCCTACTGATGATTTGTTACAGCAACAATGAAATATATAGACAACGCTGAACCACCAGCAAATAAATTTCAAATTAAAATAAACTTCTGGCAATATGTCGAATAATAAATTTCTTAAATGTCAAATAACACTAAATTTTAAAAAAAATTTAAATTTTTTTAAATTTTAAATTTTGACAACTTGCTATATATTGGAAACCGTAAGAGGCAAACACTTGAAATTTTCAAAAACGGTGAAACTAAAAAATCCAAAATTTATAAAATCGCCAAACCAAAAAAAAAAAAAAAATCTCCAAAAATTAAAAAAAAATCGGCAAAACGAAAAATCGCCAAAATTAAAAAAAAATTCTAACACTAAAATAAATCGCCAAATTCGAAAAAATCGCCCAAATGAAAAAAATCGCCAAAATGAAAAAAAAACGCCAAAAACCGAAAACAATCGCCAAAATGAAAAAAAATCAACAAATTGAAAAAACACCAAAAATCCAAAAAATTGCCATAACGCGAAAAAGGCGCCAAAACTAAAAAAAAAACGACCAAACGAAAAAAAAACGCCAAAATGAAAAAATCTCCAAAATGAAAAAAAATCGCCAAATTGAAAAAACGCCAAAAACAAACAAAAAATGCCAAAACTATATATTATATAGGCTGAAGTTTTTATTAAATTACATATCTAGTGTTCGTACGGAACCCTTCGTGCGCGAGTCAGAGTCGCACTTTACTGAATTTATTTCTCTTTCCTATAAAATTTTAAAAATAGTAGTTAAGTGATTTATATGATAATATGTACAATGTGCTTTTATGAGCAGTTGTAATATACATATTTGTGTATTATGTCGTTTATCATTATTCTATGAATACCATCTGTATGGCAGAAGAAGTATATGCTACTCAGAAAGTCTTAATTATATTTTGCGTGAAGTTAAATTTTTTTAGTTGATTTCACATTAGTATTTACTATATGTTTCAAAAATATTTATAATTTGTTACATACATGCCAAATTATTGTGGCAAATATTCGTGAATTTTGATCATGTTTGAGGAAGATATTTAATTACTCGTATATTACAACTTTTTTTAAATCTGCATTCATACGTAACATGAGAACTTAATGAGGCATCAAGTCACTCGTACTTGAATGGTATATTTCTGTGCTGAACATCTCCAGCATTGTATCTATTGGTGTGTGAATTTATCGCAGATTAATGAACTTGCACAAAAATCAAGATGAGTTATTTTCATTTTACATGGAATTATGTAGTCTTTTCTTTCTTAGTTAAATACATTTAAAAAAAATATGCCTTAGAAGCACTATAAAAATAACAAAAACAAGAAGTAAACACAGATCTATTGTCTCAATCTGTCTAAAAATTTTACGACATCTACAGCGTATGATTAATACTCGTATAATGTTTGATACAATGTTGTTATTATTGCATTAATTTGCATACAATAAACAGGAATTTCATAAAATAATTATTAATTTATGTTTTTGATCATAATTACTTAGGCAAGTTATGAATTAATTCCAAAGTTAACATTATACTAGCATGAAAACTAAAATTTAATGCTTTAAAAAATAGATGCATAGGCTAATAAAAAATTTCTTATCATATGAAAAACACAAATTTGTGAATAATTTAAAATTTTTGATGCTAATAATATATAGTACGAGAAAATTATGACTTCTATTGCTGTATAGTGAACTTTCCTGGCAGTTTCTCGTATATTATTATTATTTCCCCTATCAACCTTTTTCCACAAATTACAATCGTGAATAATTTTTCCTTCGAAATATATTCAATTTTCCCCAAATTGTAAACGTGAATAATTTCCCCTAGAAATATGCTAATTTTTTAATTCCCTTATCCAAGGCAAATTCATATAAGGTATACTCAGCTCAATTGTGGTGGCGTTGGCTGAAGTAGTTAGCACGTTGACTACAAAACTGAAGATCTTGGGTTCAATCCCTGTATTCGAGTCATTAAAAAAAAAATAACACCACGCATTTTTCTGATGTGCATTAGAGTCCCTTTGCATCAGTTATTGTAGGAAAGTTCAAGTGATGAAGGCATAGTCGCTGGTCACAGAACTACATCGACTTCAGCAGATGCTCTAATGTAGCATCATAGCACCCTCCTTCGTCGGTATTGTGTAGCAAAATCATCAGCGAAGTAAAATAACCAATAAAATCAGTGATTCCAACTTTTTTGTCTCTAAAAGCACATCAAAATTTGGAAAAAGCACAAAAAGCATAATTTTGAGATCCAAAAAGCGTAAAAAGCACTAACGTGAAAAACGAGCTTGATGTTTAATATTTTCTAAGCTATTATCTATTTCGGCAATGATATCAGTATCCTTAATGAAATATATCAGAAGAAAAAGCTATGCATTACACTGAAAAAATAAAAAACATCAAGTTTTTATTAAAGTAATTTTAGGAAATAAACAAATTTCTTAAAAGCACTACTTAGTGCTATTTCTCAGTTTGGCACTAACGCTCAAAATTTGGCGTTTTGAGTCTTCAAAAAGCACTAAAAATAGTGCCAAAAGCACCAAGTTGGCATCGCTGAATAAAATGGCTACTAAACACAGCTTCAAAATTTAATACGCCTCATTTAACACCAGAAGGCGCTGCAACACTGCATTATTAAAAAAAAGCAGAGTTGTAAAGGAATGAAGCTTTCTTCTATCTCTTCCTTCACCACCTGTCTTCTATCACTATCCCTTTCCTAAAGAAGGTAACACCTAGTAATAGTAGTAGGCATTAATTGCCTGAGTGTTACTTCTCTTAAGGGTGTGGCGTTGGCTGAAGTAGTTAGCACGTTGACTAGAAAACCTAAGGTCCTGGGTTCGAGCCCGGTGTCCGACAGTCATTAAAATAACAACACCACGCATTTTTCTGATGTGCATTAGTGTCCTTTGTATCGCCCTCCTTCGTTGTGTAGCAGAATCATCGGCGAAGTAAAATAACCAATGGCTACTAAACACAGTTTCAAAAAATTTAATACGCCTCATTCGACACCAGAAGGCGCTGCAACACTGCATTATTAAAAAAAAGCGTGCAAAAAAGCAGAGTTGTAAAAGAATGAAGCTTTCCCCTCTCTCTTCCTTCATCTTCATACTTCACTATCACTATCCTTTCCCTATCATCCTCTCTCATTAACTTATCTTCAACACACATGTATCACAAAGGGATCATTGTATTGGACCCAAGTGAGCTGGACTCTAAATTGCCCCTTCCTTACCAGCAGCCTGCTAACCTAACCTAACCTACTTCTCTTAAAAAAAAAATCGCTTTGAGGAATTTATACTTGAAATGTCAGAAAAATGTACTGAAAAATGTGTTTTGACATCCAACGTATATTCAAATTACAAGCGGCGATAATAGTCACATGAGCCCTTGCAGCCACCTAGTATGGATTCGCCTTGTCCCTTCCCTTATCATGAAAAATCGCCCCTGTTGTGAATAAAATGTGAACTTTTTGTTCCCAGGAAATTTTTATTCCCTATGAAGGGAAATTTGCTATTGCGAATTTCATTGGAATGTTTGAATGCGTAGTGAATGTAAAAATTAACTGAAAATCTGACAAATTTAAGCTTAATAGTAAATGTTTAAAGTTTTTAAACATTTTAGGTGTCGTGGAAAAATTCTTTAGTATACCATCGCCATAAAATTTACTGCATGTAAACCAAAGAGGTTCATATTCAATGAAACAAAGGTGCTACAGGGAATTCTTGTTATTAATTGTGGACATTATTTACTGCTCTTATCCTACAATAAATTAATTATAGCTTTTAATTTATAATAGGAAGTATAATATTGAGATTATACGATGAATCAAGCCAGTTCGAAAATATTTCGAGGGAGGTACATTTTTTTCACTTTATTTTTGCAGGCGAACTGACTTATTTTCAATTTTTAATATATGAATGTATATAAATATATATGAATATGTATGAATTCATGTATGGGATTATACATTGCAAAACCATTATATATGAATTGATATATGGACTAATATATGAAATTTATTATAATATATGAACTCATATATGGAAATTGTAATTATGAAGCTCTTCATATGTGATTCATATATAGAAATAAGATGTTATATATGGTGACATATAAAAATGTATGCATACATGATATATGTATCACATAAGATCGCATTTGCAATCAAAAAAGATTAAATTTTGTTAATTCGATCTTTTTCCCTCTTTTTAATCACTGGTTAATTGGAAGTCTGTTAAAAAATACATAAGCGGATGCAAAGTTAATATGCGTAGAGCCTCAAGGTTTAAAAAATAAAAACTCGTGCTACCAAAAAATCGTACTTGTAGGATTTTATATATTGTGTGCCTATTTAATAAATCAAATAATCAAAAAGATAATTCAGTCATTAAATTATTATTAATTTTATAAAAAGTAACGGAATTCTCAGATATGTATATTTAAGAAACAAAATTCATATAACTACAAAAAAATAATATTAAAAACTAGTGTTAGTATAAAACGGATTAATTTTTCTTTTATAATTGCACTAGTTTTTATTGATGTATGAAAATGTATGAACATATATTATCATATATGCCCATATACCCTCATTTTTCGGATCCGAACCATATATGGGATATCATATATGGTCCATACATATTTTTTTAGCTGGGTTATTTTATTTTCGATTGCATACCGTATGTATTTTCTAATGGATTTCCAATTCACTAGTGATAAAATACCAAGCTTTTTTGATTGCAAAACCGATCTTATGTGAGATATCATGTATGCATTCAATATTATATGTCTCCATATATATATTAAATCTTATTTGTATATATGGATCCACATATGAAGAGCTTCATAATTAAATTTCCATATATGAGCTCATATATTATAATACATTTCATATATTAGTCCATATATTAGTTCATATAATTATAATAGTTTTGCCATGTATAATCTCATACATTTCCATACATGAATTAATACATATTCATATATAGTTATATACATTCTTATATTAAAAATATATGGACCATATATAATTTTTTTAGCTGGGAACTTAAACAATTATTCAAAGTATATTTTTGACAAATTACAATCAATAAGAAAATAAATTTTCTATGATTATAAAATGTACTCTTAAGTTTGTGTGTGTGTAAAGCCAATTGTAATAAGTTTTCTATGTGGCCAGACAAGCAAAAAAAATTAATATAGTTTCTAAACATAAGTAATAAATTAAAAGGAAAGTGTGTATTCGAATGTAGGTGCACAAACTGCATACACGTACAAATGTATTGGCTGTATCCAACGGCCGACTTCATGTTGCAAATGCATTTGCTACTATTTACCAATTACAAATAAAAATTTTGGTTATGTGAAGTTGCTGTAATCGTAGTTTTTGTATAAACAAGTTGTATGTTGTAATTCTTTTGAACTGCAATCCATGCCATAATATTGATACACATACAAATACGAATATATTTGAAATATTTTACTTACTAAGTATTTTCTATTGAATCCTAAAAGACATTAAGTACATTTGTGTCTCCATGTATGAATGAATTTCGACAACAAAACAAACGACCATTATTGCAATTTTTTCGGGGCGTAGTTCAAACTAGACACTAAAAGGATTTTTTTAACAAACTTTAGTTTTATGAAGGAATACCTGCGGTAAGCGTATGTCTGGAAAGTGTTTTAACGTAACATAGCATGGAAAACCATAACATAGCATAACATAATGTAAGGTAACATAGAAAACACAACATACCAAAAAATAAAATAATATAGCACAGCATAACATAACACAACATAATTTGATATAATACAACTTAATAACCCTTATAACGCATTCCCTTAATCAAAATTTAAAAAAAGAATTCTAACATAAAACTGAATCGTAAGAAAAAGAAGATGACTAGAGCACTTTCAAGGCCAGCTGTCCCGCTAATGTAATGTAATGTAAGAAATAGGAACAGAAAAAACAAGTGATTTTGCAAACATTTTGGCAAAAACTTAAATTAAAATAAATAAATTAAAATAAAGAATCGTGAATAAAATGTGAAATTTTTCTACCCATGAAACTTTCATTCACCATGAAGGGCAATTTGATATCGCGAATTTCATGGGGACGTTTGTTCCCGCTATCAATGCGTAGTGAATTTAAAAAAACGCAAATATTTGTAAATCTTAAAAATTAATTGAAAATCTGGGTGTCTACTGTATAATTCGAAACGAAAGGAAAAGCTTTCGAATTTGCATGTTTATAACATGTAAATTTGAAAGCAAGAATTTCCGTACACCAAAGGTGAAAAGGATCCCTATTGTTTTCGCTACGCTGTCCGTCTGTCCGTCACCCGATATTTTCTCAGGAATCGTTGGAGCTACGGACCTAAAATTTAGACAGAGTATGTAGAACCTTGGCCGCTACAACAACAAATACATGAGAGTTAAAAATTAAAGGGTGTTCCAAAACGAGCAACGAAATATGTTAAAATGGAATGTAATATGCATATAATTGTATGTAAATATGTATATTGACACTTGAAATTTGTAAAATTAGTGTATTTTTATATAGACTACAACAATTAGCACTAAAATTTAAAAAAATTTAAATTAAAGGGTGGTCCATCAGTTAATGCAATTTTGACTATGTAATTTTGACAACTTGCTATATCTTGAAAACCGTAAGAGGCAAACTCTTGAAATTTTCCAAAACGGTAAAACTAAAAAAATCGGAAAATTATAAAAAACGCCAATCCAAAAAAAAAAATCGCCAAAAACCAAAAAAAAAATCGCTTAAACGAAAATAAGCACCAAATTAAAAAAAATTCTAACACTAAAATAGATCGGCAAAATTGAAAAAATCGACAAAATTATAAAATCGCCAAAATGAAAAAAACGCCAAAAAACCGAAAAAATCGCCAAAACGCCAAAAAGGCGCCAAAACTAGAAAAATCACCCAAATGAAAAAAATCGACAAAATGAAAAAAATCGCCAAAATGAAAAAAATCGCAAAGTTGAAAAAAATGCCAAAAACGAAAAAAAATCGCCAAAAAGGCGCCAAAACTAAAAAATCGCCTAAATGAAAAAAATCGCCAAAATGAAAAAAATCGCCAAAATGAAAAAAAATCGCCAAATTGAAAAAACGCCAAAAACCGAAAAAATCGTCTATATGAAAACAAATCGCCAAAATGAAAAAAATCGCCAAAATGAAAAAAACCCCAAAATGAAAAAACGCCAAAAACCGAACATCGACAAAACGGGGGAAAAAGTGCCAAAACAAAAAAAAACGCCAAAACTAAAAAACGCTCAAAACCGAAAAACCCCAAAATAAAAAAAGCCACAACTATTTATTATATAGGCTAAAGTTCGTATTGAATTACATATCTAGAGTCCGTACGGAACCCTTCGTACGCGGGTCAAAGTCGCACTTCACTGAATTTATTTTTTATATGTTTATGCATACGTCCCTGCTTTCTAATGCAAAATTATCTATATTGATTTTTACTATGTATCAGCAAAGCTTCATATGTTTTATTATATTCTGCTCATATGTGGAAGTGACATGTCGATGTTATATTTTTTTTTTTTTTTTTTGCTCAATTAAAACAGTGTTGGCTGGTGTGCTGCGAGACAAAAATATATATTCGAGAGGAAAATAAATAGGAAAATACCAGCTGTAGATCTTTTACGAAAAACAAGAAACACACAAAAGCCAAAAATAAAAGAAAAATGGGAGCAGTTGAACTAAAGTCTTTGTTAAATGCGTTGCATATACATATATACATACTCGTATATATGTAAGTCGCAAACAGACATCAAATACTTGCAGCTTAGACTTGTCTCCACAAAGCTGATAGGAGTATAAGAAATATTGTATTAAAACACTTTGATCCACAGATGCATGTAAAAGTCAAAGAAATCAAATTGTTGCATGTTGCACTACACAAAAAAAAAAATATACGCACACAGGCACGCACAAATTGTTGGTATGTGTGTATAATTTGTATTAAGAAACGCAATCGGATTTTGGTTTTTTGTTAAAGTGCGGGTAAATTATAAAAAAAAATAAATATAAAAATTTAGGTCAATTTACTCGTTTTTAGTGTATTTTTGAGTACAAGAAAATTGCACTACCTACACTACGAGTACAATTTAAATGTTATTTTTATTTTTTTAATTAAGATTGGAAAATTTTGCAATTTACTACAGCAACAGTCCATAAAAAGTGTTTATAACAATTTTTGCGTGTTTGATTTTCCGTTGCGTTTCTTGACTTTAAATTGATTAGGCCTTCATTTTTAAGTTTACTGCACGCAGATTATTTTAATGAGTTGTAACGTTAATGTTTTAGAAAACAAAAAAGAAGAACAATAATTACAGCAACTAACAGCCTTATTTATAAAATTTAAAAAGTCTTTAAAAAGGTTTTTTAAAACAAATTTTCATACAAAATTTTCTTAAAAAGTCTTTATAAAGCCTTAATAATTTTTATAAATAAGGCTGTAAATATTTACCAAACAGTAAATTTTTTCTTGTTTGAGTTTAAGAGTTTCCAATATTATTAATGCATATCTGCTTATTTGAAAATATTTAAGCTTATATCTTTTTCACTAAAATTTAACTATTTGTACTCGTAAATATGCACAATTTTTATTGTTAAACGAAAGGTCTTTGCTTATCGACTATATAAAGCAAATGATATTAAATATCACAGGGACCTAAAAAAACGAAAATAAAAATGAATCAAGCTTCTCTTCTTTTTATCTAAATGTCACTTCACCATCTTTACTTCGACTATCCCTTTCATACTCTTAGGTAACACAAAATGGACCTGTTAACATAACTTAAACTATCTTGCTATCCGTTCGTTTCTTTTAATAATATCTTAAAGAATTAAAAAATATTGCACTCATTAAAATCACTAAAAAAAACGACGCAAAGATTTTGGAACTGTATTCGCTTTAATTATGTATCTATTTGCTCTAATAGCGTTTTTTTTTTAAACTTACTATGTTTCAATCACAAGGAAACCATTCCTGCTACAGTTTTACCTGTCAGTATTTTTTAGGAAATTAATTACTATAATTAAGTTACTATATTATTTAATTACTATACTACTATAATTTATATTGTACATAAATAAAATTTCCTTGCAACAACAATTAAATAAAGCGAATTGTAGTGGAGGGTTTCCTAAAGACATTAACTAGAAACGAAACAAATAAGATAGTTTCAACATTATTTGCCAGACAGCCAATGCATGAGAATGTATTAAACTTTTTATTAACATATTTTGTTATGCAGATTTTTTTTCTCAAATGGAGGCTTTAAATAAAAAATGTTAATATGATTAATAGAAAATAACTGTCTGGACTCTTAATTTCCGCCCGAGATTAATGGATTTTATAAGTTTAATGTGCGCATTTGGAAATATACTTACTACACACTTGAATATATATGAGGCTAGAGTTTAGCGAATCTAAATTTAATTAAAAAAATTATTAAAAGTCATTGATAGATTCAATAATGTTTTTAATTGGAAACACCATTAAAGATTAGTTTTTTTCAATCAATTATTTGATAGATTTTTAAATAATATTCAATTAAAATATTAATTGATCTAATTATTGAATTAAATGGAGCAAAATATATTGTTATTTTTGTTGAAACTTTTTAGCTTGTTATGTTTAGTTATTTAATAATTCTCAATAATTTTAATCAGAAATAATTCCTTAATCGGCATTGAATTCAAAATTTTCAATTCAATTTCAATAAAGAAGGGAAATACGTGCATTTTGCTGTGTAGCCAAACACTTCATCAGCACCAATGTCAACCTATTTGGGTAGAGATTATTAACATCAGCGCTAAGAAATAAGGAAATAACCCCCAAATAAGAAATGAAATAAGCCCTAATAAAATAAAAATCACAAAAAATAAAATAAGGCCCAAGAGAAACTTTATGAAAAAAATACCCAATATACATAAATGAAGTAAATCCCAATTAAAAAAGTCCAATGAAACCAAAGTCAATATAAAATAAGGCCCGAAATAAATTAAATAAATCCTAATAAAAATTTTTCAATTTTATTGGGCCTTATTTCATTTTCTTATTTGGGCGTTATTTCCTTGGAGCTCATTTCATAGCGCCATTAACATCAGCTATTTAACATGAATTTTTTCATATTTCGTTGCATTTAAAATTCATGTTAAATAGCTGATGTTAATAAAAATATCTACAGCTATTTAACATGAATTTTTTTTTCTCACATTCCATTTCATTAAAAATTCATGTTAAATAACTGTAGAGATTGTTATTAACATCAGCTATTTAACATGAATTTTAAATGCAAGGGAATATCAGAAAAAATGCATGTTAAATAGCTGATGTTAACAATAAAAAATATTTCATTCAATAAGAATTGAAAATACTGAATTTTAAGCCCGATTAAGAAATTAATCCTGATTAAAATTCATTCTTCTTCAATTAAAATTAATACGTATCAATTCTCAATAATGTTGTTAAGAAAATATACGGGCACTGACCTAATACAAATGTTATTGTGGAAACATTTGTATACAAGAGGAATAATGCGCAGATATTATTAGCTAAATAATAAAATACACAACCACAAAAACATACGATATTGAAGTAAATATTCACACAAGAAAAAAGTTAACATCGTTATATTCCAGCAGTGAATTATGTAACATTGAATGTTTAAAATCTCTTGACATAAGTGTTTAGTAAATATAGTGTACTGAAAATATTTAAGCCTACAAAAATAACGTTTTAATCGAAAAAAAAGTAACAATAGTTACGGAGATTTTACATAAAGAGATTAAATATCTAAGCCTTTTCAAAAAATTTAATTGTAGGTCTTTTGATGAGTTGTTATAGAATCATTGGAATGGACTTTACGTTCAATACGAGCTTTAATCAATCTTCTTAAATTCAAAAGAAATTTTAAGTTTATTCTGGTCAACATTTCAATTAATTTAATTTAAATCAATCAATGGAATTTATTTTGAATTAATTTAATTAAATACTTTAACTGAAATCGTACATTCGTGCCATAACCGCAAAAAAGCTTAAGCGACATAGTTTTCGAGCTTAAAATTTTGTTCAAAAAAGATCATTTGCGAACGTAAATAATCGATTTTAGTCAAAAAAAAAAAAAGTCCAAAAATGTGTCAGCGGTTAAGCTTTTTTTTTGGCGATAATGGCTCGACATTTTTGATTATTTTTTTTAACTACCCAGTAAAAAAAGACACTCCAAAGAAGTCATGAAAATGTAGAGTTTGCAGTCTGGAAGTAGTTCAAATTTCGATCCGATCTAATGATTTTTATATAGGGTTGTCATTGCAAGAAGTTCTCTTTTTCAATGCCTAGTCACCGAATTAGAAGCGATTTTAAGAAACATTTCCTTTTTTGTGTTCTATGGTAATATTTCCATTTAGGAAAAATTTTAAAAAGTTATATATTTTAACATTCGTTTTTTAAACGAATTTAAACGCGAAATAGTATTTTCATGTAAATTTAAGCAAATAACTTCTAAATTTTAGGCGAAAATGAGTTCATAGATTTCTTTCAAAAAATCGATTTTTTGAACATTTCGGTGAGTATTTACTAAAACTATGGAAAAACTACAAGGTTTTGTGTGATTAAAATAAACTTCTACTTGGTTTTCTGCTACCTATCGGCAAATTAAATATCGATTTTTTGGAAGCAATGAAAATGTGGTCCCTTCAGAATGACTTCCGTTTTTTTTTACTGGGTATAAATAAAAATTCAATTTTTCGATTCTAATTATTGATATCATTATTTTTGGTAATAGCAGGTGCAAATTAAAAAATTTTCTGATTGATGATTAAATATCAATTCTTAGTTTCTTCCTGTGTACTTGTACGTTTTTATCAGCTGGACCGATTATTATACTTTTTTTTCTCTTTTTTTGTATTCTTAAAACATACGTTCAACAATTTGAGAATTTTAAAATTACAAATTTTAATTTGCTAATCAAGTGTGTGAAATTTTTATTCCCAAAACATTGTTATTTTTCACACAGAGAAAAAAAAGTGAAAATGCATTCGCCTGCAAGTAATTGTAGATTTCAGTTTCATTTAAAAGAACACTGTAGAAGTAGCGAAATTTTATTATTTGTTTGTTTTGTAATTATTAATTGTGTCTAGCATGCAAATAAATGTTGAAAATTTTATTCTAATGAGTTTGACAACATATTTATTGTATTCAAGGTGTCACGTATAAAGTTTTATTTCTTTTACCCAAACAATGACTCCAAATAGTTACAAATCCAAATAAAGCATTATTCAGACAATTTTTAGTCCATTGAACGTGTTAAAATGTATTCTCGTAAAATAAGATTTTCTATTGTTTGAACAAATACAAAATAACAATGGGACAGTAGACATTTAAAAGAAAAATTTGCATAAACGTTTTAAACAAATGTATTATGGCTTATAAAGCAACATATCAAATAAGAGCTTTAATAAAAAGTATGCAAGTTGGCGTGTCTTGGAAAAGTTAATGACCCGAATTAGATTCAAATGTTTTAAAGCGCAGTCAGTAATTGTTTGAATTGATTTTTGTTAAGGTGATCTTGTTAAATATTGAGTGGCACAAAAGAGTCTTCTTTAGAAATTGTAATTCAGTTTTGTCTGTTTTTTATTTAACCTGTTGCTGTCAAACTGTATTGAACTTTGCAATACATGAATCATTTGTAATTTATGTGTTAAGGTTTTATATATATATTTATAAAAAAAATTAACATATCGATACCTGAAATTCAAAAGGCCGAAAGTAAACTTTTTAATTTTTTTTACAGGAGAAGCAAAGATAATTATAAATGTAATGCTATTTATTTGTTAGGTGCAAATTGAATAATGAATAAAATCGGCATTTTTGAACATACGTATGTGAGTAAAATTTTAAGTAAAGATGTATTTTGGTTAATCACATTCACAATCAATCAAAAAGTCTATTTTGAACTTTGTTGTTGTTACGGAATTTGGATTTTACGCGACGATATGTATGTATATAGCACTAAAAATCCAACTTAATCTGAATTTATGTGGAAGGTATATGGTACTTTTTTATTTTTCTACTCTTAAGGGGATAAAATGGTCGAAAACCGAGTTTTGGTACTTTTTTGTATCAGATTAATCCCCGAAAGCAATAAGCACAGAAATTAAATGTAAATGGAATTAAAGTCCTTCCAAAAAAGTTTCAAATTGATTTTGGCACTTTTTTTTAATTTTTATTAAATTGATGATGCCTCTTTTTGGGGGTACCTTTTTTTACAAAAATATTTTTGTATGTTCATTAATATGGGAAAAAATGTTTATTGCAAAACTATATATTTTTTTTCTACAGGGGGACAAAAAAGGTACCAAAACGGTTCAATTACGAATAGTGCGTTACTTCTTGCGTCCCTGGACTAATTTTCCTTGCTAAGAAACAGAAAAAAAATTTCATATATGAAAATTTAATATTTACATATTTAAATGTGTGATACTATTCATTTAAAGGAACTGTTCATAAAGACATCGCTGAGATTCGAAACAGAAAACGATTATTATTACGTTTGTTTTTTTTTTATTTTATTTAATTTTTTTGGTATTTTCCAAGCAAAATTATAAATTTCCCACAAGTTTCTTGCTTTAGTCTTTCATCTACATAAAGTGTGTTAAAAAAAAACTACAACTCTGGAGCTAAAAAAAAGTTTGTATCTTGAGTCTTTTGATTATCTAACAGAGGTTCGCTTAAAATATATGTAAATACGTATGGATGTAAATATTTATCTTATAATTTGTAACGTACTAATTTTCCAACTTAATATTTACCATTGTGAAAATGTGTAAAACGTTTTTTTAAATTCCACTGGAAGTGTTTTTCGAGGGATAATCTAATTCGTATGAGTATTTTGCTAGTGGTCATACAATAAATAAAAAAAAGATGTAAATGTCTCTATATTAATATCAATATCATATGAATGAGAAATTTGATACACAAGATGTCTAAATTGGAACAAACCTCTTTTGGAACACATTATATGCATTTTACTTTCTAAATACGACGAACTCATCTCACATGCAAATGCCTATTTTGATGACTTCGGCAAATCATATTTTTTGCAAGGGATAAAAAAATTGGAAGTTATGAAGTTGGTGTATGGAACTCAAAGGAGATTATGTTGAAAAATAAAATAAAATAATAATATTTTCATAAAAATGATGTCCAAACACATCATTCAAGTTGTTGAATTTTAATAATTTTGTTTGTGCTTGTACGCAAGAAAAAGAGAGACCACAAAATGCCAACAAACAAGCAAAACAATAAGCTTCGTATTTTTGTTCCCAAGGAATTTATGATTGGAGGAATTTTTTCGTGAGAAATAAATCCTAAGGGAATTCCGGCGTATCAATAATGTACTTAACGAAAATCCATCGACACAACATTTTTGTTCCTTTATGCCAAAAATATCGAATTTATTAACGTAAGCCAAAAGACTACAAAGAATTGAATGCACTACCACTCATAATTTGTTTTGCTTCTGTTGTAGAATACTGACGACATTTTCTTGCTATCCTCATAGCAAGAAACTGAATATGTATGTATATGAACCCCGTTATTCTGGTTGATCTAGAGTAGAGCAACAGGACGTTGTAAAAATATAAAATAAAATACTTGAAATGCTTCTAAAATATTCATTTAAAAATTCAAGGTGACTGCCGTACTTTTCAACAGATGAAAGAGTTTACTAACCAAAAATTTCTTAAATTTTATTTTTATTTATTTCTAAATTACATTTATTCCTTAAAAATTAATTTTGCCAGCAATATTTTCCAAGGATTTTTAAATTTGATTTATTTAATGTCATTAACGAGAAGTGTTAAAAAAAGGAAAAAGTAAGATTTTGATTAGAGTCACACACAGAGTTCATGAGTGTTAATTAAAAAGATAATTAACTTTGCCGTTAATTAAGAAAATTCTTGAAAATGTATTAAAGCAACTGTGGGTATTTTATAAATTCAATTGAAATAAAAAATTGATTTCAAAATAAATATAAAACGCGAAAAGACAAGCATGTTTCTTAAGTGTTTTGTTTTTGCATTAACTTAATTTAAACAAAAACAAACATAATAAAAAGCAAAACAAAAACAAACAAAAAAAGGCATTTGTAACATTAT
This sequence comes from Tachina grossa, assembly GCA_949987645.1. Taxonomy (NCBI): domain Eukaryota; kingdom Metazoa; phylum Arthropoda; class Insecta; order Diptera; family Tachinidae; genus Tachina; species Tachina grossa. The sequence continues at coordinate 142,329,563 of OX465278.1, forward strand.
ATAATCATTTAATTAACATATACAAACAAACATATGCACATTGCTTAATTTTTACTAAAAATCTTACTTTTTTCATAATGCGAGACATAGTTTTTCAAAGAAACCCAACAGCATACTCATATAAAAATCCTATCATACTTTCAATTTCAATTTAAAATTATATATGAACTCGTGCCAAACATACGTATATATGTACGTATGTACGTATGTATGTATGTCTGTCTGTCAGGTATGAATTCACATTATTTTCATACAAAATTTATTTACTTTTTATAACATTCAATCAAAGTGACGAACATTGACAGAGTGCTTCTTCATTTCCATTATACTTGAATTAATACAAGCAAACGCACGAAACTTAACGTCATCAACCATATGCCACCACATCAAAAAGTTTGGACTAGAAATTCAATTTCAACTTCATTTGTACATTTTCATGGTGAAAATTTTCAAATGCATAAAAGAAAAATAAAATATTTAAATTATGTATTAATGTTAGTTGGTAAGACAGACTGAGACAAAGTAAAACAAGTAGCATTGAGAGAAAATCAGATTCACTGACACATGAGGAAGCAGAAACAAAAAAATGTGTCTACATTATTTAGTGGTGCAAAGCCTTTAAACGGCTTATACTAGTAATAGTGGATTATTAAATGCAACAGGAATACTTAAATTGAATTGAATTCAATTCAGCTAACACAGAATTTATGAACATTGGTATACTGATTTATATATGTTTACATTTTTTTTTTCACAATGTATAATCAAGAGTTAACATGAACTTTAACTGCAAATTCTTCATACAAAACTTGCCGTTAAGGTCCCTGTTAGCTTTTAGTCGCACATTGTGATTTTCCTTATATTTGAGCATTTACTGCCTGTTCCACGATGTCACTCGCAAACGTTCGATCGACAACTTGTACTGCAAACAACAATAACATTAGAAAATATGTTGTTGTTTTCAATATAAGTTGTCATTCGAACGTTTTCGAGTGACATCGTGGGACAAGCAGTTAGTAAAGATTTGTTTGACCTTGAAATATTTATAATACTTTAAGGGCCATTATTACAACTTAAAGTTAGTTAAAAGTAGGATTTTATCGGACGTAGAAAAACTTTATCATTTGCAAAATTTTACTTTAACCTAAAGTAAGCGATAAACAGGCAAGTTTATCCTACTTGGTAAGTTAAATCCAATTTGCAATAATGGAAAGCTTTTTATACGGCCGATAGAATCCTACTTTTAACTATCTTTAAGTTGTAATAATGGACCTAAGTGTAATGAATTATTGTAAAGATTTAATAAGCAGGGGAAACCGCAAATATGTATGTATGCAATTGCATGTTTTTTCCTGTCTGGCGTTTCAGAACTTTCTATGAATTTTGGCATCGATTTTTAGTGCATATTTTACCCTTTAAATCATGTTTTTGCATATATCAGTCTTAAACACATATTTTTAGCATATTTTGTAATTTTCAAAGCATGATTTACGCTTTAGCGCATATTTTGACACTTTTTAGTATTTATTTTATTTTCATATGCTTAAAGCTTATGTGTTGCCTAAAATTTTAATGTTTATTTTCATCCTAAATCTCATTTCTAATATTCCATATAGTGTATAAATTTTTCTTATACATTACGCACTTGTTACAAATGTTAGTTTCAACAAAAATTTGGTTTTGATGTGACGAACATTGTCAATGTATAAAAGTTTAGTAGATGTGACAGGCAACGATTTTTATTTGAGGGTGTAGGTCAATATTTTGTTGTTTATTGCAATAAAAATTATAAATAAATATCTTGTCTTATTTATCCAAAATACAGTTCTACAGTTTCAATATCTCTTTTGAAATTGAGGTTAAACTCTTACGAGTATCAAAAAACAGTTAATTTGTGTTATTTGCTTTAGTAAAAATTTGTGTGGCAATTTTGTTTTAACGTCCATTATTATTCTTTGTTAATTTTTTATTGTTTTCTTTATTTTGTTTATTTTATTTTTACCTTATTTTATATACAAATGTTGTTAAATTTTCAATTTAAAAATATATTTTCATTTATATTTTTGAGTTTTTAGTGCATATTGAATGCGCATAAAACAATTTTTTAAAGCATATTTCTGGTTTCCCTGGTAATAAGCAAGCGTATAAATCAAAAGATTTTTTATTAGTATTTAGTGGTTACGCCTTTTTTTGGGCAAATGTTTACCAAGTATGACTATACTTTTACTGCCTTATTCATAAAAAATATGTCAGGTTTACTAAGCGCTTATTTGACATATTTCTATGGGAAATTTGACAACTAAACGTATAATAAACCAAAAATTTTTTATGAATTAGACCATTAGTAAATTAAGTCTGACATATGCATCTCTTAAAAAAAAAAACAAAAACAAAAACAAAAACAAAAACATGACAAATTGTTTTATAAAACTGCAACACTTATTTATTACATAATAGACAATCACCATTAGCACATGAAATGTGCTGCCTTTCCCAATGTTTGCGTTGTTGTTGTGTCAGCATACTATTTTCTAATTTTGCCAACTTTGTTCGCTTTTTATTCCCGATAAGGGTGAATAAAATTATTCATTAATTTTCTTCACACACTGCAAAATATTTGCAAGCCCTTTATGCTTTCAAGTACAAACGCATAATCCGTGAAAACATCTTTCGAATACATGCCTTACTACTGTCAATGCTTGTTACAATTGTGAATATAAAATTCATGCATATCCTAGCAACACAATACTTTTTCTTTTTCTTTTTCCTCATAAGAGTCTAATTTCAATAACCAGTGAAAAATATGTAAAATATACATACATACATATATACATATTAGCATAAAAATATGCAAAGAAAATATTGCACTAATAACTTTCACTTTAAACTACTTCTGCAAACAAGTGCAACCAAAAAAATTCAAAATAATATTACAAATGTAATGTAATCATTTTTATTTGAAGCATTCAACAAATGAAACGTTCACCAACCAGCCACAACTGTTGTTCGGGTAGGTCAGTTTAATTATATGTTTATCTTTTATTTTTCTTCTTCTTTCCTTTTGTTTATCATTATTATTATTGTTATTATTAATAATGCAATATTACAAATGCATGTATTACATTGTTTTACAAGAAATTTTTTAAGTCCAATTAATTAAAGCTATTTTGGCTAAATTAATATTCGACAGGGCTTGAGTACACTACGCGTCGTTTAAAATGTCTTACAAGCACAATTATTTATATCGAGAGAATTTTATTTATATCCATTGAAAAATACCGAAAATGCCTTTCATTTAATATCCATGTCATAAAAGTTATAAAAATAGTGCCACCATATTTGCTTCGGATGCGGAATCTCAGAAATCGATTTTTATTTCTGCTCGAAAAAATAAAAATGAGAAAATAACGTTTATTTCTGGCCGAAAAAATAAAAATCAGAAAAGAACAATTATTTTTGCTCGACTATTATTATAAATTCATAACAGTTACGGGACCAGATTTTTAGTGAATGAATACACCTATTGTTAATTTTTCAAACAACTGATTGGTTGTCCGAAGAAAAATTACGAGCTGTTTCGTGCAAGAGGAAGAAGAAAAAAATTGCTTTCATAAAATCCACTTTCATTTGCCTAATTTTGAGTACGGGAACGTTTTTCCGTAATATTGGAATCCAGCGGGCTCCCACTTTAGGAGTAAATAAACAGAGTATTGCCAAATGAAAATATACTCAAAATAATATTTTAATTTGATGCAAGTAATCTATGTAAATACATATGTATTATGTATATGTACTTCATGCAACATAAATTAAACATAACTGCGAAAATCATTAATTTACTTTTATGAACGCATCAGTGCTTCTGCCAATTTTTATTTTTTTAATTATTTAACGTGCTGTAATTATATTTTATAATTTATAATCGTTTAGCAAATATTATTTACGTTTATTGTTACATTTATGCATGCCACTTAGTAATTTTCAAAATGTTTATTAAAAATTACCAGTTATGTTCTCTTAAATAACTACATCCCAAAAAGGAAAGTTTTAAAATCAAGAAGACACAATTTCATTTTAAAACGAAGCGTTTTTAGTTTTAAAATAAAAGCGCATAGTTTGGTTTTAAAACTGCTTCTTTATAAAAATAAAACTTTCTTATTTTAAAAATGATTTTTTAAAAATGCAGCATTTTTAAAACTTACAACACATAATTCTTGTATTAAGAATAACTAGATATACCAAACGGACCACACATTCGTCCGTACTCTAGAATCAAAATGTAAATAATTTTATTCAGATTCAACGAAAATGTATCTAAACGTCATAAAAAATTCATTAAAACACAGCCACACACATACTTACATACATATGCAACCATAATTAAATAATACATGAAATTAAAAAAAACATAAACACAATCTCTTCAACCAAGCTAATTCAATTTATTCAACTCTCCTCCTTTAAGTATTATGACTTTCATACAACATAGATCAAGAGAAATACTACAAACACACACACTTATGTTTTGTTTCTTTATTACTTGTAAGCTAATAAATACGTGTGTAATATGTGTGCATGTAGTAGTAGCAACTTTAAACGGTTATTGCTCCCAAAATATTAAACCGATTTCAATAAAATATAGATTCTGCACATCTTCACAGAAAATCCTTTAAAACCATATAAATCTTTTTAAAATCGGTGCATTGGTACCAGCGTAAAAGCAAAGACTATAAATGTATATATATATATATATATATATATATATATATATTTATATTCTTTGGTAAAAGGGATTACAAAAAACATGTTCGCCTATTAATTACATAGATTGTGTGGTTCAGTGTACCATTAATCGCATAAGTATGTATAATTTTCATGTTTTGTCATACCAGCATAACTTCGAAAATCTGTTCAACGATGTCTAAAGAGTTCAAATTTAATATGTATGTTGAAAACCCTTATTGTATCAGTAGACTTCAACCACAAATGGAGACACCAATTCTTATAGACAAATTCCCAAAAAATCGAAATTGTTGTCATATCATAATACGAATTTGAAATTCGATAGTCGATAGCGAACAAAGATCGATCATCGAATAGAGCTTATAATAAGGGTATGTATGTTATTTCTGAAGTTTTTTGCTTTGGTCAAGAAAATATAAAAAGAAAATCTCGATCACCAAAGTTGGTGATCATTAATTACTGTCTATTTACATAATGGTTTATTTGCCATCATATTACAAGGCATAACAAATCACCTTCAATTAAAAATGTTACATTAGCTCATGCCAGGAATATACATACATACATACATACATGGTAAATGAGCCACATACATTACACTTGAACCAGAAAAAGCTGTATACATGCTCTTTGCCAATGGTCGGACAGCCAAGCCATCATTATATTTGGAGAACAGATTGGAAAAAAGGTTATTGCCATACTCGTATTAAGCAATCTCATTTTAATTTCTTTTTCTTCACACCCAATAAACACACGTATGTATGTAATGAAAATATATTAATGTATTTTACAAATATACGTACATATACCTGTGTATATTTTAAAAATTTAAAAAGTAGTTGAAGAAAACCATTAAAAAAATTGTGTAACGGATTAAGATGCCAATTATTAAGAAAATCAGATTTGCTAAAATTTGATATAAAAGCTATGTCCATTAGATTGGGTCGATTTCTTCGTGTGAGAAAATAAGCAACGGGCGTCTAACAAAATTGAAATCTACAAAAAATTCTAAGAATATTACCCTATGATACATACTAGGGGTCTAAAATCAAAACCTAGCTCCCGCTCAGAGGCATCAAAATTCAAGCTTTTCGTTGGGTAAAAGCATTCATAGCCAAGTAACAAAAGTAACATTTTGAATATTTTCGCTTCCGAATTTGATGAAATTTTGTTAGGAATGATGCCTCCGGCATAACTATCATTAACGCAAAATCTGGAATCATCAGAATGATATAAGTATTGTTCTTTTCTGCCAGTGTGTCTGGTGTAAATTAGTCTTTAAAAATTATCACATATAATTAATTGGTTTCCTAAAAATACTAACTTAAGCCTAATTAAAACCAAACATAGAAACGAATAAACTAATAATAATAAATACTTTTTACTTACCTGGATTTTCAATTGGAGTTTAATTTCCATTTTAAGTTGCAGTACATAGTCGTCTCTCAACTTGATAGTCAATTTTCAACTTGAAATTTTCGTGTCGTTTATAATACCTTAACGACCTTGACTGCCATAGCCATCTCCATAGCCACCATAACCTGCCATCACGCCATAACAATTATAGCCTAAGGCCTCGTCCGCAGTCAGCATAGCTACTGCTGTAGCGATAACTGCATCTATAACCATCCATTCTCGAAAATTCTTGTATTATTGGCGCCATTTCTAATGGGTTTTGCGCGAAAAGTCTTACATTACCATCAGGAGGTCTCAAAAACGCATTTGCAATTGAACGACTTACTTATGTCAAAACAACCAACACCGTTCGTTGGAGGTATGAGTTTAGTAATTACCGGAATACCAAAATTACTGACTGTAGCACTGTCTGTCTCAACTAAAGTTCCATTCATTATTTGCACAATCAGCCACAAACGGTCTTGAAGGTGCATGCACTATTGCAGGCGTGAACAAAATCAATATTGTTATGCAAATAACAAGATTATCACACTTTCCTTATGAATAAATACTTAAGATTTTATTATTTTAAGCACTAGAACAACTCACTTTAATTATTTTTGATATTTTTTTAAATTTCATTTAATTTTTTGAAGAAATTTGAGAAGCACCCACGATAATTAAAATTAACTATCAGCTGTTCTTTAAATGATGCCAGACTCAAAAGTCTTCATCTTCAAGGAAAATATTACCATGCCAATGAGACGAAATTTAGGAACAAATCTAGTTTAGGGGCACCTCCCCAAAATTAAAAAAAGTATTCCATCCTATAGTAAATTGAAAAATAAGAAAAAAATTAAATAAAAATATTGGCGGCGAGGCTTAGTTTCCGAGTTATGGGCCTCTGAAATTCTAGTACAATATTTTGATTATACGGTGTTTTTCAAACAATATGACCAATATTGGTATCACAAAAATTTAACAAAAGTACCGTATCTTATAGAAAATTTAATAATAAGAAAAAATTAAACAAAAAGACTGGCATCGATGCTTAATTATAATTTAAAATTTTAATTTAATATATAATTATGGTGTTTCCCTAGACGGCACAGCCTAGTAAAAATTTTCTGCCTTGCAAAGTTTTCTTGCCTAAGAACGTTTTTCTGCATTGTCGGCCTTCGGCCGGGCTTAAGGATTTTCTCCACCATGTTGTTTCCCAAAACAGCGCAGCCTAGTAAAGATTTTGTCTTGCAAAGTTTTCTTGCCTAATAATGTTTTCTTGCATTGCCGGCCTTTGGCCGGGCTTAAGGACTTTCTCCACCATGGTGTTTCCTGAGGCGGCGCAGCCTAATAAATATTTTCTGCCTTGCAAAGTTTTCCTGCTTAATAGCGTTTTCCTGCATGACCGACAAAGAGTCTATTTTTACCATTTCATGAAACGTATTCTCAAGAACTTTAAGATGATACCAATATTGGTCATATTCGTTGGAAAACACCGTATAATCGCAATATTGTACTAGAATTTCAGAGGCCCATAACTCGGAAACTAAGCTTCGCCGCCAATATTTTTATTTAATTTTTTTTTCTTATTTTTCAATTTGAAATTTATTTGTTAGTGGTTCATCGTTGTCTATATATTTCATTGTTGCTGTAACAAATCATCAGTAGACTTCAACCACACATTTTGAATAGTCACAAACCTCTTATCTTATACACAGACTTTCAAGAACTATTTGAGAATTCACAAATAATAGTATTCCCGAAAATCACAAAAGAAAAATAAGCGCAGTAGGCTTAGAAACTAATATAAAAACCCAGCAAATAATTTATATTCGATATGAATCTATTTTATTTTTCTACACCTGTATACAATTAGAAATCTGATGATTTGTTACAGCAACAATGAAATATATACACAACGCTGAACCACTAGCACATAAATTTCAAATTAAAATAAACATCTGACAATATGTCGAATAATAAATTTCTTATTTTTCAATTTACTATAGGATAGGATTCTTTTTTTCATTTTTGGGAGGTGCCCCTAAACTAGATTTAAGCCGAAATTTATATTATGAACTTCCATTAGTTATGCATTCAATTGGTTAATACGTCATAAACATCAACGATTATTAGACAAATTATATGGTATATAAATTTCATAGCTTAGCAATGAAAAGCAAGCCTTTATATTAGTAACATGAAAAATCAAAGAGAAAATCGAATATCACGGCATACTCATCCTGATATTTGAAACTATGTATTTCTATTTGAGCAGACCTCGTATGAAAATAATCAAGACTACCATATTTTATAAAAAATCTGGTAGCCTTAATTCGGAGTTGCATCAGGCAACTTCGCGTAATATGCAACTGTTTATTTTCTTTTATTTGTTGACAAACTAATTTTTCACTGTAGTATACAAGTGTATTTTGTGATACAAGTAACACCCTAAAAATTTAATAAAATTTACCAATATAACAGACATAACAGACAAACAATTTAAAGTTTAAAGAAATATGAACGCAAAAGAACTTTATTCCATTAGAGAATGGGCTCCCCTCACAGACGTGCTTGATCGCATCCCAACACGCATAAATCGTGGCCTATTTCCGGCGGATCTCAATATAACTTGCATCGATGCAGTGGAGGAGTTTTTTGCCCTAGGATCAGATGCCGGTATTGTATTTTGGTACAATAGACAAACTGGACAAATTCGAAAACTAAAAGCAGAGGTAAAATGTTTGGGCGTTAAGCGAGGAAAAAAGTAAATTAAGATAATAAATAAAATCCCCACTCCATTTTATGACTCACACACACTGAGCATGTCAAACGGGGATTTTAATTCTTTAAACGTTTGAATAATATTTTCTATTATTACTTTATTAGACTCTGACACGCATAACATGTGTTAAAATAGTTGATTCAGTAGAGTTCATGGTTGCAGCTGGGAACTCCTCCGGTCAGGTGAATGTCTTTGCAATTCAAAAGGAATCGCCACCCGATTTAAATTTAGTGGCACCATGTACTAAAAGCAAGCCCATAGAACTTTATACCATAAGAGATTTACATCAAAGTGCTATAAGTTGCTGCGAGTGGTCCAAGAATGGCATGAAATTATATTCAGGGGATCGCAACGGTATTGTGGTTTTAACAGAATTCGATTATCAGGCGGTAAGTGTAAACCAATGCTCCAGCTAATCACACTAGGCATTATTATTGTATTATATTATTTTTCAGCATATTAGCAAATCCATTGAAATCCTAAGCGAAGCTTATGAAATTGTTCAGTTGAGTGCACACCAGGGCTATTTACTGGTATCAACTCTGTATCGTACCATTGTATGCCACCGCAATACACGTTCGTCCACAAATAACAATTGGATTGTTACACAAATTGGCAAAAAAGATCGAAAGCAACTAGTGGACTGTGGTGGGACGTTCTTTAAACAATCTTCGCCCATACATAATGGTCAAAATCCTCGTTTAATATGTGGTCGTCCAAATTTACGTTTTTGGCTGGCTGACGCCGAAGGAAATGTGGAGAAGACGTTACTATTTAGAGAAGCCGTTACAAAGAGTCCAACTTGGGAAATACCAATATTGAATCCCAAATTTTCCATGAACAGTAAATATTTTATGACTTCTTCCAACTTGTCAACTTCAACAACTTCAACTTCTGATATACCAGGCGAAGTGGAATTGCCAGCTGTAGGTAATGCTAGAAATTTTCGCAATATATATTCGTATGCAGCCGATGATGCGTTAATTGTGACACACGATGAAAGATATTTGTTCGTTTTAAACTTAGAACGCTTAAGCGTAGAAGCCGTGGCAAAAGGTTTTCGCAAAATTATTGATTTTTGTGTATGCAATAAGGAGATATTTGTTTTGGAAGGCGAACGTTCCTTATTGCGTTTGGCACCAATGCCGGAGAAACCAAATAAAAAAGGTATTAAATATGTTATTAACTTAACTATTACCTACTAACTATATGTCTATGCATTTTGCTTTGCTAGCCAAAATTATTTATAACCCATACTTGCCGCCTCCGGTACCCATATTGGGCTCCTCTATATGTGGCTCCTTTGAAGCACCCGTTGAATATGAACCCGAAGATCAACCTATCACAAATGCCGAAGAATGCTTTGAATTACCGCCTATAGAAACCTTAAATCTACAAATTCCCATCGAATTGGCCGTTGAGTCATCGAAAGTTGAACAAAATAGACGTTTGGAAGTATTTAGAGAAATTTCTGAAATGGACTTTGATGATGATATTCTACATCACAGCGGCATGATAATGAGAAATGCTCGTAAAAAACGCCATAAAAGTCGAAGTGATTCCAATGGAACTCATAAACGGGAAGGTATTGTGGAAATAGGTCATGCTGTAGGACAGGACGACCTGGTAGCAATAAACTGCAAAGGTGAAAATAAAAAAATAGTGGAATATACTACAGTCTCGACTAAGATGGAAGCAAGTTTTTGCACAAGGGACAGTGAGGAAAGGTAAGTCAAATTTATGATTTTTTTAATTTTTTTATTTTCTTGGCAACAATTTCGTTTATAGTTTTGGTTTTAACGCTTTGAAAAAAAATCTTAAAAAAATTAACATATTGGTTATTTTGTTTTTATAAAAAATTATTGTAAATTGTTTTGCACAAAAAAGTCAGTGAAATTTAAATAAAAATTGCTGACGTATTTGCATTTCCTTCTGCAGCAATTCCGATTTCGCCGTTAAGAAAGCCTTCAACCAACACATACCAAATGTTTTAAGTCCCACAACACTAAAAAACACTATAGCCGAAAAAGCCAAAACTTTGGCGGAAGAATTAGATCTGCCGGCAGTATCATTACAGCCCATAACTGATGAAGAATTACGTATATCAAAATATCTATCACAACCACCAGCTCCCCAAGCGCCACAGAAGATATCACCTTTGGCCACAATTTATCCGACAGAAAATATTTTTACAAATACCAGCATACAAACGAGCCCTCAAAAAAAGATCTACTACATAGAAGAACAAACTGTAACTGACTTTACAGATGGTCAACCCATAGAGGATGTGTGTCATACTCTAAGGGCTACCAATATTATTGAAAATAACAGTTTAGAAAAGACAAACATACCATTAAGATTTGTTAATACTCAACCGGAAAACAATTATGAGATTAATAGTTTCCTATTGGATTTCAAACAAGCTGAAGATCCTCTTAAAAAGTCGGACGTTAAACAAGATTTATCAACAAAAGCTGATAATGAATTTTCAACCGGTTCTTCGAGTGAATGGGAATTTTTGGACAACTGAAGTATTAAATGAAATGTATTTCTTTTTTAAACTATACATTCCCTAAAGAAATTAATCCGTAGGAGTTTTAAACTTTGTACTGAAAAAGAAAATGTTACTGAATCTTTAAAATGATTTACATATTTATAATAGAATTTAATGTGAAATGAGTTATAAGGCACTATAGATAGCACTTGAAAGGTTTTTTATTGATTGTTTTAAAGAGATTTTTAATTTTTTTTTTAACTTGAAATATTTTTTACAGAAAGAAAAAAAAAACTTTAATTTGTCATCATCATTGTGTCCATAAAAGTACTGTTTCTGTAAAGTCTGGGTGAAAATTTCATTTGAATCATAAACACTCTTCCCCGCTGAGCAATTTTTCTTTTTTTTCATAAATATCAGAAAACTTTGCTGCCTTGCTCCTTGTTAAAAGTTGCCTTCAAAGCCCTGAGACCTAGATTTATCTGCAGCAGCTAGCTTAAAAATGTTAGTACTTGATTAGTCCGAGTTCAGTCGCTGGGATCCAAAAATCCTGTTTATCTCAAAAAGAGTGATAACGGACAGCCTGAGAGTCGCCCTCTTCAGACCCCACACAGCCAAAGGAATATGAATATCGCTTATGGGTTTTTGATGTTCCATAGCATTCATCAGTCGTTGCGTACCCCTTGGATGCATTCATTTATTTATTTATTTATTTAATTAATATCTAAATAATAATTAATTATTATAAAGTTATAAAATAGAGCACTAGCTACCAAGGCCATCAGCTCTGGATGCATTCAATCCCTGAGACCTAGACTAATATGCCAACACACTTTTCAACTTCACTACCTTTGCAATCAGGGAGCCTCATAGTGACGAAATAGCGAGTACAAATGCCAATAGTATAGTGAGTTTTACGATGATTCAGTTAATTTTTCAGTTTCGCTCATGGCTTAGATCTTTACTTGGAAGGCATCGAAAAGTTAAAGGTCGTACATAACAGGAGTCCATTAATTAATTTCTTGCATTTAAATTTTGTCTTGTCCTTTAAGGAAAATTGCTTATACTTTTTAATATGTACATTTTCATTGAATCTCTAATGCCAAGAGACAATTTTTTTTTCAATGGCCCTTATAATCAGTGTAAAAAAGCTAAATAATACTACAAAAGAAGTGTAAATTCAGTGAATTTAGTAACTCTCCGTCGTGTAGGAGTCGCTCAACTACCAAATGAGAATTATATCATACAATTTCTAAATACGACTACTTAAGAATCTCAGTGTGATCTTATTAATACTTTGAAAGGAATTAAACTATATACAGATAAATGTATGTATATACATAAATATAAAAATTAAACAGAGAATTCTGCTTAAATATGGAAGACAATTTGATTGATGAAAATCTATGGATTGTTTAGCGATGTCGACAATTTTTATTGCAAACAATAATATCGAGAAATTCTAATTTTCTGAGCCTACCTACCCATAGTTTAAAATGATCAAAATGACAAATTTTGTTGATAACTTTTAAGATACAGGGGCCTACTCTGAAATTCGAAACGAAAGCAAATGCTTTCGAAATGTAATATTAATAAATTCGAAAGCTTTCGAATTGTAATGTTAATAAATTCGAAAGCATTTTCTTTCGTTTCGAAATACAGAGTAGACCCCAGGCTGTAAAATTTTAGCGTAAGCGATAATTTACGCATTTTAAACATATTTGAATATTTTTAAAATGATCTTCTTGTGAAAACTTTAATTTTTTTCACTTACAATTAAATCAAAATATGAAAATTTGTTTTTTTTTTTTTTCAATGTAAATTTTCGAACGAAATCCCAATGGACGGCATCGTTGAGCAAAAGCCACCAAATTAGTAAAATGTTTTTACTTAGGATGTTTTCATTTCTAGAAAAAGTGCAAAATTTTAAAAAAAAATTTTTTATTAAAAAAAAATAAATTTAACATTCGTTTAAAGCCAAAATTTACGCTCGTACAATAATTTATAATAAACTGTTTATTAAAAAAAATATTTTAATGCGAATTTTCATTGAAAAGTGCAAATAAATGTAAAATTTTTGCTAGAAAAGAAAACGCCATTAAAGTTTTAATTTTTTTATTTTATTTTTATTTTTTTTTGGAACTAAATAGATATTTTTAAAGAAAAAATTTAATTTGTATGCTTCCAATCTGTTTGTTGTTTATTAAACATCACATAAATTATTTTATTAAAAAATTGTTTTTCTAATTTCGTAAAAATTATTTTAAATTATTTTTGTATTAAATATTTTATTTATCGATTGCAATTGTATTGAATACAACCATAATAAGAACTTTTTTTAATTCATAAGGCCAATTTCACCAATTCTATTTAAATATCAATTCATACTTAAAAGTTGTTTTTCATTGAAAAACATAAAATATATAAAAAAACAACTTTTAAATATGAATTGATATTTAAATAGAATTGCTGAAACTAACTGACTGTTAGTTTTTGGGTGCTTATTTAACTCATTGTGTATTATTTTATTTAAACTTATTTAATTTTAAGTCTATTTTATACGGCATTTTGTTGTTATTTTATTAACATTTATTTAAATATTTTCCCCGTCTAGTGTTTAAGAAAATATTTACATGAAAATTTCAATAATGACACATCAAAGTTTATATAAAATTCGCATACCGCTTGACAGAATATGAAAATAAACGCTTTAATTGTAAACAAAAACTTGTTTTCATATTTATTTAATTATTGACTATTCATATTTTATTCACAGAGCACTTTCACTGGATTCGCATAAAAAGATTTTATTCGATGAAAATAAATAGCAAAAGTAAGTACGAAAAAATCGTCAAAATTAAAAAAAACGAAAAAACTAAAAAAAGTCTAAAAACCGAAATACTAAAAAGCGCCGCTAAGCAAAAGCACCAAAACTAAAAAAAAAATTGTTCCGAAAAAAAGTTTTCCGAATACTTTCCACATCAGTTAAGATATTAGATTATAATTTCATTCGCTAAAACGAAAAAAATCGTCAAAAACCGAAAAAAATATTAGCTAACGAAAAGACTCTGAAACTAAAAAAAATAACAAAAATTTAAAAAAAAAAAATTTCTACATCAAGTAAGATATTCGATAATATAGGCTAAAAGTTAGTTTATGACATACCTAGGGTATGTGGTGTCCGTACTGAACCCTTCGTGTGCGAGTCAGAGTCGCACTTTACTTAATTTATTTTAATAAATAGTGGTTACGTTTATTTCAGCAAATATTTGTCCAAAAATATCGTCAATTTTGTTTTTTTTTAGTTACACCAAAAATGTAGGGATTTTTTTAGAGCTTTGAGCTTTGAAATTAGCGGAAAGTTTCAGGGATGGCCTGCAAGGACAACCGTATCTCCATATTTGTTTGGTACTTCCTTTGAATTGTGCAAATTATTTGCTCCTCTTATAAAGAACTTCTCCTACAAACCAACAAAATTGCCCGGTTTCTCAGAGTTCGTTCTAGCAGAGCTGCACTGTATTGTAAATGATGCAGGTATGTCCATTAGGGTGGCCGTTATTTTTTTTTTTGGTTTGCTTCTACTCTTCTTCTACCCCAAATCGGTTTAGTTTTATGTAAAAAAAATATACAAAAAAATTTCATACCGATAAGTTGTGTTGTAGGGTGTGCGTCCGGCCCTCAAGCCCATATATTCAATGCAATTTTTTTTAATATATTTTGAATATATGTATATGTATGAAATAATTTAATATATATAAGCTCTTATTGTACATGTTTAAAATAAAAAATTTCCATATAAATATAATTTTGTTATATAAAATTGTTGGTGTTTTGTTGGTTATTTTCATTATTTTCTAAAATATTAATTTTAGCAAAAAACTTTCTTTGAGACTAATGTTGACTTGAAGAGCTAAAATATTGCCATGTGTCATATTCTTGTAAAATGATTTTTTAAAAATTTAGTCATATGCAAAAAATTACATTGAATATATGGGCTTGAGGGCCAACTCCCTAAAACACAACTTATCGCTATGAATTTTTTTTGTATTTTTTTACATAAAAGAAGAAATAAAAAAAAGCAATTTGAGTCCGATCACAGAGGAGATGTGTAAACATCTAGTAATGAACATTTTTTTTAAGTTGGAAGTACTTATGCTTTTACCTCCATATTCATAAAATTTGAAATTTGTATTTTATTTCAAATTTTCCATACAAAATTTTCCTAAAATGAATTTCAAATTCATTTTATTTTTTTATGAATATGGGGGTTAGTATCTTTTTTTAAATTAATTAATTAAAAGTATCAAAACTTTCAATATTGTAAATACATATGAATTTGTTGGTTTTTGTTTGTTTTATTAAACTTATTTGGTTATTAAATGGGCACACTGCAGTATATATACATATATGTACTGCATTCAAAATTGCAGTAAGCAGTAAATTTACTGATTATTAAAAAAATTCAGTAAATTTTTACTGCTAATGAAATTTAATTTGCATTACCAGTAAAATCGTAGGGCCGTAATCATAATAAAATTGTAGCAAGTGGCAAAGTTTTTGCATTCAAATTTTTAAACTTTTGTATGAAAAACATTTAGCCACTTGGTAGAATTTCATTATGAATACGGGCATTACTGATTACTGAAAATTCAATGCACCTCATCATATAACAAATCATTTAGGCAATTTATAAAAATTGTAGAAAAAAATTTTTATAATCAGTAAAAATTTACTTGTTAAAATTTTTTTATTGTTTTTACTGAAACTTTAGTGGTACTGCAGTGCTCATCTATGGTAAATGCCTTTACTTTTACTTTTTAATTTTTAATTCCTGTTGTTCATGGTTTAGTTGTTGCTGTTCTTGTTGTTGTGTACGCATTGCAATTAAAATAAATTCAGTAAAGTGCTACTTTGACTCGCGCACATTCGGTTTTGATCATTTTGTTTTTGATTTAGCTTTCTTCCTTTTTTAATTTTTTTCAGTTTAAACGATTTTTTTTTCAATTTTATCGCTTTTTACTCGTTTTGGCGTTTTTTTTTCTATTTTTGGGTTTTTTTTAATTTTTGCAATTTTTTTCATTTTGGCGATTTTTTCATTTTGGCGATTTTTTTCTGTTTTTTATGGTTTTTTTTTCATTTTGGCGATTTTTTTCTGTTTTTGGGGTTTTTTTATTTAGGCGATTTTTTCATATTGGCTATTTTTTTTTTTTTTTGTTTAAGGATTTTTTTCATTTTGGCGATTTTTCCGGTTTTTCGCGATTTATTTTAGTCCTAGAGATTTTTTTTTAATTTGGTGCTTTTTTTCGTTTTGGCGATTTTTTTTTTGTTTTTCGCGATTTTTTTATATTTGGCGATTTTATATTTTTTTGATTTTTTAGTTTTACCGTTTTTGAAAATTTCAAGAGTTTTGCTCTTACGGTTTCCAAGATGTAGCAAGTTGTCAAAATTACAAAGTCAAAATTGCATTAACTGATGGAACGCCCATTGATTTAAATTTTTTAAATTTAGTGTTAATTGTTGTAGTCTATATAAAAATACACTAACTTTTAAAATTTCAAGTGTATATATGTACATACAATTGTATGTATATTACTACATGGGATTTTAACATTTTTCGTTGCTCGTTTTGGAACACCCTTTAGTTTTTAACTCTCATGTATTTGTTGTTGTAGTGGCCAAATGTCTACACATTGTGTCCAAATTTCAAGTCCGTAGCTCTTACGGTTCATTTTCACCTTTGGTGTACGGAAATACATATACAGAAAAATAACCGGCGGCGGCACACCGTCGGCTTCGAGCCGGTCGACTTGTTTCTCTGCTTGGTATTGCTTCTTTCAAACACTAATACACTCATACATAGCTCACACCGATTTGACAATGCAAAGAAATCTCAGCAAAGAAATCAAAGTCAAAAGATTTTTACCCCCTAGCGTATAGATGTTTACACATCAAAAAAAGTTTGGTGACAGAAATATGTAAATATAAAAAATGTCTAGGAATTCTTTAGATTAAGTGCAGGTAATGTGGTGTAGTAGATTTTCTCTAAAACATTGATGCCAGTTTCATAGCAAAAAATGTGCTAGCTAAAATAACACACAATCTTATTATCTTTCACTTAGTCGTCAATGAGACAGCGTCGATAACACATGGGTAGCGTGTTTATTAAATTTTTTTATGGGTGCACTGAAAGAAACAAAGTGGCAACCGAAAAATATTCTATGATCACCAATGCTTTTCGCGACATTCAATGTGTTTTATGTTGCAAAGCTTTTAAGAAAAGAAATGAATACATGTATGTATATTAAAAAGACCATTCTGTTTTTTTTTTGAGCTACTTCACTAAGCTGCATTTTCTATCAAAACGTTAAAGACCAATAAATGGGGATATATGGGTGGCAGCCAATTTTTTTTATTTAAGTTTTTCTCTTATTTTTCTATCAGATAAGCTATTTTTTGGAGATTCCTCCCAAGAAAAGTTAAGAGCCCCATAACTTCGAAAATATGGGTCGTCACCAACTTTTTTCTTTAATGTTTTGTTAAAGTGTATATATGTACATACAATTGTATGTATATTACATGGGATTTTAACATTTTGGAACACCCTTTAGTTTTTAACTCTCATGTATTTGTTGTTGTAGTGGCCAAATGTCTACACATTGTGTCCAAATTTCAAGTCCGTAGCTCTTACGGTTCATTTTCACCTTTGGTGTACGGAAATATACAGAAAAATAGCCGGCGGCGGCACACCGTCGGCTTCGTGCCGGTCGACTTGTTTCTCTGCTTGGTATTGCTTCTTTCAAATACTAATACACTCATACATAGCTCACACCGATTTGACAATGCAAAGAAATCTCAGCAAAGAAATCTCAGCAAAGAAATCAAAGTCAAAAGATTTTTACCCCCTAGCGTATAGATGTTTACACATCAAAAAAAAAAGTCTCCATACAATTAACGGCCACTCTAATGTCCATATTTACTACCGGATGTGTTAATAATTTTTGAGTAAAATCTAACGAGAAAAAATTTTGTGTAAAAATATAAAAATTATATGATAAAATAATTTAAAACACATAAAGAAATATAAATATTTTATATTATTTATCTATTTCCTTTAACACGGGCAATATTTTAAAATAAATATGGCAGTTTCTTCTTCTTCCCACAAAAATCAAAATGTGTTGATAACATTATGACTTTTCCACACAATATGTTACCACTGTTTTGTTCCTCAGTATGGTAATACCACAGGCAAAAATAAGTTTAAAGGCCTGTTCCTGTATTGCAAACAACAATAAGATTAAAAAATGTTTAGTTGTTTTAAATATAAGTACTCGATCGAACGATTTCTGGCGACATCGTGGGACAGGCCGTAAACTACCACTCAACAACATTTAACCCAATGAATGTGAGATTAAGTTAATTTTTGGATTAGCTAATTAGAGAAATAAACTAATCTTAATCTCAAACCCAAAAATTCGCCCTTAAGTATTCTTGGTAGGAGTCTGTTTTAGTCCCTTTTGTACAAGTCAGGTTAAAAGTACTCTTAACGCTGAGTACTCGTATAAAGCATTAGTTTTCTACAAAAAAGTTTTACTAAAAATATTTGAACACTGCAAATTTCAAAATCAATGTTTTTATGAATTGCCTTTGAAATAATTTTTTTTATTTTTATTTAAAAGAAAAAAAAACAAATATTTGAAGTCTGCGATGTTAATTTCAATTTGTTGACTCTATATACAATAGATACAAAAAATATCTGCATTTTCAAATAATTATATATATGGCTGTACCAAATTAGTATTTAATACATATCGCTTCTTTATTGCAACAGAGGCGGAAAGTAATAGTGTTTTCTTTTCTAGGGGGAAAAATTTTACATTTATTGCACTTTTCAATAGAAGTTCGCAATAAAATGATTTTTTGAAATAGAGAGTTTGTTAAGGAGCCTAAATTTTTGCCTTAAACGAACGCTAAATTTAATGTTTCTTAATAAAATGTTAAAAGATGTTGCAATTTTTCTGGAAATGAAAACGACATGAGTTTCAAGCTTTCAATTTATATACTCGCATGTACAACTCAATGAAGGTATAAAAATACATTATCTTATCAAGAGGTGCGTGTACAAACCTTTTATATGAAATTTTTACACAATATTAAATATGATATTATATATAAAATCTTTTCTGCCATAATACCACAAAAATGGCTTTTTTGAGATATGTCTCTATGTTGCAATAATGGAAAGATATGTAGAAATAAAAAAAAAAAATTGCAATTTTTCTCAATGTTTTATGGCTTACCTTAAATCTAGGAATCTATTGGGTAGAAGTATTTGCCATAGTAACGTGAAACTATGTGTTCAAAGCTTTGTAATGTAATCTGTTGGGTTGAGGCACTTGATGTATGTATGTATGTATGTATATCATGTGAAATATTGATGGTTTTGGTTCTCATGCCTTGTCTTGCGAAAGGAAATGGTGCGGAAAGATCAAGGAAGAAGAAAAACTAGCACGTATAACTGAAAGAAATAAGTACATAATGATTTTTTTAATTTTGTTTTATAACCGTAACTTTTCGTTTATAGTAAAAATATATATCGAGAGCCTATATTCAAAATATGTCAACTCAAATTTGGTCAAAATGAGTTTCCGATGGGAATTAGCAATATTTATCTGTAGTATAAATTTCGAATAAAAAAAATGATTTTTCCCCGTTTTATATCAATTTATTTTATTGTGCTATCTTAAAGTATAATTTTTTTTTTGGTGAAAATAAATTTTAACTCCCATGTAAATTTCCAATATTAAAAAAAAAGTAAGGGACCTAAAGGCTAAAAACCGGTGCCATTTTAAAGATTTAAATACGTGTATCTTTGGTGTACCATCACATCATATCTCTGGGAGGGAACACTTTTGGGGCATGGGATCGGTCTCATTCGATGCTCAGATGTTGTCCACATAAAAAAAAAGTGAAAATTGATTTTTTTACCCTTAGGTCCCTTTCTATATGCGCTGTCACATATATATAATATATGGCGGTGCGAAATAAGGCCCCAGGAAATAAGGCCCCAAAGTGTAAAATGAAAAATGACCCCAAACTTAGGGTTATTTTGCATTATGAAATAAAACCCCAACATTTTTTATGAAATAAGACCCCAAAAAAATGGAAATTCGCCCCAAAGCTCAAATGAAATATGACCCCAAATATACGAAAAATATTTCATTATGAAAATGCACTCCAATAAACTAAATGAAATTATACCCCAAAAGTAGATTTTATTTGAAAGTGAAAAGAACAACATAACTAAAGACCTTAGCATAGGCGTACAATGGGCATTCCGGAGTAGGACCAATGCCCCCTCTCCCAAAGAATTGCTTCGTCACCCTATAATTAGTTATTAAGAATTACCTGTAACTATCGATTTTAATATTACTCATGAAAATCACCAGTTGGAATGCCCCCGAAAAAAAGTTTTGCTACGGCAATAGACCTTAGATAAGTAACTAGGTAGGCTCAAAAATTTAAATTTTTTCATATGCGTTCATTATTTTGATAGAACTATAAATTTTCCAGTACTCTTCCCAATTTTAAGTAACTTAATGTGCAATATTTATTTATTTTATAAAAAAAACATATACATGAAATTCAAGATCAATATAAATGTTTATACAAATTAAGAAATTAATTTTTCACTAAACTTTTTCGAAATTAATTAAATCTTCCACACTACATCTACAATAAGGGCAAAAAGCTTCGTCGAAATTGATACAAGTTTTATTTTGCATAAGCTGCAGATTTTCAACATGACAACATTTGCGATTTGTTCCCTGAAAATTTTTATCTTTCTTTGCTATCTACTGTTGTTGATTTTTCATTACCGTCCGTCAACCTCAAAATGTTTCTCCTCTGAGTTTTCTGTTGCTTCGAAATACAGTTACAGCTGATATCATGTCGTTACATACTACGTAACTTTAATTCACCATTCTTCCATGCTTATTCAATTAAAATGAAATAGATTTTGTATTTCTGTTTGGATATATATAATCGCGCGATTTTTTAAATATATACCTTTCCTTTAATTTTTCTATGATTAACATTCCAAGTTTTACTTGAAATAAAAATGCAAATACAATTAAAATTGCAATTCATTTCCTTAAAAGGTATTGTTCTGCTTTGGCGAATTCAAGGCGGAGATATCAATTAAAAAAATATATAGTATTAAAACACAGAAAACATTTACTTACTAGCAACATATTTATCATGCATTAGAGAAATAGTTTGCATGGATTTTCTTAGAGCCTGCTCGATTCCCGTAACCACAAAGACAGTTTTCATATGAAATATATTTTTGATGAGTAAACATTTATACGCTAGCGGGTAAAAATCTTTTGACTTTGATTTCTTTGCTGAGATTTCTTTGCATTGTCAAATCGGTGTGAGCTATGTATGAGTGTATTAGTGTTTGAAAGAAGCAATACCAAGCAGAGAAACAGGTCGACCGGCTCGAAGCCGACGGTGTGCCGCCGCCGGTTATTTTTCTGTATATGTATTTCCGTACACCAAAGGTGAAAATGAACCGTAAGAGCTACGGACTTGAAATTTGGACACAATGTGTAGACATTTGGCCACTACAACAACAAATACATGAGAGTTAAAAACTAAAGGGTGTTCCAAAACGAGCAACGAAAAATGTTAAAATCCCATGTAGTAATATACATACAATTGTATGTACATATATACACTTGAAATTTTAAAAGTTAGTGTATTTTTATATAGACTACAACAATTAACACTAAATTTAAAAAATTTAAATCAATGGGTGTTCCATCAGTTAATGCAATTTTGACTTTGTAATTTTGACAACTTGCTGTATCTTGGAAACCGTAAGAGCAAAACTCTTGAAATTTTCAAAAACGGTAAAACTAAAAAATCAAAAAAATATAAAATCGCCAAATATAAAAAAATCGCCATATATAAAAAATCGCCAAAAACAAAAAAAAATCGCCAAAACGAAAAAAAGCACCAAATTAAAAAAATCTCTAGGACTAAAATAAATCGCGAAAAACCGGAAAAATCGCCAAAATGAAAAAAATCCTTAAACAAAAAAAATCGCCAATATGAAAAAATCGCCAAAATGAAAAAATCGCCTAAATAAAACAACCAAAAAAAAACAGAAAAAAATCGCCAAAATGAAAAAAAACCCCAAAAAACAGAAAAAAATCGTCAAAATGAAAAAATCGCCAAAATGAAAAAAATTGCAAAAATTAAAAAAACCCAAAAAGAGAAAAAAACGCCAAAACGAGTAAAAAGCGATAAAACTGGAAAAAAATCGTTTAAACTGAAAAAACTTAAAAAAGGAAGAAAGCTAAATCAAAAAAATATGATCAAAACCGAATGTGCGCGAGTCAAAGTCGCACTTTACTGAATTTATTTTAATTGCAATGCGTACACAACAACAAGAACAGCAACAACTAAACCATGAACAACAGGAATTAAAAATTAAAAAGTAAAAGTAAAGGCATTTACCATAGATGAGCACTGCAGTACCACTAAAGTTTCAGTAAAAACAATAAAAAATGTTTAACAAGTAAATTTTTACTGATTATAAAAATTTTTTTCTACAATTTTTATAAATTGCCTAAATGATTTGTTATATGATGAGGTGCATTGAATTTTCAGTAATCAGTAATGCCCGTATTCATAATGAAATTCTACCAAGTGGCTAAATGTTTTTCATACAAAAGTTTCAAAATTTGAATGAAAAAACTTTGTCACTTGCTACAATTTTATTATGATTACGGCCCTACGATTTTACCGGTAATGCAAATTAAATTTCATTAGCAGTAAAAATTTACTGAATTTTTTAAATAATCAGTAAATTTACTGCTTACTGCAATTTTGAATGCAGTACATATATATATACTGCAGTGTGCCCATTTAATAACCAAATAAGTTTAATAAAACAAACAAAAACCAACAAATTCATATGTATTTACAATATTGAAAGTTTTGATACTTTTAATTAATTAATTTAAAAAAAGATACTAAAAGCATAAGTACTTCCAACTTAAAAAAAATTTTCATTACTAGATGTTTACACATCTCCTCTGTGATCGGACTCACATTACTTTTTTTTTATTTTATATACTGAAACATGCCTTCATACCCTGTTTTGGTTTTTTTTTTGGCAATTATTCCTTTAATCCTAGCGAAATCGTTAGAACTTAAGAATGAATAAAAGCCCCACATTAAAAAATTTAATATGTTGTGAGGCTTAATTTCATTTTCCTTTTTTGGGGCTAAATTTCATTTCAGAAAAAATGAAATATCGCCCCAGTTACGAAATGAAAATATATCAAAAAAAAAGTGCAATAACGCCCTAAAATTTTCGTGTTATTGTTTTCTATGTAAACATTGGGGCCATTTTTCATTTTACACTTTGGGGCCTTATTTCCTGGGGTCTTATTTCGCACCGCCATAATAAATAATTATTATATTACAATTTATTTAAGTATAATTTGTAGTAGCTATTTATTTCCGATTATAAAGCAAATAATTTGTTTGGAATTTATTACGTGAAAAACGTGCATGCAAATCACTGATGCTGAAAGGGCGTGGGTGGTCGGTCGACTTTCCAACTGAGTCGAGAACATACTGCACACGAGTGCACATATACATATGTTCATACATGTGTATGAATAATTTGAATAAATCTCTTATCAACAGCATTTTGTTGCAAATAATTATTTAATAATTTAAATAAAATTTTCAAAGGGCTTTTACATAATATTTTTTTTTTGCTTTTTTTTATTAGTTAGTATATTTTTATTAGTGCTGGGCACCACTAACTAACATGATGAGCGTGACGAAATCGTTATGAAATTATAAAAGAATGTCTCTTTATGGATGGCAAACGAAATTCAATTGCCTTGTCAACTGGCGACGTAACCAAAATTAAAATAAGTATGTATGTATGGCAAATTTCTCCAGTTGCTTAAAACTTATAAAAAAAAATACAATTGTAAGTCCCGGTTTACACATTTAATTTTTTGTTGATCAACTATTAATTCAGCTTTAAGAAAGATGGAGATTGAATTAAAAATATGTATTTTTTTCTTACAGCTGAATTACGAGTTGATCAACAAAAGTTGAAGTGTGTGAACCGGGACTAACAGATTTACAACTAAAAATAATGTAAACAAAGGTTCAACATATCGAGCCATAACAGCCCAAAAAAGCTTAATTGACGATTATATGGCTTTAATTGTTAGTTTAAGTTCCGGTTCACACACGTCTGTCCTCATGTTCAAATAGTTACTGTTAAAAAAATGAAGAAGAAATCTGACATCAACCACATTACATCTGCTAGAAACCACTTTGCATTACTTAAAATAAATAACGAAAATTTCGGTAGGTACAATTTATTTTGGAGGACCTTACAAATACATAGATATGTACATATGTGCGTCGTACATCGATTACTTTTTAATTTTTTAAGTTTTAAACAAAGTTTTCTTGCCAGAATGAGTTATTAGTGGAAAATTTTGATTCATTTAATAGTTACAAACGCGCACGCCAATAAAACGCTAGTGCTAGTAGGTATCAAATTGTTTATTATTTTTCATGTTTTTTCATAAGAAATTGTTAGTTTTTTCTAGAAAGAAATATGTATTTTTCAATTAAACCTGAAATAACAGAAACAGATGCACATTATTATAAAAACTTTCCATTCCACTTAAAAAACATTCTTAAATTTTGTACATATGTAGATATAAAACTGTGATGAATGAAGGAGCGCTGTAACCCCAAGTAATTGAATTCAGTGTGCGTTTTATTCTTCTTCGACCTTTTTTTTACACACACACACGCACACACATATGTATACACACAAAAATGTGTGTGTGTTGTTGTTCATCATTGAGAGGTTTAAACAAACAAAAAACAAGCAATAGAAAGAATGGATTTTTCCATGCTCATGAAGAAGCCGGGCGCAAAAATTAAAGAAAAAGTTGCGTGTTTTTATATGCCAGTCAATTGAAAATTTATTTGATAACCATCATTATCATCTGATTCTATTCAATTTAAATGGAATTGTAAGTGTGTACAGAATTTCAAAAGCTTGAAATATATACAGAAAAATTCTAGAATTATCGACTTTTGCTCGCTTTAATTCCACAGAGACTTGCAGAAATTTCGCTATCATTGTAATTTTTATCACCAATCAAAACAGATCGTAAAAGAGAAATGCTCAATTTGCTACTTTTTAACTTTTATATTTTTTTTTATTGATATATGAAAAAGAAAATTTAATTTATCTGTTTATTCTCTTCCTGTATGTGGTATAAAATATTTATAAGTACTTATATTGCAAGGAGCGGAATTTCGTTAGAGTTTATGTGCAAAACTAGGTTTTTGAATGCAAGATAAACCCAAAAATATGCAACATTTTTTTGTTACACTTTTTACTCGTTTGCCGGCCTACATCCGTATGCATTGAAAATTGTTTTAATTCTTATCCGTTAATAAACGTGTTATTTTTTTAATATTCGAATATAATTGCTGTATGTACGTACATACATATGTATGTTTAAATATTTGGGCTAATTAAAAAAATCGATTATTGAACTTTTTGTTAGTTGTGCTCTCTTGGATTTTCGGTGATTGTATATTTACTAAAATATGAGTATGTATGTACATATGTACAAGGATACGGATTATCAATTAAAAAATATTGTTATTGTTGCCACATACATTTAGTAAATTTATATACACATACATACACACTTACACAGTGGTTTTAAGGTTTAAAGAACGCTATCTAAGCCCAACATTTTTGATAAACTATAAAATGAACGTCAATGCCTACTATATATTTTATTAAAAATCTTAGCATATGTAAAGGTACGGTCACACTTGTCAAACATTTGACCACAAAAGCGTAACCAACAAACACTCATGAAAAAATTTTTGATCCAGACACTTGTTTATCAAATTAAACAGTTTCGAACACAACTAATAGACAATGTTATAGAATCCAACATTATTGGATACTGTTTAACCTGACAAACTTTTGTCTGAATTGAAAGAGTTTTCATTAGCATTTAGTAGTTACGCTTTTTTGGGGAAATATTTGACAAGTGTGACCGTAGCTTAAGTTGAATTTTTCTTCGTAACTTTACTTGGGGGGACACACGTTCAATTTTTGACTTTAAATTCCATTCAATTTGCAATACACTTACACTTTTTTCACTAACACAATCAAACTTTTTAAATTGAAAACTATATTGCTTTCAAATTCACCTGTCCATTTATATGGCAATTTAATTTTCAATTTGAACAGCTAATCACAGCACACATTTATTGAAGCTACAAATTTGAGTTGTTTCTTCGTCGGTGGCATTTAAAAAATGAAGTTGATTATCAATTCGTGTCACAGCTATCAATTTCAAGGAATTTTGACACGCAATATGTGTATGAAATTGAAATCCATTTATTGAACGTGTGGCTACAGCGTTAGCCAAGGTATGAAAAAAATTTCGATTGTTTTTAAGCACATGTTTTTAATGGCCTCCAACAAAAATCTTTAGAAAACAAGCAAGTTTTGGCAACAGCAATTATTGGGGCAATACCTACTATAAACATATGAAGTTTTTTAGATTATTTCAAAAACTTTTGTGTTGATGTCTACTGATTAGTTCCATAAGCAGGAACGAAATGCATATTACAAAAAAACAAGCAAAAATTGCTAATACTAATTTTAAACAGCATTTCAAATGTTGTTTAAGCAAAATTCGCTAAAATTCTATTCATAATAGAATTTTAGCTTAAAAAACTTTTTTTAAACCTTGTATAAATCAGCAAATTTAAAGTTGACTGCACCCATGTTTAAACTAGGGATTGGCAAATATCTTCTAAAATCGATTTTCGATCAAATTTTTTAATTTCGATTTTTGAAATCCATTAATCGGGCATGAAAATCGATTTTAAAATCGTTTAAGACAAATTTACTAATTTATAAACAAAATAATCTTTATTCATAAAAATTCAAGTAAAGATTATTATTAACAAGCCAAAAAAAAGTTAACATATTTATGTACATTAAAAATAGACACAAAGTTAATTTAGCGCAACACATTAAATTCAGTAAGGTACATAATATGTATATGCATATTAAATATTAAAGGCCGTATTCAGAAAAAATAACTTAGGTTTACTAAACGTTTAACAAACAAATTTCCATACAAAATTTGTTTCGTAAACCTAAATTATTTTTTCTGGATACGGCAGTAAAGCGGTGTTTTTAATTAAAATTATACGTAAACTTGCTTTATTTTAGCAATTTTTTATATTATATAAAATAAATTTCAAAACATTACGAATTATTATATGTATGTAGTTAGTGTCAGAAATTATTACTAAGGATTATTAGTTTTAATGTTTCATACTAATCACCTTTACTTGTTCTTGATAACATCAACGTCAGACAATGTCAAAATAAGACACTTAAATACTATTTTGTCTCAATAATTGTTTATTTTTAACCGATTCTTGCTATTTTCCAGCCTTTAGAGAAAGTAAGTGTCCTATTTTGGATATTGTTTTGGCATTGATGTCGACAAAAAGTCACGGAATAAAGATGAATAATATTAGTTATCAAACCAATCTTCTTCACTCAGATTAATACTTAAAAAAATTGCCAAAATTTTTACATAATAAAAAAATCGATTTTTATAGCCCAATAATCGATTTCAGCATAAAATCGTAGATGTAAGATCGATTACAAAAAATCGGGTTTTTTTATCATAAAATCGGTTTTCGATTGGAATCGGAATCGATTTACCAATCCCTAGTTTAAACCAATTTTAAGATGACGTTGTTGTAATTTTTCTTCGTTTTTGTTTACATTTTTAACTTTGCATATATGTATGTATGTATGTATGTACTAATGTGTGTATGTATATGCCAGTGTTATTTAGAAGAAAACAATGTAATTTTTTTTATAGAAACTATTGCCGAAATATCAAATAGACTCCAAAAGAATATTTAAAAGAAAAGCAGCGATCCAGTTTCCATTCCCAGTTATTGTTTTCTCACTTTATGTGTTAACAAATATAATATAATTGTAGAAGATTAACTATGGAAAAAAATAAATCATCATCATCATCATCAACTAGTGATGTATAAACACTCAAAACAAACAAAATAAAGCTCGTTATTCTAGTGCTTCTTAATCTGCAATAAAAAAAAATCATATAAAAAGCACTTTTAACAAAGATTCATTGTGAACTCTTTTTTTTTATTAAATACAAGTTGGAACACATTTTTTATTTTATAGAAACAATATTTCTCTGAAAAGGGACAAACAAACAAATATAGACACGAGTACTTTGTGAATTTACAATCGTTGTTTTGCAGAACTAAGATGCAAGTGACAAATAAATAACTGTAGTGTTGCCACGATATTTGAAAAAAATCAAGTTAATTAATTTTTAGTTAAAATACTGATTATGAATATCAATATTTAAAAAACCTTATTTAGCCTTAAAATGTTTTTTAACTAATATGCATTTTTATTTTATTTATTTATTTATTTTTTGTAATAATAAGCCTACAAGGCCAATAAAATATTACAAATAGCAAAATACCCAAGTATTTCAATAAAAGAATATGTACATACTAACAAAATGTAAACTTCAATCAACTTTTTTTTAATGAATTCGGCTGTAAATGTCAAATAAATTCTTCTTAGTTAAAACACATGTTTTAGAAGTTTGCCACATTTCACCAAAGTAATCTTTTTCAAACTACTGCAGCCATCTACATATATGTCAGGTCGTCTAACTTTTTGGACCGTTCTCGTTCGCTTAATGGCTAATTTGTAAAATTAAGTAGTCATTAAACGGGGAAGTCACTGTACGCATATATTTATCAATAATACGCCGTTAAACAAATTATTGGTGTTGTATTTATTACTCTTATATGCTTGTACATATGGGTGTATGTATGTATTTTTGTATCTGATAGTAGTAGAAATAAAATGCTTTTTAATAAAAGTATGTACATATAATGTACATACATACGTACATAATTACGAATACTGTGCGCGTAAACACACAGCCGGCTTGCAGATGTAAACTCCCTATAATTTGAAGTATGAGGGAAAAAATATATTTTTTTATACTAAAAGCATCAAATAAAAATAATAAACAATCAAAAAAAGTTAATAAACAAAAACTAAATAAAATTGTTGATACCGATTCTACTCTCCTCTTGAGAAAAAAAGCAAACAAAAAAAGAATAAATTGTATGGGTAGGTAGATATACTTATGTAAATATATATGTTTGTGTATGCAAAAGCAACAGCAAAAACACATACACACGTTACACTGTGCTATCGTTTCGTTTTCGAAATTAAGCGTCATATATGCATAAATACTAGTGGTTGCCTTCCAAACGCCTCATTAGTTGGAGAACATCGAAGCCATAAACAGCCGAATTAAAAGAGAACAAACAATATTTTAAACAAACAAATATAAATAAAAAAAAACATTTTTTTTATTAAAGTGATTATTGTTATATAAAATTTAACAAAAAAAAAAGAACATTTTTAAAAAATCTAAACAAAAAAAAAACTGTAATTTTCGAGGGAGAAAAAAGAGGTGTTGCAAGTGTTTGACAAAGATATTAAAGAAAGAAGTTACATATATATCACTAGCAAAATGAAGCCAATTGCCGAGTGTTTGGAAGTCATTTCACCAAAAGTACAAATCACTGATGATTTTATAGAAACCGATTACGAGTATCAAACTTCACAAGTAAAACGTTTAACAAATGGAAATATTCAGGTAAGTCAAATCAAATTGTTTCTTAAACATTTTTTCCGTTTACACATTATTGATTTTTTAATTTCTTTTATTTATTATACATGCAAATGTAAATGTATGTATGTATACGAGTATGAATGTGTAAATTTAATGTGTTCTAGAAATTTTGTTTAAAAATTATACAAAATCAGCAAAGTTTTGTGGGAAGTTTTTTCTTTTTTTTTTTGCTTATTGGCAAAAAATAACAGAAACTAGTGTTGTGCAAATAATGATACATAGTACATACTTTTAAACGAATTGTTCTTATGAAAGCTCGTTTGATAAAAGAGTATTTTGTTGAAAAACTCATGTATGTATGTAATTCTATAATCAGAGCCCGCAAAAATATTTTGTAAATTTCTATTATTAAAAATTTTTAATACCGCCTTTATAAATGACTTCACTCATAAAAAAATTTAGAATTATTCTTCAATAAGGCGGATTTAATAAGGTAAGGCGGCCTTAATTTTTTAACAATAGCAACAACTTGAAAGTTATAGTTTGACAGCAGAAAAATAATTGTGGGATTCAAACGGTAGTTTTAAGTGTCATAATGTTTTAAAATTTGTGTTAAAAAAAACAAACACGAAATCAATTATACTCGCATTGAAATAATCACAACTATCGTGAACAGTTTTTCCCTCGAAATATTCTCCCTTTTACCCAAATCGTAATCGTGAATAATTTTTCCCCTGAAACGAGGGAACACACATTCTTGATTCACCTTATCGTGAATAGTATTTTTCACATGGATTTTTTCACTTTTCCCTTGGTTTTATTCAAGTGGGAAATTACTGCGTAATTTCAATATTATACTTGCAATTATATATTAAAAGTTATAAATAATTATTTTTAGGACAAGATCAATAAATAATGTCCACGATTAATAACAATAATTCCTTGCAAAACCTTTTTTCATTAAAAATTAACTCTTTGGTTCACATGCAGTAAATTTTATGGCTGTGGTATACTAAAGAATTTTTTGCGCGGCACCTAAAATATTTAAAAACTAAACTTTGCACTCAATAACATTTAATTTGAAACCTAAAATATATTTATTTCTTATTTTTAAACTTAATTTGTTTGATTATTAATTAATTTGTTTGATTTTCAATTAATTTTTAAGCTTTACAAATCTTCTTCCCTTTTTATATATTCACTACGCATTGATAACGGGAACAAACGTTCCCATGAAATTCACGATTTCAAATTTCCCTTCATGGGGAATGAAAATTTCATGGGAACAAAAATTTCACATATTATTCATGATAGGGGTGAATTTAAAAAATTATGTCACTATGACACTTAAGACTACCGTTTGAATCCCCCAAATATTTTTATTTTTTACATGGAGATTGACATCAGTGGATTTACCAGCTGCTGAAATAAGTTTACTTTATTAGATCTGCCTTGGTTCTTGATATGTCTACCATATTTTATGGCCATAAATGTTATTAACAAAACAAGGTAACAATAACAGCTGGCAAAGCGAAACTACTAAAGACACTTATGTACATATCGCTCATTTACATCAATAGTGTCACAACACAAAAAATTAGTATTTTGTTGAAAAATTGCGACTTTTCCTATTTTATCTTGTGTAAAAATTACATATAAATAGCTTGTACCATCAAAAATAATATATTTTCATATCTTCATTGCGTTGTATTCAAATTGAAAACTTTAAACTTATTTTCAGCAAAACTAGATTTTTTGAGTTATGTCTATGTTGAAATAAAGGAGCGATATGTATAAAACCACCTATGTAACTTTAAAAGTCGGATTATTCTTCCATTTGAAGACATGGATTAGTTGCAAAATTTTTAAACTTTTTGTTTAACGAACACAATAGTTAGAAAATGTTTGTGTATAGATTATTATTAATTAATATAAAATTTCTATAAAAATTAAAACTATAATGCGGACTTTAAAAAATATACATACATAAATAGCAAGAAATGTAATTGCTTATGAAGTAAATAAAAATCAGAAATTTAATTTATATTAAACAAGATGCAATTAAAAAATTTTTTTTTAAACAAGCTTTATAATATCAACTAGAGTTTTTTTTTTTATAATATTAATATTATCCAAAAAAATTATCCGCCATCATCACCATATTGCATTGTCATCCGATTTATACATGCTTACAAAATTTCAGCTAAATCGGAAACCGGGAAGTGGATCAAATTTAATTTGCAAGACTTGATTACAGACAGACAATGAGACAGTTGAAACTAAATAAAACTTGTCAAAAACGATAAAATGTGATTATAAATAGCAGCGTATATGTATGTAAGCTCTTATCTTCAAAATAATTCGAAGGCCAGTACATTTTTGTCACATACGTTGTTATTGCCATAAACTTTTTGAATTGATACATGAGCTACGATTTAAAAATAAGTCGAAATTTTTAGAAATCAATTCTTTTGTTAATGAAAACCTCAGATTTATTGATTAAAAAAAAACTGTGATTTATTTTTGTGATATATCGTCGGTTGGTTTCTGGTTTGATGTATGGAACATTAAAAAAAAAATGACTTATTGATTGATTATATATGAATAATGTGTCTGTCATCTTTCCAAATTCGTTATCAGTTTTTCGATATCTTGAATATATCAGAAGATTATGCAATATTGTGTCATTTCCACAATTGTTGAACATTGTCAAATCTATTTTACGGCAATCGACAATTTTTGGGATATGTGGCACATTTCCCACGTAAAAGTATTAATGTTGTTATTCGCATCTGTTATGATGCATATCAATTCATATTCTACTCAAAGAATGTGAATCAAAGCAAAGTACAAAAATTTAATTATTCCACTTATTGTGACTGACGTCGTCGACGTCACATGAAGACGACAGTAAATATTGTCACTTGTCTAGATTTTATTCAGTATTCAATTTGGTACCTAACAAATAAATACATAGTCTTAAATTTATAAGGTTTTTTGATTCTTCTGTAAAAAAGCAAAAATTGAGCTTACGGTCTATTGGAATTTAGGTGGCGATATATGTACATAAATATATTTATATTTACTACTTTACACATTTTTCGAAATTAATTGTGAAACTGATACAGAAAAAAATAATTGTTTAACTTCTACTAATGACTTCAATTTACACTTCAAAATATACAATAATCCCCGAGATACTAAAGTAATACAGTGCAGTTGGGTTATAACGAATTCCGAAGGGGACCTTGCAATTTTCGGAGAAAATTTTTCTACAATTCAAAAAAGTAACAAAACATAAATAAACTTTTATTTTATCTTTAAAAAATATTTTTTAAAAATACCTTCGGCAAATTTAAGAAAGGAATTGAAAATTAACATTTACTTAGTTATGTACTCGTATCTTTAAGCTGCTTAACCCGCCAATGGTGACGCAAATTTGACTTTGATCAATGGTGACGCCTGTCTCACGCATCGGAATTTTTAACTGAAGATTTTTGCAAATTTGTTATTAATATTTCATGTTTTTTTCTTCTAATTTATGCTCTTTGAGAATAAAGCAAAGATATTTAATCAATTTAAGCTCTTTTATTTCAATATTAACATTAAAAAAATTGTTTTATTAGAGCATTAGGAACAACAGCGATTTTAATAATACATTTTTCAAAATTTAGAAAAAAAAATCACATATTTATAAAGGAAGATAATGTTTTTTAGTCTTTCGACATTAGGAACTCTTACAAAATATATAAAAAAATATAAAAAAATAATGAAATGACACACGGTCTCATGTACCGGGTTAGTAAAAAAAATACACAAAGTGTGCTCACGAAGCAGTTTCGTCATTGACTAATAGTAGGAGATGTTGAACACAATGAGGCAGCTACTCGAAATTGCAACCGAAAATAATAACAGGGAATAATGTTATTCGAATTTTATAACACAAACGGTCTCACAGACCAATAGGACACCAATGGAGGGTTAATAAAATAAAAGTTCGCTTTAAGTGAAACTTCGCTATAACTGAAGTTCGTTATAAATGTACTGGTTCATATTGTATGAAATATTAAAAAGAAGCTGTTCATTATACGCGATAATTCGTTGTAATAGAACTCCGCTGTAATAAACTTTACTTTATGTATACATATCTATGTACTCGTATGTATGTACATATGTGCACACACTTATGGAATGATTAACATTTGAAATTGTTCTTCAAAGTTCCAGACAACAACAATAATGACCTTCAATATTCCCGTACAGAAAAAAAGAAATTTTTAAAAGAAAAATAAATATGTAGCACTCCCTTTTGTGAACTTTTTTATTTTATTGCTATTCCAGAACATACATACATACATACGTTCACACTTACACATACATAAGCGCCCACCCACTTTTGCATTTACCGGCCACCACATGCTCTTCTTATCACCGGAAGCAGCGCACACGCGTTTTAAAACTTCAATGCATTTCTTTAAAACACAAACATAAAATTCATGTTCAAGGTTATCTGGCACGAGTAACTGACTGACATACGAGTATTTTATACAGATGACTAAACACAATGAGATTTGTCTCTCTGGGTCTGGGTTGAGGTTATTATTGGTGTTGCTGTTTTCTTCTTCTTCTTCTTATTGTTATTGTAATAATTTACTGTCAGAAAAGCTTTTACAGTTAACGAGAAAAATTTACGGAGAGAATATTTAACTGCAAATATACATACATATGTACATATGTATGTATGTATGTATATTATTATACGTAAAGAATACTGAGCTTGAATTAGGGAGGGTGGTACTAGCACGAGTTGCATATGCATTCATGCTTATTATTTTTTATTTGGAATTTTCAGATTCTCATGAAATTAAACACACTAAAGATTTTAAATATTATAGGGCTCATGTATGTTATTAGCAATTTTATTTGATATATACTTGTATAAATAAACATATCGCTGATTTACTCAAACAAAATCATAACTCAAAAAATGGAATTTCTGTGTTAATAATCCACAATTAATCCTCGTTCTTCATATTGTGTAAAAATTTCATACAAATACATAAATGTCTTGTTTACTCAACTCTTGAGAGAAAAATAAAATTTTCTTTTTGCATTAGGTTGTATGTAAATTGAAAACTGGCAAACTAGTTGTTTTTGAGTTATTACGTTGTTTTAAAAAATGTGGCTCAAAGGTTCAAAATTCAAAATATTTAAAATCGAATTATTTATAAAAAAAAATAATCACTCCTATCGTGAATAAAATGTGGAATTTTCGTTCCCATGAAATTTTCATTCCCCATGAAGGGAAATTTGGAACCGTGAATTTCATGGGAACATTTGTTCCCGCTATAAATAGTAGTGAATGTAAAAAATGGGAAGAAGACTTGAAAATCAAACAAATTAAGTTTAATAATAAGAAATACACATATTTTGGGTTTCAAATGAATTGTTATAGAGTGTAAAGTTGTGTTTTTAATTGTTTTAGGCACCGTGCAAAATTTTTTTAGCATACCACAGCCATAAAAATTTTTGTAATCTTGAATACGTGCATACTTACATATTTTTCAGTGCAAATGGAATATGTGAATTGTTTTGATTCATCGTATTACAAATGAAGGAACAAAAATAATTTCGAACAGAAATTAACTACAAAAATTTTTTAAAGTCGATTTTTATTTTGGGTAATGATATGCTATGAATGCGAGAAATTGTTTGTAGAATTTTATTTTATTCTGAAAACTGATTGTTGCGTGAGCAAACATTTCGGATCCACATTGCGGAAGCAAATTTGCTTCACATTCAAAAATATGTTGGCTCACTTCGGCTCGCTGGATATCGACAACATGCACTTGTGAAACATATAACTTAAAAAAACGTTATATCATATCAATCATTTAAAAACACATATAACTACATAAATTTTATATTATTTATCTATTTGCGTTAACACGCATAATTTTTAACTTGTAAATAATAAGTTAGGCAGTTTCTTCTTCTTCCCACAAAAAAATCAAAGTGTGTTAATAAAATTATGACTTTTGCACAGAAAATGATGTTGCCACTGTTTTGTTTCTCAGTATGGTAATACTATATACAAAAAGAAGTTGAAACTACCACTGAAAAATATCACACTCAATTAATAAGAGATTAGCGTTGACAAATTTTTATATACATTTTGTTTTTGTAATTTACAATTTTTCCATAAAAATTTTTTGAAAGCTTAGCGTTCCATTTTACAAAAATAGGCCCTAAGTTAATTTTCCGATTCGATAAAGCCGAAATCTAGTTTTAGTTTTTAACCTCAAAAAGAAACGTCGATTTCTGCCAGTTTGACTAAAATCAGGTAATTCGTTGGAGGTATATCATTGCGAAAATTTTCGACAAAATCTTTTTTTTTTTTTAATTATTTCAAAAGGTTTCGTCAAATCGATTTTAGATATTCACTGGTTTTTTTGGACTTATCTATCGGCTGAAGAAAATTTTATCAAAATCAAATTAGGGAATGGCCTGTAATGGTAACCGATTCTCATATTTTTTTAATTATTTGATGATAAAAAGATAACTTATTAATTTAATATGAACTTATTATGGTAGAGAACTCTATTTATACATACAACTTCAAAGGTAAATCTAACGAATTTCGACGATTAAAATAGCAGTAATCAGTGAAATTGTTTAAAACAAATATTTAATGTGAAACACTTCTATAGGTAAGTTTAACCAATAGAACAATAAAAAATAAAAATTTTAAAACATACCTAAGGAGCACTGTCCATTAAATCCAGTCGTATTATTGTCTACCAATCCATCCCAATCCAGACAAACGCCCTCGAATTGTTTTAGTTAAAAAATTTTCACCGCCTTGTTAGTTGCCCAATAACGAAGGGGGCGTTTATTTTATTACCTGAAACCAATTTTTTATTATAATACATATTAAACTTTTTCTTATTAATAAATTTCTTAAATATTTTGTACTTTACCTCAAGCAGAAGTTGTTTGTAAGAAAGCGCCAACGAGACTGAAATTTTTAACAACATAAAGTGAATGATCTTAACTAACAAGACCGTACATTAACAATTTAAGTTGGTTGTTTCAATAGCAACAACTTAACTTAATTAAATTAACCCACCAAGATAGTTTGTTTAACCGAAGCTGTTGTAGCTACAGCTTCTACTTTTACCAAGAAAATTTTATTAAATTTTTAGTTATCAACCGAAACGCAACCAAAATTTATATTGGTATCAAATTAACAACTAAAATTGGTTAGGTTAAAGTAACGAAAAGTTTGTTGATTTTATTCGCAAAAAGGTTTTTATAGGCAGTAAAGTTAACAACTTAAATTGGTTAGATTAATGTTTCTTATTATTTTGTGTTAAGTTTTTTTCAACTTGATAATCTATTAAATTAACAAAGAAAATAGTAAATATTACTAGATTTTTAGTTATCAACGGATAGCAAACCGTAATTTATATAGGTAGGAAATCAACAACTCAAGTTAATAAGCTTAAAATTACGAACAGTTTGTTTATCTAAGTCCAAAAAAAAAATAGTTTATATAAAATTAATAACTTATATTGGTTAGATCAAAATTCCTTGTTATTATTCTACTAACTGTATAAGCTGTTAAATTAACAATGGAAAATGATAAATTAACAAAATTAATAAATTTTGCTTGTGAGTTATAGTATTGTGTATCAACATTACCGTTCCTTATTTCAAAAATTCCGATATGTACACTATTATATGGAAATTCTTAGCAACAGATTTTGGTTACGCTAGGACCCCGAATTTTATAAAGTTTAGAAAAAATGCATAAGTCACAAAATTATGGGGGTAGGATTGAGGTAAATGGGTCCTCATCGGGCTCAAAACTAGGGTAAAACTAGGCGAAAAAAACAAAAAGCTTCAAAACTCAGGACCGACTCCCTCTAATATTTCCCTCTACATTTTTTATCAACCCTCTATCTGCGCTTCTTAAGGGTGCTACCATACAAAAATTATTTTATATACCATTAACCGCCATCGCCCTAACCAGCCCCAGAGTGCCCCTAGACGAGTCAAATATTTATATAACAGACTCCCAATATTTTTGTTGCCCCCACATTTGTTCAGAACACCGCTAGCCACCACCTTCAATTATTAGGGTGGTACCCATAAAAATACGTTTAATTTCTAAAAAAAATATTTTTTTAGGAATTTAAAAACATATTTTTAAAATTAAATAATGTTAATTATTATAATAATTAACACGTGATATTGTGATAATTACAGGTGCAAAACATCCCAGTATAAACTTTAAAAATTTATTTTAAAAATTTATTATAAAAAGTAATTTAAAGTAATCAACACATTCAGAGATTTTATTCTTCAAAAAAAAAAAAAATTAGCTAGGAAAATCGATGATTTAAATTCTCTGCCATGACAGCTGATTTTGGATAGACACAATCTTAATCTTTGATTTCGGCAAGACGGCAATAGTAAAGACAAAGAAGGGTATTGTGTTTATCAGCATATGTATGTATGTATGTGCCTTTACGGCACTGTATAAACCGAACGCGTGGTCACTAAAAATATGACAGTAATCAAAACTCAATATGACAGCCAAGAGACGATATTTTGTAAACACGAAAAAATAAAAAGTTGGCGGACTATATAAAAATGTGTATCATTCGACAGGTATTTTAAAATCATCTTTATGTATCTCTTGTGACTTTTCATTTCGAATGACTATTTAGGATATTTAGCGATTCAAAGTTGGTCGCAGTCGGGTTTTTTTTTTTATTTTTTAATTACTACTTGTTGCAAAATATAGTTAAAAGTTTTGTTAAAAGAATGAATGTCTTCCGACATGTCTGTCTGTCATATTCCATATTCTGCACATACGAATGTACATAAGTATATATGTAGCTGGCTTTGGGCATAAGATATTAAAAACTTTACTAGTATTATTAAAGTTCTAAAATGCCCGGCCAAATATTGAATAATCAGCATAAAGTTATGATCGCCCCTTTGAGGGAAATACGAGTATTAACAAATAAACGAACGATGATAAAAAGTAATCGATAAAGTAAAAGTTATTATGTATTTGTTAAAATTTTAATATCTTATAACTTTAATACCTCCAAATAAATCACCCTGTAATGAGTAATAATTTGTTTAGTATGAAAATTAATTAATTTTTGGCTTGTCTGGCAAGAAAAATAAGAACAATTAGTGAGTGCTCAAGTGCAATTTCTTAAGTATACATATGTATGTACGTAAGTCTTAAATAAATAATGCTATTTTTAGCATATTCGAAATGCCTAATAAACATATAATAGCAAATAAGAATTACACTACCCGGCACTTTTTACAAAAAAATAAATACAATAACAAAAATTAAAAATTTTAAAAACCCCCGACTTTTTCCAGAAAAGATGTTATATCTTTTAAACGGCTGGACCGATTTTCTTCAAATATAGCTAAGAACCCTCTCGATCAAGTCATCTTTCAAACAGAAAAAACTAAATGAAAATCGGTCCAGCCGTTTGGCCTGTACGTGGACACCGACAGACACACAGATGCACAGATACACAGATACCACACAGACACACACTACAAACTTATAACACCCTCGGGGGTTAAAAAGTCAAAGATATTAAAATAGTTCTTTAATCGATCTAAGAAAATAGCGTTCTAAATTTGGTTATATTTTTTGTGTTTATTGCTTTAAGGGTCACCTTTTGAGAGCGAATTTTTTTCAGCCTTTTTTGTAGTTTTCTATTTTTTAGAGCTTGAAATATCATATCTGAAATTAATTTAGCATGTTTGAATTAAAATACATCAATGGGTCGTCGCTGTTTTAACTAA
Source organism: Tachina grossa (assembly GCA_949987645.1). Classification (NCBI taxonomy): domain Eukaryota; kingdom Metazoa; phylum Arthropoda; class Insecta; order Diptera; family Tachinidae; genus Tachina; species Tachina grossa. Next base: position 142,369,650 of record OX465278.1, read on the forward strand.
CTGACCTAACTAACAAATTAAAAGTATAACAGGAGAGCAGTTTTTATGGTTGTTTTAGACATTCATTCTTATGGCTGCGTCAGAAATCTTTTTACTTATATAGGCACAAGAGTAATACTCACAGTCATGAAAATTGTAGACAATGTGTATTATGACTTATGAAGTCTAGTAGAGGACTTAACTCATTTTTCAAAAAATGTCAGTTTGGTCAGTTAGTTAAAACAGAGACGTTTTCAGTGCGTTTTTGATAACTCTGGCAACTTTGTGTTGTTATTAAATGGCGGCACGTGAAAAATTATTTTATACACAATAATTGCTTAAAAAAATAAATTGTTGACAAAAACATTTGTTGTTAAAAATAATAAAGCAAATAAATTCGAAATTTCACACAAACAAAATAATATTTTGACAAACATAAACTTTAAACATCTCAAATATAATGTGAACGGTTGTGTTTAGTTTTTGTTTTTAAACATAAATGTGAACATAGTATTAAGCGCCCAATCGAGGTGATATAATCTTACATACATTAATACTAACAACATACACTTGTAACTTTTTTTAGATAATATTATAAAACAAATCAAAAACACATAAATGAATTATACATTTTATATTATTTATCTATTTCCTTTAACACGCACAAAATTTTATTTGTAAATCATAAAATTAGAAAGTTTCTTCTTCTTTCCACAAAAAATCAAAGTGTGTTGATAACATTATGACTTTTGCATACACAACGTTGCCACTATTTTGTTCCTCAGTATACTACATACAAAAAGAAGCTTAAACTAGCACTGAAAAACATCAAACTCAATTAATGTGAGATTAAGTTAATTTTCGGATTAACTTATTAGAGAAAGAAACTAAGAACTCGAAACCAAAACTTGGTCCTAAGGGGCCTTTAATTTGGTTTTTTTTTTTGTCTGAGAGGTTTAAGTTTGAAGAATAGTCAGTACCTGATTTTTATTATAAAATTCTTAATATCTTATGTAATCTGACCGGTGTAGTGAATGAAATTAGCTGACAATCAACGGTTTTAATACGAAACTCACACAACGAGTTTTTAACGTGACTTTTATTTACAGATTATAAACGAACTGTAAAGAATTAAAGAAAAAGTCCGCGAGAAAAAGGCATCATGAAAATCACTTAGTGCCATTTCACACTGTGCCTTTTTAGTCTTCCTTGTTTGGACAATTTTCTTTTTAACACCCTTCGAAAAGTCAGATTTTTCCTTCATGCCTTTTTGATATTTATATACATGCTTAATGCTGAGAATTCGAAAAAGGCAATTTGAATTTCATACCTTATGTTTTTCCCAGCAGACTTCTCAACACCTCTCACCGACAAATTTAAAAAGCCTGCCTATGAAGGCAAGCAGAAAAGGTATAGTGTAAATTGCGTGTTACGACTATAATGATTTTACCATGTTATTTATGAGACATGATTGATCTTCAGTAAAACAACAAACATTGCTAAATTAACGAATTGGAATCGCATAAAAGAAAAAGTGCCAAAACGAACAAAATTTATGATATTTGGAAATATGTATGCTTTGGGAACAAATTGTCTAACTTTTTATGAGCAACACGTGTTCTTAAAAAATGTACATGTACGCATGTATGTACACACAATACGTATTTAAATAGATAAATTATTCAAAACATACCCAAAAAGAAAATAATAATAGAATGTGTATTTATATTCTACACGCGTTATTTATTACACTTTATAATTGAATTAAAAGTGTTTAACATTCAACAAACATTAAATTTCAAATCAAAATTTGGACTTTACACTTTTAAAATTTTAAATTGTTTATAAAAATTTATAATCGGTAGAGACAACATGGTAAATTAGCCATTAATGTTATTTTTATTTGAAATCAAAAGTATAACAAAAAAGGCAATAAAAAATGTGAATATTTAAAAAAATATATAAATAAGTTTTTAATTCATAATGAAATAAGTTCCAAACTTATGTTTGTAAGCAAACGCTGTCATTGCCTCAAACGGGGTTGTCAGATTTTTTCCGACCATTTCGCCAAATTGATATTTAAAAATCGCCAAAAGTTGCCAAAATAAATTTTATATTTTAATTTATTAATTATTTATTTTGATTTAATATAACACTTTTTTATAAAATTTAAAAAAAAAATCTCATAAAAATTTAGCAGAAAACAGCTAAAAATATAAATAAAATCGCCAAGATAAATTTTTCGCATCCAAATTCAAAACGCATTAATTACTGTAATTAATATAAGAAAAATTATCAAAACCCAATTTATTTTAGTTTCTTGCAGACGAGTTTTGGTAGGATTTATTTTTGAAAGTATGTACTCCTTCAACAAACTAATTTTCCCGAATTACAAAAATTGTTCAGTTTCAATTTTGTTAAAAAAATAGCTATAAAAATCGCTATCAAATTTATTTATCACCAAAAAAAAAAAAAAATTCCATGTCACCAAATCAAAATTTTAGACGCCAAACGAGTTGAAAAATCTCCACGTTTAACGAGAAATCGCCATATCTGACAATTTATAGGAGAAAAGTAAAAATTCGCCTCCATTTATTTATGCTAGACACACTCGTCCGTATTCTAGAATCAAAATGTAAATAATTTAAGATTCAAAGAAAATGTACCTATCTAAACGTCATAAAAAATTCATTAAAACACATCCACACACAAACTTACATACATATGCAAGCATAATTAAATAATACATGAAATTAAAAAAACATAAACAAAATCCCTTCAACCACAGGGTTGTCAGATTTTTTCCAACCTATTTCGCCAAATTGATTTTAAAAATCGCCAAAAGTCGCCAATAATCAGTTTTATGTAGTTTTTCTTAGTAAATATTTGATAATAAATTTGTTTTATATAACACTTTTTTATATAAATTTTTATAAAATGGTCGTATCAAAATTAGTCAGAAAATCGCCAAAAATTATTTCTTGTAAATATTTCTCATCAAATTCAAAACGCGTTAATTACTATAATTAAAATAAGAAAAATCATCAAAATCAAAACATTTTAACTTCTTGCAGACGAGTTTTGGTAGGATTTATTTTTGATACTACTCCTTCAACAAACTTATTTTTCTGAGTTATAAAAATTTGGATGTTCAATTTTGTTAAAAAAATAGCCATAATAGTCGCCAACAAATTTATTTATCGCCAGAAAAATCGCCATGTCGCCAAACCAAAAATTTGGACGCCAAACAAGTTGAAAAATCGCCACGTTTGGCGAGAAATCGCCATATCTGACAGCTTGGTTGAATCAACCAAGCTAATTCACTTTATTCAATTCTCTTCCTTTAAGTATTAAGGCTCCATTACCCGACTGTAGAAATCGCAGATGTAAGGTAAATGTAAATGCAATGTAAATGTAAACGTTTGAGCGCTTATATAATGATTAAAAACGTGTCATGTGTTTTCGACACAAACAAAAAAACTTCTTTGTGCACACATGCATACACGCTAATTGCTTTGTGCCCAGCAAACACGCATTTTTGATTTTAAATTGCGAGTAATTTGAAGTCAAACGCGAAAGTTCATATACATAACACATATGTATAATATTTAAATTCATGGAAATGATTTTGATTGAAATGTACATACATATGTATACGGACATACATACGAGTATGTATGTATGCATTAGAACTTATAAAAAATATTAATGTTTTAATTAATCCAAGATTTTGTTTAATAATTTCGCTGAAACTACCTATTTTAATTTACTTTCTTTTAATGGCAAGTTTTAGCCTGTTGGAAAAAACTAATTGAGTTTTTGAAATAACACACCTTTTAGAACGAAAAAAGGTTTTGAAAATTATTATTATTTTATTTAAATGAACTCAATTATAATAATTGTAATAGCAGCTGTAACGCTCAACAGTAATATTTGTCATTGTACATTACCAGAGCAGATTTTGGGCAACTTCATCGGAAAGACGAAGTATTTAGCTATTCAATTTCCAGGAATGTGTATGGTTGCAGTAGCACCTCAATCAAATCTTCACTTTCTCGTTTTATCCTTTTCTTATTAATGTTCGTACCTACTCATAATAATTTAGTTTTATTCACAAACAATATACATATGTATATTTTTTTAACAAAAAGACATACATATGTATGTACATATACAAGACTTTTTGTTTGCTGGGTGTTTATCAGTATAAAAAAATCAAATAAAATGGAAAACAGCTGTTCGAAACATTGATGAGAGTTCAACATCTTCACATTATTTTTGATTGTGTGGAAAAAGTACCAAAATTATTTAAATTGTATCAAATCATTATTTTATACTTACAAACATTTTAATGACTTTGACATTTAGTGAAATTACAATTTCAGCTTCATACCCGTACATACATACATACTTACATTACAACGTATTATAATTATAAAAAATATTTATATTTTTATTATCATTATAATTATTATGATTAGTTTTTTGTACGCTTGAATGTTTGTACGCACATATGATGTATATTTTACATAACATGTGTATTTATATTAAAACAAACATACGATTGGTAGTCTCTGGTTAGATTTTATAGAAAAAACTTTGCTAGAAAACTAAATTTATTATATATGCCATGTACATATTATACATATTAACCATTCAAAAGCTTAAACTATTAAAAGAAACAAAAGTACCAAATCAGGGCTATTGTGCCACACTCATTCAATATACATACATCCCATCACTGTCTACAAATGTCACGTAACGTCGTCACGAAATTCTATTTTCTGCAGGTTCAGACGTTACATTTACGTGCCATTTCAGTCAGGTAAAGGCTCAGTTAGTCCCTATTTACACTATGCAAGTCTTATTGCTAAGCTGATTAGTTTATTAGGAGAGAGAGACGGGGGGAAAAGAAACGTTGCTGTTCCCCTCGTCTCTCTCTCCCTGAAACTAATCAGCTTAGCAATAAGACGTGCACAGTGTGATTTGGGTCTTAGCCGACTGTAATGTAATATAACTGCAACAGTAAGAAACAGCTGATCGATTTTGTTATGTGAAAAGTAATGGAAATGGTTGTAGAGATGTAATGTAACGTAACCTACTTTTCATATAAAAATATCAATCAGCTGTTTTCTACGTTACAGTTACATTACATTACAGTCGGCTAACTGAGCCTTAAGCATTAGCATAGCTTTTCATGCAACAGATTCGAACAGCTGATACATTTACATTTACAGTTCTACATTTACAGTCGGGTAATTCTGCCTTTATGGCTTTCATACAACAAGAAATAAGAGAATAAAAAATTGTTAGATCAAGAGAAATACTACAATCACACACACACACTCATGTTTTGTTTCTTTTTTACTTGTAAGCCAATAACCGCGTGTGTAATATGTGTGCATGTAGTAGTAGCAACTTTAAACGCTTATAGCTCCCAAAATACTGAACCGATTTCAATAAAATATAGATTCTGCACATCTGTACAGAAAATCCTTCAAAACCATATAAATCTTTTTAAAATCGGTGTAGTGGTACCAGCGTAAAAGGGATTACAAAAAACATGTTCGCCTATTAATTATATAGATTGGAAACAAAAAACAACGTACTCAAATTTGTTTTTGTTTGTTACAATATAAATAGACAGACGAGAATTATTACTGGTCTTCTATAAACTGGCACTAATATTTTTATTTAAATGAAATTTATTGTTTTATTTTGGTTATACCAAATTAAAGAGTTTTTTTATGCATCATTTGAATAAGGAAATTTTATACTCAAGAATAATTTCTTAATCGGGCTTAAGTTCAGGGGATTAAGCGTCGCTTTAGATAACGAGCTTATTTGTTCACGTTTTTCCAGTTTGAGATTATGGCATTCGATATCGAACAATATTATTACATTGTTCGTTATCGAAAGCGACGATTAGACCCCACTATTTTCAATTCTTATTGAATGAAATATTTTTATTAATTAATGTGATTTTTTAAAGAAGAGAAGAAAAATTAAACTAGACTTTTGTTTAAAGCAGTTTAAACTTTTTTAATTTTTCATACACATATATTATAGAGTTGCATGAACAATTCCATCCATGAAAGTACTGAAATGTTTGTTTACTAAAGCCCAACTTCGAATAAATATGTTAATACTCAACAAACTGTTGCTTTTATCATACTGTGAGTGAAAACGTTTCGTTTCATACTGTTAACACAAAGAGATTGTTCATTGAAACGACTTTTGTTCATGCTGCTTTCTCTCATCTCATCTTTTGTTAAGGCCGGGGCATAATGAATCCGCATACGCCTTTTTCAACTGACATTATCGCAACGACGGAGAAAGTTGGCACAATGAGTACTTTAGTGACGGAAGCATTTAAACAGCTTCAATAGGTAGATTCTCCATTTTATTTATTAAATTCAAACTTTTTTATTTATTTCGTTTATTTCTTTTGCTTAATTTTATTTTTGCTGCCACAAAATACAAAAACCTAAATCAAAACATACCAAAAAAACCAACCAATATCTGTCAAACTACTCAACGTACGCAAAAAGTTAAAAGTTTACAAGTTTTTGTACTTTGCGTTGACGCACACGTACTGAATGTAACAAACCTCATAAGAAAACATGTATTTCAACTTACCTGTCAGTTGAAAAAGGCGAAGTTTAACGCATGACGGATTCATTGTGCCCCGGCCTTTATTAATTCGCAATAGCAATGTTGCCAATATAGTGAAATCATGGAATTTTTTGTATCGGTCGCACATGTGTAATAGGTTTCACTTTTAAATTAAAGTTTTAACTTTTACACATACATACATAACTAAGCACATATTTACATACCATAAATATTAGTAATACATATTTTAATTTGTCATTTGCATTTTTAAATAATATAAATCTTTAAACTATTTTAATATATTACATATTATTGTAATGAACTGCACACAACCCTGAAATGAAATGCTATGGAAAGAAACACACACTTTTAGATGAAAAATGAAAAAAAAGGAATTGTTTCATGAGAAATTAATATATTTTTAAGCAAATTTGATTATTAGTTGTGCAGTTGTGTAACGGTTTTGGTCACGTGCTTGTTTTTTTTTTTAATTTCATATGATATAAAAAACTTGAAATTGACAAAAATTAAACAAAACACAACAAAAGTACTCGTTTCCAAGCGAAAATAACTATTTATATTCTTCCAAGCAAAAATATAACTAACATTTATTTTTGAAATTAATATTTGTAATAAAACTCAAAAAATTTGATTATCATCACCCTATGTAAAAATACGAAATTTTAAACAACAATAATATTGCATTGAAAAGAAAGATAATTATGTGTAATTTTTTAACTTCCTTTTCGGCGATTATTCTTATATTTTCCCTTTTCCTATAACTGGCAACACTGATCTTTAAAAGCATATTGTTTTTGCATGAACTTAATCGAGATTTACTTAACACATGTTCTGTTTCACATTTGTAAATGTTAGTATGCTCTTGTATAAGTAAACAAACCAACATCATTTTACTGCGTTCTTAACTATTGAGTATTCATTGCTCTTGTTTCATAGTTATTCATCTGTATGAAATAGAAATGAAACGAATAAAAAATTATAGCGAAAGTTTCATAAACATCATTATTTAGTTTCATGCAGGTGTCTAACATATATTCAACGTTCATCAAATAACTTGATAAGCAACCCCATACCTGAATTTTAAAAACTATTGTGAATTGCTTAATTAAGGAATAGAAATACATATGTATGTATATATATACAATGTAATGGTAGCGGCGATTTTTTGACGAAGGACAGAGAAGAAAATGTTTGAGGTCGGTTGATATCGTATGATTTTTTAATTATTCTATTGTCAACTCTGGAAAAAGAACCACGTACATACTTATATCTCGCCTTTTGTTGGCATCAATCATCCATCCATCCCTACTCAAAAAATCGCCATCTTGGAAAACCAAACTTAATAAGTATAATTACTCAACAAAATTTGTAATTAATGTAAGTACAAACCGAATGAAACTAGGTGATTTTATTTCATAAAGAAAGAATTAAGGCAGGTACCCCATTCTATGGGCAGAGATAGTTATTAACATCAGCTATTTAACGTGAATTTTTAATGAAATGGAATATGAGACATTATTATTGTGTATAGATCAATTGATTTACCTTTGGTAAATAAAAATTTTATATTTTAAAAAAGTAGAAGCTTATATTGCTATTCTAATATAAAAAATGGGAAGACTTCAAAAACTCGGCTAGGAATTGAGCGGTAAGGCGATCCTACATAATCTACTCACATTGGGTCCCAGAAAATTTTTGCATCCTTTAAAGACTCCTTTATATCAAATTGCTTTAAGCCGTCGAATACTTTCCTAAGAAGACTCCCCTAGATAATTTGCATTATATTAACATCCGCTGAATATGGAGGGCAATTTAGAAGTTCTACATTTTGATCACGAATTCAGTGGTTTACAGCGCTGGCAGTATGCATTGCAGCATTGTCGTGTTAGTAGATCCACGGTATAAGTCCAAATAAGTTTTTAAACTGTAGAAACGCGTTTTCTAATATCCTTTTGTACGATGCTCAAATCATTTTTTCCGTTTCAAATATCAAGTCGACAGTACCATAGTAGAATATGACACCACATACCACAACTCCACCTTTTCCTGCTGCGTCTTCGTTGCAAAAATGTTTCTTCCTTTTTTAAGTCGTGGAAATAATAATAATAATAATAATAAATAATGCAACTTGCATATTTTAATTCCGAAAAAAAATTATTCGTTCAAAATTTATAAAAATTAAATTCCTTATTCAAGTAATTCGCAGTGTATACATGTACATGTGTGTATGTGTGTTTGTATGCCTATGTTTTTAATTAATTCTGGCGCTTGTTATTTTATTTTTTGGAGAATTCTTCTGATAAAAAGTACATGTCTTTCCACACAGCAAAATTTTACTTATTTTTATATATGTACATACATAAATGATTAGAAAGCCGACAAAATTTATAATCAATGTGCGTACACATACACACATTTTTATTATTATTACTTTTTTAATAGTACGAAAAAATAAAAATGAATAAAATCACGAGACTTGGTAATGATTTTTGTTTTCTTGGCACGCTTTAAAAAAGATTTTTGATAGCGCAAGGCGAATGAAATATCCGTTATAGCAAATGTCGTTATAATCATTTAAAATTAAAAAAATCAAGTACTAGATAACAAGTCCAATTTTCCCAAATTTTCCATTGGTTTTTTTTATAATGATACGTGTGATTTTTAGCAAAGATAAGCAAACAATTTTAACATTTTATCATTTGAATGAAATTGGGATTTTGAAGTTGTTCGACATATTGAGCAAAGATTTTATTTTATTATGCAAGTTTCACTAAAATAATCACACACACACACATACACACTTTACAAAGCAACATGTTGTGTAAAACAAAAATTATTTGAACCCTTTTCAGGTATTTCCCAAAACCACCAATTTAAAAATTCGCACTGATAGACGGGTGCCCCGTTTGGGTTTGATGCTAGTGGGCTGGGGCGGCAATAATGGTTCCACATTAACCGCTGCTCTCGAAGCCAATCGCCGTCATTTGCAGTGGCGCAAACGTACTGGCATACAAAAGGCCAATTGGTTTGGTTCCATAACACAAGCCTCCACCATCTTTTTGGGTCCCGATGAAGAAGGCAAAGATGTTTATGTTCCCATGAAGAATTTAGTTCCCATGGTCGATCCGGATAACATTATTGTTGATGGCTGGGATATTAGTTCGCTTAACATTGGGGAATCTATGCGTCGTGCTCAAGTTTTGGATGTTGCCTTGCAGGATCAATTATTCAAAGATTTAAGTGAAATGAAACCTCGTCCCTCTATTTATGATCCGGACTTTATTGCCGCCAATCAATTTGACCGCGCTGATAACTGCATCAAAGGCACTAAGTTCGAACAATATGAACAAATACGTCGTGATATACAAGATTTTAAGAGTAGCAAAAATTTGGACTCACTTATTGTACTTTGGACAGCCAATACAGAACGTTTCAGTGATATTAAGGTGGGTTTGAATTCCACCATGCAGGAGTTGGAAGCTTCATTGAAGGCCAACAAATCGGAAATTTCACCATCGACCATCTTTGCCATGGCCAGCATTGACGAGGGTTGCACTTATATAAATGGTTCACCACAAAATACTTTTGTACCCGGCCTCATCGAATTGGCCGAACATAAGGGTGTCTTTATAGCGGGAGATGATTTCAAATCGGGACAAACCAAGTTGAAGTCGGTGCTGGTAGATTTCTTGGTAGGTGCTGGCATTAAGCCAGTATCGATTGTGAGCTATAATCATTTGGGCAATAATGATGGCAAGAACTTGTCCGCTCCCCAGCAATTTAGATCGAAGGAGGTAAGTTGAAAAAGTTTACTGCACAAACTATTATATACATATATAAATATTTAAGCTACGCAATTTCTACCTCATGGTAGATTTTAAGGTTTAGAAATAGAAATTTCTTTATTGGGATAAAAGAGAATGATAATGACAGCAAAGTACAGAAAAAATAAGACGACCAGAAACACAGAAAAAAATATACAAGATTTATGTTCAACAAAACCATGTTGTTGAATAAAATTTTTAATTTCAATAATATTTGTCATTAACTTGAATATTGTATTTATCAATTCCGCGCATTTTAAAATATCATTTAATTTCATTTGTTTGTGTTGGTGTTTTCCTTGCTTGTTGATTGACTCAACGTGGTCATGTGCTGATGTTGTTGTTTATTTTGATTGTTGGTGTTGTATACGTGTAAATTCCGACAAGAAGCCGAAAAACGTCGTGGCTTGTTTTTTTTTAATCAACAAAGTTATTTTTAGATTGTGTCAACGAAATGCGCCATGCAGAAGAAACATAAGAAATCATGTTTTGCGTGTATTCATTATTTGCGTACCCAATAACGATTTGCTCTTTAGCGAGTGGTAACTACGTTAGTCTATTAGTCAAGAGGTTGCCGGTTGGACCCAGTGTTGCCATAAGATATAAGAGGAAAAGTGCTAGATTGCAGAAATAAAAGTGCTAAAATGTTCTACAGCACACACATCAAAGTGCTAAAATCAATTATAATTTTTAGTTTCTCTTATTTCTTAAGCGGCCCATACACTTGCAATAAAATTGCGAATTTTTTATACGTGTATATCATAGGTGGCACAATACAAATTTTCAAAATACAAAAAACTTAACTATGTTGTGTAATATTTTGGCAAAATTATATTGCATTTTGTTAAATTTTTTACCGTGAGAAAAATATTTTTTTGAATTTTTTTATCAATCCTTCCATAGTATAAGTCAAACCGACAATAATATCGATGGTGTTCCGTAAATTGTGCAATATTTGGCCTTTTTATGTTACCCTAGCGATGTGCAAAGCATTTTCAATAACATTCCATGTATAGGCCGCATTAAATATATAATTTATGAATTTTGAACCCAGCTGTAAATGGAATACCAAGAAAGAAAAAATCTCTAAAAAGAGTGTTAAATAGAGAAGTTAAATAAAAATCTATTTATTTTCTACGTAGATAAGTCAGATGAACCGATTTAACTAACAGATATGCCAATAAACGTGTAACAGACAACTAAAGTCTTGGGCTCGTTTTAGATTTGAATATGCTTTTTGTTAAGCTGATTAATAACCTTATTAACACTACGAGCGTAAGTCCTATTTTACACTATGTAAGTGTTATTGCTAAGCTGATTAGTTTGATAGGAGAGAGAGACGAGGAAAAAAAACTTTTCTGTTCCCCTCGTCTCACTCTCCTATCAAACTTATCAGCTTAGCAATAATACTTGCATAGTGTAAACTAGAACTAAGCTCTTAAAAGAAATACAACTTAAAACAAGTTTTGTTAATTTAGTATTTCAAATGGTGTACTTTAATAAATATTCCGTTATATGCCTCCTGTCATACTAAACACTTAATGAAGATAAATAAATGAAAGATTTATTAACGCACTAATAATCGCAAATTATTATTATACTTGTTCATTAAAATAATATTTTTATTAAAAATACATTGAAATTGATTATTGAGGGGTTTAGCTGGATCCTATGCGCATTTCACTCTTGCTAATGCAGATCATCAGGGAACCTTTACTGAAGATAAATAAGTTTGATAAAAATACATATAATCCCCCTTATTGGGCGTCGTCGACGTCACATTAATACGACACTAAAAATTGCCAGTTGTCTATTCTTTGTCGAGAAAAATTGGCTACTATTAACATGCTCAATTAATTTTTAAAAATTAGTTAGCGATTGTCAATAAGATCCAATTTTGCCGGTAAAGAGAATACAAGTGACAAAATTTGCTGTCGTCTTGATGTGACGTCGACGACGCCATTCACAATAATTGGATCGCAATTTGTTTTAAGGAATTATATGTGAAAATTTTATAAATTTAATGGAATAAAAAGTGCAAAAAATGCCAAATAGTTTTAAGAAAGTGCTAAACTAACACTTAGCATTATTTTCAAAATCTTTAGTGCCAAACGAAAATAAAAAGTACTAAATCTAGCACTAGAAGTGCTAAAATGGCAAGCCTGCTCATCCCAAACATCTTTAAATTAAAATTTAATAAAAAACCAAGTTCTAAAAAAAAATTAAACAAACAACGAAACAACACATTAGAATTTGAAAAACAAATTCATTAAAAATTTTTGTTTTTTTTTTGTTAACAACTCAATTGTGAATAACACAATAATTTTAATTGGAAATAATTGAGTTGATTTTGTTTTCTTATGTTACAAATGTGTGTTTGTATTTACAAAAATCGTTGTAGGTGCCTTTTTAAATAATATTTTATTTGTATTCACAAATAAATTAGTTGTATTTACAATTCTTTTTTTTTCTGTGAAGAACATTTGAAGGAAGCTTAAAAAGTAATCCCAGTAAAAAATTAGCTTTCAAGAAGTCAATAAGATATTGAACTTGTCATCCGCAAGCAGTACAAATTTGGATCAGTTCTAATGATAATGATAATGGTAAAACCATTGAAACAAGTTATCTTTTTAACCGACTTCAAAAAAAGGAGGAGGTTATCAATTCGTCTACAGTTTTAATTTTTATTTTACATTGTTATTTCACAACTTGGTACATTTTAGACCGACTGTAAAAAATATTTTCTTGCCTAAGAGGGTATAGCTTCCAATTAGTCCATAAATATTTTATTTGATTTTATGATGTTCTACTTATGTATTTGATTACTGCAAAACATAGCCAACACCTTTGGTTCTTATAATTACACAATTTTAAAGTTAAAAAATTGGGCGGGGCTACGCCCATTAAAATTTATTGTTATATTTCAAGTGGTTCTACTTAACAGATTTTTGCGAAACTGACCACACACCTTAAGCTCTAAAATACACACAACTTTTATTAAAAAAAATGGGCGGAGTGACGCCCATTAAAATTTAATATTTTATTTTACGTGGTTCTACTTTACCGATTTTTACAAAACTTAGCACACACCCTGAGCTCTGAAAAACACACAATGTTGAATTTAAAAAAATGGGGGCGGAGGCACGCACATTAAAATTTAATTTTGTATTTCACGTACTTCTTCTTAAGAAACAGATTTTTAAATTTTTTTTGTTTGAAAGAGTTTACTTCCAGTTTGGTACAATAATTTTTTTTCGAAAATGTTCCATCAGAACTTTGCATTGAAGTCGATTTTTTTACAGAATTATTTGATACAAATTCAGTGACTCCGAAGTCATGTTCATCATGATAAGTAAATTTAATTTTTCGTACATGCTTTTCCTAAATCTCTTTGAAATCAATATATTTTTTTTACAAAGAAAAATCTAATACTTCATGAAATTGATTTCATTTTCCTAAAAAATCAAGACATATTTAATTATCGGGGGGTATATTATGTAATTCGAAACGAATGAAAATTATTTCGAATCCGAGTGTTATTAACATACAAAGTCGAAAGCATTTTCTTTCATTTCTAATTGTTGTTAATAATCGATTCCGGAAAAGTTAAAAATACACATTTATTGATACTTTGGAAGTAGAGAAAAGGTAGTTCCTGCATAATGAATTTCGATTTTTTTAAACCGGGTTATTATGTGAAAATAACAAGTTTACTGCATAAAATATTTTTCATTTGTCAATAGCAGGCTTATAGAAGAAATGACGGCAGGCAAAATTTTTCGCCAGCGAGTTTTTGGCAGTTTTTTAGACTTTTACCAAGACTAGAACTTTAACACGAAAAACCCCATGAGCTGTATTTTTTTTCATCTGAATTACTCCATACCTCGGAAATTTATTACTGGTTCGAAAATTTAGCGAGTAGTTGTAAAGTGTTATTTTTTTATCAAATTTCTTTTTGGCAACACTGTTTTTGGCCACTCAGCTGTTTTCCCGTATCATGTGGCTGTTAAACATGTTCAGTTTGGTCTTTAATTTACAAATGACAAACGCTTACAGATTATTAAATTTTATTATCAAAATTCATGCTCGGTGCACTTCTTCCATTTTATAGTCAGTTTGGGTGACCTTCTCAAGAGACTACTCGGAATCTTGTGGTTAAATTTCGAACTAAAATTAAATTATTGAACATTAAACCACCAACACGCATACGTAGAGTGCAGACAGAGGAAAATATCGCAGCTGTATCCGCCGGTGTTGTTGATGACCGTGAATTATCGATTCGGCGCTATACGCAACAATTCGGCTTCCGTTTTTTTCCCCCCAAAATGAAGGAGCTCACTTGGCTGACGTGTGGTTTCAGCAAGACGATGCCACAAGCCACATATCACGCTAAACAATGGTTCAATTGAGAGGCGAGTTCGGTGAACAGTTTATTTCATGAAATATAAATAAATAATCGCACGATCACGACCGGTCCCAAACGTGCACGTGATCGTGCGATTTAATGCCTTTAGACTATTTTTTGTAGGGATATGTTAAGGCTCATGTCTATAGGTAAAAGCCCGCAACGCTTGACCCACTGGAAGACAATATTGAAGAATTTATTCGTGAGATACTGGCGATATAATGTGGAAATTATGCTAAAATTTGGACCCAGCGAATGAACCATTTCAGACATATCCGCGGTCAAAATTTACATGAAATCATCTTTAAACATTGAATTATATAGATCGTTGTACCGACTCAAATAAAGATATCATACATTTCTCTAAATTTTATGTTTTCTTTATAAATCAAATCCGAAAGTTCTTAAAAAATCACCCCTTATATGCTTCTAACCAAGCAATAGATTCCTACATAATTTGACACACACTTTATGTCTCTTGTATTGACTTAATGTCGCATTTGAAAAAGTGGGCGGACCACGCCCCTCAAAATTCATTTTAATTTTTCTTGTACTTCTGCTAAGCCGATTCTTAAGGTACCTTTTGCACACCTTAAAAAGAACTTGACACTATGAGATCTTATAAATATAATCAGTGTTGCCAGACTTAAAAAAATGGTACTTAAAAATAAAAGTTAAAACTTTTATTAAAAACAACATTTTTATATGTGTTACCTACAGTCCTGTTCCAAGGCGCTGCCAAGAAGGTTAGCAAAACATTAAATTACAACATATTTTAAATTCTTGACTTCGAACACGACTGTATGTTTCATGTAACAAAATTTTGGGATCTTTGAAGTTTAAGCGTTAGATTTCCTTCAAGCATTTTTTTTCATTCTGTATACAATAGTAATTTATTTTATTCTCTTCGTAGATTTCAAAAAGTAATGTTGTCGATGACATGGTTGAATCGAATAGTATTCTTTATGAACCCAAGGAACATCTCGATCACGTTGTGGTCATTAAATATGTGCCCTATGTTGGCGACAGCAAACGCGCCATGGACGAGTACACTTCAGAAATTATGATGGGTGGCCATAATACGCTTGTCATTCATAATACCTGTGAAGATTCTCTGTTGGCTTCCCCACTTATACTGGATTTAGTAATTTTGGGCGAATTGTGCTCACGCATACAGATCAAAAATAATAATGAACAAAATGCTAAATGGTTATCTTTCAAGCCAGTCTTATCACTATTGAGTTATTTGTGCAAGGCACCTTTAGTGCCTAAGGGAGCACAAGTTGTTAACTCGCTGTTCCGCCAACGGGCCGCAATAGAAAATATATTGCGTGGTTGTATAGGTTTGCCTCCAATTAACAACATGAGTTTGGAGCATAGAGTGAGTGTGGGGAATTATAAATTCATAAAAAATGTTTCAATAACATATAAATGTGTTGTTTTTTTGCAGTTTGATTTATCCAGCATTACCAATGAACCTCCCACCAAAAAACTTAAGACCACCACTTGCTTAAAGGCCTCATTGGCTAATGGCAAAGAGCAACCAAAACATGCTAATGGTCACTCTAATGGACATACAAACGGTGCAAATATTGTTCACTAAAAGGACACAACTCCCCACTTTCAAACAACATTCATCTTTATTTTGTAAAAAGTAATTCCAAAAAAAAAAAAACAAACATCTTCAAAGGAAGGAAATATGTATATTAATATTCAAACACTTTATATGTAATTAATATTTTTTGTAAACATATGTATGTACATGCTAAATATCATCATATTATATACACTCAAGTATACATATCGATGGCTCTTAAAAATTTTGCGAGAGTTAAAAAAAATTTAAAAGTAAAATTCAAAAAAATCAAGATACACTGTTTCCATATTAAGCCATCGAAATATATACATATATATATATATATATGTATATATATATATATATATATATATATATATATATATATATATATATATATATATATATAACTTACAGTTCACACTATGAAATTTTTCTTTCTAAAATTTTCCTAAATTCTCTAAAACGTTCACTTCCATCTGCAAATCGAAATTTTTTAACTTGTAAATTTTATTTTTTAGATGTTTATTTTAACATTCTTTTTTTCTGAATTTCCAATATTTCAAGTATTTC
The DNA here is from genome assembly GCA_949987645.1 of Tachina grossa. NCBI lineage: Eukaryota > Metazoa > Arthropoda > Insecta > Diptera > Tachinidae > Tachina > Tachina grossa. The sequence goes on from OX465278.1 coordinate 142,386,643, forward strand.
ACACTTTCTGAAAGAAAAATTTCATAGTGTGAACCATGACCTGAGAATCCCCCTTATTGTGAATGGCATCGTCGACGTCACATCAAGACGACAGTAAAAATTGTGACTTGTCTACTCTTTGCCGACAACAATTGACTATGTACTATTAACATGCTCCATTAATTTACAAAGCCTTAGAGATTAGTAAGAGATTGTCAGTTAGATCCAATTGTTTCCGATAAAGATTAGACAAGTGACAATATTTAGTGTCGTCTAGATGTGACGTCAACGACGCCATTCACAATAGGGGGGAATAACAAAAGTTTTTCTTCTTTGTCGGGTTACTGCTGTTTTATATGTTATTGTGACACAAATGAAAAATGTATTAAGTACCTTAGTATTTTAATTTTTAATTTAATTTTTATCTATAAAACTTTTTGTTGTATTAAAATCTAACTACATATGTAAATTTATTTACATGCATGTAATAGATGCCTAAATTTACATAAAAGAATACAAATGTAAACAACACATCAAGGCCATGACTCACTATCCTACACAATCACACGATTTACGAAAAAAAAATACAACCCCGATTTGATAAATTGTTATTGTCATTTGAAAATTTTTATAAACTCCACCATATCAGGGTTGTATTTCCTCAAAAGTCGCACGAGTCTGCAGGATCGAGAATCCTAGGCTTTAGTGATGAAAATATATGTATGTATGTGTAACATTACATGTTTTTATATATTTTCACAAAATTATCAATTGGTCTAATTATGAATGTCGAAGTCGAAATAAAACACTCGTAATTAACCCTAATATTCATATATTTACATACATATGTATCTTTATACGTTATTTTGTATACATAATTGTATTTTATATATTATATGTTAAGAACTTAGATGCAATTTACACTGTGCCTTTTCTGCTTGCCTGTGCAGGCAGGCTTTTTTAGTTTGTCGGTGCTAGGCGGTGAGAAGCTTGCGGGGTAGAACAAAAGGCACAAAATGAAAATTCGAGGGTATTTATGACATTTCTCTTTGCCTCTTTCGTATTCTCAGCATTAAACGTGTATATAAATGCCAAAAAGGCATGAATAAAAAGGCAAAAGAAAATTGTCAATACAAGGCAGGCTAAAAAGGCATAGTGTGAATAGCGACTTAAGCCTACAGTACACGGCATGTAAAAAACCACATGCGCATGTGGTTCTGACGTAATTTTGACGTCATCACGATGCTACATATGCTACATGCCGTATACTAGCAACATATGTACATGTAGATATTAACGTGCTTACAGATGAGCTGCCCAAGAAAATGTCTTCGATTCGGGTACATGTGCCACATGTAAGTATTTTGGAGCGAAAATACTATAAAAATTTTACGGCATGTAGCCACTACTAGTAATTTTAAAAAATGCAACGAACATGCTGAAAATTCACGTGACGTCATCGCCACATACGCACATACGCATGTGGCTTTTTACATGCCGTGTACTGTAGGCTTTAGTTTTAAAACTTTATTATTAAATTTATTTTCAAATTACATATTTTTGAGCACTTTATTTTTCGAAATAAATTTTAAACAGTCAACTTCTAAAGTAAAATGGTTGAGAGTATATTTTTATTCATTATCCCAATTCACAATCTTGTGCAAATGGTATTGCATCGTTGCATGTGCAAAATTGTATAGTATATTGATACTCACCACTAAGAATTGTTAAGTGGTGAGTATCAATATACTACACCATTTTGCACATGCAACGATGCAAGACCATTTGCACAAGATTGTGAATTTAGGTATTGTAATTATGTACATAGGAAGTATTTTAATTTAAAAAAAAACTTACAGCCTAACCCTGCTGAAGAATTTTCTACCATGGCCTGCTAGGTCAATTAATTTCCACACGTTTTTTTTTTTTTTTGGAAATGTATTGAAAAATAGTTAACCACCTCTGAAACGGCCCTCTAAGCTCGACAGTTTATAAATTTTTTATCAATCCAGTTTCGTGAGAATACAAAAAATTCGATTAGAGAAGAATTTTGGCAATATATAAAATAAAGAGCCATTTAAGAAATTAAGGGTCACTTTTTGACTTCAAGATTAGAGATTAAATTAACCTTAATGGTTCTACTTGCTAGTTTAAGCAGTCAACCGTGATGGTTTAAACTTACATTAATACTAACAACATACACTTGTGAAACATATATGTAAATTGTTTAAAAAAAATTATATCATAAAACAATTAAAAAATACATATATAAATACATACATACATACATATAGATGGTCACAAGTAGAAATGCCTTAACTCGTATTTTCACGAAATTGAGTTTTTCAGTGATTCCAATACATTTCACACAAATAACCTCGTCACAAAAATTTATTGTAATAGTTTAAAAAATAACGATTTTACAAGCAGTTGTAGAAGCAGTTTTACTGTTTCTTAATATATTTTTACTTTCTCCTGTAAAGTTGCAGTTATTTGAGTTAGGGCCTTTCTACTTGTGACCAAAGATTTTATATTCAACTTTATCTGGAATAAAATGCGAAAATTTTATTAACGTGAAATATTTCCATTGAACAAAAAATGGTGAACAAAATAAGAAAATAGTTTAGTAACACAACAACAACACAAACATTGGCGATCACAATTTTAGGGAAAGGCGACACATTTCCCGTGAACTTTTATTACCGATAATGGTGCTTATTTATCTATTTCCTTTAACACGCACAATATTTTACTTGTAAATAATAAAATTAGGCAATTTCTTCTACTTGTAAAAAAAAAATCAAAGTGCATTAATAACATTATGACTTTTGCACAGAAAATGTTGCTACCATTTTGTTCCTGATTATGGTAATACTAATACTTAACGTGACCAGATGGGTTTTGCAAAAAGCGGCACATAATCGATCAATGAGCGGGAATTTGAAGAAAATACTGCCAAAAAGCGAAATTTAAATATATATATATATATATATATATATATATATATATATATATGTATATGTATATATTTTAGTAAGCGGTATGTATAATATACATATACAGAGCAAATTTTAAGTTTTTCGAAGAACATAGGAAAACTTAAATTTCAAGAAATTTTTACAGCTTTATTTATAAAAATTATTAAAGCTTTATAAAGCTTTTTTAAGAAAAATTTTGTATGAAAATTAATTTTGAAAAGCTTTTTTAAAGACTTAGCGCCAATTTCACCAACTCTATTTAAATATCAATTCATATTTAAATGTCGATTTTCATGAATTTTTGTATTGAAAAATTACTTAAATATGAATTGATATTTAAATAAGTTGGTGAAATAGGCCCTTAATAAGTTTTATAAATAAGGCTGTTAGTATACATGCTTTTAGAGGAGTGCCCATTGGTTCAGGTGGTGACAATAGGGAGTACGTTGTTGCGGAAAACTATTGAAGTATTTTTGTGAGTTAAAATTACTTGGACATTAATTTATGACCAATATTGTACGCTCGCATTAACAATATTTTTAGTGCCAAGTTGAAAACTTGGGAATATCTGGTTCAAATACATGCTTTTCAGAAATAGATTCATGGGCAATAACAAAAGAAGCACCTTGTCTATAAAATTGTGTCATGGGTTATAAATTATAAAATTTAACTTCACAGACATTAATTTTTTAATATATTTTGGTATCTGCTACAAACACAAACTTAAAATCAGTCGAAAAAATAACATATATATCGAATAAATAACATAAATGATCTTATATATGTATAACTTAATTTTATAATTAACTAATTAGAGAAATAAACTAAATTTAATCCCGAAACCGAAAATTGGTTCTAAGATATAATTTCGTTATTGGAAATGGATGGATTTGCAAGCTCAAAAAGAAATGATTTAACAAGGACTTTTGAATTCACTGAAAAAAACACTGTTCGCGAAGCTTTTTCAACAATGATATCTTTTTAACCAGTTGATACTCAAACTTGTGACATTCCAGATCAAGTGTATTAAGTTCAATAAAATCTTAACTGTAACCATTGAAAAATTAAAAAAAAGTTTTTTTTTTGCTAACATCTCCGAGCTTTGAAACGAGCTAAGAAAAATGTAACTTTGAATTTTTTAAATTTTTGTTTGTATAGGTAGAACAAACCATCCTGAGTTATGGTAATATCGCTCATTTACTCAAATAACGTCATAGCTCAGAAAAACTAATTTGACAGAAAACGAACTTAAAGTTTAGAATTTACGCACACAACTTAATGGAAATAGAAAATTGTATTTTGCTTTCAAGATTTGAGTAAACTAGATATTTGTATGAAATTTTTACACAATATGAAGAATGATATGAGGATTAATTCTGCATCATTGGGCGCATTCATAAGACGTATGATGGATATAATTTAATCTTATATCTTTATTTTGTTACTTCATCGCATTTGTAATGTAAAATTTAACAAATATTTGCTCCCGCCACCTAAAAAATCAAATAAAAAATAAAACTATTCGATCAGCTGTTCAGGCTAAGCACAATATGTTGACTATAGGTAGAGAAAAAATTTTATGATGGAAAATTACTTAAATGTTGAGTGGAGCGGAACTACTCAACTATGCGTTTCTAAGACAAACAGTCAACGGTTGCACAACAGCTACGTCTTATGAATGCACCCATTAATTCAAAAATTCCATTTTATGAGTTATGCTGTTGTTTGAGTAAATGAGCGATATGTATTTATATATTTTTTTAGATATAACAGCGCACATATTTAGAAAACAATATGAGAGGCAAATAAAATATTTGATCTTAGACCTATAGATTCTTAGGAAAATATTCCTAAAACTTTCGGCAAATTAAATTTTTGCTAAACGATCTTTCCGAAAAAAAAACACCAACTATTTATTACAGGCCAATATGTTTCCAAATTAGCACTTGGTGAAATCGCTAACTCAGTTGCAAATGTTTTCTGCGCCACTGTAAATACTTTTATATGTATCATTATTACTGCTATTATCATTATACATATTTGTTCCATTTTTTTTAGCGACCTACCTGCACCACTGTCTCCTAGAGTCACTTTATCATTATAGATACTATATTCATTTCACATACGAGTACATAAAATCTCCACAATCATGTTTTTTTTTATTTGAATTTGGCTTTAATATTTTTTTTATCATTATCAGATAAAATTACGTCAACCTGATTAATTTACATAAAGAAAGAAGAGGGATAAAAACTGCATATACACATGCATACACATATAAATACATACATATGTATGTATAGGAACTAGACATCTGCACAAGACCACTTGTAAGAACTTTTAAGACAAGAGGGATTATTCAAATGCTTTACTACAGAGAAATCTTCTAAAACAAATGCTAAACAACAATGTTTGTAATAAATTTGTTTCAGTTATTGAAGGCATAGGAGTAAAGAAGAAGATACTTCGTGAGGGAAGAATTTGTGATGCATGGGCGCATATACAAACGTCATGCATGTACATACGCACACACGTTGTGTGTATGACCTTTTATTTTTCTGCGTACATATAAACGCACACACATGCATTGACATTAGTTGTGTGCGCCTGCCTTAAAAAACCACCCTTAAAAATATAATAGCTTAATATTTACATCATACACACACAATCAAACGTAGAATATGAAAAATAACAAGCATACAGGCATCAACACTACTTCTTTTGAGTGTTTGTTACGAACAAGAAGTCTTCGCGACATCGCTTAAAAACACTAATATATATACATCAACATCCATAATGCTTCGCTTATTAAACGACATCATTTATTATTAGTTTAGTATAATACATGCTACGACAATACATTTAAAAAAGCAAAACGTATTTACATTTCAAGACTGTTTACGCAGCCCTCTTATAGGAACAAACATCTCCCTAAGGGGAAGTAGAAAACAAACAAAAAAATAAGACTTTTTTATTTAATATTATTATTAAATGATTAAAGTTTTTCTGATTCTTATTCGCGCTACGTAGCCAACTAGGCAGGGTATAAAATGAAGAAAAAAAGTTAATAACGATTTTTTAAATAAAAAAAATTACATACATATTAACAAAATAGTTAGTTAATACAGTGTGCAAATAAATAATATTTGTTTGAAATAAAGAAATTGTTTTTGTGAACGAATGCAAGAATATTTAATGTTCAAAAAAAATTTAATTTCAATATGCACAAGTAAATTTTAATAATCTTTTTTAATAAGTGGTAATTATTTTAAAATATTTTTATATCTCGTTATTACATACATACATATGTACATACATATGTACATACATAAATATCTACATAATATTGCGCCAAGTGTGTTTGTCTATTAATTGGTGAAAATTAATTATGAAACATTGCGATACCGATTAGGATTAAATAATGTTTAAAATTCAGTTTCCGGTATCTGATATTAAAAACTAATACCCCAATTCAATATATAAATATATAAAAACAAGGGCAAAAATTAAAAACAAATTCGAAGCTTAAATTTATGTGTTAAAAAGATATGAAAATAGACATTCAACGCATTATGTGTTTTGAACACTTTCTGGTGAATGTGTTAAACTTTTCTGTATTCAGCGTCCTATAGGAAGAACTATGTATGTACATTAGGAATATAACTTTGAAAAATTTTTTTAAAATATCGAAATTTGCATAGCACAGTCCGATGGAGCATAAAAAACTATAAGGGAACGAATATTTATTTTTTCGCTAAGGTCAAAAAAGTTCACACACCAACCGCGATGGAGTTTTGAAAATTTTTAATTTTCTTTTTGGTTAAGAAAAATTAATAATATGTTTATTTAAAACCAAAAATAAATAAAAAACACCGTATAAAACTATGAATATTCAATATTGCATTAAGAAGCCTTCGAAGCAATTTTAGATTATGTAAAATAATACTTTTGTTAGTTCAAGTCCGTGCTTTAAGTGTTCGAAATTTTTTGTACAATTGGTTAGAAAAACCAATTGGTGCGTGAACTTTTTTGAGAAAAATTACAAAAGATTATTATTTTCGTGGTTACCATGACATGGTTGACCTCATGGTACTATAGCAAAAAATTGGTTATACCCCTCATGTACATAGTATGTACATTCGGCCTGGTCGATTTGTATGGATGAAAAATTAAAAATCGTATGGTAAAAACGAAATCTACATACATATGTATGTATAATTCTAAGAAAATTTTGCGAAGACACCTTGGAAGATGAGCTATTTATCCGTTTCAGAACTTTTTATGAATTTTGACACGGATTTATTAGTGCATATTTTATCCTTTGAAGCATGTTTTTGCATATTTCAGTTTTTCACGCATATTTTTATTTTTTTTCGAATTTTAATTTTTGTAACAATATGATCAAAACTAAAAATAATTTGACATGTGTAACTCAGAAATTTATGAACTTGATCTTGTTTAATTTCCAAAACGGAAATTCGTTATCGTTTATCTACAAGTTTAATACAAAATTATCAGATACACACAATAATAACATTGACATGTAACCAAACTTGTTAATGCGAGTATGCATGTAATGTATTTGCTTGCATATTTTTTTCCACCCATATTATTTCCACTTAAATATTGATGAAAAATCAAAATCGATAAAATTGCAGTTTTAGAATTTTAGCAAACAACTAATGACACATTTTTTAAATGCTTTTGCAAATATGTGTATGTGCATAAGTACAATATAAAGATAAGGATAGTTACAGATATGGACAGACATACATACATATATGTATGTATATTAGGGCGTTTCACAAAAAAAAATAAAAAATTTGCAACTCTTGAAGCGGAATATTAAAGCTTGTGATCTAAAAGAATTTCGAATTTTTTTTTGGATTTTTTGAAGATGGGTATGGGGTCGCTGAAATAGATTTTATCAAAAAAATGAGGTTATGGAGAAAAAATTTTTATATTATTTTGTTCTGGTGCTTTTTGTTCATACAACTAAACAATTCTCTTCTTAATGATCCGGTCCCACGACAAAAAAATTATTGGTGTGAAAAATTATCATATTAAGGACCACTTTGATTGATAGTCTTAAAAGTGAAAAATTATTTTCCCTAGATTTCAAACCTCGATAACTTGAAAAATTTTCAACATTTTTTCAAGATGTGAAATGCGTTAGAAAGATAATTTAGATACCTTTATTTTGATATACATAAGTTTATATCTTAATTGTGAAAAAATGTTGAAAAAAAATAAAAAATAGACTAAAAAATAATTTTTTATTTTTAAATTCACACTATTTGAATTTTAAAATATTTAAAGTAGCCCCTTTTTAAAATGTAACAAAATATACAAAAATAAAAATATTTCAGACTATTTGAATTTTGCGATACTTGAAGTCGGACTTCTTTAAAAGTAGGCAATTGGCAAAAATATCAAATATTTCATTTACTGTATAAAGAAAATAATCAAAGCATGGGTAAGTAAAATATATATAAAACTGTTTTCTAAGTTTAAGCAATAATTTTCCTCTACAAATTTCTACAGATGTTAAAAAAACACTGTACCGCAAACAGTTTTGGCTGCTTGGTAAAAGTACTGAAAAAATTCCGGATGATGAGATACCTTCAAAAAATATAGTGCTTGAAAAAAACTAGAAAAACTATGTGTTGTGAATGATTTATCAGAAAGAGGCGTGGCGTCAGTCACAATATATAACAAAAAAATTACAAAGAATGAGGATGATTTTCAAAACTTATTGGTTAGCGTTGATAACAATCAAAAAATTATACGTAATGTTAACAAAAATGTCATTGAATAACAAAAATTAAAAATTTTAAAAACCCCCGACTTTTTTCAGAAAAGATGTTATATCTTCTAAACGGCTGGACCGATTTTTTTCAAACATAGCTAAGAACCCTCTCGATCAAGTCATCTTTCAAACAGAAAAAACTAAATGAAAATCGGTCCAGCCGTTTGGCCTGTACGTGGACACAGACAGACACACAGATACACAGACACACACTACAAACTTATAACATCCCTTTTTTTAGTCGGGTGTTAAAAAGCTCTTAAGAAACCAATTTAAAAATACTTCCACATTTGTTCCACATGTAATGTTTAATGTATTGTAATTTTAGATACAAATTTACTTTTTAATTTTAATTTGTTCATTAAATATGTTGATTTTGTTTATTTAATATCTTTTGATTTTGTATGGCAATACAAATATATCGATGAATTGCATTTTCGATATTTTTATTAAAGCAATGTATTTTAGATGTTTTTTGTTACTTAACCAAAAACGAAACATAATGAAATTCTTTTAATTTTCATAAAATTTCATAAATAAAAAAATTTTTCTCAAACTTTAATTTTTTTCTTATATTTTTCCAACAAGTAAAAATAAATCTATGTACCGAATGAAAGGTAATTTAAAGACCTTTCTAACGCATTTTACATCTTGAAAAAATGTTGAAAACTTTTCAAGTTATCGAGGTTTGAAATCTAGGAAAAATAATTTTTTACTTTTAAGACTATCAAAGTGGTCCTTAATATAATAATTTTTCACACCAATAATTTTTTTGTCGTGTGATCGGATCCTTAAGAAGACAATTGTTTAGTTGTATGAACAAAAAGCACCAGAAAAAAATAATATAAAATTTTTTTCTCGATAACCTCATTTTTTTTATAAAATCTATTTCAGCGACCCCATACCCATCTTCAAAAAATCCAACATTTTTTTCGAAATTCTTTTACATCACAAGCCTTAATATTCAGCTTCAAGTGTTGCAAAAATCGCAAAAAACGCCTTTGTTGAAACGCCCTAATATATATATATGTACAGATTGTGTACAACTGTTGTCTATCTCATCAATATTGTTATCATGGGGCTAAAAATTTTATAATATTAAATTGCCAAGCACAGTTTATCTTATAGCAAGGGTATTCATGTAAGTTTGCAATCAACAAACCTATTATGTAATTCAAACTCTAATCGCTAACATGTTTTAAGGCATCAAAAATTTAGCAATGATATTAATTTTTTTTTATATAAACAAATATAACTCGTGAAACGATTAGCTTGTCTGCAGAAAACATTTGGGCTCCATGGTGCGAATCGAAACCACGACCTCTGGACTGAAAGGCTAGCATCGCTACCACTCAGCCACAGGGGCGAATTCAAAGTGGGCAACATATGTATGTATGTACGTCAAAAAGATTATATTCGTAGCCAAAAATCTCTTTAGCGATGTAGATTTAACTTTACAGAATTTATTATGGCATTTATTGTGTTTTCATTTAGTGGTGTCATTTTCAGAATGTATGCAATGCCGTTGCCAATATGTTTTTTATATAGTAAGTAATGCCACACAACGAAAAATATCGGAAATGACAAACGATGTCCCTAGTAAACACTACTGCAATGCACAAAATGCAAGGCTCACTGAAATAAATTCATAAGTAACCAGGTAAATTTGCCTTATTTCTGAAATAATTGAAATATAATTACATAACTGCACCACACTGCACTGTTAATAAATCCATATAGACTTATTCAAGAATTAATTAAGTAATAATGTCATTTTGGCTTATTACTTATGACTTTATTGCAGTGAGCCGACGAAAATTGGTACATTGTGCCGATCGTGTGATTCAGGCTTTAGTGTGTACTCGGCATTAGTGGCTATTTATATACACTAAGGTGTTTGTCCTTGCTACGAGTCTTGCGACAGTGGTTTGTTGGCGAGAGGTGTAGAGTAGCGCAAATTAAAAATCAAAGTTACTAATTGAATTTTCGTCTACTCATGTTGCGTACAAGCGGTGTCGCCAATTTGCCATATTTTTCTATTATATTTGCCAAATTACAGAATGTTTTATTTGCGGCAACATTGTGTCGCATGAACGATTAAAGGCTCAATCAGACGTGACATAGCCATATCCATATAGAGCAGCCGTTCGAACCAAACTAATGGGCAACACTGTATTCGATTATACGTGACTCGCCATAACGACATAACTCTCACCATAGAAACCAATTGAATTTTGGTTTGGTTATCGTTATGGCTATGTCACGTCTAATTTAAGCTTAAGGCCAATTTTTTGGGCTCAAAATTAAACTTTCTCTAATTAGGGCATAATTTTGTAAAACGCAACGCCAAGCGTTGACAAATTTTATATAAAAAAAATTTTAATTACAAAAAAACACAATACAATTTGAAATTTATTTGCTGGTGGTTCAGCGTTGTCTACATATATATTTCATTGTTGCTGTAACAAATTACCAGTAGACTTCAACCACACATTTTGAATAGTCACAAACCTCTTATCTTATGTACAGACTTTCAAGAACTATTTGAGAATTCACAAATAATAATATTTTTAAAAATCACAAGATAACAAAAATTAAAAATTTTAAAAACCCCCGAATATAGATGCGATATCTTCTAAACGGTTGGACAGATTTTCTTAAAACATGGCTAAGAGCCCTCTCGATCAAGTCACCTTTCAAACTGAAAGAACTAAATCAAAATCGGTTCAGCCGTTTGGTCTGTACGTGGACACGGACAAACACACAGATACACAGACACACACTACAAATTTATAGCACCCCTTTTTTAGTCGGGGGTTAAAAAATAAGCGTAGTAGGCTTAGAAACTAATAAAAAAACCCAGCAAATAATTTATATTCGATACAAATCTATTTTATTTTTCTACACCTTGATACACAATACATAAAAAATTTGTCAACGCTTAAGCTACGGTCACACTTGTCAAACATTTGCCCAAAAAAGCGTAACCACTAAATGCCAATTAAAAATCTTTCAGTTCAGACAAAAGTTTGTCAAGTTAAAGAGTATGCCATAATGTTGGATTATATACAATTGTCCATTAGTTGTGTTTGAAACTGTTTAATTTGATAAACAAGTGTCTGGCTCAAAACTTTTTTCATTAATGCTTGTTGGTTACGCTTTTTTGGGCAAATGTTTGACAAGTGTGACCGTGCCTTTAGCGTTACGTTTTACAAAATAAGGCCCTTAATCTCACATTCATTGGCTTTGATGTTTTCAAATGGTAGTTTAAACTTATTTTTGCCTGTAGTAATACCATACGGAGGAACACAACAGTGGCAACATTTTCTGTGCATGTCATAATGTTATTAACACATTTTGATTTTTTGTGGGAAGAAGAAGCAACTGCCTAACTTTATTATTTACAAATAAAATATTACTTATGCATGCTAAAGGAAATAAATAAATACTCGCAATATAAAATATATATACAGGATGTACCACAATGAGCTATATAGTTTGAATTCCTTATAACTTTTTTATTTATTATTCTTTCTTTGTTTTTTTTCAGCATTTTGTGAAGAAGATTTGGGGAATCAATTATGAATCATTACACGATCGAACGTATAAAAATAATTGAATTTAATTTTTCAAACCAACAGTCTACTGTGTTGACACAGCGTGCATATCGTCGTCATTTTAATGTGCGCATTTCTTTGGGGATATTTGAAAGAAGAGTGTCCTTTAAGCCGCGTTCAGACTATTATACTTTGTATTTATACTTGTCAAAAATTCAAATAATACGTGCAAGTGTGATAGTCTGAACGCAAAATGTCCTCAAAGTGGCAAATAATACGATAAAAATTTTGACATTCCATAAGACTTTTTCCTTTTTAGAAAATTTTCTAAACGATAATACTTTTCATTAGATCAGGGTTGCATTTTCACACAAACCAAATTTCCAAGTCGGCTGTTTCGCCGCCGATAGCGTGTCGTCATTGATGTAATGTTTTGTCACATTTATATCGGCTCAAAATTTTGAATAAGTGAATCGTATGGAAGTATATTTCATTGACGTAATTTTTTAACGTTTTTGTAATATCTTTTCTTAAATTTTTTTCTTTTATTTACATAGAATATTTTTAACTGCTGAATTTTTTCAAGTGTCGGCACGTCCCCGCCTGCATGAAACCGTTTTGCCGCCGCTAGTAAATGAATAGCACAGACATTTTCATTGAACAGCTGTTTTGTTTTCTACTTGTATTACACATTTGATTTGAAGTGTGATGGTCTGAACACAATATGTGATTTTACGTTAGATTTTTCTGACAGTCGAAACGAATGTATTTAGATTTCTGTATCGTAAAATGTGATGAAAGTATTAATACTTGTATAATAGTCTGAACGCGGCTTTAACAAACCAAGAACCACACTACAACTAAAAACCAACATTCGAAATGAAATCATGGCCATTACACCCGAAATTTTGCGAAGTTATGCAAAATATGAGATGTATACTCTCTCTCGCTAAAAAGAGCACGTATGTGCGAAGCAGAAAATGGACATCACTTACAGGATATAATTTTTCAAAGCTAATTGCCAAAAATTCCCCAATGATATACATGCTATATTTAAAAAATATATATAATAATTGCATAAATAAAAAAGCTATAAACCATTTAAACCATATAGTTCATTCTGCAGCACCCTGTACATTTATTTATTTATGAGGCCAATTATGAATAAAATTCCACGAGAAATTTTTCCCGGGGAACAATTCCAACTAAATAGGAAAAACAAAAAATTCTAATTGGAAAAGGGAGAAATTTTTCGCGAAATTTTATTCATAATTGCTCTGTGTGTTTTTCAATTACGAGTAATTTACCATATACATAACTTTTAAAAAAAGGAGTTTTATGTTTATGTCAGCATTAAAGTAAAATTAAATTACCACGATTGCCCACTTAAACTACCAAGTAAAACCATAATATAATCGACTGCCCAAAAACCACAAATAAGCATTAAGGTTAATTTAATCTCTAATCTTGAACTCAAAAAGTGGGCCTAAGAACATCAAAGAGATCGTACAGACCCCCCGTAGCAGTCTTGAAAGGAAATGCAAGTTGATAAAGCTGTCTTTACATGGTAATACAATGTATTACGACATGTCAAAATATGCTGTAGAACATACAAAATCTTATCATGTAAACGCAAAATGTATCGAGTAGGAGAGAATACGGATAGAAAATTTGACAAGCGGTCGGTAAATGTTTATTTTCTAAACCATTTTAGAAACTTAAGTATTCTCATCACACCAGAGGTGTATTTCAAAGTAAACGTTGCCAGCACTGATGGTATTTATTTAGGGGTTTAAAACTTTCACAAAAACAACCAAAATCAACTCAGGAAATGTTCATGTTGTTTTTGTAATCATTGTACAACTGCCGTATCACAAAACCAAAAACAACCAATAAACAAAGCTATAAAAAAAATATATTTTGTAGTAAAATTACATTGCAATAATAAAAAGTTTTCTCCAAGACTTAGTTATATTAGTACACATTTTTTTTTTTTTTTGCAATTATCCAATTTTTATTTTTACCTCAAAAGTTTAATGTCTTTGCTTGCATTTTACTTATAGTATCAGTGTAAACATGAAAAATACCTACAACAGACTATTGTTTTCTTTTTTTTAAACGCGGAGAGAATTTCATAATATTTTGATTCTACAAAGTCGTAAGTAATACTTTGTATTATACGGGATTTACACTATGACTTTTTCCCCTGCATTTTTCTTGAATTCTCTTTTGTGTTGCTACCCCTTTGATTGCCTTTTTACCCCGTTTGTCAATAAACTCTAGAAAAGTCACAGTAAAAAGTCATAGTGTAAATCCCGTATTACCATGTAAAGACACCTTAAGCAGTGCTGCCAGAAAGATGATTTTATCATATTTTTGATGAGTTTTGGACGAATATATGATTTCATGATTTTTTTTCTGGAATGATGATTTTTAAGTTTGCAAATTATGATTTTTTCTTTCAATACATATGTATGTATCTGTGGTTCCCATTAATAACCGCGTATGTCCAAAAATTTCATTTTTCAGGAGAGCCGAAAAATGATATAGGTCCAAATATTAAAAAAGATTTTAAACCTTTACAAAAAGCATCGAAAATATGAGCATTTGACAGCATAAACTCGAAAGGAGAAAAATTGAACACACATTATTAATGAAAACCAGAGATATGTATGTTGTTCTACAATTCCTGTCGGAGAATGTGTGGTTAGCTACAAAAATAACCAACTTATAGTTAACTTTTCTTAGACTAACTAAAAGCTAACTATGTATAATGTCATCCAGATATTATCCAAAACAATTTTTAATTTGAGTACGTAATCGGATTTGGTGAGATCCAACAAATTTACTCTCATCTACTTTGAATTCATTTAAAATTTTGTATTAAAATTTTGCTGTTATTATTTTAGATGGCACCTTAGCTGGGTAGTAGCGCGTTAACTATGCAACGTTTGATGATACATAGTTTGAACACCAGCAACATTTTAAATAATACCAACTTTAAGATACTTGAAAAGTAATTCAGAGAGAGAGACAATTGACTACCGCCTAGGATATCGCAAAATATCGTTAAAATAGTTAGTTTTTTCCCATTGGAAAGTATCCAAGTGTCAGGCAGAATAAGTAAAATCGCATCGTAAAGCTGATAAAAGCCGTACCATATGCGATGCATGTTACTAGTTATAAAATATGTGGTGGTAAAGCACTGCTGACGTAGAAATCTACAGAAAACAGAAATTTCTGTAGCGAATGTCAAAAAAACTACGTTCAAAGCCAGACAAAAATAATATGCTTTGCAAAGTGTTAATAACTTGTACACAAAGCTGAATGATACGCCAAACTGGAAAGTAGAACGGAACGATTTTACTAATTCTACCTTCAATCAGCAATAGCTGCGAAATAGTTAGCTTAAAGTTAGTTTAAAATTAACTTAGTTTCCGACGGGGATGTTTATCAATGGCTATATATGTAAAAAGAAAAGTTTTCTATCGGCTTCTTATATCGTTGGCCTAGTCGGCATATATGCTAAGTCCACTTTTTATGCAAAGTGATTTTTTAATATTGAATGCTAGAGTAACTCAAGACACATCATTTCCAAAAATTAAAATGTCGTAATGTTGTTTTTTCTTGCTTTTATGCAGTGGTAAACAAATATGCTAAGTCCAGAAAAAAACACCTGTAAGTCCAGCGGAAAACAATATGCATGTAGTGTATTTGCATTTACTTAAATAATAACTTTTTGTGTTAATTTAAATTAACAAAATTAAGAGTTTCCTTGTTCTCACACTGATTTAGTTTCAATACATTTAGACAGATGTTTTTCCCCACAAAAATTAAAAAAAAAAAGATATATTGCTTTCATTCACTTTACTCGTGCACCCTGTGTCGTACAACTACATGTCGTACTAATGCATCATTATTTTTGGTATATAACTACTATAAGAAATTTGATTTTTATATAAATATGTCAATTGTTGCTACTTTTTTTATTTGAAATAAAAAAAATTTAACGTGTGATGATTTTTTTCTTCAAAATATGATTTTCTTTCCGACAAATGATGATTTTCTTCGCAAAGCTTTTGGCAGCCCTGTTGATAAGGACTACTCTTTCTTTGACAAGGCGAAAATATAAAAAATAAATTGTTGTTTAAAAATTATTTTAAGGAATAACATTTACTCACATTGTGTCTCGTAAGTGCCGTTTAATAGTTTCAACATTATTTTATACTTCATTATCTTTATAGAAATATAACACTTTTACTTAAAAAAAAATTTTTTTGCACTTAAATTTCTTATAAACTTTGTTTTCAAAGTTGCCAATCTGTCATAATCATATATTCGATATCTTTTTGGCAACTGGAGAAATTTGCCATACGTAATACCAATTTTAATTTCAGCTGTGTTGCCAGTTGAGATGTGTAATTCGAAGCGAGAGAAAAAGCTGTCGAATTTGTATGTTTGCAACATGTAAATTCGAAAGAATTTTCTTTCGAATCGAGTTACAGAGTAAACCCCCTGAAGTTCGGTTTGCATCCAATATTCAAAATATGGTAAAAAGATAAGTTTTTTATTTATTAATATTTTTTCCAATTTTTAAAGAAATATTATTTACAGATTAAACTTGTTACAATTTTTTATTTGCAAGCAATTTGCAAAAATTGTCTTGCCTCACTTCCAAAATTAATGATTTATTTGTGTACTCGTATTATCTTCACATGACAAACACTTCAAATTTTATTGTATTGTATTAATATATGATCAAATAAAAGATATCATAATGGCAATACAATAAACATTTAGTTATCTATAATTTTGTTCTTTGAACTAGGGATAGTGAAGTATAAAAATTATTTTTCCGAATGTTTTATGAACAAATATTGCAAATACCTATGATAAATTTTTCTAAGCGGTTAAGTAAAGGGTCTGCCAATAGGGATTCTCCAACTTTGACCATTTATAGCGGTCATATTGTTGAAGCAACACATATCTCTCGAATTAACTGCCATTTATTCAGTCTGTTTTGCCTAATCTCCTTGGATGGATATAGCGTTCAAGAATCAAGCAAATGACAAAATTATTTTTATCGAAATGGGTGCCTGTTTGCGCAAAGTTCCACGTTACGGCCACGACTGCCAACTTCTTTTAGACATAGTCGGATGATATAGTTAGTTTTGCCGTCTACATTTTCTGTTTTAAATTATTTTTGATGTGTAAACATCTATACGCTAGGGAGTAAAAATCTTTTGACTTTGATTTCTTTGCTGAGATTTCTTTGCTGAGATTTCTTTGCATTGTCAAATCGGTGTGAGCTATGTATGAGTGTATTAGTGTTTGAAAGAAGCAATACCAAGCAGAGAAACAGGTCGACCGGCTCGAAGCCGACGGTGTGCCGCCGCCGGTTATTTTTCTGTATATGTATTTCCGTACACCAAAGGTGAAAATGAACCGTAAGAGCTACGGACTTGAAATTTGGACACAATGTGTAGACATTTGGCCACTACAACAACAAATACATGAGAGTTAAAAACTAAAGGGTGTTCCAAAACGAGCAACGAAAAATGTTAAAATCCCATGTAGTAATATACATACAACTGTATGTACATATATACACTTGAAATTTTAAAAGTTAGTGTATTTTTATACAGACTACAACAATTAACACAAAATTTAAAAAATTTAAATCAATGGGTATTCCATCAGTTAATGCAATTTTGACTTCGTAATTTTGACAACTTGCTGTATCTTGGAAACCGTAAGAGCAAAACTCTTGAAATTTTCAAAAACGGTAAAACTAAAAAATCAAAAAAATATAAAATCGCCATATATAAAAAAATCGCCAAAAACAAAAAAATCGCCAAAACGAAAAAAGCACCGAATTAAAAAAATCTCTAGGACTAAAATAAATCGCGAAAAACCGGAAAAATCGCCAAAATGAAAAAATCTTTAAACAAAAAAATCGCCAATATGAAAAAATCGCCAAAATGAAAAAAAAACACAAAAAAAACAGAAAAAAATCGCCAAAATGACAAAATCGCCAAAATGAAAAAAATTGCAAAAATTTAAAAACCCAAAACGAGAAAAAAACGCCAAAACGAGTAAAAAGCGATAAAACTGGAAAAAAAATCTTTTAAACTGAAAAAACTTAAAAAAGGAAGAAAGCTAAATCAAAAAAAATATGATCAAAACCGAATGTGCGCGAGTCAAAGTCGCACTTTACTGAATTTATTTTAATTGCAATGCGTACACAACAACAAGAACAGCAACAACTAAACCATGAACAACAGGAATTAAAAATTAAAAAGTAAAAGTAAAGGCATTTACCATAGATGAGCACTGAGTACCACTAAAGTTTCAGTAAAAACAATAAAAAATGTTTAACAAGTAAATTTTTACTGATTATAAAAATTTTTTTCTACAATTTTTATAAATTGCCTAAATGATTTGTTATATGATGAGGTGCATTGAATTTTCAGTAATCAGTAATGCCCGTATTCATAATGAAATTCTACCAAGTGGCTAAATGTTTTTCATACAAAAGTTTCAAAATTTGAATGAAAAAACTTTGCCACTTGCTACAATTTTATTATGATTACGGCCCTACGATTTTACCGGTAATGCAAATTAAATTTCATTAGCAGTAAAAATTTACTGAATTTTTTAGTAATCAGTAAATTTACTGCTTACTGCAATTTTGAATGCAGTACATATACATATAATTCAGTGTGCCCATTTACTAACCAAATAAGTTTAATAAAACAAACAAAAACCAACAAATTCATGTGTATTTACAATATTGAAAGTTTTGATACTTTTAATTAATTAATTTAAAAAAAGATACTAAAAGCATAAGTACTTCCAACTTAAAAAAAATTTTCATTACTAGATGTTTACACATCTCCTCTGTGATCGGACTCACATTGCTTTTTTTTTATTTCAATTTGTTGCCATGAAAAGTGAAACTAAAAACTTTTATTTATATGAATAATATATATATCAACAAATAAAACTAAAACTTAGTGCACTTAAAAAAGACTAGTTCATAAAAAAATTTAAAGACTACTTGGGGATGGTACTATAGTTATGACCAATACTGTATGTATGTATGAGTGTGTGTTTAGCCTGTAGGAAGTGTAAAGGCTCATTTAGCCGACTGTAAAGTGGTGTAAACATTATCGAACTTGAGTGACACTCAAAAATTAATCAGTTTTGAATGATATTGTTGGCTGTTCAGACTATCGATCATGTTCGACACTCAAACCTTCATTCAAGAAAAAAAAATGGACACACAAACACAGAAAAACACAATTGAATACGCTTTATTGCTAACAAAATTTTTTATATTGAATTATTTTAATGTTTTCTTATCTCTAAGAACTCCTCGTACGATTTTGTGTTAACATTTTGCCTTTAAGATTACACAGAGCCTTGCATTTCATAAAAATATCTGAATTTTTAAAACCATAATCTTAAGCTTCTAACTTGTGTTGTTTATGCTACAAAAAGAACTCTTGGCTGACGCTTTTTGGTACACACTATCAGTCAAAAAGCAATATGGCCGCTGACTGTCACTCAACCACAAAAAAATCTGTGGTTGACTGTTTACTGATGAAATTCGTGTTCGATCAATGTAAAATTTTGAGCAAAACTGTCACTTATGTTCGATAGTGTGTATCCCATTTAACTGCAACGGTAGGAAACAGCTGATTGATATTGTTGTGTGAAAAGTAATGTACAGATTCTTAAGGCTCAGTGAGCCGACTGTAATGAAATGTAACTGCAACGTAGGAAACAGCTGATCGATATTTTATGTGAAAAGTAGGTTGCGTTACATTACATCTCTATAACCATTTTCATTACTTTTCACATAACAAAATCGATCGGCTGTTTCTTACTGTTGCAGTTACATTACATTACAGTCGGCTAACTAAGCCTTAAGCAAGCATAAGTGATGAAAAAAATTGCATTTGTGAGCTTGCGTGACTGAAAAAAATTCGTGACCGTGCATTAGGTGAGAATTTTTGTAATTGATTATGCTTGGACGTGAGTGTGTGATATATAAAACACTCACGAGCATATCTCTAGTTAAAACTATTACAATTAAATTTCATTTTATCAATTCTTGTTTAAGTGAATGGATTCTCTCATACTGTGGAGATAAAAAATACCCTTTTCATTAAAAAAAAATACATTTCTTGGGGCACATCAGTGACTCCATAAACACGAAATCGATCGTTTGAATTAAGACGGTTTCATCTATTGATAATGAATTTTTTTTTAAGACTTTTTACAGGATCATGATTTATATACTCGTACATGGGCAAGATTAATCAACCACAAACCGATAATAAAACCATGAAAACTATAGAGGGAAATTGTTTTTTTTACAAGATAATTTAGAGCCAATAAACAGCTGTTTCATATTTTCCCTCTCGCTCTCTCTAATTTAACAAGTGCGAAAGGGTGTAGCTAACTCATTCTGAATAGATACCTTTAACAGAACTTTAAAGCAAAGACAACATGTTGAAACAATTTGTTTTTAGTTTGCTTACGCACGTCATTAGATTCACAACATCGATTGGAAAGAAAACAAACAAATAATTACATTTACATTTACAATTGTTTGTAAAGTGCTATAATTTATTGTTTAGGTAAGAATTAATTTATGCACATATAAAAACTCAAAAATAAATAACAAAAAAAAACTTTTTGAATTTTATACAAAATTTGAATACTGCACAAAACAAAACAAAAAAAAGAATAGTTCAGCTATTTAAAAGGAAAACTAAAGTTAAAAAAATACATTTGAATGCAAAAGAGGTTAAAATTTTTCGACATTTCTGTAAGTATTTCGGTAGTGAATAAAAAAAATACTTTTAATCCAACTAATAAGTTCTTAAATATCTAGCCTTTTTTACAAAAATCGCATTAATTAATAAAATATTTCATTCTCTAATAAAAATTGGAAAAGTATTGAACTTTAGCCCGATTAAAAAATTATTCTTTGATTAAAAATTCATTATAGTTCAATTGCAAGAATAAATATGTAACACAACAAAAATACTTTTATGTTATAGAAATGCAAGCGAAAAAAGAAAAAAAAAACAAAGCATAATTAACATTTTTAAGTGTTAACAAAATTTTATTTAAAAAAATTTTTATCAAATAATTGAAAAAAAAAAATGAAATTACTATTCACTAAAAATTAATAATAGACCAATTTGCCCAAAAAATACGTCAAGAATTTAGCAAAAACTGTTCTTGCTAAATAATCAAGAATAACAGTGTGTGACAAAAATTAATGAAGTCGGAATACCTGGTATGTGTTTCTATCTTTCTGATAGATAACCTTGAGTAAAAACCAGGGTTTTCGTACCCGTATGCACTCATCAAGCTCACTGTATTCGATTATAGGTGACTCGCCATAACGCCATAGCCATTATCATAGAAACCAATTGAATTTTGGTTTGGTTATGGCTATGGCATTATGGCGATGTCACGTCTAATTGCACATTAATGTCAAGTACACACTATGACATTTTGTGACATCGCAATAGTGTATACTGGTGGTTTGTCATTTCCGATATTTTTCGTTGTGTGGGAACGGCGTTGCACACATATTGAAAATGACAGCACAAGAAATGCGAGATGTGCACTCGCCATAAGCTGAAATAATTCAGTTCGCCTGCAAAAATAAAGTGAACAAAACCAAGGGAAAAGTGAAAATACTCACGTGAAAAATATTATTAA
This sequence comes from Tachina grossa, assembly GCA_949987645.1. NCBI lineage: Eukaryota > Metazoa > Arthropoda > Insecta > Diptera > Tachinidae > Tachina > Tachina grossa. The sequence goes on from OX465278.1 coordinate 142,408,713, forward strand.
TGATAATATGACAATATGTCGAATAATAAATTTCATTAATGATAAGGGGAATCAATAAATTCAGTAGAGTGCGATTTTGACTCGCACACGAAGGGTTCCGTACGGACAGTAGATATGTAATACTATACGAGCTTTGGCCTATATAATATGTAGTTTAGACACTTTTTTCGTTTTTGTGATTTTTCGGTTTTGAGCGTTTTTTAATATGGCGTTTTTTCAGATTTTCGATTTTTTTTAGTTTGGCGGATTTTTCGAGCTTTGGCGTTTTTTCTTAATTTTGGCGATTTTTTTTTAATTTTGGCGATTCATTTTAGTTTTACAAAATTTTTTTTCTAGTTTGGCACTTTTTTCGTTTTGGCGATTTTTTTAGGTTTGGCGATCTTATAATTTTTTGGTTATAGCGTTTTTGAAAATTTCAAGAGTTTTCCTCAAGCGGCCAAGTTACATTAACTGATAGAACACCCTTTAATTTGGATTTTTTTTTTTAATTTTAGTGTTAATACACCAACTAACTACACTAAAAATACACCGACCCTGCAAATTTCAAGTTTCTATATATAATAGTATGTATGTATGCATGTACATACGAGTATATACTATATTACATAGGATTTTTAAATTTTTCTTGGAACAACCTTTAATTTTTAAATGTCATATACATATTCTGTCAAAATTTTAGGTCCGTAGCAGGCTGTGTCCATCAGACGGACAGAGTAGCGAAAACCATAGGGTTACTTTTCACCCTTGGTGTACGGAACCCAAAAAAAAGGGAGCACATTTCTAGGGAAAAATTATTAACGATTCCAATTTTGTGAAAAGGGGAAACATTTCGAGTGAAGAAATGTTCACGATAGGTTATTGTTTTGATGTACCTGCCACTGTTTGGCGATTGCGTCAAATTCTTAATACAAAAATGTGTAAAATAAAGTTAACTCTTGTTTTGCTTCATTTCTGAATAATAAAAAAAAGATGCCGTACGAAAAATTCAACGACGACGGTTAAGCAAAGATATCATCATCCAGACGCAGCCAACGGTTATATGTTTTAATATAAACTTATTAAGCACTAAAATAAAATAAAAGAAACCTTAATTATGCGTGTTTGAGTATAACAGATTTCATTTAATTTTATTATTTTTATTGTTTTTCTTGTGTAAGCGGATCGATAGTTAAAAAGATTATGGCGGCAGATTCTTGGTCGGCGTCAAACTATCGACTAATTTCCCTGCACAGCAAGAAAAATAAATTTGAAGCGTTCACAAAACGTATTTTTCACTTACAATATAATAATATTAAATATAATAAAGTAATATTCAGGGCAATCATGAATTCCGCAAGAAATTTCTCCCTTTTCCAATTAGATTTTTTTTTTTGGTTTTCCTTATTACTTGCTGTTGTTTGAAACTGTTCCCCGGGAAAAATTTCTCGCGGATTTTTATTAATGATTGCCCTCATTAACTTCTAACTTCATTCGTGAAAGTTCACAAAAATTTACATTTAGATTACAATTTAAAACTTCATGTAAGTAAACCTTCTTTGTCGTTTTTCTCCACTCCAAATTTTTAATTGAGACCAAGCAAATGAATAGCGAATTGATGACAATTTTTCTTGCTACTCGTATCACACATAGTTAGTTGGCCATCCAAATATTTACCCTATTGCTAAAGGACAGCCCCTTTGCACTAAAGAGCACTCATTTCGATTATGTTTCAAGTTTAATCGTGTAACTTATTAACAAACTATCGGCAGTACAGTAATTTTTCTTGGAAATGGTGACAAATGTTAAAATATTGAATTTGCACAAGGCTGTGAATTGTTCTGGCTATTGTGTTTAAAATTTAAAGATTCTGTTTTAATAACTATTCAAAAACATTTCGCAGATTGTAACTTTCGTAACTCTTAATTATGTCTGGTATTTTCTGGAACTTTGTCTGTAACTCATTAAACAAAAGCCCCTTAATAAAAAATTCTCCCATTTAAATTTTATTATATAAACGAAACATATTAATAGTTATATCAATATCCAATTACAGGAGCTAATTTTATATAAAAGTGTATTAGTAGGGAAATTTAAACCAGCGGAGGGGGGGGGGGGGGATTTATTAAAATATTATATATGTATATAATCTATATACTCTGCTAGTACATGCAAATATGTACATAAAATGAATATGTATTTAAATTATAATTTTAATTGTCTCGTTTCCTCTCCTTTTAATCTACAACAAAATTTTATTTATTAATTTCCTGTAGCAAACACCATTTTATTTCGATAATATCTACACTTTATTATTTTTGTTATTAATAACACTGTGCTACAAAAGAAAAATTTCGAAAATAGTAATTTCTTGAGTAATGTTTATTTTTTTTATGGTTCAGTACAATAAAAGTTAGGTTAGGTTAGCAGGCTGCTGGTAAGGAAGGATGAAATTTAGAGCAAATCTCACTTGGGTCCAATAATACAATGATCCCTTTGTGCTACACCCAGAGAAAAAACAGCTTAAAATCAATCAAAACCATATTGAATTAATAAGAAACACATCAACGAAAGTCTACTCATATTGAAATATCTTATTTCAATATGGACAAATATTAATTTACAGCATTAATTTATTAATTTTAAGTATCTCAATATACATTTTCTATTATATGGAAAGTTATTGAATTAATATGACGCGTTCTTATTTTAAGTTGCAGCTTTTCCCTGAGTGTACCTGTGAGTTGAAGAGCAGATAGTGAGAGAGGATTATAGGGAAGTGATAGTGGCAGGGAAGGAAGGAAGATATGGAGGAAAGCTTTATTACTTTACAACTACTATTTTGCACGCTTTTTTTTGATAATGCAGTGTTGCAGCGCATCTGGTGTCAAATGAGGGGTATTAAATTTTGAAGCTGTGCTTAGTAGCCATTTTATTGGTTATTTTACTTCGCGGTTGATTCTGCTACACAATACCGATTAAAGAGGGTGCTCTGATGTTACATTAGGATTAGCATCCGCTGAAGCCGGTGTAGTTTTAGTGACCAGTACCTTATGCCTGCATCACTAGAACTTTTCTCACAACAACTGATATAAAGGACACTAATGCAAATCAGACTTTTATAAAGCAAAATTATTTATTATGAATAAATCAGGTAATATCTCTATACAAGCAAAGTAATACGAAAATGATACGAAATCGTATTGTTTGGAAGAAAAATATTATTGCGACAACAGTCATATTTGTGTATTGCGGAAGTTTTCCACTTCGGGAGAGGTTGTACGGCCAGGGCGATACTTCGAAGAAATACGAATACAATACTTTTAGAAGATAAAACTGTAATATTGCTAGATAATCATTTACTGTCTGTTCAACGATATCGCATGAAAATCGAAGCGATCGAAAGCCAGTCACTCGAGATCGAGTCAATTTGGATTCAACGATGTCGGAAGTGCTCGTTCGCATGTACTTACGTTTATCAGTTTATGTTTCTTACGTGGCAATGAATTAAAACATTGCCAGATAGGAATTTTCATTATATTTAGTCGATTTCTTTAAAATTTAATAATAATACTACTCATTTGTATGAGATTAAATACAACCATATTGAACAATAAAAAAAAACATTCAACAAAATAGTCGCACTACAACACCTAGTTATCATTGTTTTGTTTTACAACTACATTCGTTGTATTTGAAATGTGCGAGTACTTTGTAAAATGAATATAAAGCAATAATCCAAACAAAATTGTTCAAAAATATTTTAATTCATATTATATGTCTATCGTCAAAAAATAAAAAAATTATTTAAAAAATTTTAATCAAAAAAAATAATAAAGTGATAAAATAATCTTTTTGGCAACTTTAATGGCTTCTTGGGAGATAAATTGTACCAGTCAAAAGCAAAATAGCAAGTGAGTGGTTTTGAAATGTGAGTTCGTATTGTTCATAGTCTTGCCGACGTAGCTGAACTGTTTTTTATATGAAAACACTTACGTTTTCTTTCAAGTTCCCATTTGAATAAATGTTCGTTGTTGATGAACCCAAATCAATTTACATTTGCTTAGAACGCGAAAGAAAGAGTAGCTGCGACATCGTTGAACAGGCTGTTAATTGAATTGTTTATGATATTGCCAGATTATCTTTAGGAAGATAAATTATTTATACATATATGTATATCGCTAAATTATCTTCTATAATAATTACAATTTTACAATTTTGCTAAATTATCTGAAGGAAAAAAAGTATAGCATAACGTAAAGTCGAAGATCGGAAGTTTTTGTAGAGCATTCAAAAATAACTGAATCAATGCTTTCTGCATTAGATGAAAAATCTGCAAAATATTATTTGGAATTCCTTTCATATTCTCTTTGAGTTTTAACTAATTTTGATTTAATATTTTAAAGCGAATCCCTGCTTTTATACAAATTAAAAGCTGAAGTAATCAAAGTTGTGCAAAATTTTTTTTTTGTTTAATTACATAAAAGCTGTTTTTTTTAACAAAATGAGTTAATTTTGGTTGACTAATAACAACGAGCAATTTAAGTAACTTTTATATAAAAATAATTACACATCTTGAAAAAAAAATTAACTTTCATGATGACAATATATTGATGTTTTTATTAGAACTAAAATTTGCACAATCATTGAAATAACAATCGATTTGCGTTTATTAAGCTAAATTATCAAAATAAATATGCACTTTTAGACCATAAAGACCTTAATCTATGCGATAAATTGGATATTTTGAAAATTACTTTCAAAGTATAAACTGTGCTGGCGATATACTCTTTCTAATTTTAAAAGTTGTGACATTGCCATTCTTACACTACTATTCTGTTGAAAGAGTTATTTTTTAGTAAGCTAAACTTGATTAAAATTGATGATATTCTGTTGAAAGTTATTGTTTAGTAAACTAAACTTGATTAAAATTGATGATCAGCTAAGACAGAGTAACATTGATTTTAAAATTGTGGTGCAAACTTATAGCCTAAAATTATAAAGGTATTCACGTCAAAAGTTGCACTGTGGCAGAAAAGCAAAAGTGCAAAATTTTCAAAAAATATAACAACAACCACATAGAAAATTATTTTGCACAAATGATGCAAAATTGTCAGGGTCTAAGTAAGTGCAAGATTATCAGGGTAAATTTTGCAAAGTTGTGCAACTTTTTATGGCATTGCCAATCCAAAAAAATGGACAAAAAGTACTTATAAATCAACCATACACCAAATTACAACGCAGAAATTCCTAAATGCTTTTCTTTTAAATGAAAAAACAAGTCGTTGAAGATATTTTCGATACAAATAAATTAATTAAAAAATTATAAAATTAAAAAAATATTTAAAAATTCTTAGCTAGAAATTATAAAGAAATCTTCAAATTCGCTTTTCAGATAACAAATACATACATAATTTTGGTATTTTCAAAAGAACTATGGCTCAAATAGTTATTAGAATTTTGTTAAATAATACCAATATTATTAATATTGATATTTTTATTAGTGAATTGATAACAAAATTAATCAGCGAAGTTCCAACACTTCGTTTCAGCATTTAAACAAACATACGAGTACAATATATCCATGCACATATTGTGTTGCTTTATGGACACTTAAACAAAATGGGTTGCTCACGTCAGAAAGTGCAATTATGCATTTTTGCACAGTTGCAAGAGTTGACGTGAATACCTTTTATAATAAATTCAGTAAAGTGCGACTTTGACTCGCACACGAAGGGTTCCATACGGACACACGAACTTTAGCCTATATAATATATAAGTTTGGCATTTTTTCGTTTTTAGGATTTTTTCGGTTTTTAGCGTTTTTTAGTTTGGTCGGTTTTTTTAGTTTTTTCTCGTTTTGACGGTTTTTGGCGTTTTTTCATTTTGCCGTTTTTTTTTTCATTTTGACGATTTTTTTTTAGTTTGGTGATTTTTTTTATTTTGGCGATTTTTCCGGTTTTTGGCGATTTATTTTAGGGCCTGTGCCAAACAGTAGCAAAGTACCAGTGTAGGTAAATTTTTGACACTTCTGCGGTGAATAAAATTTCACTAGCCCTGGGGACTAGTAGAAATTTTGACACAACAGATACATTTTTGACAAGCTGCAATAAAAAGCATGGTATCATAAAATTTAAATCCACCGCCGTCGCTTCGAGCCGTCGCCTAATACAACGATTTTTACGTCTTTTAATTAGACTGTGAAAAAATCATTGTTTATTTTAGTTTGCGAAAAATGTTGCATCATATATATAATGTTATATAATTTATTGCTACAAGAATATTGTTTCATATAAAAATGTACTCTTAAAAATTTGTTGGTAGCGGCGGCTTGTAGTCAGGCGAAGCAAAACTGCCGCCGCAGCAATTGTTTCATCAGCTTCTTTCTATGCTCAAGCGAATTTGTCAAAATTTTACATTGTCAAAAAAAATATCATTTGGCACAGCAGAAAAATTAAATTTTTTCCCCACAGGCAAATATTTTTTTACCATAGTACTTTTCTAGCGTTTGGCACACACCCTTAGTTTTAGATTCTTTAATTTGGCGCTTTTTTGTTTTGGCGATTTTTTCCGATTTTTGGCAATTTTTTTCCGTTTGGCGATTTTATAACTTTGGGATTTTTTAGTTTAGGTTTAGTCCGTCTGTCTGTCCCTCACAGGCAATTTTCTCGAGCACCGTAAGAGCTACGGACCTGAAATTTTGACAGAGTATGCAGAATTTTGGCCGCTACAAATACATGAGAGTTAAAAATTAAAGGGTGTTCCAAAAGAAGCAACGAAAATTTTTAAAATCTCATGTTACATACATACATGCATAGAATTATATATAAGCACTTGAAATTTGTAAAGTTAGTGTATTTTTATATAGACTACAACAATTAACACTCAAATTTAAAAAAATCTAAATGAAAGGGTGTTCTATCAGTTAATGTAATGTTCTATCAGGCAAGCTCTTGAAATTTTCAAAAAAGCTAAAAGTAAAAAAATCCCAAAATTATAAAATCGCCAAACCGAAAAAATCGCCAAAACCCGAAAAAATAGCCGAAACGAAAAAGGGGCCAAATTAAAAAAATTCTTTAACTAAAATAAATCGTTAAAAACCAAAAAATCATCAAAATGAAAAAATGTCCAAAATTAAAAAAAAAATTGCCAAAATGAAAAAAAAATCAACAAAATGAAAAAAGCGCCAAAAACCGAAAAAAATCACCAAAAAAAAAAGGGCCAAATTAAACAAAATTATCAAACTAAAATAAATCGCGTAAAAACCAAAAAATCGCCGAAATTAAAAAACAAACGCAAAAAACGAAAAAAATCGCTTAAACAAAAAAAAAACGCCAAAAGTAAAAAAATCACTCAACTAAAATAAATAATCGCAAAAACTAAAAAACAAACGCCAAAAACCGAAAAAATCCCAAAAACTACAAAAATGCCAAAATTATATATTATATAGGCTAAAGCTTGGGTCACACGATTGGCACAATGTACCAATTTTCGTCGGCTCACTGAAATAAATTCATAAGTAACCAGGTAAATTTGCCTTATTTCTCAAATAAATGAAATATAGACTTATTCAAGAATTAATTAAGTAATAATGTCATTTTGGCTTATTAGCTATGGCTTTATTGCAGTGAGGCGACGAAAATTAGTGCATTGTGCCGATCGTGTGATCCAGGCTTAAATTTCATATAGTACTACATATGTATCTGGTGTCCGTACGGAACCTTTCGTGTACGAGTCAAAGTCACACTTTACTGAATTTATTTAATTTTAAGGAGAAACATTTTATGAAATTTTTAAATGTATCTCCAATAAGTGTAAAAGGTTTTTTTTTGTAGCACAGTGTAGCTCATTCATATTTTCAACGTACATATTAATAATTTTCGCTTATAGGTGAAAACAATCAATCATATATTACAACTATGTAATTGATTATTTAAAAACATACATATTTTATTTGTAACACATTCACTTTAATTGTTTCAACAAATATAATAGTCATGGAAATTCATCCTTTTTAACAATAAATATTAATGTATTAAAAATACTAATAAATCGAGCATGTGTGATGAAAAATTCCTACACTGCCAATTTTGCTTAGCAAACAGGAGTTTATTAAATTGCTTAAATTGCCTGCTGAAGGACATCAATTTAATATTACTTTTTCTTTTTAATTAAACAGAACATTCTTGCACATACATATAGTTACCTTAATATAGAAAGGACCTAACTAATAATTTTCTGGATTTCGAGTTTTTTTTTATATTTCGTTAGTAGAACATCTAATGTATTGAAAAATGCAAAAATCTCGATTTCAAAAAAAAAAATAAAGAGTTAGGGCCTTTCTATATTAAGTTAACGGTAGGTACTTATACATATTAAATAAATACCCAAGCGTATTTAATCGATATTATAACAAAGACTAAAAACTCTGTCATAAAATTTCAATAACTCATTTGCAATAGCTTTTCAAATTATTAAACGCACATAAAGTGACATGCAATATTATTAATTGATTGGACGTGCTTAAGGCCCGCGGTTTATATCACATTTATGCATTACCCGATGATACACCCTTTATGTAATCGAACTAATATAAATGAGTACCAAAATGACCATAACATTTATTTTCTTTTTTTTTTTGCAGAATGTGTGGAGGAGTGTTGCATGGTATGATGAAATGCATGTATAGATTGATCTATTATTAAAATATCATTTATAACAATTTAAGAAAGCAAAAAAAAAAAAAAAAGAATGACTGTTACCAATGTTTGTTCATCTTATACTTTTGATGACATTAAGGTTATTGGAACACAACTTAATAGCAAATAATGACAGACATTCAGTACAGACATTTCAAATTGACACTGATTTTTTTTTGCTTTTTTGTGATAATTACGCCATAGTATTATTACAACTACCATGTGGGGTATTTATGAATTAAATTAAATTTTTTTTTTAAATAAAGACAATAACAATTATTGTTGTATAATATTTATTTGTATTAACAAAAAGTAAATAAAATATTTTTTATCAGCTTGCAAAGGGTGTGTTAACAGGTGGTGTTATTTCGAAAATTATAATATGTTCCTAATATTCAAAATATGTATGATATGGTGATTTCTTAAAAAAAAATTAAGTAAAATTCACAATTGCGACATTCTTCGTCGAATGCTTGTTGCAAGGCGAATTCAGTATCAGGTGACCTTATCACTACAACAATTTTACAACACAAAAACAACATGTAGTTTGTTGGTATGCTATAAAACCAATCTGTCAGAAGACATGTCGATTTTCCTGGCCAACAAATAATTTTTTGGCGATTTTTATGGCTATTTTGTAACAAAATTAAACTTAAAAATTTTTGCAATTCAGGAACATTAATCTCTTAAAGGAGTAGTTTCAAAAATAAATCCTACCAAAACTCGTCTGAAAGAAATTAAAGCAATTTGAATTTGATGATTTTTCTTATATTAATTATAGTAATTAATGCGTTTTGAATTTGTATGAAAAAAATTTACAAGAAATGATTTTTGGGGATTTTACTCGTATTTCTACTTTTGGCGATTTTCTGCTAAATTTTTATAGAATTATTTTTTTAAAATTTATATTAAAAAAAGTGTTATATAAAAACAAATTTATTTAGAAAAGGGCATAAAGGGCTATTCTGAAATATTTTTGTTGAGAATGGCATAGGTTGGGTGGGTTTAGAAAGGGGAAAGTGAACAACATCTTAGATCTTTTTCCGACTTTAAACTTTACATACATTTTTCTTTCTTCTAAACTTTTTTTAATTTGTATTTCGTTTTAATTTAAATAGTCGTGTCACAGAACTTTTTACTGTACTTTGTGCGGAAACAAGAACACCACCCCTGAGCATGGTCGGATTAAAGGTAGCATAGGTTTCCAAAAAGTAAGGGCATATACATACATACATATGCTGGAATCGTCACATAAGAAAAACTGCATTAAAATTGTTTTTGACGACATTTGGCGATTTTTAAAATCAATTTGGCATATGACTACCCTGCTTTCACCTAGAGTAATCGAAGATTGAAAATTGCGGATAATAAGGGCTATAACGCAATTTTGAACTTTGTTCCAAACGTGTTAAAAATATTAGTATTTTCAAATTGGATAACATCAAATTTCTTTTGATTTGCATTATGGAAAACGGAATATTTTGTAATGCGTTGACAACATTAGATGTGTTCATTTTTATTTTTTTTTTTTAATTATTACAAATTTGCAAGAGTTGTTACAGGTCATTGACGCAAAAAGTTTGCAAGCAGAGAGAGCGTCGAAAGAGAATAAAAAATTGAGACACAAAAAAATTCTTACAAATTCTAACTGCAGTTATTGGTGAAATTTTTACTTGCAAGAATTATCCAAACAACTGTTCTGTGCTTTTGTGTAAAAACTAATTTTTTTTTTAATTTCCGAAAAAAGAAAAATGTTTAAAAAAACATGTATACATACATATGTATGTATGTATGTATGTGTAAAAAGAAACCACATTGTGTTGATTTCAAAGAAGTACAGTTAGTTCTTGAAGTCTTGTTTATAACATCTGATCAGGGATGGAAAATGGTTTCTTTTGAGATATGTGTGAAAAAAAATAGAAATAAAAAATCGATAATAAAAAATTAATAAAAATACTCAATAATACAGGAAACTATGTGTTATAAAAAAGGAATGTCCAATATAACTACATCAGAAAATGTGAAATTGTATGATGACATTCATCCGTGTTTTTAATAGATGTATGTATGTATTTAAATTGAATTTTCTGGGAGAGTAATTTTGTGAATTTCTGCCTTATGCCGAGTACACATTATGGCATTTTGTAACATCGCAATAGTTTGTACTAGTGGCAAACGTTTTTCATTTCCGATACTTTTGGTTGTGTGGCATTGCTTTCCATATAAAAAAACATGATGTGAACGGCCTTGCACACATTTTGAAAATGAAAACACAAGAAATGCAAGATGTGTACTCAGCATTACTCTCGCGCTGTTAGTTTTTACTAAGAAATTAAATGAACAGACCCATTACACAAGCCCACCATGGTTTCCCCTTTAAGAAATTAATAAACAGTTCGGATAGGTACTAGGCACTAAGCTTCAGAAAAAAATATTAAAAAAAAATCCATCACGTCAGCATTTTTTTTTTGAGCATACCTAATATTTTCATGCGCTATACTAGTATAATTCACCTTAACTCGAAGACAGTATGTCCGACGTCGACCAATAAAATCCCACCGGGAAACTAACAAAATTTGCTTCAAATCATCTTAATAATGGTAAGTTAAAATAAATTCAGTAAAGTGCGACTCTGACTCGCGCACGAAGAGTTCCGTACGAACACTAGATATGTAATTTAATAAAAGCTTCATCCTATATAATTGTATATAGTTTTGGCATTTTTTTTTTCGTTTTTGGGGTCTTTTCGGTTTTGGCGTTTTTTTCGTTTTTTTTCGGTTTTGACGATTTTTTTAAGTTTTGGCTATTTTTTTAGTTTTGACACTTTATTTTCTCGTTTTGGCGATTTTTTTCGGTTTGTGGCGTTTTTTTTTTATTTTTGGCTTTTTTTTCATTTTTGCGATTTTTTTTATATAATTTTTTTTTTAGTTTTGGCGACATTTCCGCGTTTTGGCGATTTTTTTCAATTTTTGGAGTTTTTTTTTCATTTTGGCGATTTTTTTCATTTTGGCGATTTTTTCGAATTTGGCGATTTATTTTAGTGTTAGAAATTTTTTTTAATTTTGGCGATTTTTTTTTTAACTTTTGGCGATTTTTTTGGTTTGGCGATTTTATAATTTTCGGTTTTTTTTAGTTTTACCGTTTTTGAAAATTTCAAGTGTTTGCCTCTTACAGTTTCCAAGATATAGCAAGTTGTCAAAATTACATATTCAAAATTGCATTAACTGATGGACCGATGGAGCGTAGCGAAAACAATAGGGTACCTTTTCACCCTTGGTGTACGGAACCCTAAAAACAATGGTTTCTTAGTTTTCGAAATTTTTTAATTAATTGAATTATTTTACAATTTTTTAAACACGCATGTGCGTATGTATAGCTTTTGTTCACTTTTACATATACTGTAAGGAAAATTGCGCCACATAATTTTTAGGGTTCCGTACACCAAAGGTGAAAAGGAACCCTATTGTTTTCGCTACGCTGTTCGTCTGTCCGTCACATGGTATTTTCTCAGGAACCGTAAGAGCTACGGACCTGAAATTTGGACAGAGTATGTAGAACCTTGGCCGCTACAACAACAAATACATGAGAGTTAAAAATTAAAGGGTGTTCCAAAACGAGCAACGAAAAATTTTAAAAGCCCATGTAATTTACATACAATTAATTGTACATATGTATATTGACACTTGAAATTTGTAAAATTAATGTATTTTTATACAGACTACAACAATTAACACTAACATTTAAAAAAATTTAAATTAAAGGTTGGTCCATCAGTTAATGCAATTTTGACTATGTAGTTTTGACAACTTGCTATATCATGGAAACCGTAAGAGGCAAACTCTTGAAATTTTCAAAAACGGTGAAACTAAAAAATCCGAAAATTATAAAATTGCCAAACCAAAAAAAAAAAAAAAAATCGCCAAAAGCCAAAAAAAATCGCTAAAATGAAAAAAAGCACCAAATTAAAAAAAATCTAACACTGAAATAAAAAGAAATCGCCAAAATCAAAAAAAAAATCGCCAAATTGAAAAAGCGCCAAAAACCGAAAAAAATCGACAAAACGTGAAAAAGACGCCAAACTAAAAAATCTCCTAAATGAAAAATATCGCCAAAATGAAAAAAAAAGTCAAAATGAAAAAAACGTCAAAAACCGAAAAATCGACATAACGGGGGAAAAAAGTGCCAAAACTAAAAAAAAGCGCCAAAAACCGACAAAATCCAAAAAAAACACCAAAACTAAAAAACGCTCAAAACCGAAAAAACCCAAAAACGAAAAAAAGCCAAAACTATTTATTATATAGGCTAAAGTTCGTATTGTCCGTACGGAACCCTTCGTGCGCGGCTGAAAGTTGCACTTCACTGAATTTATTTTATATTGTGCAAACTTATTGAATGGAGTGTAGCAAAGGGACAATAATAATAGTCCGCAATAATATTGAAGGTACCTTAGTAAACTGTTAATTACAATATTATTTTTTTAATCGGCGTGACCGTAGGCAATAATTCTTGCGTGATTAAGTATCAAACATTTTCCTAATTTTGTTATTCCAAAATAATTGAATTGGCATTTTTTATTGTACTCCTAATACCTTCAATATATCGTGCCATAACCGCCAAAAAAAAACATAATTTTAGAACTTAATTTTTTTACCAAAATCGATAATTTGCGATGGTAAATGATCGTTTTTGTTTAAAACAACACGAGGTCCAAAAATATGTTCGTTAAGCTTTTTTGCGGTTATGGCTCGACATATATATTATAAAATATATATATAATATATATATGTACATAAATGTAAACATTAAACATTAGTGCGATACAATTCTCAAGATAACATTCGACAATAACAATAACTATAAAATTTTACATAATACAAAATTAACACAAAAATCTAAAAATGTGTAGTTGTGGTTTAATGTGGTTTTCTAAATTTAAAAATACTTTCAGCAAATTATTAGTAGCATCACAGCAAGGGCAATTAATCATTGCGGACGGCATTTGATATTTTTGATATTTAAGTTCAATTTAATTCAATTTTTACAGTTAAACGATTAAATGCCACCGAATACGGAAACGTATAGTATTGATGAAACACAAGTGCAGGAGCAAATGGCCGATAAATCAAATAAATTTATTGTAAAATATCGTCAAAATTATTACGATATAACGGATTTTCTGCGCAAACATCCTGGCGGTGTTAATACGCTTAAAGGCCTACAAAATACCGATATGACGCGACGCTTTATGCAAGCTCCACCTCATTCAGATGCTGCCATGTATTTAATGCACGAATATAAAATTCCCAGCATAAAGTCACACCCTCAAAGGAAAATTAATGTACAGTTAGGATCACAACTGCAGGAAAACTATGAAATTATTGAAGAAATTGGACATGATGATAATAACAACAGCAGTAGCGATAAAAGTCTTAATGGCGTTACTGATGAGAGCATGGAGGTGAGTTTTTGTTTTTGTATTAAATGATTTGTTCTTTAAGAGAAAAAAAAATATCAATCAAAAGTGACTAGTAATTTATTTATTTTTTTTTTCTTTTTTTTTTTTTTTTTTTTTTTGTTCTTATCAATTTGAATACAAGTATTAACAACTTTATCGCTTGTTATTTGTTATTTATTTGCTTTTCTAAATAATACAATCAAATTCTTGTGCTTATGTAGACACTTCCCCATTTTCAGTAGTCAACAGAGTGATAAAATTACGAAAAGCGATACTGTTGTAAGGTTGGTTGCGTTTGTGGTAGAATATCATAAACAAACTATTCATAATAGTGCCATTTTAATATGTTAAATGATATTGAATATTTTCCAACATTTTTTATGAAACAAATAACATGTAAAAGTTAGCAATAATAATTATTATTGCTGTATTAATATCAACGATACTTTAGTTATAATTTATCACATACATACATACATATGTAAATATATAATTCTATATTATAATTGAAGGAGAAACATTTAATATTATCCTATTCCAATGCTGGAAAATAAAAGGAAATGAAAATGAAAATAATTTATTTTCAGTTAAATAGAGTTTAAAAGTGCAATCAATCTGTACAACTACAACTATTTCAAATAAACTCAAACTAAGATCTTAAGAGAAGTTTTTGCTAACTTAATAATAATATTTAGAAGATATCGTCGCCTTTCTTCTTAAACCACGTAAGCGCCAACTACTCATTTTTCAGAAAACGGAAAAAACTTAATATCTTTGTAGATATGTGTTTAAAAAAAATTTACAAAACATGTCTTTGCGACCCTGTAGAGGGTGTAGAACCTTTTTAGGAAATTTTTTATTTTTTTTTTTTATTTTTTATTTAAAACTTTAGATATGAAAGTTATTCGTTTTTCATGCAAATGTCATTTTGTATGGTGCTTACGAGGTTTTGGAAAAGGCTTTAATTTTTGTTTTTTCATACAAAGTTGTCAAGATGAGAATGCACTCGGGTGGAAAATTTTATTTTCTATCGTAACTAGCTGAGCCCGGCAAACGTTCTCTTATCCTCAATTATATTATTATTTTTTAACGACAAATCACTCCACACAGTGGTGACTTATTGGGTCAAAAACAAAACATAAACCCTTCGGGTATTGACACCAAACTGTGTTGAAAATTTCAACTCCACAGCTCTTATAGTTCCAGAGATTATGCGTTAGGAACAAACACACACTACGATTATATATATATATATACCCAAAAGTCAATTTTTGAAAAAATGGTGCTTACGTCGTGGTTTGAGAAGAAAGACGACGATATGCAGTAATTAATTTTGAAAAATTTTCTATATAAAAATGCTGTCAGATATTTATTTTATAGCTTAGCTATTTATTGCGCGACACAGGAGTTAAGGTCGGGGCACAATGAATCCGTCGTCATACGTTAAACTTCACATTTTTCAACTGACAGCTAAGTTGAAATACATGGTTTCTTATTAGGATTGTTACATTCAGTACGATTTATTCAACGCAAAGTTAAAAAATTGGTCAACTTGTAACTTTTTGCGTACGTTAAGTAGTTTGACAGATATTTGGTGTTTTTATTTTTTTTTTTTTTTTGGTATGTTCTGATTTAGGTTTTTGTGTTTAGTGGCAGCAAAAAAATAATCAAACAAAAGAAATAAATAAAAAGGTTCAATTTAAAAAATAAAATGGAGAATCAACCTATTGAAGCTGTTCAAATGCTCCCGCCAATAAGCCAACCTTCTCCGTTGTTGCGTTAATGTCAGTTGAAGTAGGCGAAGTTTAACGTACGACGGATTTATTGTGCCGCAGTCTTAAGGACGTGATTTTCGTAACAAAAATAATCGACACTATTAGTTCCGCGGTTTACATCAGTGTGCCATGTGACAAAGAAAACGTAACCACTAATTACTGATAAAAAACTGTTTGATTCAGACATGTATTTATTGATTTAAACAGTTTCCAATCATGTTGGATTCTATAAAATTGTCTATTAGAAACTGTCTCACTTAAAAAATACTTGTCTGAATCAAAAAGTTTTTCAGTGTGTGGTTACGCTTTTTTGGGCACATTACACACATGAAATGCCCGATGTAAACTCAGCCTTACAGTTATGTATAAATTTATTTTTGTTTTGATTTCTTTGTACTTAAAAGCGGAGTACGAAAATAATCAAAAGAAATGCTTTGATTTTGCTTTCTTTTGTTCTTTGAAGTAAGTAAAAAAAAAAAAACAAAACAAAAACAATGAGCACGATTGCTCAATTTCTTTTTGTTTTATTTTTGCACATGAGCACAAATCAGAGAACACAGCCGATCGGCTGTTAGCTGGCTTAACAGCAGCCACCGGCCACAATTTAATTTAATCGTACGCCCTAAGACACCTACCTCTCTTCTTTTTTTTTATTTTACAAAAGCCCCTAAGATTCTAAGAAATATTTTCCAAATAATATGCCTAAATTGAACATTTTCATCGCTAGAGAAAATAATGAGATTTCGATTTCTGTCATAGCTCAAAAAATGCAATTTTTGAGTTAATGATGCAGAATTAATTCTCATATCGTTATTCATGTTGTGTACAAATTTCATACAATTATCTTGTTTAATCAACTCTTGAATACAAAACTCAATTTTCTTTTTCCATTAAGTTGTGTGCAAATTGAAAACTTTTAACTCGGTATCTCTCAAAGCAGTTTTTTATTAGTTATGACGTTGATTGAGTAAATGAGCGATATGTATTTCCAAATTTTTTTCGAGGATTTAATATATATGTACATGGTGAACTGACAGATAGATGGCGAGAAGTGGACCTTAATTAATTTTTTTCGTTTTTTCAAGCATTTTATAACATGATTGCAGCGCCTCTGGTGTTAAGTAGCGGCATTATTTTAAGTTATTTGCCGTTTTTATGACTTATTTTACTTCTCCGACTAGTTATTGCTACCAAATATCAAAGAAGGAGGGCGCTATGATATACATTAGCAATGACACCAATGGATATAAGAAAAATCTATGAAATCGATATAACTGGGTCTGGCCAGGGATTGAACTAGGGCTCTCCAAGACCGTAATTTACTCTGTAGTCGACGCTCTAACTACTGCAATCAAGAGCATAGTTATAATAATGTTTCAGTGATTTCAAATGCAAATTAATGAAAACTCATAAAAAATTATCAAATAAAAAAAATTATCGACGAATTCCCCAATTCCGTCTAAAACTAAAAATTTTCACAACTAAAATTGCCGTGTGTGGAGCAGGACTTCCGATTCTGATTTATTTTAAACGAAATTGCTCTCTCTCTCTCTCTCTCTCTCTCTCTCTCTCTGTCAAGTTCGCAAAAAACTATTTATTTATTTTCTTTAATAGAATTTATTATATTTTGAAATTTTAGTGGCTGATTTTCAGCAAAATTATGAGTTTTTGTGATTTATCCTTTCTTCAAGCCCATACTTTTACTATACATATTGTTAATTATTGCTTTTAAAAATAAATATTTATATTAAATCCTACAGGCGAAGGACCTGTTTCCTTCGAATTTTATTTTTTTTTTTGTATTTCATTGATGAAATGCAAATAAATAATATTTACATGCATAAGAATAAAAATTCATTTAGGTTATTGGAATGATTACCTTGATTTTGCACATTTCAATGTACTGTCTAATACTGAGTATTTGTTAGTGGAATATAAACCTTTTGCTTGGAATACAAACGTATGTCGAGTTCGATTTGTGTTAATTCTTTTTCGATTTCATTTTTACGCTTTCGTATACGCAGAGTTTCCATGGTCATAGGCATGTGATTTAGTTCGTTTATAAGAGAAGCCATTTCTGAAAAAAATGTTGTTACGATATCAATAAGAAGTTGTTTATTTTATTATTACTTTGTTGGGCTTTGCTAAGAGTTTTTAATCGTTCCTCCTCGCTTAGTGCATAATGATCTAAGGGACAATTGTGATCTTTGCCTAATTCACGCTTGCGTTCTTCCTCCTTTTCACGTTTTTCTTTTTCTAGATATCGTGGCAACAGCACATCTTCACGACCTATAGCAATATACATATAGTATTAAATAACAATTCTTCTTATGCACATTTTATACAACTTACTTCCCAGCTTATGTACAGTTCTTTTAGTGCTCGTAGAACACAATGTCTGATGGCTTCTTGCACTTAATTGCGGCTCAGGATCTCTTCTTATATCAGTAGCTATTTTTAAAGTACGGAAATGTTGATCTAAATCGTGCGTAACATCATTTGCCACATCAGCATTCTTTGCATGATTGTGTCCATTTATCGTTTGCATATTTTGTGATCTTGCTGACTGTGGCAACATTTGATTTTGTTGAGATTTATTATCTTCGTAATGATCTTGGTGAACGTAAGCAACTTGGTCGCGCGTATGTATGGAATTAAGGTCAGGTTCATACTGTTGCAAATTATGGTTAGAATTACCAGTTTGTTGGTAACTATTTCTAGCTTCTAATTGATGAAATGATTTTTGCTTCTGTATTTGATGAACATCAGAAGAGCTGCTGCATCTAATCAATTGCAAAAGAATAAATAAATTATAGTAGATACTATTTGTATTAAGGAAACAATTTTTATATTCCAATTTTAAAGCTCTTCTATTTTGTAAAAGCTAAAATATATAATTTAAATAGTATCCCTTTCTTTTACTTTTGAGTAAGTCAGTATTTACCACAAGCCTTGATTAGCGAATAGTTTTGGAATTTCAATACCTCCATCGAAAATTAATTTTAACACATAAATACATATGTACATATATTTATGTATGTACATACTCACTTCTTTAAAGCTTCATATAAGAAATCTTCATCATGTATATCTTCCGTTTGTATTTCTTTATCACAGGATTCAGCTTTGGATAAAGCCGATACAGAACTGGCACTACGTGGCATGCGTTCACGATAGTCCGCATCGCTGTGTTTAGTATTTTGCTTTTCCCGATTGCAGCAACAAGTACAAGCTGACTGTAAGTTTTCTATTTTGTCACGCTGTTGGCTGTAAGAACGTCTACCGGCAAAGTAATGTCGTTTTTCCGTACTAGCGCCTCCTCCAACATCACCCACAGTGCTATCCGCTCTCATTCTAGAAAATCTTTTGGCATCTTGTGCATTTCTACTTTGTGAATCCGATCTACGGGCCATGGACTGCTCTTGAGATTTGTAAAATTTTTGTATATGTTTGTATTGCTTGTTTTCCTGTTCTTGTTTTTGTTGTATCAATTTCTGGTTAGTGGTCTTTTGCAAATCACGTAAACTTAATTTATTTTCGCGCAAAAAGTCCCGCCTATGATTCATTTCTAATAAAAATTACAAAAATACGTGTATTTGGATTAAAAATTAGTTAATTGTTTTAGTATTGTCCTCCTAGTTAAATGTTTGGTTTTTAATCTATCGGTTTCCTTGGGCAACCTGCCGTGCAAGTCTTATGGGTGAGTACTTACTTGACTGTTCGAACACACCGTTTAGAGTTTTAAAAGAAATTGTTGAGGATTGTGTTTTGGTGGCCATTATTTTCTATTAAATCCTTGGTGGGCAATGCGGTTGTGTAAAGTGATAAAAAATAAATTATTATATTTTATCTATTTCAGTCCGATTTTTTAAACGGAATTTCAAAAAATACTCTGTGCTTTGACATTTGTTTTCTATCTTTTTCTCCACGGAGCACAGTTGTCTTTCACTTACAGGGTTGTATTTGGAAGTATTAAAAGTTTTTAGTACTATATGTATGTAGTTAGAATTAGATTATTATTTTAATAACATTTTAAAAATAACTGACAAGGCATAATTAACATTCATATCTTAATATTAAATTAAACTAATATTAGGGAAACCAATATTGAAAAAATTTGCTACAAATTCTTACAAGAAATTTCATTTTTAATAAATAAATATTTTCATAAACTAATTTTCAAGCTCTTATTACAATTTATTTAATTATTTAAGTTGTTTATATGATTTTTCAGCACCTAGTCAATTGGTCCAAGGCCATGATACCCCAAATCTCTGGAATTGCTCAGTATTATGACGAATGGGTGCACAAGCCAGTAGATAGGCCACTAAGACTTTTCAGTCCTTGGTATTTAGAAATGTGCTCGAAAACTCCTTGGTGGTTAATACCCTTAGTTTGGCTACCCGTCATATCTAAATTATTATACAACGAGATTAGAGATGAACGAATGGGTAGCAGTTCTTTAAAGGTAAAGATCATATACCATAAATATCATTTCATACTAAATTAACTTTGTTTTATTTTTCATCTAGTCAACCATTTTAACACTTTACTTTATATGTGGTATACTATTTTGGACATTCCTCGAGTATACTCTTCACCGCTTTGTTTTTCACATGAAAGTTAAGCCCACAACACCTCCGTGGCTTTGTACTTTACATTTCATGATACATGGCCTACACCATAAAGTACCCTTCGACCCTATGCGTTTGGTATTTCCTCCACTGCCGGGTGCCGTTATAGCCTCTATACTGTACGCACCATTAGCATTATGTTTGCCACATCCTAGAATAATATTAGCGGGAGCTTTATTTGGTTATTTATGTTATGACTTGACTCACTACTATTTACATTACGGAAGTCCCAGTATTAAACATTTATATCATATGAAACGTTATCATTATCAGCATCATTTCACCCAGCAAGATATGGGTTATGGCATATCGAGTCCTCTGTGGGATTTTGTTTTCAACACGCAAATACATTTAAAAAAGTTAAGATATCATTTAAAATGGAAATAATTTTTGAGGGAGCATAAAACTATTTGTGTTGTGTACTGTAAAAGTAGGAGAAGTCAAAGTTATTTGCATTTTATGTCGGCTTATATATATATATATATATATATATATATATATATATATATATATATATATATATATATATGTATGTATGTATATATAGTTATATACTAAATAATATATTTATATAATTTAAAAATCCTTGACTGCTTTTAATTAGTCTGTAAGTTTTTAATTTTAAATGTATTTTTATGACCAATTTTTTGTATATAATAAGTATTGTTATAATTTTCATTATTTTTCAACCAAAAAGTATACTATAGTTAATAAAAAATATTTTTTTTAACTCTTAAATGTTGAAACACTATGAAAAATAAAACTTGTGTTGTATGTATATTACTGTTGAAGTCGAAATTCAATTTACGTATATTTTTGTATATTTTTATATGATAGTTGGCTTGTTGGGTTATGTTTACTCTTTTTTTTTAATATAAAATTTACTACTGGAATTAACAACTTTGTTCTTAGAAGTAACGGTTATCTTAAATATTGCTTTCGCCATCTTTAATATAGTGGAAAATTCTTCAATTGTCGTTTTTGTTTGGAGTGCGACTCAAAGTAAAATTTTATTCATAGAGGCCAAAGCTGGTTGTGCCTAGATAAGCAGTAACAAAATATATGGTATGTAAGTAAGCACATTATTTTCTACTAACACAACTTAACTTCATGGTTTACAAGATTTTGACAAAAAGTATTTCCTAGAACTTTTAATAAATGATACATACATATGTACATATGTAGGTGGCAGGGTAAAATTTGGGATTTAGCTTTTAGTACTTTGAGTATAGAAGGGCATATCATAAAACTGCCATATCTTTGGCTTTTCTTTGTCAGTTTTATAACGAATGCATCTTTTGCGAAATGTCACCTCCTGATATTGTTTACAGGCAACTATGGGATAGCTCTCAGCGATGCAAAGTTTTCTAGCGCTATAGTAAACATGACCCAGAGTATTAGAAATCATATTGTTAACAGCTTGCAAGCAATTAATAAATTTCTGTTCGCAACTGCATTTCAAGCTAGAAGATTTAAAGTTTCTTCATAAAATATATTGTTTTTCAATATTTCACTTACATGGGTAACCATTCGGTATTGTTAAGACCATGCAAGCTGGACTTGGACTCCAATATATCATCGCAATAATCGTGGTCACGACAACACATATCAGTTTCACGTTCCGTACCCAAATCATTATAACTTGACGACGTATTGCCAGGACCACACCATTTAGTACCTGGTGCAGTTAAGCCAGTATGCGGGGGTGCGGGTGGCAAAGCTTGGCGATAGATATCTTCATCTTCGAATATTGATTCCTCAAAGGCAGAAATTTGTAATATGAATACAATTGTTACTATAAATATTCCACACAGAAGACTTATTGTCAATAAACGCTTCATTATTAATATATTTAATACGTATCAACGTTTACTTTCCTTTTGTTTACAAAAGACTGAATGCTGATTCAGATTTTTTATTACACAAAAATATTTTGAGCAATATTTAAATATGTATTAGTAAAGGCAACAAAAATGACCTTCCATTTCCCAATGTAACTGATAAGCTATAAACAAAACCAGAAATGTGAATCAAACATGACATTGAGGTACTTGTAACACAGTACTTTGAATATTGGTACTTTTTTAAGCTCACCTTTTAAAAAGCTTAAGTATTCTAAAGTATTATCAACGTACTTCTATCTTACTAAAGTGCTTATCAATTTTTTAAAGCAATTCGTAAATATGAAATAAAAAATCTATCTACAACGTACTACAATGTACATTGTACACACATACATACATATGTATATACAAGATAGGTTTATTTTCCTAAAAATACATTTTTAAACCAAAAATGTTAATTTTTATTTCTACATACATATTTGCAAAGTTATTGAAAGCATACAACAACTATTTTACTTTCGAACCGAATTACAGTCATCTGTATCCTGATCAGTATATTTCAGCATAATGTGTGACGTATGAGATATATAATTTTAGCCAAAAATTCCGATTCAAACCGGAGAAAATGAAATACAAACTTTTAAATAGATGCTCTTATAAAGAAAAAAACTCAAATAACATTAGTTTATTATATCTTTGAATAATTGCTGAACCTTCGACTGTTTCTTTTCTAAGCTTGCCTTCCATTGCTCGGCCGACAAACGATACGTCTCCACACGTAATTTGTGATTTATTAGCTTGCCAAATGGGGTGCCCTTTAACATATTTAATTTGCCTGCTAGTTCTTTAACGATTTTTGCTTTTTGTGCATCCTGAGCGGAAGCAAAACACGACTCCATGACACGTGAACCAAATTTCGTAATAGCCAAATCAACATAAAATCCCTCCAAGTGTTTGAGAAATTTATCGCGTGATTTTTCGCCAATAAATTTGCTCTGCAGAAACACATCACAGATATGGGAGCCATTAGGTGTATTGAACACGGACACTAGATAGTCTGGCGACGTTTCCAATATACAATTGACCATGAAAATTGGTTTATTAAAGCGCAAAATGTCTTGTATTAGTAGGGAGCCATGTAAGTGCACAAAATTTGATTTGTCTTGTTGTAATATTTCAAAGGGTTTTAGTTTTAAAAGGCACAAAAAGAAAGACTTCATGCGTTCTTTGTCACCGCGTATATGCAGAGCTGTTTGTAGAGCCACTATTAATTGGGCCTGTTTGGTCTGCAATCGTAAGCAGGCTGCTGAAAGTGAAGATATTACTCCTGTATGACCGATTTTTAATAATTCCTCTATATGTTCTTGCAGTTCTTGAAAAACATTTTCGAAATCTTCTTTTTCTTTGATTTTAACTAAAAGTTTTTGCACAGCTAAATTTGTTAAAGGCTCTTTGGCCAGTATAGCTAATTTATTAGTAAATAGCATGGCATATATTTGAATCGTTAGTTTTGGACCAGCCACTGTTAATAATGTTTCCAGTAAAATTAAAGAAGATTGATACTCAAAAACTTTTGGCATTTTAGGTCCTTTTTTTGTTTTAGAATTATCTTCAGCAGTTGTTTCGTTTTCTAATTGCTCCTGCTCGTTCTCTAATTTTTTTTCATCATCGTCTTCATCTTCTAAGATTTCAATCTTTTTCAACTTTTCATCCTCATTTGTATCAATTTTTAATAGTGCCTCCATTAAAATTTTTCTACCAAAATGTTTTAACAGTTTCTTATCGATTACTTTAAGAGCAGTGCATATTACACTTAGTAACGCAGAAGAGTGTTCCTGATAGGGAAAGTCACTAAACTGAGGCCACATTTCCAAACGCTGGGCAAATTCTTTAGCTACTTCATGCCAATCACTAGGAACATCAAAGATTTTTCGATTTTGCACCATAACAGCTGCCCTTTTTTCAAATGCAACTTTACCCACGAAAATTCCTGAAAGGCAAAGTATACACGTACGCATAATATGGTTGGCACATGTGTCCCATACAAAATCCTCTAAATTGTTTAACATAAATTTTCCCACTCTTAAAACAAACTTTCCGCAATTTGCTTTGTGTTCTTCTGTGAAATCTGTTTCCAAATTATAGGTTTCCTCGATTAAAAGATCTTTAGTGATTTTGGGTTTTTTGGCTACAGGATGTTCACACTCATCGCCGTTTTCTTGGTGATCCATTTTATTACTTTCATCCGTTTTCAATTGTTCCATGCTCACAGCTCGCAAAAAAGCAATTTCTACCATTTTTTGCAAGACGTGCGAAGCAAAACGATCTGAGCAAATGGGGCGAAAACTATCGGCAAAAGCTTCAAAATAGCGCTCTAGTTGTTGGGCTTCAACAAAACCCAACAAAGACTCCATTGCACTGCAAACAATTTGATTGGATGCAAGGTATACCTCCTGTTCCTTGGTTTGTTCAAACACATTATTGGCCATGTTAACTATGAGGTAATGCAAAATTAGTTACGTACTTTGCCACACTAAACTTAAATATTACCTTTTTCTTCTACATCTTCAAATCCATTCTTCATAGCATCTAATATATTTATAAAATAATTATATTGATCATCTTCAATGAGTGTACCACGGCCATAAATTCCTTGTTTGGCAAAACCTTTGGCATTGCGCAAAAATCTGGAATTTTTCTTCTTTTTCTTATTTCTTTTAAAAGCCGCTTGTCCTTCGTTGCTCTTCACCTCTAAAGACATTTCAGTAGAATATTTCAGATAATTTGTTTAAATAATTTTTAACATGTACATATATTCCGCAAAACGTGATAATTCACAACAAATGCTTCCTTTTTTATAAACATCGCACTCGTCGGAAATGATACCACTGATGAAATCTGTCTTACGGTAATATGGCATCACTCGAAATTAAAGCAGGCCAAAGACGAAGGAACATTAAACAAATTTTATAAATTGATATAAAAATTTAGCGGAAACTTGAATTTCAGTAAAATCATTTAATGCATTTACTATCTTTAAGGTTTTTTTGTTTGTCAACCGATTGAAAGGAAACCCTTTCTAATACGACCACATGATGTTCATGTACATGTTGTTTTAATAAACACGCACAAAATATATAGTATACTCGTAAAACTTAAATAGGTTGTACATTTAAGTTTTAATAAATGTAATACTTATCGTATTAAAAAGAACTTAAAAATAAAAAAAATTAATTTATGGCCTATATTCTACCTGCGAAAGAAAACGTTCGACTTACAATTTATATTGAAAACAACAGTAAAATACGAAAATTTGTTTTTGTTTTCAATATAAATTGTAAGTCGAACGTTTTCTTTCGCAGGTGGGAAATAGGCCATTAAATGTAAAAAAATTAAAAAATTTGCATAGAAGAGTATGGCACACAGTCATAGTCAAAACAAAGTATACTTTATGAGTTTAAAACCAGTATTTTGTATGGCAATACTGGTTTTAAACTCTTAAAGTGTACTCTGTTTATGACTATGACTATGCGCCTATGTAATTAGTATAGTAGTATGTATATGTAAACAATTTTCTTGAAAGTTGAAAGCTTGGTTGAAAGCAAATATTTTGGCCGGTATTACATCTCTAGAACAACACAATGTACAACCCTGTATTTGTCCTTTTGGCGTCATTATTGAAATTGTCAAAAAACAAAATAATTATCCGTTGAAATAAATAAGGGAATTTGTGTTAAATTATTAAAAAAAATTGCCTAATATAAATCTAAAAAATGGACTTTCAATTCGTATTACCGCTGGTAAACAGCGATCTACTCAATTCCAGTCGTGATAACTACTATGTGAAGCATTTGTACAGCCCGGGCGAAATACCTGACAAGTTAAGAGGTAAGAAGAATTATTTTAATCACTATGGACGTAAAATAATAATTTTATTACAGCTTGCAAGCAAATGCTCCACCAGGGAGATCCATTTTACCTGTTCGATCATTTTGATACTTATTATGCGGTCATCGAAAATAAAAACACAGACTCTGTGGCCATGACCAATCTGATGCGTAGCTTTGATTTACTGTACTTGACTGTCGACAAAATGGGAAACCAGTTAGCGCCCTTTTTGGCTGTGAGTGATCCACCAACGCAACAAGATCGGAATCGTTACTTGAATTTGGCCAAAATGAGTTTATTTTTAATTGTGAACGTGGTACGTAAGATTGATGCGAATATTGCACGTATGCAACAGCAGCAACAAACAAATCTCCAAAAAAAGCGAGGTAAACAGTCTGATACCTTAGAGCAGTATCCTGATTGGGATACAAAGAGGGGCAAGTTTCTGGTGCAACTATATAATGTCATTCAGTTCCCTTTGGAAAAACTTTGGAGTCCACCAATGGCGGAGGAAAACTTTGTTAAGTAAGTAAATGAAAAACATACTTATGATAATTTAAGTGGGATTATGAACACAAAATGCAGTAGCAAAGCAGCTCTGGGCTTGAAAAAGTTTTCGCATTGTATAAATTACTTTATAAGTGTGGCCAGCCTTGTGTTTCTCACCCGCACTTGTTAATGATTACATATTGCATTTAACGGTATCGTTCACAGTTATTTAGAACTTTCAATTGACATGTGCAAATATACATATATACATACAAAAGACATTGAAATTGTTGATGGCATTATATCCTTTTTGTTTTGCCAAATGAATCTTCCATCAACAGGTGACTCGGGGGAAGAAGTAAATCCAAACTATAAAAAAGGTGAAGTAAGTTTAGATCAGAAAAAGAAAAAGTAAATGGGAGCTAAGAATTACATAAATATGTATTAATAACTTATTTAAGATGGTTGGAATTGCCAAGGCTTATACATAGAAACTACGGTCTCGAGGTCAGGAAATTTATGGTATTTGATATTTTCAAATTACATTATTTTTTTCATATTTTGAAGCATTAAATTGGATGTATGTATATAGATATCTTGCGTATTTTTTTCCCCATTCCTTTCAACAAAAACGTAAAAAATTTTTAACACATATACCTGATTTACATTAAGCATTTTTTCATGAAATTTCATGAATTTTGTTGCATGCAACTTTTTCTATTTGCTAATTGCAGCGCTATAAAAAAGAATTTTATAGAAAAAAGGGCTTAGAATGAATCTCTGATGCATTTTTGACAACTTTTTTGATATAAGGTGCTCCTCCAGGCCTCGTATTGGCAAATAAAAAATTTTCATGCAACTAATTGCATGAAAAAAATGCTTAATGTAAATTAGGTAATACTGTGATTTTCTGAACAAGACAAGAAACATATGGGCATTTCTACGAAAAAATTTAGTTTTTGTCGCGTGCGACAGCAAGTTATTAAGCTTATATTTCAGAACAAGGTATCAGATTTTTCTTAAAATTTTAGCTAATGTAGAGCTACCAACGGCCTACACTAATATTTAAAAAAGTTAAAAAAAATTTCGTTTTCTTTGAAAAAAAAAAAACGAACGTGTTTGGTGTCGCACGCTACAAAAAATTGATATTTCTGTGGAAAAGCCCAATATACTTTGTACAATGTTGTATTTTAATTTTCAACTTTTCCGCCAAACTTCAATTATATTTAGTTTGTTATGCGACATTTGCTATCGCACCTTGGAAATCCTGCATGTACGAGCCGACAGTCGCCATATTGTTGAAACAATATTTCAAGTTTTTGGCACCGCTATTAAACGCTACCAACATGCCATGACTTTTCCTGTGCGTATTTTACAAATTCTACGTACTACCGAACATGCTGCAGTCTCTGTAGCCAATGGCATTAATGTCCTCCACGAAGAATATGGCATAACTAGTATATTTTCAGTATTAATTAAAGAAATTGTCGAGAGCTTAACTTTGGATTCAGCTGACAGTGGCGTTTCACGTAATTTCTCGAATTTTCTCACTGAACTGTCATCCATAGCACCTAAACTAATGATACCACATCTCTCAACGTTGTGTGATGAGTTGTTAAATTGTGAATCTCATGTTTTGCGCAATTGCATTTTGCAAATAATGGGCGATGCGATAGTGGGCGAACTAACTTCCGAAGAGTTATCCGATGAATTAAAGGAAGCACGTAATGAATTCTTGGAAAATCTCTTAATGCATATTAATGATGTGTCGGCCCATGTACGTGCAAAAGTTTTACAAATTTGGAATCATTTGAAAGAAGAAGAGGCCGTGCCGCTCTCATTTCAATTAAAAGTTTTATGCGAGGCAGTAGAAAGACTGGAGGACAAAACATCAACGGTGAGAAAGCAAGCAGTGCAATTGATTAAAGCTTTTTTGGAAAGAAATCCCTATTCAGCAAAATTAACTTTGGCCGAATTGCTGCAGAAACATGATGAAGAAGTGCAAAAAATGGAAAAACTTACAGAACTTCTAGCCGAAGAACGTAAAAAAGCCGAAGCGCTGGAACAACAATGGAGTTTGGTCATACCAGAGATATTACCTTTTGTGGAAGAAAGTATTCGTCAGCACAATGCACCACCAGAAACCCAAGAGAATTATGAGGACTTGGTACAAAGAATTTCCACTATGCTGCTCGAAAAGAACTATAAAGAAGCTGTGGTTCTAGTTAGAAAGGCAGATCATGTAGCAGGCAATTCTGATATAAGATTATCCTTAAGACACGAAGAACAATGTGCTTACTATATGGCTTTGCTGAAATCATATATATTCTTAGCCAATGGCTGTAAGGATAGTGTAAGTTTTTATTCACTTTTATTGGATACAGATGCTTTGGTAAAAGAAAAATTTTATATATAATTTTGGTATTTTTATTTTAGAATGAAGAATTGGGCACCCAAATAAAAACAGTGCAATTTTTACAAGATTCAATAGAATTTTCTAAAGTTGTTTCTCGTGCCATGCCCAAATTACAGGAAATGCTGTTATCCAAAACCAACTCCGATGTTTACGAGGCTGTCGACCTTTTCACCACTGGCTATATGTTCGGCATCAAAGGTACTGAGAATGGCATGCGGCAAATGTTGTATTTAGTATGGTCCTCGGACAAAGAGAAACGAGATGCTGTAGCAGACGCCTACAAGAAGGTTCTATTTACCACAGATCAAACTGGAAGGTAATTTCGAAAATAAAATTTTGCCATTTAAATATTTAAAATTCAACATAATTTTCATACCCACTGTGTAGGGCTCATGCTTTGTGCGTAGTACAAAATCTTTCAAAGTTTTTGGAGGGTTTGGAATATGGCCACTATACAGCATTGGAATGTTTGATTAAGGAATGGGTGAGCAGTGAGGACATCGATGGCGTTATTATACAGGTACTGTTCGAAAGATTTACTTTAAAACTTGAGGGCACAACCGAAAATGAATCACGCTTGGCCTTGCAATTCTTAATAATGTGCTCATATGCCAAATCATCTATAGCTTCGTCCAATATAAATGTAATTGAGACAATTGGCTTAGGACCTCGTGGCAAATGTGATCCCCGTATTTATACTGGTTGTTTAGAATTTCTCTTGAATTCTATCGATTCCACTTTAAGTTCGAAATACTACAAACGCTATGATGCCGATTCGGCTATCGTGCAAAAAGTGACAGATATGTTTACGAAATTTGTTTTTCATCCTCGCGTGCCCGATTTCGATAAGTTGGCCATGAAAACGTTGCAATTCTATTATACAATGTGTCAAACACCGGATGTGATTGCACAGAACATTGTTATAGAGTTAATCAAGAAGTTTAAAGCTTTTTCAGTGAAATTGTGTGAAATAACCGCCTCACAACAAGCTCAAGCCCTTGAAACGCCATTTTCGCAACAAATACCGGAAACACAACCTACCACACAGATGCACTCCCAAACATTGGCAATGCTAAACAACAATAATAACCAAGATGGAAATGCAACACAAATGCGTATGCCCGTGTTTTTATTAACACGTTTCGTCTTTATAATTGGCTATATGACTCTGAAAGAGATGATATTTTTGGATATAGATGTATATAATAATATGAAATATCGCCAAGAATTGACAGAATGTGAGGAAAAGAAGAAGAAGAAAAATGCTTTGAATGCACACAATCATAACAGACGTAAAACGGGGAATTTAAATATGTCGGCTACAGAGTCTTTGAAGAGGTTATCGGTGGCAGCAGCAGAGCCACAACAAGAGGTAAGATAATCTAATGGAAAGTCTTAAATATTTATTTATTGTGCCATATCGTCGGTTGAAATACCAAACCGCGTAACTTACAATTCAAAATCGTATTTTTTTTTTCTAAATTAATTATTGCTTATTACATCGAAACACATGCCCTTACAAATTTTCAAACCTTTATCACAATTGAATTGAATAATAAAAATTAAAAATTTTAAAAACCCCCGAATATATCTAGAGAGGATGCGATATCTTCTAAACGGCTGGACCGATTTTCTTAAAACATGGCTAAGAACCCTCTCGATCAAGTCGCCTTTCAAACAGAAAAAACTAAATCAAAATCGGTTTGCCCGTTTGGTCTGTACGTGGACACGGACAGACACACATATACACAGACACACACTACAAACTTATAACACCCCTTTTTTTAGTCGGGGGTTAAAAATAAAAACAAAGATACTTTACTTCAGTTACTTTTTTTTCGATTATTCAGTTACTCCACCTGCCGAGAGTGCGGATGAAGGATTATTTGGCCAGTTCGTAGAACTAATACGCCACCACCAATTCACACGTATTGACGTGCTATAATTTAATTTCGATTTCTTTTAAAAATTCAGCCAAAACAAAATAGTTTTCTATAGTTTCTTCTTAAAAAAATTCATTTAAAGAATAATTTTGTTTAGTTTTTCTAACTGACTCCACAAAAAAATGAGGAGGTTATCAATCAATTCGTCTGTATGTTTTTTTTTAAGTTACTTCATAATTCGGTACATTTTAGACCAATTGGTCCCACTGTAAAAAATTGGGCGGTGACACGCCCACAATTTTTTTATTTGATTTTATGATATTCTACTTATTTGATTGCGTCGAAACCTAGCAAACACTTGGTTCTTATAATTACACAATTTTGAAGTTGAATAAATGGGCGGGCCTCGCCTATTATAATTTATTATTATATTTCGTATAGTTGTACTTAACCGATTTTTAGAAACTTACCACAAACCTGGAGCTGTAAAATAGACACAATCTTCCATTTGAAAAAATGGGCGCAGTCACGCCCATTAAAAAGTAATATTTTATTTCAAGTGGTTCTACTTGACTGATTTTAACAAAACTTAACACACCCTGAGTTCTGAAAAACACAATATTGCATTTAAAAAATAGGCGGAGGCACTCCCGTTAAAAATTTAATTTTATATATCAAGTTCTAGAGTGTGGCACAAGCCATAAAATAAAGCCTTACAAGCAATCTCATTAATTTCAAAATGTGTGTGTATATTGCTCCGTTATTGTAAAACAAAGCTTTCAAAAGAGATGTGTTTTGTTTACGATATGAATACTGCAGTACAGAACAAAACTGCAATAGAACAATTTTGAAGTAAAACCAAGCCTTTCAAAACAAAAATTAATCAGAACATCAAAATTCACACAGAACGTTCAAAACATGTTTGAATGTTCTGATAGCAAAGAAAAATTTCCATATAAAAAAAGAATTGCGCTTCGTTAGGAATATGAAAGCTGAAAAGAGGTTTTATTTACTATGAAATAATATCATACATACTTACTTAGTCATGTTTTAGACTTGGCAGTTTTTCTTGAAGCAATTATCTTCAATTCTCTTTTAAAACTGCTCGTTTGTTTACACTCAGACGGTTTTTTGTTCAATTTTCCTATTGTTTTAATGCTGCGAATGAAAGAACAAAAGAGAATTGAAGTAACTTTTCTGTACAAGCAAGTCAGTACCCCTCTTCTTTCCTCTTTCCTCTCTCTCCCATAAACTCAGACTTGCTTCAAGAAAAACTGCCGAGTCTAAAACATGAGTTATGTACATACATTTATATATAATAATTTGTTAATTTTTATTTTCAATATATGTATATATATATGTATACATAAATATATGTACATACATAGTTTGCATGTTTGTGCTCGTGTTCTAGTGCAATCGATGTTTCTGCTATGATTTACTGTTGTTTTGTTTCATTCTCGCTTTATTTTTTGATGTTCTACTTGTTTTGAGAACACAAGCACTAACAAAAGTGCAGAGAAAAACTTTTCGAAAATAAAAAATAAAAAAACGAATTTTGAGCTAGATTTATTTCTATTTTATACGCCGACGAAAGACGAAAAAATAATTTTCTCTCACTCTCTTTACATACACAATAAACAGTGTGCCCAGATTTTGAAATAAAATTAAGCTAAATCACGTATGTCTTTAACATAAATCCGTTTAGCTAAATCCGTTTTTAAAAAAGCTAAAAAAAAGAAGCTAAGAGCTTAATAAAAACTTTAAAGCTAAATCCAGAAGAAATAAGCTAAATTTATCCTAAAATTAGCTAATATGGTCACACTGACAATAACCAAATTTATCAATTATAAGAGCAGAATTCGCTGAGTAAATTCGTCATTATTGTGCTTCATGCTAGGAACACAATTGGGACGAACGACGAATTTCGTCCACGTCGACGAATTCGTCGATAAGAATTCGCGGCGTAAATTCGTCGTGTGAAGCACAATAACAACGAATGTACTCAGCGAATTAAGCTCTTATAATTGATAAAGTTGGTTATTGTCAGTGTGACCATATTAGCTAATTTTGGGCTAAATTTAGCTCATTTCTTCTGGATTTAGCTTTAAAATTTTCATTTAGGTCTTAGCTTCTTTTTTTAGCTTTTTTAAAAACGGATTTAGCTTTTTTAGCCTTTTTTAATCCAACTTGCGTATTCTCTAAAAATATATTAAAGACATACGTGATTTAGCTTAATTTTATTTTAAAATCTGGTCACACTGTTTATTGTGTATGTAAAGAGAGTGAGAGAAAATTGTTTTTTCGTCGTTCGTCGGCGTACAAAATAGAAATAAATCTATCTCAGAGTTCGTCACGCACGACGACTTTCGTTCTATGGCGGTGTTGTGTTCATTTTCATATGCACAAATGTGTTTTATTTATTATGACGAAAGTTCGCACCGAAAAATTCGTCGTTCGTCCCAGTTGTGTTCCTAGCATCACACGACAAATTTACGCAACGAATTCTTATCGACGAATTCGTCGACGTGGACGAAATTCGTCGTTCGTCCCAATTGTGTTCCTAGCATTACGCTTGATTTATTTTAGTGATAGTCATGTTTTGTTAGTTTTGTTTTGTTGTTTATGTTAACACTGAAACAGTCTGCTTGGCAGTAGTGTGAAATAGAATACAAAACGTTTAGAACGACTTACGCAGCCCTTTATCAAGTACTTCTTAACAAACAGATTTAAATTTTTTATTTTTGTTTGAGTGAGCTTAATTCCAGTTTGGTCCAATACATTTTGTTTCGAGAATGTTCCATCAGATCTTGACATTGAAGTCGGTTTTTTTGGCAGAATTATTTTGTTCTCTTCTATACAAATAAAAAAATGTAGTTACGTGATTTTGCATTTCAGCTAACGAAAACGAGCTAATCCTCATTTCCATAATTAAAACTAAAAATATTCTTCCCCTCGTTTATACTTTCAGCCCGATGAAGACCTTGTTGGAGCCACGGCAGAGGACAATATAGCCGAACTTATCAACCACATATGCGAAGAAGTCCTTTTGTTTGGTGAAAATGCTCTGCTGGCCAAAATCGTCCCTTACGTCATGGAAATTTGTAAATATCCTGCGAAATATCGTTTTCCCTGCCTTCAACAAGCAGCCACTTTAGCACTCATACGTTTCATGTCTGTGTCATCAAGATTTTGCGAGGCCCATATGCCCTTCCTAATGAATATACTTAATTATACAAAAAATATCAAAATCAAGTGTAATATTGTCATTGGCTTGTCAGATTTAACGTTTCGTTTTCCCAATGTAATAGAACCGTGGACGGGACATTTCTATTCAACATTGCATGAAGAAAACAATGAAATAAGATTGACAGCAGTGAAAATGTTGTCCCATTTGATACTGCACGAAATGATACGTGTGAAGGGACAAATAGCCGATCTGGCCATGTGTATAGTGGATCCTCATGATGAGATCAAAAATATTACACAACAATTCTTCAAGGAAATTGCCAATAAATCAAATATCTTGTATAATGTTTTGCCCGATATTATATCGAAATTGAGTGATACCAGTATGAATTTGGAGGAGGAAAAATATCGTATTATTATGCGTTACATATTGGGCTTAATACAAAAAGATCGTCAGGTAGAGACTTTAGTCGAAAAGTTGTGTCTGCGTTTCCCAGTTACGCGCGACGAACGACAATGGCGTGATATTGCCTACTGTTTGAGCTTGTTGTCATATAATGAAAAAACCATTAAGAAATTAATAGATAATGTACAATATTTCAAAGACAAAGTGCAAGTGGATGAAGTTTATCAATCCTTCAAACTGATCATCAGCAATACATCGAAACTGGCTAAACCCGAGTTAAAGACTGCTATACAAGAGTTGGAGACGCGAATCAATGAGTGTCTTGAAATTAGAGATCCCAATGAAGAGAAAAATGTCACGGAAGAGAACGAAAAAGACACTGTTCCGACTGGTGGTAGTAATCAAAATAAAGGCAAATCCAAATCAAAAACTTTTAAAGCTCCAAGTAGAAATTCCAATAAGAAAAGTGCCGGCAAAGCAGGCAGACGAAAATCATCATCTGAAGAAGATTCGGACTTTTCGTCTCAAGATGCAGTTGCCAGAAAGGGTTCAAATAAATCGAGACCTGCTCGAGCTAAGAAAGTAGTATGTTCGCAGAGTGAATCGTCTAGTGATTCGGAAGATGAACGCCTTCTACCTGCCAAAAGTAGTAGAAACCCAGTTTTTCCGAAAACTGCTGTTTCAAAAACAAACACATCAGTTCGGAGCAGTGGTAGAACATCACGTAGTAAAGTTATAATACAGGAAACGGGAAGTTCGGAAGAAGATTTGCCACAACGCAAACGTGGCCGCCGTAATAACAAATAGTATAGTTTATATTTGTTGTATCCATCCTGCTCCGATAATCTTTGTTTTATTTGTATTGAAATGTTTTTTATAAATAAAATTTTATATAACTTACCAAGCTTGGATTTAAATTGAGAATTAAGGATAGATTTTTTCAAACGATTCTTTCGTTTTGAAATTTGTATGGAACACATTTTTTGAAACGAATTTCGTATACAAATTTGAAAAGTTTACGAACTGTTTATACAAAATCTGCCTATTAGTTGCTACAACAAAACGTTTTTAAACAGCTCTCCCAACTTTCGTTCCAGAAAGCTTTAAAAAAATATTAGAAATACTGAGAGTTTTGAGAATATTTTACTAAAAATAATTCTTACGCACAATTGGTCGTTCGTGTATGAGCTTCCACTCTAATCAACATACGTGATTCATTAGTTTTCATCTACACAATTTAACGTAAAATCTAAAATTAGCATTTTAAATCTTTCTATTTTTTTATTTATATTTTTTGTGTTATGGTGTTATGGAAATCATTTCGGCACCAGCTTAAGCTACAGAAAGTGAAAATTTGCTAAAAAAAAATAAAAATAAACGCAAAAGTAAATGCAATTCTACGAGCGTATGCTAATATAGATTCCCCCCCCCTCCCCCCACCCCCAAAATTAAGTATCACAGTGCACCTGTGACACTTTTCTATAAGAAAATTGTGCTGTGTCACAGCAGTAAAATTTTCTATAAGAAAATTGTGCTGTGTCACAGCAGTAAAATTTTCTATAAGAAAATTGTGCTGTGTCACAGCAGTAAAATTTTCTATAAGAAAATTGTGCTGTGTCACAGCAGTAAAATTTTCTATAAGAAAATTGTGCTGTGTCACAGCAGTAAAATTTTCTATAAGAAAATTGTGCTGTGTCACAGCAGTAAAATTTTCTATAAGAAAATTGTGCTGTGTCACAGCAGTAAAATTTTCTATAAGAAAATTGTGCTGTGTCACAGCAGTAAAATTTTCTATAAGAAAATTGTGCTGTGTCACAGCAGTAAAATTTTCTATAAGAAAATTGTGCTGTGTCACAGCAGTAAAATTTTCTATAAGAAAATTGTGCTGTGTCACAGCAGTAAAATTTTCTATAAGAAAATTGTGCTGTGTCACAGCAGTAAAATTTTCTATAAGAAAATTGTGCTGTGTCACAGCAGTAAAATTTTCTATAAGAAAATTGTGCTGTGTCACAGCAGTAAAATTTTCTATAAGAAAATTGTGCTGTGTCACAGCAGTAAAATTTTCTATAAGAAAATTGTGCTGTGTCACAGCAGTAAAATTTTCTATAAGCAATTACAATGATTTTGTCTGCATAGATTTTCTTATATATTTTTTTCTTTAAAATCAAGCGTGTGCAGTGTTGCCCATAGAAAGAATTCTCTTACAATGACGTCAATTAGACTTGGGTCGAACTCGTTCACTAGTTCATTTTTGCCACAAACCACTGATCAAACCCATTTAAATTACATGGGTTTGATCATTGCTTTGTGGCAAAAATGAAATAGTGAACGAGTTCGACCCAAGTCTAGTTGTCATATCCTGCAAGAAGCATACACTATGACAATGCTTCCCCTTATCGAAAATTGTGATTGTAATTTATAAAGTTCATGAGGTTTTTGCTGTTGTAATATTTGTTGTAGATGTGCCTGGTTTTTTTTTTGAAGATTTGAATTTCCAATATTTTTAAAAATCACGCTTTCTTATAATTCGTTAAAATATGTATGTATGTATGTATTTTGGTTTGAACCCGCTACTTATCATGTGTAAAACATGTCAAAATATTTTGAAATGTGATATTGAAGGACGCGTGCCTTTAATTATAATAATGCAGACGACTTTCGAAGTTCATTATTATATTAAAGATAATTTTAGAAAAACAAAAAGAATGATGCAAGTTATGTTTACATCTCTAAGTAGATTAAACACACTTAGTTACTTTGGACATAAACCATGTTGGTTCGCCCTCAGTTGAGCATTAAAATTCATTTATCACACGTTCAAAAAAAAAACCATATACAATGTGTATCGATTACACAGCATGCACAATATACGCAAGAAATTCTAATCACAAGCTGGTATTGGTTGGTTGCTAAGGACCACCCTCTTTTTTTCTGTGATTGCATGGATAAATTGTTGTGTGTTGTGTAAAGCATAAAACATGCGTACCAATGACTTATGACAATATAATATGCAAGATATACCAGTAAATAATGTTTGCACATCTTAACTTTTATTTTAATGGGAAATTGATATTATGTGTATGCTTGGTGAGGAAAATGTATGTACATATGTAGGTTGTTTCTAACTTTAAATAAAGAAGTCTTTCCTACTCAAATAATTATGATTTGGTCTTATCTTATTAAAAAGAAAGATCTTTGAAGTTTGTAGAGTAGCACAATGTTACTTCCTTGCATAAAATTCGACTAGTCCAAACATGAGTCAATATATTCCGTAAAAAGTGAAATTTATTCCATAGAGGAGTAGGACTGCTATACTACTCCAAATACATATAGTATATGAAGCAGATATGTTGCATTTAATATTACGATTTCCTAGGTGTGACCATATTTTAGCTAGTCCAATTTGAGCAAAATGTGCCATGTACTTAACAAACTTGGCAGCCTCTCAGAGTTTTCTGAAGTAGTTAGCACGTTGACTACAAAACCCAAGGTCTGGTCCTGGGTTCAATCCCTGTATCCAACAGTCATTAAATAACAACACCACGCATTTTCTGATGTGTATTATTGCCCTTTTGTAACGGTTGTTGTAGGAAAGTCCAAGTGATGAAGGCATAGTCACTGGTCACTTGAACTATACCGACTTCAGCATATGCTAATCCTAATGTATCATCAGAGCGCCCTCATTCGTTTTGTAGCAGAATCATCGGCGAAATAAAATAACTAATAAAATGGCTAATAAGCACAGCTTCATTATTAAAAACGTGCAAAAAACAGAGTTGTAAAAGAATGAAGCCTTTCTCTGTCTCTTCCTTCACCGCCTTCACTATCCCTTTCTTAAAGAAGGTAACACCTAGTAATAGTGATAGGCATTCATTGCCTGAGTGTTACTTCTTTTTGGCAAATAAATACGCCCGTAAATTGTTATTCCTGTTCACTTAAAATTTTTATATTACTTTTTTTTTTTGGACTGACAGTCTTATCGCTACACATCTCTTATAAAATGTTTGCTTAAATCTTAGAAAAAGTTGATGTGACTTGACCTATTGGCTATTAACATAAATTTGTAGAAAATTTAATATCGAGTCCATCTGCCTTATCGTGGTTGGCGTATTTCAAATACGACTACGACTGTTTGGTAATAGATTAAAGAAAAACTGTTGAAGTCTTCTTTAATCTATTACCCATTTAAAATACGCCAACCATCATAAGGCAGAATATTTGCATGCCTCAATGAAAATACCCTATCGGAAACTAAGTTAACTTTAAACTAACTTTAAGCTAACTATTTCGCAACTAGTGCCGACTGTAACATGTATTACCTTCCAATGGAAACAACTAACTATTTTAACTATTTTAATTGTCTCACTCTGAATTACTTTTCAACTAATTTAAAGTTGATTTTATTTAAGTCACCTGATAGTCGGTAAATTTAAATTTTTTGTTTGCTGGGGTTCGAAATATGTATTATCACACGTTGTATTGTAAACGCGCTACTACCCAGCTAAGGTATCATCTAAAATAATAACAGCAAAATATTAATATAAAATTGAAATGAGTTTCAAAGTAGCTGAGAGTTAATTTGTTGGCTCTCACCAAATCCGATTATGTACTCAACTCAAGAACTGATTTTGTGTTAGTTCGGGATGACATTGTAGTTAGCTTTTAGTTAGTCTAAAAATGTTAACTATAAGTTGATTATTTTTGTAGTCAACTATATATTCTCCAACACACATATGTATGCATAGACACATAAATATGTACCCTATCGGAAATTTGGCTAACTTTAAACTAACTTTAAGCTAACTATTTCGCAACTAGTACTGACTGCACTTGGATTACTTTGCAATGTAATCAACTGACTATTTTAACATTGCGATGTCCTAGGCGGTAGTCAATTGTCTCACTAGGCACTGCTTTAAGCTAACTTAAAGTTGACTTTTTTAAATCACTTGGTAGTCAGTAAATTAAAAAAAAAATGTAACATCATTCGTTGTGTACTCAACGCGCTACCACTCGGCTAAGCTGTCATCTAAAATAACAATAGCAAAATGTTAATATAAAACTGAAATGAGTTTTAAAGTAGCTGAGAATAAATTTGTTGGCTCTCACCAAATTCGATTACGTACTCAACTTTAGAATTAATTTTGGGTTTGTTCTGGATGACTTTGCAGCTAGATTTTAGTCAGGCTT
This sequence comes from Tachina grossa, assembly GCA_949987645.1. Classification (NCBI taxonomy): domain Eukaryota; kingdom Metazoa; phylum Arthropoda; class Insecta; order Diptera; family Tachinidae; genus Tachina; species Tachina grossa. Next base: position 142,448,557 of record OX465278.1, read on the forward strand.
AGAAAAGTTAACACATTCTCCGACAGGGTAAATATCATTTAGAAAAACCACAGTATTGCGCTCCCAACAGTCACCGTAAGTCCCAAATCACACTGTGCAAGTCTTATTGCTAAGCTGATTAGTTTCAGGGAGAGAGAGAGAGAGAGAGTCTCTCTCTCCTAATAAGCTTAATCAGCTTAGCAATAAGACTTGCATAGTGTAAATAGGGACTAATGACACGCTGACAGGATTAAATCATTAAAACTGACCACAATTAGTGTTTTATGAACGTGTGTAAAATTGAGTGTGTTTACGTTTGTTAAATTCCTCTTGCCAACTAGATTTATACATTGCTATTAGTGTCCTGCACAAGACATCTTATAAGAACTTTCAAGACGAGAGATTTTTCAAATGCTTTACTACAGCGAAATCTTATAAAAGAAACGTTAACAACACTGTTTGCAATAAATTTGTTTGACTATTGTAGGTATAAGAGTAAAGAAGAAAACACTTCGTGACGGAAAAATTTGTGATACTTGCTTTTTTCTACGCATGAGCGCGTGTACAAACGTCATGCATTTATGTGTGTATGATCTTTTATTTTTCTGCGCACATCCAAAGGCACACACATGCATTAACATTAGTTGTATGCGGTTAATTACATAATAACTTATCATCTACATATTACACACACGCTCAAACGTACAATATGAAAAATAACAAGCATTCACTAATCAACAGTACTTCTTTTGAGTGTTTGTTACAAACAAGCTGGCTTGGCGACATCGCTAACACTGATATACACGTACACCAATACATCCATCGTGCCTCGCTTATAGTACGACAGCATATATTATTGGTTTAGTATAATACATGCGACGTGAATACATTTAAAAATCATGACATATTTACATTTAAAGACTGTTTACGCAGGTCTCTAATTGCTATTGCCAGTCATTGCCATCACCATCGTTATGCTCGTCTCATCATTATCAATGACGCGCCAGGCGCGTGTCTTGTCTTTTATTGGGAGTCTGTCAGTCATTTTTGTTGCATTTTACTGCGGCTTACACATACATATGTACATCTGTACATGCTCAAAGGGTATTTAATTAAGCGCTTCCTATCTTTTAATTTAACATAACACTCTGCTTCCTTCCACAAGTCAGGCAGGCGAATCGTCTAAAATATTTGTATGAAAATCACTTCAAAAAAAATGTGTGCTTTTCATATAAATTGTCTACTCAAGTTGACCGTTCGGGTTGTGAAAACCGGGTGTAAATGAAACGAGATACCATCGAAATTTTTAGTTTTTTTTTTCAAAGTCTTATCGATGTCGTTATGTATGTATTTTCAGTTCACATTACCTCGACGTGAGATGAGCAGGCTCTCAAATCCTACGGGCAGAATGTTCAATCAGTCATGTCCTGTTTGTGTAGCTTGAACAATATGACCGCTATCAACTGTTAAAAGTTTGGGAGTCCCTGTTGGAAGACCTTTTCTATACATACATATGTATATCTTCAATGTTCTTAATACTATTTTTTAATCCGGCTGTGTAAGTGTTTGTGTTTTCTGTACGTCTATTGCGCGTATTTTACGGTTTGATGTCACTGAGATTTGAATAAAGTTTTTTTTTTCAATTATCCTTTTTAAAAAAATAATAGTTTATTTTCATTGTTGCTTAGCTTTAGTGTTATGGGCTACGATAATTATTATTTTTATTGGTATTGTGATCAGTACCTGGATTCTGTAACTGTTTGCGAATCGAAAATCGCAATATGTATTTATTGACACATTTATTCACTTGCGGTAACGATAATGTGATTCCGTAATTTCTTTTTTTCGATAGTCTCCAGCTTTATCTTACTCACCATTTAATTCAATATTATATGGTATCTCTGTATAGAAAATGTGAAAATAAGCGAAAAGCACAAAGAATTATAAAGAAAAACTCAATGAATTTGATCTTGTGATTTAATTTTATTTTTACCCAACCGACAGCGAATATCGTTAAAATATGTCGATAAATTTTCGTTATACTTATTATTGCCATACGATTATCATAATAAAAGTTACATATGAATTGTAATGAAGTTTTCTTTCAAAAACAATGAAACAAACTGATTTTTGCCAAGTAATAAAGAAGTTATGTACTAACGAATAAAAAGTCAGGGCCAAAAATTAAAAAATAAATTTTTCAAGTCAAATAACTTGGAAACTGAAAGAGATAAAATGGTACTCTAAGCATGTTTTATTTTTATTATTGAAATCAGTCCCTATTTACAAAAGTTACAAGCTCCGAAAGAATTTCAATACCCGCACTTTCCCACTTTGAGGCGCTTTGGAGCTACCCTGTCTTACAACAGGGTGCCTCAAAATATGCTTTCTAAAAATTTCAACACTTCTACTTTCCAAAACAGTTGGTTTCATCGAAATCGGTTGACTAGTTCAAAATTTGCGGACTTTTTACCACTTTTTTTTTAATTCGCGCCACTGTGCAATGCAAGACCATTTGCACAAGATTGTGAATTGGGCTAATATGTAAATATTATATTTATTATTATTAATATAATATGACCTGCAACGCCACTTAATTTTAAGTTTTACTTAAACGCAGTTTAATTTTTTAGTCGTAAAATTAAATGCTCACTTAAATACTATGAAAGTATGGTAGCACTGTGAAATGTTGATAGTTCAAAAAGAAAACAGATGTTTAATATAAATAAGAATGTTAGGTTATAAACATGTAGAAATTTAAAATTGCATAAAAACAAATTTTATGAAACCAAGATTGTCTTAAAATGTCACCATTTTCAGATGCATAAACTTCGCACATCTGACAAATATTTATCTGGCAATAATTTTACAATGTGTTCACACGATTGTGATAAATTTGTCAGTTCACACGGTTGTCATATGCAAAAATTGTTGCAACTGTTGTTATGCGTTGCCAGACTCGAAGCATTTGTTATAAATTTTTAAGTATCAATCGTTTGTGGTTGTGTTAAGTGTAAAAAATTAAAATATAAATTATTATAGACCATAAAGAAGCAATTGCAATGATTTTGGCTGCATATATTTTATTATATCAAGCGTGTGCACTGCGGCCCATAAAATGTCACCATTTTCAGATGCATAAACTTCGCACATCTGACAAATATTTATCTGGCAATAATTTTACAATGTGTTCACACGATTGTAAGATGTCTGACAATTCGTTGACAGCTGCTAGGCAGTATTGCAATGGACTGACAATGCTTTTTCTGGCAACGATGTCAAACAAAAATAGCCAGTTCATACGGTTGTAAGAAATTTTTAGCACATTTTACTGACAATATTGTACGATCTGACTACCGTCTGTACATAGATTTGCGTTTTACAAAATAATTTTTTGTTTAAATATAATTTATTTTAAATATATGACAACGCTGGAACATCTGCAAGGTGTCTTGAAATATTATTTATGTATGATATACTCACATATGTATATGGTTTCCTTCCTTTAACGGAATGCCTTCATTACACATTTTAGGAAAGAACAAATCAGTGATGATAATTTCGCATATTTTTCAAAAAAATATCTTATTGAAAATAAAATTTCCTCTTTAACAAATGTACATATGTACATACATATGACAAGTAGTTTTTACATTTTAATCCCCTTTAAATAACGATAATTTTAAGATGAAAATAGGATTAAAATACTTTTTTTTTGGTTCAAAAGAAAAGACATTTAAAAATCATCAAATTGTTGTTTAAAAATTTATTTTATTGAACTATTGTGACATAACAATGGTTACAAATGGGTATTTGACAAGACAATCGGCTTAAAATTTGCTGTAATTTAAAAGAAAAGAGAGAGTATTTAAACATAGAGTATTTAAACATAGCTACATATGTATGTACATACATACATACACATGTATAAATGTAAGGAAGTGTGTATGTGAGCATGAATGAATTTACATTATACAAATACTTACATATGTACTAGACCCCTGCACAAGACCACTTACAATAACTTTTAAGACATGAGGGATTTTTCTAATGCTTTACTACAGCGAAATCTTCTAAAACAAACGCTAAACAACAATGTTTGCAAGAAATTTGTTTCAGTTATTGCAGGTATAGGAGTAAAGAAGAAAATACTTCGTGACGGAAGAATTTGTGATGCTTGCTTCTTCATACGAATGGGCGCGTATACAAACGTCATGCCTGTACATACGCGCACACGTTTTGTGTGTATGATCTTTTATTTTTCTGTGCACATACAAACTCACACATGCATTGACATTAGTTGTGTGCGCTTGCTTAAAAAAACCCTTAGGGCTAATAAATCAGTGCAAGTTAATCTTTGTTTTTGGTTTAAAATGTGTTTAAACCAGCAAACCTATAAATCAGTGCAGTATTTAAACCATCTGTAAACGCATAAAATTGGGCGTTTAAACTACCAATACAGGCCATATGATTTTATTACTTACAGACCATATGTTTTGCATTTAAAAGCACTCATCTTTTTTCCAAGCTTCTACTTTTTCTTCAGATCTTGTTCGATTTGTTTTCTTACACTCTATTGTTCTGTTATACTATTCTACTCTGCCAAGAATATATATAATTTCTTTCTCAGTAAAATTTGGGTACTTTTCATTAACTTTTATGAAATTGTTTGCCTTTTTGATTGTTCAAAGAACTGATAGCCTGCTGCAAAAATGCTGCTTTTTGACATTTATTCTAGTGCTGCCACAATATAATTTTTTAAACTACACATAAAGTATGGTTCACTGATTTACTCCTGTTGAGTTTAAACCACATATAAATTAAAGTTTAGTTCAACTAAACCAGCGTTTAAACTTTAACTGATTTATTAGCCCTTAAACGCATAATAGCTTACCATCTACATCTTACACACACACTCAAACGTACAATATGCAAAATAGCAAGCATACAAGCATCAATACTACTACTTTTGAGTGTTTTTTGCGAATAAGAAGTATTCGCGACACTCATATACACGTACATCAATGCATCCATCATACTTCGCTTATTAAACAACATCATTTATTATTGGTTTATATAATACATGCTACGAGAATACATTAAAAAAACAAGACGTATTTATATTTCAAGACTGTTTATGAAGCCTTCTAATATGTACATACTCGTGCACACAACATACATACATATATAAGTAAATTCATTGAGCCTGCAGTATTGTTTTGTATACCTTATATCTTGAAGTTAATTGTCAGCTTAAAAGAAAGCTGCACTTAAGCCCCTTAGAGTTTAAAGGTGACCATTGCCATAGAGTGTTTTGAGCCAAAGTCATAACAATATTTTGATGAAAAACCACAAGAGCTAAAATTTTATGAATGTAAAAATGAAAAAATATTCACCCTTATTCCAGTTGTCGGCATCGACGTCACTTTAACACAATACCAAAAAATTGGGGCTTGTGTACTAGTGTCCTGCACAAGACTATTTATAAGACCTTTCAAGACATGAGAGATTTTTTCAAATGCTTTACTACAGCGAAATATTCTAAAAGAATCGCTAAGCAACACTGTTGGCAAGTAATTTTTTTCGGTTGTTTGTCTTGCCAACAGTGTTGTTTAGCGATTCTTTTAGAATATTTCGCTGAAGTAAAGCATTGGAAAAAATCTCTCATGTCTTGAAAGGTCTTATAAATAGTCTTGTGCAGGACACTATTGTGTACTCGCTCTCAAGAACAATTTTGTGCAACTGACAATCTATTTCCGTTCCCTAATGTCTACAAAATAGCATAAACCTGCCAACAGAAGTCAGTTGTTTTCGACAATGGGTACACAAACCCCAATTTTTTGGTATTGTGTTAAAGTGTCGTCGATGCCGACAATTAGAATAAGGGTGATAATTTTACATTTTCAACTCCACTTAAAAAAAAAATAATATACAATAATAACAGTGTGGCCATACCGGTGGAAGAAACAAAACCGAAATGTACTGGTAACATTTTTTTAACAGACCTATTATCCCACTTTGTGGCTCTCTTTATTGAATGAGATAAAAAAAACCATTCGGAGAAGAATTAGAGTGTAGAAATGTTTTAATAAATAATCCGCGTAGGATTTTACATAAAGCTGCTGACCATATCATACATATGTATATCTAAAATTAAAGTGTGTGTGTAAATATATGAATTCTTAAACGTAAATTTGACTAATTTCTGCTGTTTAAGTTTCAGTGTATTAAGAGGCTTAAAGTAAAATTGTACTGCAAATATTTTCGTAAAACATTTTAGCACACTATATACCCGTTTCGTTCGTTTAATGATATTTTTTTTTGCCCATATTTGATATATAGAAGAGTTACAGGGGGAAACTTCAACCCTTCTTTTATAATGAATTTAAAAGTAATCTTTCATAACGCCGATGCTCGTACATATATTTTCATTATTATTTCTTCTTTACTATTATTATTTTTTGCTGTACAGTTTAATCGTATTGAATAGTAATTTCATTTCCACTCGTATACCTTTAGGTCGGTTCATTTTGAATTACTTTTGATAAAAATGTGCCCCTTCCCCTAAACAATATGAGAATCCACTTATGTACATATGTATAATCAGTCATTAAGCCAGGTGATTCCCATGTTGAATCCGCTTAGATCGACGAGTCCTTCCGCGACATATTTCAGTTCCTCGTGGAGTGTACCGCTGAATTATCTAAGCCTGTGGTATTCTAGCCTCGGGCAATGAAACATTAAATATTCTAGTGTTTTTCGCTCTTTCCTCTTATTAATAATTATTAATTCAGCCTTCGCCAAAAGGCACCCGAGATGCAAGCCCTTAATACTCCAGAAAATATTTCTTTCTTCTAAAAGTGAATTTTTTGAGTTATCTGAAAAAGTGTCTAGTCGATGGTCTTACTAAAGTCACATCGAACAATGAACCCAATGTTAACAATTCGTCGGCAGTCTCATTATTCCACTCAATATTGCAATGGACTGCAACCCAGCCAGATCTTTCACTATGCCCTTTAATTAGATCGTTGATCTAAGAGGGCACTTAGACGGCAACAACAGACGGGGACTATTTTTTTCTCGAAATAGTGCATTTATCAGAAATTGTATATTAAAATGTTTGTTTTAATAAAGTAACAATAAATTAATTTTTTTGAAAGAAAGCTTACCTTTTCGTAATTTTGCTAAAAAAAAAATGTATTTATTTTAATTGCTTATTTGTATTTTTAATATATTTTCTTAAAATTTTCCATTTCTTTTTATAAATAATTAAACATTTATTTAAGAAGTAATTTAACAAAATGAAGAGAAGAGAAAAATTTTTTTAAGTTCCTAGAAACTACTTAAAAAATAATAAACATTTTTTGCACATATTTTTTATATATTAAATTAAGTTTGTATATATTTTATATATATTTACATACATGGTTTTTTCCAATACATAACCTCAATTTTTCTTTCGAAACAAACATTTTGAGGTTGCTATGTTTTATTTTATTTTTTCGTGTTTGTCGCTAAACTGCAGTGTTAAAATTTATATTTTAGTTTTTGAGCAACAAAATCTTGTTTAGTTAGGAGAAGTAAATAAAAGAGTTAAAGAGGAAAATATTTGTAGGTTATTTTCTTGGACAAATTTCTACAAAAAAAAAATCACCTTGTAGAAAAGTACTTCTACAAAATGTGTTGCCAACCCTGTAATAATACAAATTACAGGGCAGTGTTGATAACTGTCGATTTATACAGTGAAGTGAAGTGAAGTGCCTTCCACCTTTAGTGAGTGTGATTTTTTTAGAAGAAAACATACTAACATTTTAGAAAGAGCAAAACCTTTTTACGAAACGAACATCAAACTGAACTTTTTAGGTGGATATGTAGCATTTTTTTTTTTTTTGTAGAAAATAAAACAAAATATTTGTGAATTGAAAAAGAGCAAATAAATAAAACTCTCTCCTAAGGCCCAAATTCAATAAGCCTTATTTATAAAACTTATTAAGGCTTTATAAAGGGATTTTTAAAACAAATTTTCATAAAACAATTTTCCTTAAAAAGCCTTAATAACTTTTATAAATAAGGCAGACAGTCATTAGTTAACTAATAGCAATAGTTTAACCAATAATATTTGATTCACAGCTCTTTATTTACCATTAGTTAAGCTGCTAAATGTCATTGGTTAACAAATAGTTAGACAACAGCTGATTCGTTATAACTATAATTATATATACTTCATTAGTATTGTTGTTTTGTGAACAAGTTTATAAACATTTCACACATACGTTGTCAAGCATCTTCTTTGACACATACTTTTTATTTTATTTTCCATTATATTTTGGTTTTTCCGAATCAATTTCAGCACTAATTCAATATCTTGCACGCTAAAGTTAGACGAGCGAGCACTGTTTTATCCATTTTTAAGAAACAATATAGAAAATGTAAATAAAAACCATATGCTTTGCAGAGCTGCCAATAGTGAAACTTAATTGCTTGATAGGGTTACCATTCTTTACTCATCTTAAGAACTTTAGTTAAACAATGCACTGTGAATATGAAGAATTAATTAAACAATAGTTATCATTTGAGTTTACTAATAATTAACTAATTACTGTAAATTTGGTCCTAAGAGACTTTGATCACATTGGTACAAGTCCTTACTTCTCGTTACACATTTGCATTGGCTTTTATTTCTGAAAATGTCACATATTCCCTCATTTAGACCGAAAATTAAAAAAAAATTATTTTCTAATATCATAAACATGACTTCAAATGCTGTTAATTAGATTCAAAATTGGTGAAAATTCTGATTTTCATATAAGCTACTAAGATACAAATTCACAGTGTATAGTAAACTAATGCTTTTTCTTAACAATTTCATTAGGTAAACTAGCTTCATTAGTTAACTAAAAACTGTGAATTTGAGCCTTAGTTGTTCTTCATTATGCGCGCTATTCCATTATGAACGGGGTTCGTTCGTTATAACCGAACTAAACTATATTTGTAAGATACTTAAATATGTATGTGCAAATGAGTTTGTCCATACTTCATACATATTTGTGTACTCTCCAATAAACTTGTGATTTTCTTTGTTAAAACCTTTTTTTTGTAAAATAATTCCGATTGCAGGTGACCTTCGAAAAAATGTTCATATCGTTCCAGCAAGAAAGGTCGAAACTAGTTCCAAAGGTTTATCACTTTTATTGCAAACCAAACCAATCACTAAAGCTGCTGGTTTATATCAAAAATTGTGCTAGACAAGCTTTTAAGCGCATACCATTCAGTTATTTGGATCAACTATCTGTCCTATGACAACCATGTGTTAAATTCATTGATGTTTCACCACAAATAGAACTACATTCTACTGTAACTCTTGATTTCTAGGTTAATTTTTTGCTGGGCTCTTAATTGTGCTTTATTGTACAGAAATTTCGATCGACCCCGAATGCTGTAATTCGCCTCGGGGCAATCGTTTAATTTTTGATAATTGTGCTCCTACCCAGCAAAAAATTTCAAAAAAGGTAATCGAGTTTGGAATTAAGGATTTTTGGTGGAAGCACTTCCCTACTGGATTACCAACTTAATGATTTTAACAAGGCGTGAGAGTAAAATAATCGATTCTTGAGAAGTACTTACATTTTTTTTTATTTGTCAACATTTCACGTAATCTATTTCGTCTAAAAAAAATCATTCTCTTCATTTAGCAACTTGCACGTCATTTTTTTAAATTTTAGGTAATGTGATTTGTAAGCGAGTAATGAAAATTGGCAATCAGAAAAGTAAGTCATTATATGGCAAGTAGTTCTAATGGTAATGTGTAATTTTTTGCTGGGTAGTTTTATCTAATAGTAATAATGTTGCTGATGATGCAAATGATGATGATGATATTGTTGTTGCTGGTGCTGGTGGTGTTGTTGTCTCTGCTGAGCCGTTTCAATTGCAGCTGACGACGACGACGACAATGATGATGCCAGTGAAGATGTTGCAGTAGCATTAGCTGCGACTGATGTTGCGTTCGATGCATTAACAGCCGTTGACATCCAGTCACTATTGCCCGTACAAATGGCATCTAACTAAAATCATAAATGTTGATATTCACTCATATCGTATAAAGGCATTGAACTCATGACATTGTGTAGATGTGAATAGGCCACGGCGGCGGGCAGAGGGGCCATTTGGGCTGAGCCCGCATTACCTGAACCTTTTGAGGAACCAATGGCAGCGGCTGCGGCAGCTGCAGCCGACAAAGCTGGTCCACCCACCAGTTGAGCACTCAATGTGTGATCGACGGTCGTGTGTGCGGATACATTTGCTGAACTGTGATGATGACTTTGTTGTTGTTGTTGTTGTTGCTGTGACGGCTGGTGATGGTGGGCATGATGATTGCTGTGCGTTTGACTGGGTGAGGGTTGTGCTGTATGCTGTTGCTGTGTTAGCGTCTGTTGCTGCTGCTGCTGGTGGTGGTGGTGGTGGTGGTGTTGCGCTGTGTGATGATGACTATTGCTATTCGATGTATTATTATTGGCGGATAATGAGCTGTGATGTTGCATCAGAGCACCTTCCATTTCAGAGTCACTCGATGAGTCCAGGTGTTGCTTGTCGGAGTTGCCACTAATATTTGGAATAAAATAGGGAATTATGTAAATAAAATATTTATGGAAAATTAATGTTTTACTAAAATAGCGTCTAGACGAGACATATTTTTGTTGTAATAAAAATTAAAGTCGATATGAAAAACTTAGGCTTTATTAGGGTGTTATTAAATTTTGTGACAAAAGATTGTGCCGTCTAGACACAATGTAAGGCTGAAATAACATATTTTAACTCTAATTTCACTTTCGTTGTGATCTGATTTCACACCCAAATCGTGAAAATTTTTTCACTCGAAATGTCTCGCTTTTTTTCACAAAATTGATATCGTGAATAATTTTCCCCTAGAAATGTTTGCCCTCTTTTGATTCCCCTTATCAAACAATTATTATTAATAATTTTTCTTTTACGGGGATTTTTTTCACTCTTCCCTTAGTTTTTTATTACATCACATAATTTCGATATGGGTAAATTTTAAGGGCCGATGTTTATTTTGAATAAAACACAAATTATTTAGGAAATTATAGTCATTTCTTTTTATTATGATAATATGTTATGGTTCAATTATGTATGGAAATTTTTATATCGATATGTATCGACTGAAAAAAATAATTCGGCCCAATCATTAAGAATATTCCCTTAGAATTTATTGCTCACGAAAAATAATTTTCTCGAGAAAAAAATTCCTCCAATCATAAATTCCTTGGGAGTAAAAGGTAGAAATAAGTGGCATCACCGCATTTCGAAGTCAGCTGTTTTCTCACATTTTTTTGCGTTGAAATTCAACAGCTTGAAAATGCAATTTCATTTATATAGTACATAAATTTCGTTTTAATTAAGTCTACATTATATTTTTATGTAAATTCTCTTGTGGTTTGCAATGGAAATATTTTTAGTGAAAAAAGAACAAGTTCAGTCGCGTTCATAACTTTTTTAACTGGCGGCCGTTTTGCCAGCTGTCAAGTGATTTATGTTTAGTTTGGTTTGGCATTTCAACATGAATAGAAAATTTACTATTTATTTTGAAAATCATGTTTCTGTTCGAAATCAATATCGCACACTACGTCCCTTTTACGGTCAACATAAGAGCCATCAGAGCAATTAATTCGATTAACTATGGAACGTTTTCCCACCATTTTACTCTAAATTATAGAACGTATCCACAGAGACGTCATACAGTGCGCACAGAATAAGTCATTGTTGCTATAGAGCGTTGCGTAGAGGAAGACCCGAATCAGTCTATAGAGCCCTTGGTTACTGACAACATGTCACACAGCTCGTGCCACAATTGATTTACTGAAGGAAACGCTTGGTAACCGCACAGTTTCACTTTTGGTACCCGTGAATTGGCCTCCATGCAATTTATTGATTGACCACTTGGAGGGCAACATTGGACGCGTTATTGCCGATATACGGCCTTGTGTTGGAAAAAGTCTTCGATTAGACTAAGTTCGAGCAAGCCGGTGCGCTCATATGCCAGAAGTCATATTTAAGTTATAATGCCAGAATATTATCTTTCGAATAAAGTAAATTTCATGCCAATTTAAAAAATTGATCTTTGTTTTATTCCATTTAAAAGTTGTATACCTCTATAAAAAACACACTTTACCTACTTTTTTCCCCGTAAATATTTTTATTCCCTCATTTGTTAAAAAATGAAAAAAATTCAGGGCTATCATGAATAAAATTCCACGTGAAATTTCTCCCTTTTCCAATTAGAATTTTTTGTTTTCCCTATTACTTGCTATTACTGATTATTGATGAAAAATACGTTCTAAAAAAAACTTTTTTGAAAAAATGCTAAATAAAAAAATTTAAATTTTTTTTTTTTTTTGAAAAAAATATTTTATCACAAATTTTTTTAATTGTACCTTAACCGTAATTTTCAATCGTAATTATTTTTTTAAACAAGATCTAACATAAGAAAACGGTGAGCACCACTAAATTCAGCGTACTCGAATTAGGTTTACCCCTGCAGTGTGCCCTACTTGTTACAAAAAAAATATTCCGGTTCGAGCACGGTGTAATTCATGTTATTAATATGCGAAAATATTATTTCAACATTTGTCATGTCATCAGCCTAATGCCTTAAAAACTCTCAAAATATGTTTCTTATTAGAAATTATGATTATAAATAAACCATTCTAATAACGCATTTTAAATTACAATTGACATTTAAATTGATTGGTGTAATAAGAAGGCAATACAATAAAGTAAAAACAAATAGTTTAACAACTGATTTCCCTAAACACTAAATTAACTGTAGCTTACACTATATACATATGTACATATATGTATGTATATGTTATATGTACGTGTTTATATACATATGTATGCCTATGTATACAAAAAACGGAAGGAAATAATGTCATTTATGGTTAAAAATAGGTTTCTAGTTCACTTTGACCATGTTCTATCTTCTCATTTATGCTTCTGAATTTTGTTCTCTCTGGGGTGTTTTAATCGAGTCTTTTGACATAAGAATTTATACACATTTATGTACACACATAAATGCATAAGTATGTGTGTGCACGTGTGTGAACATATATACATACATACATAAATATGTACATATGTATTTTTGAATGTGCAACAATAACTCCTGACTTTCAGCAGTACCAACAATATTTTTTTGTCAAAATTACTCTTGAGAGTTTTAAAAAGAAAAGCACTTTAGGTGTTTGATTTCATTTGTGTTCTTACAAAATATGTATACAAAAATATATTAATTTCAAGTGGCAATATGTTAATGATGTGATACTTGAGTTTAAATGCCCGTACAGAGAGCTGCTTCGAAATCAACTGTTACAACTGATAGGGATTTTTCTTTAACAATCACCCACCCCCTGTCACATTTATTTACTCCTTGTGTTGTTAATACTAAGGATTTCTGAAACTGTGCTCATGAGGAGGGGTGTGTTTGTATTTCGTCGTCACGTTTTTATATTAAAAACTCATTTGTAAATTGAGTCGTTTAAAATTAGAGTTGACAGTTAGCAGCTGATAATATGCGTTCAGACGCAAATCTTATTAGCGAGTAAGTGTGGTTAAAATGTTGTTGGTTGACTTTAATTTGCTGCGGTAAAGTTCTTTTTGAGAATGGCAAAAGAAAGTATTTTCTTCATGAGTCGTACGTTTTTCACCACGATTATATTTGAAGCAGTTACCCATTATCAATCGAAAATTAAATTTTTTAATATAGGGTGTTCCAATAAGACGTTTTATTTTCAATAGCCTGTCATTTTAACCTGCAACTATGATTTGTCACAACTTCTCTATCGATCTTTCTCTTTTTATTGTGATTATTTTACAACTTTAAAGTTTTCATACAACTGGATAATTCAATGATTTTTATTTTTTTTTTTTTTGATTTTGCAACAAACAATCGGCCATAATTTATGATTGCTTATGCATGTGCATAAGAAAATGTGTGTAAATTTCTTCAAGTAAGTTATTGTAAATGTATGTGTATGTGCTTTTGTACACAGTCCTGCAGATAAAGTGCCTACTCCATACATGCACGTAATGAATTATTCATAAAGGACCCGTACTAGTCCAAATATAATCCAAATGCAAAAAGGAAACATGGCAGATTTAACATTGCGATGTCCTGGTCCAACTTTGTATTACATCGCACTAACACCAAAAACTACTCCATGCGGAATATTTATGAAATAGCCCAAGGCAAATTCATGACAGGTAAAGTTAATACTACAACAAAATACAAACAATAAAAACAATATGGTATTTTGTTGTTGCCTTGGAGGCTCGTATGTCAAAAGCAGCCGAGTGAAGTTACTCAAGAATAGATCTAGGCCATGATGGCTAACAACCGGCTGAGCCGAGCCGGCGATAGTTTTAGTCAGCTACGCCGCCGCTGGAAAAAGTTTGGTTTATGTTGCCTGAAAAACAGCCGCCGATTCTTCATGTACAATATAATCTAACAATTATTTTATTTATTTAAAAATATTTATTATTTGACATATTTTCATACGTTTATTTTAATTGATATGTATTTGATAGTGGCTAAGTATTGTCTACATATTTCATTGGTGCTTTGGCAAATCATCAGTAGACTTCAACCATATATTTTGAACAGTTACAAACTTCTTATCTTATGAACAGACTTTCAAAAACTATTTGAGAATTCACAAATAATAATATATTTGAAAATCAAAAAAGAAAAGTAAGCGTAGTAGGCTTAGAAACTTTAACAAAATATATGGTTGAAGTCTACTAATGATTTGGAAAAGCACCAACCAAATATATAGACAATGCTAAACCACCACCAAATAAATTTCAATGAAAATAAACTTCTGACAATATGTCGAATAATAAATTTCTTAAATGTTAAATTTTAGATTTTATTTTTCATTTTGCCTTATAAATACTTTTATTGCTATCCAATGGATTTTTAATTGTATAAAGGTGTAGAAAAATAAAATATATTCATATCGAATATAAACTTTTTGCTGGGTTTTGTTAAAGTTCTTCTACGCTTGTTTTTCTTTTGTAATTTTCAAAAATATTATTATTTGTGAACTCTCAAATAGTTTTTGACACAGGAATTTTTGAAAGTCTGTGTATAAGATAAGAGGTTTGTGACTGTTCAAAATATGTATGTGGTTGAAGTATACTGATGATTTGGCAAAGCACCAATAAAATATATAGATAATGCTTAACCACCAGCACGTAAATATCTACTTTATTTATTTTTTTAATTCTTTTTTTGATTATCAGCTTCCGCCGACAATTTTTCCAAGAGCTGGAGCCGCCGAAAAAATTGTCCGGCGCAGGTCTCTGAATATAAACAACTTTTGACATACGAGCCAACAGTTATATGAATTCACCTTGAATTAGGCACAAAAAAAATAGATCAGCTGTGTTTTCAACTTTACCTGTTATGAATTTGCCTTGAAATAGCCGCATACAATTTGCAATTGTCTTCAAAGAACGATTGTTGTTTAACATTGTACGGTTGTGTAAAAACGACATGACAGTGTTGCCGAGTACACAGTTTTTCATTAATTTGGTTAATTTATTGAAAATATACATATAAATATGAAAAGGATATTGAGAAATTACACAGGCACATAAATTTTATGTTTATATAAAGGAAATATAGTAACAGTAAAAGTAATGTTCAATATTGACTACTTGGCAATACTGCATTAACAATTGAATTAACGCCAGTTTTGCTAGAATTTACTTGTTGACGATATTTTAAAAATGAACTTGTACTGAGCAGTGTTGCCACTCAACCAATTTTTGTGAATGTTTTTGTCATTTCTCCTGATTTTCGTGTGTAGTACCACAGAATATAAATCTATGACGGGTATTTCCAGTACTATCCGTCCAGCGTACACACTCTCATTTCTTTCTACAGTGTATGCTACGCTCGCATTGCTGAGAGCAGCGTTGCCGTTGTGACATTAAAGTATCACTTTTGACTCCTTTTCGTGCCAATGAAACTTTTTATGACCCTTTTTTCAATTTATCCCTTTGTATCATTTTAACAGAATGCATGCCGTAGGGCAATCATATACACATTTTAGCATATCAGGTATTAGAAAAAGAGCTGTTCGTCCAGTTGGCGATATTCGGCTCGATGATGTCGATCATTTTATTGTTTTGGTCGATAGAAAAGCCAATAATAAATGGTGAAGATATTGCAAAAAGTCTGACACCCAAATCCTTGATTCCAAATGCAAATTAATGGCTCGATTATGGATGGCAACCGAACTTCAGTTGCCGAGTTAACTAGCAACGCAACTGAACCTAAAATTTGTATTATGTATGGCAACTTCCTCCAGTTGCCAAAAAGTTATCGAAAATACGATTATGACAGATTGGCAACTGAAAATAATATAAACAAATATTTAAAATATAAGAAATACATGTGCTAAAAAGAAAATTATTGAGTAAAAGTGCTTAAAACATTACTGATCATAAACATTATTAGTTAAGTGAAATTAATTATTGGTGAAGAGAAGGAAGTACAAAAGTTTAATCTATTAGACGACTCTTTAGAATTACCGCCTCTGCTGTGAGTAAATGTTGTTGCCTAAAATAAGTTTGAACAATCTCTGTTTAGCTGTAAAGCATATTTTCCTTAAATATGCAGAGAAGAAATTCAAAAATGAAAATAATATTGCAATTACTGTTTAATTTTTAAATTTTTTTGCTTTTAAACTATGCAGCAACTACAAATTTGTGGTTGCCAATATGGCAACTGAAATTACCAGCTGTTAGTTGCCAGTTGCCATCCGTAATACCATTTCGGCAACTAGCAACGCAACCAAAGTTCGGTTGCCATCCATAATCGAGCCATAAGTAAGTTTTTATAAAATGTTTATAAGTTAAAATAGGTTCAAATGAAGTAAATTTGGAAGCCAAAATTGGGCCTTAAAGTATACATGTTTGTATATAAATGATCAGCATCAAGAAAAGTAAAGTAAAATATAGATGGAAAAACTGAAGTTAACCCCCGATTAAAAAAGGGGTGTTATAAGTTTGTATTGTGTATCTGTGTGTCTGTACAAGTACTCGTACAGACCAAACGGCTGGACCGATTTTGAGTTTTTTCTGCTTGAAAGGTGACTTGATCGAGAAGGTTCTTAGCTATGTTTTAATAAAAGCGGTCCAGCCGCTTAGAAAATATCACGTCTTTTCTAGAAATATTCGGGGATTTTTAAAATTTTTAATTTTTGTTATTATTATAATTTTTCATTTATAAATGAAAAAAGTAAATATAATTCAAATAATTAATTAACTACGAACATATTTCTATAATACCGGCTAGTAGAGTATTTACAAATACAGTTTTTAATTGCAAATAAGACGAGTATAAACCTATTATAGATAGCTACTAAATATAAAAAAATCATGAAATTTAAAAAAAGAGTGGTCAACTTGCGGCATTTCGTATCGAATGAAATTCCAATCGAAATTAAATGCATATTTCGTTCGATATCGAGTGCCGTAATTTACCCAATTACTTAAGATTTATAAAAAAAATTAGAAACTGTAGAAACATAAATACATATATTGTACATGGTTCATCACTTATTTACTTAAAAACCAGCATATCTCAAAAAATTTACTTTGAGGAAAAACCATTTAAAGTTTTGTAGAAAATTTTAAAATTCGATCCTGAAGAAGATAATATAGTTATACTATTATTTCAAGGCATTATGCATAGTTCTTAAATACATATTTTTTTTTTAACTGAACATCTTGTATTTCTTAATAAGTTCTTCACTTGGAATTTAATCTTTGA
This sequence comes from Tachina grossa, assembly GCA_949987645.1. Taxonomy (NCBI): domain Eukaryota; kingdom Metazoa; phylum Arthropoda; class Insecta; order Diptera; family Tachinidae; genus Tachina; species Tachina grossa. The sequence continues at coordinate 142,466,393 of OX465278.1, forward strand.
CAAGTGTCTACTTTAAGTCTATTTGATAATTGTTTAGAAACGCTAATTTATGTTTATACTCTATGTTTTTTTGTAAATTATATTTTATAAAGATGAAGAAATAATGTGTAATTCACTGACCTTACAACTGCAGAATTTGGAAAGTTATCATCCTTAAAACAAGCTTTATTTCAGCAACAGCAACTTTCCTCCGAAAATCGGTATTTTTTGTGGTAAAACTCGGATATTTTTACATAGTTTTTTTTTGCAATTGGCCGCATGTTTTGCTGTTGAAAAAGTAGCAAAACGTGACTTAAGTCGCACAACGGCAACGCTGGTGATAAGAGCAAAGAATATAATGCTCTCAGTGTGTGTTTGCTTGCACTTTATACTTTCCCCCGCATCTAAAGCGTAGGCAAAAAATGTTTAATTTTTTAGCTCAGATGCGCATTCTATACAATTTATATTCTTTGGTAGTACATATACACTATTTGCAAGTACTCGTAATTACTTCCCAGCAAAAAATGCGACTAGTCCATACATGCATGTAAAGACTAGTCCAAAGAGGAGTTGGAGTACCACAAAACTACTCCAAATATATGAAAAAAGGTGGTCGATTTAACATTGCGATGTCCTAGGGTTGGACCACATGGTCCAACTTTGCATTACATAGGACTAACCCCAAAACTACTCCATATGAAATAGTTATAGACTACTCGCATATAAGTTGTGAGTGCTTAAGAAGAACGATCATATTCGTTTAAACACGAACACTTATCGTACAGCATTGAATGCTTGTATGAAAACGACATGATCCATGACTGCATTACATTGGACCATGATGTAACTAGTCTGTTTCATCTAGATTGGACCACGTACTCCAATATTATTTGCAGGGTTGCATGTGGCAAGGCAAATTTACGTTGTATGTATGTAAATTGAAAAAAACCTTTAACTTATTTTCTGCTTTTAAGGACCATTATTACAACTCAAAGTTAGTTAAAAGTAGAATTTTATCGAACGTATAGAAAGCTTTTTATTATTGCAAATTGGATTTAACTTACCAGGTAGGATAAACTTGCATGTAACTTATCGCTCACTTTAGGTTAAATTAAAATTTTGCAAATGATAAGCTTTTTATACGTCGGATAAAATCATACTTTTAATTAACTTTAAGTTTTAATAATGGTCCTAAAGGCTCAGTTAAGGCTCAGTTAGCCGACTGTAATGTAAAGTAACTGTAACGTAGGAAACAGCTGATCGAGAATTTTATATGAAAAGTAGGTTACGTTACATTACATCTCTATAAACATTTTCATTACTTTTCACATAACAATATCGATCAGCTGTTTCCTACTATTGCAGTTACTTTACATTACAGTCGGCTAACTGAGCCTTAAGAGTTATAACTATGTTGCAGGAAAGGAGTGATACGTACGTATGTTCTTCGTATGCACATACATGCACACATACATGCATGCATACATACATACATACATACATACATACATACATATATTCATTCGCATTAATGATAACTGATGTTTTCAAGCACAAATATGATGTTTATTTTTCTTTTATTATTTTAGTGGTTTTGCTGTTGCTGGTAATTCAATACTTTAGATCCCTCATGCCATTTTAATATGTATGTATGTATGTATGTATGTATGTATGTATGTACATATCGTTACCTTAATATAGAAATGCCCTAACTCATTATTATTTTGATATCGATTTTTTTGTATATTTCGATAGCAGAACATATGTATCGAAAAATGCAAAAATCTCGATTTCAAAAAAATAATGAGTTGGGAGGGCTATTCTATATTAAGGTAACGATATGTAGATATATGTACATACATATGTATGTATGTACTTCCATATAGTAAATTAACGTGTATGTATATAAATACATATGTATGTATGTGCATACATATATATCTATAAATGTGCACATACATATATACATATGTACATATTTATAGACGTACATACATACATACATACATATGTGTGTTGGCATATGAAAACGAGCACACTATAAATTTCGTGTTTGGTTTTAATATCTATGTATCTATGTATGTACATATTAATATTAAGGTGATCGACTCGGTTTACCAACCGTTTTTAAAACCCGGTTTTTTCACAATACGGTTGTCGGTTTTTTTAAAATGTTGATTTTTCGAATGTCGAATAGTCCGGTTTCTTTACAATTTAAAAACCGGCTGAGTCGAATACTTTTCGATTTGCACATTTTGCGTGTTTTGTTGACTTTCGTAAGTATTTTTTTTAGTGTAAGCTTTTTTTCAGCATGTCAACATTTAATGAAACATGAAATTTAAGAGAAATTATTTTATGAGATAATAGCAGAGGCGAATTTAATTGGCCTTGTGGTGTGCAATGGATGTTGCAAAAATTGTTTTTTAGTTTTGTAGACATTTTGCTTCACATTTTATATAGAGGTAGATATCCCCTTTGTCCATACATTCATATGTATATACCATTAAGGAATAAACTCTACATACAACCATCATTTTTGGTGTTTGAGGAAACTTGGGAAGAAATTCAAAAAATTAATTATCCCAATATTTATTGTGCTAATGAATATGTTTATACAACAAATAAAAAATTTAAAAATAATTATAATAACAACATAAAAGACCATATTTGGATGCCATTTGTTGACGGCTTGGTACCGGAAATCGCAGAATTTTCAAACAAGTTGACGATATCAAATATTTTGCAAGTATTTTTCCTATGTATTTAGAATATTTTTGATACTGTAGGTGTTATTATAATTATTTTTTTATTTTTTGTATAAACATATTTATTAGCACCCTAAATATTGGCATAATTAATTTTTTGAATTTCTTCCCAAGTTTCCACAAACCCTGAAAATGATAGTTGTATGTAGAGTTTATTCCTCAACTGTATATTATATATAAATATTTATGTACTATACATAAGTCTATGAAGTTAATTTTTATGTTTTACCTTTAATTTTTGTATTGTTTTATAATATTTACATGAACTGTTAACTCTTTTTTTTAATAAAGTAATTTAAAATCAAAACTTTTGTATAATAATTTTCTTACTTAAAAAAAACCGGTTGACCGGTTTTTCCTGAATTGTTAAAACCGCAACCGGGTTTTTCATAGTTTCAAATATTCGAACTATTCGAAAACCGGTTTCTGGAAAAAGTCGAATAATCGATCACCCTAGTACATATGTATGTATGGAATCAGAATATAGTGCACTAATTCGTACAAGACCTGTACTACTATTCAAAAGTGTCTAAAACATTTGTTCTTATGGAAATAAATCAAGATTTCTTAAATATATTTATATGCAATGACCACCGATTTTCATGGTTTATGGGTTATTTTATTTGTAATATGTATATGTACCTGGTGGCCTTCTAATAAATGATTGAAAAATGTAAAATTGTTGGTCCTTATTTTTTTTTTTTTTTTTTTTTAAAGAATACCACCGATCTCCGAAACAGTTGAAAATATAAATTTTAGATGACTCGAAGGGAATTTTGTTTCAAATTATTTGCTGTTAATTTTATGGCTCGATTATGGATGGCAACCGAACTTTGGTTGCGTTGCTAGTTGCCGAAATGGTATTACGGATGACAACTGGCAACTAAAAGCTGGTAATTTTAGTTGCCATATTGGCAACCACAAATTTGTAGTTGCTACATAGTTTAAAAGCAAAAAAATGAAAAATTAAACAGTAATTGCAATATTATTTTTATTTTTGATTTTCTTCTATGCATATTTAAAGAAAATATGCTTTACAGCTAAAACAGAGATTGTTCAAACTTATTTTAGGCAACAACATTTACTCACAGTAGAGGCGGTAATTCTAAAGAGTCGTCTAATAGATTCAACTTTTGTACTTCCTTCTCTTCACCAATAATTAAATAATAATTTTTATGATCAGTAATGATTATTTCCAGTTGCCAATCTGTCATAATCGTATTTTCGATAACTTTTTGGAAACTGGAGGAAGTTGCCATACATAATACAAATTTTAAGTTCAGTTGCGTTGCTAGTTAACTCGGCAACTGAAGTTCGGTTGCCATCCATAATCGAGCCATTATACAAATCGTAAATATTTTCCTGAAGTTATGATGAAATGTAGTAGCTTAATTACCTTATTTCGGCCATTATATTAAACATACCTAGAAAAAAATCAGTTCCCGATGGAAAAAAATGAAAACCTACATATTTTAATTTCTCGCTTTAAAATTTTTGTATTCCATGTATTTTCATTTAAATATGATTTTTGCATTGACAGAGTTCACTCTGTACCGAATACACTGTATATTGAAAAACTGCTATTGTTTTTATTCTACATTTTATTTACTCACATACATATATATATGCATATGTATGTAGATATGTATGGATATTTGTGTGTACATATGTAAGTATGTGTGTGCATGGCTTGAATGCAAGGTGTTTTTCAATGCCTGTATTGTCTTTGATACAGCAAAAAAAAAAAAAAAACCGCAAAACCCAATCAAAACAAAAACAAAAATGCAGCAGCAACTACTACATTTTTTATGCATACATGCATACATACATCCATACATACGTTTGTATGCATGTACATATGTATGTATGTTGCAAATTATGGAAGGTGACTTTAAGAAGAAGAAGAGCAGATTAAACGCAGCCACACATATGCACATACATACCTATACGAAATAAAATTTAGTTAAGCAATGAAATGCATAATATTAACATATCGTTTATAACTCAAAAATGCTAATTATAAAAGGCTTCTTCACGCACCTCCTGAGAAAAGAAAATATTTTAATTTCTCCATTGAGTTGTACATGCATACATACATATGTATGTAAATTGAAAACTAATTATTTTTGAGTTATTGCTCTGTTGTAATAAGGGAGCGACATGTACATACTTATGAACTCCTGCAGTGAATTTTCCATCTATCTGATTCTATCACCATCTTAAAGATAAATTCATTTAACTGTTATTCATTCTCCCGGTTTGTATTCTCTCATCATACCTATCAATTTTGGTCATTATCATTCACCACTACATCTAAACAACCGTACAGTACATATGTATTTATATTTACATATCCATACATATATATGTACATGTGTATATACATAAATATGTATATGTACATGTATTAGCATTTGTATATTTTCACATTTATTTGTGCATGTACATACATATGTATATACAGTTCGTGTAAGTACCGCAAAAAGTAGACAGCACAAAATCTATGTAAGTTTGTGTGTTCTACATTACCCTCTAGCCAGCCTAGAACCATATGTCTCTATGTCAATACTATTTCTCCAGCGACAATTGCACTAGTTAAAATGTCGACAACTTTCCTTTTATGTGCGAGTAAAGATACGTTAGAGACAACAGTTCTAGTGTATTTCTGGTGATATTGTCAATGAACGCGCCAATATATTGTTTTCTTTTTTATTATGCTGTGCAATAATATTAAAAAAATTTATGTAGACGAGGGTTACTAAAATCTACTAGTAAGTCTTTGGTTCAAATATCTTCATATGGTCGTAAAAGAACTACCTTCTCAATAGTGCTAAAAGTCGACTGGTAGATTTTCTATGACAACCATATGTTATATGTCAATAGGCGATTACATTGGCTGGGGTAAACCTAGTCAGTAGCACTGTTGACAATGACACTAGAAAATAACTATAATTTTACTATTGACAACGAGCGAGGAAATATCGATATTGTAGACTAGAGCCCCTAACATTTACTAGTGAATCTTTGGTGTCAATGTCTCCATGTTGACCCAAAAGAACTATTTAGTCAGTAGTGATACAGTCTAGTGGTGGATTTTCAATGACAAGCTAATGTTAAATGTTAATAGATGATTACATTGGCTGGGGTACACCTGGTCAGTAGTACTACTGACAATGTCACTAGTAAATCATTACAATTTCACTATTCGCACTTTCTGCAGGGTATTAAATCATCACTCACACAATGATATTTAAATTGTAAGTTAGTTCGTTCCTCTGTTTTCAGACCGTAAGTAAGTAAAGTAACAACAACCATTCAATGTTAGTTTTGCTGTCTTGTTCAGCAAACAGGTATCAAATTACCAACTCAGAGCATGAGAGTATAACGATAATTATCATAACAATGGTTTATTGAAAGCAAAAAAAAAATAAAAAATAAATATAAAACTAAATAAAATGAAAGACTGAAGTAAACATTCTAATGATATAGTAAGTAAAAGCATAAATTTTATAACTGGGTACATATTTACAAAGAAAAATATGTGTGGGGTTATCAGGGGTCTAATCGTCGCTTTCGATAACGTACTGATTCGATCACGTTTTTCAGTTTGGGAGGCATTCGCTATCGAACAATGTAATACTATGGTTCGATAACGAATGCCATATATGCAAAAATAATTTAAAAGATACATATGACATAGAACACCTTGTGAATCGCCCAATTGTATGCCTACTATGAGCGTCAAAAGTGAGTCAACATCGGCCTTATATTTCCTTCTACATATTATAATGATAATATTAGCTCTGTAGTAATTCTCGCAATTAAATGTAAAAAGCTATTACAATTTCACTATCAGCAAAAAACATGCTAAAATAAACAACGAAATTATTTTTAGGTGTAAAGAAAAATCTTAAACCCCAAAAAATCCCCTTAAATTTGGTTATCATCCCCAACAAATCCCCAGATCCCGAACACGAAATTTTCATCCCCAATCGCAAAAAAAGTTCCCAATTTGGGGACAAATCTTCTAAACTGGCAACATTGCACTGGTGCTTACTAACTCTTTACGTTCCTAGTATGTTGCAAAAATTTATTAACTTTTTTCCTGAAGTGTTATATTACGATTTAGAACTACATATTTGTAGTACACAGAAAAAATTATTCCCAAAAAATTTTCAAACAAACGTGTGTTTTGAAATATAATTTAGTTTCAGTAAATATTTTTTACTGTTCCAGTAAATTATTTGTTCCAATTTTATTTTATGTAAAAAAAACTGTATAGAATGAAAATTATCTATATAAAGTAAAATTTGTAAAAAAAAATTTTAGATTTATTTTTTTTTTTTTATTTAAATTTGTTATTTTCAGTTAAATTTATTTTTATATACTGTAAAAAAATTTGTCTGATTTTTTTTTTAATTTTTTCAGTTAAATTTATTTTTATATACTGCAAAAAAATTTGTCTGATTTTTTTTTAATTTTTTCTACAAATTATTTTATAGATATAAAAAACATTTTATTTTTTTTTAAAGATTTTTGTTTGCGGTTTTCAAACTTATTATGTTTGTATATTGTGATTCTCAATATAGTATTAAGAGTCTTACTATAAACATACGGAGTTTGTTAGCTAAATTCAAAAAATTTTTGGGTTGAAGTCTACTGACGAGTTCCAAAAGCGGGAACGAAATGCTTAACCATAAAAACAAGCCAATTTTTGAAAGTAAAAAAAAAAATATATAGTTGAACCTTTCATTTGATTCAGTTATTTATTTCAGATAAAACTTTTACTAATTTTTTAAAAATAAATTTTAAGAATTGTTATTGATTCAGTTAATTTATTTTCTGATAATACGAAAAATTTTAGTGAATGTGTTTGTAAATTATAAAAAAAATTTGCTGAATAATACAAAAAAAAAAAATCTGCAAAAATGTTTTTCTGTTCCTATTAATAAATTTGACTGAAAATATTTTGAGTTTCAGTTAACTTTTTTCTCTAATGCCATAATAAGTTAACTAAAAATAAATTTTTTTTTTCAGTTAAATTTTTACAAAATTTTTATCGGAATCTACAAATTTCTTTGTAGGTCCGCATTCACACAAAAAATTTACTGATTCAATGAATTTGGTTACTGAGAACGAAATTTAGTTTTTTGTATGTATTGAGTAAGTGTGGACTATATTAAATCTTTCGGAGCCCAATAATATCGGGAACTCTCAACGGCACACCTGATAGGTCTAAACTTTTAACTGCCGCTTCAAGTTATATTTGATTACACATTTTCAAATTGTTGCAGGTATTTGACACTTCTCTTTGTATGTATGTATTTTAACTGTCACTATCTACAAACTTCAACTTAAAAATTCTTCCTTGGTGGTCATTTCGAATAAAATATTTTTTCTTTAATTCAATTTCGGTCGCTCTTGTACATATAAGTACTCGTATTTATGTACGAGTATGTGTGTGTTATCGGTATGTGCAATTCTTTATAATTATTTACTGTTTGGGCATCACATTACGTAAAAAGGGAAAAAAATATTTTAACATAAACAAGTTGCAGTATTATCATATTACGGGATTTAATAATTTTTTATTTTTTAGAGCCTGCGTTTATTTTTGCGCTTATAAACAAATAAACATAAATAATGAAATGATTCAATTGTTTTTTATTTATATACATATTTTTTTATATTATTTCGCTTTAAGAAATTTGATATTTTTGCATGTAGTATTTTCAATGACTGGCTCTGGGAAGGAATTAACGGTAGTTGGTGTAAAAGAGTGTATGTATGTATGTATGTATGTATGTATGTATATCAAATGATTTGGTTGTAGCTTTTTTCTCTTGTGGTATTAGAAAGTGAAATGCCGACGGAGATTAAAAATATTATCTGTTTGATAAAAATATTTCTAATATTCATAACTCATACGAATGTGGTGTAACCCACAATGTTATATATAATGTTAAATTTTAATGGGCATGGTCCCGCCCACTTTTTTGAATGTACGATTAAGTATTTTTCGCACCTCAAAGTGCAGCCCAAATTTTGTAAATATCGATAAAGTAGAAGCACATGAAATGTGATATTAAATGGGCATGGTCCCGCCTACTTTTTTAATGCAAGATTGTGCCTTTTTTGAGCTCAGAATGTGCTCCAAATTTCGTTAAAATCAGTCAACTGGAAGCATATAAAATATAATATTAATTTTTATTGGGCATGGTTCCGCCAATTTTTTCAACTTCAAGATTATGTCGTTACGAGAGCATAAGTTTCGATGGATAAGTTTCGTAGCAATCAAATAAGTGGCATATCATAAAATCAAATAAAAAATTTTGGGTTTGTAACCGCCCACTTTTTTATACAATGGGACCAACAAAATTCTTTTTTCAGTCGGTCTAAAATGTAAAGGAGTTACGAAGTACCAGTACCAAAAAAACAGAAGAATTGATAACCTCCTCCTATTTTTGAAATTGGTTAAAAATATGGAAAACGGTCCTTATATATTTTTATGGCCTATTTTCCAACTGCGAAAGAAAACTTTCGACTTACAATTTATATTGAAAAAACAAAAACAAATTTTCATATTTTAATGTTGTTTTCAATATAAATTGTAAGTCTAAAGTTTTCTTTCGCAGTTGAGAAATAGGCCACTATTTTGTCATTTCAATATTTCTTTAAACTTCTGGTTAATTGCTTCATCAAATTTCTTATTAAAAAAATAACAAAAAATAAAAATATATAAGGAACTAATGGTTAAAAAAATAGTTTAGATGCTATATATCACCTTCAGTGTTCCCCTGAATATGAATTCAAGCAAACGTCACCGGAAGAAAAATGCAACACATACTATATCCGTTTTCCGTTTTTAGGAATTTGTTTCCCCAATTGGCAGGATTTTTATTTTTGGAAAACGCATAACAATAATACGAGCAATTATAACGAATAATAAATTTGATTTAAGCATTGAGGAATTTCTCGAGGAGTTTTCTCATGCTTTTGGGGATTTTTATTGCACGTTGTATTTTACACTCAATATTTTAAACCATATTTCCCTTTTTCCGTCCTCATTAGTGTTGTGAAACTAGAGAGAATTTTCTTTTCCCCCTTAGGCGGGAGTTTTTTTTTGTCTGGAAAACGAAGATTAATTGATTTTGATTTTTTAAGGATTGGCGAATTTGTTGAGGAGTTTTCTCATGCTTTTGGGGATTTTCATTGCCCGTAGTATTTTATCATTTACTTGTAAAACTACTGCATTCAGATCATTCATTTCAGCTGTTGTAAAATTTCATAACATAACGAAAATACGAGTATTACTTCTTTTTACTAAAAATATTCTTTTGTGACTACAAAATCTGTTTTAATTTTTATATTTGCTAAATATTACATCCTTTTACTTCTTTGGCCAATAAATAACTCTTGTTAAAGATTTTTTTGTTTCTTTTTTCTTTTTTAATTCCACGCTAAGTCTGTAGTAACTAAAGCTTGTTGTAGCATTTCAAAAAGATTCGTTTGTAAGGCTTCTTTTGTTAAAAGAGGAAAATAAAAGTAAGACAAAAATTGTTTTATGACCAGCTCTACATACAACGCTAATAAAATCAAGTTGAAGTTCATGGTGTGAGCTTAAGTGTCATAAGCCGATTTACATATAATAAAATTAAGAAAAGGAACACAGAGTCTGTTGGAGAAAATAACACATACATACGTATACACATTTTATACCTAAAAAAAATCAGTTTAAAATTATGGTTAAAAATGCCATTAATTTACACTTTTATTGCTAAATTTTGAGCAAGATTTTGCACTGAGGGAATTTTATAACCCTTGTCTTTGCTCTTTTTCCTTTCTTCGACCGAGACTTTGTTGTGTATAATTCAGTTATTAATTTCACAATAAGTTCTTTCAGTTCTAGAATATTCCATTAAATGCAGTTTTCGCACATTTGGTATGCAATTAACAAAAAAAAAAAAAAAAAAACTAATGCTTGTTTTTGGTTCAAGGATGTCGAGAGCAGCTTAAATTTATCAAAAAAAAGTTTACTGTAAAAATTTTTAAGGTGTTGCAAATAAAATATGTAATGTGTTTATCTAACTGACACTCGTGTTAGAGGAGTGTTTTGTAGTTTTGTCAATCCATTGGTGGATGACAAAAGATAACACAACAAATAGCAAAAAGAGCACAAAGCAAAAATAAATATTTCCTACATTTTAAGGCAAATGCAGCAGCGCCAACAGAAACAACAACGGCAAGTACAAATAAAAATTAAACAAATATTTAAAAAGAGAGAACAGCAGAATTACACAAATACAGTATAAAAGTAGAGCCCAGAACGAATACATGCACAACTTTGTAATGTTGTTGTGTTGCTGTACGAATTCGTTTTATATTTATTATTTTTTTTTTCGTTAAACAAACGCAAGAACAACTAAAAAGAAGGTAATTTGATACTTTCATAAAATACCCGCCACCCAACCATAAAACTCCACAAATGAAGGCAGTCAGGCAGCAGTAGTACATGTATGGTGAACAAAGCAGGGAAAAAAAAGAACAACAGAAATGAATGTGTACAACAAAGAAGAAAAAGACATCAAATTTACAGACTTTTAAGGGAATGAGAATATCAAACTTAAAATTTTTGCTTTCTAAAGGCTGAAATAGTCTATTCTGGATAGTTGAACGACTTTGATTAAAATGCAACTCTGATATAAATAAATTCAGTAAAGTGCAACTTTGACTCGCACATAGAAATGCTAATCGGGATCGCCGGATTTTCGGGACTTACAAAATCCCGAAAACATTGTGAACAAATATGCGTCTTTATATTAAAAATAACATTTTTATTTAACAATTTACTTTTTTTGCACACTCATAAGATACATACAAAACAGTGTTGCCATATTTTTTTTCTCGAAACCCTTCAAGTCGAACAAAAAAAAATCTTTTTTCTCACTAAAAATCTTTTTTTAATGCTTTTATTCAAAATATATTAATATGTATTGAATTTACTGAATTCAAATTCAAGAAAAAATTAATTTGTTTCAAATGAACTAACAAAAGTAGAGGTAAATAACACATAATTACTGAATAGAACATGTGTAAGATAAATATATATATACATATATATATATATATATATATATATATATATATATATATATGCAAGGATGATGAAGGAAAGAAGAAAATATGTCAGCACTTTAGTCAAAAGGACGTTAAATAATATACATAAAGTACCAATATTCTTAAAAATCTTATTTTTAACAAAGAAATCTTTTAGCCTTGTTAACATCACGAAAAAACTTCGAAAATAAGATAAATCTTCACATATGGTAACGCTGATACAGACGAACATACATACATACATATGAGCTCTAATTATGAAAGTGGTCTAAGCCATATATTTCTTTTGTCGAGATATTCAGTCGATTACAATTGAACTAACTAAAAAAACATTTTTGCATTATGAAACATTTTAACTCATAGTTGCACTAGTCTCCATTTATATGTATAAATTTAATTACTGTTTATCAAATATTTATTGAAGTTTTTTTTTTAAGATTTATTTAATATTTCGAAATAAAAACGCATATGACTTAGACCACTTTCATAATTGTGTGTCGTTTATTATAAAAGTGGTGTAACTACATATTTTTAACAAAGACATATTTTTGTGGAATAGTATTACATTTAGTCATAGCTTTCATAGTAACAGCGAAGCAACTGCAATACTATTTGCACCAAAACCCCATAGATGGCGTTACTTGTTTATTTTTTTTTCCTACACAATGATTTTTAAAAGGCTCATTTGCTCTAAATTTAATTACAAGGAGATAATTCACTGTTACAATGAACGACACAAATACACATATGTATATGTATGTTCTTATGTATATAACTCAGACATGTAATTAAAATAAACACTAATTCCGTTTTCGTTTCTTTAAAAAAATTTAACATTTTCTAACTTTATTCAGAAATATAAAATTTTTCATTCGTTAAGCATTAAACACATTCACCACAGCAGGCTACACGAACACACGATTTCAAATGCCGCTAGCAGCATTTGTCGCTTCGTAGCCGGCTACTTAATTAATTTGGAGACGACAGCAGCACCATCTGCACCTGATATTCAAGTAAAAATACATAGTTCAGTATTGCCACTTTCATATATTTTGCATTTATAAAAATTAATTACTCTTTTAAAATTCAATTATTTCAAGTAAAAGTACAAAAATTAATCAATTTATTCCTAACATCAATTTTTGGATATTGTTTCTGTTAAATAATATGCAATAATTGAACAAAATCATTCATTCAACATTTTGTATTATACTGGCAACACTGAATTTTCTCATTGTAGCCTAAGAAATAGAAATTCGTTTAATTGGACTACAACGACAAAATCAGCATAGACAACAACCTGTCGCACAGTGGTTCCTTTTTGGGGTTTGCGTAGCTAAAATCTGTAACTTTTGATCTAGGAAACATTTTTGAGTTTTGTAAAAAACCGATTGCAGACAAGAAATCAAGGATTACTACGACATATCAACATTGAAAATCGCACAGTGGGGTATATTGTAAAAAAATGTCCAAAGTTGATTTTTTTTTGGATTTCCAAGAAAACAGAAATTTAAATTTTTTTGTTTCTGTTCTTTTTTGAGTTGTTTTGATGGAATTGTTCATAATGCGCAAAAAAAATTAATTTTTTTCGTCTTGCAAATATTAGCTTTTTTGAGATTTTTTTGAGATTAAAGTTTAAAAATTATTTTATTTTTATTTTTACTTCCAAGTAATACTTGTTTTATTTTTTACATAAAAAACATATTTGACATTTAAACCAAAAAATAAAAAACAAATTTTGTTTAATTTTATTGGAAAAACTTAAAAAAATGCATATTCCGAAATGTAGTAGTTAAAGTATTTTGTAAATATTTTGCAGGCTGGCAGGTATTAGCAGCTAAAATTTTTAGGACGAATAAGTGAAACATATAGCAATATACCTGTGCTAATATCTAAGTGGAGGGGAGTGGCGGCATAATTGTAGGTCCACCTTAAAATCTAATTCTTAAAATTTAAAGATAGATCGAAAAATTTGTTGATTTTTTTTTTTTTTTTTTTTTATTAAACCACATTGATAAAAAATTAACACAGTTTTATTTGCAATAAAATCACCTTTTTAAAAATATATAACATGTAAGTATGACTCTTATAGTTTTAAAGTTATAGGTCTTCAAAACTTTAGTTGTTATAATTCAACTTTTTTTTATAACTATAGCTACTTTATGCAAGGATATTTCCTAAAGAAAAATAAAATCTATTGATGAACGCAGTAAAATATGTAAATTTGGACATATTTTTATTGAAAAAACAGAAAAAACATTACGTCTCAAACACTTCAAATTTTGAATTTATCTACGCTCTTACACTAGCAGGAACCATTGTGTGTCGGCCTGTTGCCTTGCTGTCTTCAATAGAAACATTCTCATATAAACATGTGTATTCTTTCCTTGACATTTGGTAGTCGGTAGCTTGCTGTGGTGAATGTGTTTAATGCATTATAAGCAAAAATGTACGTTCGTAAGGTGTGATACTATCATTTCTAGTAAACTCTCTATTTCAGAAAACCATTTTATTACGAATTTTCATTGAAAAGCACAATGTACATACGTGTAACATGTTTTCTCCGAAAAGAAAACTCCATAAGATATATTATCGGTCTAATTCATAAAAAATAATTTAGGTTTCTTGCAGGTTTATTTGACAATTTCCCATAGAAATATGTCAAATAAGCGCTTAATAAACCTGAAATATTTTTTATGAATAAGGCTGTATATATATACTATCAGCCTTATTTATAAAAATTATTAAGGCTTTATAAAGAATTTTTTTAAAACAAATTTTCATACAAAGGCCGTATGTATACATATAATATTGGGCATTGTCGTATTTCGACTTCGACTACGTCGATTTTGCACTAGACTATAAAACATTGCAACAATCTTTCTTTAATCTAGTACAAAATCGTCGTAGTCGGAATGCGACACTCGTAATTAGGCCCATTATCTACTAAAATATTTATTTAAAGCAAATTTTTTATTTTCACTTTTTATAATAGAACATTTTTAACCCCCGACTAAAAAAGGGGTGTTATAAGTTTGTTGTGTGTGTCTGTGTGTCTGTGTATCTGTGTGTCTGACCGTGTCCACGTACAGGCCAAACGGCTGGACCGATTTTCATTTAGATTTTTCTGTTTGAAAGATGACTTGATCGAGAGGGTTCTTAGCTATGTTTGAAGAAAATCGGTCTAGCCGTTTAGAATATATAACATCTTTTCTGAAAAAAGTCGAGAGACAGTGAAAAACATTATTTATGCAAAAATGGTATTCAGTTAATCCCGAAAATCCCGGGCTCCGGTATTTGCATATACACGAAAATCCCGGGCTTTCCGGGATCGGGATTTCCCGTTTAGCATCTCTACTCGCACACCAAGGGTTCCGTACTGACACTACATATGTAATACTATAAGAATTTTATCCTATAGAATATCCTACCTGATGTAGATTTTTTTTAAGTTAAGTACTCGGTAAACTTGTATTCGGTTTTCGCCCATTTTTTGAGTTTTGGCGTTTTATTTTCTTAGGATTTTTTTTTCGGGATTTTGGCATTTTTTCACACTAGGGTTTTTTTGAGGTTTTTTCGGTTTTTGGCGATTTAGTTTACTATTAGCGGTTTTTTGGTTCTGTTTTTTTTTTTTTTGTTTTGGCGATTTTTTCGGTTTTGGCGTTTTTTTTTACATATTTTGGAATTTTTTAGTTTTAGCGTTTTTTAAAATTTCAAGAGTTTGCCTCTTAAGGTTTCCATGATACAACAACTTGTCAAAATTACATTAACTGATAGAATACCCTTTAATTTTGATATTTTTTAATTTCAGTGTTAATTGATGCAGTCTGCATAAAAATACGCTAAAGGTAGAATTAGTAAAATCGTATCGTGATGTTGCGTGTCAGCTGACAAAAACCGTACCATATACAATGCATGTTACTAGTTATAAAATATGTGGTGGTAGAACTGCTGACGTAGAAATCTGCAGAAAACAGATTTTTCTGTAGCGAATGTCAAAAACGCCGTATTTAATGCTAGACAAAAAAATGTTCTGTGCAAACTGTTACATTTTCTATAACTTGTGCACAAAGTTGAATGATACGGCAAGCTGTAAAGTAGAATGATACGATTTTACTAATTCTACCTTAACTTTGAAAATTTCAAATGTCTATAAATAATTGTCTGTATATAACATTAGGATTTCAACATGTTTCGTTGCTCGCTTTTGAACACCCTTTAATTTTTAACTGTCATATATTTCTTGTTGTAGCGGTCAAAGTTTTTCAAATTCTGTGAAAATTTCAGGTGCGTATCGCTTACGGTTTTAGAGAACAGACGTACATCGTAGCGAAAACAATAGGGTGGACTCATTTTCACCTTTGGTGTGCGGAACCCTAAAAAGTTTAAAACAAACCATGTGTAATTTGATTAGAAAGACCATAATGTAGATAGTAGAGTTTGGACCTTTTGCAAAAGACTAACCCCCTTATGCAAAAACGATTGTTAAACTTAAAGGTGGTTTAACAAACGAATTTTGTATGGCAAAAGCGGTTTTAACACATGCTTTAACTTTAACAAACGTTTTTGCATAAGGAGGTAAATGTTTGCAAATGGGGTATAAATCCCAGGATGTTTAATTGATGTAGAATGAATTCATTTAAATATCGATTAGGAAAAAATATGTTTTATGAAATGATGACGATATATCGTCACTAACGTCGTCATGGTATGAATGTTTTTGATACATGTACATACATATATGCATGTATGTATGTATGTATGTAATTTTTCTTACGAAAAAAGCCATGGCGAAATGTTCAGAGTGAATGAATATTCATTCGTTTTATATTTTTGTTAACTGGCATTCACATTTTCAATATAATGAATGATTTTTTGGGTCTTCATGCATACATACATATATGTACTCGTATGTATGTATGTATGTATGTTGTATAAAAATATGCGTATGACCGAGCGATTAAGTGTATTCTTTGGTTTAGTGAATACTTTGTTGGAGTATAAAAACAAGAAATTGAACTGGCTGCCAAAGAAGCTCTTACAAATGACATGAAAAGGCAAAATGAGCAATATTACAAAGTAAACAACGCCATCCTCAACTAAGAGCAACTACATATAAACACAAAATAAAAAAAGGCAAAAAAAAATGTTTTTAAAAATAATTTATTGAAAGGGAAATCCAAAAATAAACTTTATGGTGTCGAAGATTTGGAATGTATTTTTTCATTATTTCATAAAGTTAATGACAAAATTGTATATGTAAGATGAAACTTAATAAAATAAAATTGTTTATTTTTATTATTATATAGGGTGTTTTTTTAAGAGGTTTAGAACTTTGAATTGAAATAAAACACAAGAAAATCGTTTTAATGTCCATCAATTTGGCTTTATTGGAAGGATAATTTTATGCCATTAATGTTTAAATATGATTTCGGGCATGTGGCCGCCGCGGCTGGCTCGAATAAAGCCAATTCTACAGGTCCAATTTTCAACCACTTTTTCGAGCATATGGGGCCGTATGTTGGCAATAACGCCACGAATGTTGGCTTCCAAGTCCCCTAACGTTTCTGGTTTGTTGGCGTAGACGAGCGACTTCACATATCCCCAAAGAAAATAATCCAATGGTGTCAAATCACACGATCTTGGTGGCCAATTGACAGGTCCATTCCGCGAAATCATGCGCTCATCGAATGTTTCCTTCAATAAATCGATTGTGACGTGCGCTGTGTGGCATGTAGCGCCGTCTTGTTGGAACCACAACTCATCCACATTCATGCCATCCAATTCGGGAACAAAATAGTCGGTTATCATGGCTCTATGGCTGTGCACGTTGGCGAATCGATTCATTCGGGTCCTCTTCAACACTTTGCTCTACAGCGGCAATTGTTTCTTCGGTGCGCACTGTTCGACGTCTCTGCGGATGCGCATCATCACATAGAGTAAACGTAGTGCGAAAACGATCCATGGTTAACCGAATTAATTGCTCTGATGGACGATTATGTCGACCATAAAATGGACGGAGCTTGCGGTAAACTTCGCGAACTGAACCATTATTTTCGAAATAAATTTGCACGATTTGCAAGCGTTGTTCTTTTGTCAACCTGTTCATGATGAAATGGCAAACCAAACTAAATATTAATCACTTGACAGCTGACAAAATGGCCGCCAGTTAAAAAAGTGATGCCAACTTAAAGTTCTATACCCCAATAAAAAACACCCTGTACCTATGCGTGTAATTGTCATGGAACCCAAAAATATGCACATTAAAAATGTACGTATTGAAAATTTAAAAATTTCGGGATAAGCTCGTTTAGAAATAAAAAAAAAAAAACTGATGTTTGGTTTTTGTTCATGACCAACGACCGAATGAGCTAAAAACCGAAATTACTGTTGAACAAAAATGTCTCAAAAAAAATCTTTAGAGATTTTTAGTTGAATGGATACGTTAAGCAACCCAAAATCTATTGTATTTCCTTAAAAATGAAGCTAGAATTTTTAAAACTATTTTTCCGAATTCAACAGCCCCAAAATAATATAGACTGGCCATGAAATAATTTTGTCCAGCTGGATTCTGCGGTACTCGTCCCATTGTGCGCTGGAATCATTGGGATGTATTAAAACGAAATTACTGTTGATGCCAAATTTCTCAAACAAAATTTCTTTAGCAATGAAGCTAGTTTTTAGTTGAAAAGATACGTTAAGCAACCAAAAATCTGTCGTATTTCCTTAAAAAAATGATCTAGAATTTTTAAAAATATTTTTTCGAATTCAGCAGCCCCAAAACCATATAATAATATGGTTTGGCCATCAAATAATTTTGTCCACTCAGATTCGGGATTCGTCCCATAGTGCGGTGGAATCATTGAGTTGTATCAAAACGAAATTACTCTTGGTCCCCCATTTCTTAAACAAAATTTCTTTATGAATTAAATTTTTGTTGAATGGATACGTCGATAAGCAACATAAAATCTATCGTATTTCCTTAAAAAATTGAGCTAGAATTTTTTAACTATTTTTTTTCGAATTCACCAGCCCCAAAACCATATAGACTGGCCATAAAATAATTTTGTCCAACCAGATTCGGGATTCGTCCCATAGTGCGGTGTAATCATTTCTATGTATTTTTTCAAAAAGGATGCCTCGGCTGGAACGTCTTACGAGTTAATGGTGACCGTCATAATTTTTTGTACAAAAAGTTAATATTCTTAATTTGGACCGTGTCCTCCACAATTGATTTATTGAAAGAAAATTACGGTAAACGAATAATTTCGCGTAATGGACCCCTTAAATTGACCTCCAATCTTATACGATTTAAAGCCGCTGTACAGTTTTTTTTTGGGGTTATGTGAAGTCTCTTGTTTTTAAGTACAAAGAAATGAAATCGAAAATAAATTTATAACTGTAATCGCGTCCTAGCTCCTGTGTCGTGGCATAAAGAGCATAGCTCTAAAATATCATAAATTGCTGTTGCCGTGTTTTGCATAAAGATTTTCCAATGAGAAAGTTGTTTTTAAGGTGGGTGGAGTCAATAATAATAATCATAATAATGTGATAATAAATGAAATATGAATCAATTGCAATTCGGTCGTCAGCTGAGTGTATATTCTACACTGTAGAATATCCGCTGACAACTTGCAAATCGTCCGCCTTGTAAAAAAAGTGTTGCCGTTTTGTAGGCCGATTACAGGACTTTAGTTGTTTTTTTTTGTAAACAAAAATTTCACCAGACCATTGCAACGTTCAGATTTCAACTAAATCCAAACAAGAAACATAACAAATTATGATCCGACATGTCGTCGTGCCACTTGTAATATGAGCATTTTATGCGCCTATAAACCAAACACCATCAAAAATTAACAATCGAATGTTTTTTTATTGCCTTTAGAAAATCAATGTTTAAACAAATTTTGTAGCAATAAAATGATCGAATAAACACTCGTAAACTTTTAATAAGAACACAATTTTTCTTTCAAAATTATGTGGGTAAATCTAATCACTAAATCTAAGACAGTTTTGGTGGATTCCTATAAAATGTTTTCTCATTTAATTTTAATAAATTTGTCTTGTATTTATGTGTATGTTTTGAATTTTTGTTACATTGTTTTAATTAAAATTTATGTTTTAAAGACAAGTTGATGACACTTTTTTTAACCACATCAATATCATATGTGTACGTGTGTGTGTGTATGTGTGTGACAACAATTTTATCTTTCAAAGTCATCTAATAGTGTGCAGTCATCTGTTTAAAATGAGATTTCAGATTAAAAGGTTTTATTTTTTATTTTTAACGAAATGAATTCACCTTAGGTTTTGGGTTCTTTCTTGGACGATATTTTAGTTGAAAACTTTCATAGTGAATATGCTTTACGGTTTAAACGTAATAAAAATTAAAAACTAATAAAATTACAAAAATTAAAAAATAAACCGATAGGAATTTAGTTAAATTTTAAATACATAAGTGTGTAGATATTTTACGTTTTTGGCTTTATAAAATTAAATAAGAATAATAATTAATTCCATTAATTTGAAATTAATGGAATGCTTTGCATGATAGCCTTTTTAAAAAAAGATATTTTATGAATTTCGTAGTTTTAGGTTCAAGCCATTTACATTGTTATCGTTTATAAACAGATATGCATCTACAATTGCCCTTGTGTTCTGAGACCTGGAGTAGAATTTCATGGCAAAAGTTTTCGCAGAATATTTCAACTACATACATATATACATCCCTGTTTAGAAGATGATTTTTGCTTAAAAAATGCAAAAATACCCATTTCCGGAAGAGTTAGATAGTTAATGTGTACTAACAAAATGTTGCTTCTAATGTTCTGAATAAATGTTCTGAAGACACTATATCCAAAAATTTAAGCATCACACCATTTTCTTACTGCACAAGGGTGCAACTTTAAAAAGGCCGTAAAATGAGTTTCAGATGTAAACCATTTTTGATTTTGAATTAATTTTTAAGCTTTACAAATCTTCTTCCCGTTTTTTACATTCATTTTAGCCGGGAAAAATTTCACGGGACATTCACAATAGCATTTTTCCCTTCGATGGGAATGAAAATTTAACGGGAACAAAAATTCCACTTGTTACTCACCATAGGGGTGAATATGTTTGATAAAAATATTTCTAAAAGTATTTTACACAAAACTACCGAACACATATCTAAAATGTAAATATTAAAAATTCTGAAAGTCCTATTGACAAATTTTTTTTCTAAATAATTTAAAAGAAGTGAGAAAGTTCTGTACAAATTTCAACCATTTAAAATAAGGAATTAGTTTAAGGCATTACAAGAGTTTTGTTATTTGGAATGACAATTCACCACTACAATCTGTAGAAGATAGGGAATTTCAATCTCTTAAAATAAGACCCAGACGTAAATGTTCAAAAGCCTTTTACACTTATGTACATATATTTCTATCTAGTCTCCTGTGAAAAAGTTTGGATTTTGTTGCTTGGTGTGTTTTTTATTTAAATTTTAAATGTTGCAGTGAAAAAATGGGAAGTAACTTTTAAGGAACTTACATTTTCATTGCTTGCAAATAATCGATATTAAAAATATGCATTTAATCAATAGAAAATCGAGTAAAAATTTAAATTAGTCATACTGGGGTATAATTCATTGGGGCTTATTTTATTTTTTATTTGGGCGTTATTTCCTTGGGCTGTATTTCATAGCGCCCGAAAATAATTTTTAGTTAAAAAAAAACATGTAATTTATGTATTTAAAAATTTTACATGACCAATATAAACCTCACATTTTAGTCAGTTGTACTTTTATTAATAACAAAAATAAAATTTAATAAATATTTAAATTTGTGAACTATTTTTCTAAATTAATTTAAATTTGTCCCTTTAACTGACATACATACATAGACTTTCTAAATGTGTATAAAAATATACATATATATTTTGTTTGTTTATTGGATGGAAATGCTAATTTACTCGTATTATTAGTCGTGCTAATTAAGGTCTCGTATCCAGACAAACACTTGTTGCTCCGTTCTTTCTATTTATGCATGTTTTTTTGTTTGTAATTTATTGCTCTTATTTTTGTTCTAATCTAGTTAAATATGCATAATGAAAAGCTTTCTCACAATTTCACATACAACAATAAGTCGTCGTGTGCATTTTAAAAAATACATGTGTTTTGTCTGAAATTTCTAAAACAGTTTTCCATATTGTGTTGTAAAAGCATACATATGTACAAATTTATTTCCACTATAATTTACACAACTGCACTGAGTCATAATCTGTTAAAGATCATTTGATTGTGCATAAAATGCAGGCTGGATGGAGTATGTTTCTGTTTTTTTTTCTTATTAATTTTTTTTATAGCAAAAACCATATGTGTGTCTTATGGTTGTCTGCTAATTTACAATTATCCATGATTGTAACCACCTTCTAGTCAGCCTAGAACCATATGTCTCTATGTCAATACTCTTTCTCCAGCGACAATTGCACTAGTTAAAATGTCGACAACTTTCCTTTTATGTGCGAGTAAAGATACGTTAGAGATAATAGTTCTAGTTTATTTCTGGTGATATTGTCAATGAACGCGTCAATAGATTGTTTTTCTTTTTTATTACTATGTGCAATAATATTAAATAAATATATGTAGACGAGGGTTACTTAAATCTACTAGTGAAACTTTGGTTCAAATATCAGCAGCACTATTGACAATGTCACTAGAAAATCACTATAAATTTACTATTGACAACGAGCGAAGAAATATCGATATTGTAGACTAGACCCCCTAAAATTTAATAGTGATTCTTTGGTGTCAATGTCTCCATGTGGTCCCAAAAGAACTACTTAGTCAGTAGTCCTACAGTCTAGTGGTGGATTTTCAATGACAAGCTAATGTTAAATGTCAATAGATGATTACATTGGCTAGGGTACACCTGGTCAGTAGCACTACTGACAATGTCACTAGGAAATCACTACAATTTCACTATTCGCACTTTCTGCAGGGGCATAACAAAAACACACACACATACAAACAACACTCGCTCGCACACTGTTTAGAGCCTGCTGCACATTTCTGTGTTTTAAGCAAAGTTTGAAAAGCAAAATTAAAAAGATACATTGATAAAAGATGATTGAGTGTTTTCACACTGACATGGTTTTAATAAAAGTTGATTTTAACGTTAAAACCAACTGTTAAAACCTGGTTTTACCATACAAATTGTTTTTGTTAAAACCAAATTAAAACCATTTTTGAATTGGTTTTAAGTTGGTTTTATGAAATGCAACCTTGTTTTCGCTGTGATAAATTCAGTGCTGCCAAGTTGAAATGACCGACAGCAGCTGGTAATGGTATGCCAGTGAATAACAATAGATGGCGCTTGAAAAATTTTGAACTTAAAAATTAATGCAGCAGCAACAATAATCAAAAAATTATGGATAAAAAGAGTTTTTTGGAAGGAAAACAACGAAAATATTTTAAATTGAACTGTGGAAAGTGAAAACAGACAATATGACTGACATTCATCTGCCTATAAAAGTGGTTTATCTTATAATGTATTTGTACATTTTTATATTATTAACAATATTTCCAAGCACTTCTTCATTCTGTATAAGATGTTCCATAATTTAAAAAAATTTTATTTACAAAATATAAAATAATTTCCATTTTAGAGCGCATTGTGAAATATTTCAGTTTTTCATACAAACAAAAACAGTTGAACAGTATGTCCAACAAGTGTTATTAAAAAGCAGAAAAAATGCAACAATAAATACACGCATTTCGACAGGAGATTTATTTTATTTTGAGCAAAGTTATTAGACAGCCTGTGAGTTAAAAACTGAATTTAACAAACTTGCAGTGTGAAAGCAAAATCAGCTGTTTATGGTTTTAACGTTAAAACCAGGTTTTAACTTTCAGTGTGAAAACACTATAACCCAATAAATATTTGCATATTAAGAAACTGTAATTTTATGTTGTCTTCTTCTTAATAAAATTGTTATTCAAACTTGAGCAAGAAAAGGAAAGAAAAACTTTCAAGAAAGAGTTGTATTTCACTCAGTGTTGCCATATTTACGGTAAAAATTTTCAATTGAAAGACAATGGGGCCAAAGAAAATCGTCATTAAGTTTTCTTTTAACTCTTAATAAATTTGTTTATTGGGTACATATACATACATATGTATGTATGTACGAGTATGTATCCAAGAAGCGCAATGTTTGGTATTACTGTTGCATTTAAAATCGTAATAAATTTTTTTTTTCAACTCAGTCTGTATTTTATTGGGGTTTTAGTCTGCGTCAGTTTGTCTGGTGACTTAAAATGTGTCTTAAATCGTTTTGTGTGAAATAATTTTTTTTTATTTGCAAATGTGTTTTGTTCTTTTCATTGCATGTTTAATGCGTTTGAGTGTTTGTTTTGGTGTGCAAAAAAATACACCTGAAGAAATTCTAATTGATTTCAATTGTCTTGGCGATGCACCGTGAATGTATTCACTATCATCTTCGTTTGCAAATTATTTAAATTGATTTCCAAACCATAATGCAAAAAAATTTTTATACCATTTTAAAAATATTCATGTCTGTGACTTAAGAGCAGCAGCATTGCTGCTGTCAACAGGCTACTGTCAGTTGATTCCTGTCAAAATTCGAACAAGCTTTGTACACAGAAAAAAATAATTTTCCAATTCAAACACCAAATTATCTGAATCAAATATTAATTTGTTCGGTTCTACAAAAAAATTTGTAAATTCAAATGAAAAAATTAAAAAAAAAAATAAATAATTGATGTTTACTCTGTAATTCGAAACGAAAGAAAATGCTTTCGAATTGTAATGTTAATAGTGTAAAAATTGGAAATGATTTTCTTTCGTTTCGATTTTTTTTGCAAAATTTAAAATTGGAACAAAAAATGTACTGGAACAGTAAAAATATTTAATGAAGCTAAATTTTATAATACAGGCAAATCTCGGTATAACGAATCTCGCTTTAACGAAAATCCCATATAACGAAAGTACACATTTTTTACTTTAACAATCTTAATTTTATACATATAACGTATGAAAAATAAAAATCGCAAAATAAAGAACAAAACCATGCTAGCAACATATTTTTAACATTTAGCTCTAAGTTATATAGCGAATGTTTGGATAAATGTATGCTCTATATAGTGAACGATAAGAAAAAATAGTAAACAAAATCTACAGCTGCAACAATGCAAAAAAAGTGTGGTACCGTGAATTTGTATTTATTTGGAAGCTTATTTTAAAACAAATTGATCTCATTCTTTTTATTGTATTGTGTCATCTCTACAATAGTTATAATACAAATAACATTTAAAAAACTTTACGAATGGACCTAACATTATATCGTTCGTTATACCGGGATTTGCCTGTATCTATTTTATTAAGCTTGAGGTATTTTTTAATTAAAATTAACAATATTTATTTTTCAATATTTTCTTTAGGTGAAAATTAAAAATAAATAAAAAAAAATTTAAAAAAATTAAAAAAAAATTTTAAAAAATTAAAAAAAAATTAAAAAAAAATTTAAAAAAAATTTTAAAAAAATTGAAAAAAAATTAAAAAAAATTAAAAAAAAATTAAAAAAAAAATAAAAAAAAAATTAAAAAAAATTAAAAAAAAAATTAAAAAAAAATCAAAAAATAAAAAACAAATTAAAACAAAAATTAAAAAATAAAAAATTAATAAAAAAATTAAAAAAACAAAAAGAATAAAAAAAAATTAAAATTTTTTTAATTCGACACGCCTTTGTCTTCTTTAGGTGAAAATTAAAAAAAATAAAATAAAAAAATTAAAAAAAAATGAAATAAAAAAAAATAAAATTAGAAAAAAAAATTAAAAATATTAATAAATAAAAAATAAAATAAAAAAATTAAAAAAAAATTTAAAAAAAAAAATAAAAAAATATAAAATAAATTAAAAAAAAGTTAAAAAATAAAATAAAAAATAAAAAAATTCACCTGAAGAAGACACACAAAGGAGTGTCGAAATAAAAATAATTATTGTTAATTTCGATTAAAAAACATTTCAAGCTTAATAAAATAGATATTAGTTATATAATAATTAAAAAAAAAATATTAAAGTTTAAAAAATCATTGAAACTAAATTTCAGTTCGAACAAACGTATTTTTGAATATTTTTTAGGAATAATTTTTGCTCTCAGTAGTCTGTCAGCCAAAAAAAGTCATGGCGGCCTTTTTTTTACAATGTACGCTATATAATCGTCTACTTTAAAAAACGCCAAACAATCAATGGCGTATATTTCGCCAACTTATTTGTTCGATTTAATGAGGATTTAAAAAAACCACATTTGGCCATGAAAAAAAGTTATTTTCCACCAAGATAATGTAAGACTGAACCCACATGTGCAGTGTCCATGGCAAAAACTCCCCCATTCTCGCCATTCGCCGGTTTTAGACCCCAGTGACTACTTTTTGTTAGCAAACCTGAAGAAATGGATTCAATTCATCTCGTTAAGTAATATATATTTTGAAGTCTTCATCATTTTTGGAATGGGATAAAAAACTTGCAGAAACGTTGGACAAAAGCTCAAAGAAAATTTTTTTTTGAATCCAAAATTCTGTATTTCATTTCATTTGATTCACGATCATAACAATAATTATTTTTCGCTCAGTGTCTTTAGAAGGCGACAAGTCAGTCTTTCCTTAACATTTTATTATGTTTTATTTTTTTGTTGCTACAAGTTTCATTACAAATTGTTTTGCTTGCGCTTAAATGTTTTTCTTTAGGATTTTTAACTACTTTTTTTTAGTTTATTTGTTTGTCATTAATGCGATTTTTATCTTGTTAAACCCTTTCGTCTGCGTTTCGCTGCTAAACGTGTTAAAATTATATTGGAATTTTAAGGCGATTAATTGTTGGTGTATTATATACGAGTATGTTGTATACAGATACAGATACAGGAGACAAGTTGCCAAAAGAAAATTAAAGTTTTTTAAAATAAAAGTACAAAATATTATTTCATTAAAAAAATCCGTATTCTCTAGTAATAATTTTGCCGTAATTTATCATTAATTTTCTTTAGGCTAAATTGAAAATGTCTTTTTGTTTTTTCAAAATCAGCACAATATTTAATTTCTTGCCACATATTATTTCCTCTTCAATAGTTTTTTTCTTCTTTTTTGTTGATTAAAAATTCCCTTAAACATTGAACTTCAAATAAATTTTGCATTGAAATTTGACCACCCACATGGTTCTTACTTGGCTTGAGTTTGAGTAAAAAATCTTTAAGATGTTTTTATTAATTCATTGTGACACAAATAAGTTTTTCTACTTAATTTTAATGTTTATTATTTTATATTCAGTCTGCTTTTCGCTGCTTTGTTTTATATAAAAATTTATAAACATATTTTTTATATGACATACTTGTCACTTTTTTTTTCGTTGGTTATAAGACTTGTCCTTGGATTTTGTGGTGTGGAACATTTAATATTATGTTTGGTTTAAAATTTGTTTATTTTTTCTTTTAATTTTGAAATAAAAAAATGTGGAATATTGGTTGGAAAACATTATCGAAAAACTGTTTCTTTGGTTAAATTTTTTTTGAAAAGGTCTTCATCATCATCAACTCTATTGATTATCTTTTGATTTTTTTAAATGTAATTTGATATCTTTGTTTGGTTTCTTCTTTTGTTCCTTGCTTTTGTTTTTGTTTATTATATTTGTTCGTTATATGCGAATGGTTAATAAAGGCAGATTCTGTGAAAACTAACAAAAGCAAAAAAAAAAAAAAAAAAAAAAAAAAAAATCAGCGTATAAAAATCGATAAAAAAAATTTGTGGCCAAATAATTATTATCCTTTTTTTAAGCTTTACTTATAAAATGGTGAATTTTTCAAATAAACCGTTGTTCAACAGTAAGACTTATTATTATGTACATATGAGGCTATCACCGCAGAAGTGGTGTAACCCACATTATCTTTTGTTGCTGTTCTGATCATAAATACATTACTTAAATTACCAACGATCAAAAAAGGGAGAGAAGTCACATTTTAGTATTCTAAGGAAAATGGAGCTGAAAAATCGTTTTTCCAGAGATAATAATATTGCAAAGTAATAAATCAATTAAATAATTAAAAAGTGCACAATTGGTTAAATATGTAAATTGATGTGGGTTACACCACCACTTCTGCGCTGATAGCCTCATATGTACATATATTGAATAAATTTTGCGAGATTTCTATCACTTTGGAATCTATTTTTATTCATATTTCTTTTATTAATTAATAATAAAATCTTAAAACCTTGCCCACATAATATAAGCTATTTATTCATTTCCATTTTGTCCTAGATAAATGATCGAAAAACCCCTAAACTGGCAACCTTGAGTAGAAATTATGAGATATCATCTCTGTGTTTTTGTTGTTTACAATTTTCCATCTCTTGAAATAAAAACCCGTTATCTCTATTAGTCAAGGTTTTTGAGAACAAACGGCGCTTATTCTCCATATTGACTTTTAAAACAGAAAAAGCATGTGTGTCCTAAGGATTTTTTACTAGACAAAATAAACATTGAAACTATTAGATATTCTATTATAGTATGTTTGGCTTTATACATTTTAAAGAGGTTCCAATAAGGCGAAAAGTATGGACATACATATGGATATATTTATGTATGTATGTATGTATTATGAATCTACAATGTGCCGTGAATGTGTTTTAAAGAATGTCTGAGTGGTAAAAACGTTTCATCAGCTGGAAACTAGCAGTTTTTTTTTCAAGAAAAATAAATAAATATTTAAAGTGTTATTAAAATAACAAGTCAGTCCTTTTATTTTTTTTTAATTTAAGCACTTGAAATTTAAATGAATGCTAAATGCTCATCTTAATGTTTAGAAAATATTTTCTTACATAGGGTGTTTCTTTAAGTATACAACCTCTGAAATAAAATAATATACTGGGATTGCATAATTTTTTTATTAGAAATATTGAACACACACGATATATCCGCAAATGCAATGTGAAACTAAGAGTGTGTACTTGACTGATCTGCCTTGAGTCTATTGATAATAAAATAGAAAAAAATTAAATATTAAAAAATATTAAATAAAAATAGAGTTGACAGTTCTGGCAACCATGTGATATTTTAGTCCCTGTCAGAAAAAGAAAATTTAAAAAACAAAAACACTTGAAGACTTGTATTCACTGTCCTACACTGTCAAAATGCAACCCTGACTACTTTAGTTTGTGAAAACTTTCCAAAGATAATAAAAACTTATTATATGGGGATTGCATTTTCTTAAAAAATATTTGTTTAATATTTCACACTAGGTCAGGTTATTCCGGCACCGTCCTCGTATTTTAATAATTTAAAATTATTTGCGTGCATACAAATTCATTTTAGCATACATACATACATACACACATACTTATGTGCATATGTATTACTCTTTTCTGGCAAAGTGTTTTGTCTCATTCATTCATTTGATATATTATTCATTTGTTCAAAAAATATATGAAAGTATAAATATGTATGGATGTACATACATATATTTGTAAGATTTCCATGCAAAAAGAAATTTGCTAGCAATTTATTATTAACGTAAGAGCTTGATTTTTTTTTCGAAATTCTCTTCATATAGTATTCAGAAAAAATAAAACCTTGACATATTTACTTATTTCTTTTGCATATAAATATTTATACATTCTTGTAAAATCATTAATTTTCACCTTGTTAAAATTGTTTTTCTTATTTAAAACAAAAATTAAATTTCTTTGATAGCCAAGCATCTAAGTGCATTAAAAATTTAAATTTAAACGTTTAAATATTTGTTTTAGTGCTGCAACCAAGAAAGATTAATTAGACCAACATTAGTTAGTGGGGGTAACCTTTTAGTTGACACATCATTATTTACATATTTTTTCTTTTTAACAAATTTATTTTGAGGTTGTAAAAAATTGTTTTACTTACTCTTTATGCTCGGCAGCCCGGTCTCTTTGTCGACGATTTTTGAACCAATTGGAAACCTATAAATTAAGGAAATTCAAATTTTACTTTAATGTGGGTGCCATGATGTGGATAGTGTAGTTTTTTGTCAATTAGTTTGAAAAGAAATTTGTTTGATCTTGCAAAGTGATATTAGTTTTATTTTTTGTTCGTTCTGTACATAAAGAAGAAACTTACTGGCAATAAAAAAATTACATACACATATGTATATGTACATATTTACTTAAACCTCAATATATTAGTTAAGCTGAAATTAGACGTGCCATAGCCATAAACAAAATAAAAATTCAATATTGCTATGGCGAGTCACCTATAATCAAATAGAGTGTTGCCCATTAGTTTGGTTCGAACAGCTGTTTTGTATGGTTATGGCTAGGGCACGTCTAATTAAGTTTCTTAATCAGCTGTGCTCTTGCTCTCGTGGGATCTTATTATTAGATCCAGGGCGAATTCATACCAGGTGGTCTCGATTTGCAACTGCATAAAATACATGAAGTTAAACAGCTGATCACCACTTCCTGAATCGAGATCATATGGTGTCAATTAGCCTTGATTAAGTATTAGTTTTGGTTATGTAAATTTTAAAATTTGGATTATTAGAAGGGGTGTTCTGATATCACAAGTGGGCTCCAGTGTAAGTTTGTGTCTTCGGAATATTCGTTTCCATTCACACAGACTGGGCGGGGCCAATTTTCGGTTCGCTTAGTTTCATTCTCTATTCAGTTAATCCTAAAATTGGAATTACCCCCTGTTTCTAAAATCCGGACGGATTTCTAGACGAGTCGTCTGCCTGACTTATGGAAACTATACATTAATAGAGTTTGGTACCATTATCTTTGCCAATGTCATAATTTTATCAACACAGCTATTTTCCACAGAAAAAGAAGTGGAACATTTTGCATTTGAAATATTTTGTGAGTGTTGAAGGAAGAAGAAGAAAAAAATATTTATATTGAATTCAGTTACCTTAAATTTTATTAATTATTAATTTATAGAATTTTATGCAATTTTTAGTAACTTACATATTTACGAGTATTATTAACATTATGAATGTATGTGAGAAAACTTAGCAAAACCCTTATTTTTGCGCAAAACAATTACTAAACTCGGCTGACATTGACAAACGGAAGTTGCATTAGTAATCATCGAACATAGACAGTGTGGCACAAATTGTTTTGACTAGTTTTGGAGCAAAACTTGTTTTTGAATATAAGAACACGAGATTTTTGTTCTAAAACTAAACTATATTATCTTACTTGCGTCGTTGTCAGTCCTGTAGCCTCCGCTAGTTCACGTTTTTCGCGAGGTGATGGATAAGGATTGTGCGCATACCAGTCTCTTAACACAGAACGAGATTTTTCCTACAATCAAAAAAAAAAGGAAATAACAATAATAATTCTTCAAAATAATATATGTGAGGAGCAAAATAGAAAGGGACCTAAGGGTAAAAACCGGTTTTGTTCAGGAGAGCCATTTTAAAGATTTAAATACGTGTATCTTTGGTGTACCATCACATCATAAAATGCGGTTATCTCTGGGAGGGAACACTTTTGGGGCATGGCATCGGTCTCATTCGATGCTCAGATGTTGCCCACATCAAAAAAACGTGAAAATTAATTTTTTTACCCTCAGGTCCCTTTCTCTATGCGCTGCCACATATGTACACAAATCTTTAAAAAATAAACTCTCATACTCATATTGAGAGTTGTTACTGTTTTAATCAAATGAAACCTTGTTGAAAAAATAATACAAAACTAATAAAATTTCTTATAAAAACCCCAAGGCAAGAAGATACTTTTTGTGTATGTATGTGCATCATACGATTTAATCTTGCAACCCCTATTATTTTTGGTAAGAAAAAAGTACCAACCATGGAAACTTAACAAGCCAAAATGAATTAATTTTTAAAAATTTTTGGTACATACTTCAAAAAAAAAAAAAAAACAAAAATAAGTTCCCATCATATTGTAACATATATGTAACTTACTATCATGTGTAAAACACTCATTACTATGATTTCTTTTGAAATATTGCTGCCATAAATATTTTTTACCCCTAGCAAACTTTAACACAAAGTTTTATGTGGATTGCACATACACACACACAACACATAAATTGTACAAAAATTTACCTTAAAACAATAACTTGTTTCTTCACCATCCCAAATTGTGCGCGGCAGTGGAAATTTACGACGAACACGATATTTACCAACAGCACCTAATGGTCTTCCACGCAGTTTTTCGGCTTCCACATAATGAGCTGTTAAATGAATAAAAACCAAGATAAAATTAAAACAAAAACAAACAGAATAATAATTTTATAGAGAATAAAATAAAAAAAAAACTTTCAATACTTTTATTCAATTGCTCACCTTTTAACCACAGCGCCTGTAATTTGGCATGATTGTATGGTGAGAATTGATGATGCTCTAACAATCGATACAATTCTTTGTATTGACCGCGATGGAATGCAACAACGGCCTTGGCTTTTAGCACAGATTCGTTTAATTGCAATTTATCACATTGTGGCAATGACCATAGAAAACGGCCCAGTCTTTCAATATTACCAGCTTGTTGTAAAACCTTGATTAAAAAAAATTTCATTATTTAAATCTAAGAAGAAAGTTGGTTTCGTAAAGTTTGCTCTATAGCAGAGAAATTAAGTTAAATAAATTTCTAATTTGGCAACACTTAACAGAAGATGGTTATACAATTTTATTGCATCTTTTAAAAGTTTTAAACGTAATAAATAATTCGCTACAGGCTACTGAAAATAATAGCACATAATGCATCATACGACTATATTAGTAATAATTTTTTAAATTTCTTTTATACAAACAATGAACTTTTTCCCAACACTTAATTGTTTCATTGTGTCATTAATGCACCGGTGAATGCTATGTTCATACATACATACATACATACATACATACATACATACATACATACATGCATAATAAACAGCATTACCAATCCTTGCTCATTTTCACAAAGTTGCCATATAAACTTTATCAAATCAAAGATCGGTCTTTTTAATGAGGACTCCCAAAACATTGTGAGTGGCCTAGCGATGACAGTTCATGAGCTGGACCGTGTCTAAAAAAATTATATTTTTTTTGTGCACATTTTCGTGTTTTGTCACAAGACAACATATTAAAAAAAGTTCATCATCTGAAAGTTCTTTTCAAGCCGCTTCCAATTGCGTATTTTAAAAATTTTCATAGCAGGTACTACTTGTATTAAAATAAATTCTATTATTTTTTAAGGATTATTAGATTTGAATCATTGTTAATTTATATCTGTTGTTAGTTCTATCGCGAACTTTTGTGAAAACTATTAACAGAAACAAATTAACAATGACTCAAATCAAATTTTTTTGGGATACGAAAACATGCAAAAAACTTCAAAAATATACCTTTTTTAGACACGGCCCAGCTCACGAACAGTCATCGCTAGACCCCTCAAATGTTTTTAGAGTCCCCATTAAAAAGACCTATCTTTGATTTGAGAGGGGTAACAAAGTTACGGTTTTCACCTATATGCAACGTTAGTCGGTCTAAGGTACATACATATATGAATATGTATAACATATCGAACAATTTGAAAATAAACTTTAGAAAGGGTACAAAATCCAAAGATTTCTATTAAGCTGTCAGCAGATAAATTGACTCTGAAACTACAAGTATATTCCTTCGGATTTATTTTATTTTTAGTAAAACCAGTGACTTTTTGAAAGGTTGTAGAACATCCTTCGTTGGATAGTTCTTGTTTGCAATCATACGAGTATAAATATCGAATTCAATCTAAATTTTTTTTTTTTTTTTTACACAAACACAACTCGCAAAGCGATTAGCTTGACTGCGAAAAACACCCAGGGTCTAGGGTGGGAATCGAACCCACGACCTCTGGACTGAGCGGCTAGCATCGCTACCACTCAGCCACAGGGGCACCCTGTATATTATATTATACTCCCATCAGCCCTATTTTTCCTTTATGGTTCTACTATAAAATTTTTTTAAGGAACTTTGGATCCAGTTACGTAGACTTTGAAATGTTTTTTGTTTCCAACATCTATTTCACTCCTATTAGGGTCCTATTTAATAAAATATAATCTTAATTCGATTGCGCTCAGACATTTCTACCATAATCTAATTTTTCGACCTTTTTTATATGTATGATTAAACTATTTAGATCTTTATTTATATATTTATAAAACTTATTAAGTATTTATAAAGGCCTTTTAAAACAAATTTTCTTCTTAACAAACCTTTATAAAGCCTTAATAATTTTTATAAATAAGGCTGATAGTTTTTATATTCAATATTTCGTTAACCTTCGGTTAACTTCTTCAGGAAATCTATTTTATATTTTTGATATTTTCAATGCTTTATTTCAATCACAAAAAAATATTTTTTAAATAACGAAATAAATTGGTACAACAAAAATTTTTTTTTTTGTAATTGAAAGAAAAAATTTAAAACTAAAAAATATAAAATAAATTTCCTTGAGAAGCTAACCGAAAAACTGTAAATATAAATAAAAACCTAAAGCCATAAATAAATAGTTCAATTAAAGTTATAATTTTTTAACAAAAATAAACACCTGAATATCTTTTTCATAAGAATATGATATAATGGACGGCTAAAATTTCAAGGAGTCCTATTCATAGCCAGAAAAAGAAACCATTTCCATTGTGGCTGTCAAAGAAGATTACTCAAAATTTTAAATTGAATGTTTATTTAATATGTACTTCTGTACGTATAATTAGACCAACTATTATAGTTGCACCCTGCAAGTCCTGATTATAACTTGCAAAATGTGTATGTATGTAAATAAAAAATTTTCTTTCAAAAGCTGTCTGGATAAATCTGATTGCAGTCATTAATATCATGCTCGAAGGACCATATTGTCAATATTATTTTAAAAGTATCACTTTCTACTCGTGTTTTTTTTGGAATCTATACAACTGTGTACTTGTATGGGTTCGACAGTTTAGAGCTTTTGTTAACTAACAAACCATAAAAAAATTAAAAATCCATACAAAACTCATTTAAACTATTCGATTTTTTTTTAGTTAATTTTTTAATTATTATTCGAACTCCATTTGTTTCTATATTTGTGATTTGAACGGGCTAAGGTTCGTATCGCTTTTTAAGCCAAATTATATGTGATAATTATTAATGAACGAATTTTTTTTTTTTTTTTGGTTTGCTAACTTGAAAAAAGAAAAACAAAATAACATTAGAAACGTCGCGAAAAATATGTTTAGATAATAAAAAAGCTCTAACGAACGAATAAATGTGAGTAATTAAAAAAATTTAATATAGGTGACCTTCTCCGAGAAAAGGGACCTAGTGTGTCATAAAACGGGAACTTGGAAAAATCGATAAAAATGAGAAAAACGTCAAAATTTTATTTTTCACACACTAGCTCCCTTTTCTCGGAGAAGGTCACATACATATGTATTACTCAAGGGTGGAACTCACTATCCTACGTAATCTTGTGACTTTTGAGCAAATACAATCCTTATTTAATGGGTTATTATTGCTATCAGAACTGAATTGCATTTTTTGAAAAGTCGTTTAATCATGCGGAATAATTAATACCAGCTTTTAGTGAGCATTACTTCCATATGAACTTCAACTTATTTGTTTTTTTTTGGTTACATATGGAGGATTTCAAAACAAATTAATAATAATAAGAAATGAATTTTTTTTTCAATATTCGAGAAAGTGCTATTTGGCTTAAAAGTTTCGTTATAAGAAATTATGGAAATCTTGCATTTTAGATATAGGAAATGTTTTATACTTTAATGTAAAATAATTTTAAGCGTCTAACTCTTATTTGTATAAATCTTATTTGTGTCTTTTCAAAAATCAAGTAAAAAAGTACCCTGAAAAATTTTGAGCATCATTGATTATTTCATGAATAACTCATGCCATTTTTTTATATGTATTGTGACGGCGTTTCACGTGAAGTGTTGAACCAAGTATCACCGGACTTTAAAAGGTGATATATATGTGTTAAATATTCTTCAAAAATATTATCCACAAAATTCTACTTGTATATGTCTCTAAGGCATTTCTTGTGTGTCATTTGCCCAAAAAAGCGTAACCAACTAATTACTAATGAAAAACTGTTTGAATCAGACATGTATTTATTGATTGAAACAGTTTGCTGCAATCATGCTGGATTCTATAAACTTGTCCATTAGTTATGTATAGAACTATTTAACTTAATAAATACATGTCTGAATCTAAAAGTTTTTCATTAGTAATTAGTGGTTACGCTTGTGTGACACATGGCACACAGATGGAAACCCGGCCTAAGAGATTTTTCCAAAATTTTCAATTTCCTTTTAATATTATGTTCAGAAGCAAACCTTCCTTTGCCAAAATCCTTAACTAGAATCTGAGGGTCTTATGCAAAAAACTTAATAAAGCTTTGCCAAGCAATGTTAAGTAAAGTTGTATTCTAAAAAAATTATTGTATAAAAATTCTAAAGTAGGCACCCACGCTTGTTAAGACTACTTTAAGTTGATATTTCCAAAATGTGTGTTTTGTACCTCAAATATTTTTATTAATATAGCACATACTGATTCATGTTACATCTGAAAATGAAGCTAGAAGTGCTAGCTCTTATCTTAAATTTATTATTTCTGTCATGCAATGGGAAACATCACCAAATTATCCAACTGATTCGAAATACATTGCAAAATCCATAAAAAAATATTAAAATAAATACAATTATACAAAAATGTTTTAGTGATGTACATACAATCAAAACAAATCGAAAAAAGCTGGATATTCAAATACTCGTTTCATTCGAATAAAACAAATTGTGATAATTTTTCACATTTTTTTACTTTTACTTCATGGTTGTGTTTATCTGTTTTCCTATTAAGTCAGAAGCTCATATTTTTTAAATTAGGTTGCTTTACTTCAATATAATGAAAATTTATTTAATAAAATAAAAAATTATTTGAATACCCGAATGAAATTGTATTCGATTTTGTACATCATAAGCTGTGAAGTGGTTGTTGAACACGGTGGTGTTACCAGTATTCATTATTAGATAACAAAATAATTAAAGTTGTCTTTTGCATATGATTTCTTAACAAAGCTCTGTTAGCCTTAAAGTGCTTGGCAACTAATATGAACTTTAAAGCTAAAGTAAAATATTTTTTTGCATAAGGGGGTAAATATTTTGGATAAAATTTCATTTTATAAGTTTGTAGTGTGTGTCTGTGTATCTGTGTGTCTGTCCGTGTCCACGTACAGACCAAACGGCTGGACCGATTTTCATTTAGTTTTTTCTATTTGAAAGATTACTTGATCGAGAGGGTTCTTAGCTACGTTTGAAGAAAATCGGTCCAGCCGTTTAGAAGATGTAACAACATCTTTTCTGAAAAAAGTCGGGGGTTTTTAAAATTTTTAATTTTTGTTATTTATTTATTTGAATTGTAATGAATTCGGATTCAAAGTATACTTCCTTAATTAGTCTCAAGTTCAGTATATTTCAATTTAATTTATTATGAAATGAAAGTATTTGTGATTAATTTATGTAATTTTTTAAATGAAGACTGAAAAAATTATTGAAAGTATTATGCATGAAATGCAGATAATAGTTTAGTATTTCTCTACTCTTTCGCAATGCAAGAAGTATGGCAATCTCAAAAGATTTACACTATCACCACGGCTGCCAAATTTGACGATTTATCGTCTTTTTGACGATTTTTGGTGCCGAAAATAGCAAAATGATGATTTGATGATATTTCCCTTAAAATTGACGATTTTTTAGAAGTCCAAATATTACAATTCTTTTATAAAAAAGCGACTGTTTCAATTCATCTATTACTTATCTTTTAAAAGATTGTAGTGTAATTTTGCCCATTCCTTATTTTATATTGATATCTCTATAAATTGATATTCTAAAAAAATAAATGTGAAAAAAGCCAAGTTCCTATAAAAAATTTCGGACATCAAGACTACTGACACCAAGACATGGACATAACTTGGCAATATTTTTCATAATTTTACCACTGATAGGAAAAAAGTTATAAGGGGTTAAAAAAGGACAATGGTTTCAATATCCCAATAAACATGTAAAGTAAAACATATGTATACACTAGGGCATGTCAAATTTATATTGCAAAAATCGTATAGCAAAAACGTAATCTACACGAAATTTTGAGAAAATTCTCCGAAAAAACATGTGTCTAAAATCAATCCCTATATTGCGACTCGACATGAAAATGTATTTCCTCTTCTTTAAAACATTTTTTTTTTAAATTACAATTTTTTCAAATAAAAAAATGTATGTACTACTAAATTCTACTAAACGCTACTAAATTCGAATCATTCTCCACGTACTTTCTGCTTTTAATTTTTTCGCGAGCTACCGTAGACTTATACATAATATTTGGTTCCTCATTTTCATCTTTAAAGTCAATGTCTTCAAGTAAGGCAGGCAGTAGCCAAACAAGAAGCTCATGAAGAGGAAATAAATTTTCATGTTGAAATGCGCGGTATAGGGTTTGATTTTACACCCATGGTTTCTTTGCAAAATTTTCTTAGAATTATTTTTTAGAAATCGAGTTTTTTGTATTTTTCGATAGAAGAAATCTAATGTATCGAAAAATGTAAAAATCACGATTTCAAAAAAATAATGAGTTAGGGCATTTCTATATTAAGGTAGCGATATGTAGATTTTGTTTTTACTATACGATTTTTTAATTTTTTCTATCCATACTAATCGACCCGGCACACGTTACACGTTAAAAAATTCATTTTGATTTGTCCGATTTTTTCGACGATTTTTCGAGTATAAAATGACGATTATTTTATAGTTTATCGGGATTACGACGATTTTTCGATAATTTTATCTGGCAGCCCTGACTATCACTCTTTTCCCTGCATTTTATTCTTTCCTTGTTTTACGTGTTGCCACACACATTATGCCATACTTACCGCTTTTGTTATATAAACTGTCTTATTAATAAAAACAAAATATTACGGCTTTATAAAAGGGTTAATACAAAAAAATTGTGTATGGAAATCTATTTTATAAACCCTTACCCCCATATTTATAAAAAAATAAAATGAATTTGAAATTCATTTTAGGAAAATTTTGTATGGAAAATTTTAAATAAAATACATTTCAAATAATAATAATTTTTATAAATAAATCACTAAAAAGTTCATGTAAATAAAAAAAAAAAGTTAAGCAAGAAATATGTGCCTTTAAACAGGGGGAAAAAGTTATAATGCCGAATTGCATGTAACTCACCTCACATACACACGCCACTTGCTCTTGGGTAAATCCAAAACTGGGCAATGTTTCACGACCGTTGGCGCCATTACTAGCGCCACCGTTTGTACTTGTATTTTGATTACCTAAAAGTGTAGAACCCGGCACAGCATTAATGCTACCATTATGCGACAATAGGTCCAAATTATTATTATTGCTTGTGCTATTGTTGTTATTATTGCTTAAACCAGTGGCCGTTAGGCCGGTCGGACTATATGGTGGCGTTTGACGGGAACTTAAGACAGCGGCATTTGCTGCTGCCAAATCGTAAAAATCTGTGGCGGGATGTTGTAGCATATTGTTGGATGTGTTGCAGCAATCGGTTACAGATGCTAGTGATGATGATGATGATGATGTTGTTGTTTTTTTAAGTGGCAAATATATAAATTTCACCTGTTTTATCTGTTGAACAACTTTTTATTTTTATTTTAGCTTTTAGTAAATAAATTCACCACATAATCACAGATTTAATTATTTTTATATAGATTTTTTGTTGTTGTTGTAATTTTTATTCACTGCAAAGAGAAACGAAAGAAATATTTTTATTGTAGAATAATCATTAAAATCATTTGGTGTATTTAAATTCTCATTTAAAGAAAAATCATCTATAACTTTGCGTGGGTATAGATTTCTGTATATTTTTCCAATTGTAATCGTTCGGTTTTGTATTACTTACGCACACTATTTCATATGATGTGCAGTAGTATGAGTAGTATTCATTCGGTTGTGAAATGAAATCTTAAAATATCTTAAATCATTGCATGTGTTTTTTGTTTGTTTTTATTCTTTTGAGTTTTTCTCTATATAGATATATATATATATTGATGTATAAATATGTATACATATTTATGTATATAAATATGTAGGTATATATTTACATAATAAGTATTTCTCATTTTGTGTTTTTACGAAATTCGAAACAAATTTTTTTGTTTTCAAACGAAAATTTCGAAAGTACTTTTCCTCATTTTGCTGAATTGAAATAAATTCAAATTAGTGACCTAACATATAAAATATACTTTGGAAATTTGATACTGATGAAAATATTTACGAAGGTCAGTCATGCTTGTAATGAAATGATCGAATGGACTTTGTTATTTAAGAAATTTTTTTAGCGCCTGTTTCCACAACCCAAACGGTTGACTGGAGTAGAATATGTATGTATTTATATTAAAATCAATAATTTTTAAGTGATTTTCTTATAAATTTTCTAGTCGAGTCGACTGCCTGCCTGGCTTGTGGAAACAAGGAAAAGTGACAGAATAATCTTATTTTGGCTCATTCAAATATGTAGGTATAAAAATTTCTAACTTTTATTATAGTGGATAGAAACAGAATGCTTCAATTTTATCTCAATACAAGACAGCCTTCTACCAGCTTTCAGCTGCTAGTTTGTTCGCAACATTTTACTGCAGCAAACGCTAAGTCCTGGGGGTCTACTCTGTAATTCGAAATGAAAGAAAATTCTTTCGAATTTGTTTGTTAATTAGATGTAAATTCGAAAGCATTTTCTTTCGTTTCGAATTACAGAGCAGACCCCCAGGACTTAGCGTTTGCTGCAGTAAAGTGTTGCGAACAAACTAGCAGCTGAAAGCTGGTAGAAGGCTTCAGTTAAATAACGCTTTAAACTGACCAAGCGTTCATGGAAAATATTCGAACAAATTCGCATATTCTGCTTCTTTTTGCTGAATGGAAACAATGAAAAACTCTACAAAAAATATTCTCAAAAATAGTATATGACTTGTTTAACTGACGCAGCAAAGTTATTATAACGAATTACAGAAAATTATGCTTATACACCTTTTAGACACGCAAAGTTTACTGTGGAAAGTCTTAATTCAGCTGTGTGAAAGGCAGAGAGAGGAACACTATCTCTTTCTGTCTTTCTCCCAGCTGAATTAAGACTTTGCAAAGTAAACTTTCCCTGAGTAAAAGGGGTATTACTTCCGCTATCTAGGGTGTTCTAAAACCGTCCCACCTGCTCAAATAAATGCATACTTATAATACTTAAGATTTAAAAAGCTTTTATGCACCTGAATTTCTTGATTTTTTCCATAAATTCTTCCTGCACAACCTTTATTCCTTCCTTAGTTGTGTAATTGCATACTTTATTTTGCAGCACGAGCTAATTATTTTTTTTAATTATTTTTATTTGTTCATAATGAAATCTGAACTAAAACTGCACGCACCAAAATTTTTTCTTTATACAACTAATGAAATGGAGAAAACTTAAGAAGAGAATTTGATCTCTCAGATCACATTGCCATACGATATAAAAGAAATATATTTTTATATTCCTTCACACACAAGCTAAATAATTTATAAATGTATATGTGATTTTTACACATGTATGTATGTGTGCCTGTGTGGTTAACGCTGAGTACACATTTGGCATTTATTTTGTTGTCATTTTGTCGTATCATTTTCAAAGTGTATGCAACGCCGTTCACATTAGTCCAATTCACAGTCTTGTGCAAATGGTCTTGCATCGTAGCATGTGCAAAATGGTATAGTATATTAATATTCACCACTTAACAATTATTACTGGTGAGTATCAATATACTATACCATTTTGGACATTTCCACAAGATTGTGAATTGGGCTATTATGTTTTTATATGCAATGCAATGCCACACATATACGAAAAATATTAGCCCAATTCACAATCTTGTGCAAATGGTATTGCATGCTTGCATGTGCAAAGTGGTATAGTATATTGATACTCACCACTAAGAGTTGGTAAGTGGTGAATATTAATATGCTATACTATTTTGCACATGCAACGATGCAAGACCATTTGCACAAGATTGTGAATTGGGCTTTTATAAGTGACAAACGTTGCCACTAACTAGTATTATGCCATAATGTGTACACGGCACAAGCGACCAAATATACTTCTATAGTACCTACAATATCTTCCTCTATGCACAATTTTTCTATAGCATATACACTTCTGAAATAAGCAGAAAACATACTGTATTTTATTTGAGACGTGTGTAATTTTAGAATTCTTCGTAACTTGGTAAGTTTATTTTTGAATTAAAAATAAAAAATAAAAGAGAACACAAATCTTTTTACTTCTACGTTTTGGTAAAAGAAATACAGACAAAAACATAGAAAAGCATTTTAAAAATTTGTTCTTAAAACAAAGAACACAAAA
Organism: Tachina grossa; assembly: GCA_949987645.1. Lineage (NCBI taxonomy): Eukaryota > Metazoa > Arthropoda > Insecta > Diptera > Tachinidae > Tachina > Tachina grossa. Next base: position 142,508,683 of record OX465278.1, read on the forward strand.
TTTATTCATGTAGAAAATTTGTTAAAGATGCTTAAATAAATTTTTCTTTAGTGGTTTTCAATGCAAGAATAAAAGTTGAAATATAAATAAGAAATAAAAAGAAATATCTACCTATAAGAAGGTAAATAAATAAAAATCGTTTTAAGTTTAAATGTACTTATATAGAACATAATTTTGTCAATTTGTTTAACTACGTCACGTCATAATGACCTCTAAGCATACGTCACATACAAAATAATGTTCTCATTTAAGACAAGTATTTAGTATGTGGGAGTTTTTTTTTTAATATTGCCTAATATAAAATGAAAATTTAAAAACATACATACATACATACATACATAATTTGAGAAAAATTAGTGAAAATGAATCAAATATAAGATTCCAAATAAAATGGCAAAGTTGGCAACACTGCAGATTACATTAATGATAAAAGACGCATATGTATAAATAACAGAAGAGTAGAGATGCCAGACGAAAGTTTTCAAATTACATCCTTTAAAGTAACAAAAGAATACATACTCGAAATAAATAATAATAATTATATTTAAGATCTTTTACAGTGAAAAACACTACGACGAAGTGATATAAATAGTTTACACTCAAAAACAACATAATTTGTTTTTGTTTTGTTTTTCTCATAAAATATTCTGTTAACGAGAAAAAAATCACGCGTAAAAAATACCGCGTTTATTTAATTTTTATAATGCATGGAAAACAAAAACAAATTTTTGAAATTTTCGATCTTTTCTTTGGCGTGTAAACTATCACTTCATCGCCTCGATTTTCATAATAGAAGGAAGGCCCTTTATATATCGTCACCTTAAATACAAAAGGCCTTAAGTACACTTTTTACTTTTTTACAGTAGAAGCAAAAAAAACCTTATAAATTTAAGACTATCTATTTGTTAGGTGCCAAATTTAGTAATTAATTGTATTTTGGTTAATCACATCATAATCAATCCAAAAGTTCATTTTGAATTTTTTGGTTATCGCCTTTTGTATTTTAGGTGACGATATACATCTGTATGTTTGAGAGATATCGTGAATAACAAGTGAAGTTTTTGATCCCTTGAAATTTTTGTTCCCCTGGAAGGGAAAATGACTATCGTGAATCTCCCGTAAAATTATTTCCCCGCTATCAGTCTCAGTGAATGTAAAAAAGGGAAGAAGATTTGAAAATCTTAAATATTAATTAAAAACCAAACAAAATTAAATTTAATAATAAGAAACACACAAAGTTTTGGTTTCAAATGAATTTTATTTTTTTAACTTTAAAGTTGTGTTTTTCAATATTCTATGCGCGGTAAACCGCCATAAAAGAGATTCATACTACAAGAAAATTGTGTTGCAGGAGATTATTGTTATTGTTATTGTAAATTTTATCCAAAAATAAATATTTATAACCCTTAATATTAAATTGCAAGGAAAATATCCAAATTTTCAGTTCGCCTGCAAAAATAAAGTGGAAAAAAATCCCTGTGAAAAATATTATTCATGATAAGGGAAATAAAAAAAGGAAAACATTTCTAGGGGAAAATTATTCACGATTACACTTTTGCAAAAAGGCGAAAAATTTCGAGGCCAAAAATTTTCACAATCACAATTTTGGGTTTCAAAATAAATTTTATTGAGTGTAAAGTTGTGTTTTTAAATATTTTAGGTGCCGCGCAAAAAATTCTTTAGTACACCACAGCCATAAAATTTACTGCATGTACACCAAAGAGATTCATGTTCAATGAAAAAAGGTGTTCCAAGGAATTATTGTTATTATTATTTATTGATCTTGTCCTAAAAATAATTATTTATAACTTTTAATATATAATTGCAAGTATAATATTCAAATTACGAAGTGTATTAATTCAGTCCGTCTGCAAAAATAAAGTGAGTAGCACCAAGTGAAAAGAGAAAAAATCCCCGTGAATAAACCAGGTGTTAAACGAACGCAGCTCAAGGCTTTAAATTTTGCTCAAGTAACTCTTTTTATAATGTTTTTAACGAGATAGTGTTAAGGAGCGAACTATATATATTTTGAAATATCTTGGGAACTAATATGGTAAAACACCTCAGATTTTGTAGCAATTACTCCATTGATCTTATGAATTGCTCTAAATAAAATGGTTGGAATAAAATGAGTGGGCGTGGCACCTTTTATGTATTTGTTTTTATTATTTGGCAATATATATTTGGAGCTAATGCAGCAATTAACTTGAACTTTTGTATGAGTATAGCTTTTTATAGTGTGGATTGTCCAACAAAAACAAAATCCAGATAAGACCTATGGGTGTGACTCTTTCCATAAAAAGAAGATATTTATTTTGAGATACTTTGGAAGAGTCTGGAAATGTTGTGATGACAAGAAATAAATCTCACGGTCAACTTTTACGAGTATGTAGCAAAAGTTTAGAAAACCCATATTTCTCATGTAGCACGCTCCCGTGTAAGAAATCCATCGGATTTAAACCATCGGATTTAAACATTTATGCTCCAGTAGAAAAACCAAAACATATGGTTTATCCTAAGGCCTCAAAATGATGTTATTAATTTCATAATGATTTAAACTAATTAATTTGAAATAATATAAAAATATAAAAATTAAGTTGTATATATTTTTTTTGTACAGCGAAGCATCCAGGGTCTTAGCTAGTCTTTTATAAATATGTGGCCATATTTAGGAAAGTGTCTTAAGTCGTACACAATTGTGCCCCTGTGGCTGAGTGGTAGCGCTGCTAACCTCTCAGTCCAGAGGACGTGGTTTCGATTCCCGCCATAGATCCTGGGTGTTTTCCGCAGACAAGCTAATCGCTTCGCGGCTTGTGTTGTGTTTATAAAAAAGAACAATATGGCCGCTATCAACTGTGAAAGTTTGCAAGTCCCTATTGGCAGACTCTTTAGTAACTTATACGTATATACATGTAAGAAACTGTATAAAAACCAATTATTTATTAATGTTTTATTATAAATAATAAAAATTTTCGTGACACACGTTTCTGCTGTTAAAAAAAACTTCATTTAAAAAGTCTTTAAATACAATTGATCAAATGTCTTTTTTTAATTTTAATTATCTTATTTTCAATAATTCAGCTTATTAAATGCCTACTATAGTAATTCAAAGTAGGTGTTATAATTTTGTAGAATTTTTATTTTGCAATTTATTTTGTTTGTAAGCAAATTGTTTGTTTTTTTTTCAATAATTCTTCGGCAATAATTATTTTTAATGGCTTCTAATTATAGCAAGCATTAAGTTTTTATTAAATTGTTTATAAAATAATTGTTGTACGAGTTATATAAAGAAATCATTCAAAAATTTACAAAGTGATTAAAAAGTATGTGTTTACGTTTGTGAAAAAGAGAAAATAAACAATATCTAGAAGGCCTGAAAACCAAAGGGGTACGTACAAAAGTGCATAAAAGAACATTTTGTTTAATTAAGACTCAAAAAAGTTCTCTTGATTGTGTTAGTTTTACATAAAGTGAATCTTTTTGTCAATATAGAGGTCTGAATTTTTTTTTTTTTTTTGAGATTTCAATATTGTGTTGTTTTCTGCAGCCTACTAACTTTTTTGTTAGTTTTGATACTTACACCCCTTTGGCTCTCAGCACTTCACTTATAAGTTAAGTCAAATATTGGCTAATGTTACAGAATTTATTTATTCAGGATTTTGTTGTTTTTTTTATAAAATAATTTTGGTCAAAATTAATGAACATAAAAAGAATGAAATAAAAACCTGCTGTGATCTCAAGTGTTTTAGGGATTTAGTTTGAATATCTGCTGAAGACTCATACAACGATTTGGTTATGCTTTATATGAAACAGAGTGTTAAAAGAATGTTACCTTCATACACATGCAATTTATTTCTTCAGCATTAAGTTTAGTTAATGAGTTAGAGAGTTTTGTCAATTTGCCACCGATAACTGGAAGATTAATTTTTAATTTTTAGCTAATGTAGTATGAATTTTCAATTACAGTATTCTAGATCTGATAACAGAAGCTGCAAAAAAATAACAGACTGCTTTACAGTGTTCTAGCGACTAATAATCTTAAGCCTGGTACTCTCTTCACAATTTCATGCAAAATTCTGTCAAACTTCATGTAAAAGTATTTAGTATGAAATATTTACTTGCAAAAGTATTACTCTGTTCTTATTGCGAAAAAACACGAACGAAAAACGAATTTTAAACAATGTTGCATACATTAAAGCAATAAAAGCGTGAAATTTAGCAAAATCGCGAATGGGCTACATATGTCAAATTTTTCGCAAGGAAATATCAATGTTGCTCAACAGTTTTCGCATATTTGAATGTGGCCAAGTACACAGAAAATCATTTTCCTGCAATAAACACGTTTAATTGAAAAAAAAAAAACAAAACTCAATTGAAAATTTTATTGAGTCAATTAATTAGAAACACGTGAAATATAAAAAAAAAATCACAAGATTATGCCCATGCAAGAGGCCGCACTATTTGCCAAATTTCGTGAGAATTGTATAAGCACGAGAACATATAATTTAGAACTAAAGTTTAATGGGCGAGTCCCCACCCACATTTTTAAATGCAAAATCCTGTGACTTTCGGAGCTCAAAGTGTGTGCAAGTTTTTTATTAATCACTTAAGTGAAAGCACGAGAAATATAATATTAAATTGCAATGGGCGTAGCCCCACTTTTTACGCGAAGTAATTTAAAAACATGCATACGAGTATCGAGGGCGCCCCTGTGGTTGGGTGGTAGTAATGCTAGCCTCTCAGTCCAGAGGTTGAGGGTTCAATTCCCGCTATAGACCTTGGGTGTTTTCCGCAGACAAGCTAATCGCATCGCGGGTTGTGTTTGTTTAATAAAAAAAAATTTAATCGTGAGCAACAAAAATAAAATTTTTCAAAAGAAGGATTTTTTATAATATTCAAATTTTTTTTACATATGTATGTAAATTGTCGCTTACTATAAAATTTTAGAGCCCGTATCTTAAAAGTTATTAAAAATTTTGGCATTTTGATAATTCTGAACTATAGATAGGCCCATAAAGTTTTAATTTCAATAAAAAAGTGTATTTGCGTGAAATTAGCAATACAAACGCCAAAGTGGTAACACTTTTCAGATAATAAGTTCCTTTGAAAGAATTAATTCGCTATCAGCACTGTACGATACATATCGTATGTAAATAAAATTATGATGACAAATGCAGACAGACATTTTCTGATATTTTCTTCTTCTTTTTTTTGTTTTGCTGTTTTCATTGTTGTGTGTGATTTGCTTCTTGGTATTTTTGTGGTTGATGCTGCTGCTGCTGTTGTGCTTTTATTTTTTGCTGCAACTTTTTCCTTCAGTTCGGGTTTGTTTTGTGTTCTGCTCAATTCACCTCATTTGGCTTGAAAGTTCTTGTTCTTGTTGTTGTTGTTTTGGCTTGTAGTGATAAATATTCAATGCGTTGCATGCAATTAGTTTGTGTCACTTTTATTGTGTTTGTTATTGTTCTTATTCATCTTAGTTCATCTAAAATAAATTCATACATACGAGTACATACATACATATATGTATTTATATGTACATATGTATGTATGAAACATTTTGATGCTGTTTTAAATGCTTAATTACCATACAATTTCATGAGTTTCTTTATTATTTTTCGCTGTGTTGTTAATAAATTTGTCATTTTGATTTTAGTCTCAAACTCAACTAAAACAACAGCAACATAACACACATATACAAAAGTAAAGTAAAAGTATCAAAACCAAATGCATTTATTTTTTTTTTCTTTTTAATTATGTTTAATGAATGAAATTTGTACACAAAACATTTATGTATGCATTTTTTTATACTTCACAAAATTTTGTCGCCTAATGCGTTGAGATTTGTGTTGTCTGTTGTTCATTATTGTTGCTACTTTTACATTCAAATAATTAATTCACGCATACAAAATAAAAATTGTCTTGAAACATTTTTTTTTGCCAATGTGTTGTAAGGGTTCATTAAAATTGACAAGAGCACAGGACAGAAAAATTATTTATGAAAAAAGAAAAAAAAATACATATATTGAAAAAGTATGCGAAAAACGTTTGCTATTAATCAATTAAATTCTTTTCAGCACAAGTAATTATTTTTATTACCCCAAGAGTAAAATTATAAATATGTATTTACATGTATACATACATATGAATATTGTATATAAATTTAATATTAAAAAAAAAAAACATTTTGCAATTTTTTTGCAAACGACTAAATTTAAAATGAGTTTTTACATTTCAAAAACTTATTTCAATATTTTATTTTTATTTTTTAACTCGTGTCAAAATTAATACGAATTTAACATTAATTAAATCTATTCTGACAAGTGGCTTGAACAGCAACGAATTTCATCTAGTCGTTCTTAAACACAACAAATAAATTTTTTAAATTCATTTCAAAAACTTTTATAGAGCAAAATCTACGAGATTTCGATCAAAATCTATTCGATTTCTCATATAAAACAAAATCTACTTCGTCACTAGATTTTGTCAAAATCCGCTTTAAATCTACTAGAACTATGGTTTTTTTTTTGTCAAAATTGTACTAAATAATTCTAACAAAAAATAAACCGACTTCAATGCAAAGATCTGATAGAATATTTTCGAAACAAATTTTTCAGATATAAAATTAAAATTTTAATGGGCGTAACTCCGCCCATTTTTTTCAAATGGAAGATTGTGTCTATTTTTGAGCTCAAGGTGTGATAAATATCGTAACAATCGGTTAAGTAGAACCACGTGAAATACAAGAATAAATTTTAATGGGCGTAGCCCGCCCACTTTTTTAACTCTAAAATTGTGTAATTACAAGAACCAAAGGTGTTTGCTAGGTTTCGCAGCAATCCAATAAGTAGCATATCATAAAATCAAATAAAAAAAACTTGTGAGCGTGTCCCCGCCCAACATTTTTTACAGTGGGACCAATGGGAAGCCATGCCCTCTCAGACAATAAAAGAATTTTTAAAATCGGTCTGATACGAACCATGTTATGAAGTAACACCGCAAAAAGAAAAAATAGAGATGCATTGATAACCTCCTCCTTTTTTTTTTGAAGTTGGTTAAAAATAAACGGAAGTGCTTAAAAAGGTGTGTGAATTGGCTACATTGCAGTTGTTTGGTTGTAATTTAAGAAACATTTCAGTTAATGGGTTTTGTTTTGGATAATAAATCCTGATAAGCGTAAAAAAAAACTCAGTGTAAACGGTATAGATTTTGATAAAGATTTCAATTGGACTCTGTTAGATTTTGTGCCCTATTATATATTTTCTAAAACTGTTTTTGGCAGAGTTTATAAAATTTTTTCTAGAATAGAAATTTAAAAAAAAAATTGATATTCTTTCTAAAATATTTTCTGTAATATGTTAGTTTTACTGTAAAAATTTCTTCGTGTAAAAAAATAATAATAACTATATACATATCTATTACCTTTTTAAAAAACAACTAGCAGCACTACAAATCTAAAACTCGTGGCTATATATGTATATATGTATGTATGTATGTATGCATGTATATGTACATAAATACTATATACATACGTAATATAAGAAACTAATATCTAGAAGCTGGCAAAATGGTGTATCTTATATATAAACGACATACAAAATTGAAATTCTTTTATATCTTGTCGTATCATTTGGCAAATTTCTGTTTTCTATTTGCTTGTCATTTTTGCTCTCTTTCTTGTTGTTGCTGTTGTTGCTATAAGATCACAAGAAATGTTAAAGAAAAGAAAAATAGGAGAAAAAATAAGCATCATCTGTGTAAAAATAAATACTTGTGACTTAATCTGTGATAAAATATCTTATACACCTGCTAGAGATGCCTGCCTGTGCTAATGTTGTACAGCAATGACACATATCAACTTTAAAGATACGAGTACGTCCAAAGAAATTTTATAAAGGCATGTTCATATGTATGTGCAGTTAGAAATCAAAGTTTTTGAATGTACGATAGTGTCCTGCACAAGACATCTTATAAGAACTTTCAAGACATGATTGATTTTTCAAATGCTTTACTACAGCGAAATCTTATAAAAGAAACGTTAACAACACTGTTTGCAAGAAATTTTTTTGACTATTGTAGTTGTAAGAGTAAAGAAGAAAACACTTCGTGACGTAAGAATTTGTGATACTTGCTTCTTTCTACGCATGAGCGCGTATACAAACGTCATGCATGTATATGTGTATGATCTTTTTATTTTTCTGCGCATATGCAAAGGCACACACATGCATTAACATTAGTTGTATGCGGTTAATCACATAATAGCTTACCATCTACATATTACACACACACACACTCAAACGTACAATATGAAAAATAACAAGCATTCACTAATCAACAGTACTTCTTTTGAGTGATGTCTTGGCGACATCGCTTGTTAACACTGATATACACGTACACCAATACATCGATCGTGCTTCGCTTATAGTACGACAGCATATTTTTTATTGGTTTAGTATAATACATGCGACGTGAATACATTTAAAAATCATGACGTATTTATATTTAAAGACTGTTTACGCAGGCATCTAATGTACGAGTATGGGCAAATATATTTAGATATACTTTTTTTTTTGTCATGTCATTTAGTTAAGGATAGAATGAAGAATGAAAGGAAACTAATGCATAAATTTTTATAGATAAAAAAAGCAATTAAAATTTATTACAATATACATATACTATGTAGAATAAATAATACTAAAGCTGGATTCACCCATTGTTTCCGAACAAAATTTTTGTCCGGACGAAATTTTTTTTATATGTAGTTTGAATTCCCTCTTCTTGAGAGAGAGAAAATATTTTTTATGAACAACTCTCAGTTTGAATTGGTTTAATTTTATATTTTGTCCGGACAAAATTGTACTGAGCTGCCACGTCATGTTATATGAATAATAAAAACACAGAGTATACTTGTATTAATTACAATAGAAATAAAAGAAAATTGGAAAATAAAACATATACATGTGGAGCTGAACGAATGAATTGCATTAATTAATTAAAAATATAAAATTAATACGCATCGTTTACACACGTATTTCATATGGTAGCTTTGATTTTCCAGACAAAATGTTCGAAGTGGATGAATCGTGTTGCAGAAAACTCTCAGTAAAAAAATTTTTTCTGGACAAAAATTTTGTTCGGAAACAATGGGTTAATCCAGCTTAAGCAATAAATGGAGAAGACTTTTGGAAAAACTTAGGGACTGGTCAGTATAGGTTCGATAGTACTATCAAAGTGTAATAAAACCCTATAATCAGTTTACCGATTTCGGGCCTTAAAAGATTTCGAAAATTAATGCGCCGTCAAAAAATGGTGTCTCAGTTTTGGACCAACAGCTAATTCAGACTTGGTGTTAGCGCTTAATTAAGTATATTTGGCTAAAAGTGCGCCGAAAATATCTTACTACCATTTTATGCCAAAAAATAATATTTGGCAAAAGTGAAGGAAAAACATTTTTTCTTCAGAAGTAATCAGCTCAATTATGAATATTCCCGTGGAGTTTTCTTCCTTCCTTAAGGTACGGTCACACTTGTCAAACATTTGCCCAAAAAAGCGTAACTACTAAATGCTAATGAAAAAATCTTTCAATTCAGAGAAAAATTTGTCAAGTTAAAGAGCAACCAATAGTGTTGGATTCTATCACATTATCTATTAATTGTGTTCGAAACTGATTAATTTGATAAACAAGCATCTGGATCAAAACTTTTGTCATTAGTGTTTGTTGGTTACGCTTTTTTGGGCAAATGTTTGACAAGTGTTACCGTAGCTTTATCATTTGTTCCCAAAGAATAATCCTCCTATTCTGAACAGCCGCGGAATTAGCAAATACTGGAGAGAGTAAAATCTGCATCAGCTGTTCAATGTTTACATATTTTTTGCACTAACGCAAGAAATTTAATAAAAATTTTATGTTTTCATTGTCAATAAGATTGTGTGTTAATATAAATATTTGTTTTTGTTTAAATAAAAATTATATAAACAGTGCAACCATTCAGAAGCATGCGGAATAACTTTGTGCTGAGAAAGGACTTTGTGTACAAAGGAAATTGTAAATTTTATAAAGTTTTTCTTATCGGATAATATTAGAAGAAAACAAATCTTCAACTTACCTATTATGTGAACTTAAAGGAGGCGTGTAAAATTGAGTGTTTTAGTATTTGTTCTGAATACAGTAGTAGTTTATGTTTTGAAGTGCATATGCAGGCTTTAGATAAAAATGCCGAAAACAAAAGGTAAATACCACATTTCGGTGTTTATTTAAAATTTTTGTTCTAAATAAATGCTTATTCTATTCTTTTACAACATTTATTAATTAATTAATTAACTAGTTCGCTTCAAGTGTTTGGGGAGAAAACTCTCAACAAATTCTCCCTATCTATCATATTTAGAATACCTACTTTTTCCCGAGGAGTGTTTTCCCGGCGAAATTTTAAAGTATGTAATGAAAATAAATGTAAAATAAATTCAGTACAGTGCGACTCCGACTCGCGCACGAAGGGTTCCGTACGAACACTAGATATGTAATTTAATACAAACTTCATCCTATATAATATATATTTTTGGCATTATTTTTTTTTTTTGTTTTTTTTTTGTTTTTGGGGTCTTTTCGGTTTTTTTTTTTTGTTTTGGCGTTTTTTGCGTTTTTTCGATTTTGGCGATTTTTTTAAGCTTTGGCTCTTTTTTTAGTTTTGACACTTTATTTTATTGTTTTGGCGATTTTTTTTCGGTTTTTGGCGTTTTTTAATTTTGTCGATTTTTTTTATTTTTGGCGATCTTTTTCATTTTTGCGATTTTTATTTATTTAAATTTTTTTTTAGTTTTGGCGACATTTTCGCGATTTGGCGATTTTTTTTCGATTTTTGGCGATTTTTTTTTAATTTTTGGCGATTTTTTTCGGTTTTTTTAGTTTTACCGTTTTTGAAAATTTCAAGTGTTTGCCTCTTACGGTTTCCAAGATATAGCAAATTGTCAAAATTACATAGTCAAAATTGCATTAACTGATGGACCACCCTTTAATTAAAATTTTTTTAAATTTTAGTGTTAATTGTAGTCTGTATAAAAATACACTAATTTTACAAATATCAAGTTTCAATATACATATGTATGTTCATACAATTGTATGTATATTACATGGGATTTTAACATTTTTCGTTGCTCGTTTTGGAACACCCTTTGATTTTTAATTCTCATGTATTTGTTGTTGTAGCGGCCAAGGTTCTACATACTGTGTCCAAATTTCAGGTCCGTAGCTCCAACGATTCCTGAGAAAATATCGTGTGACGGACAGACGGACAGCGTAGCGAAAACAATAGGGTTCCTTTTCACCTTTGGTGTACGGAACCCTAAAAACAACAACAGCTAGTCAGTGTTGCCACACACGTATTTTTGACCGGGTGCAGTCAAGTTAATGATTGGTGGTTCCTTTTTTTTTTGGGAATTGTTACAATTAAGTTTAAAGTTTGTTAACGCACTAACAATTCCAAATGATTATTTTAATTATTCAGTAAAATGTGTGTTTTTATTAAAAATACATTGAAATTTATTATTGAGAGGTTAGCTGGATCCTATGCGCATTTCACTGTTGCCAATGCAGACCATCAGGGAACCTTTACCTAAACATTTCTTAGAACAACTATAGATATCATGATAAACTTTCATTTAAGCAAATGAGCAGTTCAACCAATATCAAAGTTGCTACATTGGCTGACATTTTTTCAGCTCTAATTGTAGTTTTAAGAAGCATGTAAAGAAAATAAACGTAAAAACAACAGCTAGCCAGAATAGAGTGTTGCCATATTTATTTTTTTTTACATAATTCTTACAACCAGTGTTACCATATGTAAAGATTTATCTTATTTTTGAAGTTTTTAGAAATGAAAAAGCGACCAAAAAGATTTCTTAGATAAAAATAAGATGATACTTTTAATATATTATTGAGGAGTCTTTTGACTAAACTATTTAAATATTTTTTTATTTGCTTCATAATAATCTTACACATATTCTATACAGTAAATATTTTGTGTTATTTAGCTTTACGTTTAATATTTCCCTGGAAACAAAATAGACTTTAACTTATTTTCGTTCAATAAAATAAAAAAATAAAAAGATTTTTAATTAAAAAAAAAAGATTTTTTTGTTCGACTTGAAAATTTTTGAAAAATAAATATGGCAACATTGCTTACAACTATAATTCAAGCTGTGAAAAGTCAGCCAATACACCAACTTTGATATTAGCTGAACTTCTCATTTATTTAAATGAATGTTTAACATAATATCTCCAGTTGTTCTAATAAAATTTTTGGGTAAAGGTTCCCTGATGATTCATTACAAAAAACCTTTCAGCAAATTGAAATACGGTGAATCAAAACAATTCACATATTCCATTTGCAATATTGGCTGAGTATATAAAGCAGAAAGAACGCTGATGGTGAAGATGTAGTGGCCTTCGAAAACAGCTAGTTGTTCCGTTCTACTATTAAGTGTTTGTCAGAATATTTATAATTAACTTTGGTGTTATTTGTTCATTAATAATTATCACACGTAATTTGGCTTACAAAGAGTTACGAGTTATTTAAAAAAAATAATAATTTAGGATTTTTTCTGCTTTAACATTGCATTGTATCTTTTGTAACTATGTACACACATATATACATGCATAAAGAACTTTTTATTGTATGCCTTAAAATTCCTATTATTAATTTGTAAGAAAATATCCACTTCAAAAATTATCTAATAGAATAAATTTTCGTACATATTTCCAACATGCTGTCATTAAAAAAAACATCACGCCTCAAGAATAAATGTATATTTTTTAACTCAAAAATATACAAATAGAGCATTTGTGTATATAAACATCTTTGTTAATAAGAATAGTTTTCAAATTAATTTTTAAAAGGAATTTATCATATTTATATTTTGCTATATGTTTTGTAATAATTCAAAAGAATATGTAAAACAGAAAAGTGTGAAAATATTCTTTCTTTTTTACAAAGACAGAAAAGTTTTAAAATTTTCATGCTGCTATATGTATATATTGAAATATGTTATATGAGCATGTATGTATGTATGTATGTATTGATATATTTAAATTTTAAAAGGAAAATTTTGGTTGCCAGTAAGCGATACGTTGCACTTATAATAGAGAAGGCGGATGGTGGGTGGTTCATTCGCTGACACTTTTTGCAAGAAGTGTGAGAGAAAAAAATTCTCGTCACGGTTGTTAGGTTTTTAGGAAATAAAAAAAAAATTTTATTATTATTTTAAATTATGAATTTTCCTCTGGAGTTTTTTCTGTTACCAATCATTTATTCTCGGGAAAAAATACTACTATTCTAAATAGCCGGGGAATTAGCAAAAACGGGAGAAGGAAGAATCTGTATCAGCTGTTTAATATTTACATTTTATTCGGCACAGCGCAAGAGATCAGTAATAGAAATTTAATTAATATTTGTGTGCTAATATACATAAGCTGCCGTATTCAGAAAAAATAATTTAGGTTTCCTAAAGGTTTACGAAACAAATTTTGTATGGAAATTTGTTTGGTAAACATTCAGTAAACATAAATTATTTTTTTCTGCATAAGGCCTAAAGTATCTGTTTTTGTTTTAATAAAAAAATAAAATAAACAGTCTAACCATTCGCAAGCATGCGGAGTGACTTTATGCTGAAAAAGTGGAGCGAAAAATGCCCAGTGCAGATGCAAATGGATTAAATTCCCAATGATAGTATGGACAAAGGAAATTGTAAATTTTATAGTTTTTCCTACCGTTCTTGATAATTTTCGAGGTAAGCAATCTTCCATTTACCTATTATGGGAACTGAAAGGAGGCGTCCAAAAGTCGTGATTGACGTATTTCGACTACGACGATTTTGTAATAGATTAATGAAGACTTGCACAGTTTTTATTTAATCTAGTACCAAACTGTCGTAGTCGTATTTGAAATACGCCAACCAGAGTATTTTTCCTGAAAGAAGAAGTAGTTCATGTTTTTGAAGCACATACATACATGTTTGTACGACTTGAATAAAAATTCTTCTAAAACAAGAGGAAAATACAAAATGCTCATTTGAAACTTTTTGTTGTAAATAAATATTATATTAATATTGTATTAAAATTTTACAATGCCTTTTCACTTGATTTTTAAATTTTTGCATTAGTTCGTTCCCTTCAAAAAAGTAGAATACCTACTTTTTTCCCCGCAAATTGTTTTATCAGAGAATTTGTTATTCATAATAGGGGAAATGAGAAAAGGGAAAAAAAATTCAGGGAATTATTCATTATTGGGCTGATTATTGGTTTCCAAAATGGTGAATAACGGAAGTAATATTTGATAAATATGTATTTTCTTTTGCATACTTTTAGGAGTGATAAATAGAAATGGCCTGCTCAACGGTTCTACAATTTATATTGAAAACAAAAACTATTTTTCATAATTTAAAGTTGTTTTTTAATAAAAAAAATTGTTGAACGATCTTGCTACTACGACATAATTGAACAGGCCATAAATACTTCTTCTTTTAATTATTGTAAATTCAATTCTGTTTAAACTGGCGCCTTGAGATGTTTGAAGTGAGAGACGAAAAAGCAAAACGAGGCATATATTGGTTAAATCGAGTTCTAGCTTACTAAAACAATACCAGCCCGCGTTAAAAATTGTCACCCTTATTCAGGGTTACCATATGTGAAGATTTATCTTATTTTCGAAGTTTTTTTTCGGAATGTTAACAAGACTAAAAGATTTCTTTGTTAAAAATAAGATTTTTAAGAGTATGATATTTGATACTTTTAAGCTCAAATTCACAGTCTTTAGTTAAATAATAAAGGTGGTTTAACCAATGAAATTGATAAGAAAAATCGGTAGTTAAACCACGGGCGTTAGTTAACTATAGACTGTGAACTTGGACCTTGGTATATTATTTAACGTCCTTTTGACAAAAGCGCTGACATATTTTCTTCTTTCCTTCATCAAAAGTATGAATTGTATGCATATACACACACACATATATATATATATATATATATATATATATATATATATATCTTGCACATGTTCTATTCAGTAATTATTTTGTGTTATTTACCTCTACGTTTGTTAGTTCATTTGAAACAAAATAAATTTTTCTTGAATTTGAATTCAGTAAAATCAATGCATATTAATATATTTTATAAAAAAATTACTAAAAGATTTTTAGTGAGAAAAAATGTTTTTTTTTGTTCGACTTGAAGATTTTTTAGAAAAAAAATATGGCAACGCTGCCCTTACTCCAGTTCTCAACATCGACGTCACATTAATACAATACTAAAAAATTGGGACTTGTCCATCCGTTGTCGAAAACAGGCTCATGCTGTTTTCTAGACCACAGGGAATAGAAATAGACTGTCAATATTCGGTTTTTTTACTACTACCTTATATTTCCATCAAATCATGACGTTTTGCAGGAATCATATATTGCTGCTTTATTATAAATTGTCGCAAGATAATAGAAATATGGTGCCCAAAATATCATAACTGAAATAAAATTATAGTATATGATTTTAAGCACGTCGGCAGAACTTTGATTAATTTTGGAAATCGTACAATTTCAAATCGATTAGTTTTACAGAACAGGGCCGTGTCGTTCTGCTTTATTACGGTTGTCGAATTTTTCGATTCGACTTCCGAGACTTTGTACTATATTAAGGAAGAATGTTGCACAGCAAGTCTGCAGTCGTATCGCAAAATTCGACAACAATAATATGGCCCATTATGAAATCATGAGTTAGAGAATACTTCAGCCTGAGTCTGATCACCAGCTCATAAGTAAGGGCATAATACTCGCAGATATCTACATATAGTACATACATATGTATGTGAGAAATTGGCTGGCAAGCAGCAGTGCAAATGGAAACATTTAGTTCTTTCGGCGGCAACATCTCTGTGAAGTTGGCAGGCTTCATGGCATGTGTACACTTTAATTTGGACCAACACATACTGCCACCACTATCCGTACTCACTGTATTTCATAGTTTCAGCAAACTTTGGTGTAAACTATTAATAAAAATTATACAAAATTTTACGCCCACTATATTATTATAGTAGTTCTACTCATATTTTTCGCATTAAAGAACATGCAAGATCTCATGTACTACATAATAAAAATAATTTTAGAAAATGCGCTTCCACCAACGTCATGCTTTCCTTTTTTTTTTCTTATTCCAATGCAATTTGAGAAAAACTAAAAAAATACTTAATATTAAAAAATTACAATTTTATATCAAATAAAAATGATGAATGAACAACAAATGTTGCTTAGAGTTTCTTAAATCTATAGATTTTTATTATGCTGCTGTTTGATTTCTATGTACGATTATCTATGTATGTAAGTGCATTTCTAATAAAAATTTTGTATGTATGTATGTATGTATGTATAAGTGTAAGCATATTTTTGGATAAATCTGAGTACACTAAATGTTGAAATGCATATATGGATGGATGGATATACATACATACATATGTACGTACATATGTACATACAAGCAAATAAAATTTCAATATTCTTTAAAAAAAATTCTTTGTTGTTTGTTTTGCCATAAATTTTACAATCAAACAAGCATTAAACAACTACATGTATGTATGTATGTATGTAGCTATTATTTTTGTATAAAATTACAGAAACAAGTAGAAAAAAATTTAGTAAATTTGGTAAAAAAAAAATTCTTATTACGTTCTTTCACGACTTATTAAAATTTAGCAAATAAACTAAATGTTTATTTTGACAATAAGTTTTTTTTTAATAATAAAATATGTACATATGTATGTACATAAAATATTTTAAAGATATTTTTTTCAAATCTATTTTAAGCTGTGAAATATTTCAAAATACGTATCAAAGAAAATTTTTAAATTATTACGTAGTTGGTATTAGTCTCCTGCATAAGACTTCTTATAAGAACTTTCAAGACATGAGGGATTTTTCAAATGCTTTACTACAGCGAAATCTTATAAAACAAACGTTAACAACACTGTTTGCAAGAAATTTATTTGAGTATTGTAGGTATAAGAGTAAAGAAGAAAACACTTCGTGACGGAAGAATTTGTGATACTAGCTTCTTTCTACGCATAAGAGCGTGTACGAACGTCATGCATGTATAGGGTTGCCATATACCAAAAGTCAAATATCTGGACAATGGAAAAAATTCAACTGGATTTTGAAAAAATAACTGGACAATTTAAAAATAAGCTTAAAAAGCAAAGTGTTGATGCTTTTTGAAAATATTGTTTTGGTTGTAAATTTCCAGTGATGTACAAAATAGAGGAACTAATCAGTGTTAGGGAAAATTACAACTGGTTGTACATTTGCAAGCACTATTGTTTCTTTTTATTTAGTATTAAAAATTTTTCCTTAGAAGATATAAAAACACAAGCAGAAAACAGAAATTTTTGCCTTGTTTTAATAAGAAAAGCTGATCCTTATGTATTTTTATGTCCTGATTACGATTTCGTCATTAGTATTAATCTGTAAAACAATTTCCTTTATTTCGATAGCTTTCCATAAAACTTTTTTATTATATTTTTTACTTAAATAACTAGTCGTTATGAATTTTTGTCCGCTAGTTACGAAAAAAGATTTCTTATATTCTTATACCCTCTAGTTTCAGAGATTTGTGCATTATATTTAAAAAATAATATCTCGAATTTCTCTTTTCTTACGCCATCAAAAAATATTATTTCTAATAACATGACGTCGCTAATTTTGAATGTAGCCTCTATTTTTTGATAAGTTCTGATTATTTTAGTGAGCCTAATTACGAGTGTCGTATTTCGAATACGAAGAGTTTGTAAAGCAATATTCTTTATTCTTGTACAAAATACTCGCAGTAGAAGTTGAAATACCACACTCGTATTAGGCCCAATAATTTTGCATTAAAAATTAAAATTTTTCTTTAAAATTGTTTTTTTTTCTGGTAAAAGCTGCAAATTTCGATATAATAACTACAAATAAAACAAAAATTTTCTGGACTGGTCAATACAACGTTTATTATACGTAATAATTGCATTGATCAGATATGTGATACAAAAAACAAATTTTTTTGGAAGGCATGAGAGAGCAAAAATTTTAGTCTTTTTTTTTGTGAGACTAGAGGTGATAGATAAATAATAAAACTATATTCGTAATCAGCGGACAAAAATACATAAGAACCAGTTAATTTAATTTCAAAAATTTAAATAAAAAAAATTTAAGAACTAAACCAAAAAGCCACGATTTTTAACATCCATGTAATAAGAGTACGATATCATGATATACTCATTGTTCATCTACTCAAATAGAATTTAATGAAATTTAATAATCCAGAAAGTATTTTTAAGTTTGGGGGACCATTCGTGATATACTAAGTGAATTATAAAAAAGTGGCATAAATTAAGCATATGCTAATTGTCACTATATCTTTAAAACTAGAGCTGCTGGGGAAAAACTAATGATGCCATCGTAATCAGCAGATAAAAATACATAAGGATCGGCTATTTTAAATGAAGCAATAAAACCACTGTTCCGCTGTGTAATTAATTAAAAAATGTAATTGATAAAGAAATTATTTTTCAAAATTTAAGAAATAATTTTTAACTGGATAAATTCTATGTTAGCTGGTAACTGGATGAGACTCTAAAAAACTGGAAAATCCAGGCCATTACAGGCCGTTTGGCAACCCTATGCATGTATGTGTGTATGATCTTTTATTTTTCTGCGACATGCAAAGGCACACACATGCTTAACATTAGTTGTATGCGGTTAATCACATAATAGCTTGCCATCTACATATTACACACACACTCAAACGTACAATATGAAAAATAACAAGCATACACTAATCAACAGTACTTCTTTTGAGTGTTTGTTTTGTTTTGCTGGCTTGGCGTTTTCGCTTGTTAACACTGATATAGACGTACACCAATACATCCATCGTACTTCGCTTACAGTACGACAGCATTTATTATTGGTTTAGTATAATACATGCGACGTGAATGCATTTAAAAATCATGACGTTTTTACATTTCAAGACTGTTTACGCAGCTCTCTAGTTGGTATGGAATAAATTTCCGAGATGAAAGAAATTGATTTGTGTAATACGAACATGAAAAAACTATTTTTGTCAGTGTATTTTGCGGCGGGTGGCTATAATTATAAAGAGTTGCCACATTATTGGCCGTCATCGAAGAGTTTTTTTTAATTTCAGGCATTTCATTCTTTAATTTAATTTTGTGGCGCATGCTAAAAGCAGGGCTAGAAGCCAAAGCAAACAATTCAAGTTTTTCAGGACGAATTCATACCAAATGTTCTCGACCATTATCTTGAGTCTGAGACTTTTTGCGAACCGAAAATTATAGCATTTATCGATATATTTATTTGTTTGCGTTAACGATAATGTAATCCTGAAATTTCTAAATTTTTTATTTCAACCGATGCGAATATCGTTAAAATAGTTACTGAATAGCAAATAAATAATAATAAATAAATAAATAAATATAATAATATTAAATAAATAAATAATAAATTAATAAATAAATATAATAATAATAAATAAATAAATAAATAATAATACATTTTTATTATATTTATCATAGCGATGCGATTATCGTAATAAAAGTTATTGAATCCAGTAGTGCGATTCAGTAACTTTTAACGATCCGAAAATCGCAATTTTTGTCTATACATTTTATCGCTTGCAATAACGATTGTGTGATTCCGTAACTTCTTTTTAACGATAGTACGCAGCTGATATATTCTGTTGATTTTTGTCGATAAAACTAACAGCACATAAATTATTGTCGCTTAAATAACGACAGAGCTGACATTAACCTACAGCGAATATCGTTAAAAATGTTACTGAATAACAAATTCGATAAATTTTTGCTATAATTATTTTAACGATGCGATTATCGTTTAAAAAAAGTTAGTGAATCGCTCTACAGGTGCAGGGTTGTCAGATATGGTGATTGCTCGTCAAATGTGACGATTGTTCAACTTATATGGCGTCTAAATATTTTATTTGGTGACATGGCGATTTTCCTCGCGATTAATAATATTTTTGCTGGCGATTTTTTCGGCAATTTTTAAAAAAATTGTACTTAAATTTTTTTTTTAATTCAGAAAAATTATCTTTTTCAAGGAGTAGTTTCAAAAAAATGAATTCTACCAAAACTCGCCAGCAAAAAATTAAAACAATTTGATTTTGATGATTTCTCTTATATTAATTATATTAATTAAAAACTGACAAGAAATAACCTTTGACGATTTTATTTTACTTTTGGCGATTTTTGCATAAATTAAAAAATTTATTAAAAAAATGTTATATTAAAAACAAATTATTATCAAATATATATCAAGAAAAACTACAAAAAAAATTATTTTAGCGACTTTTGGCGATTTTTAAAATTAATTTGGCGAAAATATGACAAAATCCTGTCTCGACAGCTCAGAATCTGGGTGACCGATGACATTTTTCAAAAAGTGGCACCAAATAGGGGATTTTTTAAAAAAAAAAGGGGTAACATTAAAAAAACGAGACAATTACACTAAAATTTCTTATTTTTAATGTATTCATTATATAATTCCCTTTAAAAAAAAAGGATGACAAAAAGTGGCAAGGCAGTCGAAAAAGTGGCAATTTGCCACTTTAGCCGGTCAAGCGGTCACGCTGGCCCAGATGACTGTTTTCGCCGCTTGCAATTTGAATCTCCCTCAGATATCATCACACGTTTTCAGTGAATATTTTTTTAATTCGAAGAAGACATTTTTCAAAGCGAATTTAGGAGAGGCTTACCTTATATAAATATGTCTTGGAATTTTTGCTTGTTTCAAAAAAACTCAACTTATAGAGTGCAGGAAAGCCAAACTTGAAATTGTGGGCCGTGTGGCCGATCAATATGTCATTAAAATAATTTCAAATTACCGAGAGAAACAAATTTCATGTAAGGATTTTTCAATGTTTTTCAAGGGACCTAGGAAACAATTCAAATTATCGATAGATTCCAATCAAGAGGCAACTGTATATCGCTTAAAATCTGTTTGTGCCAGACAAAACCAATAATGAAAAGCTGTAATAACAAATGTATGTGTACACAAAAAGAAGTAAAATGAATAATATTGTAATATCAATCAAAGTATTTGTAATACCAATTAAAAAATTAATTAAGTTTTCACCTATAAACAATTTGATAACATCAATTAAGTTTTTCCACTCAAATTAATTAATGCAATTGAAAATTTAATTGAATCAATTAAATTCTTAATTGAAACTATTAATTGGTGATAATGTCCTGCACAAGATCATTTGTAAGACCTTTCAAGACATGAGAGATTTTTCAAATGCTTTACTACAGCGAAATATTATAAAACAAACGCTAAACAACACTGTTGGCAAGACAAACAACTGAAACAAATGTCTTGCCAACAGTGTTGTTTAGCGTTTGTTTTAGAATATTTCGCTCTAGTAAAGCATTTGAAAAATCACTCATGTCTTGAAAGGTCTTACAAATGATCTTGTGCAGGACTTTGATTGGTGAATAATTTTTTTACGTATTACGTATATTTTCAATTCCTATTATAATTTTTTCTAGTTACGGCCTAATATGTTTACTGAGCAGAAATTTATTCTCGTAAACAAGCTGGTGCTTAATATAAATAGCATAAATCGTGATTTTTTTTTCAAGTAAAACACATTTGCTCCTCCCCTGGGTGCAAGTTACGAATCTTGTTATCGAAAGAAATTACGAAATATTTCAATTGAATTTATATGCAAATATTTTAAAATTTCGAATCGAATCCAATGCCGTAATTTTCCCCTGAATATATTCATACTTATCGTATTTGTTAATTAAGTATTTATTTCGCTGTAAAGCCTGGTACTCTGTTCACAATTTTGTGCGAAATGCTGTCAAACTACATATAAAAGTATTTGGTATGAAATATTTGCGAAATAAATTCGCAAAAGTAGTACACTGTTCTTGTTGTGAAAAACACGTAAAATCATGTCTTTCCATGCAAAATTAGTCTGGCATCATTTTAGCTTAGCTGCGAAACAACATGAGCAGTGCTTTTTTCGCACGGAATTTTAACAATGTTACATACTTTCAAGCAATGAAAGCGAGAAATTTATAAAAAAAACCGCGAGTTGGGCTACATTTAGTACATGTCAAATTTTTCACGCGAAATAACCAATGGTGCTGAAAATTTTTCACAACTTTGAACAGAGTACCAGGCTTAAAGTAAGGCAAACTTCCACTGTCAGTGTCTAGATTAACTTGCTTAACTTTCTTGCTATTCCATTCGTCTTAAAAATCATATGTATGTAAAAGTTGTTTAAGTTTTATTGGTTTTACTTTAAAAACTGCACAAACAAAGTTTTAGTCTGGCAACGTTATCATTAAAACCAAACAAAACAATCCATTTGGCAATAATCGAACATCAAAATGCCGTCGGCAATGGAAAAATTAACAACAAAAAAATCAATTAATATATTTACCTGTAAAACTATAACAATATATTCTGTTATTTTAATTAATCCCATTGAAATGAAAACAAAATCGTTTAGACAACTCATTGCACTTCTTTAACATATGTACATAAATATGTAGGTATACACTTTAGATATTTTGCTTTAAATTATTGATTTTTGTTAAAATTAATTTGCCTAAACAAATTGATATTTTTTCAAATTAATTTATTTTTATTCTTTTGTATATAATTTGTTGTATAATTACTTATTTTGTTTAAAATAATTTTTCGTAGCTATAATATTATTTATGTAGTAAAATTTCGTCGCACGTTTTTTAAACACAAACGAAAAAAAAACTAAATCTCTTTGTTTCTTTCCCGTTCTTACAAATATAAATATTTTTTTGTTCGTTACGCTTTGAGTCAACCACACGCAAAGACAGGAAACGCTAAACTAAAATTCAAATATATTCTCAATTCAATCGGTACCACATAGAGAATGATGGTGTGTGGTAGTGTGAGTGTAATTGAATCGGCATATACGATACGATCGACAGACAACAGAAACCAGAAACAGCAACAGACGGCAGGAGTAAAATTTAAAAAAATAAACAAGTCCATATAAAAAAATACAATAGCTGACAAAAGCATGTAACAACACCAACACTAACCAATATTTCTACTACCAACTACCACCGCTATTGTTGTTATTATCATGTTACAACCTCATTCGTTCATTCATTGATATGGTTGCAATAAATATCCATTCATTTTAACCATCATCATGGCTTTATTATCATGACTGTTACCATTTATCCCTGTAGTTATTCTCTTCTCACACAAATTTCTCAATAGGTAGGCGTGAAAGTAACGGTAGCTATTTCTTTGATGCACGTGATTCTCTATGACTCTCAAACTGTAAGTGGAGCCAAATTGTGTGTGTGTGTGCGAATTTTCTTTGTAATTCTGATTGGACTTTTTGGCGGATAAGAAGAGAACGGAAATAACTATTTAATACAAAAATTACAGTGCGAAAAAATAATGTAGGACATTTTTGTTAGATCTACACTTAGCCGCAAAACTGTACATACGATTTTATGTATTTCATATCTTTTTTTCAGAATTTTTATTTAATGTTTAATTTTTGAAAATATTGTATCTTGGGTATTATATTGGATCCACTTTATAACTTCGAGATAAAAAAACATAAAAAACACTTAATTTTTTGCTAAATTAAAAAATGCTGAAAAATTACTCTAAGCCAACGTCGAAAAAGTATACATACGCTTTTGAATTGTATTGAGTACAGATAAAGTAGCACCTTTTATTTTATAATTTTGTGTTTATTTAGTCTTGTTTTAACAATATGTGCTACATTTTGCTTAAATTGTGATTTGATTTGATTTGATTTGATTTGTTCAGCAGTAGCTGAACAAAATGGGAAAAAGTAAGGAAATATCAACCGACGTTCGAAAATTAGTCAGCAATCTCTTAAATGAAGGGAATTAAATGAGAAAAGCCGGACAGATCTTAAATTTTTCCAAATTTACTATCCGAACTATCATTTAAACTACAAAAGAATCAAAGTTTGCCACGATTGGGACGAATAGAAAGGCTTGGTGAAAGACTAAGGCACAAAATTGTAAGAAAAATTGCGAAAAATACAAAGAAAAGTATCACAAAACTGAAAGAGGACCTTAAAAATATTTATGGAATTCTTGTAAATGCTAATACAATTCGCCGTTGCTTAAAGAAAGTTGGATTTTAGACGTGTATAGCCAGAAAAATACCATACATATGTCCCATAAGCAAAATTAAAGGATATACTTATGCTCTGGAGTACAAACACCCCCATCTTAACAAAGCTAAGTATTGGGAAAGAGTTATTTTTGCGGAGTATCGTAAGTTTAACATATTTGGAAACGACGGACGACCATAAACATGGATATAATGTAATATTGACTTGTATAATAAAACGTATGCAGTGCTGTCAAACATTGTGGTGACTCAGTAACGGTGTGGGAGTGCATAAGTGCTGATGGGGTTTGAGAATTAAAATTTTTTTATGCAATTATGGATGGTCGTAGTAATTTAGATATTTTAAAAAATAATTTTTTGCAGAATGTAAACAAATTGCACCTTAAAGATAAATATATATTTATGCATGATAATGACCCCAAGAATAACTTAAGGCTGGTTAAGGAATGGCTTCTTTATAAAGTAAACCCGAAGCTTCCACATCTTCCACAGCCCCCAGATTTAAATATGATCAGTAGTTGTGAACTGCCAATTCGGCCCCAATTAAAATTGTTAAATTGTTGCTGAAATTGTTAAATTTGGGTAATTAAAATTTGAAAATTGTTAAATTCTTGGAAATTTGTGTTTTTTTGTTTACATAAGGAGTTTTTTGTTTACATTAGGAGTTTTTTGTTTACATTAGGAGTTTTTGTTTACATTAAGTGTATGTCTGTCTGTCGGTCTGTCTGTCTGCCTGCCTGACCGTGGGAAGTTTGTGTGTGGAATATTTTGTGTGAATGTATTAAGGCGGTTCATAGTATGGCGGTTTTTATGTGTGTATGTGACGACGGGGAAAATCATGAAAATGGTTTTTCCTCATGCTGACGGAAAATCATCTAATGATTTTTCGTAATTCCGAAGGCAATGCATGATAATTTTTTCAAATGCCGACGGCAATACATGATTATTTTTTTTCCTAATGCCGACGGCAATACATACTTATTTTTCCTAATGCCTACGGCAATACATAATTATTTTCAAATGCCGACGGCAAAACATGATTATTATATTCTCCTAATGCCTACGGCAATACATAATTATTTTCAAATGCCTACGGCAATACATGATTATTTTTTTTTTCAAATGCCGACGGCAAAACATGATTATTATTTTTTTCAAATGCCGACGGCAAAACATGATTATTTTTTTCAAATGCCGACGGCAAAACATGATTATTATTTTTTTCAAATGCCGACGGCAAAAAATGAATATAATTTTTTCAAATGCCGACGGGAAAATGATTTTTCCTAATGACGACGGGAAAACGTGAAAGTTATTTTTTCTAATGCTAATGTAGGTGTTGCTAGACTGTGGGAATTTAAGGCTGACCGTGATTTGAGTGGGCGGCGTTGTTGCCGTAATATGTAACCATAGGAATTTGTGGATGTGTCTGTCTGTCTGTGAGAATTTAGGTGAAGGTTTGATTGGCAGGGGGCGGGGTGTAGTTGAGGTAGATCGATTGCGTGTGTATGTGTGTGTGTGTATGTGTGTGTGTGTGTGTGTGTGTATGTGTGTGTGTGTGTGTGTGTGTGTATGTTTGTAGGAATTTCAATGTGTGTATTTCTGTAGGAGCTTAGGGCTGATTGTGATTTATGAGGGGTGAGGTGTTCTAGTAATATGCAACCGGGGGAATCTGTGTGTTTGTATGTCTGTAGGAGTTTAAGGCTGACCATGATTTGGGTGGGCAGGGTTGTTGACGTAATATGTATCCATGGGGATTTGTGGATGTGTCTGTCTATAGTAGTTTAAGGCTGATCGTGATTTGAGGTGGGTGAGAATGTTGTTGAGGTAAATTGGTTATGTGTATGTATGTATATATGTATTTTTGTAAGAATTTAAGATGATTGTGAGTTATTAGGGCCGAGGTGTTCTTGTAATATGTAGCCGTGAGAATCTATGTGTATAGACGTCTGTAGAAGTTTAAGACTATCTGTAATTTCAGGTAGGTGAGAGTGTTGTGTTGTTGAGATTAATCTTATATATTGTATATGTATGTATGATCATGGGAATTTGTGTATGTATATCTGAGGGAGAATTTAAGGCTCGTCATGATTTGCAAAAGGTGGGGTGTTGTTGAAATTTTCTTGGATATTTCTTATATGAATTCTGCTATGTGTGTGTATTTGAGCTGGTATTTATGTGTAGGTAGAAATAAATTGTTTTCAATATCGACATTTGGTACTATAAAATACTATCATATATCTGGACTTCCCTAATCCTAGTATGCTTTTATACTTACGATTGCTTTATATTTTCTCATGCTTAAATTTGTCTCGCGTTGAAGTCAGTCTGTGTGAAATTTGTTTATATTACAGATTTTGTTTATTTAACTACATTCGTCTTCTTTGACTGAAAGAGTTATCTACACACAGAGAAAAACCAACTTGAAATCAGTAAGAACCATGCTGAATTAATAAGAACCATTAGCGAAGGTTTAGTCATATTGAAATTTCTTATTTCAATATGGACAAAATATTAATTTACAGTATTCATTTATTAAACTCATTAGTTTGTAGATATCTCAATATACATTTTCTATTATATTAAAAATTATTGAATTAATGTGATGAATTCTTATTTTTAAGCTGCAGATTTTCCCTGAGTGTATGGATTGTTTATATTTGCATTCTGCTTTAACTAAACGACGCTTCATATATTTTCATGATGTAGGTCTAATAAATACTTAAGCATTGATAAGAAATTTGATATGTATACATACATATCTACAAATTGATTTTATGTATGTATGTATGTATGTATGTACATATATATGTACATACAAATAAGTGTTCAATTCAATCTTTGAATACATTTTTTATTTTATTTTTTGTCATGTGATGTCTGTTGTTGGTGAAATTAAAAACATTTTAATTTTTATCTGCGTTTACTTAAAAGTTTGTGAGGATTTTCTGTTGTAAGTAAAACTGAATTCTTGAAGATATGTGCTTACATACTCTATAGTAATAGTAACTATAATAGAAATATTTCTTATACTTAATTTACAGTTTTTTAAAGTATAGGGTATAAAATTTTTTCTAGCTATAGCCTTCTACATTTATTTTGGAAAGCTTGCTTTGCTTTTTGAAAATGTATAAACATTTTTAAATGAAACTGATCCGGCACTCCAGCTTAGGTACTGATAGTTTTTTTTGTTGTTAGTTAACTTACTTATTTTTTATTTTTTATTGATAAACATTGGAAATCAAAAGGGAGTTTTATATTATAATTATTATTTTCATAATTGTTGAAAACAATCGCTGCTTTTTGTTTGTTTTTTGCGATGAAATCATTTGAATTACTTTTGCAACTTTACGCGTTTATAAAAATTATGTTATTTTCTATATTTCTTAATTTATAAGACTTTTAGACTTTGTCCTTTAGGGGTTATATATTCTATTATACGATTATGAATAAGAATGCAGTAAGCTGATGTATTTGCTTACTGCTTCAAATTAAAATTTTATTAAATTGAATAAAAGGAGTTTTTTTTTTCTTAAACTCTGATGCAGTTAGAAGCGCTGGAGATTCTTTCATATAACAGCTTTTTTGAAATTTTTGATACATAGTATAATATAGAATTGGATAACATTTATTTTTAATTTTTATGTTAAGAAGTACGGGTATGAGACTGAATTTAAATGTACTTTTAAATTAGTTAAATCATAATGAACAAACATATTTTCTTCTTTAATAGCGATCAACAGAAAACGAACTCGTTTTCATATAATTTAGGTATACCCTATCGACGGCTCCTCTAGGATACAAGATGACTTTGTATGACGAAATTTCTGTTGCTTTATACTGATAATATGTTTACATTAATAAGATACATATACATATGTTTATTTTATGAACGGTGAGCACCTATGGCTTTTATTTAATGTTCTATATGACTTTTTTTTTCATTTTCTTTAATAATTTTCTCCCCATAATAGCATTCTAAATATTTCAAGGGCTCAAATGCTGTGTAGTCTTCTTCTGCAAACTTAACTAAACGTCTAACTTCTTCCAATGCTTCTTTATAAGAAGATATTTTGTTATGGTCTTCTTCTACGATACGTGCCCATCGGGCAGAGTGTACGTATTAGTTGGTCAGTCAGTCTCTATTTTTATCTATTTTTTTTTTCTTCTAATGTGCCACTCCTTTTTTTAGATTTTACTACTTGGAATAGAGAATTTTTGTCTAATTTTTTGGTGGGTATATACATTAGGTATGTAGAAATTAGTTTAGATACAAAGAAATGCATGTTTAATATACAACTATTGTATCAAATCGATCTCAAATAACTCAGTTACCTCTACTAGCAATTCACCGTCGGTGTATTCATAAAGTGTTAGAAACAATGAAATATCTATGTTTTGAGAGAATTTTTCCCCTCAAGTATTTCTACATGAGGTTTGAGGGGTCAATCACTGTCGCATTCATATGTAATGATTATTCACTTAAAAAACGTCATCATCACCATCAATCATCTCCGTATACAATACATTCATGAGTTGGGTTGATCCAGATACAATTGCTGTCTCATCACCTTCTAACAGCTTTATATATTTTGCTAGTATGCATGCCTTAGCATGCTTCTATCGATAGTGACGTAAGAGTCCGAGATGTAGAGTGTTACAATTAAAAATCTTTACTATTAGAATATACCAGTTTGCTCTTTTGAATTTTTACAAAGTAGATACATATGTATGTATTTCATTGACCACAAAATCATAAAATTTCTTTGCTTACAAAATTGTATGACGTGAGGATTTTTTTTTTCTTTTTTTAAATTATACATGCTTCGGCATGCTTTCATTTTTTTTTTCTATAAATTTATGTAATACTCATACAGATACAGATATAAAGTAAGATCTGTTTACTGTACATTTTAAAATTTATGCATGCTTCAGCATGATTCTAGTTGAAGCGTATATTCATTCACTAAGTTTGTTTGATACTTATTCATACACATGTACATTCTTAAAGATTGGATATCAAAGTCCAATTTCCGTAGTTTATCTATATTTTCTAAAGATCTGATAGCTAAAGAAATAAATAGAGTGAAGATCTTCTATAATAATCCCATTTTCATATTGTAAAATTTTGCGTGCTAGCGCTTTCGATGGGAAAATATACATACAACTTTATAAAAAGTGATAATATGATGTGCTGCTGAATATTGCACTATGTTATAGTTCATTTTAAACACTGAAGTTTTAGCAATATTTCATTCCGACCAGAATTCCACTACATTTAGTTAATTATCTTTCTTAAGACTCATCATTCCTAATCAATCCTGCAAAAACAACACAAACTAGATTTTTCGTTTTAATTTTATTTTTTTTAAATTCAACATTCATTCTTCAAATTACTTTATACTATATTAAGTAGCTTTTCCTCATTTGTTGAGTTGACTTTAATAGGAGACATTTTAATGGTACGATGAACTTTTCTATTGCATGCATTGAGTAAATCTTTATACATACCAATCCACTTATATGAACCATTAAAGCTAATTCTTTTCACATCATACCTTTCAATGATCTATTAAATCATTCTAATATTGATGCTTTCATATTAAGTAATCTTTAATCTTCTATTTATGTATGAGTTTTCCCAAGTATTTATTAAAAAATTCTTTAGAATCATCTGTTTGTAAGTTTTTTGGTACCCGTACCACTTCAAAAATATTTTCCATTGCCTTGGTTCTTAGAGTGCAGCTTTTATTTTCAGCTGTACTTTGAGAATGTGTCAATTACAGTCTTCAAAAATCAACAATTTCTATTTTCTGTAGAATAGTTCTACATTTCACCTAACTTAGCTCCATAAAACATCATATATTCCTGTCATTACATCTCTACAAGCACAAACAGTTGTTGAAATTTAATATGGACTTCGTTAACTAAATTCCTTTTTAAAGACATTGAATTGTTTCACAGATTTTTTCGAAAGTGTTGTGATCTACATCTTGCACTTTTAGCTATTTATACTAACATGTAGTTAATTTTCTAATCTATATATTTAACCGTAAACTGTTCAATTTGTTTTTAATTATTTACTTTTTAGAATTGCTTTTTCAATTTTATAACTGTCTTCTTTCTCTAATTTTATTTCACGTTGTTGTTCCTCAATTTGCATTTAAATATATTCTTGAATATTAATGCTTTAAGCTATATTATTAATTTGTCTTGTATTTTATCTTCATTCAGTTTAATGTAACTATCAACAATAGTTTGTATCTAATTCATTTATGCCTTCCAATACTGATAAGTCAGTATAAATGTCTTCAGAATTGGAAGTCTATGAATAAAATCATCGTCATCATCATTCTCAGTATTAGCATCATTAAATATGATGGTATTATCAAATATTGTTCCTTCTACTAGTTTCTTTTGGGGTACTTGTCTATATCTTGAGTGAAGGTTTCTCAGGCTTTAAACTTGTATATTTTCAACTTCTGTCTTGATTTTACTTTCTTCTTTCATAAGAATTCTTTTAATATTTTTAGAACTATTTATGAATTCTTCTGCTATAGGTTTAAATGTATCTTTTAGTTGTTCACTTGTATCTATTTCACCAGTTTTTATACTACGAAGCTTTTTCTTCAACACATTTCTTGTAAACACCAACTGTTTTAAAATTTTCTCATCCAGGGCAAATAACAGGTATCAGCAATCATATCAGCTTTTCAGGAGCTGGTCTGGTTTTCAGATCAGCTTTTCAAGACCTGGTCTGGTTTTCAGATCAGCTTATCAGGACCTGGTCTGGTTTTCAGATCAGCTTTTCAGGACCTGGTCTGGTTTTCAGATCAGCTTTTCAGGACCTGGTCTGGTTTTCAGATCAGCTTTTCAGGACCTGGTCTGGTTTTCAGATCAGCTTATCAGGACCTGGTCTGGTTTTCAGATCAGCTTATCAGGAGCTGGTCTGGTTTTCAGATCAGCTTATCAGGAGCTGGTCTGGTTATCAGATCAGCTTATCAGGAGCTGGTCTGGTTTTCAGATCAGCTTATCAGGAGCTGATCTGATTTTTAGATCAGCTTATCAGGTAACAGATCAGGCTATCAGGAGCTATTCAGATTTTCATTTCAAGATATCTGAGTTAGATTTAGTTATCAGTGTACAAGTAGCTAGCCATTTATAACATTTATATACATGAAGTTTAAAGTCAGATGAAATACGAAAAAGTAAAGTTTTATCTAGTAAAATTATTTTCTATAACGATCATCGTTTAATTCACTATCTTTGCTTATAATCAAAAATCCATATTTATCCTTTCAACATGTTTTTTATTTTTCTCACCTAACTTAAACATTAAATATACATTATGATGATCTCTTATTAAATGTTTGGTGATTCTGGTGTAAGTTTTACATAAGTAGAATGAATCAACATTCTTATCTCTCCCCATACAAAAATATGCTTCCCATACGCATCATCGTTAAATATCATATTGGAATTACTTTGGACTGAAATAACAGATTCACTATCGGTAAATTTTGTAATATATTATTGTTTTAATTGATGTAATTAATTTCTTCAGATATTTATATCTGGGGTGATATAAAGATTTTGAGTATAAATAAATGTTCTCAAAATTTAAGTCCATTAGGACTTTCTAGCAAGCCAATCATAGCGTTTTTTTTTCGTAATTTGACAGGTCAACTATTGTTGCACGAATAGAATTTGATATAAGGGAACTATGATTTATTTTTGAACTATCGTTCGATGAATCATCAATATTTCGTACCAAGGTATTTTAGGTTGTTTTAGTAACCGCATTTATGTAGCTAAATACATTTTATAAATATTATCTCTTATTATAAAAAAATAAACTAATACAGCTATACCATATCAGAAAATATTTTCTGAAATCGTATAGCTGCATTAGTTTATTTTTTCTATAATAAGAGATAATGATCCACACTCATAATCAAAACAGCATAAAAATATCCTTTTTTTGACTATGAGTATGCATCAATATTTATGAAATGCGTTTAGTTACAAAAATGTGGTTAGTAAAACAAAGTATATTTTAACAGCCTTATTTATAACACTTATTAGGGCTTTATAAAGACTTTTTAAGAAAAAATTTTTATAAAAAATTTGTTTTAAAAAGCCTTTCCAAAGCCTTAATAAGTATTATAAATAAGACTGTAAGAGTTTAAAATCAGTATTTTTTATGATAATACTGATTTGAAACTCTTAAAATATTCTTTGTTTTGACTATGAGTAGGGGCCATTATCTCTTATTATAGGACAAATAAAATAATATAGCTATACGATTTCAGAAAATATTTTCTGATATCGTATAGCTACATTTTTAATTTTTCTATAATAAGAGATAATATTTATGAAATACATTTCATAAATATTGGCGCATACTCATAGTAAAAACAACCTAAAAATACCTTGGTACGAAATATTGATGAATCATCAAAATTTCATACCATCCTATATTTATGTTGTTTTACTAATCGCATTTTGTAAATAAATGCATTTCATAAATATTATCTATTATTATAGAAAGAATCAAATAGTATGGTTATATGATATTAGAAAACATGATTTCTGATATCATATAATCATACTATTTTATTTTTCTATAATAAGAGATAATGACTCATACTCATAGTCAAAACAAAGGATATTTATATGCTGTTTTGATTATGAGTATGCGTCAATATTTATGAAATGCATTTAGTTATAAAATGCGGTTAGTAAAACAAAGTATATTTTAAGTGTTTAAAACCACCATTTTTATGGTAATACCGGTTTTAAACACTTAAAGCATACTTTGTTTTGACTATGAGCATCAGCTGATATTTATGAAATGGATTTTATAAATATTGACTCATACCCTTAGTCAAAACAACATAAATAATTCTTGGTACGAAATATTGATGATTCATCGAACGATAGCTCAAAAATAAATCATAGTTCCCTTATATCAAATTCTATTCGTGCAACAATAGTTGACCTGTCAAATTACGAAAAAAAAAACGCTATGATTGGCTTGCTAGAAAGTCCTAATGGACTTAAATTTTGAGAACATTTATTTATACTCAAAATCTTTATATCACCCCAGATATAAATATCTGAAGAAATTAATTACATCAATTAAAACAATAATATATTACAAAATTTACCGATAGTGAATCTGTTATTTCAGTCCAAAGTAATTCCAATATGATATTTAACGATGATGCGTATGGGAAGCATATTTTTGTATGGGGAGAGATAAGAATGTTGATTCATTCTACTTATGTAAAACTTACACCAGAATCACCAAACATTTAATAAGAGATCATCATAATGTATATTTAATGTTTAAGTTAGGTGAGAAAAATAAAAAACATGTTGAAAGGATAAATATGGATTTTTGATTATAAGCAAAGATAGTGAATTAAACGATGATCGTTATAGAAAATAATTTTACTAGATAAAACTTTACTTTTTCGTATTTCATCTGACTTTAAACTTCATGTATATAAATGTTATAAATGGCTAGCTACTTGTACACTGATAACTAAATCTAACTCAGATATCTTGAAATGAAAATCTGAATAGCTCCTGATAGCCTGATCTGTTACCTGATAAGCTGATCTAAAAATCAGATCAGCTCCTGATAAGCTGATCTGAAAACCAGACCAGCTCCTGATAAGCTGATCTGATAACCAGACCAGCTCCTGATAAGCTGATCTGAAAACCAGACCAGCTCCTGATAAGCTGATCTGAAAACCAGACCAGGTCCTGATAAGCTGATCTGAAAACCAGACCAGGTCCTGAAAAGCTGATCTGAAAACCAGACCAGGTCCTGAAAAGCTGATCTGAAAACCAGACCAGGTCCTGAAAAGCTGATCTGAAAACCAGACCAGGTCCTGATAAGCTGATCTGAAAACCAGACCAGGTCTTGAAAAGCTGATCTGAAAACCAGACCAGCTCCTGAAAAGCTGATATGATTGCTGATACCTGTTATTTGCCCTGGATGAGAAAATTTTAAAACAGTTGGTGTTTACAAGAAATGTGTTGAAGAAAAAGCTTCGTAGTATAAAAACTGGTGAAATAGATACAAGTGAACAACTAAAAGATACATTTAAACCTATAGCAGAAGAATTCATAAATAGTTCTAAAAATATTAAAAGAATTCTTATGAAAGAAGAAAGTAAAATCAAGACAGAAGTTGAAAATATACAAGTTTAAAGCCTGAGAAACCTTCACTCAAGATATAGACAAGTACCCCAAAAGAAACTAGTAGAAGGAACAATATTTGATAATACCATCATATTTAATGATGCTAATACTGAGAATGATGATGACGATGATTTTATTCATAGACTTCCAATTCTGAAGACATTTATACTGACTTATCAGTATTGGAAGGCATAAATGAATTAGATACAAACTATTGTTGATAGTTACATTAAACTGAATGAAGATAAAATACAAGACAAATTAATAATATAGCTTAAAGCATTAATATTCAAGAATATATTTAAATGCAAATTGAGGAACAACAACGTGAAATAAAATTAGAGAAAGAAGACAGTTATAAAATTGAAAAAGCAATTCTAAAAAGTAAATAATTAAAAACAAATTGAACAGTTTACGGTTAAATATATAGATTAGAAAATTAACTACATGTTAGTATAAATAGCTAAAAGTGCAAGATGTAGATCACAACACTTTCGAAAAAATCTGTGAAACAATTCAATGTCTTTAAAAAGGAATTTAGTTAACGAAGTCCATATTAAATTTCAACAACTGTTTGTGCTTGTAGAGATGTAATGACAGGAATATATGATGTTTTATGGAGCTAAGTTAGGTGAAATGTAGAACTATTCTACAGAAAATAGAAATTGTTGATTTTTGAAGACTGTAATTGACACATTCTCAAAGTACAGCTGAAAATAAAAGCTGCACTCTAAGAACCAAGGCAATGGAAAATATTTTTGAAGTGGTACGGGTACCAAAAAACTTACAAACAGATGATTCTAAAGAATTTTTTAATAAATACTTGGGAAAACTCATACATAAATAGAAGATTAAAGATTACTTAATATGAAAGCATCAATATTAGAATGATTTAATAGATCATTGAAAGGTATGATGTGAAAAGAATTAGCTTTAATGGTTCATATAAGTGGATTGGTATGTATAAAGATTTACTCAATGCATGCAATAGAAAAGTTCATCGTACCATTAAAATGTCTCCTATTAAAGTCAACTCAACAAATGAGGAAAAGCTACTTAATATAGTATAAAGTAATTTGAAGAATGAATGTTGAATTTAAAAAAAATAAAATTAAAACGAAAAATCTAGTTTGTGTTGTTTTTGCAGGATTGATTAGGAATGATGAGTCTTAAGAAAGATAATTAACTAAATGTAGTGGAATTCTGGTCGGAATGAAATATTGCTAAAACTTCAGTGTTTAAAATGAACTATAACATAGTGCAATATTCAGCAGCACATCATATTATCACTTTTTATAAAGTTGTATGTATATTTTCCCATCGAAAGCGCTAGCACGCAAAATTTTACAATATGAAAATGGGATTATTATAGAAGATCTTCACTCTATTTATTTCTTTAGCTATCAGATCTTTAGAAAATATAGATAAACTACGGAAATTGGACTTTGATATCCAATCTTTAAGAATGTACATGTGTATGAATAAGTATCAAACAAACTTAGTGAATGAATATACGCTTCAACTAGAATCATGCTGAAGCATGCATAAATTTTAAAATGTACAGTAAACAGATCTTACTTTATATCTGTATCTGTATGAGTATTACATAAATTTATAGAAAAAAAAAATGAAAGCATGCCGAAGCATGTATAATTTAAAAAAAGAAAAAAAAAAATCCTCACGTCATACAATTTTGTAAGCAAAGAAATTTTATGATTTTGTGGTCAATGAAATACATACATATGTATCTACTTTGTAAAAATTCAAAAGAGCAAACTGGTATATTCTAATAGTAAAGATTTTTAATTGTAACACTCTACATCTCGGACTCTTACGTCACTATCGATAGAAGCATGCTAAGGCATGCATACTAGCAAAATATATAAAGCTGTTAGAAGGTGATGAGACAGCAATTGTATCTGGATCAACCCAACTCATGAATGTATTGTATACGGAGATGATTGATGGTGATGATGACGTTTTTTAAGTGAATAATCATTACATATGAATGCGACAGTGATTGACCCCTCAAACCTCATGTAGAAATACTTGAGGGGAAAAATTCTCTCAAAACATAGATATTTCATTGTTTCTAACACTTTATGAATACACCGACGGTGAATTGCTGGTAGAGGTAACTGAGTTATTTGAGATCGATTTGATACAATAGTTGTATATTAAACATGCATTTCTTTGTATCTAAACTAATTTCTACATACCTAATGTATATACCCACCAAAAAATTAGACAAAAATTCTCTATTCCAAGTAGTAAAATCTAAAAAAAGGAGTGGCACATTAGAAGAAAAAAAAAATAGATAAAAATAGAGACTGACTGACCAACTAATACGTACACTCTGCCCGATGGGCACGTATCGTAGAAGAAGACCATAACAAAATATCTTCTTATAAAGAAGCATTGGAAGAAGTTAGACGTTTAGTTAAGTTTGCAGAAGAAGACTACACAGCATTTGAGCCCTTGAAATATTTAGAATGCTATTATGGGGAGAAAATTATTAAAGAAAATGAAAAAAAAAGTCATATAGAACATTAAATAAAAGCCATAGGTGCTCACCGTTCATAAAATAAACATATGTATATGTATCTTATTAATGTAAACATATTATCAGTATAAAGCAACAGAAATTTCGTCATACAAAGTCATCTTGTATCCTAGAGGAGCCGTCGATAGGGCATACCTAAATTATATGAAAACGAGTTCGTTTTCTGTTGATCGCTATTAAAGAAGAAAATATGTTTGTTCATTATGATTTAACTAATTTAAAAGTACATTTAAATTCAGTCTCATACCCGTACTTCTTAACATAAAAATTAAAAATAAATGTTATCCAATTCTATATTATACTATGTATCAAAAATTTCAAAAAAGCTGTTATATGAAAGAATCTCCAGCGCTTCTAACTGCATCAGAGTTTAAGAAAAAAAAAACTCCTTTTATTCAATTTAATAAAATTTTAATTTGAAGCAGTAAGCAAATACATCAGCTTACTGCATTCTTATTCATAATCGTATAATAGAATATATAACCCCTAAAGGACAAAGTCTAAAAGTCTTATAAATTAAGAAATATAGAAAATAACATAATTTTTATAAACGCGTAAAGTTGCAAAAGTAATTCAAATGATTTCATCGCAAAAAACAAACAAAAAGCAGCGATTGTTTTCAACAATTATGAAAATAATAATTACAATATAAAACTCCCTTTTGATTTCCAATGTTTATCAATAAAAAATAAAAAATAAGTAAGTTAACTAACAACAAAAAAAAAACTATCAGTACCTAAGCTGGAGTGCCGGATCAGTTTCATTTAAAAATGTTTATACATTTTCAAAAAGCAAAGCATGCTTTCCAAAATAAATGTAGAAGGCTATAGCTAGAAAAAATTTTATACCCTATACTTTAAAAAACTGTAAATTAAGTATAAGAAATATTTCTATTATAGTTACTATTACTATAGAGTATGTAAGCACATATCTTCAAGAATTCAGTTTTACTTACAACAGAAAATCCTCACAAACTTTTAAGTAAACGCAGATAAAAATTAAAATGTTTTTAATTTCACCAACAACAGACATCACATGACAAAAAATAAAATAAAAAATGTATTCAAAGATTGAATTGAACACTTATTTGTATGTACATATATATGTACATACATACATACATACATACATAAAATCAATTTGTAGATATGTATGTATACATATCAAATTTCTTATCAATGCTTAAGTATTTATTAGACCTACATCATGAAAATATATGAAGCGTCGTTTAGTTAAAGCACAATGCAAATATAAACAATCCATACACTCAGGGAAAATCTGCAGCTTAAAAATAAGAATTCATCACATTAATTCAATAATTTTTAATATAATAGAAAATGTATATTGAGATATCTACAAACTAATGAGTTTAATAAATGAATACTGTAAATTAATATTTTGTCCATATTGAAATAAGAAATTTCAATATGACTAAACCTTCGCTAATGGTTCTTATTAATTCAGCATGGTTCTTACTGATTTCAAGTTGGTTTTTCTCTGTGTGTAGATAACTCTTTCAGTCAAAGAAGACGAATGTAGTTAAATAAACAAAATCTGTAATATAAACAAATTTCACACAGACTGACTTCAACGCGAGACAAATTTAAGCATGAGAAAATATAAAGCAATCGTAAGTATAAAAGCATACTAGGATTAGGGAAGTCCAGATATATGATAGTATTTTATAGTACCAAATGTCGATATTGAAAACAATTTATTTCTACCTACACATAAATACCAGCTCAAATACACACACATAGCAGAATTCATATAAGAAATATCCAAGAAAATTTCAACAACACCCCACCTTTTGCAAATCATGACGAGCCTTAAATTCTCCCTCAGATATACATACACAAATTCCCATGATCATACATACATATACAATATATAAGATTAATCTCAACAACACAACACTCTCACCTACCTGAAATTACAGATAGTCTTAAACTTCTACAGACGTCTATACACATAGATTCTCACGGCTACATATTACAAGAACACCTCGGCCCTAATAACTCACAATCATCTTAAATTCTTACAAAAATACATATATACATACATACACATAACCAATTTACCTCAACAACATTCTCACCCACCTCAAATCACGATCAGCCTTAAACTACTATAGACAGACACATCCACAAATCCCCATGGATACATATTACGTCAACAACCCTGCCCACCCAAATCATGGTCAGCCTTAAACTCCTACAGACATACAAACACACAGATTCCCCCGGTTGCATATTACTAGAACACCTCACCCCTCATAAATCACAATCAGCCCTAAGCTCCTACAGAAATACACACATTGAAATTCCTACAAACATACACACACACACACACACACACACACACACATACACACACACACACACACACACATACACACACACACATACACACGCAATCGATCTACCTCAACTACACCCCGCCCCCTGCCAATCAAACCTTCACCTAAATTCTCACAGACAGACAGACACATCCACAAATTCCTATGGTTACATATTACGGCAACAACGCCGCCCACTCAAATCACGGTCAGCCTTAAATTCCCACAGTCTAGCAACACCTACATTAGCATTAGAAAAAATAACTTTCACGTTTTCCCGTCGTCATTAGGAAAAATCATTTTCCCGTCGGCATTTGAAAAAATTATATTCATTTTTTGCCGTCGGCATTTGAAAAAAATAATAATCATGTTTTGCCGTCGGCATTTGAAAAAAATAATCATGTTTTGCCGTCGGCATTTGAAAAAAATAATAATCATGTTTTGCCGTCGGCATTTGAAAAAAAAATAATCATGTATTGCCGTAGGCATTTGAAAATAATTATGTATTGCCGTAGGCATTAGGAGAATATAATAATCATGTTTTGCCGTCGGCATTTGAAAATAATTATGTATTGCCGTAGGCATTAGGAAAAATAAGTATGTATTGCCGTCGGCATTAGGAAAAAAAATAATCATGTATTGCCGTCGGCATTTGAAAAAATTATCATGCATTGCCTTCGGAATTACGAAAAATCATTAGATGATTTTCCGTCAGCATGAGGAAAAACCATTTTCATGATTTTCCCCGTCGTCACATACACACATAAAAACCGCCATACTATGAACCGCCTTAATACATTCACACAAAATATTCCACACACAAACTTCCCACGGTCAGGCAGGCAGACAGACAGACCGACAGACAGACATACACTTAATGTAAACAAAAACTCCTAATGTAAACAAAAAACTCCTAATGTAAACAAAAAACTCCTTATGTAAACAAAAAAACACAAATTTCCAAGAATTTAACAATTTTCAAATTTTAATTACCCAAATTTAACAATTTCAGCAACAATTTAACAATTTTAATTGGGGCCGAATTGGCAGTTCACAACTACTATGATCGATTATTTATGGGCTTCCTTGAAGCAGAGGCGTCAAAAAGTACAATTTTAAACGAAAAATTTAAAAATGTGTCACCGAAAACAACTAAAGATCTGGTTTCTCCGATGCCTAAAAGGCTTAGAAAAGTTTTTGACTAAAAAGCAAACACACAAGCTCATAAAATTTTAAAAACTTTTACACAACATATTCAACAATACATCGTATGTACACTTTTGCAATCCGATAAAATATTGAATTATAATATTTTTTGTTTGTTTAATATTGCTTACTGAAATCAAGTGCGATATTTTTATTTAATTTAAACTACTTCTATTTAAAATAAAAAAAAGTTGAGAAAATTAATGATTTTCCTCTAAAAACTAAAATTTTTTGAAAATATTAAGTCGTATGTTGAGTTTTGCGGCTAAGTGTACGTCCCTGCAAATAATGCTACTAGTCCATACATGCATGTAAAGACTAGTCCAAAGAGGAGTAGGAGTACCACAAAACTACTCCAAATATATGAAAAAGGTGGGTCGATTTAACATTGCGATGTCCTAGGGTTGGACCACATGGTCCAACTTTGCATTACATCGGACTAACCCCAAAACTACTCCATATGGAATAGTTATAGACTACTCGCATACAAGTTGTGAGTGCTTAAGAAGAACGATCATATTCGTTTAAACACGAACACTTATCGTGCAGCACTGAATGCTTGTATGAAAACAATATGATCCATGACTGCATTACATGGGACCATGATGTAACTAGTCAATATTATTTCCATGGATATATGTACATTTCTAATTACTTATGAAAAATATGGATTTAACTGAAATTCTTAACGTATACCAACTTAAAAACTATACACACAATAAATAAATGGTACAAGCAAATTTTTAACTGAATTTTATTCATAACATATTTGTAGCTTAAAGTTTACATGCAAATGTATGTATGCCTGTACATCTCTATATATAGACATGTACCCAGCTAGCAATTTCAATTGTGGAAAAGTCTACTGGGAATCTAATGAAGAGCATTTTTGATCGCCTATGATCAAATAATAATAAATAATAAGTATAAACAATACCTTGATTAACAGTTCTATGTACATACATATCTCGTTTAATGTGGGTTCAAATAATTATAGTTTTTCGTCTGCCATTTAAATTATAAAAATAAAAATTTGATTTTTGTAATAATACATTTACGGGTATTTTCTGCATTCGAAGTGAAATTAAAACGAGTGGAATTGCCATAAAATTGTTGTTAGAAATATGTAAGTATAACAAAAATGCTATTGCCATTCCACTCCTTTTAATTTCAAATGGAATGCAGAACATACCCGATAGCGTTGTCAAATCTAGCCAACTTTCCTGCTTAATATTTGTAGACGTTTTTGTAAAGACATAATTTTTGAATCATAATTTTTTAAACTTAATGAAACCCCTAATTTTTTTGTCTTATTTTTTAATTTATTTTTTTTTTACTTTTAATGATAATCAAATTAAAAGGCTGGTGTTTCTGCAAAAGATAGGAGAAAGATTAACAAATAATTCACCCACATTTTTGTATGCGCTTTGATAATTTATTCAAAAATTAGTAAAGAACAAACGACAATGGCAAGACTTTAGTACATTTCGAGATGGTAAAATTGAGCTTTCATTACAAAAAAGCTTTCAGCAAATTGAAATACTATGAATTAAAACATTCAAATATTCCATTTGTAATAAAAGTTGCAGGGGTGTTATTATGCAATCCGAATCGAACGGAAATGTGTTCGAATTGTAATGTTAGTAACATACAAATTCGAAAAGTTTCCGTTTCGAATCGAATTACATAATAACCCCCAGAAATCTACATGAACTGACACCACGCGCAGTGGACCAAACATAAAGAACGCTGATGAAGGTATGAAGGATGAAGGCATTCGAAAACAGCTAGTTGTTCCGTTCTACTACCTGTTTGTCAGAATATTTACAATTAACTTTGGTGTTATTTGCTCATTAACAATTATCACGTGTAATTTGGCTTAAAAGCGATACAAACTTTAGCCTGATCAAATCATAAATGTAAAAATTAATTTATCCGGAAAAAAATTTGTCTGAAGCAAATGGGTGAGTTCAGCTCTACATTGTTGTTTTTGTAATCTTCGAATAATCATTAGAAGACTATGTCAGAAACTTGTTACTCGTCATAAGATTCTTTTAGGAGTTGTATATTAAACATAATCATGTATGTAGCAGTGTATTCAATTTAATCGACTTTACATTTTAGATTAAATAACATTTACAGATTTTATAATGAAATTAAAATTGCTATGTCAGAAATTAGGAACAAATTTACAAATTTCATCACTCAAAATCCCCTTGGTTGTGATTAATAATTTCCGCCAATGTAAAAAATCCCAATGCTTTGGAATAAAAACCCGATATTGGCAACGCACATTCCAAATTTTGCTCTTACAAAATCTAATTTGATCTTCGCTAAACCTATAATTGTCTCTCTTCACAGTGCTCTTTTAAAACAGTTTGACAACAACTGCTTTACCTACAATAATACTCAGAAAAATATTCCCTCCTAAAACCAGTTACTTTATTAATGGTTCTCAAAAGTAAACGCCTTCTTGTCAATTTTTTTTTATACTTTAATCTCCTTTTAATTTTTTTTCTCTGTTTCCTCTAAATACCTGTTTGCTTCACAACAACATGTTTATATCGAAAGGTGTAAACTTTTTGCAGTTGTGTTGTTTTTATATTATCAGTATCAACAAAAATGAAGTCTGCTATGATTGCAATATTCTTATTGGTTGTTTAATAATTAATCGCTCAACATGCGCAAATGGACGCCATATTTTGGTGTAGTATGAGAGGAAGACACACACACACACACATTTACAGAAATTCACAACTTTTGATGTATCCAACAAAAGTTTATTTTCCTGGATTTTTCTTAATTTTATGTTGTGGATGCTGACTATTGTTGCCATTATTATGATGTTGTGTGTTTATTTCCTTAAGGCGAATTGAGAAGGACAATTTTTATTATGTACATACTACATATGTACATATACATACATACATACATGAATATATGTATGTATGTATCTTGTTATATGTTAAAATGTTAGCATAAAATTTCCTGCTATTTTAGTACTGTGACATAGTCAACTTTTCTATCAGAAAAGTTTTCTGTTATAAGCCTGGTACTTTGTTCACAATTTCGTGTCAAACTACATACATACATGTAAAAGTATTTGGTATGAAATATTTACGAAATAAACTTGTAAAAGCATTACTCTGTTCTTATTGCGAAAAACACGTAAAATCTATCTGGCAGCATGTTTTTCCATGCAAAATGACTCTGGCATAATTTTTATTTTAGCTGCGAAACAACATGAGCAGTACTTTTTCGCATGGAATTTTAACAATGTTGCATACTATCAAGCAATAAAAGCGAGAAATTTATAACAAAAAAAAAAAAACGCGAGTTGGGCTACCTTTAGTCAATATTGCTGAAAATGTTTAAACAAACTTCGAACAGAGTACTAGGCTATACAGTCAACTCTTCTATAAAAAGAAGTGTGCCATAACACAGTCAATTCTTTTATAAGGAAAGTGTGCTGTAACATAGTCCAATGTTCTATAAGGAAAGTGTGCTATGATACATCCAACTGTTCTATAAAAAAGTTTGCTGTCATACAATGAACTTTGTTATATCAAACGTGTGCTGTGACACACTCATTTTTTCCATAAGAAAAATTTGCTGCGGCAGTCAACTTTTCTAATTACAAGAAAAGTGTGCTTTGATACAGTCAGCTTTTCTTTAAGATAAATGTGTGTTGACACAACAAAGAAATGTCTGCTGTGGCACAGTCAACTTTTATAACGGAAATGTGTGCTTTGCTGTGAGGCAACTCAACTTTTCTTTAAGAAAAATTTGCTGGGCTGTGACATTAAGTAGTGCCACATTTAACACATGTATGTGTACAATTTACTTTTTATGTACATATATGGAAATATTTTATTTACAATCTATTACATTTGTTGTAGGTTAATGACGAAAAAGTAAAAAAAATATATTTTTATGTACATATGTATGTATATAGAAATTCCAAAACGTGTCTTCACACCTCTCTTATTATCTTAAAATCAAATAAAAATCGCTTATCATGGTTTATTATTTATGTGGTTTAAAATTTACTTTCACTAGACAAATACATATGTAGTGGTGTTAAATAAATAAGTAAGCATCAGATTCCTGAAAAAAAATTCCACTACAAGATTAACATTTGAGCTGTAAAAGTATGTGTTGCCAAATTTAAGGATTAGACTTGGGTCGAACTCGTTCACTAGTTCATTTTTGCCA
Source organism: Tachina grossa (assembly GCA_949987645.1). Classification (NCBI taxonomy): domain Eukaryota; kingdom Metazoa; phylum Arthropoda; class Insecta; order Diptera; family Tachinidae; genus Tachina; species Tachina grossa. The sequence goes on from OX465278.1 coordinate 142,553,448, forward strand.
CAAACCAATGATCAAACCCATGTAATTTAAATGGGTTTGATCAGTGGTTTGTGGCAAAAATGAACTAGTGAACGAGTTCGACCCAAGTCTATTAAGGATTTATCTGATTTTAATTATTTTGTAAATTTTTTTTGGGAAACTCGTACATTTTTTAAAACTTAATATTTTTCCTTAATTTTAATTATTATTGATCGAACTTCATTTGTTTCTAAAGTTTGTATCGCTTTGTGAGCCAAATTACATGTGATAATTATTAATGAACAAATAACACCAAAGTTAATTTGTAAATATTCTGACAAACACGTAGTAGAACGGAACAACTACTTGTTTTCGCAGGCACTACACCTTCATCATCAGCGTTCTTTTGTATTTGGTCCACTGTGTGTGGTGTCAGTTCATGTAGATTTCTGCTTTATATAGAAAGCTTTTTTGCAAATGGAATATGTGAATTGTTTTGATTCATCGTATTTCAATCTGCTGAAAGCTTTTTTGTAGTGAAAGCTCAATTTTACCATGTCTAAATTTACAACAGTCTTACCATTGTAGTTTATTCTTTACTAATTATGCACATGTTAGTTAATTTGCTTATTTTTTTTTTTCTTGAATTGACTTTTGGTTTTGTTCTTGACTTGACTTTTAATTTATCCAAAAAGACAAAAATAGAATTTGTTTAACGAAATAAAAATAAAAATTATTGACATAAAGTTGAAAAAATTACTCCACGGCCAGATACCACTAACAAAATTTGCAACATTTAGCAGTTTTCACAATTTTTTAAAAGTTTTTTAATATTTTTATTATTACAATTTTTTTTTTGTAATTAAAAAGTTTTTTACTAACAATAACATTACGCATTAGCATAAAATAAGTAGAACGGAGTTCTAAAAACTGAAGTTTTTTAAGTTTGCTGTCACTTATACCTTAATGTCGCATCCGTCGCATATAATCACTATTTATTAATTTTTTTCAGCAGCAAATAAGTAATTGTTATTGTTGAATTTTTTTTAATTAAATTTCAATCAATATTAGCAAAGTTGCTGCGTTTAGTTCTCTTGGGAAAAAAATTATCGCTTCCGTATTTGTACTTTACACATTTAAAAAAAAAATTAAAAAAAAATTTTCATATTCCATAAATCTAGACATAAACGATCTTATTTCACCTTCATTTCCACATTCACAAAGAAAAAAATCTTCATAAATTTTCAATGAATTATATACATATGTACAGGGTGAAAGAAAAAATAAAAAAAAATTAATAAACAAAAAAGTTATTAAACTTTTACACCCCTTGGTTTCTTTTGGCCCACCCTGTATATTTCTATAAGTGCACAAAAATAACTTCTATTTTTGTCGCGTCCGCTTCTCGCTGACATTTGATTATATCTTTTTACTATATTATTGATATCGCCCAAAATTTCTTCCTTAAATATACTACTCCTTCATTGCTTTAAAACAGAGCTATTCAAACTTTTTGGTTCGCGTACCACAAAACTATCAACGAACAATTCGCGTACCACCAAAAAAAATTTTATGTGTATAAACCAGTATGGGCTCAATAAATAACCAAACAATTTTAAAATATTTAAAATTTTTTTATTAATAATAAAAAACAACAAAATTAAAAAGAAATTAAAATTATTAAAAACATTACAAGAATAAATAAAATTAAATACATAAAAATTAGGAGATCTTGGCGATTTCAGGTACTTTATTATTCAACTAATAAAAATAAAATAAAATAAGGAAATTTAACATAACAAATTAATTATTCAAAGGCAATAAATGCTCAATAAATGCTCAAATTCAAGAAGATTTGGCGTACCACCTGGGAAAGTTTCGCGTACCCCAAGTGGTACGCGTACCACAGGTTGAATAGCCCTGCTTTAAAACACTTAATACATATTAAAGGGTTGCATTTGTATACTCGTTTGTATAGCCAAAACAAATATACCATGGTATGTACCATATAATTGTAGTGTGAGCGACAGAACTAGTATAAGAGTTATTGTGTATGCGTGCTTTTCCAAATTAAAATACAATTGAAAACAAATAACAATTGCTTATTGTATTGCTGCTGAGCAACTGTTTGATCTGTTTTTGCTCAAAAAATACATATTGTAATACAAATATATGAAAAAACCACTATTAAAACAAATACATGATGTGCAGATGTATGTGCGGACGTTCGTTATGTTATTTTGTGGCGCAGCCAAAGTATAGAGAGAGAAAGAGACAATTTTGCTCTGAGAGTAATTACAAATGCATGTGTTTCATGTACATGTATCATTTACTTACATATGTACATATGTATGTGCAATTTTGCTTTCATTCATTCATTCATCAGCCAATTACATTTTTTCTCAACACATAATAAGGCACTTATGGTAAAAGAAGTTTTATGTATCTTATTTGCCTTAGAAAAACAAAAAAAAATAAATGTGTTGTTTTCATTTGCTCATTGGCCAACCATACAATAATTGCTTAAAAAATCAACATTTACAACCAGTAACAGAAAACGATAAATAACATATTTGTTCATACCAGAACCAAAAAACACGCAAAACTAGTGCAAACAGATGTATCTGTGCAATGCTATAATACATATGTATGTATATTGGTTATTTAAATTCCTTTCTTGTTTTTTACTCAACTAAAAGCTCCGAAAATAGCATTACGTAATATACGAATGACCCCTTATAACAGAGAAAATGGAATATAAGTGAGAATTCCTTCTTTCCCTTTTGGTTAATATTCATACATATGTTTGTAGTATTTCATTGTATTTATAACTCCTTCTTTTTGTATCTGGCTAAATAATCTTCAATACTTAAATATCCGTTTAGTTTTATATCGCAAAAATTATATTATTGTTGCTGTTTTTGCGTCGCTATTTACTATTATCGATCTTCTATTTATTGCAGATTATAAAACCAACGAATGCCAAACATGATACTATAGAAAATAGTATAAAAATAATTGTTAAGAAAAAAATGAAGATCTTGCACAGTGTTTTATGTGCATAAAAAAGTAGAAATGTGAAACATTTTTTAAGGTATCAGCAAGATTCACAGTAGAATGTAATTTTGTTTTCCTCATTTTCTTTTCGACAATTACACAGAAAAAACTAAATTTCGTTTCCTGTAACCAAATTCATTGAATCAGTAAATATTTTGTGTGAATGAGGACCTACAAAAAAATTTGTAGATTCTGATAACAATTTTGTAAAAATTTAACTGAAAAAAAATTTTATTTTTAGTTAACTTATTATGGCAATAGAGAAAAAAAATTTATTTTTAGTTAACTTATTATGGCATTAGAGAAAAAAGTTAACTGAAACTCAAAATATTTTCAGTCAAATGTATTAATAGGAACAGAAAAATATTTTTGCAGATTTTTTTTTTTTTTTTTTTTTTGTATTATTCAGCAAATTTTTTTTTTATAATTTACAAACACATTCACTAAAATTTTTCGTATTATCAGAAAATAAATTAACTGAATCAATAACAATTCTTACCAATTTTTCTAAAAAAAATTAGAAAAAGTCTTATTTGAAAAAAATAACTGAATCAAATAAAAGGTCATACATTTTTTTTAATTTCAAAAATTGGCTTGTTTTTATGGTTAAGCATTTCGTTCCCGCTTTTGGAACTCGACAATAGACTCCGTATGTTTATAGTAAGACTCTTAATACTATATTGATATAATCACAATATACAAAAATAATAAGTTTGAAAACCGCAAACAAAACTCTTAAAAAAAATAAAATATTTTTATATCTATAAAATAATATGTAAAAAAAATTAAAAAAATCAGACAAATTTTTTTAAAGTTAATTTAACTGAAAATAACATTTAAATAAAAAAAATATCTAAAAAAAATTTTTTACAAATTTTTCTTTATATAGATAATTTTCATTCTATACAGTTTTTTTACATAAAATAAAATTGGAACAAATAATTTACTGGAACAGTAAAAAATATTTACTGAAACTAAATGATATTTCAAAACACACATTTGTTTGAAAATTTTTTGGGAATAATTTTTTCTGTGTATTTCAAAAAAAAAAAATTTGGAAATGTAAACTGAAAAAAATTTTTATATTCGATTTTGGACCATATCTTATCTATAGATAGAGCTTATATACATATGTATGTGTATTTATATCGACAAACTTTAGGAAATATATACTCACGTATATATCGAGCCCTATTTTCGATTTAATCGTAAGTGACAAAAATTTAAGTCCTCAGGAGAAGTTTTATTTATAATATTCACATATTATTATTATTATATTTTATTATTATTATTATTATTTATCTATCCAATTCAATTCCTTACAGACAATTACTTATACGTAAACTCTCGCTCAAGATACAATTTTAGAGCCTGCGGTCGAATCGTCGCATCCGTGAACGTACAACTCGTCACATAAGAACACAATTTTCGTATTATGACATACGTGAACGTATGTACTAAAATTCCATTCAGCTTATACAATTGACGCAAATATCACTTAATCTTTTTTCGTACGATTGCCGATACGATCACGTATGTGACGATTTCAACCCTGGGGGCAAATTACGGCACTCGTTATCGAACGAAATTACGAAATATTTCAATAGAGTTTATATGGAAATATTTCGTAATTTCGTTCGATAACGAGTGCCGTAATTTGCCCCCTGTATTTTAAAAGGTAACTAAGTAATGCCGAGTTTACGTCCGGCACACATGTGCCCAAAAAAAGTGTAACCACTAATTAGAAATGAAAAACTGTTTGATGATTCAGACATGTATTTATTGATTTAAACAGTTTCCAATCATGTTGGATTCTATAAAATTGTCTATTAGTTATGTATGAAACTATTTAACTTAATAAATACGTGACTGAATCAAACAGTTTTTCATTAGTAATTAGTGGTTACGCTTTTTCGGGCCAGATTTAAACTTGTCATAACTATGGCTAGCAGGCCCACACAATTTTAATTTCAACAAAAAAGTTTAGTTTTTACTACAATTCGCTTACGATTAAATCGAAAATAGTTATCGGATATAAACTCATTTATATAATATCTCCAAAAAATTGTTATCGATAAATTTTCTCTAAAGAATTAATTGCTGCGTTTCATTAAATTTACATTTTTATTAAAAATGAACAAAGAAAAATTCATCGAAAAGAACATAGTACATATTTATTAATATTTGTCGATAAGTTTTAAGTAACTTTACTTAAACGATAATTTTTTCCAATTTCGTTTGAATTGTTTTTCCGTTGTTTGAAAACACAGTGCCTTACAGAAAGAGTTTTTAACAAGTTGTTATTTGGATGCATTTTCATTAAGAATGTACTATATGTGTCGTTAGCATTGTCTTCCCCTGCTGTTTGAGTTTTTGTTATTGCGAGTAAGTTTTGACCACATGCAGCCATGTTTACGAGAGATCCTAAAATAATCATATAAATTTGTTTTTATTTTTCGTTTTGTTTATTTTGGTTTGTGGTTCTTTTGTGGTGCAGTTGTTGTAACTATGTATGTAAACTCATGTAATGCTTGTTGTTGGTATGTATTGCCATAAAGATTGTTAAGGCTGTTGTTGTTGTAACAGTGATACCATCTGAGTTTGAGGAAAAAAATCATGTAAAATACAGTCAGTGAGAAATTGATTGAGTTTTAGCGCAATTAAATTTCATTTCATTAGTTATTGTTGTTTTTTTTTTTTTTTTTTTTTTTTTTTTTTTTTTTATGTTCATCTGTGCAAGTACTGACTGCTTGGTTGAAGGTGGCAGTTTTTTTTTTTTTTTTGTTATATGTTTTTATGTTGTTAACGATTTTTTTTCTTATTTTAAATGATTGGGAGGAATATGATTCGTAGAACTATAAATAAGGTGTTTAAATTTAAGGCACACAAAACAAGATTTAAATATTTTACAGTCCATATGAATAGGTATTTCCTTTGAATTTTTTTTTTAATTATTTGTATGCATGAAATTGGGTTCAATAAACAACGATTACAAAAAAATTAATTTGAAATGAAAGATTTTAAAATTAAATGTTGATGTTAGGAGAATATAACTGATATTTGAGAGTCATTGACATTTGGGTTACAAGTGGAGATTTTAAACATTTTTAAATTAAAACTAATTATGTTGCGTACATATGTAGTTAAATCTATTAGGCTTGTAATTAAATTAAAGAAATAAACGATACAAATTAAAAAGTTAAATTTTTAGGCACACGCAAAGAAAAAATATGGTTGAGGTAACCATAAGCAAACAGCAACATACTATGATTGAATTATATGGTTCCAGTCAAATCATATTATTGTTAATAGAAAAGCAAACTTTAATAATATTATTATCTGAGTTAATAATAATATTATCTACAAAAATAATGAACTTTGTTACATCTAATCTTAGTACTGTAAATATGACAACACTATTGTTAGATGTGACTAAAATATAATTGAGACTCGCCATACCATGTTCTAATATTATATTAATATTGTTAAATACGACCACAGTATTATTTAATATAATAATACTATTTTATTTTTTAATCGAAATAAAAATAAATTACTATTGTTAAAATAAAATTTATATATAGAAATGTATACTTACATGACATACAGACATAAGAGATACACAAATGTTTATATATTTTTATTGGTCTACGCTTTTATTTATACTTTATTTATTTATTCATTTATTTAACACCACCCATGCACTACCGATAGTTTACAAACGAAATACTGAACTGACAGATGTTTCTGAATTTTTTTTTTTTTAACTTAACATAGTATGGTTTTGGATAACATTATATTGCTTTTTACATCATATTATTTTTAAATAATAACACAAATTATGTTATAGTCATACGTTTTTAACAAAACTATATTGTTAAACTCTAACCATGTCACAATTTTTATGGATGTGATAATGTAATTATTAAATTCAAATATTAATCTGTTTATCGTAACGAAATAAATGTTTAAAATAACAATAACTAGTTTTCGGCGACCACACATTTGTATCAGAGAACATAATATTGTTCTCTCAACCATTCTACAACCATATCTTTTCTCTGTGTGCATTTTAATATATATATATATATATACATTACATTATATACATTGTATATTATACTTAACTAAGTATATTTTTGAATGCTATTAATTAATAATAAACATGTGTCAAAATTTAACAGATTTATGTACATTTTAACACAATTCAAATTCATTGAAAAATATGTACAACACTTGACCTTTTTTTATTCTAAAATAACAAATATCAATTTTGTTTGTCACATCTCACATCTCTTTCTTTTCTTGACCTAACAATTTCTGCGTTTAATGTCCAAATGAACTTCTGACATTTGTTTCTGGATGATAAGAAAGAAAAGCAAAGAAAAAAGTTACAACAAGAACATGTTTGCCTTATTTTTTATTAACAACAAGCCACACAACACCACGAAGTAACAAAAACTTTACAAAAGAGACACCCAATTTGACACAACATTAATACGAGGAGTATCAAGCAACCTCAAGCTCCATGTCAAAACACAAAAGCAACACTTAACAGACAAACAGACACGCACTTCTTTCTGTTGTTGTTGTTGTTTGTTTTATAGTCATATCACAGTCGGGTAACAAAATACAAGAAATTCAGACACAAAACAACCGGGTAAAAAACTACAAGATTTTTATCTAAAAAATTTGTTAAATTTATCACTTTAAACACACCATGTGGTATCATCGTCATCGTCATCAGCATCATCATCTTCATCTTCATTCGTAAAAGCAACAACAAGCAATGAAATGAACACGATATTGTTAGTTTCTCATTAAAGGATTCTTTTAATTCGTTTATATTTTGTAATTTGAAAAAAAAAACTTATCATTAACTTAAGACACAAATAGCTAGGAACGAGCGAATCAGAGGGTGTGGTGAGAATTTACAAGTATTAAACAAAATATGCATACATACTTACATAGATACATAAATACATACATATATACAAGCATAATACTCATTTGATATGACTGTATGCATTTATTTAAGTATGCATGCATTTAATTCAATTTAATTGTTATTTGTAATTTTAAAGTTTAAATTCTTATTATTTACATACGAAATTGCATTTTATTTTAAATTTTTGTTCTCGCCACCGATATTATCCTTAAAAATTTCTGCTGTCCCAAAAATTCTTTCCGAATATTAAAAAATCATGCAAAGAAATTTTCTTAGAAAAAAAATTTTCAGAAATTTTTTTTTAAAAATTTCCCAAAAAGCAATCGAAATTTCTTCCAATAAATTTTTTTTTAATAAATTAAAAAATAATTCTTTCTGCCAAAAAAAACCCGACTTCAATGCAAAGGTCTGATAAAAGATAAGAAGAAATACGTGAAATATAAAATTAAATTTTAATGGGCGTGCCTCCGCCCACTTTTTGAATGCAAGATTGTTTGTTTTTCAGAGCTCAGGGTGCATGTTAAGTGTTGTAAAAATCGGTAATGTAGAACCACTTAAAATAAAATATTAAATTTTAGTGGGCTGACTCCGCCCATATTTTAATGGAGAATTGTGTCTATTTTAGAGCTCAAGGTATGTTTTAAGTTTCGTAAAAATCGGTCAAGCAATACAATTTTTCAGAATTTTTTTTTTTAGAAAAATATATGCAAACAATTTTTATCGCAAAAACTGTGGCGAAATTTTCTGAAAAAAAAATTGTTCAGTACTATTTTCAAAAAAAAAAATTTAAAAAAAGTTTTTTTTTGGAAAATTTTTAATGAATTTTTTCAAAGAAGATTTTTTTTATACATTTTTCGAAGACATTTTTTTGAAAAGTTTTTTTTTGGTTAGCAAAGCAGTTTTTGAAAAAATATGGCAATAAATTTTTTAAATTGTTCAAAAAGATTTGCATAAATATTTATGTGTACATATTTCAAAATTTCTTACGGAAAATATCGATAGATATTTCTTAAAAATTTTTTAGAAAGTTTTATTGAGAAATTTTAAAAATTATCTATAAAAATTTATCGCATTAAAAATTTTCAGAAAATTTTTATCGATTTTTTTTTTTTTTTTTTTTTTTTTGAAAAAAAAAACTACGCAAAAATTTTTATTCGAAACTTTTATAAAAAAATTAAATTTTTCTAATAAAATTGTTCAGTATTCTATTCTAAAAAATATTTTTGTTAAAAATTTTTCGAAAATTTTGTATAAATAAATAAAAATTTTGTCATAAATTTTTTCAGTGTAAAATTTTTTCATAAAATTTTCAAAAATATTTTTTCATAAAATTTTCAAAAATATTTTCTCATAAAATTTTTAAAAATATTTTTTTTATAAAATTTTCAAAAATATTTTTCTAGAAAGTTTTTTTGGTTAGCAAAATAGTTTTTAAAAAAGTATAGTAGTAAGTAATTTTTTATCGTGCAAACTGAAATTGAAAATCGATTTTTCAAAAAAGTATATATCGCACATTTACTTCAATAGCGGCATAACTCAAAAAACGAGTTTTTTGAGTTAATAATGCAGAAAGATGAGGCATTTCGTATTTTATCTTTTTTTTTTTCTTTTATTTCATATAAATAGCTTGTACCATCACCTCCTGAGAGAAGAATTTATTTTCATTTCTTTGAGTTGTATGCAAATTGAAAACTTAAAACGCGTTTTCTGCAAAACTTTTTTTTTAGTTATTCCACTATTGAAGTAAATGTGCGATATGTAGTATATTTGGATAGTTTTTTTAAATTCCCATACAAAATTTCGATAAATATATAAATATGTACATATATACATGTGTATGTATGTATGTACATATGTATGTGGCAACAGATGCTTTTTACAATTTTTTAGATAATTTCATCGATAAATTTTAAATAGTATTATTCAACAAAAATTTATTCGGAAAAATTTTTTGGGGAAACCTTTTATATCGAAAAAGTTATTCAAAAAAAATTTAATAAATATTTTTAGAAAGTTTTATCCATAAATTTTAAAAATTATCTATAAAAATTTATCGCGATAAAAATTTGCAGGAAATTGTATAAAAAGAAATTGTAGCAAAATTTTCTAAAAAAAAAATGTTCAGTACTATTTTTAACCCTCGACTAAAAAAGGGGTGTTATAAGTTTGTAGTGTGTGTCTGTATATCTGTGTGTCTGTCCGTGTCCACGTACAGACCAAACGGCTGAACCGATTTTGATTTAGTTTTTTCTGTTTGAAAGGTGACTTGATCGAGAGGGTTCTTAGCCATGTTTTAAGAAAATCGGTCCAGCCTTTTAGAAGATATCGCATCTTCTCTAGATATATTCAAGGTTTTTTAAAATGTTTAATTTTTGTTATATAAAAAAAAATTAATTTTTCAAAGAAACATTCTTTCATACATTTTTCGAAAACATATTTTTTGGAATGTTTTTTTTTTTTTTTTTTTTTTTGTTGGTTAGCAAAACAGTTTTTGAAAAAGTAATTTTTTATCGTGAAAATCAATTTTGCAATAAAAAGTATTTAAATAGAATTTAAAAAATTTCGATAATTATGTAAATATGTACATGTATATTTACATATCTGCAGTATATGTTTTTAAAATTTTTTAGAAAATTTCATCAGTAAATTTTAAGAATTATTTAACAAAATTTATTCGGAAAATTTTTTTGGGAAAACTTTTTATATCGAAAAAATTATTTAAAACAATTCGATAAATATGTGTACATACATACATATATCAAAATTTCCCACGGCAAATTTCAATAGATGTTTCTTACAACTGTTTTAGAAAGTACTCTCGATAAATTTTAAGAGTTATCTTGAATATTTATCTCAAAAAAATTTTTCAAACATATTTTATCGAAATATATTTTTTATTAATTTGAAATTTATTACAATAAATATACATTTCTGAAATATATTTTTTTTTTATTTTTTTTTTTTCAAAAATCTAAAAAAAAAATTTTTTTCAAAAAATGTATCAAAAAAATTCTAGCAAAATTTTCTGAAAAAATATGGTATTAAACAATTTTAAAACAATTTTTTTAGAAAAAATTTGTTTTAGTCTTTCTTTTCGAATAAATTGTTCTGGAAAAAAATTTTTGTTTAGTTTTAAAAAAATATAGTAAGTAATTTTTTTATCGTAAAAATTGAAATGTGAAATATTTTTATATGTATGTGTGTGTTTTCATACATATTTAGCGAATTTCGCATTAAAATCTAGTATGGAAAATACTTGTTTTCCTGCACTCCCTTGGCGCTTGTGTGTCTATGCGTATACATATCGCTCATTTACTTAAATAGTGGCACAACTCAAAAAACCAGTTTTGCAGAAAACGCGTTTTAAGTTTTCAATTTGCATACAACTCAATGGAGAAATGAAAAAAATTCTTCTCTCAGGAGGTGATGGTACAAGCTATTTATATAAAATTTTTACACAAGATAAAATACGAAATGCCGCATTATTAACTCAAAAAACTAATTTTTTGACTTATGCCACTATTGAAGTAAATAAGCGATATATGTATGTGAATATAAAATTCAATAAAAATTTTGCATAAATCATTGTCACAATCAAATTGTTTCTAAATTGTTTTAGCATCTTTGGTTCACGCCAAATTTCCCTCCAGCAATTTTCCCTATTGGAATGAATTAAACAAGGGGCCAATATAGAAATTATTATGAAATCAGACAAAAAAAAAAACACACCTCAAAAGAAGTCGATACCTTGAAAGGTGTTAATATTCAATTAAAAATCTTATTTTTAAATGTATGTAAAATGTTAAAGAAATAAAGTGAAATACTATGAGAATTTGCTTTTGCGCCAATCATACATACTACATTATCATCCATTTAATATATTTGCAGATAACACACACATGCTAGGCTGGTGAAGTCAATGGGATTGTGGCTTTTTTGCGAATATATTTTTCAGCAACTTCTTTATTGCCAAAGGATAAGGAGTACGGTGATCTGACTAAAGGTAAGTCTTACTTATACATACATGCTAAAAAAAATTTAATTTTCTATCATATGTTAATTCTTATTATGTTCTATTCTGCTATAATTTGTTTTAATTTTTGGGAAATTTAAGCTTAGAAAGTTTGTAATTTTATGTACGTATTTCTTACTTGATATTCTTTTGGTTTCATTAATTTCTTTCGGTGTACTATGTGCACATCGTAAACAACTCTCGTTTGCTCATTGTTGGCTGACGATGTGCTTGGTGGCCTACGCATAATAAATTAAGCGTCAACAAGCTGCAGTAATGCCAATTTCAATTTGTTTACGCCTGTTTTCGTTTCATTTCCCTCTTCTATGTATAGTGGTTACACAACAGCATTTGCCCAAGAGGCCTTAAATCTTTTGCTTAAACATTTATACAGTTTCATTGGCATATACAGAAGTAACTTGAAAGTGTCATGGTTTAACTAACGATAACTGACTTATGAATTTACTCAGGTGCTGACCAATTGATGTTGTGATTGCTTCTGCTTGTGGTAAAAATGTTTGTTGTTGCAATATGATGATAATGGATTTAATGGTTTTAAAAGTATCAGTACAAAATTCATACGTTCGAATTAAATGAAATAAAACTAATTTTAAATAAAATTATTGAAATAGTTAGTGGCGTTCTTGGAAATGGATTTGATACATATAAATGCTAATGAATCAATTATATTACATAAAAAGGCTTAATCAATAAGGACTAGACGCTTTTGAGGTACAGAGTTTTAGAAAACAAGTCTATGATCATCTAAAGATAAACTTAGGGCGGCTTTTTGAGTTCAAGATTAGAGATTAAAGTAACCTTAATCTTCATTTGTGATTTTTGGGTAGTCGATTATATGGTTTACTTGCTAGTTTAAGCGGGCAATCGTGGTGGTTTAATCATACATTAACATTGACAACATACACTTGTGAAACTTATAACTTTTTGTAAAAATTATATTATAAAATAATTTAAAAACACATAAATAAATATATATATTTTATATTATTTATCTATTTCCTTTAACACGCGCAATATTTTACTTGTAAATAATAAAACATGGCAGTTTCTTCTTCTTTCCACAAAAAATCAAAGTGTGTTGATAACATGTATGACTTTTACACAGAAAATGTTGCCACAATTTTGTTCCTCAGTATGGTAATACTACAAATAATAAGAAGTTTAAACTACCACTCAAAAATATCAAACTAATTAATTTGAGATTATGTTAATTTTCGGATTAGCTAATTATAGAAATAAACTAATCTTAATCTCGTACCCAAAAAGTCGCCCTTACAGTAATAATAAAAGAACTCTCATAATCCAGCAAGGGGGTGAAAGGTCACCTCTGCTTGAAATAATCAATTTAAGTTTAACATTTGTTAACGAACTAATAAATCCAAACTATTGTTTTACTTATTCGGTAAAATATTTTTTCATTAAAAACACATTGAAATTGGTTATTCAGGGGTTAAGCTGGATCCTATGCGCATTTCACTGTTGCTAATGCAGATCATCAGGGAACCTTTACCCAAAAAGTTTTTAGAACTTTACCATTGCTACATTGGCTGACTTTTTTCAGCTCTAATTGTAGTTGTAAGAAGTATGTAATGAAAATTAATGTAAAAAACAACAACATTTATTCAAGAATAGAGTGTTGCCACACAAGTATTTTTTAACGGGTGCAGTCAAGTTAATAATTGGGAATTGTGACAATCAATATTGGAACTCACCACTAAGAATTGTTAAGTGGTGAGTATGAATATACTATACTATTTTGCACATGCTACGATTCAAGACCATTTGCCCAAGATTGTGAATTGGTTTATTGAAATTTATTATTGAGGGTACCTTTACACAAAAATTTCATAGAACAACTAGAGATATTATGGTAAACTTTCATTTAAACAAATGAGAAGTTCAACCAATATAAATGATCAACATGTTGATTATTTAGTTCTTTCTTCAAATTTAATATTGTTTGAACTTCTCATTTGATTTCTTTTTTTCAATAAAACAAATTTGCAACTTTTTGCGCACCGCACCAACTCTGTTTTACATTTTCAGTTGCAAATGTTTTTAGCTTTACTGTTTATATTTTATTGCCCCAACAAAAATAATATTTCTTTTTTACTTTTTGCCAATACAATGTTATTTAGTTTTAGACCTAGTTTGAAAATTTCTCCCATGAATAACATAAAACATAAATGAGCAAAAATTCGCACGAAGAAAACTAATAAAAAACTCGATATTCAAACAATATTCATTCACAAACTTAATATTTGTTTGTTTATTAGTTTTTTCCCTTATCATTTGATGAAATCTAAAATTGCATTTCCGTTGTTGTGTTTCGACTGGCATATGATTGCGTTTTGCTAATGGCAAAAAAACAAAATTTTGTATTCAAAATGAACAAAACTAAACAAATTGCTAACAAATTAAATTGTCTAAGTTAACAAAAGTTTGCAATGCGAAAACTTGTTGTTTTTTTGCTGTGGAAAAATTTCTATTTAAAAATGAATGAATGACATATAAAATTAAGTTAATATTTTTCGCTGAAAATTTAATGGAAATAAAAAGAGAACTAAGAGGACAATTTCAAGAAATTAATGTGAATATGGGAATATCAAAATATATTTAAATGTATGTACATAAGTCCCAGTTCACACTAGTCAAGTCTTATTGTTAAGCTTATCACTTTTCTTCTTTGAACTTTAATCGGCTTTCACACAATGCAAGTATTATTTTTCAGCTCATATTTCTTATGGACAGTTTTGTGGTAATGCGTGTGTGCTTTTTTTAACATTACGAATGAGAGAGCAAAACGTATTGACAGTACATGAAGCTGAGTACTCGTTTCTTTTCCTTTGTTGATCCTTTCGAGGGTTTAACATAAATAAGAGAGTTGGGTTATAAATGTGAAGAAAATTAAAATTGCATTAAAACGCATTTTGTGAAACAAAAAGAACATCAGGACGCATTTTTCTATTTATTTATTCCATGATATGAAACTATTTACTGTATAACATAAGTATATACTGATTTAAGTAAACTATTATTCTATATGAGATTATAAGTCGGAAAGTTATAAGCAGCAATTCATTGCGCTATAACTTCCTGAAAAATCGCACAAAATAATTGACATTTTGGCTGGCGGTAGTTTTGAATATGAAGATTACAGTGGTGCCATTAACTCAAAATTAGCTTATCTCGAGTTTTTCTTTTTGCCACATACATATATTTACATAATAAATTCTTAATTTTAAACCTTAGAACTTTCATAACTTAAAAATATACATACATACATACATTTTGTTATAAATAAATCACTTACATTTGTAATCTCTTTCATATAATTAATTATCTTTCGTTTTGTATTCAAAATAATTAAAATCTTACAAAACATTTTGATATCTATCATCTTCATTATTGTTTATCATAAGATATTAATTATTTTGTTTGCTCTTAAATTTTATTATACAATCAATATACTATATATGTATGCATGTACAATAGGGCGGGTCGATTTGTATGGAGGCAAAAAAAATCGCTCAAATTACAAGGAAAATCGTATTCTAGGGATCAAAATAAGAAACTTTGCCGAAGGAACGAACCATGCCTCTAAAATGTATTTTGATGTCTGGACTTTTGATCCGAAGGGTAAAATTTTGACAATAATTTTTTTTATTTTATTTTCTATTACTAAGTAAAATTCATTTTTTCATTTCATTCTGACTAAACAAATTTCTAAAGAGAAAAATAAACTCCAAAAATAAAAAAACATAGTCATTTCGCTGATTTTTTCTTGTAAAGTGCCACAAATGATGATTTTTTGAAATGTTTGTATGGGGAACCCCCCATGGGTGGTTCCAGAGCGTGTGCCACTGGCATAGGTGGGTCGGCCCTCCAAAATTAGTGGGGGTCGGTCATACATTTTGACACGATTCAGGAACTCTAAATGGGTCAAAGTGAGATTTGTCAAAATTTGACCCTTCGGATCAAAAGTCGGAACATCAAAATACATTTTAGAGACATGGTTCGTTTCTTCGGCAAAGTTTCTTATTTTGATCCCTAGAATACGATTTTCCTTGTAATTTGAGCGATTTTTAAATCGAACCGCCCTAATGTACATATTTGCATATAAATGCTGGTATTATTTATGTAGTATGTAATTATTTCGTGTGGTGCCATTAATTGCTTATTCTTTCGCCCATTTAAAACATTAAAAAGTATTACATCTGTGGGGCTGGTGTAACTATTTTTTTGTTAATTTTTTTTTTAAATAAATAATTATAATAAATTACTGGCTCATGCCTGTAATAAGTTGTAATTGTGAGGAAAGTGGAGGGTATAAAAATAGCAGATATAAAATAAAAAATATTTTAAAATAAAAATATTTTATTAAATATTTTTACTAGCTTTGCCCGCAACATCGTCAGTGGTTAAACAAAAAATAAGCGGAAAGTGTAGAAATTTTATTATTTATTTATTAAATGTTGGTAATAATATGTTTAGTAACTTACTTTGTCGAGTACAGTGGTAAATGACCTTCACCCGTTGTAGTGAAACAGAATCGAATCGTTGTGGGAATCTAACCCACGACCCCCGCACCGTAGAACCCAGTGTGAAAAATTCTATCCACTTTTAGGTATGATCTAAATCGTTAAAATCGTCTACTTATAATTTTTACTCCAATTTTCCTTCGAAATAAGACATTTATTTCCTCGTGATACTTTTAAACCAAGACAAAGGACGAAAATTCTAAAAGTTTGTATTTTGTATCATTAAATAAAAAAAAAAAATATGGTAGAATTTACTATTGTTTTCATTAGCTCAATTCGCAATCTTGTTCAAATGGTCTTGCATCGTAGCATTTGCAAAATAGTATGGTATATTGATACTCACCACTAAGAATTGTTAAGTGGTAAGTATCAATATAGTAACCTTTTGCACATGCTACGATGCAAGACCATTTGCACAAGTTTGTGAATTGGGCTATTATTGTTTTAACGAGATATTTTTTGGCGTTAACACAGATTTCCAGAAAAATTTGATTAAAATATCTTCCGATAATTTTTTGTTGCTTTATGCTCTTTCAACAATAAAAAATTATGAAATTTATATTTTAAAGAAATGTAACACTCAGTTATATATAGAAGACACATTAGCCCAATTCACAATATTATGCAAATGATTTTGCATCGTAGCATGTGCAAAATGGTATGACATATTGATACGTACCAATTAACAATTCTTAGTGGTGAGTATCAATATAATATACCATTTTGCATATGCTACGATGCAAGACCATTTGTACAAGACTGTGAATTAGGCTGTGGTGTTTTGTATTAAAAAAATTTAAATACCAAATAGCGAAAAGCAATTGCGCAGATTTCCGTTGCAAATATTTGCAACCACTATTTATGCCTAGAATTGTTATAAATTCTTTAATCATAATATAGTTTTAAAAATTTTTTCAAATAGCCAAAAGCAAACCAACTCGCAGTGATTTCTATGGCAACTATTTTGGAGGCACTATATATACATATTAAATATATCGCTAATTTACTGCGACAACGTCATAACTAAAAAAAAAAATTGTTTTACTAAAAACGTGTTTAAGGTTTTCAATTCACACACAACTTAAAGGAAAAAGAAAATTGAGCATGCAAGATATGTGTATAAAATTGTTACAAAAATATGAACAATGATATCAATGCATTTTTAATAAAAAATATTTTACTGAATAAGTAAAATTATAATTTGGTATTATTAGTGCATTAACAAATCTGTGGCAAAAAGGAAAAAGTGCTTAAGTCGAGATAAGCTGATTTTGAGTTAATGGTACCCCGTAATCTGCATATTCCAAAGTATCCCTGGTCAAAATCTCGATAAATTTGTGTAATTTTTCAGGAAGTTATAGCACTATAACTTGCGACTTATCTTTTTTAGACTTCTAATCTAATTTGGAATAATAGCATTGAGGTTTAATAATTGAGGTTATACTTTGGTATATTTCAACTTAAATGTATTACTTAAAGTGTGTAGAACATTTGCTCAAAAAAATAAAGTTAAACAGAAAATTTCCCAATTTAACTGTGAAAGAAAAATAATTATGAAAATCGACTTAAAGGCTTAAAAGTGCTCTAGTGAAAAACAGTAAAATATGACCTAAGCACTTTTTCCTTATTGCCACAGAAATATTAAACTTAATTGTAACAATTCCCAAAAAAAGACCAAATTATTAACTTGACTGCACCCGGTCACAAATACTTGTGTGGCAACACTCTCTTCTTGCGAGAGGAATAAATAGCTGTTGTTGTTTTTTTACATTTATTTTCATTACATATTTCTTAACCCTACAATTCCAACTGAAAAAAATTCAGCCAATGTAGCAATAGTAAAGTAAGAAAATAAAAAAAAAACATGTTGGTTATTGAGTTCTTGTTTCAACTATGATGCTAGTTGAACTTCTCATTTGTTTCAATGAAAGTCTGCCATAATATAACTAGTTGCTCTAAGAAATTTTTGGATAAAGGTTCCCTGACGATCTGCATTAGCAACAGTAAAATGCGCATAGAATCTAGCTCAACTCCTCAATAATCAATTTCAATGTGTTTTTAAAAAAAAAATATTTTACTGAATAAGTAAAACAATAATTTGGGATTATTAGTGCGTTAATAAACGTTCAACTTAATTGTAATAAGTAATAATTCTCAAAAAAAAACACTAACTATATGTGAATTAATTCAGCATTATTAACTCAAAAATTAAATTTTTTAAGTTATGACGTTATAAATTTAAATGAGCGATGTGATAAAGAGTTGTGATATCTTACAGATATATTAATAAAACTTTGCCGCTATATTTTTTCGCACAACTGCATTTGCGTATATATCCCCCTGTAAAACTAATTAATAGATGCTCATTAAAACCTCTTCGTAGAATTTTATTTTTCTCATTTAATTTTTATGTTTTTTTTTTTTTTTTGTTCTGTAGACAAAACATTTACTAACTCCTCTCTATCATACTCCTCGTATAACAATCTGATCAGTATCGAAAAAAAAGTAAAATAAAAATTTTGAAAAATACCTGGTGTTAAAAACTATTTTTTATATATGTAAACAAAAATTAAATCAAATAAACTGTGTGCTTTTTTTTCTTATTCTTCTTAATGCTGCGGGTGACCCAACATTTAATCATTTTGTTTAATCAATAATAAAACAAATATGTAGTACAACAAATTTTCTAATAAATACATCTACACAAACGTTGTTGTGGTGAATAAAAATACAATCACGAAATATCAAGCTTGTTATGTTAGAAAGAACTCTTACGAGCAAACATTAATTCATTTACACAAAAAAAAAGGTGCTTAGACAATGAATTTTATATCTCTTAAAACAGCAGGTGATTATTTTAAAGATTCCTAATGATTGCAAGAGTAAAACGGCCTCTAAAACGTTGGTGTGTTGGAATTGTGTGTTTTTGAGAATTTGATGGGGGGTTCTAAGCATGTTTGCTATCAACGTCCGATAATCATAATTTAACATGTGAAAGATTTATTTCAATTTGAAGTTTATTATATTTTCGTTGAACATGTTGAAAAATGGGTAATCGATTAGGCAGCCAGCCAGCCAGCCAGCCTCCTCTCATTTGAATATTATTCGGTTACTTTTTAGTATTATCAAACTCAAACATCTGCTGAATGCGTTTGTGCGCAAGAGAAGAAGAAATCTATATTTCATATTTTATTCCATGATACGACAAACTCACCTTGGCCTTCTTCGGAGCAGGTTCGCCCGGAGAAACCCAATGCTTAGACTGCTGCTTGGTCTCCGGAGTACAGTAATGGATCCATTTTTAATCCAGTTACAAAACGCCGCACAAACTCATTCGAATTGCGGTTAAACAACTCCAAACAATCCCTTGAAGTTGTCACACGTTTAGATTTATGGTCAATTGAGAGTAACCCCAGCTGATCATTTAAAATCGAAACCACACTGCCTATGACATCAACAATCTAACGCAACTTTACTCTTCGAACGGACAACACCATATCGTCGATTTTTTTTCGAAATTTTCGGGTGTACTGAGCTCAATTGGCCGTCCAGAACGTTCAGCATCATTTGTACTTGTGCCACCACAACAAAAGGCAGTAAACCACTTTTTTTTTACCATTGAATTCGATGGTGCAGACTCCCCATAGTATTTATCGAGCTTTTCCTTGGTTTGATTGACGGTTTTTTTTTTTCGAAAAAAAAAATAATTTTTAATGAGCACTCGAAATTCACTTTTTTCCTTTTTTTTTAGAAAAATACACAAGGTTGTATGTTTTGAACAGCTGTTAAACGCAAAGTAAATGGCGACACTTGTTCAAAATTTGACAGTAGTCTATTAACAGGTGGTACTTGATGGGGATAGTGTTGCATTTCATATAACTATAAGAGAAGTTCGAAAAGTCAAGGACTTATTGATCCGCCGTCTTAAATGCATATAAAAAGTACGAAGTAACCAGTGCCTTGTGAATTGAGTTCATAGAGTATGTCATAGATTGTTTTCCATAATCGATTACTTAAGGTACCGAATGCCACTTTTATTTATTATTGACATTTTATAGTTCTTTTGACATCTACAGCGACTTTTCTATAATCGATTACTTAAGGTACCGAATGTCACTTTTATTTATTATTGACATTTTATAGTTCTTTTGACGTCTACTATGATTTTTCCATAATCGGTTACTTAAGGTACCTAATATCACTATTATTCATATTTTATAGTTCTTTTGGCATCTGCTATGATTTTTCCATAATCGGTTACTTAAGGTACCTAATTTTACTCTTATTAAATATTATTGATATTTTATAATTCTTCTGTCATCTGCTATGATTTTCCCAAAAACTACACATTTTTCATACAATAGAAAAAAACATCACACTTTTATTAGATGACAAAAAAAGTGTTTTATTTTGACACTTTAAAAATTCATAAACTCTATCATTTATATCGAAATATGTAATTTAATCTCGCTTTATGTTTTTGTTGTTCGTTGTTTGTTTTTTCGTCTTTGTAGGATCGTTTGAAAACTGATCTGGCGCCTAAAAATATAAAAAATCAGCGTTAATTTATATGTAAATTTCTTTTATAAATATTTTTTAGTTTCTATTGTTAGGTAATAATTTTAACAATAAAAATTAATTAGAGAGATTACATAAATTAAAACGTTTATATACAAACATACATACATATGTAAATATGTACAAATTTCAACAAGTGGCATGAAATAAGAATGCTTCTAAAGTTGAAAGTGACAGTGGTAATGTCATAGATTTGCTTGTTAGTATCATTTATAATAGAATAAAACACAATTTGAATATCGTGCCATAACCGCCAAAATAGCTTAAGCGACATATTAGGTGCCTTTGAGTACTTTTCCAGTAAAATCCAGTAACTGAGTAAATACTGAGTAATTTAAAGAAATTACTCTCAATAAAAAAGTTTGCAGCTAAAAGTACGTGAACGGAAAAATTGTAAAATCCAGTAAAATATACACAACAGCTGATAGACAATTTGGCGCTAAAAAAATTATACATAAGTATGTACATATGTATATGCAAAAAAAACCTGAATATAATATGTACAATACGTGGTCCAATCGAGGTGAAACAGACTAGTTACATCATGGTCCATGTAATGCAGTCATGGATCATGTCGTTTTCACACAAGCATTCAATGCAATATGGAGTAGTTTTGGGGTTAGGCCGATGTAATGCAAATTTGGACCATTTAGTCCAACCCTAGGACATAAACCTCCTTTTTTCACATATTTGGAGTAGTTTTGGAGTATTCCTACTCCTCTTTGGAGTATTTACATAGATGTATGGAATAGTTGCATTATCTGCAGACAATATACAAAACTATACATATATATATATATTATTGCTTCTGTGAAGCACTTTTGGTAAGGCAAAAAATTATGGCTTTTTGGAAGCTGAATAAATTGCTTCTAGCTGGCTCATCTCGCACAAAAAAATCTCCTTATTCATGCGCAACACCAAGTGATTCCCTAACATTATCTCCCTTACTCGCGGTCTCCACCTGACATAAAATAGCTAACTTTAACATTAACTTCTAAGAATTGTTAAGTGGTGAGTATCAATATACTATACCATTATGTGCAAAAGATGCAAGACCATTTGCACAAGATTGTGAATTGGGCTACAGTTTTTATGTACTCAGATGCAAAAGTTGCTAGCTTGCAATTTTTTTTTACTTTTTCCTCTATTTTGTTAGTGAGCCTGCCTTATGTTAGTGCTTTTCAGAAGCAGTTTTCGAAGCTTTTGTGATCAAGTAAACAGTACATTGCTTCCCTCAGTTGTTAGTGCTTCCAAATCAGATTTTTTTGCTGGGTAGTTACTGGCTAGCCGCATGGAAAAATTATATGGTTTTGAGAAAATCGATGAAGAATGTTTTTTTTTTCATTTGTTTTATAAAAATACACCATAGTATATTTTCTTTAATAATAAAAGTAATAGATACATATGCTTTTATTTGAACTTACGGGCCTGGCCCACAATGTCGACAAGAAACTTTCTATAGCTTACTTGCCGACATCGCGCGTCAGGCCGTTAAAGTTTCAAAACTTTTTACGCTCGACGTGAATAATTAGGATGTACAGAAAAAGACAAAAATGTTTGTTGCCGCTTATACCAATCATCACAACAATATTGTTCACTTCCTTTCAAGTAGTTCCAATGAGTGCATTTATTAAGAGAAATATACAATGGGAAAATAACTTTATATATCCTAATATATTCAAGATATCGAAAAACTGAAAACAAATTTAAGAAATGTACACATTAATCATATTTAATCGATCAATAACTAAATTTTTTGAATGTTCCATGCGGGGAAACAGTAACCGTCCGACTATATGTATAAACAAAAATTTAACTATAAAAATCTATTAACTTTATTCACGTTTAAAAACAATCGGTTATGTTCTGCATTTCACGTGAAATTACATCGTTGGGAAATTGTTGTTATAAATACATATTTCCAACAATTCTATGAAAATTCCACACGTTTTAATTTCCCGTGGAATACATAAAACATACCCTTATATTTTTCTGGCATCAAACGTAAATAAATGCAATATTTTTCATAACTTAATACATTTGTTTTTTTGTTATTTTTAAAATTTCATCAAAAACCAAAAACTTTTGTTTCAATTTGCTGCTGTTTGTTTATATTTAAAAACATATGGTCTCATTTTACTGGATTTTACTGGCAAAAATTTGTCCAGTAAAAATTTGCATTTACTCAGTAAATTTACTGTCATTTTTCGCTCTCAGTTCGTTCGCCCTCTCATTTACTGGATTTTGTGTACTCGAACGCAATCCAGTAAACAATAGCAAAAATTTGTATAAATTTTTGAGTTCTCGAACGCACTTATATTATTCGAACTTCAGTTCTTAACGAAAATCGATTGCTTACGATCATAAAAAATAAATTTTCGTCGAAAAATTGAGTTAGAATATTCTGCTTTATCGTGGTTGACGTATATCAAATACGACTACGGCTGTTTGGTAGTAGATTAAACAACAGTTTTTCTTTAATCTATTACCAAACAGTCATAGTCGTATTTGAAATACGCCAACCACGATAAGACAGTTTATGTCGCTTAAGCTTTTTGGCGGTTATCACCCCTATCGTGAATAACAAGAGGAATATTTGTTCACGAGAAATTTGTATTCCCCTCGAAAGGAAAATGCTATCGTGAATCTCCCGTGAAATTTTTCCCCGCTGTCAGTCCCAGTGAATATTATAAAGGGAAGAAGATTTCTAGTGCTTAAAAATTAATTGAAACTCATACAAATTTAATTTTAATAATAAGAAATACATGAATTTAGGTTTCAAATGAATTTTTTTTACAGTTGTTTTTTTGCAAGATTCTAGGTGCAGTGAAAAAAAATTCTTAGTATACCACCGAAGTGCATTGCCATTAAATTTACTATGTGTGAACCAAAGAGGGAATTATTGTTAGCAATCGTGAACTTTATTTACTAATATCGTCCAAAAAATAAATATTTATAACTTTTAATATATAATTCAAAGGAAAATATCGAAATTATTCAATGTAATAATTTAGTTCGCCTGCAAAAATAAAGTGAAAAAAAACTAAGGGAAAAGTGAAAAAATCCACTTAAAAATATTATTCACGATAAAAGGAATCAAAACAAGGGAACAATTTCTAGGGAAAAATAATTCACGATTGCAATTTGGTGAGAAGTGAAAATATATCGAGGAAAAAAATATTCACGATAGGGCTGTATGGCACTATATTTCATTTAGATAAGTACATAAATGCTGGTTTTTTTAAGACGATCAAGTTATCCCTGTAGCTGTTTTAATTTATATGTATTATGCTGCTCGAAGGACCACATGCAAGTTACTATCGCTGGTTATAATTTTTGTCTCTGCTTGGCGGTATCAAACCAAAGTTTTTACTCTAATTAGATTACAACCAGAATGGAACTCCCACGTTCTGCACTGTTTTGCTATTTTCAGATTCACATTTCATAATTTGTAATTCATAAGCAACATGCTTCCTTTTTCCTATAACAATGATTGAGATAAATTGTACTAAAAGGGCAGCTCACAAATAACTGATCCAATTTATTCGGAAACTATTCCACCCGCTATGTCCGTGCCCATAGCAGCTCTGTTGAATGGCAACAGCACCTAGAATAGTGTCTGGCTGACCGCGTCAGACCAACCACTAGCATTGATTTCACACTGGGAAACCAAGACTATTCTCCCAGCGGTTTTGGTAGCAACCACAGCCACCACGATAATTCTCCGGCTTCCACGCTATGGTGTTGTGTATACACCTTAGCGAGGTCCCCAAGAAAATTCCTCAACCATTGCCGGCACAGCTAACCACTTATCCATAATGAACGCATGCCTGTGTCGCCAAATAACCAGTGCCTACTCCACACATACCAAATTCATCCCTTTAACCCCGTGGGGTAAGCCCCGTGGGGTAGGACGAACTCGGCATTTTAGCAAAGGAAACTGACGACCGCTACATGCACTCAAAACTTCAGAGCAGCGAGGACCACTTACGCGAGAAGAACGCAAGCTCGCCGCCAAGATCCTGTGCCTACTACAATCAATCATGCTTGATAAACGCCCCTTGAACCCAGGAGGTAGGACGCATAACTATTTTAGCGCAGAATCTTGACAACCGCAATGCATTTATCTCTAAGCAGCCCAGCTGTCGGTCAACCGGCACCCGTGGCACCAGAAGTAGCCTCTGGTTAGACCTCGAAGTTCCACCACAAGGGCTTCACTTCTATCGTCTTTTGAACTCAGGGGCAGTTCTAGGTGACGCTGCACCTAACTGACAACAACGGGCGTACAATATTTGTTTTCCTTTTATAAATATGTGCACATCCTTTGCTCTGTTTATGTTCACAGATCGGGTAGTAACACATAAGTTTTACGGGTAATGAGCCAAAGGTCCGTCAGTGGAAAAAGCTACATTACCCTAGCTGGTGCCCCGGGATCGCCACACCCGTAGTCAAAAGAGACTCCCCTGGGGGTACCATTATCAAGTACAGAATACTAGATGTCTTTCAGAGCCTGGCGGTTATAACACTTGGCTCTGTGAACCTCTCTTTTTCTCCTTTGAATCAGTTTGTACGCTGGCCATCGGAAGCCTTGACGTTACAATATGCGTCCGATGGGAAAACATGCCAAACCAAAAACCAAAAACTTTCATGGAAACTGAATATCCAACACAGGGTTAGGAAGGCAACGGTAGCATACTACTCCTGTCGTAGGATGTTTGGATCTAAGTGGGGCTTACACCCAAAAATGCTTAAATGGATGTATACAGCAATTGTGAGTCCAATACTAATTTACGGCTCTGTAGTTTGGTGGCCTGCCACAAGTAAGAAATACGTGGTATATCAACTTTATAGAATACAGCGATCCGCTTGCGAAGGAATAACAGGATGTTTACGTACTAGTCCTTCGGAGGCTCTGAATACTATACTAAACCTTATTCCGATCGACCTTCATATATTGGCGGTATCCTCAAGCAGTGCGGCAAGATTAGCGGCATATGGGCTGTGAAGATCAACGTCATATGGCCATGCCAGAATCCTGGATCAACTACCCCCCATGCTAAGGAAATCTACTGATTACGTGGTGCCTCATCTGGACTTTAACAGGGCGTATAAAGTTCTGATTCCATCCAGACGGGAGTGGAAGGGAGGCAAAATTGTAAGGGAATATAACGTCAGAATATACACAGATGGATGAAGAATGATATGCGGTGTTGGCTCTGGAGTCTTTTCAGGTGATCTTAGTTTAGAATGCTCCTTTCGTCTCCCTAACGAAGCAACTGTATTTCAGGCTGAAATCTTGGCAGTTAGGGAAGCAGCTAGAATGCTGATTGATAGACAGGTACAGGGTAAAGTTGGTATCTTTGTCGACAGCCAGGCAGCACTACTATCCCTAAGATCACATATCACCTCGTCTATTCTAGTCGGGCAGTGCAAGAGTTTGCTATCTAGACTGCGTGGTCAGACTGACCTCACCCAGCGCATAGCAATTTTTTAGGCAATGAACGGGCGGAGGAGCTGGCTAGAGCTGGCTCTTCTATGAATGCTTCCAATGCCGAATCGGTAGCCATGCTGTTTGATGCTATTAGAAGCGGTATTTTCAAGCACTATCTCCATAAGACTGAAAGAAGATGGCGCAATATAGTCACGTACAAGGTTGCTAAGAAAATGTGGCCTTGCTAAAACGATAGGCGCTCAATACAATTGACTAATACAAAGCGCAGGGAGGACATCTCGAGACTCGTTGCGGTCATGACGGGGCACTGGACGGTCGGCAGACATGCTAGTAGGATAGGTCTGTCCTATAATGAGTTTTGCCAAAGTAGTCGAGAAGTAAGCAAAGAAGAAACAATCTTTCACTTTCTTTGCGAATCCCCAGCCTTGCATCTCTCGAGACACAAATTTTTAGGCAGTCATGTACTAGATAATCTTTCAGATCTATCTGATATTGGGTTGAATGACCTTATCAGATATCTCAACGCGACGGGTTGGATCTAGTAACGATTACCGTATCAGAATACTTAGATACGGTTTTACATAGGTTGACACCGATGAGTGTAGTGGTCCTTTCAAAAAGGAATCATCTAGATTCTACTTGAATGCCTGCGTGTAGTGGGCAGCCACTTAAACCAACCAACCAACCAAAGTTAACAAAGTGGGAGATCTAGAAGTATTTAGCTATCGACTAGCGAGTACCAATATTTCCATGATGTGGGACCTCTTTTAGCACTCCCCCCCCCCTTCTTTCCCCAAAAATTTTCCAAAAAGATTTTATATGCAGCATTAAAATCAATTTTATTTTGGTAACAGATATCCTCAACAACCTTTCTAAATTAAGCCATTTTTATAGTATAAAAAAATTTCCTTACTTTTTGACATATTCATTATGCCTTAAATTCTTTAAAAAATTTTGACTAATATCCAAATTATTTAAATGAAATTATTTTTATTTAGTTAAAACTAAATTTAGTTGGTGTTTTCTTTTCGAAAACCATAATAAAAAACACCAGTAGCCTTTTTAGTAGATTTAAATAAATGAGTGTCTTAAGGTGGGTACTTAATAACTTCTACAAAAGAAAAAAAATAATATCCATTACCAACAATTAATAAACAATTTAGCCATATTTTATATTATGATAAATTACATTTATTAGCATGCATATTTTCAGCTGACAAACATCTACTTATATGACAATAAATCAAAATTTTTAAAGTTCTTCTTGTTTTGTTAATATCCTTATGAATTTCTACTCGAAATACACACGCTATAGCGGCTGTCTACAAGTTGCAAAGAATTTGGCGCAAACAGACTAAATGGTAGATACTGCCACGGAAGGACGGACGAACGGACAGACGTCAATGTGGTAAATTTAAATCTTGCTAGCAACACCCTTAAGCTAAATTGGTGATAATTATTTTTTATGCACAAAATGCGAATATTTATGATTCTACAAAACTCTGCTTTGAAGTTTCATACAAACATACATATTTATATATCGGGTGTTTTTTTAAGAGGTATAGAACTTTGAATTGAAATAAAACACAAAAAAATCGTTTAAATGTCCATTAATTTGGCTTTATTGGAAGGATAATTTTATGCCATTAATGTTTAAATATGATTTCGGGCATGTGGCCGCCGCGGCTGGCTCACATAAAGCCAATTCTACAGGTCCAATTTTCAACCACTTTTTCGAGCATATGGGGCCGTATGTTGGCAATAACGCCCCGAATGTTGGCTTCCAAGTCCCCTAACGTTTCTGGTTTGTTGGCGTAGACGAGCGACTTCACATATCCCCAAAGAAAATAATCCAATGGTGTCAAATCACACGATCTTGGTGGCCAATTGACAGGTCCATTCCGCGAAATTATGCGCTCATCGAATGTTTCCTTCAATAAATCGATTGTGACGTGCGCTGTGTGGCATGTAGCGCCGTCTTGTTGGAACCACAACTCATCCACATTCATGCCATCCAATTCGGGAACAAAATAGTCGGTTATCATGGCTCTATACCGGTCTCCATTAACGGTAACTGACTCTCCAGCATTATTTCGGAAGAATTATGGCCCAATGACTCCACCAGCCCATAGAGCACACCAAACAATCAGTTTTTGTGGATGTAATGGCGTCTCAAGGGTCTCATGTGGATTCTCTTCACTCAAAATGCGGCAATTTTGCTTGTTGACGTAGCCATTCAACCAAAAATGAGCCTCATCACTGAACAAAATTTTGCGATGAAAATCAGCATCGAGATCAATCTCATTTTCGGCCCATACACCAAAATCACGACGCATTGCATGGTCTCGCGGCTTTAATTCTTGCACAAGCTGGATCTTGTAAGGTCGCAAGCTTAGATCTTTGCGCAAAATCTTCCATAAAGTTGATGGACAAAGCTCCAATTGCTGTGCACGGTGGCGAATCGATTCATTCGGGTCCTCTTCAACACTTTGCTCTACAGCGGCAATTGTTTCTTCGGTGCGCACTGTTCGACGTCTCTGCGGATGCGTATTATCACATAGAGTAAACGTAGTGCGAAAACGATCCATGGTTAACCGAATTAATTGCTCTGATGGACGATTATGTCGACCATAAAATGGACGGAGCTTGCGGTAAACTTCGCGAACTGAACCATTATTTTCGAAATAAATTTGCACGATTTGCAAGCGTTGTTCTTTTGTCAACCTGTTCATGATGAAATGGCAAACCAAACTAAATATTAATCACTTGACAGCTGACAAAATGGCCGCCAGTTAAAAAAGTGATGCCAACTTAAAGTTCTATACCTCAATAAAAAACACCCTTTATGTATGTATGTATGTACGTCACTGCTGGCAAGAGAAGCGCCAGAGTGCCGAACATCAATCGGTTTTTTGTACAAATGAATGCACATACGTTTATACATTTATTTCGGGTTTCTCTCTGTGGGCAGCATTGATGTATGTACATATGTATGTGAGTGCGTATGTAGCATTTAAGGCCGTATGGGATAATTGCCATAAATCACAATTCGTATTCGACAAGCACAGAAATGTTTAATAATTTTCTTGTTTGAAAAATTTGTGCTAAAGGAAATTATTAAAACTATACTCGTACTATAACACCTTTTATTACAAGAAAATTTTTTTGTTTAAATTTCTGCAATTAATTTATATTGTTTTACGGGGTGAAAAAAAATTCTTTTAAATTTTCTAGAATTTCTTCCTAATCAAAACGTTGACAAATGTCAATTGTTTGACACTTTGTAATTATCTTATAACTGGCCGAAGAAACATTTGACAGTTCATAATTTTACAGCAGTTTCTGTTAAAAAGAAAATCGTAAGACAAGCCCCTAGATTAATGTGTGCTCTAATTAAGCAGGGTATGGTTTTCAAATATGTTAGTAAATTAACAGACGTACATACATACATATGTACATATACTCATTCGTAGGTAACTTATTTTCAAAAATTTTTTTTTTTTTTTTTTTTTTTTTTTGAGATCGTTAAAAGAGGTTTGACCTTTTCCTTTATCTTATGCAAGACGTCTCAATAAGGGTGAAATTAATGCGGACAAAAATTAATACGTACATTTATTTACTTTCGCTACCAACGGTCAAGTTTTGGAAAAGAGACAAAAAATATGTAACTGTCAATCTTGAAAGTACGTTCAGTGGACGAATCTGTGGTTTTCATAAATAACCGATTAACAGACAAATCTAAACAAGAGCGACAAGCAATTTCAGTTTCAGAAAAATTTAAAAATCAAAATAGTCGAAAATATTAACACCCAGTAGCGGATTTAGGCTTCTCCTTAAAAAATAAAAAATAAAAGTGCAGTTAAGTTTTTTTTTTATTCAAGGTGACGATACACACGTTTTTTTTAATTCCCAATCTTTTGGTCACTTCAAAGCAAATATAATATCATCAATCTTTATTTGTCATTAATTTAATAGAAATTTCATATTATTTTAAAGCAAACCTTTGCCAAATAAATTTTCGAACATTAGTTGCACATAATTACATTCTTTTTCTTTTACATTTTTGGCGCCTAAATCCAGCACTGTCAACAACCATATATTTTTTATGTTTTTTTTTGTCGTTTTCTACAACCAATTTCTTTAGTTCTTATCAAGCTATCACAATCGATCTTTCTAACAGCAAAGCGTTATCCTTGCATTATTTATATTTTATATAATTATCTGATGCATGACAATTTTTGTCAACATTTGCCTGTCTTTGATAGGTTTGTCTCTAAGTCGCCAATATTTCACGTACTCATTGCATGAACTCAAAATTTTTAAGAACAGCATGGGTCAATTTCAATTAACAACAACAACGTCAATATATTTTTCAAATATTGGGCCTTATCGTGGTTGGCGTATTTCGACTACGGTAGTTTCGTTCTAGATTAAAGAAAAAATTTTGGCATTACTGAAATGTCGTAGTAAGAGTCGAAATACGGCAACCAGAAAACGAGGGTTTGTTTACTAATAAGAAATACTATGTCTAAAAATTTGCTTACTTTAAATTTTTTTTGTAAGTATAAGCGCACATGCGCCGATATTTTTATTTCTTTTAAGGTTTTCTTAATATTTCTTGATTTTGAAAGAATAACCTACATATCGTTACATTAATATAGAAAGGCCTTAACGCATTATATTTTTGGAAGCGGGTTTTTTTAATTTTTCGATATGTTAGATGTTCTTCTATCAAAATATACAAAAATCTCAATTTAAACAAAATTATGAGTTTGGGCCTTTTTATATTAAGGTAGCGATATATAGGGTAAGGGCCGATTTATGCCCTTACAATTTAACCACTTTACATAAGGCTGTAAATTTTTATTCAACGCACAAGGGTGGTTAAAATTTAACCACAGGGCCGAAATCGGCCCTTTAAATTTAACCACAGGGCCGAAATCGGACCTTAAAATTTAACCACCCTTTATATGTATGTTGCTACAATTAATTCTATTTTTTACACACTTTCATCTTTTCTCTTCTTATTATAAGAAATTCACCTTCATTCTTGAAGCAAGTTACTTCAATTTTCTTTTGAGTTTTCTTGTTTGCTTATGCTGTGTTCACACACGCCTATTTTAGTTGTGCAACTTATGAGCTTATGGTAGAAAGAGCAGAAGTTAATGAAGAGGGGAGAGCCATCATATTTTCCTCCCTCACCCATGAACTAAAAAAAAGTAAAAGTAAGCACGTTTGTCAGATTTTTTTCGACCTATTTCGCCAAATTGATTTCAAAAATCGCCAAAATCAGTTTTGTGTAGTTTTTGTTATTTAAATTCTGTAATAAATTTATTTTTATAGTGTTATATAATTTTTAATATAAATTTTTATAAAACAAATTGCCAAAAGTAAGAAATAAAATCGCCAAAGATTATTTCTTGTAAATTTTTCTATCCAAATTCAAAACTATATAATTACATGCATAAATAATTTATAGAATTAAAAAATCCAATTGTTTAACTTTCTTGCAGAAGAGTTTTGATAGGATTTATTTTTGAAACTACTCCATCAACAAACTAGTTTTCTTAAATTACAAGAATTTTGAAGTTCAATTTGGTTTAAAAAAATAGCCATAAAAATCGTCAAAAAATTTATTTATCGCCAGAAAAATCTCCATAACACCAAATCAAACATTTAGACGCCGAACATGTTGAAAAATCGACACGTTTGGCGAGAAATTGCCATATCTGACAACCCTGCGTATAAGAACCAGTACTTAGTCCTAGTTTACACTATGTAAGTCTTATTGCTAAGGTGATTAGTTTGATGGAGAGAGTGACGAGAGGAACATAAACGTTTCTTTTCCCCTAGTCTCTCTCTCCTAACTAGGGAGACTAGGAGGACTTTGAACGGCTTTTAACAATATGGCAACATTGATGTGGGAGTGGAAAATTCAACATTTAGATTTTTTTGTTATGTTCGTACAAATTTAATTTTTGTGACCCACCTGAATATTCAATAAATAAATGACTCTCAAGTGTTTCAAACAAAAAGTAACATTTCCTCTTGTTCAATTATTATTTATACACTCATTTGATTGCATTTATGTTTAGTACCATAATTACAAACATTTAAATTAATAAACACTAATTTCAAACATAAATATTATTTAAACATAAATATTTTTGTGCAATTTAACATTCAGTATTCACTGCTCCCAAAAAAAAGTCAAAAAGCCAGCGAAAATGCAGACCTCCCTCTTCTAATAATAATTATGAGTTTCAAATTGAGATTGTTGTTGTTTGCAGCGCGCGTATGAATGAACGAAAACCTACATGAATATTTTAAAATTACTTGGGAACCCTCAATTTCTAAGTAATCGTTTAACTAAACGAAGATAAATAAGAGGGCAAACTTAACAGAATTTTGAGCAAAATATAAACAAAAATAATAAAGGAAAATAATTGAAATTTAATATAAATTTCTCGTAGGAAATCATTACAAGAATTAATTACAAATAAACAGATTGTCGTATAAAATAATTCCAAAAAATTCGACCCCTTCTCATTGCGGCCTTGAATCTGAAAGTCCATACAATGCCTGCTACGAATTCTCACATCCTGAGCACTCACATCTACGGCGTGTACCAGTCTGTACAAGTCTTACGACATATTTTTTGTACATAGTGTAGTGTATGCATATCTGCGTTTTAAAAATTATGAAAAAAAAACTCATTTCTTTGCCCCCATTTCTTCTCTAGTTTATAAAGTAGCATTGTGTGTGTAAACACAGACTGAGGGTCATAAGCGGTGTGCGAAAAAGTCATCTGATTTTTATATCTAGTGATGGCAAGTTTTATGTTGGTTTCAATGCTATCAGTGCTGCGCAAAGGCTCAGATAGCCGACTGTAATGCAATGTAACTACAACGTAGGAAGCAGCTGATCGATATTTTTATATGAAAACTTGGTTACGTTACATTACACCTCTATAACCATTTTCATTACTTTTCACAAACAATATCGATCAGCTGTTTCCTACTGTTGCAGTTATATTACATTACAGTCGGTTAACCGATATTTAAGAATTGCTCCATTTAATTTTAAATGCAGAATGCATTTTTAGAGTTTAATCATAAGATCTCACTAAAGTTACCCAATCAATATCTGCATACTTAGGGCAGAGATCTACGTTATTTGCGAAGTTACAAAACAAAGATGTTAGAGCCGTAGTGTGTGATATGTATAAACCTTTTAGACCGAAGAAAAATTAATCATTAGTTGACACAATATCTAATCTTTTATATTATTAAAAAAACCACCATGTGTATACGCAGTATAAGCTGACGTAAATATTATATTCAGACCGGTTCTAAATATTCCTCGGGAAATGATTCTTGGATAATTAACTTTTTTCCTATAACATAATCCTCTTATTCTAAATAGGCGAGGGGCGACTAATAAAGGAGAGAGAATTTCGACTTTCTAAAACCAGCTGTTTTCCTTCCAACCATTTGTTGTTCGGAATCGGTAATTCGAAATTCCGTTAAAAAAAAATTCGAGTTTTCAAACATAACATGAAACGCTGCTCATATCGCCCTCGTAAGAGCAAACTTTTAGTTGTAAGTTGAGAGTACGTCGTGATAATCATGGCGTTTATTTGATGTAAAATATATGACAGTTTGTTGCCCATAAACTACGGCAA
The DNA here is from genome assembly GCA_949987645.1 of Tachina grossa. Taxonomy (NCBI): domain Eukaryota; kingdom Metazoa; phylum Arthropoda; class Insecta; order Diptera; family Tachinidae; genus Tachina; species Tachina grossa. The sequence continues at coordinate 142,587,699 of OX465278.1, forward strand.
GGTGTCAGAAATGATTTTGCAATTGCATGTAATTGGTAGCAATTATCAATAAAGCAAAAATTCAACTCGTAAAGAGAGTGAACACACGAAGAACACAAGAAGGCTCCACTGTCAGACGAAACACAGGCAGGCAAATGAGGAGCAGTTCTTGTGCATGAAGTTTGGATTAATGTAGCAAAATACAGAGTGACCATGGTGTATTCAAAATGTAACATTTCTTAGATTAGAATGCATTTGACGCACATTCATAAGAGTTTCGTGCACATGCATTAGAAATGGAGAGAAAACTGTGATTAATTTTTCAAAAAACGAAAAATGATACAAGCAACTATAAAATAATTTGCTAAAATGTTGATTGTGTCGCAACTGTGCCTAACATGTTCGAACATTTTAAATGCACATGCCGATCATCTTCATCATGATGTCTTTCATTTGAGACGTGGCAAATAATATTTTTTTGGATCATATTCAGCAGAGGAATGCCGAAATAAATCACAATCAATTTTTTGACTGTCAAATCCTGAGTTTTTTGCATTTACAAAATCTTCAATTTGAAAAATACAGAGGAAGTTGTTAATACTCGCTGGTAACCCTTGTGAAGAATGAAGATTGTTGTTGGTGTTTTAATGCTTTAAAAGAAAAATCAGTGTTGGTCACATTTTAAAATTGTACCTTTTTGCGTACAATATATACCATTGTTTTATAGCATGTCTCTTTTAAAAAAAAAAACTTTATTTTTTAAATTTTACTGCCAGTTTATAGAAGTCATGTAAAAATTCTCGGCTGTCTATTTATAATGAAAACAAAAACAAATTTTGAGTGCTGTGTTTTTGTTTTCAATATAAATAGCCAGGCGAGAATTTTTACATGGCTTCTATGAACTGGCATTTAGTCTTTTTCCACATCTTATGCCTATAATACACAATATCCCAGCGAAAAAAATTGGAAGTAATTATTGTGGAACTACATACCTTTTCCCTACTTCCAAAGTATCAATAATTGTGTATTTTTCACTTTTCAGGAAGTGACTATTAAAAATAGTCAGATAATTAATTTAGAAGTTAATTCTTGATTTTTTTAACAAACGAATTCGATATCAAGTAATATAACATTTTTGATTATACAAAATATATTGAAATAAACGAATTTTTTGATATTTGGTCTTTCCATAATTGCTGGCGAGTTTTTCCCAACCCTTTAAAAGTATCTAATGGAAAATTAGTTCCTTTACTTACACTCATTAAAAAGATCGGATTTACTTAACATCTTGACAATGACTTCGGATTCACTGAATAGGTATCAAAAACGATCATTTCTTGCAATGACAACCCTATGTAAAACTAATTAGAAAGGATCTAAATTTCCGCTACTTGCGGATCTTATTGATTTTATTGGAAACTCTTTTTTACTTTAGAATACTTCATATATGATACGTCGCCTTTTTCAACAGATATTAACGCAGCGACGGCGGAAGTTGACTTAATGAACACTAAACTTAAGTTTTTTCTCTATTTATTTTGTTTTATTCTATTCTTCCTCTCACAAAATCAAAATATATGAAAAAATCAACTAATACCTGTCAAACTACTAAGCGTACGCTTAAAGTTGAAAGTTGCTAAACATGTGTACTTTGCCATGACGGAGACGTATTGAATGTGACAAAGACCATGAGAAAGAACCCCTTAGCTGTCCCTTGAAAAATGAGAAGTTTGACGTATGACGGATGCTATATGACTCGGCCTTTAATTAGACATGATGTGAAATTCCTTCCTCTTCAGCGAAATTCTTTGGAACATGCATATTAGAAACTGGTTATACTTATATTGTAAAAAGTTAGCAGTTAAATATTTTTGGTGGGGCACAACTCTCGTGTCATAACAATTACTTCTTAAATACGATTTTATACTGTCTCCTCCATAAATCAAGTGCAACTGTTTTTAATTTGTCAGAGGGAATCTTTAAAACTTAATCTAATTTTTAGAGCATTGCTCTTTATGTCAGACACAGGAGCGAGGACGTGATTTTCATACCAAAAATAATCGACACTATTACAGTTATAGTTTTATTTTTGTTTTGATTTCTTTGTTTACATTTTTTAGTTTTCGATTTCTTAATTATTCTCTGTTCCCAAAGGAGATGCCAAATGACTTACTAATGGCCTGTCACACACGGGAGTAATTTTTATGCCGGCACAATTTTTGTTCTTTGTAGAACACATAAAAATGTATATACGTACACACAGATTTGTGTGTATTAGTGTTTTTTGTATTCTTTTAATATTTGCTGTTTTTTAAGTTGTGTTTGTATTGGTTTTGTGCCAATGATGCGGGGTTGTGCCTGGTTGAAAAATTATGCCAACCACAAAAACACTCTCCTTGCCTCTCTCAACAACAAAAATGCATTTTATGTCAGCACAATTGTTCTCGTATGTGATAGGTGAATGAGATTTTTTTAAAAAACAGAGGTGCTAAGTCAGCGTTTACATATGCGAAATGTCCACACATGTATGTAACTGTTTGCGGGGAATTTGTTTTGTTTTATAAATAATAACAAAATAAATAAATTTTATGAAATTTGTTTTATATGCTTAGCTACATATATAATAATATACATACCTCTCTTCTTTTATTTTATTATGTTTTGTTCGTTTTTCTTTTTAAAGAGAATTAACGCCCAGACAATGAATGCTGACTATTATTACTCATACTAGTTGTTACCTTCTTTAGGAAAGGGATAATGATAGCGAACAGATCTGGAGAAGAAAGAGATAGAAAAAAGCTTCATTCTGTATCTAACTATGTTCTTTCGCACGCTTTAGTTCTTACGACAGCTCTGCAGCTCCTCTGAAGTCAATAATAAGGCACATTAAATTTTTGAATGTACAGAATCTATTTGGTTATTTTACTTCGCCTATGATTCTGCTGCATAATACCGAGGAAGGAGAGCTCTCTGATGTTACATTGCGTTAAATATTCGCTGAAGCCGGTGCAGTTCAGTGATCGGTGACTGTGCCTTTATCGGTTGCAGTTTCTTGCAACAACAGATACAAGGGCACACACACTAATACACATCAGAAAATGTGTGATGTTGTCTACGTGCTAACTACTTCAGCGAATGAGTAGTTATTTTTTTAGGAAGCACCAATTTTTGGCCCAACTGGCCAAAATAAAAGATATACTCATAATGGGAGTCTAAAAGAGGGGGATAAAATACTCAACTAGTTGCCAACTGGCAAACTCATTAAAGTTTGCTGCAAACCAGTTTCGAGCTAAACAAAAAAAAAACTTAGCTGCTGAGGGCAAATGATCGTACCTCATCTCTGAAATGCTTTATAGATTTTTTTCGATCGCACTGAACTGATCTTAATTGAAGACTATTTGGAAAATAATGGATTTTTCTACATGGTTCGAAATCTTTGATGTTTGACTTGTATTTTAAATTTGCCCAAATTCTGAGTCTCTGTAAATGATCGGCAGAATGTCGGATGAGCTTCCCAAAAAAAAAAAGAGTTTATGTTCAGTTTGTAACACTTTGGGTCAAATGGGGAATAATAGTAAGGGCAAGAGCATTACATTAACCCTATAGTTGTCAATATGCTAAGAGTATGCCATCTTTGCTCAAATTTATGCCTAGCGGTTGCTGGTTAAACAACAGAACATGCCGAAACCGCCAAAAAAAAACTTAAGTGACATAATTTTCGAACTTCATTTTTTTTTACCGAAATCAATTATTTGCGATCGTAAATAATCCATTTTCGTCAAAAAAAAAAGGAAATCCAAAAAATTTGTCGCTCAAGCTTTTTTTGGCGGTTATGGCTCGATAAAAGTACAATTATTTTGTTGGGTACTAAATTGAAATTTCTTTTAATTTTTGCATGCGTGAAAGCAACATCTTGTGTAATCGTAGACTTTTTGACTAAGGCTAACTGACTAAGTTCGTTTGCAGTTGTTTGTTGCTGGTTGGTATAAATTGTGGTCGTTTATAGTTTAAATTGCGGCCCATAAATATTGCAAACATCCTGACATGTGGAAATTATCTCCTTCGCTCACGCGCCATTTAAATCAATTTAACACGTTAAACTTCCACCGTAAACTTTATGCGGTATATCCATAATAACAACAACAGCAAAAACAACACAACAACATTAATAACAACAGCGGGTGCGTATTTTTTTCTGACCAAAGCGAATGTTTGCGTGTGTGTGTGTGTGTGTGTGTGTGAGGTTTTCTACTGTTTTCTGTTTGCTTGAAAGTCAAAGATTTCTCTGTCCTTTTTTCCATTGCCGTTTGCTTTGATTTTCCTCAAAACAGGCATAAAAAAAATTTATTAATAATATAATAACTTCAGCTATAGAGTTCCTTAAACATAAGCAATGTGTGATTTAGACAAATTTAAGGTTAAGTTTAAAATGAATTGACATGTGATTAACAGGGTTGCCATAAATACATAAATTTTATGACACCAAGTCATGTCAAACAAACCCAAAAACGGTATTAAATGCTATACTTACTATACTTCCACATTATGGAGTAAAATAGCAAGTTTTTTAATGTATTTATATGTACATACATACATATATTCCCCTTTATTTTCATTGATATTAATTCCTTGGCTTTGTGGCTCATGGAAAAAATATACCCTAGAGTACGAATAAAAAAAACCAACAATTACTTGATCATAAATCAAAAGCTTGAATATGAAACACCAACCATGAAAACACACATACCCACACTGGTATATACTCGTATCTACTACATACATATGTACGTATGTATATGCAACATAACTTAAATGCCATGCCATCACTACCATCTTTCTCCAACACCACGCCACCATGGGTTTCAAGTGTCAATAAATAATCGCGCATTCGTTCACAGCAAATACACAGAGGTACGAACAAACGACCAACTTCTCCAATGGACTTAAATGATAAAGAACTGCACTAACAACAACACGATAGCCTCCTCAATAACAGCAAGAAGAATTAAAAAAAAAACATTATAATCGTATAACTTGGCAAGCTGCTCGCTCTGTGTTGTTGGAATTTGCTGATCGTGATGCAAAGTTTAGATTATAAACCGCTGATACAATATCACAAAATGCCACAAACACCGAAAAGATAAACGATTGGTGAGGGGAAAAGCTAATTTCTTATTAATGTTTTACGTTAATTGCTTCTCCAGCCAAGCCTACATTTCTCCATCTGACATATTTAGTCCTAGTTAGCACTATGCAAGTATTATTGCTAAGCTGATTAGTGTGAAGGCGAGAGAGGGAGAGAGAGACGAGGACGAGACAAACTAATCAGCTTACCAATAAGACTTGTGTAGTGTAAACTAGAAATAAATAATGTAAATGATAATAACTAAAGTTATATTTAAATAATCATGAAAACCTGAATAGATACAATATCTATTGAAAAGATTACTTCGAGTAGCTTTAAATAGGCCTACGGAGTCCTTAAAATATATATTCCCTAACAGTGGTTATACGACTATTTTGAAGGGATGGACAATGCTAAACCATTTTCCCCCTTTTCTTGCAAGTAGAAACTGCAGTAGTCTTCATCGGGAATACTCACACACGCTACCAGTAAGATTTTTTATAATGATGTTAATAGTTCTTTAGTTTCCTTCTGAGTTATTACCGGTGAGAAAGTTGAATACTATATTGTCCACCCTAGGAGGGGTCTCTTATGAGATTGCAGGTGTGGCAATCCCGGGGGCCCTAGCTGGCGTAAAATGGCTTTTTCCTCTTGGCGAATCTATGACCCTGCCATTTGTTAAGACCATATGACCATGCGGGACGTCCAACAACAATTAAGCAATAACGATTGACGAAAAGTAGATTTTTGTGATGAAAACAAAAATGAACGTGGATGGAGCCGATGGCTACAACTCTTTTATTTTCACCAATCGTTATCGTTTTTTTTTTTTTAAGAGAAGTAACAAGCAGGCAATGAATGCCTATTACTATTACTAGGTGTTGCCTTCTTTAGGAAAGGGATAGTGATAAAGAACACAGGCTGTGAAGGAACAGACATTCTTCATTCTTTTACAACTCTGCTTTTGGCACTTTTTAGGGTTCCGTACACCAAAGGTGAAAAGGAACCCTATTGTTTTCGCTACGCTGTCCGTCTGTCCGTCACACGGTATTTTCTCAGGAACCGTAAGAGCTAAGGACCTGACAGTGTGTAGAACCTTGACCGCTACAACAACAAATACATGAGAATTAAAAATTAAAGGGTGTTCCAAAACGAGCAACGAAAAATGTTAAAATCCCATGTAATATACATACAATTAATTGTATGAACATATGTATATTGAAACTTGAAATTTGTAAAATTAGTGTATTTTTATACAGACTACAACAAATAACACTAAAATTTAAAAAAAATTAAATTAAAGGGTAGTCCATCAGTTAATGCAATTTTGACTATGTAATTTTGACAATTTGCTACATCTTGGAAACCGTAAGAGGCAAACACTTGAAATTTTCAAAAACGGTAAAACTAAAAAAACCGAAAATTATAAAATCGCCAAACCAAAAAAAAAAAATCGCCAAAAATTAAAAAAAATCGCCAAAATTAAAAAAAAAATTTAACACTAAAATAAATCGCCAAATTCTAAAAAATCGCCAAAATGAAAAAAAGCGCAACAAATCTAAAAAAATCGCCAAAACGCGAAAATGTCGCCAAAACTAAAAAAAAAATTAAATAAAAAAAATCGCAAAAATGAAAAAAATCGCCAAAAATAAAAAAAAAATCGCCAAAATGAAAAAACGCCAAAAACCGAAAAAATCGCCAAAACAAGAAAATAAAGTGTCAAAACTAAAAAAAGAGGCAAAACTTAAAAAATTCGCCAAAACCGAAAAACCGCCAAAACAAAAAAAAAACCGAAAAGACCCCAAAAACGAAAAAAATGCCAAAACTATATATTATATAGGATGAAGTTTGCATTAAATTACATATCTAGTGTTCGTACGGAACCCTTCGTGCGCGAGTCAGAGTCGCACTTTACTGAATTTATTTAATAATGCAGCAGCGTTACCATGTGTGAAGATTTATCTTATTTTCGAAGTTTTTCGGGATGTTAATAAGACTAAAAGATTTCTTTGATAAAAATAAGATTTTTAAGAATATGATATTTGGTACTTTTAGTATATTATTTAAGGTCCTTTTTATTAAAGTACATATTTTCTTCTTTCCTTCATCAAAAGTATGAATTATGTGCATACATATATTTATCTTATACATGTTCTATTGAGTAAATATTTTGTGTTATTTACCTTTACTTTTGTTAGTTCATTTGAAAAAAATAATAAATTTTTCCCGGAATTTGAATTCAGTAAAACCAATGCATATTAATATATTTTGAGTAAAATCACTCAAAAAAAGATTTTTAATGAGAAAAAAAGATTTTTTTTTCCGACTTGAACATAAAAATGCGTGGCGTTGTTATTTAATGACTGTTGGATACAGGGATTGAACCCAGTACCTTCGGTTTTTGTAGTCAACGTACTAACTACTTTTGACGTCCCATGTCATATGACGAGCTGGCGAACAAAACCAGACTAGTCCTATTAACTGTCTTTTACAGGAGAAGTAATATATATAATACTTAGATGGAAACTAGCAAGCAAACGTCAGTTTTCGTTATTTTTTTAAGTTAGGACGGAACTGGGTTTGAATGGAAAAATTTCGTGACTTCATAAATGTGTACTTGGAGAGCCCTAAAAAAATCATATACTGAGGATATGTCTTAATTTTGTTCGCCAGCTCCTCATATGGTCTCAACAAATTAAAGGCTCTGCTGTTGACGAGATGCATTTAATTGATGTTTTTTTTCAGTTTTCGAAGCTGTAAATGTTCACTGCTTAAAATAGCTCGAAGAACAGTTGATTTACCTGCATTTACTCCAGCCAAATGCTTAATGTTAGAAGAAGATTGCGCTGAGTTTGATGCAATTCGAGGCATTTTTTGCTTGTCTTGTGGCGTCAGAGCTGTGCAAGTGCTTCCATTGTAATTTATATTGTATGTCTCACGATTTCTCAACTAATTCATTACAACGTTATGACTTCTTCCGATTTTTCTGGATTTTTCTGGCGATTTCCCGATACGAATTAGAGACCTGGGTAAACAGTCTTTAAATGTAAAGACGTCTTGGTTTTTAAATGTATTGTTTTAGCATGTATTATATTAAATCAATAATAAGTAATGCCGTTTAATAAGCGAAGCACGATGTCGCGAAGACTTTTTGTTCATAACAAACAATCAAAAGAAGTAGTGTTGATGCGTACATGCTTGTTATTTTGCATATTGTGCGTTTGAGTGTGTGTGTGCAAGATGTAGATGGTAAAGCTGTTATGTTTTTAAGGCACACAACTAATGTCAATGCATGTGTGCGTTTGTATGTGCGCAGAAAAATCAAAGAGCATACACACAACTTATGTGTGTATGTATGTATGTACATACATGACGTTTGTATACGCGTCCATGTGTATGAAAAAGCAAGCATCACAAATTCTTCCGTCACGAAGTATTCTTTACTCCTATACCTTCAATATTGAAACAAATTTCTTGCAAACAGTGCTTTTTAGCGTTTGTTTTAGAAGATTTCGCTGTAGTAAAGCATTTGAAAAATCCATCATGTCTTAAAAAGTTCTTGTAAGGGGTCTTGTGCAGGACTTTAATAGGAATATTTTTCAGAGTGGTAAAATTGAATTCCTATAATTGCCGATTAACTTTAAACATCAATGTTTTAATTTCCGATGAACTTAAAGAACTTTTTCTACCCGTTTTGATTTGTGTTACTGCGTTCACGAGATTAGATTCTAATAAAGGGTGTTTTTTATTGAGGTATAGAACTTTAAGTTGGCATCACTTTTTTAACTGGCGGCCATTTTGTCAGTTGTTAAGTGATTAATATTTAGTTTGGTTTGCCATTTCATCATGAACAGGTTGACAAAAGAACAACGCTTGCAAATCGTGCAAATTTATTTCGAAAATAATGGTTCAGTTCGCGAAGTTTACCGCAAGCTCCGTCCATTTTATGGTCGACATAATCGTCCATCAGAGCAATTAATTCGGTTAACCATGGATCGTTTTCGCACTACGTTTACTCTATGTGATGATACGCATCCGCAGAGACGTCGAACAGTGCGCACCGAAGAAACAATTGCCGCTGTAGAGCAAAGTGTTGAAGAGGACCCGAATGAATCGATTCGCCACCGTGCACAGCAATTGGAGCCGACTAACCGACTATTTTGTTCCCGAATTGGATGGCATGAATGTGGATGAGTTGTGGTTCCAACAAGACGGCGCTACATGCCACACAGCGCACGTCACAATCGATTTATTGAAGGAAACATTCGATGAGCGCATAATTTCGCGGAATGGACCTGTCAATTGGCCACCAAGATCGTGTGATTTGACACCATTGGATTATTTTCTTTGGGGATATGTGAAGTCGCTCGTCTACGCCAACAAACCAGAAACGTTAGGGGACTTGGAAGCCAACATTCGTGGCGTTATTGCCAACATACGGCCCCATATGCTCGAAAAAGTGGTTGAAAATTGGACCTGTAGAATTGGCTTTATTCGAGCCAGCCGCGGCGGCCACATGCCCGAAATCATATTTAAACATTAATGGCATAAAATTATCCTTCCAATAAAGCCAAATTGATGGACATTAAAACGATTTTCTTGTGTTTTATTTCAATTCGAAGTTCTATACCTCTGAAAAAAACACCCTATATTAATAAGTTTTGTAACGCTCTATAAAAAAACTGAATGCGGTTCCATTCTGATTAACCAAAAATAAATGAGGAATTTCTCGCTTGATTACAAATAAATGGGAGAAAGTGCCGTTATAATGCATTTGTATTCCATTTTTTTCTTTATCTTTGAGCTATCATTTGCGGCTCCTTCTTCTTTTCTGCAAATTTAACTTTGATTAGTTTTGTTGTAAGCGAAATGTATAAACAAATTTGGCTTAACAAGTACTTGGTTTTAACCTGATGAACCATAGCGTACGATTACGTACATATGTATATGTATGTGTATAATCTATGATTCGTTTCTGTCAGGAATGTAAGACAGGGTGACCGATGACATTTTTCAAAAAGTGGCACCAAATAGGGGATTTATCAAAAAAAAGGGGGCAAAATTAAAAAAAAGAGAAAACTGCACTAAACTTTTTATTTTTAATGTATTTTCTATATAACTCACCCTAAATAAAGGGGGTCAAAAAGTGGCAAGGCAGTCGAAAAAGGGGAAACGCAGTCGAAAAAGTGGCAAATTGCCACTTTAGTCGGTCAAACAGTCACGCTGATGTAAGAACTTTTCGAGTCGAAAAAATTGTTATCATGATGTGAAACACAGGGTGAGTAAAAAAGAAAACTGTATTTGTTGATATTTTTTGTGAATAACCCTGTGTAAAACAGGGCTACAAATATAATTCTTTAAATTTACTGGATTCGAGAACTTCTCACAAGTTACAGAAACGGGTCACTGACAAGTCTACTACTTTTTCCCCCACCCAACAATAAGAAAAATAAGCCAAAATACCACCAGCGTTGTATTTGTTTTTCCTCTTCTGTCAGCCTCGGTAATACAAACGCTTAGTTGGCACTTATTTTTTTTTTCTTTCATTATTGCACTTAATTTCAAGACGTTCTAAAATGAAAATACGTAAACAGATGGTTGGTTTCCTTTTTCTCTTGCTTGGCAGCGATCTCGTGAATTTATTTAATCCTTCTGTGTTTGAATTCGATCACGGCGTCATATTTTTTAGCTGGTATTTTTACGTTTCTTTTTTAGTTGGAGTTTAATAAGTATATTTTTTGATTTAATTAAATATTTCTTTTATTATTTGTTAAATTGATTTTAGTGCGTATAAAGTTTTATAACAACAATTTAACAACGTTGCCCCTAGTTATTGAATTCAAATGCCTGCTTGCCTGCCTGCTTGCAACACCACTCCCTGCTGTTAAATTAAATGCAGATCTGGTTACACTCGGTTATAAAAAAAAAGAACACAAGTCTTAAACGTAGACTAATAAAACGTTTTTATTTATTTTTTTTAAATTTTTTTTGGAAATCAGCAGCAAACTTCTTAAATGGATGTCATAAAGAGTCAGTGTATAATTTTTTCCTTTATATTACATACAGCATACATATGTATTTATGTATGTATTTAAAATTGAATATCATTAGTTAAGTCAATGTTGTCTTTTGACAGTTGCTGGCAATAATTTGAACACGCATGTTTAATTTAATAGATTTCTTACCTCATTTGCATGTGTCCATGCAAAGGTGTGTAACTTTTTTAACACTCATTGTCAGTAAAATAGTAATTGGAGGTGCGAGTTATGAGTTTTAGACATAAGATAAGAATTTTGGCAAGAATTAATAAACTTAAATACATATGAATACAGACATACAGACATTAGTGTGTATGTATGTATGTTGTTTTGCATTTGTATGATGTGCGATAATAGAAATGCACATAATTGTGCCGCTATTCATTATCGAAAGATATTTGACTTTGGTTTTATAGTCTCATTAACGTTATAGTATTATGAAAAAAAATTATTATATAATAAAAAAAATTAAAAACTAAAAACCCCGGAATACATCTAGAAAAGATGTGATATCAGCTGGACCGATTTTCTTCAAACATAGCTAAGAACACTCTCGATCAAGTAACCTTTCAAACAGAAGAAATCAAAATCCGTTCATCCGTTTGGTCTGTACCTGGACTCGTACAGACACACAGATACATAGACACACACTACAAACGTGTAACACCCCAGCAAAAAATTACACATTACCATTAGAACTACTTGCCATATAATGATTTACTTTTCTGATTGCCAATTTTCATTATTCGCTTACAAATCACATTACCTAAAATTTAAAAAAATGACGTGCAAGTTGCTAAATGAATAGAATGATTTTTTTAGACGAAATAGATTACGTGAAATGTTGACAAATAAAAAAAATGTAAGTACTTCTCAAGAATCGATTATTTTAGTCTCACGCCTTGTTAAAATCATTAAGTTGGTAATCCAGTAGGGAAGTGCTTCCACCAAAAATCCTTAATTCCAAACTCGATTACCTTTTTTGAAATTTTTTGCTGGGACCCCCTTGTTTTGGTTGGGGATTAAAGGCTCAGTTAGCCGACTGTAATGTAATGTAACTGTAACGTAGAAAACAGCTGATCGATATTTTTATATGAAAAGTAGGTTACGTTACATTACATCTCTATAATCATTTTCATTACTTTTCACATACCAATATCGACCAGCTGTTTACAGCTGTTGCAGTTACTTTACATTACAGTCGGCTAACTGAGCCTTAAAAATTAGCATGTGTAATATAAGTACAGTGCGGCTCGGTTATAACGACTAATAAAGAATTATCGCATATAACAAATAACTTTACAAATTTGCATCAAGTTATTCAGCCCAATTATCAATTTTTTCGCGGAGTTTTCTTCTCTTTCCTATCACTTCTTCCTGGGGAATAAGCAAATACGGGAGAGAGTAAAATCTGGATCAGCTGTTTAATGTTTACATTTTATTCTGCACTAAAGGCTCAGTTAGCCGACTGTAATGTAATGTAACTGCAACAATAGGAAACAGCTGAGCGATATTGTTATGTGAAAAGTAATGAAAATGGTTATAGAGATGTAATGTAACGTAACCAACTTTTCATATAAAAATATCGATCAGCTGTTTCCTACGTTGCAGTTACCTCGGGTAACTGAGCCTTAACGCAATAATTCAGTAAAAGAGATTAAATAAAAATCTTATGTTTTCATTGTCAATAAGAATGTGTGTGAATATAAATATATTTTTTTGCTTAAATAAAAACTAAAATATACAGCGTAACGATTCACAAGCATGTGGAGCTAACACTAGCCAGTTGCAGATGCGAATGGATTAAATTCCCCAATGACTCTATGTACAAAGCAAATTGTAATTTTTTCTTCTTATCGCTCTTAATTAGTATTGGGCAAAACCTTTCATTTGTGTGAATCTTTCATTCTCTTTCAGAAAGGTAAGGTGAAGTAATTCTTTCTTTTCTTTCATCTTTCTGAATATCACACACTTTTCAGGATGAATTGCCAATGTATTTCTTTTTGAAAATGTTTCAATTTACGTGAATTGTTATTTTAAAAAATATTTTAATATTAACTTCAAATTGCATTTTCTCTAGGCAAATCCATAATCAAAAACAGAAATGCAAAAGCAAATATGAATATGAAAGTAAGCAGAAAGATGAAAGATATATAGAGAAAATATAGAAATATTTCATTCTTTCACTTGAAAGAATCATTCAGTTGAAGTATTTCATTCATGAATGACACAAGCCTACTCTTAATATTAGAGGCAATTAAATTTTCAATTTACCTATTATGTGAACTTAAAGAAGGTGTGCAAAATTTAGTGTTTTAATATTTTTCCTGAAGGCAGAATCAGTTCATATTTTTGAAGTTGATGTGCGCAGGGTTGGGATAAAAATGCCTAAAACAAGACGGAAATATAACATTTAAAGTTTTTGTTCTAAATAAATGCTTATTTACACATATTTATTAATTTGATTTTTAAATTTTTGCATTAGTTCCCTTCAAAATGTTTGGAGAAAAAACTCTCAACGAATTCTTACTATACCTCATATTTAGAATAACTACTTTTTCCCCGGGGAAATTTTAATTCATAATAGGAGGAATGGAAAAGAAAAAATCTCTTGGGGAGTTGTTATTCACAATTGGGCTCATTGTCAAGCGTTTCATTTTATTAAAACAGCTGATTTTGCAGCTCAAAATTCAACATGTGCATATTGTGCCATAAGCGACATAATTTTCGAACTTACTTTTGCGGCCAATAATAGATTTTTGTCAAAAGAAAAAAAAAACGAAGTCCAAAAAATGTGTCTATTAAGCTTTTTCGGCGGTTATGGCTCGATATGTAAGTGTCCATTAAATTTTAATTTCATAGAAAATTTATTTTTGAAGAAATGTCAAAATTCATTCATTAAATTATTCAAAAATTACTGCAAAAGAAAGAAAAATGTCAAAACTCTTATTACATACTAAAGAAAATCCAATGCCACAATTTTAAGATATTTTCTTGCTTTTAAAAATGTCATACATATATTTTTACGCTTCATAAGAACACATATGTACATACATAAATTTATTTCCAGCTGCTATCCACATATTTTTTCCTTTAAAGAAAAATTTAACTGATTTTGGCTAAAAAAAAATTGCCAAAAAGAAAACTCATTTTAGCGGCGATCGCTATCTTTAAACAAAAAAAAACTATTTTTTAAATAAACTTTAAACAGGTACTGACTGTTCTAACTAATAAAGAAGAAAACTAAAGTAAAGATATTGTGATAAACATCCATGCAAAAGGAAAATCTCTTAAGAAAAGCGATAGAACGTCTCGCTAAATGTAGAGCAAAAAATATTTCTAAACAATGAAAGGACAGGCGCCTTTTCATCCGCTTAAACTACAATGGAATTTACTCGTTGTTATGAATGTATTCGTTTATTTTTATTTTTTATTTATACACAAAATACTTAAATACATTTTAATGTAAATGTAGAAAGGCATTAACACAACAAGAGTCAAGTAGTCTGAATGTCTGTCTATGCACAAACTTCATCACTCTCGACTATTTACTGTCTACAGTTTAACATATTAATGATGACGATGGCATCCATGATGTTTGCATGCATTTGTTTGTAAAATTTCAATACAAATATCAATGGTTGGAATGAAGATTGATCTTCTTTTTCAGTCATCCTTTGTAAGTCTTATTTTTTTTCTTTCTCCCTTACAATCCCATTCACACAGCTTCAATTTCAGCTGTGGTAGTGTTTTCATACTGTTTGTTAATAAGAAGTTGAGCCTATGTTTATTTATTTTATTTTTTTGGCAGATTTAATTAGAGCAAGGTAGTTTTTTCAAATTTTGTTAATCCTACGGGTTGTTTCCAGTTGTTCATAGATACTTAATGCAATTTTAATTGTGATTATGTTTGGTTTGTTTGTAAGGTTGATATATTCGGTACAATTTGTATGAAACTGATACTTTTTGAAGATCCTCCAAAGATTTAAGAAAGATAAGTATAGGAATGAACAAGCTTTGTTATTAATTATAACATAAAATGCCTTGTAGTCGAATACTGACGGACTTATTTAAAAAAACGGTTCTGAGTTGTATTCTCGTATTTTAAGTACGAGTATATATAACGTATAAATGCATATTTACATACATATGTATATATATATAAACTCAATGATTTCAAATGTCACTCTATCAAGGCCGTTATTCTAAATTTTGATAGAATAATATTTTTAATTACAATTTGTTTCTCAAGAGACTCATCTTTTGATTTGTTTTATTCCGTACTTACTAGGGTGATCGATTATTCGACTTTTTCCAGAAACCGGTTTTCGAATAGTTCGAACATTTGAAGTTATGAAAAACCCGGTTTCGGTTTTTACAATTCAGGAAAACCCGGCCAACCGGTTTTTTAAGTAAAAAAATTATTATACAAAAGTTTTGATTTTAAATTGCTTTATTAAAAAAAAGAGTTAACAGTTTATGTAAATACTATAAAACAATACAAAAAAAGGTAAAACATAAAAATTAACTTCATATACTTATGTATAGTACATAAATATTTATACATAATATACATATGTACAGTTGAGGAATAAACTCTACATACAACCATAATTTTTAGGGTTTGTGGAAACTAGGGAAGAAATTAAAAAAATTAAATATCCCAATATTTAGGGTGCTAATCAATATGTTTATACAAAAAAATAAAAAAATAATTATAATAACACCTACAGTAGCAAAAATATTCAAAATACATAATAAAAAAGTCGACATACAGGCATAAAATACCTGAAAAAATACGTGCAAAATGTTTGATGTCGTCAACGTGTTTGAAAATTCTGTGATTTCCAGTACCACCAAGCCGTCAACAAATGGCATCCAAATATTTTATTATTATAATTATTTTTTAATATTTTAGTTTTTGTATAAACATAATAAATATTGGCATAATTAATTTTTTGAATTTGTTCCCAAGTTTCCTCAAATCCCAAAAATGATGGGTGTATGTAGAGTTTAATCCTTAATGGTATATACATATGAATGTATGGACAAGGTGATTATCTATCTCTATATAAAATATGAAGCAAAATGGCGACAAAACTAAACAACACCTTGCAACTGTATTTTTACATACATTGCACACCATAAGGCCTCTGCTATTACCTCATAAACTAATTTCTCTCAAATTTCATGTTTCAGTAAATGTTGCCATGCTCAAAAAAGCTTAGAGATTTTACACTAAAAAAATACTTACGAAAATCAACAAAACATGCAAAATTTACAAATCGAAAAGTATTCGACTCAGCCGGTTTTTAAATTGTAAAAAAACCAGACTATTCGACATTCGAAAAATCAACATTTTGAAAAAACCGACAACCGTATTTTGAAAAAACCGGGTTTTAAAACCGGTTGAAAAACCGAGTCGATCACCCTAGTACTTACTTACACTCACAGTACGCATGTAAACTAGTGTCCTGCACAAGACTATTTATAAGACCTTTCAAGAAATGAGAGATTTTTTCCATTTACTACAGCGAAATATTCTAAAAGAATCGCTAAACAACACTGTTGGCAAGACAAACAACCGAAAAAAATGACTTGCCAACAGTGTTGCTTAGCGATTCTTTTAGAATATTTTGCTGTAGTAAAGCATTTTAAAAAATCTCTCATGTCTTGAAAGGACACTAATGTAAACAAAAAAAAGCACATAAAAAAAAGTAACTGAATGTACTCAAGAAAAATTCAAAAATGTTAATATTTGTCAACACAATAGAAGTGCTTTAACAAATATGTATTAAACTCATACTATGTTGACACTTATGGCTTTAAACGTGTTTAACGCCTCATTCGTGTTTAAGAGCTTAAACACGACGATTTTGATATGTTTTACCATACATTGACTTGTTTTGTTAAACATCTCAAATGAAGTGTTTGAGATTAATACTATGTTCACACTTATGGTTTTAAACGTGTTTAACGCCTCATTCGTGTTTAAGAGCTTAAACACGACGATTTTGAGATGTTTTACCATACATTGACTTGTTTTGTTAAACATCTCAAATGACGTGTTTGAGATTAAAACACTTCCTTAAACACTATAATGGAGTATGTTCAGTCCGTTTTTTTTTTTTTTTGATAACTCTGGCAACTTTGTGTTGTTATTAAATGGCGTCACGTCAAAAATTATTTGGTAAACAAGTAATTAGTTAAAGAATACTAAAATATTTACAAGAACATTTGTGGTTTGAAAATAATTAACCAATAAAAAAGCATAATTGTTCGTAATTTCTTACAAATACAATAATTCATTGACAAAACGTCAACCTTAAACATCTCAAATGTAATGTGAACGGTTGTGTTTAATTTTTATAAAACCTTGCCTTAAACACGTTTAAGACCATAAGTGTGAACATGGTATTAGTTCTAACAATTAAAGAAAATTACTAATTATAAGAAAAAATTAGGTCTGCTATTGAAAAACACGCAAAATATATAGTAAAAATTACTCACATATTATTATTTTAATTATAAAGAAGCTCTTTTTTAATAATCCTTTACATACATACATACATACATATAAGCAACAACAAAATACCTGTTGTTGTTGTAACTCATTGCAATCTTTCAAATGAACAACGTCGTTTATTGTTATTAATTAATTTTTCCAATAAAACTATTTTATATTTTGTGTTTAATAAATTGGACATTTAGTTACAATTTTAAGCAATGTGAATTTCGAAGTACTACAGTTCAGGAACAAATTTAAATAACTGCGGCTTTAACGTAAAAGCAATTTAAAAATTTAACATCTGGCAATAAGTGAGAATGCTTCTTCTTCTTTTTGAATAACAGCATGATAACATTTGCTTTTCGTTTACCAACACTTATTTAAAAACATAAACAGCTGAGAACTTCGGCTATATAAACAAATTTTTCATTAAACAATTCGCTTTGTGAACAATAAAAAAAATAAAAAATAGTTAATAATTACTAAAGCATTTTAAAAATTCAGTTACAAGTACATATTAAAAAAGCAAATTGATTGAATATCATGCTAACGGCTAAGATTGGCAAAGTGGGAAAAGTGTTAATATGTGGCATGAAAGGTGTAGGCAAAACTGCTTTGTTGGAACAATTAATATATGGAAATGTTAACATGGAAACTGTATGTAGCTTCTTATGGCGATAATTGATAATTTAAACGTATCTTTTAGGAAATTCATCCTACTATAGAGGACATTTATGTCGCAAGCGTGGATACAGGTCGCGGTAGTAGAGAAACTTTACGCATATATGATTCAGCTGGATTGCAGGGAAAAGCTCAGCTACCACGACATTATTTATACTTTCCCGATGGCTATGTTTTGGTATACGATCCTACTGATCCCCAAAGCTTGGATATGTTGGCTGATATCAAACAAGATATTGACAAGAATAAGGAGAAAAAAGAAGTACACATTATTGTTTTGGCTAACATGCGTGCCAGACGAAAAGATGCACCGCCATCGCCCATACAACAACAGGTGCATCCGAATCAAGCAGATCCTGTTGAGTTAATAATTAATCGAGCCAATTCTTGGTGTTCTCGTGAGCGTATTAGACACTACACGGTCAATGCCATGGAAAGACCCTCGTTATATGAACCTTTTATTAATCTATGTTCTAAACTGCATCCACCACAAACAAAATCATCATTTCCACAATTAAGACAGGTTATGCAAAAAACACAAAAAATGGATGGCTAAAAAATATACATACACACATCCCTATGGTGAACATTTTTCCGCCCGAAATTTTTCCCTTTTTCAAAAAATTGCAATCGTAGATAATTTTTCCCTAGAAATGTTTTCCCTTTGTTTCCCAATATCATGGATAGTTTTTTCTCGGGAATATCGTTACTTTTCCCTCTGTTTTGTACACTTTATTTTTGCTGGCGAAAGAAATTAATACATAACGTAATTTCAATATATTCTTTCCAATTAAATATTAAAGTTTATAAATACTTACTTTTGAAAGTATTATTTTTAATTTAGATGTTTATGAAATACTCTTCATATACCAAGATCAAATTAAAATACTAATAATTGTTATTTAAATTTGTTGCTATTTACTACTTATTACATATATTACGCTAATTGAGTGAGTGGTTGAAAACCGAACGACGTCCTAGTAGTACTACATGTGAAAAAAAAACGAAAGTTATGAGTAATTAAACTGCAACGTTTTTTTTTGCTGTTGTTCCATTCAAAGTTAAACTTCCACTATAGAGATCATTTGTGTTTATCATAGAAGTCTGATTTTTTGTAGACTGATAGATTAACATTAAGTGTTTTTTTTTCTTTAGTTCTCAGCACATTTACTTTTATGCATCGTTTAAATTAACTTTAAAATGTCAATAATGTAATGTAATTTATTTTAAATCTAAAAACATTCATAAATTATATACGTATACTTATATCCTAAAATCTGTTTCATTCTAATTCGTAATATCTTTATATATATATAATTCTACTGTACGTGTGTGTCACTGAACTCCTAAACGGTTGGACCGATTTCAATGAATTTTTTTGTATGCGCGGCAGATGGCGCTGCAGTCAGTATCTAGGTTATTTATTTATACTGCAACCAGCTGTTTAGGCGCTCAGCTAGTATTTATATAGATATTTACATTCATATAGTTATAGTACACTAGCTGGGCCTATGTATGATTGAAATTTACGATGACCTATCTATGATTCAAATTTCATCAAAATTGGTTAGATATTTTCGAAGAGGTTCTTGGCGGCGAAATGAATGGAGAACCGCGTACTCACGCTGAAATGGATTTGGTTTTCTTTTGGTACTATTGCCTTAATAGATATCTTCTAGAACGATAATTAATATAGAGATATACATATCGGTGTTAACACGTACAAGAAAGGCCCAAACTTGTATATTCACGACATTGAGCTTTTCAGTGATTTCAATAAATATCACACAAATATACATCACAAAAATTTATTGCAATGGTTTCAAAAATAACGGTTATTTAAATTTCATTGTACAATTCTTTTTAACCACCGACCAAAAAAAGGGGTGTTATAAGTTTGTAGTGTGTGTCTGTATATCTGTGTCTATACAAGTGCACGTACAGACCAAACGGCTAGGCCGATTTTGATTTAGTTTTCTGTTTAAAAGGTGATTTGATCGAGAAGGTTCTTAGCTATGTTTTAATAAAATCGATCCAGCCGCTTAGAAGATATCACATATTTTATAGAAATATTCGGTGTTTTTTTTAATTTTTTTATTTCTCTTTAACGCCTACAAGGAGCATGGTTGTATAAATCCCGTATGGACATTCCTTTAAGAAATGAATAATGATAATTTTAAAAATACGCTACAAAGCTCGAAAATATGGTAGTCTGATAAAAACACTTTTATAAATAGTTACAGCAATAATGAAATGCATATAGGTAAAGCTGAACCACCAGCAAATAAATTTCTAATTATAATTTTTATTTAGGTTAGGTTAGTAGGCTGCTGGTGAATAAATGAAAAATCTAGGGGTCCAGCTCAGTTGGCCTGTAAGTTGGGGAACATATGGATGAAAAGTTTCTTTAAGATCAGAGATAATAAAAAAGAAGAGAAGTTGGTCAGGAAAGGGTCTAGTGTATACACATGCAATAGAAGAGGGTTGTGGCTATTAATAGTTCAAATACAAATAAGTTGGTGTTGCTTATGGGAAGCAAGAGAAATATGTAAATCAAAATCATAAGTTTTAACCTTATTTCCCGTTATCCTCTTAAAATTTTTTTAATTTTCAAAAATATTTTTCAATTTATTGGCATACTGTACGATTTACTGTCTTCAAAATATGGAAAGCAGTCATGCGGACAATTAAAATGCCACTGTCAGTTGTGAGTGTTGTGCAAACTGTAATACTTTTTTTCACCACTGTCATCGCTCTCTGTTTTAATCTTGTATGCAAATTTTTTCTTAGTCTGGCAGCACTAATTAGCTATACTGCGAAATGTCAAACTATACTAGCTGACGTGAAAAAAATTCGAAAGTGCTCACGGTAGAATTGTGTAAAGTCGTAAAAAATTAGTAAAGTTAATAAAAATTATTTTTATGTAAAATTAATTAATGTAAAAAGTGGTAAACTAGTCCCAATACATGTCACTTTATTTTTGCGAGAAAGAAGAACAAAAGTGAATATAATTACTATATTAAAATCAATGGAGAAGAAAAAATGAAAATGTAGTGGAATCTAAAGGAAAAGTAAAGAAACAATAATGCAAAAAATGTGTTTAAACAAAAATGTATATTTTTCAACGAGTGTGTTTTTCTGCGAAGAGATAGACAAATTGTGGTTTTTTTTAATTTTCAACATGCATACATATATAATTTTTAGTTGTTCCTAAGCCTGTGTCGATGTGTTACGTTGTAATTTGCTTGCGCTAACGTTGTCCAGCCACTTTTAAAAGAGTCTCCTGTCCTCTTACGCGTTGCACTGCCCCTTGTGCTCCATCATTAAATTGACGAAAAAGGAAAAAAAGTTAAGCATTTTTTTGTGTTTCACACTGTGGATCACACATTTAGAAGAAAAAGAAACAACACAACCATCCAGCTGTGTTGTCTTGATACGTATTGTGTTGTTGTTGACTTTTCGTCGTTCATTACTTTTGGTATTTTTATGCCCTCCCCCCTCTACATTTTTTTTATATTATTTTTAACATTGTTTTTTGTCTTTTATAATCGTAAAAAAACCAAAAAGCCTGATTTTGCTACTCTTTGTCTCTATTAAGCATTTAACAGAGTTCCCAAATTTGCGAAATAAAAGTAACGTGATGGCAAACTTTTTTATGTTTAATTCTCGGTTTTGTGAATTTTATTTGAATCATAAGGCCGAGTTTACATCTGCTGTATTATTGATTTAAACTGTATTTATTGATTTAAACGGTTTCCAATCATGTTGAATTCTACAAAATTGTCTATTAGTTATGTATGAAACTGTTTAACTTAATAAATACGTGTCTGAATCAGTTTTCCATTAGAAATTAGTGATTACACGCTTTCTTAGGCACATGGCACACACCTAAGAATCTCCTTTTATCATGCGAACTATATAACAACATATATAAAGCTGCAAAACTAAAAATCCACTGTGTAGACACCAATGCAGTTTCGGAAGAGAATTAAAAACACTCTCAACAAATGTCTCATTTTCAAGAACGACGGCGATTGTTCAAGATGTACATATGTATGTAACCAGTCGGCAGCACGATCTTACAAGTATAACAATGCAATTACAATATACCTACATACATATTTGTTTGCATAACGTGCTAGTGCTTGTCAAACACGTAAGACATAAATTGTTAAAGTAAATAAGTAAGAAACTACGCGCAGGTGTAAAAAAGGTTCGCCACAGCCAATGCACATTATAAAATATTTAATAACTAATTAATTTTACTCTCTCATGCACTTTGCTTAAATTGGTTATTATTAAATTTAAACCATTCTGCAAATTAAATATTTTTCCATCAACTATAACAAGGCACTTTTCAATCGCAAAGTTTGTAAAGAAAAAGTTGTAAACAAAAGCAACTCTGACCAAAAACAGACAGGTGCGATGTGTTGCCACCTGGTTAAATACACCTTGTATTAGCTCTTGAAAATTTCTATAAACTCGTCAGCCTGTTAGTTAACATATATTCGAGGACTAAGTGCAATAAATACATATTCCAAATTTTTGAAAGAATAGTAGCAACTTTCCTCATATTGTCTCCATAAAAATATTTAAAAAAAATAATTTCACACTAATTAAATTATCCACAAATGTTCTTTTCCTTTGAACGATGGCATTCATTTTTTTGTTTCTCTTTACACTTCGATTTGTCATCATTACTGATTCTCTCACACTTTATTTAAAAAAACCCCACAGAAATGTCAAATTTTCTATGTGTAACAACAACAAAAATTTCCACATCAAATCATCTCGTTAACGGCGCGATAAATATACATAAGTGTATCTTAAAAAAATATACAGATGCATATAAAAACTGAAGTGGTTTCTTAAAAAATATTAATTGTTAAAGAATATAATATAAAAAGAAATAAACGTGCATACGTACATACATATGCATATAAACAAGTTTATTAACAAAAAAATACAAGTTGTGCCTTGTTAAAAGTACAAAAAAACTATGTACATATGAATTAACTGGGAAAAAAGCAAAAGTGTGGAATTTCATGCTTAAAAGAAACAACAACACACACGTACACACATGCAGCATACTTACATATATATGTACATACATAAGTATGTACATGCATATATATTTCTCAACTTTCTAGCTGTTTCTTTTTGCAAACATATGGTAAAAATGTCTCACGTCTTTATTTCTGTAAACTCTTTAAGGTAAAAATGGATTTTCCTATTAAAAATCCTCAGGTGTTTTAGTTAGTATGAGGAGAATGTTCAACGTGAGTTTTTCTTAGTTTATTAACGTTACATGTGAAATATATGTAAATACACATGTTTGTGTTAAGTGTTCTATTGTATCTATGTATGTACATAATTACATACACAAATATGTATGTATGTATTTCTCCAACATTGCCAAATGATAAAACAGAAATAATAAAAACGACAATTACAACAACAAAATATTCGGTATATAAAATTGCATTCTATTTTAATTGAGTCGTTGTTAGGTTATAATGTAGGAGTTGTCTGTGTGGGCGGCGTGCTTGCACGTAAAATTTCGCTAAAATAATTTTTCATCATCCAAAGGAAAAACGAAATACAATTATTGCATTATAAAGATTATGTTTGAGGTGAATGCATTTTATACAGGTACATATTTCTTGTCTAATACATACATACATATGTAGATAAATTTTTTTCAAATATACTACTACTATTTTGGATATTATTGACGAAAGACTACCTATACCTATGATTTATAAAGTAAAGTGTGACCCACATTTGTTCATATGAGGTTAATTTAATTTGTATGGTATGCAGACAAGTTTCTGAAGAACT
Source organism: Tachina grossa (assembly GCA_949987645.1). Lineage (NCBI taxonomy): Eukaryota > Metazoa > Arthropoda > Insecta > Diptera > Tachinidae > Tachina > Tachina grossa. The sequence goes on from OX465278.1 coordinate 142,611,871, forward strand.
TACTTATGTTTGCTTGCCATCAATGAAACTTGCGCCACGGAAACAAGGCTTGAAGGGGATTTTGTTGACAATGGTGTGGTTGGTGTCATAATTGCAAACCCATTCTTCTCACATGCATACATACATATGTATGTATGTATGCATGGATATTCTTGTATGAATATGTTTGTACCTATGTACTTATCGTTACATAAAACATAAACGTACCATTTAATGTTGGACCCAAATGAGCTAAATACTTCCTCCAGCTGTTTTGAACACAGGGGTCGTAACTATGAAAAAAGTACTTCACATTTTTAAATTCTGTATATTTTCAAGATAAAAAAAATCTATTTTCAGAATTACTTACTTCAAATGAAATGATAATGAATGTTAAAAGTTTCCCAGCATAGTCTTTATTAAACTAATCTAACTAACCTACCGAAATATATGTATTTAACATGAAAAACCACAAAATACATATACATATGAACCTATTCGTACTAATCAAATTAAAGTTTTAACAAAAATATTTAATAATAATAATAACAAAAGTTATTAAAATATTGTGGAATAAAATTTCCTAAAAACTACCTTTTTATTCAAAAAGCTGTTTTCTAAAAAAAAAAAAATTAGGTTATGCTATATGAAATATGCATGTTATCTTAATAACCTTCCCATTTACAGTATAATTATTTTAGAAATTGATTAAATTTGCTCATAAAATAAAAGAAATGCTACAATGTGAACACAACAAATAAATATAAGTGTCAACAACTTATGTGTTCCTTATTAAATCTATTGTACTTCACCGGAATAAAATTAACTACTCAAATTATATCCTACAAACAACATACAGATGATGTATGTATAAATAAAAACGCACTACTCGCCAGCAACAGTCTTAATTAAAAGGCTACAAAATAAACCAAATCAAATTCGCTATTTAAATTTAATTTTTTTACTCATAAACGGTGGTTATTGGTGGGCAATTTTTTAAAAATTGCTTACACCAAACCCTAAACAGCCAAAAAATTCCGAAATCCTCAAATTCCGCATCCGCGCTTCAGAAGCTAAAAGCCAAAGCTACAGGTACAACGGTAAAACGCAGCAAGAAACCAACAAAATCAACGAAACAGCAACAGCAGCAGCAACAACAACTTCTACAGCTTCAACAATCAAACTTCGCATTAGCCACAGCTTCATCATCCAATCCAACTGCATTGCAACAAAGTGGTGGCTCCTTTCAGGGAGTCATCGGTGGCGGTGGTGGCAGTCTTGGTACAGAATATCATACACAAAGTCACAGTTATAGTTATCAACAACGCAGTGGCGCCTTTAAAAGTGACACTGGTTTTGGCGGCGTTAGTGGTGCGGGCAGTGGAGGTGCAGGCACCAGTGACGATATTGCTACACCTTTTTCTAAAACAACTTTCTCTCCAAATTCTACACAAAAAACTCCTTCGTCTTTTCATCATTCATCGTCATATCAACAATACCATCATCAGCAATATAATCAAATTAGTAATCACAACCATAATAGTAATCCTCCACACACCAATAGTGCCAACCTTAACAACTTTACAAACTTCTCATCATCGTCCCAACCAGCGATGATGATGAAACAAAAGACATCATTAAGCGAACGTATGAATATTGGCGATGAGGTGCGTGAGCTAAAATTGGGATGTACATTTAATAATAAAAATACAACGAATGCATTTCATACAATTAAATGTAAGTAGATATTTTATTACTATGTTATTTATAATCAATTATAAATATAGTCTAATATGTAGTATCTGCATCACTGATTATTAACATTTCTTATTATTTATAAAGATTTATTTTCTTTTTCAAAATTTATAAATTCAAAGTAATTAAATTGATAATGATGAAATCTATTTGCTTAATATGTAGCATGTATGAAAGTGCATATGCATACATAAGTATGTACAGATGTACATAAATACATACAAAATTTTCATGCAAGGTTGAACGCTTAATTTTTAAAGAAAAATATCGCCACTGGAAATTTCAAGAGGCGTGACTAGACAATTTTTTAAAATTATTTTTCTTGGTTGCTGTACACACACAGCTGAAACGTATCCAGTAAAAAAAATTTAAGAGTGATATAGACCAAAAATATTTAATTTTAACTTTTATTTAATAAGTGAAGAAAAATATAATAAAAAAGGATTTCCGCCTTTCTATGAAGTGTTATACTATTTTGTATACTATTTATGTATATTGAGGAAACGGTTTAAGAGATCTTTATTTTCATTAATATACATATTTTTTATTTTATTTATTTTTTGCAATAAAGAAACAATATTTGTCCCACTTCCTGTAAATACTCGCAATTCGATGAGGTACATAGGTCTTCGCATACTTTTTATTAGGTTAAAAAGCAAATTAATCCACGCGTTGGATCTGTCAATTAAAATTCCCTTTGATACCTGCAAAAATAAAATATAGATATTACCGAAAAGAAGTAATTGGTTTGAGAAATTAAATTTAATTTTTGTATTTTACTTTATTTAATTGTTCAACTTAACAATCGGCCCGGTTATGTACACCGAATGGAATTTGAAATCGTACGGTTTACAAAATTAATGATGGTCCTGCAGACGTGTTTAAAATCATATGCCGTTTTCTATAATAGAAAAATTTAAAAAAGTCCGAAAAAAATGTTTCTATTATCGGAGTAAGTTTTCTAATATCGTGCGATTTCAAATGGACTCGATTTACAGAACTGCACCGAAATATAAACAAAAATAATTAGATTTCATTAAGGTATCAAAATAAAGAAAATACAATTCTAATCCCAAAAAATATGTTAAACATTCTATCGAAATAGTTGCTTTCATTTAATTAACTCAATAAAAAAGGAAAATTTCTAATACACGTCTTATGTTACGTGGTATTTATTATTGGCAGCATTCATTAATTCTAATAAAAAAATAAGCTCTCAAATTTTAAAAATATTCTTGTAAAAATTAAAGAAAAAATATATTTCTTTTTTCAAAAATTAAATTTTTTAAAGATAAAACTAAAGTAATCTGAAGAACGATTTTTTTAATCATTTGTAAATTGTTTGCTTTGTAAGCAAAATTTTTCAAAGGTGTGGAGCTTTAAATCGAAATAAGTATAACATAAATGGTTTATATTGCCATGAGTTTGGTTTTTTTTTCTAAAGATAATTCTTTGCCAACTTTATTTCAAAATGATTTCTGACATTAGATGCCTTGGCTAAATCGGAGGGATTGTCCAATTACCCTCACCTTTAGCAACTGTGGTAACTTGCCGTGTATTGTAGAGTAGTTTGTGCGAAAACGCTTCATGATTTCTCGAATTAATTACTAATTTATATTTTGAGATATGACTAAGTTGCAGACAGGTATTAGAACTGTCCAATTCGTATAATCATTTTTGGTTTTATAAAAAAGGCTTATCAAAGATATTTTTATACAAATTCTTTTTATAAACCTTTTATAAATGCCTATTTTTAGAAAATGAAAACAAACATTCATTGGGATTGAGTAAACAACAATAAAATTCGAAAATATGTTTTTTGTTTTTAAAACGAATTCTCACACGAAATTTTGTTTTCATTTTCCAAAAAATTTGAAGTTAATCAAAAATATTTTTTAAGAATAAATACAAAAGTATTTTTAAGTTATTTATTTAATGGAATTTAAACATGAAGAATGCATAACAGTGAAATATTTGATACATTTCAAATTTTAAACATAAATAAATGATTTGTTTTCCTAGAACTTAAAGTTTGAATTAAAGAAAAGAAGCTTTAATTTCTTTGTTAAAAATATATTGAACCTTATCGCGGTTGGAACATTTCCATTTCAGCTACGACATTTTGGTGCTAGATTAAAGAAAAAATGTGGTGTTCTTCAATCTATTACAAAAAAGTCATAGTCGAAGTGGAAATACGTCAACCACGATAGGGCGGGAGGGAGATTGATATTCTCTTCTTCTTGAGTTTATTAAAGGGCTTTTCCATTATTTCTAAAATAAAAACATTTTCTTATCTTTGTTTTCCTGATAATAAATTTTATTGTTAGATAAGTTTTACAAGATTCATTTAATAATTTTATATAAATTTGTAAATTTAAAAGTAAAATTATGTTAATGCTTTAATTTTCAGATGATTTTAAACCTGCAAGTGTGGATAAAAATCGTGTTGCTACTGTAGATGTTGGCTCAAATAATCAAGTTACTGTTACTGTGCCAAATTTAGGTAAGACAGTAAAACGCTTGTGTATTTCTTTTTTTTACAGACATTTTGATAACACATACATACATACATACTCGTTCGCACATACTTTAAATAACACATTTTTAAGCTTTATTAACATTAAAAAAATGTTGATAAAGCTTAAATAAAATATATGATTTGCTTATATAAAATAAAAAATATTGTTAATGAACTTGTGATGTGCCTGAAAGTCTACAAAAAAAAAAATTCTAAAAAATGCAGCAATTATAAAAAGAAAATAATAATAGGAAGATAGTCTCAAAATTATTTGAGATAGCATGAACAAGAAAAATAAAAGATGAAAAATGGAGAAATAATTTATTTTACAATCCCATTTGCGCTTTTAGCAAAATTCTACTTCAAAATCTGACATTGAGGGAACCAGAAGTTTTCAAAGTATTTGTTTATGATGGAGTGCAGAATAGTCTATTTGAGGGTTACAAGCTATTTTTTGGATTATCGTACATAATTATGTATTCTACAGCAAACGTAGGGCGAAATATGTCTTTTTTATATTTTACGTTATACAATAGGTAACTTTTGTACACAAAAGAAAAAGTTGGCATAACTTTGAATGAAGAAGAGATATAAAATATATAAATTTTATGATTTGTAATACAGTTATAGTCATTATATTTTTCTAAATAGTGCCATTATATTGACTGACTATGGCCTTGATGTCCTGGTAAATATCTTCTTATTTTAATTTGAATGTGCAAACAATATTAAACAATTGAAATTGTTTTTATTTTATTTACTGACAAATTGTTTTAAATGCCTTTGAAAACATTGCTTGTTGTCATACATACATATGTATGTAGTGACGTACACATATGTATACACCTGTACTTGAATTGATACAGACGTACACATGTACAGTTGAACCTCGATTATCCGCGTCGCACGGTACCGGACCTATCACGGATAATCGAAAAACACGGTTGATAGAGCAAAAAGTGTACATATGTATTATTGTAAATAAAACATAAAATTTTAGTTTGTATTAAGTCATTAAATCTAATTTTTTACACGGATAACAGGTGTATAGGACGGTTAATAGAAGTATATAAAATGGAAGCACGGATAATAGAGATAAAAACACGGTTCATTTAGGTCAAGGAACAAAGTGACTGCATGCCGGATAATAAATTTAGACGGTTGATAGAGGCCCGGATAATCGAGGTTCACCTGTATTTACCAATTAGTTGCCTGTTCTTTTTTTTTATAAACATCTAAATAAAATTAAAAAAGTGAAGTAGATATTAAAGCTTTCTGTCGGTCTCTCTCTTTTCTCTCTTTTCATTTATCAAATTTAAAGCTGAAAAACATTTCATTGTTTATTTCTTAAAATTCAATGTATTTCAAGTGTGTTTTTTGATGCACACTCATATAAATTTATTTATTTAAGTTTAGTGTAGGAGCTAAATGGTAACTTCCCTTGAAAATTTCAGGGCCATATATTTTGTTAAAAAAATGTATATCTACATATAATAATTCCAAGATATTTATAGTATAAAAAACTTAATGTTGATTGTTAATAAAATAGTTTGCTGTTAAACTCTTCAATATGAAATCCTTTCACAAATTAATATACCTAGAGGCGAATCCAAGTCAAGAAAAATGGCTTTCCAAAGGTTTTGATTTCGCCCTACTGTTCAATATGAAATCATTAGTGGTGTCCGACCGATTAATCAACATTACTGTCGTTAAACATTTTTTAATCGCCCCATAATGAATGTTTGAAATTAAACAAATTTTTAGATAATGCCGTCTCTTAAACCCCAATTTTTGTTAAGTTCTGTCTGAATTTATTTTTATAATTAAAAATGTTTATAAAGAAATTAATTTTTTTTCTGTTTAATAAATTAAATAACTTCACACATATTTGCTCAATTCACTGTTATATTTAGAAAGACAATTTCAAACAAAATCTCTCAAAACAAAAAATGTTTGGCGCTATTACGGTTTACAACTCAACTAAGTTAAATTGAAACTGAAACAACTAAACTTTAAAACAACTTAACTGTTTTTTTGGTATTATAAATTACAACAAATTTTAATTGTCTTCGAAACAATGATCGAAAAGAAGAGGAAGAGAGAGTAGCCATTGCAAAATATTTTAAATATTTTTAGTTTAGGCCTTACTATTTTTTTCTTGAGATTCTAAGTTTTATGAATATGGCAACAATATTGGTTGAGAAATGGGACTGGTTGGCGTCTGGAACAATATAGCAGAACTAATACAATAGTCGAAACAAAAACCAAAGAACCAAAATCAGTTGCCTGACTGTAAAAAAGAAGTTGTAATCCATAATAAAAATTTAACAACTGCAATTGAATTTATTTCTTGTCAATTTAATAAGTAAAGTTTGACCCTGGATCGGCAGAATTTTGAATTTGTTGTCGAAATTCGATATTGGCCTAAAAGAGTGAAATTTTTTTATATGTTAATTGAAATATTTATAAAGATTTTAAAACGACGTGCAAACACTGCGAGTCACTTAAATAAGGAATTTCATTTTACAAATTTGATAAAAACTAAAAAGTGATTAAGTTGAGATAAGCTAATTTTATGTTAATGTCACCCCAGTAATTTTCACATTCGGAAGTGCCTCCTGGGAAAACAAAACCCAATTACAATGTTGCGAGATTTTTCGACTTTTGTCTTTTTACGACTTATATCCTCTAATTTTTTTTTTTTTTTTTTGGTATATTTGAAATTGCATGTATAATAATTTATAGTGTGTAGCACGATGCTTTTCTAAAAAAATAAAAAAAAAATACATAAAGTGAATAAACTATTTCCCAATTTAACTGTAAAAGAAATAAATTTCGGAAAGTCGACTTGAAAATTTAAAAGTGTTTTACGGCAAAACACAAAAAATTAAGCACTTAGCACTTTTTCCTGATTGCCACTGATATGTTGTAAGCCAGATATTGGGGAATTAAACAAATTTTTTAAGTTTTTTAAGGCATCACTTGAATAAGGAATTTTTATATTTTAATAAATTATAGCTGTTTATTGTAAAAATGGGACTCGCAAAAGCTCTTATTTCTTCAAAAATTCGTTGAAGAATTGAGCGATCCTATATAACCTAATGATACTGAGATCCAGGTATTTTTTATTGCGTCCTTTAAAGACTTCTTTGTACCAAATTGCTTTTTATATCATACATATGTTCTTTTATAACAGGCTACTTCCAAACATGTTCCACTTCCCCTTACCGACGATTTCCTACATCAAATTCGACTATAGATTTTTCTCTAATCACATCTCAGTAAGGGGGAGAACATTGGGGTCAATCTTGATCTCGAATTCACTGATTTATATCTCTGGCAGTGTTGTGTTGGTAGGTCCACAGCATGGGTCACAATAAGTTTTTAAATTGTGAAAATGTGACTTCTAATATCCTTTTATATGATGCTCCATTAATTTTTTTTTAATACCAATGTGATAGTGCAATTTTAGAATATTGCAGTCCATGCCACAACTCTGCCTTTGTCACGGGTGCAAAAATATTTTTTCCTATCTTGAGTAGTGGAAATAAAGAATGTATCCATCTGGTATGGTCGATGTTAAAGTTTTCTTTTTTGGAAAAATTTACGTTAAAATTTGATATAATTAAATTCCTTATTTCAGTGATTCGCAATGTTACCTTATATAGAAAGGCCCTAACTCGTTATTTTTTGGACATCGAGATTTTTGTATATTTCGATACATTAGTTGTTCTTCTACCGAAATTATACAAAATACTCGATTTCAAAAAAAAAATGAGTTGGGGCCTTTCTATATTAAGGTAGTGATATGTACATATACATATATCGCACATCCAATTCAAAAGTGTCATAACTCAAAAAAACTAGTTTTGCAGAAAACACGTTTAAAGTTTTCAATTTACATACAACTCAATGAAGGCATGAACAAATATTCTTCTCTCAGGAGGTGATAGTAAAAGCTATTTATATGAAATTTGTATGCAAGATCAAATACGAAATGCATTATTATTCTGCATTATTAACTCAAAAAACGAATTTTATGAGTTATGTCACTATGTCACTATTGAACTGAATGTGCGATATCATACATAGGCATACTGCAGTAAAATTAAAATTCCAATAATTTTTACTGATTACTGAAAAAAATTTACTAGATAGTGGAAAAAATTTTCGGTATCCCATAAAAATTTACTGAATACTGGAAAAATTTCAGTAAGCAGTAACAAAATTCCAGTAAGCAGTAAATTTTTACTGATTACACGATTGAATAATTCCTATAATAAAAGTGCATTATTATTAAAAATTTATTGATTACTGCATGTTTTCAGTAATCAGTAAAAATTTACTGCTTACTGGAATTTTCTTACTGCTTACTGAAATTTTTCAGGTATTCAGTAAATTTTTACTGGATAATGAAATTTTTTTCCACTATCCAGTAAATTTTTACTGGATACTGAAAATTTTTTCAGTAATCAGTAATAATTTAATGCTTACTGGAACTTGTAATGCATTAAATACATGTATACTGCAGTATGCCCATGTATGGTATATATGTATATGTATGTATAAGAAGGGTGGAAGGAAGAGAAACAGTTTTTGTAGCGATCTTTTATTATTAATAATACTAAAACAAAGTCATTTCCTGAAGGCAAGCAGTCGCGCTCAGTTTTACTTAATCTCTGTTAAACTTGTTTTAGTTTTTAATTGATTTTTGTTTTCATTTAATAAACTTTTATAAATAAAGAGAGCTTATAATTTTTTCCTTTAGCTGACTACATTGGCTTAGTTTGTCATAATATTTTGCCAATTCTTTTTGGTTTGCTGTTTGACCCAAAAATTGCTTAAATTTTTATTTTTGTTCATTATTTTGTATTTCTGTTAGTATTTTGTATCTATTTGTATTCATTCATTCACGTTTGTGTGTAATTTTTATTTCTTATCTTGTGCTACATGAGTGTGAGTATGTGTTTGTTTGTGTGTGCGTTTTTGTACTTGTGAATTTTATTTATACCAACAATTCCCTTTCACTTTTTTAATGTTTTGCGTTTGTTTTTTTTTAATTTTATTTTTATATGTATATATGTATGTATGTATATTTTTTTACTTCATTGCAAGTATATTTTTTAATTCCAGTACAAATGATTATGCAAATCAAAGGCATGAATCGTGTTGTTATTTGTATATCATTTTTCAAAAATACAAATTTTGCTCTCTGTTTATTAAAAAAAATTATAATTTTTGCAAAACAATTGTCTGAATTTGAAAATAATATCACTAAACATTCCATTAAATCAGATTAAAAATTTTTATAGCCAGCTGTAATTGCAAAAAAAAAAGATGTTTTAAATAAATTCATTTTATTTAACAATAACACTGTGCTAGTTCAAAAATGTACCAAGCCGGGAACCCGGTGGGTAAACCTAATTCGAGTACGCTGAATCCACTGGTGCTAACTGTTTTATGTTTTGGGTTAGCTTTTGTTTAAAAAATTATTAAGATTGAAAATTATATCTAAAAGTACCTAAAACCCGCAACTTTCTACCATCTATTATTGACAAGTATGCGCCCAAAAGAATTTAAAAAGAAATCAAAAAATATTAAAAAAATATATGACATAAATAAAAAAAGTATTTTTTTTTTAATTAAAAAATTAGCATTTTTTCCAAAAAAAATTTCCTTGACCAACATGCGTCCTAAAGAAACTTTTTGAAAAAACAATTGCCAAAAAATTTTAAAAAGTTCCCCAAATTAAAAAATTTATTTTTTTTTAATTAAAAATATATATTTTTTTTTTAATTTAAAAAATTGGAACTTTTTCGTATGTTCATCAACTGGGAAAAATTGTTTTTTTTTCATAATTTTAAACCTCAATTACATTTAAAAAAAAACGTTAGCGGGTTGTTACAAAAAAGTTTCCGATTCGAGCACAGTGTAATTATTGTAATTTTTTTCTGAAGTCTGGTACAATAACACGGTAATGTTGTGTCTTTTGACAATACTTTATACTCCAGTCTAGCACATGCACATTAGTGTGTCTCAAAAAAATAGGATCAAGTATTTTTGAAAATTTTGCAGATTTTTTGGAAGAGGTTTAGGGATCGCATAAGTCGAATTTTTGCCAAAAATCGAGCTTACCATGGGTGGTTCCTGGGGTCGTGCCACTGGCATAGGTGGGTCGGCTCTCCAAAATTAGTGGGGGTCGGTCATACATTTTGACTCTATTGAGGAACTCTAAATGACAAAGTGAGATTTTTACAAATTTGACCCTTCAAGAAAATTTGGCCCTTCTATATATACATATATATATATACGGCACATATTTTTTTGTCGTACACTTTTAGGTATCCTATCGTCCACGAATATTGGTGAAACATATATGATTTAAAAGGTATTTTTGTGAAGATATGCACAATATAAATGTTGTTTAAAATTTCTTGGCTCAAAAACAGTAAAAAGCGATTTAAATTTGCTTCAAAAAATACGACTTTCTTCTTTGGTTTTGTTTTGTACGCTTGTGATTCTAATAAATAATGACATACTAGGTATCAAATGGTACAATTTAGACCACCGGGCGATCGTAGTGAATAATAAAAATAACGATTTTTTTTAAACGTACATTGCCGAAAATAGTTACCAAAGCTAAAATAAAGTTGTCATGTTATCATCATATAAAACTTAAGCGACACATTTTTTGGACTTCGTTTTTTTACGAAAATGGATTAATCACGATCGCAAATAATCGATGTTGGTCAAAAATTAAATTTTAAAATTATATCGCTTAAGCTTTTTAGGCGGCAAAACGGCAACTTTGTCTGTATTACTATTTTTTGCAGTGGAAAACTGTATAAACATTAAATAACACAAAGACAAAAAATATATATGTACATATGTATGTATACAAACATATCGCACATTTACTCAAACAACGTCATAGCTCAAAAAAAAACTAGCGGAATTCACGGTTGGCCTTGTAGATCTTTTACATGTTGTACTTTTGGTAAATTTTGTTAAATTTAAAGCAAAGCTACAAGATGTAAAAGATCTACAAGGACAACCGTGAATTCCGCTACTATTTTGCCAGAAAACGAGTTTAAAGCTTTGAATTTACACACAACTTAATGGAAAAAGAAAAAATTCTGCCTTATTGTGGTTGGCGTATTTCAAATACGACTACGACTGTTTGGTAATAGATTAAAGAAGACTTCAACAATCTATTACCAAACAGTCGTAGTCGTATTTAATATACGCCAACCACGATAAGGCAGATTATTTTTCTCTCAAAAGTTCATTAAAAAAGATATTTATGCAATTTTTACACAATACGAAGAACGATAAGATGATTAATTCTGCATCATTATCTTAAAAATTCCATTTTTTGAGTTATGACGTTGTTTGAGTAAATGAGTGATATGTACAGACATACGAGTATAGTACATATGTACATAAATCGGAGAGACAAAAATCAGCCAACCGTCAACAGTTTTATTAAAGAAAAAGTTTAGTTCTTTAATACTAAAAGCATGAAATGTCTAAATTATTCGTGATTTAATCAAAGAAACGCAATTCTTATCAAACACTAAAATTATTATTCATTTCTTTTTCATTTTTTATTGAAACTTATATTTAATGAATTATGTCTGATTCTGATTTGTATCTTGATTACGTTTTGTCTGCTTGCGAATAATTGATTTTTATTAAAATAAAAAGAAATGCATTTCAATTTCATAACACAAAGTTCCAGAACGATAAGTTTGTTTAATTTTTTTTGATTATGTTTGCAATTGGCTTATGCAGACGTTATTGGCCCCCAATAGTTTTGCTTATCACTTGTTTCTAAAGTTTTGATGTGAGGCAATTCATAAAACAATATACAAACAAATATTCGTTTAAGAATGCAACAAAAAATTTGTTAGAAAACATTTTGTTTCTCGGAAATGCTGTTCGGCAAAAATTCATAAAATTTTAATCGAGTTTGCATTCGATACAATCGCAGCGTATTTTCGATATTGGCACTAATGACGATTTATGAACTTGTTTTATTTTCATAAATCTAATTTTACATAATTATCTATAAATTCATGGTGATTTATCGGTTTTTGGTGAAATTTTTTTAAATTAATTTATTTAACACTTTTTTGAAATGATGAAATTTTTAGCATATTCTCTCCAATTTTCTACAATGTACAAATTTTTGGCGTACGAAATGGACAATGTATAGTCCATTAAATTTTTTCATAAAAAAATTAAAAAATGGACAATGTACATATATATAGTCCATTAAAATTTTTTCATCAAAAATGGATGATGTATAATTCATTAAATTTCTTTCCAATGTACGCCTACAATAAATAAGTCTTGCAGATATGAATAATTTACTTCAGATCATGTATTTTATTTATTTTTTAATTTCTATTTCTAGTTAGTTCCGGTGTGCCTCATACCATTTATAAAGGAAATCAAAAGAAATACACAAAAGAATGTATACTCATTTTTGACAAAAGGACTGGTGATATTACATTAGAGAAATTAAATCACAATATACAAGTGAAAAAGACGCGGTAAGTTATTATTTAATTTCATTTATTTAAAGGTCTTAATACTTTAACATTATCTTATCTTTTCCGCAGTGAAATGACAAACAAACCTAGTGTACCTACACCTGTAGCAATGCCGTCGGCAGCAGCTGCTTCCATAATTGCACCATCAGCACCTTCCTCAGTAGGGAAATTAGAAAACAGTACAATGAGAATATCTTCAAAAACAAAAGTGTCCACTGGCAATAGAAGAAATACTATAAGTAAGTTTAAATTTATCTTATACCTAAAAATTTAATTTACATTTTTTCTTTCTGAAATGAAAAATGAATTAGGGCTTTAGTCAATAAATAACTTTATGATAAGAACAAAATTCGCAAATTTTTTTTTTTTGTTAAATGTGCTCATTTTCAGTCCAACATGGCAAAAATAGGGACATTTCCTAAAAATCGCTTAAATTTTTTAAATATACCGGGAGCACAATTTTTCATGTCAGTAATCGGCTGTCAGAAAAATTCTTCCGAATTAATTACACTATACGGAAACAAATGCAAATAATGCTCATGATAGAAAATAAACTCACTACACTCTCACCCTCACCCTCCTTACCAATACTTTATTGCAACGTTGTGGGCATTTAATGAATTCACTAGAGAATGACAAAACTATCGTTTTAAGTACTCTTTGATTATTGACCATCAAACAATTGTGAATGCGTACAGCTAAAAATAGAAAAAAACACGCTCATATGCAAACACCCATTAATTTTAAACAAAATACACAAAATACACGTTTTAAATTACGCAACACAAAAAACTAAAATTGATAGGCTGCATGAACTACAATCATACGCATGAGTATAAAAATACTCCGACTATTAATCGGCAGCACATGGTTATATACAGGGCTATTTTATTTACACACACACACACACACACACACACATAAAGCATGTTTTCAAACAGCCAAAACACATTTGCCATTTAATTTTGTGTACACAAATGTATGTATACGGTGGAAAATGACGAATAAGTATCCCAGGTATCGAGTATATTTTTTGTCCGATTAAATTTCCATAGTCTGAGTATAAGCATACATGTGCCTTTTTATTTTCAGTTGTAGCGTATTTTAGTTTTTCGCATAAACGAAGTAGTGATGGAATCGGCTATAGTCGTAATTGCTTGAGATAAAATATGTGAGCGTACGAATTTTTTGCTTTACAATTATGATTATACGCAGTTACTAAAATTAAGACTATTTCTTATGTATATATCTTTCCGAGTACTCATTGTCATTCTCTGAAAGGCATGTGAGTGATATCCCACTGCCTCGTATTCAACAAAACTCGACACTAAACGACGAATAGTGTTCTTAGATGATCATTGATTTTTATTGCGAATATAAAGCAAATGATGGCCTTCGAGAGCCCGAGTTCAATTCCTCCTGCCCAGACCCAGTCATATGAACATCATAGATTTTTCTGATACTCATTAGTGTCTATGCAAATGCATATGTATTTCGTCGATAATTTTAGCAATGATTTGTGGGTGAAATGAAAAAAACTAATAAAAGTGATACAATACGCCTAGTTAACATCAGCAGCAATGCCATAAAAATTAACAAAACACACATTGAATTAAGCTTATCTTCTTTCTATCTTCCTGTCACTTCACTATCTGCACTATCTCTTTCTTACTCTCAGGTAACACAAAGGGATCCAAGTGAGCTGAAAACTTACTTTCCTTTTTCAGAAACCTAATCTATCATATTGGCAGGCTCATATTATTTTCTAGAACTTGTGGAATATGAATAGACTGTAAACAGCATATTGCCGTGACATCGACAGATAGTTGCAGAATAAAGTGGAATATTTCCACCGTTGAAATATTTTGAAATTTCATTCGATACCGAATGCCCTAAAGTGTTTCTTGAATTTCACTTTCGCATAAGAAATGTAAAAAAATAACTTAGCATACGGAATTTTTGACATTTATTCAGCCCAATCATGAATATTAATATTCCCTCGAGAAAAAAATCCTCCAATCATAAATTCCTTGGTAAACAAAAAAAAAAAAAAAAAAAAAAAAAAAAAAAAAAAAAAAAAAAAAAAACAGTAATACGTGGCATCACCGCAGTACGAAGCTCGTTGTTTTTGCTTTTTTGCGTGCAAGCATAAACAAAATTATTGAAATTCAACAACGTGAAAAAATAAATTAAAACAAGTTTACAAATAAAATATTTGAGCATTATTTGTTTTTCGAAATACAAGAACTATAAAATGTTATTTTATTTACATAAATTTTGGTTCAATGAAGTATTAAGTGTGTTAAGTGTAAACTCCCTTCTGTTTTGCAAGATAAAGATTTGTAGTGAAAAAGGCAAGTTCAAGTACGTCCATGATACCTACTTCTTTTCGTGGGGAGTTTTTTTTATTCCCGCATTTGATTAAAAAAAAGGTAAAACAAATTCATAGGAGAAAAGGGAAAAGTGAAAAAACTCGTGTGGAATTTTTGTTCATTCACGATTGGGCTGATTGACTATTACGCACATGTAGACTTTATCCGTTAACTCGAACAGAAATAGAATGTTTTCAGACAGTAATTTAGTCAAATATTTCTGATGTAAAAAGAAACTTTGAAACTAAATGTTACATTAGGAAGAATAATTTAAATTTTTCATCAGCACTTTTTTATATCAGCACTTTGAAATAATAAATCTATTTATTTCCTTCCTTTTTTAGTTGAATTAAAGACTCGCAACTCTCCCATGCAAGGCTCACCATCAGCGGGTATGGGTCATCACAACAATAAAAGTCCACAATCGGCTCCAGCGTAAGTTTTCTCTACTTTATAAATATTGAAATTATTATTAATTATTCGAATTTCTCCTCGTTTTCAGGTGGAACGCTAATAATGGGCAGGCCACATTACCAAGTATACCCATGATTGTTGACGATGATGATTCAATATTTGGCATAGGCGGTGGTGGCAGCGGCGGCGGTGCTGGTGCCGGCGGTACTGCGGGCGGTGTTGCTAATATATCGGCATTTTCCTCCTCCTCCTCAGTATCCCGTCATCATAATAATTCAGGCCATGATTATGATTTACCACAATTGCAATATTTAACAGCACCTCCAACGAAACAATCAAAACAATCACATCACAATAGTAGTAATCAAAAGCGGCACAACAATCATCAACGACAGCAGCAGCAACAACATCAACAACAACAACAACAACAACAAAAACAACAGCAGCAGCAGCAGCAACAAATATCCTTACAAACGCAACAACAACAGGTGCAACAGTGGCAACAGCAATTACAGAAACAGCAGCAACAACAAAATCAATTTAATCGTTACAATTCTAATGGCAATTCCTCCTCGACTTCCTCATCGTTATGTAGTAATAATCATCATAATAATAATCATCATAGCAATAATAATAATAATATACGTAATAGCAATCATCATCATCTTAACAACAGCAACAGCAGCAATAATATAAATCATCAAAACGATCTTGCCTCATCGCCAACATTGGCCAGTGAAGCAGCTGCTCTGGAACAGGTATGTTTATTTGAAGTTTCATTTTATAAATCCCAAAATATTGTACTTATTTAAATATTTTCAATATTTAAATTTTATATGAACCCCTTTTTGCTACCAAACCCTTTACCACACACAAAAATATTTCGCTAAAACTGCAATTAACCATTATTCGACTTTTTTTTCTTTGAAACCACCATTTGAGTAGATCTTTCTTGATTCCTCCTTTTTTAATATACTTGAGGCCCTAAAGCGGTTTGGTAATTTTTTTTTTGTCTTAATTTGTGAGCTGTCTAGTTTAAGCGGACAATCTTGGTGGTTTAATCTTGGATTAATTATATCACCACCTAATTGCAGACTATAAGTATAGGCGCAAACATCGCTGTACTTCTTTTGCTGTTGTAGGAATAGGGCAGTTGTGAACCATCCCTAAGTTATTACACGAGAATCCAAATTTGCATTTTCTTAAAATCTAGCTAATACATTGCTAACAATAAAAAAATAATACGTAAGATATTCGTATGCTCTCTTAGGGTCTTGGTTGCTATAACCATTTCATCTATATACACCACAATTCTACCAGTATCCACACATGTCTTCAGCACTGTACATATAAACCGTTGGAATATTGCAGGAGTGTTTTACAATCCAAGCGACGTATAACAATATTTGTGTTACAGGTGAATCTGAACCTGATGAAAGCCTTCTCACAAGTATTCGAGACAATCTTCGATTAGTGGTAACGGAAATGTTATCTACAGAGGAGGACAAAATATTCACACAGCGTCCCACTTTAAGTTTTAAATTTAACATTTTTCAAACGAAGAGACCTATAGTTATATTCTATTTATTGCTTACCACTTACATATGTATGTACATACAGAGAGAAACTAGTCATTCGTATTTTAGATTAAAAGAAATATATTAATTTATAATTTTAAGATGGACAAAAGTATTCACACAGCTGTTAATATTAGTGTTAAATACACAAAAAAAATGTAAACTTTCTTTCTATTTGACAAATCTTTTTATCGGATAATAGTGGAAATATGTCATTATAAAACATTTGATGCCAGGTTCATTCAATAAATGGTTGTTGAAGAACTAAGTTTTGAAAAACGGCCTCAAAACTGAAAAAACATCATTGCATGAATAAAATAGATCGTATGAGAAAATTGAAAAAATAGTACAAAAAAGCGGAAAGAATCATTTAATTAAGCAGTTTTCAAGCTTCTCATCGCTGACTGTAAGAACAATAAAAATATGTGACATCAGCAGGAGTCTAGCGTAGATTAATAAAGAAATTCACCAAAAAGCTGTACGAAGAACTTAGCATCGCCCCAAGAAGAAATCCAGCTATTACTAAGACCTATACTATCCTATCTTATCCCGAATTCAACGATCATTCAAGATCGGCAAGGCATCGAAATCGCAGTTGGCATTAGAGATGAGTGATCCCCGTGATTTTTTTTTAATAATGTGAACGTAAGATTTCTAAATCACTGCTCTTTTAAACTGCGACCGTGAGGAGAACGGTTTAGCAGTATTTTGTTTGTAGCAGTTGTGTTATTTTGAGAAATACTAATAAGAAAAGTGTCAGTGAAATTAAACAGTGACCGTGATTATGGTTTAACACATTCGAGCACTTCTGCTTTAAAAGTATTCATTAGTATTAGTATTTTGAGAAATACTAATAAAAAGAGAGACACGAACAAACAATTAGTGCAATCAACTCTTTCCAAGTATTGAATATTGTCCTAAAAGAGGCAAAGAGACAATAAAATTGCAAAGACAAAAATGTGAGGTGCCAGAAAAAACGATTTGACACAATTTTTCTTCGACAAAAGCGGAAGATATAGAAAAAATGGTAGCTTTATTTGCTGTCAGGTGTCACCAAGTTTCCAGAGACGCATCGGTGTTAGCATGCTCTCTGGGTACTCAATACTTTATGCCTTATCGCTTTGGCTGCCATCAGACGGGTGCCAGCACTACCAGGAAACACTTGGTCTAAGATTGGAAGTAGTGAGATGCTTGGGAATTTCGAACAATGGAATCGCTTCTTACTACCACCAAGTTGATAGCAGACAGAGAGCTTTCAACCTCTGCGAAAAACCCCGTCCACAGACCCAATGCTCCTGACAGAAACTACGGGAACTAATATATACATATATTTGCTTTAAAGTAAGCATACAAGAGCATTCACTGTTTGTATGAAAGAACTATATTCCCACTATATGTTACTTGATAAATTCAGCTACGTTGAAAACGTACCACGTATGGAAATATCGCTCATGAGATAATTTGGCATCCTGAAGGATGCTCTTGAACTAGCAACATCAGAATCTTGCAGATTCAGTACCTAACAGGGGCATGATTAAATAATATCGCAGACTAAGAGGGTAAATAATTGGTCGGCTTGTAAGGCCTATGTAAACAAATTTATGAATTAGATAAGAAGCGCAAGTCCTGGAGATCTTTCTGCAAAACGGATGAATGTCTTTTGAGAGAGAGAGAGAGAGAAAGATAGAGATGTACCCTCGGGCCACAATCTCTTAATGACCAACTTGTGCTTGAAACCCTCAATTCTCTCAAATACAAATAAAATATGTATCATATAAGAATTTAGATCTTGCAGAACCAACTACTCGAACAAATATAAAGGAACGTGCGTATAAATCGCAAGCTGATTGACGTTAACAGATAAAATGTGGAAAATATACAATAGCATACAATTTCCTTGGAAACAGCAAGAAACCTCAAAGAAAAGAATGGATAGCAGATGAAATATTGAAACTGATGAAAGAACGACGCAAGTATTATGAATTAAATAGAGATTCGAACAGCAACACACATTGCGAAAAACAATCACTTTATTAGCCAATGTCAGGAGACCGAGCGATTACAAGAATTACATGACGAGTTTAATCTCCATTAAAAAACTAAAGGAAGCCGCTGGGATATACCGCAAAATAACACCAAAAATGCTATACAAAAATAATAATAAATTTGTTTTAGTTATCAACGAAAATATTATTTTTAAAGAGTACACAGAAATTTTTACTGATAACAATCGATTAATTTTTGAAACATAGGGACAACAATCACTTAAAGGAACTTCGATATGGAGTTAGCAATTATGTCAGAGACAGGAAAACATGTGGCGGCCTTGGTGCGATTTCTTCTCAAATATTGAAATTAATAGATGACGACAACATCCAACTTCTTACAGAGTTGTTACTTTATTTACAATGCAGGCCAATTCCAACAAGATTGGCTTAAATCGATCTTTACATTGCACTGATTAAAGACTAATTAGCATAATGCGTCAAGTCCTCAAAATATTCCACCACGGGATTTATGAAAAATGCGAAAAAGTAATTGGGGTATCTCAGAGAAGGCATGAACGCACTCGAAGGAAGCACTTTTTTCTTTCCAGATATTGGTATACAAAAGGACGTTTTTTATGCTTCATTGATTACGAATAAGCTTTCGATACTGTACAGCATGGTAAACTCATGGAATTTCTTATATCCGTTGGCAAAGACGACAAGGAAATCCGATGTATTAGAAGTCCATATTGGAATCAAACACTACCATTTACCCAGCAAAAACTTTTGCTTGCTGGAAACATTTTTGTAAGGGAGACCAAGAAACGGAATCACTTGCAATTACGCTTTTATAATGCATGATTTTTGTTCGCGATGAGCCACTTAGAAGCAATAGCAATAAATCATCCACCAAACGTATGCCTGTACTATACACATACATATACAATTGTGTACTGTTCGTGTACGATCGTAGAACATTTTTAATGGTCTCGCTTACGTTAGTGCTTCTAGAGATGCAACGTATTGCTTCTAACAGCTTTTAGTGCTTCTAAGTGTCGATAATTTTTTGCTGGGTAATGTCAATGGGGAGATGATAGAAGGTATCTCAATTTTTAAAGGAGTGAGACAAGGCTGTTTACTGTCCCTACTTTTATTTAGTATCTATTCGTAAACAATTTTCCAAGAATCCGTCAACAATAAATAGAAAAGGTATGTATATATATATATATATATATATATATATATATATATATACATATATATATAAATGGCATATTTCTCAAGAATATTAGATGTGCTGATGATGCTACTTTAATGGCTGATAGTATGTCTGGGCTCCAACATCTAATAGACAAACTGGGCGGCATACAGTGAAACATATGACCTTAAGATTAATATGCGGAAAACGAAATATATGATCGTGAGTAGGAAAAGTACCCACGATACAACCACTTTGAAGATACAAAACACATACATACATACATCGACAGGGTACATAGTTTTAAATATCTCGGGGTTACGATCAATGACCGGTGGAATAATTCAAAGGAGATAATGCGCCGTATTGAAATGACAAGAAATGCATTTTTTAAATATAAAAACAACCATTAATCTGGAAACGAAAATATGTTTCGTCAAAGTTTTCGTATGAACTGTTCTACTATATGCAATAAAGCTATGGATCGTAAAAGCAGTAGATATCAAGAAGCTGGAAGCCTTTGAAATGCGGATCTATCGTTATATTGTGGAAATACCTTTGACTCATTTCGTATTGAAAAGCGAAGTTTTGATACAAATAAACCGCAGTAGAGATCCTGCTAGCCATTATAAAAATGGAAACTGCTTACTTGGGTCACATTATGAGAAACCCAAAATATAAACTGCTATATTGGAGGAAGGCCAGCTAAAAGAAGAAAAGAAATAACACATGCAAATAAAGAAGAACGGAGAGGCTTATGTTTGAGATAAATAGTTTTAGACATCACAAGTCACCAGGACCAGATTTTATTATACCAGGTGACCTTCAACATAATGCAGAATAAGTTTCGTGTCATGAAGAATTAAGATATATCACTATATGCCTAGTCTGGAATTTACCGACCCGAAACATCGTCGTATCTTCTCTAGGACGTGCTACTATCCGCAAATTAGCGAATCGAGGAACTCCACAAAGATGCGTTCTTTGGTGGTTAAATACCAGGATACTCTATAACGCCGTCTGCAGATTTCACTGCGAACCATCAGCAAGTGAAGTACCGAAAGTGGCCTCAATATGAATCCTCTTCACAAGAAGATACCAAGATACCATCTTTTCCGCTTCCAATTCTAAATGGGACAGAATTTAGGTTGTATCGAAATGCGAAGTATCTAGGCATATACGCAGATTCCAAAAACGCTGTAATACATAGGCCATAGGTTAGGAAAGGTGGTGCTATACCGCACCTCCACTCGGAGACCCAGTTGGGTCTATTGTGATTTAACTAGGGCATAAATCCCAGGAACTATTCAACATGGTAGCATATACTGTCGGATCACAAAAAGCATCATGCGAACATCCGCTTTGATGACTACATTTGTACCGTGCACCACCCCATCATCATGGCAGCGTAATACAAGAGGAACTAGCTGGATGACATATATAATGAATATATCCATATATATAGCGATCAAATCTTATGTCGGATGTCTGCACAACATCCGACCTGACGTAGTGATGCCGGATGTCTCTAAGGAGCTAACTTTGGTTTCCAGGATATAACGTGCCCGGAAATATCTTTTGCGAATGAATAAGCCACATGCGGAGCTCTTACGCTTATTCGTGACTCGAATCAAATGGTTGGATCCATTTGTTTCTGTAATTGCAAGTCACGGTTTTATAAGAGATTAAATCTATCATATAACGATTTCTGTAGAAGTTGTCGTAAGGAATAGGGGGAAGAGAGAGCAGAACATCTCCTGTGTATATGACCCGCAAAAAAAAGGAGAATTCACTGGGTAGATTTGTCAAAATGCTACATTAGATGGATAAACTCGTTTACCCGGTCGTCAGGTTGGTTCCGCACTGAACCGAATGGAGAAACGTAGAAGAAATTATTTCCAGATAACACAATGAGACCAACTGGGATCCAAGTGTGTGTGGTTTTGAGCTTTAAACTTGCAACTTAACTTAACCTTAAAAACTATAGAAAAAAAAAAACGTTGAAGATTTGCAAAATGTTTCAAAATTTACGTGAAGACTTCTGGCGCCGATGGATGTGTTATGGGGCGGGGCTAAATGGCTGCAATATGCGCAGAGAATTTATTTAAATATATTCTAAGGAAATCCGTTGAAATGCATTAAAACAGCCATTTGCGTTCGATTGTCGATTATTCACCAGGACCAACACATTTCACCATTTCCACCGCAATCACAGGACATAAACCGGATTAAAAATCTTTCGGACGTGTAGAACAGCGCCATATCCCCAGTAAATCATTACTAAATGAAATAATGGGATACTATTGGAATTGATGTAACAAAAAATTTGTTCATTCCATTTTAAGAAGCTTGGAAGATGTTATAAAGAAGAAAGTAATATACATAACAAAATATTAATTTGTTCTATATTTGAATTCATTCACACACTGTGAATACTTTTGTCCGCCTAAATACGTGCATTGGATGGAAAATTTGTTTTTGTTTCACTAAACATTGTTCATTTCTGCATATTTTTCAAAAAATCATTAGCAAAGTTTGGGGTAAAATAAGAAAACTGAAAAAAATTTTGACTTCGGAAATTCTCTTTCTCTCTCATTTCTTTCGCCATCTGTTTAGAATAGGATATTATTCTCGGAATTATTTCCCGGGGTATATTTAGAAAAGGGACTGTTCACCGGCATATTCCTAGACTTGTTAAAGGATCCTTTTGGAGGAGCATTCATAACTCTGTCTCTCTCTCTCGTGACATACTCTTACTGTACAGTGATTTATCCAGAGATTTGTTAAGGGGTATCCAAAATGACGTACGAGGAGAGTTCCGATGCAAAATCGCAAAGCCGAAAACTGCAAACAAATGCCAACGAGGGATAATCAATCAAACAACACGAAAATGTCCCATTAAATAAGTCCTCTGATCGATCGATGCAAAACCGTCAGCTTGCCTACTGCATTATAACTTCAAGAACTCCACGGGTTTTACTCTCTAATTTGAAACGAAAGAAAACGCTTTAGAATTTACATGTTATAAACATACAAGTTCGAAAGCATTTTCTTTTGTTTCGAATTACGCAGTAGATTCCCAGAAGGGGATAATACTACAAAAAAGTGTGGCAAACGACTGCCCGGGGGCCCTTTTTCTAATGTGATTTTATAGTCGGCTGAGGTAGTTTAGCCGCTTGCAGTGTCTACTTACGGATCCACGAACCTTAAGAAATAAGACTTCATTTATCCCTCTAATAGGGTGGTTTTATATTATAAAATTTTCTTTATTGCATTTAAGAAGATATATAACAGAAAAAAGCTCAAAATAAATTCGTGCCCCTTGATGATAGCTTCATTTCCGTGCTTCAAGGCAGGTGAAGTCTGGTTTACGCAGGCTCCCCGGTTTATACAGTTTCATTATTGAGCTGATTTCGTGAGCTGTTGACTGACAAGTTGAGGTCGTAGATTATGGTAATTTCGGCTTATGCATGCTCGTAGTCGATGATGCAGGTTTGGTTTCTTCTAGCTCTGGTATAAAGTTCGGTACACCCTCGACGATGCCGGGTTATTAAAAAAAATCTAATTTCTACTATGAGTACTATAGTTGCTTTGTCTATGGGAAATAGTTACCCTACTTCAGTTAAGCAATAAGCAACTATTGTACGTATATTAGAAATTAGGTATTTTTACTAACCAGACATCGGATTTAACTGACGATTTTTTGCTAGATATTTCTCGGGAGAAAATCATGATTAGGGAGTTTGTGAATAACTTCTTCACCATCGCTTCTTAGCTTCAATACAAATCTTTTTCTCTTTTGGTGTTTATAGCTACTATATTCTCAAGAAAAAAAATATTTAAATGTTTTTATTTTGCAACATCAGATCTTTAGAAATATAATCGGGCTCCTATATTATTTATGTATGTATAAGAAAATAGAAAATTTTAGTATATTTTACACAATCGAAAATTGAACGTGATAGGAACGTGATATTCACCCTCATCCCAGTTGTCAACATCGACGTCGCCAATAAAAAAAAAAAAAAAAATTGGCGCTTGTCTACCGGCTCTCGAAAAAAATTGTGTTATTGACAGTCTATTTCTGTTCCCTAAGGTCTAAAAAATAGCATGAGCCTGTCAATAGCAGTCAGTTGTTTTCGACAACGCGTAGACATGCCCCAATTTGTGGTATTGAGTCTGGATAGACCTCAGCTGTCTCTGATTAACCTATTCAGGAAGTATACTAATCCGTGGGAAATACCCACGCTATTATTAGGTGACTCCACTCATTTCCAGCATAATGTTAGTATACTCGTATTATGGATACCAAATTCCAGACTCAAGCTGCATTCTTTCTGCCTGTCTGGGGGTCTACTGTGTAATTCGAAACGAAAGAAAATGCTTTCGAATTTACATGTTATAAACCCACAAGTTCGAAAGCATTTTCTTTCGTTTGGAATTACACAGTAGACCCCCTAATATTAGGCCTAATTACCAGTGTCGTATTTCGATTTCGACTACAACGATTTTGTACTAGATCTAGTACAAAAAACGTTATCGAAATCGAAATACAACACTCGCAATTAGGGACACTGTACAAATTCTTACTCCCCAAAGCTTTCTCACTCACCACTACTACCTTGACAAGGGTGATTAGAATATCCTAGAAATTCACGACTTCCTTGAGTTCGTCGTAGCATGCAGTCGGATAGTTTCAAATGCTGCGGCCAAAAGAGCATTTCCGTTTAGGCATTGGAATCGTTATGCTATAGCCAGCCTATGCACGTGAAAACAGGTATAGACGTTTGTTTCAACGCTTACAATGAAGCTTACACGCTGTAACCCCTATAGCGACCCCAATGACTTGGGGTCATTGCATTAGGTTTTTCAGGCTGCTACTTGGATCCCTACGAGGTGCATTGTGTCACCTGGGCGGTAGAAAAGGCATCCTACTCCCTTACTCCAACCCATTTGCTCAGTCTAAGTCCACCTGGGATGTGTATAAACGCGTTTATCCTTTTGAAGGTGCATTGCGGTATCCTTGCTAGTATCGAACGCCAATGGAAATCGCTCTTTCAACAGCAATAACTGAGCAGTGACAAGGAGAAGAAGAACAGTTTCCTCCTCATCTCGACAGCTTCTACCGGACGTAGATTCAAGCTCTCATATGCAGTTTCTTATATACCGTCACCAGTATACGATGCTGATCCCTACGGAGGATGCCTTCCACAATGGTAGACCTCTTCAAATCGTATAGAAGTCTAGTCAGGCCAAAGGTTTAGCAAATAACCTCGTTTGATCATCCGGTTTGCTAGAGCTGCAGCATTTCAGCGATCCTACGATCACGTAATAATGGGTAGCCCAATTTGCCAGTTAGGCTCCAGTTTCAGATGTCACACAGCACTGATTGTGTAGCTTTGCAGGAAGTGGAGAGAGTACAAATCCTCCCAACCACTCACTCGTCTGACTCCGATTAGTCCATGAATATCAACATAAATAAGCGCGACTGTCCGATATTCTACGATGGTCTTATATGTGTATGAAATATCGGCTTCAAATCTGTCTTGCAGTTGTGGATGACCGTTAACTAGTATTTTCAGTTGGGTCCATTAGTTTATTTCGATTTCGGTAAAAAAGAGGTTTCACAACTGATAGTATTCCACAAGCAATTCAAAAACATCTAGCAAAGTATCACATGGAAAAAGGAGATCTGGCGGAAGAGGTATACGGTATACACTTCATTTATTATATATATTATTTATTATACCTGCTCCTTCAGACCTCCTTTTTCCATGTGATACTTTGCTAGATGTTTTTGAATTGCTTGAAGAATAGTATCTATCCACTATCAGTTGTGAATCTCTTGTTTACCGAAATCGAAATAAACTAATGGACCCAACTGAAAATACTAGTTAACGGTCATCCACAACTGCAAGACAGATTTGAAGCCGATATTTCATACACATATAAGACCATCGTACAGTCGTACGTACTTATTTATGGTGGTATTCATGGACTAATCGGAGTCAGACGAGTGAGTGGTTGGGAGGATTTGTACTCTCTCCACTTCCTGCAAAGCTACACAATCAGTGCTGTGTGACATCTGAAACTGGAGCCTAACTGGCAAATTGGGCTACCCATTATTACGTGGTCGTAGGATCGCTGAAATGCTGCAGCTCTAGCAAACCGGATGATCAAACGAGGTTATTTGCTAAACCTTTGGCCTGACTAGACTTCTATACGATTTGAAGAGGTCTACCATTGTGGAAGGCATCCTCCGTAGGGATCAGCATCGTATACTGGTGACGGTATATAAGAAACTGCATATGAGAGCTTGAATCTACGTCCGGTAGAAGCTGTGGAGATGACGAGGAGGAGGAAACTGTTCTTCTTCTCCTTGTCACTGCTCAGTTATTGCTGTTGAAAGAGCGATTTCCATTGGCGTTCGATAATAGCAAGGATACCGCAATGCACCTTCAAAAGGATAAACGCGTTTTTATACACATCCCAGGTGGACTTAGCACTGATCAAATGGGTTGGAGTAAGGGAGTAGGATGCCTTTTCTACCGCCCAGGTGACACAATGCACCTCGTAGGGATCCAAGTAGCAGCCTGAAAAACCTAATGCAATGACCCCAAGTCATTGGGGTCGCTATAGGGGTTACAGCGTGTAAGCTTCATTGTAAGCGTTGAAACAAACGTCGATACCTGTTTTCACGTGCTTAGGCTGGCTATAGCATAACGATTCCAATGCATAAACGAAAATGCTCTTTTGGCCGCAGCATTTGAAACTATCCGACTGCATGCTACGACGAACACTGTTGTTGCAAAGAAGTCGTGGCTTTCTAGGAAATCCTAATCAGCCTCATCAATGTAGAGAGAATATTTGAGAAAGCTAGGGAGAGTAAGAATTTGAACAATGGGCCTAATTACCAGTGTCGTATTTCGACTTCGACTACTCTTTTGCACTAGATCTAGTATAAAAGCGATGTAGTCGAAGTTGAAATGCGACTTTCATAATTAGGCGCAATATCAGACAGGCAGATAGCTTGAGTCTGGTATTTGGTATCCATAATATACTAAAATTGTGCTGGAAACGAGCGGGATCACCTGATAATAGCGTCGTGGGTATTTGCCAAGGACTAGTATACTTCCTGAATTAGTTAATCAGATACAGCTGAGTTCTATCCAGACAAATTTTTTTTTTTAATTTTAAGGTATAAAGCTAAATCCTACGGGAATGAAATGTTATATTTTTATATAAATATGTATGTATGTATGGTAAATAAACCTACTTTATGTTTAGGGGGGGGGGGGGGGGGGGGGAATTATTTCTTGAAACTTAAAATTACTAAAATATGGTCTATATTTTTTTTCTCATTACGCAGAACATTGCTGCTGACTTAAGTTCATCTTCATCCAGTTCAGAATCGGAGACGAGTGGTAGTGAAAGCGGTTCAGATTCTGATGACAGTACCGAAGATGACAGACCTTCAAAAGCTGCAATAAATCAAATGAATCAACTGCCTAACTTGGGTATAGCACCAATGACAACATCCTCCCCACAACAGATGCAATATCAACAACAGCAAAGTAATAGTCTCGGCAACAATCAACATCATCTGCGTCATCCAGGTGCTACTGTTGGAAATTTTGTAACCAATGGTGGTTTCCCTAACGACTTATTACAAAATGATTTGCAATTGTCGTCAAATTCGTCCGATGATGATTCCGATTATTAAAAGGAACACGATAACTCAAGAAAACACAAAACACAACAAAAATAACACCACTTAACTCTAAATAAACATTATAAACAATTTATAAAACTAAATATAATACTATATTTTTGTAAAAAGCATAAATACCTAAAACATACATAAACATAATATGAAAAGAAAATAAAAATATTGATTCAACCCAAGAGAAGTTCATACAAAAAGAGAAAAATGATCTACACAACAAACAAAACACTTTGTAAAGTATATTTAAAAAGAATATAATTAAGGGACAAACCATTAAATATTAGTTTCTATTAATTATTATTACCTAAATATATAATAACTATATATAAAACTTAAATTTTTCTATTTTTAAAAAGATTTTTAACGACTTTGTTTAAAAATATATCAAATCGAATCGTTTTTAAAATTATTTTCTTTGTGTCTTTTTAGCTTGGGATCCACTGTGTAATTCGAAACGAAAGAAATTTCGAATTTTCGAATTTGTATGTTTATAAAATGTAAATTCGAAAGCATTTTCTTTCTTTTCGAATTACAAAGTAGACCGACCCCCCTTTTGTAAATTATATATAAAAAAGAAAACAGATTCCAAGCGTTAAAAGTTTTAAACTTGCAAAATAATTGGTTCTAGAACTACCAGAAACGTTTCAGATTGTTCAATAACAGGATATGGCATGGCACTAGTGATGTCACAATTATTTCTAGGAACCATGATGTCGAACCATAATGTGATTCTAAATGGCTTTTGTAAAAAGTGATTTAAGATCTATTGTTTAAGAATGAGCTGAGCTGAGCTATTACGTTCTACGCCTCTAAATTAATGTTTACTAAATCTGATAGGCAAAGTTCACATGCTTTCGAAAATTTTATTTCGCAAGTGGTGAAAATCTAAAAGCAGTTGCTAGGACAAGAAACGGGTTATGAAATCTAAACTTCATAAAATTTTAAATAATTCAAAGTTTTTGAAGTATGTAAAGGGTGTTTTTTTCTAGCTGCATGACAACTATCGATATCGATAAAGGCCATGATACCCTATCATACACAATCGTGCGATTTTTGAGAAAATACAACCTTGGTATGATGGAGTCTATGAAAATTTTCAAACGACAGTAAACAATTCATCAGATCAGGTTTGTATTTTGTCTTAGGTAGTGCGATTGTATAGGGTAGTGAGTCCCAGCTTTAACTATGGTTTGACAGCTGAGAATGTCAAACTGTGTTGACATTTCTGTTCAGAAAGGTGCACTTCGTAAATTTTACTGTCAAAATAATACACCTAGGTAAGAACCAATTAACTCTTTCGATTCAAAACCATCAACAAGACAAATAAAATGGGGTACCAAAGAGAATATTTCTTTCGAAATGAGCTGTCGTTACGGTGAATAGCAAGCGCTGAATGAATTTTTGTTTCCAAAAATTATTCAGCTAAACGTGAACGACATTTGGTTCCAACAAGATGGTGCAGCTTGCCATATAGCGCGCTTAACAATTGATTTGTTGTAACATCAATTTGTTGACTTTATTTCCACAAGTGGTTCTGTTCACTGGCACCACGTTTGTGCGATTTAACACTTCTGCATTACTTTTAATGGCGCTATGTTGAGTCATTGGCTTATGGCGACAAACTAGCAAATTTTGAATCGTTGGAAGCCAAAATTCAAGTCACAATTGACGCTATACCGTCAGATTTATTGGAAAAAGTAATCAAAAATTGGACTGCTCGAATGGACCATGTAACTCTTATATAATTTGAAGTTCTCATACTGCTAAAAAAAACACAGGAAATCATACTTTCAAAAAACAATAAATTTACTAACGAGATGAGAAAGAAGAACTTCGAAATTTATTTCGAACTTATTTTCGAATTTCAATATTTTTGCGAAATCTTGGAATTCATTTTATATATTTCATTGATTAAATTTGTTCAATTGCAATGATTTTAACTGTTTATGACAAGCATAAATTTTGATATTTAAACATTTTGAAACGCTTGGAAAGTGAATATCAAATGAAATTTTTCGAAAATTTTCCAAATAATGCCTTTTGACAAATTTAGTTTTAAATTTTAGTATTTAAGTTAGAAAATTTTATAATTTTAGGCAAGAACATGAATAGTTTACAAAGTTTAACTTAGTAACGTCTCATAGAATGCTCTCCACATGTTTTTCCCCGATTAAGTTTCGAAGGCGACGCTTTCAATTGGAAAAATTCTTCTAAAGAGCAATAATGTCAAACTAAAACGTGTATTGGCTGTATAATTTCTAGAACTAGTTGTGAAACTAATACAATTTTTAGCTGGGCAGAATCTATTTTAATATACATATGTACGTACATGTACTGCCGTGTATTCATAAAAATAATTTTGTTTTACAAAAGGTTTACCAACATCAAACTTTGTATGGAAAATTGCTTTGTTAAACGTTTTGTAAACCAAAATTATTTTTTATGAATAAGGCCGATATTGTAGATATACATTGAGGAATGCTTCCTCTCCCAACTACCCGACTCTGTTTTTAAATATTTAGTAATTTATATGTGCATATATACATATTTATATACATATGTATGTATGTATATATATTATTGAATATTTGTTTATTTTTATAAAAAATTAAAATAGTGTATTCATTAATTTTAGTGAAATAATTTTTTAATTATTACTTATTAAGAAACTATATAGTTGAAATTCTTATTAAATATTTTTTTCCTAAATGTGCTGGATTCCTTTTTTCATTTTCTGTTTTTAGTAACTTTTCGCTGTTATATACATTTTTAATTAATTATTGTTTTTTTTTTAATTTTTGACTATTGCCAATAATTAAAATGATCGATTGGTTGGCTGATTCATTGATTTTTTTATATTATTATAAATATTATTTTGTAATTTTTAATTTATTATTTTTTATTCATTGAATTTAGTAAATTTAAGAGTTAATTGTAGATTAAATGGAACAACAACAACAAAAACAAAAAAACCTACAAAGCAAAACAAAGAAACCATGAATGGAAGTACATAACAATTTATGAGACCAGAAAATAAGAATAAAAAAAAACAAAAAAGAAAATACTTTTTTGCATATAATTCTAATAAAATATATCTATATATATAAAAAGAAATGAATTGAATTTTTTTATTGCAGGGAGGAAAGTTGAAAAATGTCGAGCAGTGGCAGTAGAGTAAAATTTAGCAAACAAGGATCGAATGACGATTCTGTTTATTTGATTTTAAGAGTAAAACTTTATAAAAATTCGCGAGTTTTTTTTTTCAATAAAGAGGTGCTGTGCTGTTGGCTGAAGTAGTTAGTGCGTCAACTACAAAGCAGATGACGGCTTTCGAGAGACCGAGTTCAATACTTGACTAGAGCCAGTCAAATTCCCCTTTATCATGGTTGGCGTATTTATATATTGGAATCCATGAATATTAAAACCGTAGCATACGAAGATGATGTAGCGATAGCAATAACAGGATTTCATATATATACGATATCACAAAGACTGGAAATGGCACTAAATGAGGTTAGTGTTTAGTGCTTATGGAGCGGCTTCAGTGTAAATTCAACCTAAACAGAACTCACTATTTTCCAGGAGATACAAAGTTCCTCCCCCATCAACCAAAATTAAATGGCATTACCCTAACCCTATCGGATAATGCCAAATATCTGGGTGTTGTCCTTGACAATAAGTTTTCAGGGAGAAAAAATCTTAAGGCAAGAGTAGCGAAAGCCCAAAGGCAATCTACGTCTGTAGAAACGGAATCGGTTATACTTGGAGGATAAGTCCTAAAGGAGTCTGTTGAATACTAGACATCGTCATAAGACCCATATTATTTTATGAAATTTCAGTCTGGTGGAAATCACTCGACTCAGCGAGTAATCAGTCCCGCTTAGAGAGAATTCTCCGCAAAATTTCACTCATGATAAAAAGTGCTCTGACATCGACGCCGACAAAGCCGCTCTTCGCTATGCTGAGTTGGCTTCCAGTGAACTTACCGGTTGGAAGCTAGCTCTACGTACCGCAGTTAGACTAAATGCAAAAGGCGCATGGAATCACCAATCTTTGGATCAAGCTGGCATTCTAAATGCAGTCAATAACATACCTGTACCTGGATTCTGTAACTTTTTGCGAACCGAAAATCGTAATATTTATCGACATATTTATTCGCTTGCGATAATGTGATTCTGTAATTACTTTTTTACGATAATCTTCCACTTTATCTTATTCACCATTTAATTCAATATTATGTGGTATCTCTGTATAGAAAATGTGAACACAAGCGAAAAGCACAAAAAATAATTAAGAAAAACTCAACAAATTAGATCTTGGCACTTAATTTTTTTTCTTCAACCGACACCGAATATCGTTAAAATATGTTACTGATTAGCAAAGTCGATAAATTTTCGTTATATTTATTATAACGATACGATTATCGTAATAAAAGTTACTGAATCCAGGTACTGATCTTATTGACTGCTGCACTCCGAAAGCTATACTTCAATAGGAATTTTCGAATTTCGTTGACAGAAGGGTTTCTCCACTGGATGGAGCCGTACAGGTTTTCACGAACGGCTCAAAAAAAAAAGTGAGGGGGAGGAGGAATTGAAATGTCCTTCAGACTCCCGGACAAATGTAGTATATTACAGGTAGATATATCTGCTATTAATAGCATTTGATATCCATCGGATATCAAATAGAGATATACGAGTACATACACATGTACATGTTATAACTGACAGCCAGTCTGCAAGTCCCTCACAGGTGTGGATACCATATTTTTTCTTGACCAAGAAAGTCACAAAGCCCTGCCTAGGCTCGCGCAGCACTCACGTATTATATTAAACTGGGTGCATGGACAAGCGACTATCTCATACATAGTTGTGGATGTCTTGGCAAAGAGGGGAACCCTACTCAGACAAGTCGATGTCGATAATCTCTGTGGGCTGCCACTTATCCTGCTGGAGGCGCTTCGATGTTGCCTTTCTTGGACCAGCTAATAACAGATGGAGCAATGAGCCCACCTGTGCAATAGCGGGAATACTCTGACCTCGTCTAAACTTAACTAATAATAATCAGATCTTAACCTAAAAAACATTGATTGATGCCAATTTCACTAAAATCGGATAATTCGTTTAGAGATATCGTTGACGATATAATAATGGGCCTTGTTGTGGTTAGCGTTTTGCTTATTTTATTCGATTAAACAAAATAAGCTACATTTTTTCTTCATCTAGTACAAAACGCCAGATTTTCGCCACAAAATCGCCAACCATAATAAGGGTGAACAAATTTTAAATATTCACTGATAATTTTTATTTCCAGAGGAATAAATAAAACTAAAAAAATAACTTTTATTATCCAATCGAAAAATAAAACTCAGAAATAGCTTTTAAGGCAGATTTTGTAAAAAATTTCGTTTCTAAACATTTCAAATTTGTGTGAAAAGTAACGACAATTTGTTTCAAAAAATATTTTTCCATAGAAATTTTGAAACAAAACAAAAAAGGTTTCTATTTACAAAATCTGTCCTTTTATTTTCGAAGCGAAAAATAAAACTCAAAAAATATAAAATAATCGGTAAAGTGAAGTTTTTTAATAAAAGTTAATGCATCTAAAGGTAGTCCATGTAACAAGGATTACTTTTGGTGTATACCATATGCACGTAGCACTTCTCTTTTAGTTAGATTTTTTTTAATTTAAATTTGGAAAGTAATCGTTAGCTAAACAAATTGTCTACAAAGTATTAAGTTCAGAAAGTCAGTCTTTCTATATTTGCGATAGTGTTATCATGCAAGAATACTGGCGTGCCATGCTTGGTTTCCCTCTGTTGTGCAGAGTATGTTTAGCAAAAGCTTTTCATAGTAATAAGAATAAGAGCAAAAACATAAAAAGCTTATTGTCTTCAAGCACATTTAGTGTTGACAATTTGCATTAAAATTAGAGCAATGGGATATTTAGAAACGTTGATTTCATAGCCAGAGAGTGATAAGAAAACGCAAATAAAAAAGATGTTAACAACAAACAAAAACAAAAACAAAAAACAAAAAACAAAAACAAAACTACTAGAGGAGGGTCTCACAATCAGCTTAACATTTCTGGAAGAGAGAAAGCTATGTATGTCGACGGCTTAGACAATAGTGTTTCGTATGGTTTTCAATGTAAAGAGAATAAAAAGCAGTCATAAGATTCAACTGATACTGAAGAAGGCCATGAAGAGGTACTGCCAGCAATTAAAACTTTAAAAAGATACTTTTATATAGGATGAAACCGATCGGCAAAAATCCTGCGCTGAAAATACTTAGATGGCAATATTTCGCCAGATTTTTCCATTGTTTTGAAAATAGAAAATTTTCAATATAAAACTAGGAATTTAAAATTAAAAGAATATGCCTTTCATTAACAACATTTGCTGCAGCAGATTGCGATATGACGATTTTCGATTCGTCGTCGCCAAAAATATCTTTGGGAACCTGCAGCCGGTTTCAGTATTATTGGCCTCAAGTTCTGTTTGTAGCATATAAAAATAAAGAAATAGTTAATTTTTTTCAATAAACTGAAAATTAAACAAATTTGGAATATGAAATCGATGCGTTTCTTATCACAACAAATACCATTTTCTGCTTTTTGAGCTAACGATTTCAATTCAAATCGAACAGATTTCCATCACATACATGATTCTTCTTTATTTAAGATTTTCAGTTATTTTTTTCATTAGAAATTAAAAGTTATTAGTTGAATTAAAAATTCAAAATATTTTAAAATTAATACCCCAATTATTTCGTATTTTATCTTGCGTAATTATAATAATGAGCGATATGTACTATACGATATATACGATCCGATTTGGCAAGAAACAAGAACAAATTTAAGAGCTTTCAAAGCTGTTTACCTCAAATGCAAATATCAGTGTATGTGTATCTGGACGTAGCTGATTTAGAACGATTTCTAAAACCAATTTGCAGTCGATTACACTTTATCGGGCATGTTCTGACACTCGGTAATCGCATAACATTTGCGATTTTGACTTGATCAAGAATCGCAAGACTCTTGGCGAGTTCAAATCGCAAGAGTATACTGAAGTGAACTAATAAATTTATCCTAAACCAAACTTTAAAGAAACACTAAAATGGTTAATAAATGAAACTAAATATGTTTCCTTTTGATTTTATTCAAAAATATTAATAGTTTCGTAAAATGTTTACTATAAAATTTAAATTTATAAAATGTGTTTTTGTTTTGTTAATTTTGTCTTTGCATTGTTTACTTATAAATCAACATGGCAAGTCGCAAGCAAAACGCATGAGTTACTGCTCATCCCTGTCGGAAACTAAGTTAAATTTAAACTAACTTTAAGCTAACTATTGCGCAACTAGTGCTGACTGACACTTGGATTACTTTCCAATGGAAACAACTATTTTAACATTGAGATGTCCTAGGCGGTAGTCAATTGTCTCACTCTACTTTTCAACTAACTTAAAGTTGATTTTATTTAAGTCACCTGGAAGTCAGTAAATTTAAAGTGTTGCTGGGGTTCGAATTACATACGTATTATCACGCCCAGCTAAGGTACCACCTTAAATAATAACAACAAAATGTTAATATAAAATTTAAATGAGTTTCGAAGTAGGTGAGCGTAAATTTGTTGTCTCTCACCAAATCCGATTACGTACTCAACATAAGATTTAATTTGGATCAGTTCTGGATGACATTGTAGTTACACTATGGAAGTCTTATTGCTAAGCTGATTAGATAGAGAAATGAGAGGAAAGTAAACTTTTCTGTTCCCTCGTCTCTCTGTCTCTTTCTCTCTCTTAACAAACTAATCAGCTTAGCAATAAGACTTGCAAAGTGTAAACTAGGACTTAGCTTTTAGTTAATCTAAGAAAAGTTAACTATGTGCGAGTGTCAGAATATATGTACCTGTATGTCTTTCAAAAACTGAACTAGAAGATAAAATATTACTTATATTTTATTAAAGTATGTATGCCAATATTTGTAAAATGTATTAAACCCTATTAGAAAAGCTGCAAAATGGAAATAATGAGCACGACAAGTCAGAACCTTTTCTATTTTGAGTACATTTCTTTTTAAAAAGATATTTCCACCACATGTCATACTTTTTATAGATTTTTTTTCTAATGTAAAAAATGTAGCAAAAAATATTATTTCGCTTATAGTTTTCATTTTTAGCCAAAAATTTATTTTTAATATATTAGCCCAATTCACAATCTTGTGCAAATGGCCTTGCATCGTTGCATTTGCAAAATGGTATAGTATACTGATATTCACCACTAAGTATTCTTAGTGCACAAGTTTGTGAATTGGGCTATTATGTACATATTATTAATTTTTGGAATTTATTTAAAAAATATTTTATAATTTATCTTTATCCTGAATTTAAATTATGAAATTTTTCATTTAATTAGATGCATGAAACTTTGAGAAAGAAGCAAATGAAATCTGAAAAGTTACCAAAAATGCCTTATAAAATCAGGAGGCGGCAATTTTTTATATCACTCTCTTCTCTAGTAATAAATTTCGTGAAAATTTTCAGAAAGTATGTAAATGTAAGAATGTTGTATTTAAAATAAGCAACTAAGGAAGAAGAAAAAAACCTCTACATAATCACCACTGACCCGGCCATATAAACTGACTCATTAAGTTCAATATCTATCATATGTTTAGTTGTTTTTGCAAGCACTAAATTTCCATGAGAGGTAGTCTGCCAAACACACTTGCAGAATAAGTAATAATATAATCAAGAATATTAAAAAAATATTATTTTAGTTAAAACTAAAAATGGCAGAAGTTACCGGCTTATCTAATTCCGAAGCTGACGAATTATGCAAATCAGCAGATGCCTCTACTAAGGTCTGATTAAGATATTTGCAGACATTTTTTTTCTGATTTTATTAACCTAAAAAATGTAATTGCTCTTTTTAAGGATTTCCTGTTCCAACAGACCAT
Source organism: Tachina grossa (assembly GCA_949987645.1). Classification (NCBI taxonomy): domain Eukaryota; kingdom Metazoa; phylum Arthropoda; class Insecta; order Diptera; family Tachinidae; genus Tachina; species Tachina grossa. Next base: position 142,648,914 of record OX465278.1, read on the forward strand.
GTACCGCATTAAAGACCCCCGCAGGTCATTGCCATTTTACACCGGTGTTTTAGGCATGACTTTGTTGGTTAAATTGGACTTTCCAGAAGCTAAATTTTCCTTGTACTTTATGGGGTTAGTAATGAAAAGTTGCCGGAATAATTCGGCTTTTTAATTTTATTGTACGAGAATTTATTTAATATATTTCTTTCAGTTATGAAAATCCAGCTGATGTACCCAAGGATCAAAAGGAACGCACTAAGTGGGCCATGAGCCGCAAAGCTACAGTAGAATTAACTCAGTAAGTAAAGCAAGCTAGTTTGTAGAACAATTATTTTCCAAGTGTTTTTTTTTTCAATATCTACATGGTATATGTAGTATCTTAAGTAAACAAAAAATATTTTCAAGATAAAAAACGTTTCTGAAATTTACAGTGAAGCAAAGTAGCAAGGCATAACGGCGCGGCTGGCGGCTCAGCCGATTTTTGTTTAAGAAGCCAAACTGCCGAAGAAGCAACATTTACTTCAAGATATTTTGAAATTTTTTTGTAAGAAGCAACGCCAATAACGATAATTGCATTATAAAAAGGAATCAATAATGGAGCACAAAGTGTGCTGCCTCCTAAGTAAATTATATATTAATTTTTTAATAATCTTGTTATCTGATACAAACACAAACTTGAAAATCCGCTGATTCTGCCGATGATAGAAGATAATCAGGAGAGTTCCAATCCCGAGTTCCAATCATGACTATGTATTAATGAGAATTGTATTGTTGAACCGCAAGATTGGCACTTCTTATATAAAAAATTATTCTTTTCATCTCAAAACCCCATATACGTTTTCAGATTAAAAGAATAATTTTTTATATAAGAAGTGCCACTGTATATGAATTTTTATAATTTACATATTAATACAAATCGAATAAGAGACTGGAAATTTCAAAACTCTTAAAAGCGGTATAGAAATTCGAGGCGCGATCGAGCTATGAAAAGCGAAAATACTGATCGATCGAATTTTTATTTGGTATTATGACGAACATTCGACAAAGAATGTCCTTATTGTGAATATCACTCAAAGTGATTTTTAAAATTTGCAACAACTTTACCTAAAAAATAAAAAACAAACGTTTATAATAATTTTTTATAACGGGTGTTTTTTTAGAGGTATAGAACTTCGAATTGAAATAAAACACAAGAAAATCGTTTTAATGTCCATCAATTTGGCTTTATTGGAAGGATAATTTTATGCCATTAATGCTTAAATATGATATCGGGCATGTGGCCGCGGCTGGCTCGAATAAAGCCAATTCTACAGGTCCAATTTTCAACCACTTTTTCGAGCATATGGGGCCGTATGTTGGCAATAACGCCACGAATGTTGGCTTCCAAGTCCCCTAACGTTTCTGGTTTGTTGGCGTAGACGAGCGACTTCACATGTCCCCAAAGAAAATAATCCAATGGTGTCAAATCACACGATCGTGGTGGCCAATTGACAGGTCCATTCCGCGAAATTATGCGCTCATCGAATGTTTCCTTCAATAAATCGATTGTGACGTGCGCTGTGTGGCATGTAGCGCCGTCTTGTTGGAACCACAACTCATCCACATTCATGCCATCCAATTCGGGAACAAAATAGTCGGTTATCATGGCTCTATACCGGTCTCCATTAACGGTAACTGACTCTCCAGCATTATTTCGGAAGAAGTATGGCCCAATGACTCCACCAGCCCATAGAGCACACCAAACAGTCAGTTTTTGTGGATGTAATGGCGTCTCAAGGGTCTCATGTGGATTCTCTTCACTCCAAACGCGGCAATTTTGCTTGTTGACGTAGCCATTCAACCAAAAATGAGCCTCATCACTGAACAAAATTTTGCGATGAAAATCAGCATCGAGATCAATCTCATTTTCGGCCCATACACCAAAATCACGACGCATTGCATGGTCTCGCGGCTTTAATTCTTGCACAAGCTGGATCTTGTAAGGTCGCAAGCCAAGATCTTTGCGCAAAATCTTCCATAAAGTTGATGGACAAAGCTCTAATTGCTGTGCACGGTGGCGAATCGATTCATTCGGGTCCTCTTCAACACTTTGCGGCAATTGTTTCTTCGGTGCGCACTGTTCGACGTCTCTGCGGATGCGTATTATCACATAGAGTAAACGTAGTGCGAAAACGATCCATGGTTAACCGAATTAATTGCTCTGATGGACGATTATGTCGACCATAAAATGGACGGAGCTTGCGGTAAACTTCGCGAACTGAACCATTATTTTCGAAATAAATTTGCACGATTTGCAAGCGTTGTTCTTTTGTCAACCTGTTCATGATGAAATGGCAAACCAAACTAAATATTAATCACTTGACAGCTGACAAAATGGCCGCCAGTTAAAAAAGTGATGCCAACTTAAAGTTCTATACCTCAATAAAAAACACCCATTACTAAAATATTTCATCGAAAGCTAACAATATGAATTGAACATTCGATTTTCAATGTTCGATAGTCAGCGATATGATATTCACTAAAAAAATTAGTGCTTTTCATACATATGTTAAACTCAACTCGACCGTTCGTGTTGTGGAAACAGAGGGTAAATCTTTTTTTGGGGGGATGTTGGGATGGTTATAATCAGTATGAAAACACATTAACCAGTTTTTAAATTCGAATGCTATTACAATAATCTCGTCATATGTAATTTCACAAAAAATACAGTTTAATTAAATTTTATTTATTTTCAGCAATTGGGGAACTGAAAGTGATCCTGATCAATCTTACCACAATGGCAATTCGGATCCACGTGGTTTTGGTCACATTGGAATTATGGTGCCAGATGTTTATGCTGCTTGCAAACGGTAAGTTAAGTTTCATTACAAAAAACTAAACGACTGAAATAATAACGATTGCAATTATATTTTCAGCTTTGAAGAAATGGGTGTTGATTTTGTCAAAAAACCCGATGATGGGCGTATGAAGGGTTTGGCTTTTATCAAGGATCCAGACGGCTACTGGATTGAAATTTTCAATGCAAATACTGTTTGTTAGATTATTGATTTATATGAGTAATTAACAAACTTGAAGTGAAATTATATTGTTTTTAAGCATAATAGAGTAAATAAATTGTTGAAATTTTTTACACATTTATTATATTTGAAAAAATAATGCGATATTTTATTTAAATAGAATTCAAATTATGTAATACATAGATACATACATATATGTATGTATGTATGTTGTGTTGGCTTATTGGCAGAAAATCTGTTGTAGTACGGTTACAAAATAAAATAAATTAAAAAAATATTGGAATAAAATTATATTACAGCGATTGCTGTATGACCAACTCTTTTAAGAAAAGTAGGGACACTGTTATTCTCAGTCGAACACGAGAGTTGATGATGAACGCCAAATGTTGTTACTCATGCATTCATGGACTTTAATTATGTGTACTTATTGCTATTGTTATCAGCTACGCATTCATATATGTAAATAGTTAAGTTAGTGCTTGTCACAAATTGGGTAAATAATGATTACTTTTGATGGTAAATAAACAAAATTCTTGTATTGAAAAAAAAAAACGTTTAAACCAATTGGCATAATAAAGTTAATGTTGCACTTTTCAGTAAATGTTTGCATTGAGTAGTTATTTGAAGCCACAACTCTTGTAGTTAATTCACATTTAATAATTGTTTACAATATTTAAAATACAAATACAAAAAGGTGATAACAACAAAAACGTGTATTTAAAGAAGGAGAAGATGACGGAGACATGATGCGTTGGTTGGAAATTTTTTTGTTAAATGTTCATGTTTCTTAAAAATTACTACATGTAATTTGGGTTACAGAGCTTACAAAGTTTAGCCTAATCGAACCATAAACCAACAATAATATTATTCAGCATGTGTTCCCTATTTTTGTATGTAGTTTTGTAATTCTAATAAATTATTGGTAATTTGTCTATAAGCATTATCGTTTCGTAAGCTTCTTTGTATATGGTTGAAGTCTACTACTAAGTTGCCTAATCAGTAACGAAATGTGTCTAGACGTGATTAACCAACAGTAACAAACATTTTTGGAATAAAATATATTTTTACTTTTTCTATTTCATTTAACGCATACAAAATATTTTACTAGTTAATTTTTTTTCTTCTCCCAAAAAAAAAAAAAAAAAAAATAATCATGTTATGTCGATAACACTATGACATTTGCAGTATATCGAGCCTTATTTTCGATTTCATCGTAAGTGACAAAAATTAAATTTTTCAAGAGAATTTTTTTAAAAAAATATTTAAATATGTTTTTGTACGTAAATTGTTGCTTACGATAAATATTTACAGCCCGCATCTTAAAAGTTATCCAACAATTTTGGCATTTTTATAATTCTAAACTATGGACAGGTCCATAAAATTTTAATTTCAATAAAAAGTCTATGTTCGATAACATGTCGCTTACGATAAAATCGAAAATAAGGCTCGATATTAATAGTAAGAAGTTAAAAAAAACACGAAGATCAATTAATGTTGGCTTAAATGAATTTTCGGAATATTTAATTAGATAAAAAGAAGCAAGTTTAATCTCAAATCAAAACATATTGAATTAATAGTTTTTATTTTTTTCTATTACTTTTAAATGGAGTTAATCAATTCGATTCAGTAAGTGAAACATGGAAATAACTATCTTTTCGATCAAACGTCCCTACATAATTTAACATAACATAACAGAAATTCTAACCAATAATATGCTTCAAAATTATACATAGCTCGATAGCAGCGCCACCTAACGTTTCTAATAGTGACCTATCACTCAATCGCGAACCGAAAATACACATACGGTAAAAGTGAATTTACATTAAACAAATTTTCATGGAATTTTTGGAACGAAATTTTATTGGCTCAATTATGGATGGCAACTTTATTTGCTTTATCAGCTGGCAACGCAACGAAAATTAAAATTAGTATTACGTATAATGTATGTTTTATTTATGCATGTATGTATGTATGTATGTATGCACTCATTTTCCCTAGAGTTCCCCACCAACTCGCTCTATAGCTCAGAAGTTAGATACACAGAAAAAAGTATTCACCAATTAATATTTTCAATTAAGAATTTGATTCGATTAAATTTTTAATTGTATTAATTAATTTAAGTGGAAAAACTTAATTGATATTATCAAATTGTTTATAGGTGAAAATTTAATTAATTTTTTAATTGATATTACAAATATTTTGATTAATAATATTACAAAATCATTCATATTACTTTTTTGTGTAATAAAAGAAAAAAAGAACGACTTCCAATTGTTCATAACTTTTGAATGGAGGGACCAAGTATTTCCATTTTCCTCGACTATAATAATTAACTTTCAGACATTCCCAACTTGTCTAAACCACAGCACGGACAAAAATAAAAATAATCCCCCTTATTCCAGTTGTCGACATCGACGTCACTTTAACACAATACCAAAAAATTGGGCCTTGTGTACACGTTATCGAAAACAAATGACTCCTGTTGGCAGGTTTATGTTATTTTCTTGACCTTGAGGAACGGAAATAGATTGTCATTAGCACAAAATTGTTCTCGAGAGCGGTTAAACAAACTCCAATATTTTGATATTGTGTTAAAGTGACGTCGATGTTGACAACTGGAATAAGGGGGAATAAATATATATACATATAGTAGTAGTAACTTCCTTTAAATGCTTAATTATACTGTACAACAAAATCAAACTTTTCTCAAAATAACATTTCTTCGCATTTTGAAATTTTACGTTTGAAACTATAATTTTTATTTTGCTCTTTAGTACAACGAATAGGCATAGAAAATCATGAAACATGAAATTTTAGGTAAATAACAAATTTTATGTAAATAATTCTTTCTGCCAAAAAAAAAAAAAAAAAAAACGACTTCAATGCAAAGATCTGAAGCACGTGAAATATGCAAGATTGTGTGTTTTTCAGAACTCAGGGTGCATGTTAAGTCTTGCAAAAAACTGTAAAGTAGAACCACATAAAATAAAATATTAAATTTTAATGGGCGTAGCTCCGACAACTTTTTTAAATGGAGAATTTTTTGTCTATTTTATTAGAGCTCAAGGTGTGTGGTAAGTTTCATAAAAATCGGTTAGATAGAGCACCGTGAGCAATATTGTAGTAAATTTTAATGGGAGAAACCCCTCCTATTTTTTCAACTTTCAAATTGTGTAATTACAGGAACCAAAGGTGTTTGATAGGTTTCGCAGCAATCGAATAAGTACATCAAAAATTAAATAAAAAAAATTGTAGGCGTGTCCCCACTTTTTTACAATGGGACCAATGGGAAGCTATACCCCATACTCAGACAAAAAAAAATTACAATCAGCCTAAAATGTACCGAGTTATGAAGTAACACTGCAAAAAAAAAATAGATGAAATTATTTGCCGAACATTTGAAAACCCTCATCCAAATCTTCCTTTTTTATACTTTTTTTGAAAACAGCAAAGCTGGAAATTCAAATTAAGCATCAGAAATTAGCCAAAAGTTTAAATGTGATTAAGAATTAATTTTGTACTTATTCTCAATTACATATTAGGTATAGGATGTCTTTAGGAATATTAACGAAGTAATTGCAACAAAACATATACCTAATTTACATTAAGCATTTTTTTCATGAAATTAGTTGCATGAAAATTTTTTATTTGTCAATAGGAGGCCTGTAGGAGAAACTTATATCGAAAAAGTTGTCAAAAATGTATCAGAGACTCTTTCTATGCCCTTTTTTATATAAAATTCTAGAATAGAATTAAATGGAAAAAGTTGCGTGCAACAAAATTCATGAAATTTCATGAAAAAATGCTTAATGTAAATCAGGTAACAGTCCCAAATGTTGGTTTACACTGTTTTCAGGTTCAACTGGACAACAACCTGTTTTTAAACTACATATCGAGTCTTTGCTGCAAGAGAGTCATAACTAAAAAAATTGTTTTTTTTTTTTTTTTGTAGTTACACCCAATTTACATTGTGCCTTTTAAGTATGCCTTCACAGTAGAGGTGGAAAACTATCGATGGCACTATCGATAGTTAATTTTTTTGTGACTATAGATAGTTTTATTCTGCAATCGATTAAAACAATCGATATTTTTTAGCCACTATCCATAGTTAATGATACACCACTAAAAATGTAAATATGCTGCTTTTCATATACCAAAATAACTGAATGACTTAAAATCTGTTCCACTGATCTCACTTATTTTTCATACAATTATTTTAGTTTTCTTGTTTATTGAAATGAGAAATAAAGTTCTGTATTGCTTTCTTTAGTTTAAAAATTTGCTGGGAATTTTAAATGTAAATAAATACATTATATGAAAACCATACAACTTTGATACAATCGCGATTTTATCGTCGATATATCGATAGTTTTTTCAACTTTTGATAGTCTTGAATCGATATATTGATAAAGTTTTTTAAACTATGCAAACAATTTTTTGAATTTTGGTGAGAGGTGTTGAGATGCTCTTGGGGGTAAAACAAAAGTCACGAAATGAAAATTCGAGGGGATTTTTGGCATTTGTCTTAGCATTTTTCGTGCTTTCAGCACTAAGCGTGTATATACTCGTATACGTCAAAAAGGCATGAAGGGTTTAAAAGAAAATTGTCCAAACAAGACACGCTAAAAAGGCATAGTGTGAAATGGCACTTACGACGACTAATAATACAGAATTAAGATTTCGCATAGTCGAAACCGCTTTGTTTATCAATCAAATTTGACGTGGAATGACGGAAAATCTTTCCAAATTAAAGGAAAATTACATTTTATTTTACCATTATTAAATTGATTGGTAAATTCAAAACTTTTGCGTTATGACTCCCTTGCAGCAAACGCTCGATATGTATGTACATATGTCTGTTTATTATAATTTGCTTAAACATGAAGTTGTTTGTTTATTGCACACGCTACGAGTATGTAAAAAGGATATTTATTTTCAACGAAACTAGGAACAATATCAATAAACAAATTTAAACGCAAATAAACGCCGAAAAAATAAAAACAGTTGTAATTCGAATTTCAAAGTGTGAAGTTTTGCCAATAAAAGAAAGCCGGTAAAAAAAATGGAAGTATCCGAACCTTCAATAAGTATATTTTTCGTGAGTAAATTTTTGGCTCTGGCACCTTATTCTGTGAGTAAGACTTCCAAAGGAGTTTATGTAATACAGAAGAGTATTCCATTTGTATTCTATGCCTCGGCGTTAGCATCAATAATGGGTAATATTTATTTTAGATTTATGGTTTGCTAAAAAGAACCTCGGGACATTTTAAATATTACCATATAAACTCTATTGAAGTACACATTTTGAAATTTCGTTCGATACCGAATGCCGTAACTTGCCCCTTGGACATTTGATTCCTTCAAAATAATGCATACGATCTAAGATAAATAGATTTAGAAAGATGCGCACTTAATTATAAATATTTCCTCTAGCTAGCATCGCTATTAAATATATGCAAATATGGAACTTTCGAATATAGACGAAAGTACTACAGATATGTATGAAAAATTAAATTTTTTTATGCCAAACTGCAACAAAATTATGTTTTCAAGTGTTTTCGAAATTTCGAACATAATTTCGAATACTATATTTTATGTGAACTGCATATAAATTGAGTTTAAATTTTGTAAAATTTATTTTTTAAGCAAGTAATTTCTCACAAAGTAAAAAAGACAGCGCAATAAACTGGTAAAATCAATTATTAAAACAACTGTTTTAAGTTGTATTACTTAGATAGAAGAAAAGCAAAAATTATATTGAAAACTTAAATGCAGTGTCCAACAATCAGTTTAATTTATGAATTAAATAATAAATAATATTTAGGCCCATTATTACAACTTAAAGATAGTTAAAAGTAGGATTTTATCGGACGTATAAAAAGCTTTCCATTGTTGCAAATTTGATTTAATTTACTATGTGGGATAAACTTGCCTGTAATCTATCGCTCACTTTATTTTAAAGTAAAATTTTGCAAATGATAAAGTTTTTATACGTCCGATAAAATCCTACTTTTAACTATCTTTAAGTTGTAATAATGGCCCTTAATATTCTGAATTTTCGAATACAGCAGTAAGTAAATCTGTTTCAAAATACTATTGACATTTAAACTAAAAGATGTTATGCCAAAAGTGCGCAAGAATTTAGTTTTGAAGTATGTCCCGAAGTTTCGAACTTACATTCGAATATTAAATTATATACAAATAGCATATACATAAATTAAATTAAAATTATATAAAATAATTTTTGCAAGCAAATAATTTCTCCCAAATTAAGCAAAGGCAATGTTTTTAACTTCTCCTGTAAAGTTAAAATTATGTGACTTATGCTGAGCACACATTATGGGGTTTTTGTGACATCACAATAGTGTGTAATAGTGGCAATGTTTGTCACTTCCGATATTTTTCGTTGTGATGTTGTGTACGGTGTTGCACCCATTTTGAAAATGACAACAAAAGAAATGTCAAATGTGTACTCAACATTAGTTAGGGCCTTTCTACATGAGACCAAACTCATATTCGAAAAATCTAACGTAACTTAGATAGAGTACATATTAAATTTTATGTGAATGACATATGAATTGAGTTGAAGTTTTTTTTTTTACTAAAATTATTAGGTTCGTTCATTTCCTAAAAATGGTTACGAATTTGTAACAATTGTGACTGGAAAGTGTTCATTAACTCAAAAACGTTGGAAGGAAAGAGCGTCAAAACAGAGAAAAAAAAATTAAAAGCTCAGCTAAAAAAAATTTTTAATATATGAATGTATATAGCTATATATGAGTATGTATGAATTCATGTATGGAAATATATGGGATTATACATTGCAAAACTATTATATATGAACTAATATACGGACTAATATATGAAATGTATTATAATATATGAGCTCATATATGGAAATTTCATTATGAAGCTCTTCATATGTGGATCCATGTATAGAAATAAGATTTAATATATAGAGCCATATAAGAATGTATGCATACATGATATCTCACATAAGATCGTTTTTGCAATCAAAAAAGCTTGGATTTTATCACTTGTGAATTGGAAATCCATTAGCAAATACATACGGTATGCAAAATTTATATGCGTACCCTCAACGTTTAAAAGAGAAAAACTTTTGTTACAAACAAAAAAAAAGAAAAGCAATCTTGTATGATTTTATACATTGTGGATCAAATAATCATGTATTGGATCGAAAATAACAGAATTCTCTAGATAAGAAACAAAGTTAATATAACTGCAAAAAATTATACTGAAAGCTATTGTTACGACGGATTATTTATTATTTTATAATTAATTGCACTAGTTTTTAATCTGATTTCTTAAATTAAATTTTATGTACGAATATAAGTTTTGTGTTTTGAAATAATTGATTCACCTTAAAATGATGAATGAAATGACTTTTAGTTCGTTGGTCCAAACAAATGTTTCATTAAATACAACCTCCTCCCTGCTCAAAATCTACAAAAAGTAATTTTAGTAATTTAATTTATTGCACAGCAGTGCGCTTTTGTGAATCAATAGAGTATGAATATTAACTTTGCATACTGTAGAGGGAATATTTACACACACATGTATTAAAATGTATTAGCTGGGCAGCTAAAAAAATTATATATGGTCCATATATTTTTACTATATGAATGTATATAACTATATATGAATATGTATGAATTCATGTATTGAAATGTATGGGATTATACATGGAAATTTAATTATGAAGCTCTTCATATGTGAATCCATTTATAGAAATAAGATGTAATATATGGCGCCATATAAAAATGCATGCATACATAATATCTCACATAAGATCGCATTTGCAATCAAAAAAGCTTGAATTTTATTAATTCGATCTTTTTCCATCTTTTTTATCACTAGTGAATTGGAAGTCTGTTAGCAAATACATACGCATATGCAAAGTTTATATGCGTAGAGCCTCAAGGTTTAAAATATAAAAACTCGTGTAACAGAAAAATCTTTTTTGTTGATATTATATATTGTGGGTCTATTTAATAAATCAAATAACCAAAAAGATAATGCAGCCATTAAACAAAATTCATATAACTGAAAAAAATAATATTGAAAACTAGTGTTAGTATAAAAACGGCCCAGCTAAAAAAATTATATATGGTCCATATATTTTTAATATACGAATGTATATAAATATATATGAATATGTATGAATTCATGTATGGAAATGTATGGGATTATAGATGGCAAAACCATTATATATGAATTGATATATGGACTAATATATGAAATGTATTATAATATATGAACTCATATATGGAAATTTTAATTATGAAGCTCTTCATATGTGATTCATATATAGAAATCAAAACAGATTAAATTTTATTAATTCGATCTTTTTCCCTCTTTTTAATCACTGGTGAATTGGAAGTCTGTTAAAAAATACATAGGCGGATGCAAAGTTAATATGCGTAGAGCCTCAAGGTTTAAAAAATAAAAACTCGTGCAACCAAAAAATCGTACTTGTAGGATTTTATATATTGTGGGCCTATTTAATAAATCAAATAATCAAAAAGATAATTCAGTCATTGCATTTATAAAAAGTAACAGAATTCTCAGATATATTTAAGAAACAAAATTCATATAACTGCAAAAAAATAATATTAAAAACTAGTGTTAGTATAAAAACGGATTCATTTTTCTTTATAATTGCATAAGTTTTTAATCTGATTATATGTTGTGTACGAATGTGTGTATTGTATTATTTTGTTCGAACAAATGTTTCATTAAACACAACCTATCTGTACAAAATTGTACAAAAAAAATAATTTTAATAATTTAATTTATTGCACAGCAGTGCGCTTGTTGAATCAATATGGGGAATATATAGGGAATACAAATTCAGGTATGAAAATGTATGAATATATATTATCATATATGTCCATATACCCTAACTTTTCGGATCCGAACCATATATGGGATATCTATGCTCCATACATATTTTTTTAGCTGGGTATTATCTTAATTTTTTGTTTTTCTTTGATTAAGTCACATAGTAATCGACACTATTATAGTTTTAAATTTATTTTTGTTTTGATTTCTTTGTACTTAAAAGCGGAGTACGAAAATAAACGAAAGAAATTGGTTGATTTTGCTTTGTTTCGTTCTTTGAAGTAAGTGAAACAAAAACAAAACAAAAGCAATAAGAACAATTGCCGATCGGCTGTAAGTCGGCTAACAGCTGACCCCGGCCACAAACAATACATTCATTTAATCGTACGCCGCTAAAAAAGAAATAAATGGAAACGTTTTGAAATATTTTCAGCGAATGTGACATCATCATATAATATAATTTTATTGCATTGTTGTTTCACACGTGAAATTTGTTTTATATAACTAAGCAGTAAAGCTTTAACCGGGTGTCTCCTTTTTGTAATTTAAAATATTATCAAACAAGATTATCCGAAATACATCTGAAAATGTACAATTGTATCGTGATTTCCATCCATGGTTCTGACATGAATAAAATTTTCTTGCAAGTTTTTACAAGTAAAGCGTTCATTTACTTTTTCGTATCTGGGAGTAATTTTGTAAATTTCTGCCTTACTCTCTCGTTGCAAGTTTCTGCTAGGAAAGTAAATGAACACACCTATTATTTTTTTATATTTCATAAGAATCATTTTTTATAAATTGCAGACTTATGTATGTTATGTATTCTGATTGAAATCTAAATAATTATTTGATTTACATTTATCTTTTCATTTTTAGTATTTTTGACATACCGGGGCTTGCTTTTTGATGCTAACTCGAAAATTCCTGTAAGGTAATCATATCGTTACAAATTTTAAGCATTTGCGTTTATACGCGTATAACTAACTACTGAATAATCAATCATTACAATCACACTTTTTTAAATGCTACTTTCTTGAACTCAATATAAAAATCCCTGAACCTTTTATAAAATATCTACCAGCACCTCTATGCATTCAAGTAGTTCTTCCATTTATGTTATGACACAGGGTGAATTTTTCGTTGTATTACGGAATTTGTGTTTCTAAAAACAAAATGTTCTCTCTCCCTCTCTTAGCATTTTCGTGAACAGTAAAAATTATTAAAGGTATTCACGTCAACTCTTGCAACTGTGCAAAAATGCATAATTGCATTTTCTGACGTGAGCAACCCATTTTGTTTAATTGTCTATAAAGCAACACAATATGTGCATAGATGTATTGTACTTGTATGTTTGTTTAAATGCTGAAACGAAGTGTTGAAACTTCGCTGATTAATTTTGTAATGAATTCACTAATAAAAATATCAATATTAATAATATTGGTATTATTTAACAAAATTCTAATAACTATTTGATCCACAGGTCTTTTGAAAATAGCAAAATTTTGTATGTATTTGTTATTTGAAAATCGAATTTGAAGATTTCTTTATAATTTCTAGCTCAGAATTTTTAAATATTTTTTTAATTTTATAATTTTTTAATTAATTTATTTGTATCGAAAATATCTTCAACGACTTGTTTTTTCATTTAAAAGAAAAACATTTAGGAATTTCTGCGTTGTAATTTGGTGTAAGGTTGATTTTATAAGTACTTTTTGTCCATTTTTTTGGATTGGCAATGCCATAAAAAGTTGCACAACTTTGCAAAATTTACCCTGATAATCTTGCGCTTACTCAGGACCCTGACAATTTTGCATCATTTGTGCAAAATAATTTTCTATGCGGTTGTTGTTATATTTTTTGAAAATTTTGCACTTTTGCTTTTCTGCAACAGTGCAACTTTTGACGTGAATACCTTTATTATGTTACGATTTTTATTGAATACTCTCGTTTAAAAAGCAAGATCAAGTTGACTTATCATCTATAAATTTTTTTAGAGCATTTAGAGCAGAAACGTTTTATGGATATTGATGTTAAAGGTAGACCAACTCAGACGTCAACTGGTACTGCGGTTCGATTTAAACGTAGCCATTCATATGTACATATATAAATTTTTGACATCATAATGACGCAAAATATGCAACATGTCAACAATTTCCCAAAAATTAATCCAAAATGTTTCTTTAAAATAATTTCTTTTACATAGCTTACATATTAAAACTCTCTTCTAAATCTTACTATATTCATATTTTCTTTCTTTCATTAACTTAAAATGTTCACCTGGTCTTTAAATTTTCCTCTGAAATCTTCTATAATCACACGAAAAAATAACTATTCGCTGGCTTAAAACTTTTTATCGCAAAATCATGAATTTTATTGGAATTGCTACAAATTTCAAATATATAGAGCATCTTTTAGAATGAAATCGGCCACATCTAAAGTGGTCACAGCTTTAGATGTATCAGTGGTGGTGATGGCCATAACAGCTGGTGTAATATGCGGAATTGTGGGTTTAAATGCTACCAGAGATTTGAACACAAGATTAAGAAAGGTAAAAACAACAATGCAAATTTTAAAGGAATGAAACACTTGTAAGAAACAATATTGTTATAATAGGTCGATGATTCTTTGGGTTCGGTAACAAATTTTAAAATGGAACGTTTGAAATCGGTTGTAATGCTGTTGTTGCCAATGATAACTATAGCCATATTATTGGGTAAGCGTAGATAATTTGTACTAAACATTATTTTCATATATCACAAGTTAATAGATATTTTTATTAAAAAATCTCAAATTATTTTAATTTGAAACTTATTTGCTGGTGGTTCAGCTTTGTCTATATGCATTTCATTTCACACATTTTGAATAGTCACAAACCTCTTATCTTATGCAAAGGTTTTCAAAAAACTATTTGAGAATTCACAAATAATAATATTTTTGAAAATTACAAAAGAAAAATAAGCGAATAATGAATTTAAGTTAGTAAAATTAATAAATTTAATTTTTTATAAAAATATCTTTTAAATTATAATTCAAAAAGGTGAAACAATATTTACACATTAATTATTTAAAATTTTATATTTAATTTTTATGTCTTTTTTACAAAAGGTTTAGATGTATGGACTTGGTTAAGATTTGCAGAAACTACGCTAAAAGATGAAGAAAATGCTGGTACTTTTAACACATACATATGTACATAAACATGGTCATATAAAATCGGGGGTGTCTAATCGCCTCTTTCCATAACCAGCTGATTCGATCATATTTTTTTCAGTTTGAGAGATTATGGCATTCGCTATCGAACAATAATCAAACGTCATAATCTCAAACTGAAAAAACGTGATCGAACCAGCTCGTTATCGACGTTAGCGACGATTAGACCCCAGATAAAAATGTTGTGAGTAGATGGATGATCGTTAATTGCATCACAACCAATCAAAACGACAATTTTTAATTTTTAGCAAGTTACGCCTTTTTAGATTTTATATGACGATATGTATGTACATATTAGTGATGTAACGAATGTCAATTTTTGATATTCGTGAATACGAATGCGAATATTCGCGAATACGAATACGAATATTTCATGTAAAATTTATAGACATTAAATTAGGACTCTATTTACGCCTGCAATATGAAATATTAAAAGATTGTTATGAAAAAAACTTCATACTCCTGTTAGCGTACTTTAAAGTTAATAAAAAACTACCCAAAATTTTAATGATCGTCAGTAAATAATATTTGAAAATGATACAAAGTACAAATTTCTATAAAAACTTTAATGGATTCGTACAAACTAATATTTTTATCCATTTATTTAAATTTAGTTTAGGATTTATGCATTTATTTAATTAATTTTTTTGGAAAAATATTCGTATTCGTATTCGCCTGAATTTGACGAATACGAATGTTTCGTATTCGCATTAAAAATGGCCAAATATTCGGCAATTCGAATCCGAATATTCGTGCATCACTAGTACATATATAATTTTTGAACTTGAAAATACTAAAATGACAATTTCGTCAGTTGCACTAAAAAAGCTTTAAATATTTAGAAAAATTGGTATTCATTGTAAAACTTCAAATAGGAAAAAATGCATATATGTATGTACATATGTAATTTATAAACACATCTTTAATTCATTGACTTTCTTTAACCAGATTTGAATGTCCAATGGTATATACCGTTCTACAGTTTGTATTTCATTTTAACTTGTTTGCACATCAATTTTGCAAATACATCTCTAGGGTTAGCAAGACGTTTTGAGTGTGTAAATTCTATGCTTGAAAACTCATATTTACCAGGTAATCAGAAATGTTCCCGAAATTTTCAGAACACTTTATATATATGTATGTATATTTAGTTTAAATAATTAATGTTTTTTTTGCTTATTTTTGTTTTCAAGGTGAACGAAATAAAACTTCACAAAATCAGGAAAAAGTCAAGATCACAACAGTTAAAACTGCAACTTTAAATACGCCCACTGTACATGCCAGTTTATCAAAATTAGCTTCGGAAACATATCAAACTTCCGGTAAATGCAATTTATACTTATTTATATTAGGTCTGTTTATTTACTTTCCCAGCAGAAACTAGCCTCTCGCTGCTAGTTTTTGCTGGCAGAAATTTACAAAATTACTCCCCACACATGAAAAAGTAAATGAACGCTTCACTTGTAAAAATTTGCAAGAAAATTGTATTCATATCAGAGCCATGGATGGAAATCATGATACAATTGTACTTTTTCTGATGTATTTTGTTTAATAATATTTTAAATTGCATTTTTTTGTTAGAAATTGACATTTCATATGAAATTCTTTAGACAGTTTCATGTATTCTTACTATTGTTATGCATTTTTCATAATTTTTTAATGTTGTTCATAAGAAATACAAAAATGACACTTTCCATCTTATGCATATATGAGAAACAAATAAAATTCTTTGTCATTAAAATTGAATTTATGTGACTTAATCAAAGAAAAACAATAAATTAAGAAAATATGCTTTCTTGTTTCATACATACTCGTATACTTATTTTTTAAATAAGGAAATGCAAATTTTTTAGTTTTCCTTTTTCAGATATTTTTAAAATAGTTAATTTGAAAACAAAACATAGAACAGCTGTCTGGACAATTCTTTCAATTAAAAATTTTACTGGTAATAATTTGTAAGAATTTTTTTAACTCTTAATTTTTTTCTCTCTTTTGACGCTCTCTCCTTGCAAAGTTTTTGAGTTAATGAACACTTTCCAGTAACAATTGTTACAAATTCGTAACAATTTTTAGTAAATGAACAAAACTATTATTACTAGCAAACTTTTTTTCTTAATTGTAGCGAAAAATAAATCCATGTTGTTAAAAGTCTTAGCTGAGTGCCACGAAACGTTGGGTAAATGTATGAATATAGTATCAAGGTAAGTGCAAAGAATTATATCAATATATCGCCAACAAAGTTTAAGCGACATAATTTTCGAACTTCACTTTTTTACCAAAATCATTTGTTTACGATCTAAGACTGAAGATTTTTTGGCGGTTCTGTATTTGGCTAGCGCAAAGCTAGCTGATAGTTCATACTATTCATTATTCCACTATTTTAAAATGTGGAATTTTAATTAATATTTAGAGTTTATTGTACATACATATTTGAAAATTCGAACTTAATTACAATATTCGACGAAATAAATTAATGACCAATTTTCGAAAAAAAAAATTTCACTATAATATTCCATCAGGTAAAAAGTGCAAGGAAATAAGGTTTTCGAAATTTCGAACTTGAATACAATAAATAAATTTTATTTGGTATTAAATTATTTAGAATTTCCTACATTGTAAAATTTGGAGAAATAAGTGAGAAATTTGGAAACGCGATAGGTTTTGCATGTTCGAAAAACTTGTAAAATATATCGATGAAACAATAACCATAAATGAACACAATGTTGAATTTTTTAGTCACAAATATAGGGAATATTTTTTAAATAAATATTTGCATACCGCTCCTTTATTGCTGGTTTTGCATGAAATGAGTTCAAAGATTTCCACTACATTTTTTCTATTAATATAACTCAAAGAAACTGACAAATTTTCCTCGGTCAAGATGCGCGTTTATGATATGAGGAATTATTCCTCCCCTTTTTTCCGGAAAAAGGCGAATAGTTTGCTCATGTGAAATTTTGATTTTTTCCATACAAAACACCAAAGTTTCACGTGGACAAACTGTTCGCCTTTTATTCCCTATAATGACTTTTTTGAGATGTTGAGGGATACGTTCGAAATTCCTAATTTAAGGACTTCATTGCTAATATTTTTTTCATGCAAATATTTATACAGATTTTTTTTCAAATTTGAAAATTCGAACTCAATTTAAAAATTCGGTAACAATATCAATTTTTTCAGAGATATCCAAAAAATTCTAAATTTTAATTGTCCAGTCAGAGTTTATAAAATATAATACTGGAAGCAGGATATATAACCAAAAATATATTCAGTGAAAAAAATTTTAAATACTGAAGAGCTTGTTTGTTTTTTCAGTGCTTATGGAATGGCCGTTTTATTCATACTAATCTCTTGTTTTCTTCACTTGGTGGCTACATCATACTTCCTGTTCATTGAGCTTCTTAGTAAAAAGGATAACGGCTACGTTTGGCTGCAGGTGTTATGGATATTATTCCATTCTTGTCGCTTGTTAATGGTTGTGGAACCGTGTCATCGGGTTACACAGGCCTCAACCAAAACTATACATATTATATGTGAAATTGAACGTATAGTTCATGATCCGATATTAGCGGAAGAGGTAAAATTTAAGGCTAAACATTTTTATTATATAAAAATAATTTGGATACGAAAAATTTAAGGTTAAAAAGTTTTGGCAACAGTTACTAGTTTTTGATAGTGGATTTTCAGCCTGTGGTCTATGTCAAGTGAATCGTCAGCTTTTAACTTCTGTAAGCAACATATATTTTTACGTAAATTGTATATTGTTTTCTAAAATTTTTCCCTAAATTTTTACAGTTAGCTTCAGCCATAGCCACTTACTTGGTTATTTTAATACAATTTCAAAAAAGCAATGGCTGAGATGAACTGCTTACAGGAAACAAAAAAAAAAGTATTAAACTTTTATATAAATTTGTAAATGAACGTCATTTTAATAAAGTGGAAATTGTGTAAATTTTTTAAAAATTTGTTTCTATGATAAACTGAATGTTCAAAATTCCTAATGTTTGAAAGAATTATTGTCACAAGTCAGAAGAAATATCTACTTCCTACTTCTACATCGTACAATGGGGAAAATTTCAGCGAAGCGTCTCACACAGAAAATATTACAACACACCAACTTTAAAAACTTTCATCAAACATTTGTTTGGGACATTAAAAAAATAATTAGTTAAAATAATAATTGAAAAATAAATGAATAAATTATTTTCAATCATTATCAAATTATTTAAGTTTCTGATTTAGTTGGTAATCAACTTTATTGAGAATAAAAAGAAATGTTCTTCCTTTAGATCTGCAAGAGAAATGTTTGAAAGAAATTATAGAAAATAAAAAAAATAAAAAATAAAAATTAATTCAAACCTTAGATTTTGTTTATAACTGATTATTAACATCTAATTATTCGTTATAAATTTCTTAGTTCGGTCGAGTTAATAACATTTTTGTTCTTGTTCATATTACGGAAAAATGTGTTTTAAATGTCTAAAGGATTTTTTTTTTAACAATAGTTATCCAATCAAAAACTTAAGTAATTTTGTATACATAAAACTATGTACGAACGTACAATATATAAAAGTTAATATATAAGATATTTTAAAAGATTAAGAAATAATGGAGTTTAAAAACCTGTTTGGTATTGTTTAGATTCCAAACGCTGCTGTAACATTTCCAATTGACGCTTGGCCTCACATTGGGGGAAATTATTCATATCATAATATTGTGGAGAAAGAGTTAAAAGCCATTCAGCTAGAGGTGCAAATAGAAAATAATTAATACTTTTTCTTTTACAAGAGCATCGTAACTTACGTTTAACATCTGTAACTGTACGTATGTAATTTTTAGTTGTTAGCACAAATTCATTGTATATAACCCAATCGGGTTTGTGATCTAAACAGGTTGACGGATGCAATTGTACAATTTGATTATCTTTAATGGTAAGATAATGACCAGTGCGCTCTAAATGTGCCACTTGCATAAAGAATCCTTGTACTAAAGCTTTGCGTATATTAACATAGTAATCCTTAGAAGTGAATTCTGTGCTGCTGCGTTTCAAATTGAAGCGGTCCATGATGCGAGCTAATTGTTGGCGCACATTATCAGCTTGTTTCAAAGAACGGAAGTTAATGAAATTCTCATAACACCAATTTGGATCTTCACTGCCTGGAATTGAAAGATTTAAAATAAGATTATGAAGAATTCCAATTCATAGTTGCGTTGAACAACTTACTTTGCTTAAAAGCATGATAAACATTAAGTAAAGTCAAATGATCTCCATCAATATGAGCAAATCTCATTTTAGCCTCATCCGATGCCTTTTTAGCCTCGTTGGGTCTTACAAAGCATTGTGGTACTGTATATTGCCACCAGTCATCGATTATCATCATTATTATTGATTTCATTTTTTTCAAAACAAAAGAAGAGCATTTTGTGTTTGGGGGTATTTGGTTTAGTTTGCCAATTTTTAAAAACAAACCAATATTTTTTACCATTTACCCGTTGACACAAGTTGTTTTTTGTTTAAGAGTATTTTCATTTTGTTCAAAATTTAAGAGGTTTTAGTTTTTTTTTTTATATAAATATTGATGATAAACAATAGAAATAACACATCTAAAGTCAACTAAATTGTCAATAAAAGGAAGAAGTGTTGTAAAGGTATTTTTTCGCAAAAAGTTTCAAGAACGTTTTCTTTTTGTGGACACAAGTAAATATATTTTTTATTTTCACAAAGAAAATCTGACAAGTTGAGTGGAAAATTTTACGTGTAAACTTGTGTTCTTTCCAAACGCTATTGAAACTGAAAATTCAGTGGCGAATGCAAAAGACAAATGTTTTCCTATTTTTCTTTTGCACTTCTACTAAAACTAATTTCTTGAAATTTATCCTAAACGTTTCAATAATCAAGTAAATAAAATGAAAATAACAGCATAAGCTTTAAAGAATTTCCACAAATATTAGTCTACTATTTAGATTTCTCCTAAAAAAAAAGGTGAAAAATAAGTACTATGTACTTTGATTTGCCTCGAATATGAAAAAGACTCCAACTGGTAACAAAGTATAATAATTCCTTTTTGTCTGGTTATGCCAAAATTAGTTTTGTATAAATTAAAAAAAAATAATAATTGCGAAGCTATTTGTGCCCAACCGAAATTCGACCAAATCCGCATGGACAAACCGAAGTTGAACTTAATTAATTCACAATTGGAAACAAATTGATATTTTAGAGATCATTTAAATTTCTTAAACAGAAAAAACAAATTAAAAAAAAAATTTCAAGACAGCAATATTTTATAAAACAGATTTTGTATGGAAGGAAAGCCATTTTATGAACTTCTTATAAACAAAGCCTAAGAAAAACAAGATTTAAAAACTTACTTTTTTAAGAATATACATATTACACCAAATATACCGCCAGAATAAATATTATATGAATTATTATTCAAAATTAATTAATTATCAAACCAAAATCGAAATTAATAAGTCTTCTCAATAGAGTACTGTTATTTTTATTTGTAAACGTGTTTTTCACGGTTGGTTATTATCGTAGTTTTTGTAATACCCCTTTTCCACACGCAAAGTTTACTTTGCAAAGTCTTAATTCAGCTGTGTGAAAGACAAAGGTAGTAGTACAGTCTCTTTCTGTATTTCTGCCAGCTGAATTAAGACTTTGCAAAGTAAACTTTTCATGGAAAAGGGGTGTAACAAAGCCTATTTATTAGGTCTACGCAACCCTACAAAAACACAGCAACACAAACAACAACTTTGTGTTTCAGTTTTCAGAAACACACACAAACATGAACTGAAGTGGTGCAAACAGCTTTTGACAGTTAAAACACGAAAACACAGAATATCATCAGGACGATTGCGTTGACCTGATAAATAGGCCTTGGGGTGTAACAAATTCTCAAAAGGTCAAAGTCGACAAAATTTATGACGAACGCCGATTTTTTTTTCTTACAAATTTTTAGCCGATATCAATTCGATTATTCGGTCGGACACTAACTTCAAGTTTCCTAAACAGTTTCCACCTAACCAAGGAGCAATTCTTATGATTTCAAGGAATTCGACTTAATAATTATTTAAAAAATCTCACCCGACAGCATAGCAGTTATTGATAAAATCTCATTGGAACAATTGTGCTGACAACTGGCTATTAGCATTTTAGCCAGCTGTGGATCCAACGGAAATTCAGACATAACAGCACCCAAATCTGTTAAATTGCCATCATCGTCCAATGCTGCCAAATAATTTAAAAGCTCTAAGGCACGCATAAGTGTTTCTGGTGCAGGAGGATCCATAAAATCAAAATGTACTAAATCATCAATACCCAATTTTTTTAGTTGCAAAACAACGGTACCTGTAAAGATTGCATGAAAATAAATTGTAAATCAAAATTTTATATACTAAAGCGTTTTTAAATTGTCGCAATCATTTTTCACCATTATTCACCTAAATTAGATCTTAAAATTTCCGGATAAGTATTGTCCTGCATTTCGTTTTTATAAGCTTTTTCGGTATAGAGACGGAAACATTTGCCTGGACGTGTGCGACCAGCACGACCAGCTCTCTGTTGGGCTGATGCCTTTGAGATGGGAGAAACCAACAAACTCTCCACACGTATACGAGGATTGTATACCTTTTGTTTAGCAAAACCCGGATCAATGACGAATACAACGCCATCAATAGTAAGAGAAGTTTCAGCAATATTGGTTGAAACCACAACTTTACGCCCAATGGCGCCACTAGCACTGCGTGCAGGTGCTGGTTCGAAAATGCGTTGCTGTAAAGCTGGTGGCAAAGTCGAATACAATGGTATACATTTGAGTTCACCAATTTCTGTACCCAAATTATCGATTTCACGTTTAATACGTTTACAAGCCTCTTCAATTTCTTCCTGGCCTGTCAGGAACATTAGTATATCTCCTTCAATATCTTCGCACATGTGAATCTGAATAACGGTACGTATAGCAGCTTCCAAGTAGTCACGCTCCGGTTCCGGAGTATAAAAAATTTCCACAGGATGTGTTCTACCGGGCACATTCATTAGAGGTGCATTATCAAAGTACTGCTGGAATTTACCAGCATCTAAAGTGGCAGACATCACCACTAATTTTAAGTCGTTTCTTTGACGTATAACCTCTTTTAAAACACCCATTAGAATATCGGTAGCCAAAGTCCTTTCGTGAGCTTCGTCCAACAATATTACTTGATATTGTTCTAACATAGGATCGGACATAGCCTCACGCAACAACATACCGTCTGTCATATATTTCAACAAAGTTTTCGGGGAGGAACAATCCTCAAAACGTATGGAATAACCCACCTCTTCACCCAAATTAACATCCATCTCCTCTGAGACACGTTGGGCTACCGACATTGCGGCTACACGACGTGGTTGAGTACACGATACACCTCTCTTGCCCTTAGATACGGCATATTCCACACACCACTGTGGTATTTGTGTAGTCTTACCTGAACCTGTTTCACCTACTAGTACTATGCACTGATGGTTATTCAACAAACGCATAAAATCAGCTTGATACTCAAATACCGGTAGAGTTATACGTTTCTTGTACAATTGTTGAAAACGTGCTGAATAGGGTTTCAAATTGAAGGGATTGGTTGAGCCCGGTGTCTTTGTCATCGAACCCACCAAACCGCTAGGTGCTCCAACAGTTACAACCGGAACAATGCCGGAAGATGACCCGGATGAAGTTGCGGCATCATCTCTGCTTGAAAAATAATATTCCTTTATTAGTCGCCATGTTTGTACACCTATGTAGGAATTTTTCATTCGTTGTCGACCATGTTGTACTTACTTTTTCAATTTGGACGTGTATGTTTCACCGACTTCAATGCGTCTTTTCGACATGTTTGGTATAAATTTGAGCAGATTATTTAGAAATTAATTATTGTTAGCCCAAATCTTTTATTTTCACAAAATTACCCAAAAGACGATAAGTACTTTCAGAAGACACGCGTTGTTGTGCTTGCACGCGATTTCACCAGCGTTTATGAAGAAAAAAGAAAATAAATTCCTAACATGGTTGCAAAATTAAGTATTTTGGCAATATTTATTTATGCCACAGTTGTTTCATATGTAGCCTTTTTCAGCGATTTTTGTCGGCAAATTATTTCTTATACGAACCTTTTGAACTGAAATGTATAAAAATTTCCATAATTTTAATGAAGATCAACTAAATATAATATTATAGATAGAATAGAAAATCTTTCTTTAAATTTAATTAACTCAAACTCGTTATATATTTTTTTTCAAGATTTAATTTTACACAATCATGTTCTGACTTCCGAATCATTTCCAAAAATTTTCTTGAGAGTTCGGATGTAAAAACACCTGTTTAAGTTTAAATTTAGAAAATACAAATTGATAGTATGTGTTCTAGCATTCGAATTAAAAAATATATTAAAAATTTTCTGATTTTTAACCCCCGACTAAAAAAAGGGGTGTTATAAGTTTGTAGTGTGTGTCTGTGTGTCTGTCCGTGTCCACGTACAGGCCAAACTGCTGGACCGATTTTCATTTAGTTTTTTCTGTTTGAAAGATGACTTGATCGAGAGGATTCTTAGCTGTTTGAAGAAAATCGGTCCAGACGTTTAGAAGATATAACATCTTTTCTGAAAAAAGTCGGGGGTTTTTAAAATTTTTAATTTTTGTTATTTCAAAAATTATTCATAATACTTTTCACAATTACATAAAATGCGATTCTCGTTGCTATTATGAACATTGTTTTATTTCATTGTGCCTATGAAACTTTTGTTTTTATGATATTGAAATATTTCATGTAAATAAATAATATTAATTATTATTTATGTACATATTGCAAGGAACTCGGTATGAGCATAGGTAAAAGAGTTTAAAAGCTTATCGCTACATAATTAAACTTAATATTTTTCTCTTCTTTATTGGATAAAATTTGCGCTTTCAATTGCAAGGTCCGTTGGTTGTTCCGAATCATCGGCATAAGCAGAATTTAGGACAAACTTTACTTCAACCCTTAAAAGTTATTACTCGTTTCTTCTGTAGAAATAGGGAAATGTGTTATACCGAGCACGACTCCTGTTGAACTTAAATATCGAACAGTGGCTGTGCTGAGTAAAGGTTTTCTTTTTATCTTGCCTGTAGCCTTTAATGAAGAAAACCTTTGCCAGCCATTTAGTTCTGCAGAAGCCTGGATACGCAAAAATATTTACTCAGCAAAGTTGTTATTCGACATAATCAGCAGAGAAACCCCTTTAGTCCGGCAAACAGCTTCGAAGGCTAAAAACTTATGAAGCTACTGTTTGATATGCTCGTAAAATGTTATGTTTTTGCAAAAGGCAAATGATGCCCATCGTGACATTATGGACGTTATTATTTCCTTTTTTAAATGCTACCGCGCATATCTTAAACCACCGCAATTAATTTTCCAAATTCTTTCATCTGAAAATTCAGCATGACCCAAAGGCATTACCTATATGTACCTCTCTGCACTTTTCTTCTCTGGACTTGGTACTCACTGTCTGCAGACGCATCTGTTAATGTATTTTTTTATTAACTGAATTTCGGAATTGTCGCTGATTATGTACTTAAATTTCGGACTTGTTGTTAACAAATTCGACATCCTCTTAATAATTTAAAATCAAAAAAAATTGATTTTTGCTGTTGCGCATGTTTTTTCTAGCTTCTTTACTGTTTTTCACCTAAATATTTTTTGTGTAAAATAATTTATCATATCAAAAGTTTTTTATGTTTTTTTTCACGGTTACACTAAACGAGAATCGACAGAGTTATTTAACTGTGAAAAATTTTGTTCTATTACCCTTTTTTTCATAATGAAAATGTATTTAAATTCTTTTAAATTTTCACCGAACGGGAATCAGAAATGCTATGAAATCGTGAAAAAACTTTTCATTTCATAGTTTCACAGAACGAGAATCGACCCCCAGGTAACTTGGGAGCCACACGTTCAATTTTTGCCTTTCAATTCCATTCAATTTGCAATACACTCACACTTTTTTCACTAACTTGAAGGTTACACGATCAAGTTTTGCCTTTCAAATTTCAATACATTCACACTTTTTCACTAATACATTCACACTTTTAGAATTTGATTCTACTTTGACTTCAAATTTTCTTTGCAATTGTGCGTTCAATTTATAGGAAAAAAAACGACAGCAATTTCATTGAGCATACTTTTCGTTTTTATTTTCAAATTTTCTGCCGACATAGTATTTTTGTGTTCTTTTATTACAAATAATATTATATTCCACCGAAAATTTTTAATTACACTTAAATAAATATGTTTAGGAACATAAATAAAAAGTATAATGATGTGTTGCGATTTATAGACATACATATATAGAAGCCATGAAGTTTTGTTATCTTAAGCTGTTTTTTTATCAACGGCATATTGAAAATAAATTTGCTTGGAAATAGTGTGCAGCCTACGTCACAGCTTTCAATTTAAACGACTTTTGACAACCAGTATGTGTGAAAAACTTAAAAGAAAATCTTGGTCGTGTAACTGTAGCGTAACACAAGCAAACTTTTTAAATTGAAAACTAGACTGCTTTCAAATTCACCTATCCATTTATATGGCAATTTAATTTTCAATTTGAAAAGCAGGTCAAGTTACAAATTTAAGTTGTTTCTTCGTCGACGGCATTTAAAAAATGAAATTGATTATCAATTTGTGTCACAGCTATGAACTTGACACACATTATGTGTGATGAAATTAAAAGCGATTTATTCAACGTGTGGCTGCAGCGTAATCTCCTTTCAGCCAGTCATGATCAGCTTCCGGTTTCTTTGATGTCAAGTCAAGCAAAAAAAAAAAAAAAATTTGTCAGCAATAAATTTTACCCTAAGAACTCTAGGTTTCCACGTGACATGAAATTTTGTTGTAACTTGAAGTTATAGCTGAGTTGTTAAAACAAATGCACTAAGAGTAATGTTATAACTTAAAAAAAGCATTAACCTGACCAGTCCATTTTATGTCAGGTGAAGACCGCAAGTAACAAATATACATCATGCGTAGTAGAATTTGTTTATATTATTCCCTATATGTACATGTATGTATGTATACATATATATCTGTATAAAACAATGCACTTATAAAACAGCCGTTTTTTATTAAAGAAAATGACGATTTTACATTTTCGCTTATACATATATTAATTATGGGCTTAACACGGGATAATTTCCTCCTCTCAAAAAAAAAAAAAAAAAAAAAAATCCTATTCGATAGAAAATTAAAAGAAAAATTTAAATAAGGAAGTTTGTGGCAAGCCTTAGGTTTCGAGTTGTGGACCTTTTCATATAAAACTGTGATTGTGCATTACATTTCTGAATGTCACGGGGCAATATTGGTATCAATTAACAGTTGTGAAAAGGATCTTTAGTAAGTACCGCAGTGTTGGGAAAACCATGGTGGAGAAAATCTTTGAGCCCGTCCCAAGGCCGGTTATACAAAGAACCCTTGCTAAGCCGCGGCGTGTTGAGAAAAGCCTTGGTGGGGAAAATCCTTAAGGCCAGCCAAATTCCGTCTATACAATCTTTAGTAAGCAGCGTCGTGTTGGCACAAACCATGTTGCAAAAAATCCTTAAGCCCGCCCAAAGGCTGCCTACATAAGGAATCTTTAGAAGCAGTGCATTGTTGGGAAAAACCAGGGTGGGGAAAATTCTTAAGCCCGACCAAAGGCTGGCTATGCAATGAATATTTAGTAAGCAGCGCTGTTTTGGGGAAAAATAATGGGGGAGGAAATGGGTTGAATTTTTTAAAAATAGCAAAAAATCCTTAAACATCTTAGTCCCTGTCCAGACTTGCAATTTTTGTTGCAGCAATTCTTGAGTTTATTGGTGAGAGGGGTGAGAAGATTGGGGAGGGGTACACAGTTTCATGTGCTCTGCAATTCTCTTTTGATTTGAAATACGTAATTAAGTGCGTTCGAGAACTCAAAAATGTTTAAAAAATTTTACTATTTTTTACTGGATTGCGTTCGAGTACACAAAATACAGTAAATGAATGCGAATTGAGAGAGAAAAATGACGAGTTCATTTACTGAGTAAATGCAAGTTTTTACTGGACAAATTTTTGCCAGTAAAACATAGTAAAACGAAACCATATGTTTTTAAATATAAACAAACAAAAGCAAAGGGAAACAAAAATTTTTAATTTTTGATGAAATTTTTAAAATAACAAAAAACAAATGTGTTAAGTTATAAGCGTTATAACATTTATTTAAGTTTGATGTTAGAAAAATATTCGGGTAAGTTATGCATTCCACGTGAAATTAAAACGTGCGGAATTTCCATAGAATTGTTGGAAATACATATGTATGTATGTACTCATGTATTTATAATAACAATGCTATTGAATTTCCGAACGATTTAATTTCACATGGAATTCAGAACATAACCGATTATTTTTAAACGTGAATAATGTTAATAGATTATTATATTGAAATTTTTGTTTATACTTACACCTAATTCACACGAAGACTTTTATGAAGTCTATTTTTCGACGTCACATTTTGTTTGTTAGCGAGCGGTGTAGAGAAGAAAGAGGGGTAGAAAAAATGACTCGGTTTCTGTTTTCCATAGTTTTTTTCATATTTCTCTTTACATTGCTCTTGTTGTTATTGTTGTTAAGTTTTAATGTTACTCTTCTATCTTATTGTAATTTTTTATTGTTACTCTTCTGGCTTATTGGCTATATGGGTGAAGAGAAGTAAAATTAGACGTCCAAAAAAAAAAAACATCGTATGAATACAAGGAATTTTTGGTAGCAACTTCAAAAGAGAATTAAGAAAAATAGACGTCAGAAATTTCACCGTGTGAATTAGCACTTATCGTCAGGTCGACGGTTCCTGGTTTGCCGTATGGAACATTTAAAAAAATTCACTTTGTGTACTTTTTTTAAATTCTTTCCCAGTTTTCCGTTGTCTTGAATATATCATCCTAATAACTTCTCACGTTCAGGGTAAAAAGCTTACAAGCTTTAACGACAAGAAAGTTTCTATCGCTTACTTATATTTAAAACAAAATCAAAATAAAAAAGATTATTTTTGTTTTCAATATACATATGTAAGCTATAGAAAGTTTCTTGTCGACATCGTGGACCAGCCAAATAAGTTTAAATAAAAACATATGTCCATATCTATTAGTTTTATTATTAAACAAAATGTTCTATCGTGTATTTCATATGTATAATTTTTTAGCGCCAAAATGGGTAATCAGCTGTTGTATATATTTTACTGGATTTTACAATTTTTCCGTTCGCGTACTTTTAGATGCAAACTTTTTTATTGAGAGTAGTTTCTTTAAATTACTCAGTATTTACTCAGTTACTGGATTTTACTGGAAAAGTACTCAAACGCACCTATTGTTAATTTCAAGTTGTTAGTTGTGTTTGACGTTTTTTATAATTTTATTTCTTCAGTTGTATAAAAAAACAAAATATATTAGAAAAAGTAAATAGAATTGTTAATTTTTCAGGGAAATTTGTGGTGTAATATAATTTTTAATGCATAATTGAAAAATTAGAATTTCATAATGTATACACTTCTGTAATTTCAAAGTCTGGACGATGACTTAAAAGCTTAAATGGAAAATACATCATAAAATCACAATTTTGTACTGGAACTTTGGATTCCCATAACTCGGAAACTAAGGCTCGCCGCCAGTTATTTCATGTAATTTTGTTCTTTTTATTTATTCTTGAGAGGATGACCTAAACCCGATTTGTTCCTAATTATATTATATATAGCAAGTAAATTTTTTATTTTAGTAATAAGCAAGATTATAAAAAGTTGTATGTTTCAAACATTAATTCAACGGATATGTAAATAAGCGATTTTTAAGCTTTACAGCAAGTGGCAACGCTTTTAGAGGAAAAATTCACCACTAACAACAACTCTGTTAAATACACCTGAAAAATATTGTTTTCTCCAAAGCAAGTAGAGGAAAAATTAGCAAATCAATTAAACAAAATGGGTATAAATTAGGAAGGAGGAAACCTGAAAAAATAAGTTTAAAATTAAGTTATTGATGGATAATTAAGTATTAAATAATGGAAATTCCAATACAAGTTGCAGTTCGTATATATCCAAAGGGTTTGGAAAAACCACAGGAAGAAACGAACTTCGAAACGCCAGATTTAAAAGAAAATGACCAAAAACAGGATAGCAATGGCAATTTGAAAAAAGAACCTACTAGTGTTAAGTGCATTAACAACAATGACAATGACGGTGATAAGGAAACCAAGTGTTGTATACAATCTATACCTTTGGCTGCTACTCAACCCGGGTACATGGCTACAAATGGTATGCCAGCTTGCGTTGGATTATTAGATAATGGTGTTGGTATAGCAGCCGGCCTTATACAAATGGGTCCCCACTCATTTCCAGTAACACATGCCCTACCTCTGAATTGTGCTCAAAATCAAGTATATAACCAAACTGTATTTCCTTTGATAAGTCTATTTATGGAAGGTTTCGATGCATCAGTTGTTGTTTATGGACAAAAGGGGTGTGGTAAGACGTATACATTATATGGTTACGGTTTTGAATGTTCATATGCGGAAGCTGATCAAGGCATTGTGCAACGCTGCGTCAGGGAAATATTCACGTATATGACCAACCATCCAGAACGCACGTATGCCGTTAATATTGGCTGGGTAGAGATATGTGGAGAAGTCATACGTGATCTTTTGGGTGTGGGTAATGTTCACTGTATGAATTTCGCCGATGTTTTCCATTGGCTACAAGTAGGTTTGCAGTCCGTGGCTAATTCAAAGATGCAAATGGCGCATACCCTTTTCACATTAACGATGGAGCAGCAGTGGGTTTCAAAAGAAGGCCTAATACAACATCGTCTATCAACAGCCTCATTTTCAGATCTTTGTGCAACAGAACGTTTGTTTGTTGTAAATTCTCTAGATCAGCCATCAAGTTTGCCCAAAGATTTAGGTTTGCAATCATTAGAGAACGTGGTGAATACTTTAACCGATCCTGCTTTAATGTATAATGCAAATGGCAATATACCGTATAATCAAACAACACTTACAACATTGCTAAAAGATTCGTTTGGTGGTCGGGCTCAAACACTTGTCATACTGTGTGTTTCTCCCTTTGAGCGTGATTTTAATGAGAGTTTGTGTAATCTACAATTTGCGTTTAAAGTCCAATGTGTGCGCAATTATGTTGTTATTAATACATTTTCCGATGACAACACGCCTTTATCGCCTGAGGGCATTTTGCCGGAACTGGGAGGCAGAGGAGTAACATCAGCGGGTCTCACGCCACCAGTGCCTGATACACACTTTGGTTTACAATTTGCGGCAAGTCAATGGTTTAAACTAGTTTCTAATGCAGAAGGGTTATTTTCAAAGTTAGTAACATTTTATTTCGTGAATTTAAAAAACTTAAAAAAATAATTTTATTACAGACTTATATCTTCCAACTCGATAAGTGATGCCGAAAAGGCACAAATTGAAGAATGGTTATTTCTTAAACAAGAGTGCGAGGAATGCCTAAGTTCCAATGAGGTCATACGCAGCGAAAAGCAACTCAAACCAATTCAGGAAGCGGATGAACCCGAGGAATCTAACAGTGAGCCAGAAAACTCTTGCCAGCAAAATTCTGACAATGATTCTGATTCAGAATCGCAAAGGCCCGACTTGGAAGAAAAAATTGAATTACTTATGGAAGATTTAACCATAAAAACTGATGATCTGGTAAAAACTAGGTATGAAGAATTCATGGAAAATCATCCAAAGGCCGTTATGGATTCACAAGAAAGTTTCCAACAAAATAACAGAGAACACAAAGAGGAGGATAAGGAGTTGGATGAAAGAAGACAATCAATAGGTACATTAGGTCGTAGAAGATCTATACAACCTGGTGCTACATTATCGAGTGCTGAAATTGCTATGCTGAATCGAGTAGCTGGCGCTAAGCAGCAGCAAAATCAGCAGCAATTGCAAATAGCAAATGATGATTTTATAGACTCATCTGCCGACATGAGCAGTAACCTTAGAAAAAATCTTAATTCTCCCATAGATATGATACAAAAGAAATTACGTAAGTTGGACACGGATATAGAAGCTCGCCTTCGACAAATTAAAGAAGTTGAAGAAACCATGCAATTGAAACAGAATATCATAACAGAACTTATTAAAAATAGTGACACGCGCACTACAGCCAAGCAAAGATTCCATAAAAAAAGAGCCAAGTTGGAGGCAGAATATGAAAAGACTAAGAAATCATTAGCCAAGGCTTTGGTTCAACAAAATGACAAGCAAGAAGTGGAACGCTTAAAGGCAGTTATCACACACTTGGAACAAAGACTTAATGACCTGACATCCATAAAACATATTGCAGGAGAAAGTAGTCAGAAAGTTAAGAAACTGCAGCAATCTATACATGAATCGAAGAAGGTCATCGATGATTTGCAAAAGAAAATGAAGAAAGAACGTAAACTTAAAGAAGCCTTAGAAAATGAATTGAAATCGTTGAAGGAAAAAGAAAATTCTAAAGCATTAGTTAAAATAGAACAACATCAGCCACTGTCTGAAGAAAAAGGTAAACATTTAAAAGAGGTGCAGGCGCGCATATCTCATCTGGGCCATGTCTTAAAAGAAAAATCCGATAATTTAGAAGTTTATCACGACGATGAGCAGCGTGAGGGTTTACGCCACGAAATACGCAATTTACGAAGAACCAGAGATCATCTTTTGGAACAAAGATGTTCTTTGGATAGGAAACTGAAACGAGATAAAATATTGAGTCATAAAGAAGAACGCAAGTTATTAGAATGTGATGAAGCCATTGAGGCCATCGATGCGGCTATTGAATTTAAAAATGAGTTAATTTGTGGCCATAAGTCCATTGATACTAGTGAACGCATACAGAGAGAAAAGGGTGAGCAAATGTTAATGGCCCGCCTCAACAAATTGTCCACTGAGGAAATGCGTACGCTACTTTATAAATATTTTACGAAAGTAATAGATTTGAGAGATTCTTCACGTAAGTTGGAACTGCAATTAATGCAGTTTGAAAGAGAAAAGGATACTTGGGAATGGAAAGAGCGTGTGCTATCAAATGCTGTGCGCCAGGCTAGATTAGAGGGCGAGCGAAATGTTGTATTGCTACAAAGACAGCATGAAATGAAATTAACTTTAATGTTAAGGCATCTGGCCGATGAAACATCCAACAGTTCAGCCTCCTTTAGTGATCAGTCGCTGAATAAGTCCTCACCAAATTACTATAAACCGAATTCCAATCATTTGGCTTTACAGACTTCCAACTCCTCTACAACTTGTTTTACAGACTCTGAATATGAATGGCCTACTGCTCATGGCGGAAAGATGGTTAAACCATCCGCCAGCAAATTAAATGATATGGAAATATGTCCCATAATTGATACCTCTTCACTGACCAAATATAAACCTTTGGATAAATTCAAAGAAAAAGAACGCGACACGAAAAATAAACTTTTTTCTAAATTTCAAGTTTTGACTCGCTACGCAGCCAGTCATAGCAATCATAATAATGCAGATGATACTTCTGGACCGCCGTCAACTTCTACTCAATTGGCGAGTGGGGGTGCCGGTGTAGGTGGAAGCGGTAAACGGGTTAAAGACAAAGATCAATTATTGGCGGTCATACCTCAAGGGAATTTGAAAAAATTATCCACAAATGCGTCAAATACGAAAGTGACGAGACAAAAGAACAAAATTATCATTCAGGATAATTCGAGGAAAAATTAAGACGTTCTTTTTTAAATTGGAAAAAGGTAACTTTATTATTTTTTTTAATAATTTTTTAACCATAGGAATATTTTTTTGGGTTATAAAAAAAACTTGTTCGTGTGTTTTCTATGTATTTTACCTGGTTTTATAAATCTGTGTATTTGTTGCTTTCTTGGGAATTTTTAAATTTAAGTTTAATTCGCACTTTTTTACGAATTAATTGCTGGATGACTTCAAAAAATGCTCTAGGCCGACCTCAAAGAGTACTGCTGTATGGTACACAATCTTTAGTTTTAACTGGAGATGTTTTTTTTAACACATTAACATTTCTTTTTTTTCTATAATTTTATTTTTTTTTTATTATTTTATAGCGTCTAATTTGAATTAATTTTTTATTTTTACTTTCACTGAACTTGTTTCAATAGCTGAAGAACAGCTCTAGCGTCATCGTAATTATTTCTTGTGTGTGAGATTTAGCCTTGGAGAGTTTTGCGTCTCACTCGCACTTGTTAAAGCTACTTTACAAGATCTTCATTTTATATCTGACTTTTCAACTACATATACGACTCATATGTAATTTGGTATGTCTGTCAAAATCGCCAGTTTGCAGACAACTTTTAATATTTGCTTTCTAATGTAATTACATCTGACGTAACCTCTTTCTTTATATTTTTTCAATCACAAACACTGTTAACAAAACAGCTGATGCCAGATCAAAATAGAACGCGCTCTAATTGAAATTTTATCATCTGACATTGTCGCCTGACTTAACAGATGCAAAGTTTTAATGCTTTCACACGACATGTACATTAGTGTCCTGCACAAGGCTAAACAACACTATTGGCAAGACATTTGTTTCAGTTGTTTGTCTTGCCAACAGTGTTGTTTAGCGTCTGTTTTAGACTATTTCGCTGTAGTAAAGCATTTAAAAATCTCTCATGTCTTGAAAGGTCTTATAAATGGTCTTGTGCAGAACACTAATGTACATACTCGTATGTGCGTATTTTGCAGTGGGAATTTGACATGTCAGATCTATGAAAGCTGCTTAAACACTGGATTTAATTGTCTCAGTGAAGAAGGCATGTCTGAATACAGTATTATGGATACCTCCCACTAACTGTATCGCTTACAGTTATTTTGTGGTATTTTCCATTATCAAGGCAAACGTTTTTAATAAGATTTACATATACTGGTGCAGACCATAAAAAAGAAGTTAAAAATTTATTAAGAGAATATTAAAAACGTATTCTTCCTATGCTCAACGCTTTTAAATTTATTTAAAAAAAAATATTTAATCATAATATTAATGCATTTAACTTTTCTTTCTTTTTCAGTTAATGTTGCGTATTTTGACATTACAGAAATTTCTTTTTTGATATTCCTATTAATTTTAAATATTTGATTTATGTATTCTAAACTATATTAATCGTTAATATATTTTGTATTTAAAAATAATGTTCTATTCGAATGAAGGCCTAAGCCAATGGAAGAAAGTCACACGGTTCTGAATGAAATCGTACTAAAAATTTATAATTTTTATAGAAATGTTGTTTTGTTTTCTATTAAACTTTCTATTCGTGATGCCGTTCGCCTAAAAATGGTGCTGGGATGCAGTAATTCGATTTGAAGTATATTGTTTTAAGTATTTAATGTATTTTTTTTTTTATAATGAAATTAGTATTATAAGTTTTTAGATGTATTGTTTGTAAAATATTTCGTTTAAGTAATCGATTCTGTGAAGCTTAAAATAGTTCCGTTCTACAATTCATATTGAAAACAACAATACGATAGGAAATTTGGTTTTTGCTTGCAATATACATAAATTGTCGAACGGAAAATATTTTATGTTTTAAAAAGTCAGCCAGTAAGTTTTTAACAAATACTTAAGTTGAAAAATTTCTCAAAAATATTTTAATAAGAATAAAAAAGGCATTTATTTTAAATAGTGTATAACTTTACCAAAAAAAAAAGAAAAAAATTAAAAGGAAATTTTAATTTTAACTTTAGAACAGTAAACAGACATCCTACATGCAGACTTACGTCCCCGCTTTTCATAAACGATTATTAAAGTTACGGTCTGTCCCACGATGTCACCAGAAATCGTTCGATCGGTAATTTTTATTAAAAACAACAATAGCATTAGAAAATTTGTTGTTGTTTTTCATATAAGTATTCGATCGAACGATTTCTGGTGACATCGCGGGACAGGCCGTTAATGTTGGTTTAACATACGAATTTTGTATGATAAACCCGGTTTGAAGAATGCTTTAGCTTTAAAAATGGTCCATGAATACAGGTATCAATAAAAATTACAGCCATAATCATAAAGTAATGGAACTGATTATGTTCTTCTCAACTCAATACAATTTTTTATTTTATCGACTTTTCTTTTTAATTTATTTTCCATTCCATTTTATGTATTGAACGAATAAATTTTTATTATTCGCAAGTTTTGCAAAAATATAAATACGAAAATTTTTTTATATATTGTAATATCGATCTCTTAAATCTAAAGTTTACATACACACTTACATTTGTACGTATTTAATTGTAACATGGAATACTCATTTAATTTAATGTTTATAATAATGCTTTAATACTCATGTGAATTTTTGTATTTACTTTTAATGTATTTCGTTACCTTAATATGGAAAGACCCTGAGTATTTTTTTTTTTTTTTTGAAATCAAGTTTTTTTTATATATATATTTCGATAGAAGAACATCTAATGCATCGAAAAATGCAAAAATTTCGAATTCCGAAAAATAATGAGTTAGGGCCTTTCTATATTAAGCTAACGGTTTGCAAGTCTGAAAAAATGATTTAATAATTTCTACGATTTTGTATTATGTGTCTTAAAACTATTATGTAGTATTCTTTCTGTTATTTAAGTGCTTTAAAATTTATGTTAAATAAACATAATGTATTAACTTCTTTTTTAATATTTTAATAATTGGAATTTTTTCTTTCATTTGCATTTTATTTATTTAAAATTTTATTTAGTTGCGCCATTGTTTTAAAAATTATCCCTGCTTTCTCACGTATAGATGATAAGAATTGTTTGCTCTAAATACAATAACAAACAAGGCCAGCCAGCGCATTGAGCTAGTTTGAATAGAATTTAGTAAATTGCTTTCACATTAAACACTATTAGTAATAAACTCTTTAAGGCCCTTTGGTAAAGTTTTGAATTGTCGTAATTTAAATGCACATATTTTTTTCGAGTCCTTTAGTGCGACCCACCGACTAAATATCGAATTAATACCATATCATATAATAATACTTGACTGATATATCTAATTGGCTTAAATTAATTAAATTAAATTAACCCTAGAACATATTTTAACCCCCTGTTTGTGTAAGACGTTTGAGTTAGAAATCTTGGCGTTTCTGTAATAGATTAAAGAAAAGTTTTACAAGTTTGCTTTAGTCTATTACAAAAACGCCAAGATTTTTGACTCAAACCTTTTACACAAACGGGGGGTAAGTTGCGACTTGTTTATGGTGGCGAAGCTTCAGTGTATTCAGATAACTACACATCGCTCATTTACTCCAACAACGAAACAACTCAAAAAAGTAGTTTGCCCAAAAAAAAACTATTTACACACACATTGAAAAATAAAATTTTATTTTGTTTTCAAGAGTTTAGTAAACAAGAAATTTTTATAAAATTTTTACACAATATGAAGAACGATATGAGGATTAATTCTGATAAAAAAAATGGAATTTTCTTTGAGTAAATGAGCAATATAATAAAAATGGCGAATATTTTTATAGAATATTTTAGGTCATTATATCCCCGTTTAAGGAAGAGTTAGAAGTTTAAAATGATCTTCGTGCGATTTTACAAAAAGCTACCAAACACATCATACGCCTAAAACAAACTCGTGAATAAATAAGAAATTAACCCTTAAACGTTTGGGCTAATTGTTTAAAAAATACCGAAGTATGTATATTTGTTTGACGTTAAGTCTGCAAGAAAGAATTAGGGAGGAAAATAATATACATATATAGTCCTCTAAACTAGTGGTTATTGGGCGGTTTGCTGGAAAACGCGCGAAATGAAAATGTGCGATTTCCATTTTCAAAAGTACTGTCCTATTGATTGGACGTTTTTATGTGTTGGAAGTCAGATTTGTAGAACTTATTTTAGGCATCCAAAAATAGGGTTAACCCTGTTTCTATAACCCGAACACTCATTTGTTTGAGTGATTTAAAAAAAAAGATTTTAGACGTTCCACCTTGTGGAAACAGGGTGTAAGAATTTAACAATTAGCAGGCTTTTTTTACAGAGTTTATTAATAGAAATCCAGCGTTTGCAAATCGCTCGTTTTCCAGTATGATTTCAAGGCCGTACATTTCATTAAAAACTGTAGAAATATAAGTTTTTAAAACGCTCGTGCAGCAGCAGCCTTAAAAGAAAATTAGAAAAACTAAGATAAACATGTTTCGTTAAATCGCAGCGTGGATACTTCAAGAATTTTTTATCCTTTATGAAATATGTAATTCATTTACAGCCTTATGCGTAATGAAAAAATGGAATGAAATTAGAGTATAAGTGACGAAATTGAACTAGCTGTTATCAACTTCCATACAATTTGACATAATGTATAATGTAGTTTTGATCCACTATTTAATCCTACAGTAATTTTTAATAACTATTTTATTAAGCTTTATGTACTTTTTTTATATAAAATTAACAAAATTTTATTTACAATATTTCGACTCGCTTTTGAGGGCCTCTTTCAGGTGAAAATCACTCCCTGTTTCCACAATCCAGACGGTCGATTAAAGTTAAAAATTTTTTCTTATGAAAAGTACTATTTTCTTCAGGGATTTTCTACACGAGACGACTGCCTTGCTTGTGCAAATAGTGGTTTAATAAAATAGTTATTAAATAATGATAAAATATTAAAGAAACATTGTAAAAAAATCATTGAAATTGTTTTTTACATTAGTTCTCAAAATCGAAACACAATACATATACATACATATATAATTATTAAAATCAATTTTATATACTAAAGGCCTTATTTATAAAAAATTATTAATGCTTTATAAAGGCTTAATAAGAAGAATTTTCCATGAACTTCTGTTTTATAAACCCTTTATAAAGGCTTAATAATTTTTACAAATAAGGTTGTAAATGTTATAGAGAAATAAAAATATATATACCAATATATTAAATAAAATACATATTTAAGCAACAAAAAATTGTAGTTTTAGTAAATGAAGTTAAGGACTACAATATGGACATAAAATAAATTACATATGTACATAAAAGCAATACATTTGTACATTTTTGTAGTTGATTGTTTCCTTGAATTTTGAACAGTTTGTTACCTATGGACCTGAACATGTGAAAAAAGGTAAAAGGAATTTTTTAAAATTGTTTGTGATTTAGATCTTGAAGATAATGTATTTTTGATGTTGTATGTTCACAATTTTTGTTCTTTATGACAAGAGCTACAACTCAGAGAGTAAATCGAAATTCCGAACGGTTTGCAAGATATGAGTCTGAGAAAATGCAAAAATGACACTGAGGCCCCAAATCTTTTGGGGGTCCACAAAAAAGTAGATGACTTGGGGCAAAACTGGGAGATATGGGTCTTTTTTTTGGTCTTTTATCACGTAGTGGTATCCGTATATGTGACAGCGCATAGAGAAAGGGACCTAAGGGTAAAAACATCAATTTTCACTTTTTTTTTTTTTGATGTGGACAACATCTGAGCATTGAATGAGACCGATCCCATGCCCCAAAAGTGTTCCCTCCCAGAGATATGCGCGTTTTATGATGTGATGGTACACCAAAGATACACGTATTTAAATCTTTAAAACGGATCTCCTGAACAAAACCGGTTTTTACCCTTAGGTCCCTTTCTATTTTGCGCGTCACATATGGTTATATTTCCATGACTTAAAAAATTACATAGAGTGTAATTAATACACATAAGAAAAATCATCAAAGTCAAATTGTTGTAATTGTTTTAATTTCTTCAATAAACTAATTTTCCTGAATTATAAAAATTTTGAAGTGCAGTTTTGTAAAAAAAATAGCCAACAAATTTATTTATCGCCATGTCGCCAAATCAAAAATTTTGGCGCCAAACAAGTTGAAAAATCGCAACGATAGTTTTTTGCTTAACGGCGCGCTTTATTTTCAGAGTAACTTCAACCAAATTTTAAGGCGCTCAATATTGACAGACTCTAAAAAAATTAATTGCGCTATACTCAGCAGACTTTTCTTATAAAAAATTAAATGGGCTATACACAGCACACTTTTCTTATAGAAAAATTAAGTGGGCCATACACTGCAAACTTTTCCTATAAGAAATTAAATTGGCTGTACACAGCACACTTTTCTTATAGGAAATTAAATGGGCTATACATAGCACAGTTTTCCTATAAAAAAATAAATACGATACACGCAACACACTTTTCTTATAGAAAATTAATTGAGCTATACACAGCACACTTTTCTTATAGAAATATTAAATAGGCTATTCGTAGCACAATTTTCTTATTGAAAAATTAAATGGGCTATACACAGCAAACTTTTTCCATAAAAATCAAATGGGCTATACACAGCATACTTTTCTTATAAAAAAAATTAAATGGGCTATACACTGCTCACTTTTCTTACAAAAAAAAAAAAATTAAAGGGGCTACACGCAGCACACTTCTTATAAAAAATTCAGTGGGCTATACACAGCACACTTTTAAGATCCACTTAAGATTTTAGCTTGAGAGTAACACTAACAAAAGTTGAGCAACTGAAACTGATGTGCCTCAGACCCGGGAGGCGAATTGCGACACTCGATCTCCAACGAAACTTCAAATTATTTCAATGGAGTTTAAATGAATAAATTTAAGAATTTCGATTGGTATCAAATGCCGAAATTCTTCGCCCCCCCCCCCCTTTTGTATTTTGCAATCAAAATTTAATAACATGATTTCAAAATTTTAAATATGAAAATTCGTTAACGCCTCCAAATAAATTAACATGCAAATTACATATATGTATGTAGAAACAACAAATTTCTTAAATACAAATTCCATTTATTCTCTAAAACAGACACGTACTTTCACAAGTTTGCTTTTGCAAATTCATTTTATCTTTCAAATATAATATGTACTTAATTTAAAAATGCACCATTTTCAACTCCATGTGGTGCTGCTAGCACTCAACAGGTGTTTTCATGCCACAAAATTTTATTCCTCTCTAATAAAATAAGCATAATCAAAACAAAATTAACGCTAAATCAACAGAATCAAAATATACATCACAATAATGCCCAAAATATCCCACATTTCCCCTCACAGCGTAACAATCTCGACAAACGGGTAATTTTAGGTCAACTAAAGTTTTAATAAGACGCTAGTAGACAGTCATCGTTTAGACGTTGTGCGGTACGTTTGCTTTTCATTGAAAGCAGGGTCACGTCGCTAGTATCAGCGTTAAGCAAAAGTGTATAAAAAATATTTGCCATAGTTAAACCAAAGAAAACCGGTCGGTTAAACGTGGGTGCTTAAAATCTCAAATAAAAAAATATTAGTTCAGCTGTAAAATCTAAAGCTGTATTTAAGCAGACTTTAGTAGAAGATAAGAAGAAAATTATTGGTATAAAAAGTAAAGTAAAAAAGCCAGAAGTGAAATTCTGCAAAATAATTAAAGAAAAATCTAGCCACCCCCCAGGATTAGTGGCAGAAGTTTCTTAATATTTTGCAAAATTTAAAAGTGTTTTGTGTGAATGAATTCATAATTTGTGCACAATATAAATGTTCAATTTTATTTTAAAGTTTTTCACTACATAATAATTAAGAAAAAAGGTAAGCCAGACAGTTTGAAATTCATCATCTTTGTTGTAAATTGTTAGATTTTTTCTCATTCTTCCTCTTGTTTCGCCTTTTTTCCAGTAAAATTTTCATTTTGTTGTTGTTATTTTATGCTGATGTTTGTGTTGTTGTTGCTGTTGTGCTTTTGTGTAACTAAACTTCATTTAAGGGTGGCAGGGATGAATTATTTAGGATTAAGTAACATTTTTGCAAAAGGTACTTTAGTGCGAGCAAATTTTGAAATTTTGCAGAGGAATTCTGTGGTAAATTTTTTTATTGAAGATATTTACAGAAATATGTTGATATGCACTTGCAAATTTTTTAAGGTATTGAATTGAATAATAGTTTACAACACAATTGGAAATGTGTTAATTAACAAAAACAAAAATTCAAACATTCCCCCCTCTAAAAAAGTCTAGTTTAATTTTTCTTCTCTTCTTTAGAAAATTACATTAATTAATAAAAAATATTTCATTCAATAAGAATTGAAAATACTGGGGGTCTACCGTGTAATTCGAATCAAATGAAAATGCTTTCGAATTTGTTTGTTTATAGCATGTAAGTTCGAAAGCATTTTCTTTCGTTTCGAATTACAGAGTAGACCCACTGAATGTTGGTATTCGATTCTAGAGAGATCGAAAAACTTTAACAATCTGCTTGATTTTGTAAATAAAATAAAAATTTTGATATAAATTTCCAACTGCAAATTTTTATTTTATTTACAAAATACATACAAACAAGAAAGTTCCAAATATGAATATGAATATTCGGTTCCCAATAAAGAAACTTGATCAAGTAAAGAGTCTAGTTTTCTCAAAGTATTTTCTTAAGTTTTTTCAAACTGAATTCCTAAAATATTCCATATATGGCATATTTTGCAGATAGGAGATTTATCTTTTGATTTAATTCAATCAGGTGATTCCTTAACTCTGTTGTATGTCCTTTTGTTATGTTAACCACAATTCCCCATATAATTTCGGTCACTCTTACGAAAGTAGAGTTCTGCCAATCCCTGATGTGTTGTTCTATAACTCATTGTTTTAGTTAGTTTTTGAATTTTTGAAAAGGTTTGGCTATTTCTATCAGTATTTATCCCATCCTTGCCAACTTATCCGCCTCTTCGTTTCCAGCGATGCACTGATGTCCTGGAATCCGTTATCTCAGTGTCTGCACAATGCTTGTATGAGTTTATCTAATTTTTGCATTGAAGGACGTTACCAGATTGAACTTTATGCTTCCTTTTGTCAATTTTCTTTAGTCATTTAATACCTTCCGTAATAGCCATGATCTCAGTCTGAAAGACTGTATTATGATCCGGCACACACAAAAAAGTAATATGTATGATTTTTTAATATTAATTAAAATATTTGAAATATCAATTAAAAAATAAATTAAATTTTCACCTATAAACAATTTGATAATATCAATTAAGTTTTTCCACTCACATTAATTAATACATTTAAAAATTTAATTGAATCAATTAAATTGTTAGTTGAAAATGTTAATTGGTGAATACTTTTTTCTGTGCAGGCGAAAGTATTTACGCATATTATAACTTATGCCGTAAAATTCACTACCCGATCGGTTTACCATTTTTGACTTGACTGAGTATCGGACAGTTCCAGGGTTCCTTCCCATTATTATTGCCCTGTCCCATTGCTAATGGCCCACAATCGATTCAAGAATGCAAATATGGAATTTGTGAAGTTAGCGAGGAGATAAAGCCGCAAATCTGCAAATTGGTGATGGAAAATTTTATGAAAAGAATATGGTGCTGTAAGCATAGCCGTGGAGGCAATTTTACTGATATTGTTTTGATGATTTTGCTTAGAAATACTCGATTTCGTAACATCAAAATTAAACCTCCTAAATTTTTTTTGCTCACAGAATAATAATGATTTTTTCGGCCCGAAAAGTTCTTGCATTTGTTACAGAGACCAAAAACTATTCGAAAAAATAACGAATAATCAGACATATTTACATACATACGTACATATATGACCATTAAGTACCTTTTCATTAAAAATAATAGTACTCGTTTCTACTCCTTTTTTAACTGCTCGTAGGTATTTTGAATGCATAAAATTTCATTCAACATCTAATTTTTAGGGTGGTGCTTTTTCGTTAGTTTTTTTTTCTCTATTTAACAATTACATATTTTTCATTTTGTTGTTGTCATTCATTACTTTGTTTTATTGCTAATGCTTGCTGTCTATGTATTAGTTTGTAGATTTCCTTTTCTACAAGATCCTTTCTAATAGTGTATTACGTTTTTTAAGCATAATTAACAATTCTTTAATTAAACCAAAATTTCCTTTTAACTATTAAATACAATTTTCCTTAATATCTACATGTATTTTATTGATTTTTCCTTGCTTTTCATGCTCTTCTCTTATGTTTCTTTTTTCGCTGCTCTTTAAAGTTTAAATGCGTGTAAGTTTGGTTGTGTGTGTGTGAGTATTTATACCCACAACCCCTTATGCCAAAGGGTGTGTACCGGGTGAAATTCTTATTTTTTCTTTAAATTTTTGTTGCTGTTGCTGTTCTTGTTTCTGTAGTACACTAGCCAGAACCAACCATATTCACTACTACTTTTGCATATACACGATTGTTTGTTTCTTTTACCATTGTTTTTGTTGTTAGTGTTGCATACATTAATCCCTCTTTTGAATAGAGTCTATTCAAACAGGGAAACTGTAAGTAAAATTTATTTTTGTATGATTCATATAGATTGTACATACATACATATATTCGTGTGTATGTATGTACACATGTATGTATGTATGTAATTTTACATGTGACTGACTGATCAAAGCATGACTATGGGAAGTACAAAGTTTGTACAAACTGTTAGAATTTAGTTCTTTAATGTTAGGTTATAACAGACCCAAACAGGAAACAAAATGTTAAATAAAATATTACATACATACATATGTACATACATTATACATATATGTACCTATATTAACATAATTTGTTTTAAGTACTCATGAAGAAAATGTGATAACAGAATTT
Source organism: Tachina grossa (assembly GCA_949987645.1). NCBI lineage: Eukaryota > Metazoa > Arthropoda > Insecta > Diptera > Tachinidae > Tachina > Tachina grossa. The sequence goes on from OX465278.1 coordinate 142,693,581, forward strand.
TCACCTCAACAAAATACATAAATTTAACCACTTCTAAATAATTCTTTCTGCCAAAAAAAAAACCGACTTCAATGTAAAGTTCTGATAGAAGAAGATAAGAATTACGAGACATATGTACATATAAAACTAAATTTTAATGGGTGTACCTCCGCCCATTTTTGAAATGCAAGATTGTGTGTTTTTCAGAGCTCAAGGTGCGTGTTGAGTTTTGTAAAAATCGGTAGAACCACTTAAAATAAAATATTTAATTTTAATAGGCGTGACTCCGCCCATTTTTTTAAATGAAGGATTGTGTCTGTTTTAGAAATCAATGTGTGTGGTAAGTTTCTTAAAATTAGTTTAGCAGAATCGCGTGAAATATTACAATAAATTTTAATGGAAATAACCCCGCCCATTTCTTCAAATTTCAAATTGTGTAATTACAAGAACCAAAGGTGTTTTATAGGTTTCGTAGCAATTAAACTAGTAGAATATCATGAAATTAAATTAAAAAAATTGTGGGCGTGTCCCTGCCCACTTTTTCACAATGGGAAGCTTACCCTATCAGATAAAAATAAGAGTTTTTACCATCGGTCTAAAATGTACCAAGTTATGAAGTAACACAAAAAAAAAAAAAAAAAAAAGACGAATTGTCAACACCTCCTACTTTTTTGAAGTCGGTTAAAAAGAAAAAGTGTTGTTGCTTTGCCCTTGCGTGTATACAGTAAAGAACGACAAAAAAAACTAATAAGACAAAGTTGTTTGTGTATTTCGTATTGTCCTGCAAATAATGCGACTAGTCCATACATGTACGTAAAGACTAGTCCAAAGAGGAGTAGGAGTACCACAAAACTACTCCAAGTACATATATGAAAAGAAAGGTGGTCGATTTAGCATAGCGATGTCCAAAAACTACCCCATATGGAATATTTATAGACTACTCGGATACAATTTGTAAGTGCATGAGAAGAACGATCATAATCGTTTAAACATGAACACTTATCGTGCAATATTGAATGCTTGAATGAAAACGACATGATCCATGACTTCGAGTTTTTTTAAGATCAACATCCTTGGAAACCGCATCCTTTTTTAAATTATAGGTTTTAAAAATTTTGAATTCTAACAAAAAATGTGAGTATCATGGTCACAACCGTCAGAATCGAACTATTGTTAATTTTACCTTTTTTACCTTTGCTTTGCTTTTTTTATGGAGAAATTAGCTTGGGAAATCTGTTCGCTTTTTATTCCCGAGATGGTCCATTGTACTTAATAAGCCTTTTTGTTTTTTAAATCAAAGAGTAATTTATCAAACAGGTTGAAGTTCATTACTTTTTAATTAATTTTATATAATGAAATATTTTATTAATCAGTGTGATTATCTAAAGAAGAAAAGAAAGAAAAATTAATTTATTGCAGTTGGGGAAATGCCAGATTTTCTGTGCCACCACGCACTCCATCAACACCCACTTTTTCATAAAAATTTCTTAAAACGTGGTTTTGTGCGACTTTTTATCACAAATTTGGCATAAGTACGAAGCTAATACTAAAGCGAATTTTAAACTGTGACTTATTTATGTAAAATTTAATATTATTATTTAATACTAGCTTTTACCCGTGGCTCCGCTCGCGTTGATCTGATATTTTGGAAACTATATGTACTTAAAAAATATGAATGTTTTGTTATTTGTTACTCACTGGTAATAAAAAGGCGATAAGAAAAGTTTAAATACGGAATAAAAACCGGTTTTAAAACTGGTTTAACAATCCAACTCGAAACGAAAATTGCCCTAACCAGCCCAAAAATGTGATTTTCGGAAAAAACCGGATAAAAAATAAGCGATGTTTGACGATGGTAATGTAGCTTTCTATTGGTGGAAGAATTTTCAAAATCGGTTTAGTGGTTTGGGCGGGAAAGCGTAGTAAACAAACAAACAAACTAACTTTCACATTTATAATATTAGTAAGGCTTTAAGGTGAATTTCGATCTTTGCTGTATTCAGAGACTTATGTTAGAACATTTTAATCCATTATATTATTGTCCAGGGGCAGTGTTACCAGAAAATGATAATGAGAGAATGTTAAATCGGTCAAAAAAACTCTGCTAAAATGTTATAGAAAAAAATATTGAAATAGCTTTGAATTTCATGTTTAGACAAACTTATTTAGTATTTACAGGTATTTTTATGACGCATACAAACATAAAATAGTTAATAATTGGTTTTTATAGATATGGTACAATTACATTTAAAATTTTTTAACGCACTAATAATCTCAAATTATTATTTTGCTTATTCAGTAAAATATTTTTTTATTAAAAATACATTGAAATTGATTATTCAGGGGTTAGCTGGGGGAAACTTTACCCTGCAATACATGTACATTTATGAGACAAATCCTTTGTACAGAATTCTTTTAAAAAATTTAAATTTTTTATTTTCAACAAATTCTGCCAGAAAGCATTTAGCAGAATTTTTTGAAAGTTTAATGCTTTTTAACAAATGAAAATGCCAGATCTAGCAGTGAATGCTAAACTGGCAACCATGTCTAGGGGTACAATTTTAGTTGTTTTTACAAATAGTACAAAAGCGACATATAATAAGAATAGTTCGAACGTTAAAATTATTACCGCAGGCACATAAAAGTGCTTATCTCATACCTAAAATGTAAGCGTTACAAGGTTTCGTACATATGTCTATTCAATTTGCAATAGAAGGGGAACTTCGACTCCCCTTTATATAAGACCCAGCTGTAAAACTTTAAAATACCAATACTTTTGTATATAAATTTTTGATCTCTTCTGCCAGAATTAGACGCTAGAATCTTGTTTTAGAAAAAGATAGATTTTATTGTACAGTACATTAAAAAAATATATATACAAACATACATATGTATTCATATAAGTCCCAAAACACACTGTGCAAGTCTTATTGCTAAGCTGATTAGTTTCATGGAGAGAGAGACGAGGGGAACAGCAACGTTTCTTTTCCCCCCGTCTCTCTCTCTCCTAATAAACTAATCAGCTTAGCAATAAGACTTGCATAGTGTAAATAGGGACTAACTAATATGATGTATTTACTTCCTGGATGTGTTCAATTATTTCATCAATTTATACACCAAATATCTAACTAAACTCATATTGCTGCTCCTAAAATTGTAGCTGTGTGCGAAAAAAAAACTCAAAAAAGTTTTATTTTACACAATGACGTGACTAGTGTGGTCATTGATCTTTTGTATAAATATTTGCAAAAATTTTATATGTACATATTTAAGCGAATAACGACAGCAACTCAGCAATTTTTTCTGTATACATGTGTAATTCTAAGCAAATAAATTTTAGTTGCTTTACAAAGTTCATAAAAATAATTCAATAAAAATTTCTCTGAACATTTTCTTAAATTTGCTGTTTAAAAGAATTTCGTTAAAAATCGTTGTGGCTGTTTGTTTTTTTTTTATCTTATTCGTTTTTTTGTTTGTTGTCAATGTATCAATTATTTAATGCGCATGTCATACAACATCGACCTGTCAAACTTTATTGTAGCAACTGTCAAACCAAGAAGGATATGATGATAATTGTAGCAACAGCGAAGAAGAATAAGTAGAAAAAAGTGGTAGAAATTATACTGTTGAGTTGTTTTCTATCATTTAGTTGTCCTTCTTTATTACATTTCAAATTTCCATTCACTTTTCTTTCAGTTGCGAGCAAACACTATTGCTGTACGTTTGCTACATACACAAACATGACACACACTCACACTTCTCTGAGTTTTAGGATTCTAGGATTTTTAAACATAAAATAAATAAATACACATGCTTTATTTTTTTAAGTACTTTCTTTGCCTTTAAAACACAGTGTATTAAATTTCATCCGGGGCTTATGCCTTATTTATTTGAATGAACGTGTCCTTTGGATAAAAATGGATTTGTTTTTTTTCTCGCATCTGTTACCTCCTTTAATATTCTTTCGTTTTTGTTTTTAGTAACAGCATCCTTATTAAGTTATGTACAATTCCTTTGAGGAGTTTTGAAAACATCGTGCCTTTTAGTATTAATGGATTTTTTCGTTGTTTGTTTTCTAACATTTCGTCCATACTTTTGCTCTCTTCTTTCTCTTACCCCTATTTGCACTAAATACTTTGTATTAGGATGTTAACCTCTCGTTTTAATGTTCACTTACTACTTTAGAAATAATAATTGTTGTTAAAGTTTAAGTTTAGGGTTTGCTATTTCAAAATAGACACGAAATTGTGACTAAATTTTCACTCACGATCATGCACACTCACGAGGGAAGAACATTACTCATGCACGAGCTATTCAGAATAAGTGTCAAATACTTTTTTCTGTACAAAAAATCTCTTTTCCAAAGAATTTTCTATAGAAAATTAGGGTCTTTTCTAGAGAAATTTCTATCGAAAATTAAGCACTTTTCCACAGATTTTGTTTCTATAAAAAGTTGGTCTCTTTTAGAGACATTTTTTTATAGAAAATTAGTCCCTTTCCGTAGACTTTTTTCAGACGTTTTTTGTAGAAAATTAGTCTTTTTTCCAGAGAATTTTGCTGTATAAAAAGGTTTTCTTTTCCAGAGAATTCTTTCTTCAGAAAATGGATATTTTTCCAGAGACTTTCCTATAGAAAATGAGTGTCTTTCCAGAGACTTTTTTCTATAGAAAATTAGCCTTTCCAAACACGTTTTTTTCTATAGACTTTTTTCTGCAGAAAATTTCCAGAGACTTCTTTTGTATAAAAAAGTGTTTTTTTTCTATAGAAAATTAATTTCTTTTCCAGAGACTTTTTTATATAAAAATTAGTTTCTTCTCCAGAGACTTTTTTCTATAGAAAATTTATTTCTTTTCCAGATACTTTTTTCTATATAAAATGAGTCTCTTTTCATAGACTTTTTTCTATCGAAAATAAGGATCTTTCCAGAGATTTTTTCTATATAAAAAATGTTCTCTTTTCCAGAGAATTTTAGAAAAACTGGTTTTTTTTCAAAGAAAATTTAAATTATAGTCAGCCTCTTCTCCAGAGACTTTTTTATGTCAAACGGGTTTCTTTTCCAGAAAGTTTTTCTACAGAAAATCAGTCTTTTATCCAGAGACTTTTTTCCATAGAAAAATTTCTTTTTTACAGCGATTTTCTATAGAAAGAGTGTTTCCTCTCCCGAGATTTTTTTTATATAACAAGTGTATTTTCCCAGAGATTTGATTAGAGAATATTAAATGTTTTTCAAAAACTTTTTTAATAAAAAATTATAATTTTTCCAGAGAATTTTTTCTATAAAAAAGTGTCTCTTTTCGAGAGATTTTTTCTATAGCACAAGTGTATTTTTTCCAGAGTTTGTTTTTATAGAAAAAGTGTAATTTTTCCAGAAACTAATTTCTATAGAACATTAGTCTTTTTCAGACAACTTTTTTTTTATAGAAAATTAGTATTTTTTCCAGATACTTAGTTTCTATACAATTTTTTTTTTAAATTAATTAATTTTTTCTGTTATTTTTTACAATTTGAAATTCTATTGGGCTTAACAAATACGAGTATATATGAATGAATATATTTTTATGTACAGTCACTCCATAAAGTGAGTGCTATTCCTGCCTAAAATGTTTTAAGTCAATATTTTAAACAAACTTAGTTAAATCCATAAAACTTAACTCAGTTTTTGTAGTGCAAAAAGTGAGTGCTCACATCATAGTAAAATTTTCCGAGAGGACATCAAGTGATAATATAGATCAAGGGATCACATGCTAATTAGAAGATTACAGCTCAAGAGATTTTTCAAAAACATTATTATAAAGTGAGCACTCACTTTTTGCACTACAAAAATTGAGTTAAGATAAAAATTTATATTTTATTTATTGCTATATGAAATATTTCCATTTGTATTGTGTGTACTTAAAGTGAAGCAGAAATACAGTTTTAAGTTTCATGGATTTAACTAACTTAGTTTAAAATATTGACTTGAAACATTTTAGGCAGAAAAGAGCACTCACTTTATGGAGTGACTTGAAATTTCTGACAAATTTCTAAGGAAATGTACACAAATTGGGAGCATGATAAGATTTTTCAGGCAATATTTTAGTTTTTGACTTGTTAAAAATACATTTCTTTTTTGTCTAGTTCATGCATAGAAATGTATAGAAAGCGGCTGAAAAATGTAGTGACTTTCCGAGAAATGTTACTAGAGTTTTAAATTTATTTTCAAACGTGTAAACATGGGAAGAAAAAAAGGCAATTGAATGCAATTTTAAGTCACGTGCGTGCAGTTAGTGCCTCATGTCATCAACCCTTCTTCAAATGCTGATAAACCATTTTTTATTGTGAACCAGTTTTATTTAAAAATATTTCCAGATAAACAAATTATGGGTTATTTTTTTTGTTTCACACAAACTTTTTGAAATTTTGGATTGTGTGTGTCTTTTCTATTGTTGATAAAATCATTGATCTTTTTTTTTCATTTTCTAAATTTGTACACATACTCCTCCTTCCAACAATGTGTCTATGCGACTAATAAAATGTTTCAATAAATATTTGTTTATTGGTTTTCATTCCCCCTTTTTTCTATATTTTGGCTTCATTTATCATTATTTTCTAAGAAATGAAAATAAAAATAAATCTCCTTAGCAGCTCAATAAATTGTAAAGAAAAATGCCATTCAAAAAATATCATTTTGTAAAACAGCAAAAATTCTTAGTAGAAAGCATAAATTTTAAGACATTTATTTAATTTTTTTTTTTGAAATATAATGGTCAACTTTAAAGTAAAAATAAACATGAAAAAATTTAAAGGAATAACAAAAATTACAAATTTTAAAAACACCCAACTTTTTTCAGAAAAGATGTTATATCTTCTAAACGGCTGGACCGATTTTTTTCAAACATAGCTAGGAACCCTCTCGATCAAGTCATCTTTCAAACAGAAAAAACTAAATGAAAATCGGTCCAGCCGTTTGGCCTGTACGTGGACACAGACAGACACACAGATACACAGACACACAGACACACACTACAAACTTATAACACCCCTTTTTTTAGTCGGGGGTTAAAAACAAAGACATAAATAAAATTAAAGCTAAATAAAGTTTTAACATAAACTCCCCTTCGAGAAAGTTTTTAAAAACATAATATGTATGTATGTATGACAAATTAAAATTTCTATCTCAATAATTCTCTTTTCATAATCCTTTTAAAAATTATGAGTCTTTCAATTTAAGCCCTCTTTACGATTAGTTTCAAATATCATATTACCTATTTAAAATGGCATCGAACAATAATAACTGAATACATGCAGACAGGCAGACAGGCAATCGTCGGTTACTCATTCATTCGTTCATTTATTGTTCATTTCTTGTTAAAATGCCCTTAATTTTCCACTTTATTAGAGTTTCGAAAATCCTTAACAACACACCATCTTCTTTCATTAATGTTTTTGTATTGTTTTGTTTTTTTTTAGCAAAACAATTGTAAAAGGAAACCCGAAGCAAATATTTCCATAGATTTATTTCACTTTAAGTGACAGCAATTTACACTTGACAGACCAAAAATAACAACAACAGAAAAAAATATATTATATATATTATATGAAAGAAAAGTTTAGCTGCAATCATACAGATATATTCAAAGGGTGGAAGTTTGGTGTATTTTTTTTTTTGCCCACAGTTGAGTTAAAAAAATTATAACTTTTCAAATGTTTCATTAAAGAAGTTATTAAATGACACACACACAGTCTGGATTTAAATTATGTCTAGTCTATGTCTGGTGGGTATCTGATGTGGAAAAAGCTAGCAATTGACTGCAGTAGGCTTAGACTATATCTATCCGAAGCCTGCCTGTATATACACTACAGGGAAGAAAATGACTTCTTGGATTTTGTACCAACTATGAAAATAAAATGTACTTTTTAGACCATGACGGTACCAATTTTTAATATTTACTAATAAAAAACAGAAACCTAAAAAAATTAGTATAAAAATTCAGAAGTTTACAATAAAACTTTACAGAAACTTAACACAAATGTGTATAAAAATTTAATATACAATAAAAAACAACAAAAAAATGTTACCCCCTGTTTGTGTAAAACGTTTGAGCTAAAAATCTTGGCGTTTTTATAATAGACTAAAGGAAACTGTACAACATTTCTTTAATCTATTACAGAAACGCCAAGATTTCTAACTCAGACGTCTTACACAAACAGGGGGTTAAATATTTCATTCATAAAGGCACATTCGTAGATTCAACTATTACATTAGAGATTAAAATAAAACACACACAAAAAAATTAAAGAGAACATAGGCAAAATTAATGTTACCATATAGTGAAAAATCCCCTGTGGCTGAGTGGTAGCGATGCTAGTATCTCAGTCCGGAGGTCGTGGGTTCGATTCCCACCATAATTTTAAAATAATGAATTATGGCAAACATTTACCCAAAAATTTGTGAGACCGCTAAATGCTAGTGAAAAACTTTTTCAGCCCAATCAGGAGTATTCCCTCGGAATATATTTCTAACGGAAAATAATTTTCTCGAGAAAAAATTCCTCCAATCATAAATTCCTTGGGAACAAGGAATTCGTACTGCCACCGCTGTATGTTTCTTATAAAACAAATTAAAATATATTAATTATACTGTGCTAGAACCCCGGTGTGCAAACCTAATTTCAGCACGCTGACTCCAGTTGTGCTAAACGTTTATTTAAGTTAGCTCTTGTTTAAAAATCGCATTTTTCCCATTTTTTATAATTTTTATATCGATTAAAAGAACTATTATTTATGAACAATCGATACACACCGATATAAAACTTAGTACTAGTTTACACTATGCAAGTCTTATTTCTAAGCTGATGAGTTTGTAGGAGGGAGATACGAGGGGAAAAGAAACGAGCACATACACAAAATAAGACCTGGATTGTTTGAACGCCGATGAAAGTTCAAAGCAGATAAAGTGATAAGCTTAGCAGTAAGACTTGACTAGTGTGAACTGAAACTTAATAAAGTTACGAAATAAATGGTCTGTTGGAATTAAGATTCATTTTTTAAACATTTTAATAAAAATATGTATAATAACAATTTACTTCATTATTTCTATTTTATTTTTCATTTCAGCCACACTCAGCTTTTTTCTTCCAAAAGTGTTATCGTGTCGCGTTTGCTCAACAAAAAAAAATTTTTTTTGCTTAACGCTGGTTCACAATCTTTAATTCACAGGGTACTTTTGCATTTAAAAACCTACATTAAATCAGTTGGTGTATGCAAAAAAAAAAAATATATAATATATAAATCGATATTATTGTGTAATAAAACGTGTTAAATTTTGAAATTAGCGTATAACGTTACAGTAGCACACAAAAACATTACATAGACACCAACGAGAAAAATCTCAACCCTCGTGATATACACAAAGTGAGCTTTTCAAATTGAAATTTTTGAATTTATACTCCTCGTCAGCGGCAGAAATTAAACAGCGCATGATAAAATCTAAAATGGGACTAATTACGAATATAATTAAATGGCTAACGTTGTTAGCTGTGGCAACAGCTTATTGTAAGTATTATTTACATAAACAATATAAATATCTATTACATTATTTTATAATAATTTAAAATAATTTATTTAATAATTTAATTAATAAATTCTCTTAGGTGATGAATTTATATAAATACATAGGTGTTGTTTGCCAAGTGACATTGAAAATTACAATAAGGGCAAGCAAACTACGAGTGTAATTGAAAAACTATTCAATGTAATTCGCATTATGGCTACAAAAAAAGGTGGTCAAAGTCAAGTGGAAGTTAAGGCAAACATTTGGTTTAATAAGTCCCAAATCACACTATGCAAGTCTTATTGCGAAGCTGATTAGTTTATTAGGAGAGAGAGACGAGGGGAATAGAAACACTTCTTTTCCCCCCGTCTCTCTCTCCTAATAAACTAATCAGCTTAGCAATAAGACTTGCATAGTGTAAATAGGGACTAAGCAAGCGTGATAATAATTACAAAAAAAAAAGAAAACACATGGACGAGACAGATATTAGACATAGACATGACATACATATGTATGAAAACTAGACATAGATCATGAATAGGCCAGATACAAATTGATTAAACATGGACAAGAGATAGACTAGACGAGTATATGCACTAAACGAATTTTTTTCATAAGTTCTATGAATTTCGACATTAATCCAATGAAAAAATTCATTAAAATTCAACCAACGTCACGCTTCGTTGGATTAATGAAACCAGTTTCGTTAAAATTATTTTAATGAAAACTTCGTCAAATGTATTAAACAGTGTCATCAATGCAATGCAATAACTTCACCGAAACAACGAAATGGTTTCATTAAAACGACTAAATAATTTCATTAAAACCACGAAAAACACGATTAATAAAACTTATCCCCGAAGAAGCTGGAAAATACCAGCGAAACGTTGGATGAGCAATGTAATAATATTTTTTTATTTACATTAAAATACAATAAAGACCTTGAAAGCCAATTCCAATGAAATTCTTTCACAATATTCGTGACATTTTCATTAGATATGTGAAATTATCATTAGATTTGTGAAAAAATCTAATGAAATTGTTTCGTTGGGCTTATGAAGCAAAATTCTATCGGTGTACAAATGTATATCACGTTTCTTTTGTAGTTATAGAATTCTAGTTGACAATACTGTTTGATATGTGCTTCACTTTAACAGCTGTTACTTGTTTAGTTTTGTTTTGCCACTTCATCTTGAATAGACTGGCATCTGAACAATGCACAGTGGCATGCCTCCATAAATTTTTGAACAAAAGCAGTGTTCCTAGATCATTGAAAATTTGAACTGACACATGGCCACACAAAAAATAGTCGAGAGGTGCCAAATTACACAATTCAAATTTCAATAAGTCGATGGTTGCTGTCGCCGTATGTGACGTAGTGGCATTTTGTCCAAAACAAACCCGATTGGCTTGCTCGGATGGCCGATTATGTGCGCCATAAAAATCACGAAATCATCATCTTCAAACGTCAATTCCTACATGGTGATTTGCCAGAGTATAGTGATCATAAATGTAAAAAAGTGACCACATTATGACAGTTGCTTTGACAGGTAATCCTTTCTTAACTTCGATAGGGCTTAAAAAACATCCTCTACTAGAAGTGAACCTCATTTATAGGCTAGAGAATTCGACTATATATACTCAAAATAAGCTAGACATATATTAGAAATGCACTCAGCATGATCAATGAAACCAGACAAAACAGGGGATACTTATATATTACGAATAGATATAGACTAGAAATAGTCAACAAATGTGCTAGACATAAACTTTGAGATATATATTTAGACTAGATAAAGGCTATATATAGACCAGAGGTAGACTTGAAATTAACTAGACATAGGTTAAACGTACTCGTAGATTATAGACAGACTAAACCAAAATTTCGTTATCAAACCTTGATTCGGTTTTGAAAAAACTTAATTAGAAATGAAAGATGTTAATAAAAAGTAAATGTGAACGGTACCTCCCCCCCCTCCAAAATTTTATCAGGGTAGTGCTGGACTAATCTAAAAAAAAGTTGGAAGAAAACTGCTTCTTTTTTAGTTTTTCTTTTTTTGTATAACAATAACAGATATGTATACATTTTGTTAAATATAATTTTTGTATTGTCATTTATTATTGAGAGGGGTCATCATTCAATTAAATTTGATTAAAAGAACAAATGATTTGCAGCTTAATGTATGTGTGTATGTGTATGTACTTGTATCTGAATATGTATGTATTTATGAAATATCGCTCATTTGCTCAAAGAAGGACATAACTCAAAAAAAAACAGTCTGCCAGAAAACGCATTTTAAATTTCAATTTACGCACAACTTAATGGAAAAGTAAAATTTTATTTTTCTCGAGTTTGGAGTTGATCGTGGACTCTTTTGATGTGCGCTACTTCACCCCCCTTTGCTTCACAAAGGCGCTATCCTGTCATGTTCTATGAGCTTGCTATTTCGGTGAAAATTATTGCTACTGTTTTAAGGGTTTTAGTATTTGGCTAAAGCTGCTTTTTGTGTATCAGCTAAAGCTTGGCAGCTTTGTGCATAAGTCATAGTTTACACTAAGCAAGTTTTGTTGCTAAGCTGATTAGTTTGAGGGAGAGAAAGATGAGGGGAACAGAAACGTTTCTTTTCCCCTCGTCTCTGGATTTGAAGATTCCTGAAGGATGGAGGGTTAATATAGGTGGGTTGGAGGATTATTATCGAGGATAGACTGATGATTATGGAGTGTTGTTGTTGTTGCTGTTGTTGTTGTTGTAAACAAGATATTTATATGAAGTTTTTATACAATATGAAGAACGATGTGAGCATTAATTCTGCATCATTAACTCAAAAAAAATCCATTTTTTGAGTTATGACGTTATTTGAGTAAATGAGCTATATGTATGTATGTACATATGTGGTGGAATATAAATTACATTTGTATTTATAGTCAGTCATAGTACGTTTTGATGGCAAGCCGGCATTATGAATTAAATTAACAATGAATGACGACTGACTATATTTTTTAACTCTCTATAGCTTTTCAACTTATTTAGAGGAAATAATTAAAATATTTATTTTGACAAAATAACAAAAAAGAAAATAAACAAAAAATGTATACTTCCTATATTCGAAATTGATCATTATTAAAATTCTGCATAAATAAACTCCGTGTTGGTTACATTAGGTTTTTAATTTCCCTTCATCAATTAGAGGAATTTACTGATTTATTTAGTTCTCGTGAGATCTCGAAATGTTGTGCCATGGGAATGAATCTATTTTGACTATTTTTAGGAGGATGTTCGTATGGATTTATGTATGTATACATATCATACCATAATCGCCAAAACCGCTTAATCGACACAATTATCGAACTTTATTTTTTTTGCCGAAAATCGATTACTTGCAATCGTCGTAAATGATCGATTATTGCCAAAAATTCTCGAAAATAATGTCGCTTAACCTTTTTTGGCGTTTATGGCGAGTTATGTGTGCGTCAGAGATGGCAAAATTGGTACAATTGTACTTTTTTTTTGTTGGTACTATTCAAACTCGAAAAGTACAATAGTACACCAATGGTTAATTTAGTACATTTAAGGTATCTCCCCAGTTTTAGTACATAATTTCAATCCACATTTATTTGCATTGTTCAATAATCATATTCTTCTCACTTGAAAAAAGTATTGTGAAAGTAAAGCGCAACGAGAAAATCAAAATATCTGAACTCGTCCTTTTCCACATTATTTTTCTTTTCTATTAATTTTTATATTTTACATTTCAACTTAAACAGGTAGTGCTATAACTGCCAAAAAATCTTAAGCCATATAATTTTCGGACTTCATTTTTTGACCAAAATCGATTGTTTGCGATCGTAAATAGTCTACTATCGTCAAAAAAGGAAGTCAAAAAAATGTGTCGCTTAAGCTATTTTAGCGGTTATGGCTCGAGGTGCAGCATATGCTTTAACATCCGAACTTAAAGGCAAATTTGTGAAAACGATTCGGTAGCCTTTGTTCTGTTTTAATAAAAATAAATAAAATAATTTTAACAAAAAAATATTTTAGTACAATTAAGGCAAAAATGTATAATTTTTGAAATTTAAAATTCTCATTCCCATCCCTGGTGTGCGTGCGTTATTTGTGTGTGTATGTATGTGTGAGCCTCTAATAATTTGAGAATGGTTTAGCAGATCCGATTTAAAGCATTCTAAATCGTACTAAAGACCTTAACTTTACTTGCATCTCGTGGGATAATGAACAGATTCGGTTTTCTATATTTCGAAAATTCTCGAAAATGAAATTTATGAAAAATGTTTATTTTCAAATAAACTTTAAACTGCTTGACGATCAAATCCAAAATCTAATAAGCTCGTTAAGTAAAAAAATAGCTTTTTTTTCCAAAATATTTTTGCTTCATGAAACAAATTTCATGCAATTTCATTATGTAAATTCGCGTTATAAGTCCCCTTTTACCTTTTAAGCCCAACTTCCTCTCTGTCTTCAAATTGAATATTTGTTACTTCTTATTAGGACTTATTTTCTAATTAAAATTCTTTTCATAACATTCGCTTGTTTGAAACTTTTAAATAAAATCAAAAGAATAATAATAATAAAAAATAAACTAAAATATGTAGTCGCTATTTTTCGTGTTCTTTTTAACGATAATAGTTGAGACAATGTTTGAATTATTAATTTAAAAAAAGAAGAAACAAGTCCAACACGTTAGCTTTTTTCTTTTATAATTTTTTTTATGAAACCAAAATGGATTAATGTCTTTTACCAATACATATGTATGCACAACTCAAGTGGTTTATTAAAAAAGAATTCAATTATTTAAAAGAAGATTACTTAAAATCACGTGTCTTTTGCTTATACACACTTGTAAGTTCAAGTTTAATGTACTCGTATGCAATTGAACAGAAAACTTTCAAGAGAGATTTTTGTTTAAAGATTTACAATTATTGTTTTTCATCTTGACATATGCAAGTGAGTACAATATGTGCAATTACTTAAAAAAAAAATAAATTATATTCTACAGGCAAAAGTTGTTTATTTTTAAGCATGACTCATGCGTGGCGTGCTTATTTGAGATAAGCACTGAGAGAAATTTTCAGATAGTTTATTTTCATACTATTGCATGAGTCATGGCATGCTTATTTGAGAGAAATTTTTTCAGAGTACAAAAGAATTTGTTTTTCCAAATGAAATTAAACTAAACGAAAATGATTCACTGGGTTAAAAAAAAATTACGGCAAATCGAAAATTTCAAATGATTTACTCCCAGTTTCCACAACACGGACGGTCGAAAATTTATATGAAAAGCACTAATCTTTTGAGTGATTTTCATAAAAAAAGGGTTAGAAAACAAATATTGTATGGAAATCTGTTTTGTAGAGCTTTTAAAAATTAAAAAATATTTGTTATGAGTAATACTATAATTTTCTTTTTTAATTTGAATTTGAATTGAATTTGTTTACATATATTTTATTTATACAAATTCTATGTCATGAAGTCCAGTTTTTAATTTTTAATTATTCAGCAATAAATATTGACGAAATGAAAAAAAAATTGTAAGTGGAAAATGATAATTAAGTGTTGAATTTAAATTTGATTAAGTTATTGTTTGTTGCTAGATTTTATCAATAAAATATGCCTCTGAAGAAGCAAAAACAGACAAACGAAACGTTGGGTGCTTCAAAATAAAATAAAACGGATAGTTTTATTTACATCTTCGGAAAGGAAAAGTAGCTCCTGATATAAGAACTTTAAAAATTTATAACTTGCAAGATACGGCCGTTTATAACACTTTGTTCCCTGAACGAAAGACCCTTTCTTACTAATCTATTGTATGTACTTAATAATTTACCTCTGTGCCTGCTGCCTGCTTATGGTCAACACGGAAAAACCAAAATTTGTTTCCAATTTCTGGAAATCAAAGAAAGTCTTTTTTTCTTATTTAATTGAGTCCATAACTGCCCAGTAATCAATAAATCCTTTCTACACTTTCCATATCCAGAAGAAGAACCTGTAATATTGTCTCAGTTCTTGCAAACTCGTTAGCCCTAGAGTTTCCTTGAAGGTCTCTATGTCCCTATAAACTGCTTTTTCATCTCTTTTAGACATGGTCGGCATTCGAGAGCAGTGGTTGTTCTTAGAAGCAGGAATTCTAGGGCCATACTCACGACTTGACTATTAGTGTATATGTTAGTTATGGCTGTTAAAGTGACATTTCCTCTCAACCAATCCGCAACTTTCTTTATAGCAAGGATCTTTGCTTATCTGGCGCATGACGTTCATGAAGTAAAAAAAAAAATGCAAAGAAGACCAATTGCAGAGATTGGTAGGGAAATCCACATATCGTTGTCTTTCTTAAAAAAAATACCGATTAGTATTAGAATGTGTTAGCAAAGTCTAAATATAGCATAATCCTTAACGTAACCACGTTAGCAGCTAATCAGATCTTAGGGACATCAGAGTTCAGTAATAAAACAGTATAAACAAAATTAATCTTTTTCTAGGCGGCATAGACAAACCTGAAATTCCAGCATTTTAGATACAAAAAAATTTTTTGTGGAATATTTTAAGCCTTTAACTCTTCTCTTTATGCGATTTTTCGTCTCTTCAAAAAAGGGAACAGAAAAGTACCATTGAACGGGGATGAAAATTATTAAAATAATCTACAAAAATATTGGTCTTAAAAGATCTAAAATCAGCAATCAAACACATTCACCCGAAGAAATCCACTGTTTTGGTTGGCCTTTACGGTGTTGTGGTGAGTGCATGTTTCGTCCACAGTTACAAATGGCGCCAAAGCTCGATCGTATTACGCCTAAACATTGAAAAAAACTTTCTTTGAAGTAGTCAAGCGGTTGGGTTAATGAGCTTTGTCCTTGCAAGATTTTACATAAAAGTGCGGAACACATCCTTTATATATTTTTTTGCTTGGTCCCCTCTATCGTTCGCATCTTGTTTTTATTTTAGTACAATACAGTGCAGTGTGTGTTGGCCAATATATGAAGGGCAGTTAACATTCGAAACAGTCTATTAGTGCATTTACTAAGGCTGTTTTTACTTGAATAAATGTTATTTTAATTCTTTATGCGAGTATATTCTACAATTTAATCCTAATGTCGAGCTTGCTTTCTTTTTCATTATACAGCCCATTTCTATTAACTTAGAAATCAATACAAAATGTCATTGAGAATGCCATTAATTGTATATTTAGAACAATATTATGCAATATACTCGTAAATAACATGAATTTATCTTTCACAAGATACAAATTTGAAAGCACATACATATACATATTTATTTTTAAATTGAAGAAATATACGACTATTAATCAAAATTTCAATTGATTTAAAATTATATATGTATCTTTTAATATATTTGATCACCAATTGATTTTTAGTATGACTTTGACTTATGCCCTAATTCTGATCGACGATTGTTACGTCTTGTCTACGGACGGAAATAAGTCGCAGTTGTGATTCGTTACGACAATTATTATTTATTGTCTCTGCTAAGAGGGTTGTGTCTATGCTTTACGCTGTAGTTCCAAACCATTATATCCAACATATATTTTTTCATGTAAAGGGTGTTTTTTTAGAGGTATAGAACTTCGAATTGAAATAAAACACAAGAAAATCGTTTCAATGTCCATCAATTTGGCTTTATTGGAAGGATAATTTTATGCCATTAATGTTTAAATATGATTTCGGGCATGTGGCCGCCGCGGCTGGCTCGAATAAAGCCAATTCTACAGGTCCAATTTTCAACCACTTTTTCGAGCATATGGGGCCGTATGTTGGCAATAACGCCACGAATGTTGGCTTCCAAGTCCCCTAACGTTTCTGGTTTGTTGGTGTAGACGAGCGACTTCACATATCCCCAAAGAAAATAATCCAATGGTGTCAAATTACACGATCTTGGTGGCCAATTGACAGGTCCATTCCGCGAAATTATGCGCTCATCGAATGTTTCCTTCAATAAATCGATTGTGACGTGCGCTGTGTGGCATGTAGCGCCGTCTTGTTGGAACCACAACTCATCCACATTCATGCCATCCAATTCGGGAACAAAATAGTCGGTTATCATGGCTCTATACCGGTCTCCATTAACGGTAACTGACTCTCCAGCATTATTTCGGAAGAAGTATGGCCCAATGACTCCACCAGCCCATAGAGCACACCAAACAGTCAGTTTTTGTGGATGTAATGGCGTCTCAAGGGTCTCATGTGGATTCTCTTCACTCCAAATGCGGCAATTTTGCTTGTTGACGTAGCCATTCAACCAAAAATGAGCCTCATCACAAAACAAAATTTTGCGATGAAAATCAGCATCGAGATCAATCTCATTTTCGGCCCATACACCAAAATCACGACGCATTGCATGGTCTCGCGGCTTTAATTCTTGCACAAGCTGGATCTTGTAAGGTCGCAAGCCAAGATCTTTGCGCAAAATCTTCCATAAAGTTGATGGACAAAGCTCCAATTGCTGTGCACGGTGGCGAATCGATTCATTCGGGTCCTCTTCAACACACTTTGCTCTACAGCCGCAATTGTTTCTTCGGTGCGCACTGTTCGACGTCTCTGCGGATGCGTATTATCACATAGAGTAAACGTAGTGCGAAAACGATCCATGGTTAACCGAATTAATTGCTCTGATGGACGATTATGTCGACCATAAAATGGACGGAGCTTGCGGTAAACTTCGCGAACTGAACCATTATTTTCGAAATAAATTTGCACGATTTGCAAGCGTTGTTCTTTTGTCAACCTGTTCATGATGAAATGGCAAACCAAACTAAATATTAATCACTTGACAGCTGACAAAATGGCCGCCAGTTAAAAAAGTGATGCCAACTTAAAGTTCTATAACTCAATAAAAAACACCCATTATTTGTTTAAAGTATGGTTGGTTGGTTTACGTGGCCGCCCTCTTCACGGCATTCAAGTAGAATCTATATGATTCCATTTTGAAAGACCACTCCAATCGTTGGTGTCTACATATGTAGAAATGTATCTAAGTATAGGGATACGATGATAGGCAGATTCAACCCGTCGCGTTGAGACATCTGATAACTTATCTTTATCTTATCACTCAACCCAATCTCAGATAAATCTAAAAACTTGTGTCTCGAGAGATGCAAGGCTGGACACTCGCAAAGAAAGTGTCTCTTCTTTGCTATTTTCTCGACAACTTCGGCGAAACGCATTAAAGGACAGACCTATCCTATTAGCATGTCTGTCGATCGTCTGCAATCGATCAAGCTTCTATTGTGCTGTAAAGACTTCTATTGGCTTCCATTTACTTTTCTTTAAATAAAAACTACATACATATAAACTTATTCTACAGAATAAATGATGCCATCGCGGATCATAATTTTTATCCATTACATATGTATTGGACCCCTGCAAAAGACCACTTGCAAGAACTTTTAAGACATGAGGAATTTTTCAAATGCTTTACTGCAGCGAGGTCTTCTAAAACAAACGCTAAACAACACTGTTGGCAAGACATTTGTTTCAGTTATTGCAGGTATAGAAGTAAAGAATAAAATACTCATACTTCGTGACGGAAGAATTTTTGATGCTTGCTTCTTCATACAAATGGGCGCGTATACAAACGTCATGCATGTACATACACCCAACTAGCATTTTGTATCATAATCGAATCTTTTCCGAATCAGCTTGACGGGAAAAATAACCGCATATGAGCTCATTTTTCGATCATAAATTATACTTCCGTTGTGAGAAAATGGTACCCTACAGATGAATCATCCCAGAGAATCATTTATGATGCGATTTGCTGATTAATTTTTGAGCAATTTTCTGCTAGTATTTCAATCACTGGTTTTCTTTTTGCGGCTTCTTTTTCATTTTGTTCCTCTATTTTCAAGAAATAGCTGGAAACAAGCATTTACGCATCAATACTACTTCTTTTGATTGTTTGGTACGAACAAGAAGTCTTCGTGACATCGCTTGTAAAAACTCATGTACACGAACATCAATACATACACCCATCGTGCTTCATTTATTAAACTACAGCATTTATTATTGGCTTAGTATAATATGTACATGCCACGAGAATACATTTAAAAAAATTTCGTATTTACATTTCAATAATGTTTACGCAGGCCTTTAATATGCATGTATGTCTCAAGATTTATGCGTCTCAAAGAGTTAGGTATTCAAATGTATATATTCACTAATAAAAGTTTATATATAATTTTTCTTATCACATTAAGAGTTGTGGATTCAGAAAGCCTAATACATATTAAGAGGGTAGTCTTTGATTTAAAATATTAGGAGCATTAATTACACAAATATGTCTGTGGATGTACCATCGTTGCCCCAAAACTGGCAGACTCCACAAAGAAAACACCAAAAATTTTGGAAAATTTTTCTTCATTTCTCAACATATTTTCGTTTTTAGTCTATACACTTTTTCCAGTTCAATTCCAATACCTTGGACACACTCTCTAGTAAGAACTGTTTAGGTTCTTAAAATGTCATCAACCAGAGGTTTTCCTATACCAATTCCTGTATAACTTAATCCCCGAACGTCTAAGACAGTTGAACAACAAATTATCCCACTTGAAGAGTAATCATATAAAAAAGCTTTCTCGATATGAAATACATATGTCAAGCTTAATTAAGTAAATGTCAGGCTTGACATATGTACGAGTATGTATGTTATGCGGTATTGCCATATTGCATAACATAAAAGACAGCTCTCGTATATTTATTTATTTATGTATGTATGTATGTCGCAAGTAACCAAAAGATGTGGAAATGTCTGCTGGATTTTTTGTTGGTATTTATTTTTAAACAATACTTGCTGTTTGATAAGTATTCTAAAAAAAATATACATACATACACACACGCTTCTCGAAATACACTTCCAATAATGACAGTTTTTCTTTTGTTTCCAAAAAAAAAAAAAAAAAAAAAATGCTAAAATTTATTGAAACGAATTCAAAATGACATTTTCGTGTCTAGTTTAGATGCCATTACATAAAGTATAATAAATTATAGAGGCAGTATTGAAGTAAAGCGGAAATATTAGAATAAAATAATCCCCTTCTTCACTCCCCTCCCCCCACTTTCACCCTTTAATTTTTGTGCTTCCTGTTAAGCAAATAACAAAAACGATGCACACGGATGGATTAGTTTACAATTTTGTTTATGCGCTGTGCCATTCTTTCAGTACGGTCGAAAGTGCGTGACATGCGTGCTTGTTAAAAATTATGGAATAAGTGTTAAAAAAAAAGAATTAATGAGAAAGGACAGACAGACAGAGCGACATACAGACAGATATATTCAAATAGTGTAGAAATAAATATTTATTAAAAATTCTTTTTCACGATAATGAATTACATACATTACTTGCTGCAGCCGGAATGTTATTTGCAGCCAAATGTGGAACAAATGGTTACAATAACACTCATATTTATCTAGCACATACTTATGTATCTGAATGGAATATTCACATTTTAAATGAATTTCAAATGTTTTAATGCGAAATTCATTCTTTTGAATATAATTTAATCTTTTTAACACACATAATATGTATATTTTTTATCATTATTTTAATTTAAATGGAACAAAGTTTTACGCCATATTTAATATGTAATATTTTGTAATGGAAATAATTTCTCATGTATTGAATATATGATATTGAATATATGAATTTGAATTACGCTCTTTGATAAATGGTGTTTTTATTGTGAAAAATATGTCATACTTGCGAAATGTGTGAAATCATATTATTTAGCGTCTCTATGTCAAACACATGTTTTAAATTGTTTCAAAGTGTGAATGAAGCCCTCTCGCGGTTTTGAAAATATGTATTATTATTTGGATAAGCAAAAATTTACATAAATACAGTTACAGAACTGCCAACAGCACAATGATGCACTCAATTGTCACAAGTAAAGATAGAATAAGCAGAGTGCCTCTTATATCGAAACGAATCAGCTGATCGTTTTGTGTGTGCAGAAGCAATTAACATTTTCAACGAAATTAAGGGCCTGCCCCACGATCAGTGTGCACACTTAATTTTTTTTAAATTCGATAGAATCGACAAAAAACATCGGTAGATTTGAACGAAATTCGGTAGAAAATTTTTTTTATTCAGAGAAACATAAAAAATAACAATTCAAAGAAAGGGTAGGAGCAAGGAGTATCAAACTAAACAGGTTCCAGAAGCGCATTTAAAACTTCACATGTGATTGGAAATTAAACTGCCATAAACAATGAAGCATTTCCAATTAAAAAAAAGTGTCATCCCCAGTTATTTGCGCTTACCCTTTATATAGATATGCTATGCATATATAAAATAACATACATAAATAACAGGAATTCAGTTTGTGTACATATGTAGGTTTTATAAAGCTACTAAAATAACTTTTATTTGACAAACATTTGTAACTACAAATATTATATATAAGATCCATTTATGAATTTAAACTTTGGTGCGAAAATTATTAAATCATTTTAACCGATTTCTTTGTTCTGTTTTAATGATTTTCATGCCAGAAAATGACCGCTCTGCGACCACACTGCTATGTGGCAAAATAGGCAATTTACACATATATCGACTTAAATTACTAAATAACAATATTCGGTAGATTTCAGGCCTTGTTCGGTAGAATCGGTAGATTGTTAAATCCACAAACATATTCGGTAGACTCTACCGAATATCGGTAGAAGTGTGCACACTGCCCACGATGTCACCAGCAAACGTTCGATCGACAATTTGTATTGCAAACAACAATAACATTAGAAAATTTGTTGCTGTTTGCAATACAAGTTGTCGATCGAACGTTTGCTGGTGACATCGTGGGACAGGCCGTATATGTCACAAAAACTTTACATACTAATCTGTGTTAAGGCTGGTACGAAGTTCTTACGGAAATTTAATTTCCATAAGAATGAAAGTTTAACATAATAACTCTAGTTGTTCTAAGAATATTTTTTTTTTTGAAAACGTTTAAACAAATAAAATTTTTTCGGATTTATAAAATGAAACTTGTGAAATAAACATACCTGCTGTTGCTGTAATTGCTGTTGCTACTGTTGTACCTGCTGTTGTTGCATTTGTAAGGATATTTATTGTTGTTGTTGCTGCTGTCGTTGATGATTGTTGTATCGCTTTTGATTACTACTATTTTGATTTGATTGTTTCATTGGAGGTGTTTTGAATATTGCTGTGATTTTTTGTGGTTGTGATGACACACACCCGCTTAAGGTGAGCCTTATTTCAACTTAAAAGGAAGAAAACAAATATATCTATTATTTCAAAGTGCTGATAAAATAATATCTTACAAAGTTTACTATATGCTTGACTTTTTGCAAACACTCGATTTAACGCTGTTTAGTAGTTCTGTATTTAGGGGCCAAGCAACAGTTACAGTACTCACCAGGTCTTGAAACATCACATGTGACAGGGAAAATTAAAAGGGACCTAAGGGTCGAAAAAATCGATTTTTACTTTTTTGGTGATTCTTATAGTAGACAACACGTTCCATCTAGTACAGTGAACAGCATTAGTTTTGTCATAAATTAGCTTTAAAATACACTTTTGATAAAAGATAAAGTATAAAATGAATTAAATGTGACAAACTTTTTTTCAATTGATTATGGATCCGCCATTTTGGATTTTTAAAATCGAATACCAGATTCGTAATCAGCGACCCCGAAAACCACTGAGTACTTTGTAGCGAGACTTAAGCCATAAAAGAGTCCAGACGCATCAAAATCAACTTGTTAACTTCAAAGTCGGTTTTCTTCAAAACTTATCTTCTGATACTACCTACGTCCCTTTTAACTTTCCGTGTTACATGTGATAAGATTAAATTTTTCATTAGTGCTAATATACTCGTAATTGCGGCGTGGAAGAATGTAAATGCAACTGGATAACAACTATGTATGCTGGAGACAAGAAAGATCACTGCAAGATTAGGAAAAAGCGAGGAGTCAGATCAGCAAGAAGAGGAACACCCTAAAGTAATGCTAAATTTTTTATTTAAAGTCTGTTTTGTTTGCCACTGTAAATATAGCTGTTACATTTCAAATTTAACGTTTAAAATTTCATCAAAATTTTATGAATTTAATTGAACTAAATGTGCAGACATTTGTTGGAAGTTAAACTCGAATACCAAAACAACAGCTATAACAAAGAACAAAAAAATGCCGATGTTTCATTCTAGAAAATTACTGGCACTTATGTACATATTTATAAAATATAATGAATGTCTGACTGTCTGCTACTAGATAATCGCTTATATATAGTTGTGGGGAGGCGGGTTAAATAATCAAGAAATATATGTACATGTGCAGACATTTTCAAACGGAAGAGGGGTCATGTTTAAGTACAAAAATCATATGTGAGTATATCGTTACCTTAATATATAAAAGCCCTAACTCACTATTTTTTTGTGGAAATCGAGATTTTTGCATTTTTCAATACATTAGTATTGCAATCATGAATAAAATTGCGCGAGAAAATTTTCCCGAGAAACAATTTCAAACTATAGCAAGTAAAATTCTAACTGAAAAAAGGAGAAATTTCTCGCGGAATTTTATTCATGATTGCTCGGTAGATGTTTTTCTAGCTGAATATACAAAAAAAAAAATCGATAAAAAATAATTAGTTACGGCCTTTTTATTTTAAGGTAACGATATGTATGCACGTATGTATGTTTGTACTGTGTGGTTAATTTTAACGATCGGCAACAGAGACAAATAATCAGACAGACAGTGGCAAGTCGTTACTTGCTGCATTTTTTTTTGAAAATAAACAGGAAGTAAACAATTTAAATGCGTGCGAATGTGGAAAATAAAGTATGTAATAAAATAATCGGTCAATATTTCGCATACACATAAAAAAAGCAGACGCAAGGAAAACGATAATTGATGTTAAGAAAATTGAAAATTATTTACGCCTAAATAAATATGCACGCACTTGAAAAATTTTCAGGTCTTTTTTATTTACTTTTACTTGAATTTTTTTTTTATATATTTTTGCCTAGGAAAACCTTGTTTTGATGTTGTTTGGCAAATGCCAAAGAATGTGGAATTTGAGATACGGAAATGAGAAGTTCACATTTTCAAATATGTATTAAATTAAAAAAAAACAACTTCTTTCATTTCATTATAAGATTTCATAGAGCAGAATATTCGACTTTTAGGTGACATTAGTTCATTTGAGTCATCGAACACAACCCCAGTATATACTCCTGATGCTAAAGAAGTTTTTTTTTGGTTCATCATCAAATCAAACTCATAAACCTTGCAATAAATAGATCAGCAACTAGTACATATCAAAAGCATTAGTTTTAATTTCTTCACTGATGGTTCAAAGATGGATGGAGAGGTGAGAGCTGCGGTTTAATGGCCGGAGCTCAGTATAGAGGAATCTTATAAACTTCCTGATTACTGTAACATCTTCCAGGTGGAAATTTTTCATCCCTCAAACCACGAATGCGTGTGTGAATACATATATATAAATAGACAGTCAAGCAGCAACTAAGGCAATTTCAGCAGACTACAACTACTCCTCGGTTGTGCTCATGTGTAGCAATGCTTTAAATATTTTATGTGCTGGCAGACCAGTACATATATTTTGGGTCCGAGAGATTGAGGGAAGCGTAATGACCGATACACTAGCCAAAAGGGAAATCCAATTACCGGTAGAGGAAACGGCATATGTCCGGAAGCCAATACAACGCCTGTACCTGGATTCAGTAACTTTTATTACGATAATCGTATCGTTATAATAAATATAACGAAAATTTATCGACTTTGCTATTCAGTAACATATTTTAACGATACTCGGTGTCGGTTGGAGAAAATAAAAATTAAGTCACAAAATCAAATTTGTTGAGTTTTTCCTTATTATTCTTTGTGCTTTGCGCTTATTTTCACATTTTCTATACAGAGCTACCACATAATATTGAATTAAATTGTGAATTAGATAAAGCGGGAGACTATCGTAAAAAATTTACAAAATCACATTATCGTTACCGCAAGGGAATAAATATGTCGATAAATATTACGATTTTCGGTTCGCAAAAAGTTACTGAATCCAGGTACTGAAGTGGATCATAGATTCTAAGATGAAGGAAGAAGCGGAGGAAAGTTGGCGTGCGACGAAAACTTGCACAACTTCTAAAATCATGTGGACCTCTTATGATCCCAAATCAACTAAATTGCTTTTATCACTAACCAGAAACAACTGTTTACTTCTAGAAGGGTTATTAACTGGACAATGCTGGACGTCTTCGTATGCCGTCAAAATAGGTTAGGAAAGGTGGTACCACAATACTACTACTCGTAGACCCAGTTGGAGCCATTGTGTTACTACCCGCTAATAAAAATTTAACCCCAACTGTACCCATAAGAACTAAAATTATCATTATTATTCATTACACCCTATTGTAAATGGCGTCGTCGACGGTACATTAAGACGACAGTAAACATTTTCACTTGTCTACTCTTTGTCGACAATAATTGGCTATTACTAACATGCTCCATTAATTTACAAAGCCTTAAGAGCTTATAAGAGCCAATTATTGCCGATAAAGTGACAATGTTTATTGACGTCGACGACGCCTTTCACAATAAGGGGGAATATTTCATTATATTATTTATATTCTTCAGTTTACTCTTTGAGATATCACTAATGCTCTCATGGGAACGTCCGTCATTTAAACCTATGACGCACCTATCAAGATGAGAGCCTTCCTATTCATATCCAGTAGCAGTTTGGATCTTCCTGAGTCAAGTTTAGGCCACATAGCCCTCGAGACTCTACAATCCTCCATACTTCGCCATGAACTTTTGGCCCTGTCTTCTACCGAATTACTGAGTTACCTATAGTAATGATCTATCATCGGTAATTTCACCGATCTGTCACACATTCCCTCACCTAACACCGACGCTATTCTTGCCAACTCATCGGCAATTTCATTTCCCTCAACACTGCTAAGGCCAGGAACCCAACATAGTCTGACAATATATTTATCCATAAGCAAGTTGAGTGCTGTCCTACAGTCAGTAACAAGTTTCGATTTGACATTGTGTCCTTCAAAGCTCTTAGCCTGTCGAAGTAGAAGGGTACCTTCTCACCTTCAGCTACATTCCTGGTCAACAGTTCCATGGCCCTGAAGATCACCAAGATCTCAGCCTGGAAAACGCTGCATTCATTGGGCAGTCTGAAAGAACTAAAAAGGTTCGTTCCCAAGATATAGACACCAGCCACTGTGCATTCCTTAATTTTGGATCCGTCTGTAAAGACTGCACTACCCACATATAGCTTATCGGATTTGAGCCAATAGTTTCTATACGGAATAACCCGCTAGGGTGTTCTACTAAAATGAATTTCAAAGACCTTATAACACATGAAGTCAGGGGTTAACTGATCTCATTTAAGATTGATGTGTGACCTTTTACTCCTGTCCTCACCAAACCTCCTTCAAAAAGTCTAAGGAGACTTCTAGTCCCCGTTCTCAACACAAAGTCCAATCCTTAAACATATATCGTGCTGAATTGATTATACACATTCGAAGTTATACCGAAAATAGGTAGACCAGAATTAACCAAGGCGATCTTCACCAGTCATCAAGAGCTGTCATCATTTTATTTTCGCTCCGCTTTAAGCTGAGCACAAAAGTTAATGACTTAAGTCAAAACAAATGTTCTCTCTAGAATGAAGATCTGGTTGGTTTGAAATGTTTAACCAGCGCAAAAATTCCAACTTATAGTAAGACCAAAATAAAGATACGAGTACCCACCCAAATATTTCTAAGTTAAGGACAGCCACGCGAAGCATATTTCACTTGAGTACATCAGTAAAACTCGTTGCGGCACATATTGCTTATTTCTATGCTATTGTTATTCTCCCCCCCCCCCCCACCCCCATCAGTTGATTTAACAGCTTATGAATTTTCGTTGAAGTCACTACTAAAGAGACAGTCTTTGTTAATAAGTATTTTTTGACCTTAAATGATCAAATGTGAACACATTTTCCATACAAATTGACACAAAACAGCATTTACAAAAGCAGAACTACTGTGGCTGAAGTTTTGCAATTCTCAATCATTTCTTGAGAGTTTGTTCACAACCATTGGAGTTTTTTGTAAGCTTTTTTGAATTGTAGTTGAAGTTTACTGATGGGTTGCTTGTTTATATTTATATATAGTTTCTTTTTTCCATTAGTCTTTAATAACGCATGTTTTCCGGGGAATTTTTATTAAACTTTTTTATTTTTTCTTCGTTTTCTATTGAATGTAACTTCATTCCTAGAATTTTTGTAATAAAATTTTCTAAAAAATTACATTTTACACATACCTGAATTAAAAACTAAACCAAACCTCAAAATTTATTTCACATTTATGCACTTTATCACAATCACACACTTAACATGAATATGTTGTGTACCCTCTGCCTCCCCAGACTTTTGAGCACTTACTAAATATGTATAAATCCATTTTAATAAATTATGACAACAAATCTCACCCACGCTGACTGACTGAATGACAGTCGAAATAAAAGTATGAAGAGCTGAACAAAAAAAAAAAAAAAAAAAAACAACAACAATAAAATACACACACTTACAAATGGCAAACTGACTGACAGCAAGACTGTCAACAACACCAACATGTCACATAATGAAGTAACAGCAACAAACAAACGAATATATGTACATATGTACATACATATAAGACAGGAAAAAAGGTGGCCATATGGAGAGTGAGTGGGGAGACCAAGAGATATTCCACCAAAACCTCAGAAACCAGCACTTACAAGAAAAAAAAAATGCTGACAAATGAAGAAGAGTATGGTAAAGGAAGAAATGAGAAGAGCAAGTGTTAGCTTGATGTAATACTCGTACTCCTACTGCACTTGCTTAAATTAAACACTCTCCTTGTTCAGGTTCTTGCTCTTGTGGACCCGCATTGCAAGCAGCAACTATTCATATGGAAACTTGTGGTTTATGGAAAATATTCCCTTTTTTCACAATAACAACAACAGCAATTCTTAATTTTCAACAACAACATTTACATGTAAAACAAACAAACACTGTAACAAAATAATCAAACAAACCTTAAAGAGGTGTCATACCTAATCAGCAAATAAACTTTTAAGCAATTTGTTCTACTCATTAAAAGTGCCAAGCGATTGGAAGAGGAATTACTGGTAAATGAACTCTGTGGAATTCTTTGCTATCTACTAGTGCTTGGAAATGTAGGTGAATCTGTTAGGAATTAAATAAATAAACAAAACTGAAAATTGAGAAATAAACGAAGTTGACAAACAATTAACAATCAGCAGTGACTGACCACATGGGAATTAGTTTCATAAAACTTGGACATTATTTTGAATTGTGTTAAAACATTTCATATCGAAGTGAATTTTCTACTAAAAGCCATAATTTACTACCGTTTCGTTTATAAAAGACAAGTCAAAATTCTCGTCTGTGTATTTATATTGAAAACAAAAACAAATTTGATGATAATTTTTACTTGTCTTCTGTAAACTGGCAGTTAAACTTAGTAGAGTTTTCTTTTAACCTTTTTCCTTTGAAAGCAATGCAGCTGCTGTGCAAATGAAATCACTTAGATTCTATATTTTTCTCTGTGTAGTTTGCAAGACGAAAAAATAATATGCGGCCATGTCACAGAGTTCAATTCCGTTCAGAAACGCAATTCAATCCACACCATTTTTTCAGATGGTGTCTAAAAAAGAAAACTAAAATACGAAAATTTGTCATGTGTGCCCAGTCTGCTGGGGGCGCTGGTATGCTGGGGTAAGTTCAGAGCTATCCGAGGTGTAGAGTTGGTTAGGTTAGGTTGAAAAGAGTTGCAACTACGTTGACAGAATCCCATACTGGATTACGCTTAGGCCCAATCCGGCATGTGGTGTGCTCGATTTGCACAGGAAACCCTATTCCATAGATCGGTCGCGCAAAGGAACCAGTTTCTTTTATGTATTCTCTTAGGTGTCTCCAATCGGAGTTGCTAAGACATTCCAAGTCCAGTACGTTGTCCCTAAAAAAAATTTGTACTCTAAGCTGACTAATCGCTGAAAAATGACACAAGTAGTGTTCCAATGTTTCGCCTTACTACTCGCATCCTTTGCATGCGACATCCTCTATCCGTCCTATGCGAGATATATTAAACCTCATCTCCGTGTTGGCGGTTAATAAGCAAATCAATCTCCTCAGTAATGGCCTATTCAATCCTATAGTCTCTGGATTCGGATTACCCCATACAATTTATGTTCTCCAATCTCCAATTTTTTGAGTTCAGTTTTTAGTCTGAAGTTCTGCAGTGTTATGTTATTCAAAGACGATCCCATCCCATCTGACACTCACACATATTGCCAAACCTGACGAAATCAAGATAGATTAGAAATAGTGTTTTTGCATTATCTGCAACATAAATTTTCTAGGCAAACATGTGCTCGATGATATATCGGAGTTATCGCTGTTTGCTCTGAGCAATTTTATTAGATGAATTAATAAAAAAATGTGAAAGTAAACTTAAACCCAATTTAATTAAGTAGGGTGCATTCTTTTTAATTTCCTTAGCCTACGAGTTTCAAAATAAACTTTTTATGCATTAATAATCATATTCCTTTTATGCTTATCTTACATTTAAAAAGACAGCAACAACTAAAGTTTTATGTAAATAAAGCTTCGTGCTTGTTTTATTTAATTAAATATGTATATTTTTTTCAACACAAGGTGTCTCAAAACGAAAGTTTTTACTTCTTTATTTTATTTAGCTTGCTGCGTGAACGCAACGAGTTTGAAGGCTCAGTTAGCCGACTGTAATGGAATGTATCTCTAACAGTAGGAAACAGCTGATTGATATTTTTATGTGAAAAGTAGGTTACGTTAAATTACATCTCTATAACCATTTTCATTACTTTTCGCATTAAATTAACTTAAGTCAAGTTTATTTAAATGACCTAATTACATTTTTAATTGACTTATGGTTTTATTTTCAATTAAAGTTGTTTATGTCAGGAATATTTTTTTCTGTAAAGGGATGGAAAAGTTGCAGCACCAATGTGACTACGTTGAAAATTAAAATACATTTTTTATTTAAAAGCCCGTGTTTTATTCAAAAAGTCACGGAGTTATTGCTTGATGGGTGGTAAAATGAGTGCCCCCCAACTCGTAGGGGTATTACATTTAGGCGATATCATTAAAAATTAATAAGTTTCTATAGCGGAAAATGAAAAATAAGCTCCAGAATAAGCAATTAACATTGTTGCGATAAAGGGCTAAAAGCCAAACGTACTCGTCCTATAACTTGAGAAACTGCGAGTGTTATCAAAAGTACGGAGAAGTGTATGGTGAAAAATAGATATATCGTGTAAATGGTTACATATTCACCATTTTCGTGATGTATCGTCTTGATCTTGAGCCAATTTAATTTCGACTCGGTGCAATATTGTAGTAAACGGCACTGAACATGTTCGATGTGGTTGAATACATGGACCTATCAAATAGTGTAAATATAATGTTAATTGTTCCCTTCAATGTGACTCTGTAACTATACTGAGATATTAACCCAAGCTTAACTGGTATTTATGCTTTTAAAACATGAGTGGCCCTGTGGTTGAGTGAATAATGTGCAAGCCTGTCATGCGCGAGGTTGTCGGTTCGAATCTCAAAATATTTTCTGCTTAAAAATAAATTATAATTTCATTTGTAACAATAAAAAAAATTAAATAAGTTTTCATTGTTACAGTTAAATGTCGGGATGACATTTATATATAATTTATATTATTCTACACCGAATAGGTCCCTAAGGGATAGTTCAGTGACAAGTCACAAGGTGCATAAAAAGTATCAATTAACCATATCCTAGGCCATTCCCATGCAAAAGTGACTGGTCCGCTATCCGAGATCTAGTGATATGGACTAGATCTCGGACTAGTCCATATCACTTGGGGACCTGTCACCTGACTAGCATTGTGTCAGTTCAATTTCCTGAAGGGTTGTTTTTCATTGAAAAAATAAAATAAAATATACAAAAAAAAACAACTTTGAATATGATTTGATATTTAAATAGAGTTGGTGAAATTGAACCTTAATCATCGATCCACTAAATATAAACTTTATTTTGAGATACCCTTTAAAAAAATCACTTCTTTTTAAATTTGTTGTTTAAACATATAATAACTCTTCTTTAAAAAAGGCGCTGTACCTTTTGACATCTCGCTCCTAAAATGGTTGACAATTATGAAATTTATTTTATAATTTATTTACAAAAGAATTCCTTGTGTGCCACAGATATAAAATTGAATGTTTCTTTCAAACTTCTAAGAAAAAGCAAACAATTTCTTGACTTCGAAAAATGTGTATGCTTAAAAATTTCTATTAAATGTGTGTCATTTATGAATCATATCACATAATATTTTTTTTATTATCAGAAAATCTTAATTAAAAGGCAACTTCACATACTTATGTACATATGTATTTTGTTAGTTACGGGTATAAAAACCCTCACAATGAATTTTTTTGAAATCCTAAGACATTTTTGTTTTTAAATTAATTAGAGTTTTAATTTTGTGTGAGACTTGAAATGTGACAACAATGTATTGGATTTTTTTTCCAGCAAACAGTTGACTTAAAATTTACTTCATGGGTTAGATATTTAGAAGAAGAAACAAAAAACAAAACAAACTCTCCCATTTCCTTTATTTCATACTCGTGCTATTTTACAGCAGCTCTACAACTTTGCGTAAAGAAAATTCTCAAAGAGGCGCATATAAAGGAAAATGTACCCTCCATGTCTAAATGTTTTATGTCTGTATTCGAAAAATTTTATAATTTTTTTTTACTAGTATACAAACTTTCTTAAAGGAAAAGCACGAGGTATGTCCCTTAATTATACCAAGTGATTGAAAAACTTAGTTGAGTGAATACATTCCTACAAGTAGAGTTGTGAACTAGACTTGGTTCGAAATCGTTTATTAGTTTAGAATTCGCTGAAAAAATTTTGTACCTTAGACAAAAGAAAATAAATGAGAGATGATAGGAGGTTAAATAAATTTATAAATAGCCGGCCAAATTGTGAGTGTTTGAAAAAAATTAAACAAAGCAATGATGAATAAAATGCAGCGAGAAGTTTCTCCCATTTCCAATTAGAATATTTTTTATATTTATGATTTTGATCAGGCTAAACGTGAGCCAAATTACATGTGATAATTATTAGTAAACAAATAAAACTAAAGTTAGTTGTAAATATTCTGACAAACACGTAGTAGAACGGAACAACTAGCTGTTTTCGAAGGCCACCACACCTTCATCATCAGCGTTCTTCGTGTTTGGTCCACTGTGTGTAGTGTCAGCTGATATAGATTTCTGGTTTATATACTCAGCCGGTATTGCAAATGGAATATGTGAATTGTTTTGATTCATCGTATTACAAATTTGCTGAAAGCTTTTTTATAATGAAAGCTCAATTTTACCATCTCTAAATTTACAACAGTCTTGCCATTGTCGTTTGTTCTTTACTAATTATGCACATGTTAGTTAATTTGCTTTTTTTTGTCCTATGTAAGGCAAACTTTTTGGGTTTGTTACTATTAAGCATATTTTTATTTTAATTTTTGCCACAGGCCCATGGCTATTAATTTTTGTTAGTTTTATTATTATTGTTTGAAATTCATTTGTTTCTATATTTATGATTTGATTGGGCTAAAGTTTGTATCGCTTTGTAAGCCAATACATTTGTTTTCCCTATTACTTGCTATTGTTTGCAATTGTTCCCCGGGAAAAATTTATCGCGTAATTTTATTCATACTTTCCCTCAAAATTTCACATATGTACCCCATATCATTATCATTATCAGAATTTAGCACAACCGATTTTTAAAGAACTGAAAAAAATAGTGCACTATTTTTATTTACATTTGAGAACTTTTTTCCAATTGCCCCAAAAATATTTTAATTCCTCAAAAATTTTACTCAGCGTGAGTGACTGAACTTTTTCTAACTCACATTTATGTGCGACTCAACAACACGTGATAAAACAACAAGACCAAGACCATTTTTCTCTATAAAAATAAACTTTTTTTAAGGTTTGGAAAAAATTCTACCTTTGGCAATTTAATACATTCAGAAACCACCCTCGTTAACATGTGTAAATGTACCCTGACCTGTTATACATACACACTTGAACAAAATGATTCTTTACAAAAGGAACTCTCCAGGCAAATGTATGTATTACATGTATAAATATTTATGGTTGTGTATATACATACCCTGCAGGAAATGCGAATAGCGCAATTGTAGTGATTTACTAGTTACATTGTCAGTGGTGCTACTGACCCGGTGTACCTTAGGCAATGTAAAAATCTATTGACATTTCACATTAGATTGTCATTGAAAATACACCAATAGACTCTAGCACTACTGACTAAGTAGTTCTTTTGGGACCAAGGGACTCTAGTCTACAATATCGATATTTCCTCGCTCGCTGTCAATAGTAAAATTGTATTGATTTACTAGTGACATTACCAATAGTACTACTGACCAGGTGTACCCCAGCGAATGTAATCGTGTATTGACATATAACATAGGGTTGTCATTGAAAATCTACCAGCAGACTTTAGCATTATTGACGGCTATATAGACATTTGAACCAAAGCACAGTATAATGAAAAATTATTGACGTGTTCGTTGACAATGACACCGGAAATACGAGTACACTGGAACTGTTAGACATCTCTATATGTGGTTCTAAGCTGACTAAAGGGTAGATACTTACATAAGTGTGTGTATGTACACGAATTCCCTTGTCTCTGCTGAACCCATAGAAATTGTTTTAGAAAAATCCCTCGATTTTCTATTCTATTATTACATATATATTTTTTAAACAATAATTTCTCTGTCTTTCTTGTATTGTGTTCTGTTACACTGAATAATTAAATACATACATACAACTACTAATGCATACACACATAATTTTGAAATGCACATACAGACTCTTTTAATATTTTTTTTTTTTTTTTGATAATCCTTATCCTTGCTTAGCAATCATGTTTAATGCACTTAAATTTAATTTGTTCAAAAAAAAAAAATTAATTTTGTTTTATTTTATTAAACAATATTTATCTACATACATATGTATTTATATCCTTCAAAATATGCATGTAAATATGTCTATAAATTCTGAAGGATAATTTCATTGAAAATAAATGTCGAAGGTTTATTTATCAAAGCAAACATCTGATAAAAAAAGCAGTGTTGCCAGTTTTTTTTTTTTTTTTTTTTTTGTTAAAGAAAAAGTGAAAAAACAGGTTGCGAAATTAATGTTTTGAGATTTTAAGATAAAACTTATTAATTTCCCTAAATAAAAAAACGGCCTGAAGCGCATGCAAGATTTTAATTTGCCACCATTTTGCTATTTTTGGCAGTTTGACAGCTGACAGTTAAGGGTAATTAAAAAGATAGTATGATTTGGATTTTCATTTAAAATTTAAATGAAAATCTCTGCTGTGCTCTAAAAATACTCGTACGTCCTCTTAACAGAATCAGCAGTGAAAACCTTGTTACATCACAGAAAAAAACTAAATTCCATTTTCAGTAACCAAATTCGTTGAATCAGTAAATATTTTATTTGAATGCGGTCGGTCCTACAAATAATTTTGTAAATTCTGATAAAAATTTTGTAAAAATTTTAATTAATATCATAGTTCGGCTGAGAGAAAATGTTATTTCAGTGTGTTGGTGTTTATCTTGCTTGTTGATAGGAACAACGTGCTGTTGTGCGGTTGTTGTTGTTGATTTTGATTGATCGTGTTGCCTACATGTAAATGCCGAAAATTAGCCGACAAACGTCGTGGTCTATTTCTTCTCTACACAATTTTTGGTACAAATTAATTTAGTGGAACAGTACAGAATATGTACTGAAACTAAATTTGATTTCAAACAAATATTTGTTTAAACATTTTTTGGGAATAATTTTTTCTGTGATTAGAAAAACTTAGATTTTTTTTTGTTTTGCAGAGTGTAATTACTCAATATACTTAAAAAACAAATCGTATGTAGAAGCGAAAATTGTACTTCTTAGAAACATTGATTAAATGTTATTTAAATATTTTTAATTATATACATGCATACATAATTAATTCATTGACAATATTGCTAATTATTTCGATGAATGTTTGACATTAAAAAAAATTATATTTTAATTAATTAAGGCAGAATTAGTTTGTACGTGCTGTTCTGTTCTGAATTAGCTGTTTTGTTTCTGTTGAGTTGAAAATCTGTATGTGTGGTTAGTTTTTACTTTTTCGTTCTGTTCTGTTGCGGACCAATTTGTAGAAAATAGAATTCAACGTTAAGAGACAGCCAAAAGTGTGTATGTATTAGTGTGTTGTGATATTTTGTGTACAAGTGTAATCAATTCTATAGGTTGCCAGCTGATTTTTTTCACAAACAAAGTAATTGCAAAATATTTTATACAGAAAAGAACGGCACAGAACAGCAACAGAAAGTAAAGACTACTGAAGCCTTTACTGTTCTATTTTATTTTATTCTTTTTGTTTATTTAGGCTAAAGTTCGTATATTGAGAGAGCCAAATTGTATATGACGTTTTTAGTTTATAACAAATATAAGCCAAATAGCCAACATGTGCAGGGTTACACATTGCAACACGAAAAAATATAACCATTTATGGGCCCCAAAGATTTGGGGCCTCGGTGTCATTTTTTCATTTTATCAGGCTCATATGCTGCGAACCGTTCGCATTTTTGATTTACTCTCTGAGGCAAAGTTGTGGCTCTTGTCATAAAGAACCTCTTTTTACCTCTTTTCCCCTGTTCAGGTCCATAGGTAGCAAACCGTTCAAAGTTCAAGGAAACAATCAATTACAAAAATGTACCTAAGATCTCAATAAAGAACTTTCTAGAACATATGAACTTCCTAGGAATGATTCTTAACATCGTTTAAGTCTTTTGAAAATTTTCATAGACTCTATCATACCAGGTTTGTATTTTCTCAAATATCGCACGACTGTGTAGATAGTTTATGGCGGCATTTAAGGCAAATGGGAGACCAAACACAAGAACGCTGATGATGGAAGGTGTAGCGGCCTTCGAAAACAGCATGTTGTTCCATTTGGCTAATATTTGTTAGAATATTTACAATTACCTTTGGTGTTATTTGCTATATAAAAATCAAGATTTTAATTTTATCATCAAAAAAATGTTGCTGTCCTTCTTATGAGGCGCTAAAAATTTTTTGATATCTATAAAACTTTTTCGGTTGTAGCATGTGTATTTTTAAAAACTGTTGAAATACCAACCATCTCTTCTGCACAATGGTATGCAACCTTTCAAAAAGCTTTTTTCCTAATAATCACTCAGTCATGTCTAAGTATTGAAGGTTTTTAATGACTTTCAATGAAATTTACCAACATTGTTTTTCCTTCCTTTACCTCACAAAATTATTTTTTTTTTTTGGAAAACAAATAACTACAAACTATAAACTACTTAAAACAACTTAATTGTTTCCAGACTTTTTTTATTTTCTTTGGCTTGCGTGTCTAAGCTCCTAAACATAATTTACTGTTTGCTGATGTTCGAGTTACACGTGATTCATTTTCCATGAATTGTCTGTCAATAACTATCGAATAACATGCGTTTGGTTTTTTTACACCTCCCTTTCACTTGCTTAACTTCAAGTGTTAGAGCAGAAATTATTTAAAATTCTAAAGTTTTTGAACCACTTCCCTTCACAATCAATTAAATTTTAAAGAATTTTGGGTAGAGCAAAAACAAAAAAAAAGTACATTCAAAATATTATTGAAAAAGTTTTGTTTTCATTTCGATTCGGTAAAACTGTAGAGGTAAGTAACGGGTGTTTCAATATTTAACAATTTAATAATCAGAAAAAATCTATGACATTAATAAAAAATAAATTCAGTAAAGTGCGACTCTTACTCGCGCACGAAGGGTTCCGTACGAACACTAGATATGTAATTTAATACAAACTTCATCCTATATAATATATAGTTTAGGCATTTTCTTCGTTTTTGGGGTCTTTTCGGTTTTTTTGTTTTGGCGTTTTTTTCGTTTTTTTCGGTTTTGGCGATTTTTTTAAGTTTTGGCTTTTTTTAGTTTTGACACTTTATTTTCTTGTTTTGGCGATTTTTTTCGGTTTGTGGCGTTTTTTCATTTTGGCGATTTTTTTTTATATAAAATTTTTTTTTAGTTTTGGCGACATTTTCGCTTTTTGGCGATTTTTTC
The DNA here is from genome assembly GCA_949987645.1 of Tachina grossa. NCBI lineage: Eukaryota > Metazoa > Arthropoda > Insecta > Diptera > Tachinidae > Tachina > Tachina grossa. The sequence goes on from OX465278.1 coordinate 142,731,346, forward strand.
GAATTTGGCGATTTATTTTATTTTGGCGATTTTTTTCGTTTTGGCGATTTTTTTTTAATTTTTGGCGATTTTTTTTTTTTGGTTTGGCAATTTTATAACTTTCGGTTTTTTAGTTTTAACGTTTTTGAAAATTTCAAGTGTTTGCCTCTTACGGTTTAAAGGAAATAGCAAATTGTCAAAATTACATAGTCAAAATTGCATTAACTGATGGACCACCCTTTAATTAAATTTTTTTTAAATTTTAGTGTTAATTGTTGTAGTCTGTATAAAAATACACTAATTTTACAAATTTCAAGTTTCAATATACATATGTATGTTCATACAATTGTATGTATATTACATGGGATTTTAACATTTTTCGTTGCTCGTTTTGGAACACCCTTTAATTTTTAATTCTCATGTATTTGCTGTTGTAGCGGCCAAGGTTCTACATACTGTGTCCAAATTTCAGGTCCGTAGCTCTTACGGTTCCTGAGAAAATACCGTGTGACGGACAGACGGACAGCGTAGCGAAAACAATAGGTTTCCTTTTCACCTTTGGTGTACGGAACCATTATTAAAATTCACTATAAAAATAGTGAACTCTTGGCAGTCAGCAAAACTAAAGCATTTTTTACGTCATCGTGAAGCTCCTTCTCGGCCAGCAATTGTTATGGAAAAATTTTAGCTGCTGGAACAAGTTATTGCTGTGAAGAATTGAATACGTGATTGTCGCTCAAGAATAACCGAAAATATTGCTGTTGAAACCCACAGTGTTAAGGAAAATCCAGTTTTGTTTATTTCCCGTCGATTATATTAGGCCGTATTTTGCATAAAGATATTAAGATCTTAAGGCTTGTAATTTCAACAAGGCTGCGTTACCTTCTTTAGGAAAGGGATAGTGATAGAGAAGACAGGCGGTGAAGGAAGAGACAACTCTGCTTTTTGCACGTTTTTTAATAATGTAGTGTTGAAGCGCCTTTGGTGTTAAATGAGGCGTATTAATTTCTTTTTATCTGTGGTTAGTAGCCATTTTATCGGTTATTTTACTTCGCGATGATTCTGCTACACAATGAAGGAAGGCGCTCTGATTCTACATTAGGATTAGTATCTGCTGAAGTCGGTAATTTCAGTGACCAGAGACTATGCCTTGAATTGTCCTACAACAACTGACAAAAGGGACACTAATGCACATCAGAAAAATACGTGGTGTTGTTATTTCATGACTGTTGGATACAGGGATTGAACCCAATATCTTTGGTTTTGTAGTCAACGTGCTAACTACTTCAGCCAATACCTCCCAGATCTTGTGACTTAACACCATAGGATTTTTTTTCTTTGGGGCTACCTAAAATATTAGGCCTACCTCAAATTGGACACAATCGATTAAAGACCTCAGAGATAAGATTTGTGAAATTATCAAGGATGTACCGCCGTAAATGTGCGAATTGGTGATGGAAAATTTCAGGTAAAGAATATGGTCCCACAAGTGTAGCCGTAGCGGCCATCAGACTAATATTATTTTCCATTATTAATGGCACACACTCCCTCTTTACAATTCAATAAACATCCGATAACATTCAGGTAATGAATGTCTACTAATATTACTAGATGTTACCTTCTTTAGGAAAGGGATAGTGGTCCAGAAGGCAGGTGGTGAAGGAAGAGATAGAGAAAATCTTCACTCTTTTGCAACTCTGCTTTTTGCACGTTTTCTATAATGCAGAGTTGCAGCGCCTCTGGTGTCAATTAGGCGTACTAAATTTTCAAATCCGTGCTTAATAGCCATTTTATTGGTTATTTTCATTAGCCGCTGATACTGCTACACAGTACCGACGAAAGAGGGCGCTCTGATGTTACATTAGGATTAGCATCTGCTGAAGTCGGTATAGTTCAATGACCAGTGACTATGCCTTCATAACTTGAACTTTCCTACAACAACTGACATAAAGGACACTACTGCACATCAGACAAATGCTTGGTGTTGTTTTCTTTTTGTGACTGTTGAAGACCCGACTCGAACCTAGGACATTCGGTTTTGTAGTCAACGTGCTAAGTACTTCAATCAAGCTTCTTTGTTTTTTTTTTGCATATCAAAATAAAACCTCTTATTGGAAGACCCTTTATTAAATACTTAAAACGAAAATACAACACGAATAAGCCGGTTTATGGCATCTGCTTCTTTTTGTTTCTTGCCATGAAGTCATTGAAGTCGAACATGACATACAACCAGACGACGATACAGCAATCAAAATGAGTTTATACATACTACATAGATCCGACATAAAATATTTTTTATTTTTCTATTTTTATAATATTTAGTTGAACAGCTTCTCGCAACACTCGCAAGTGCAGTGTTCTTTTAAAAAAATTTGTCATTGAAGTAGTTACATATGTACATGCATACATATGTTTATAAATAGTTGCGGTTTTTCATTAATTACCGCATAAGCGCATTTTTCTTGTTTATGATTCAGTGATGTCAAGCTAGCTACTTCATTTGAACTTCGAACTTCGAGTTTCCAACAAAAAATATCAAACCCAATGCAACGCAAATATTTTCTTCGTAATAGTTTACACATCCTACACTTGAAAAGTAATAACCAGAATCAGTCGCTAGAAGCGTGTTATTTTTGTAGCTATGTTCTTTATGTCAGACACAACAGCTAGGACGTGATTTTCGTAACAAAAATAATCGACAGTATTGAAGTTATAAATTTATTTATGTTTTGATTTCTTTTTTTACATTTTTAGTAATCAGAACTTAAAAAAAACAGATGTGCTAAGTCTGCGTTTACACATGCGAAATGTTCACACATTCAAATATTTGCGGCAAATTTATTTTGTTTTATAAATAATAATAAAATAAATACATTTTATGAAAATAGTTTTAAAAATACAAGCACGAGTAATTTGATTGCATTGTAATTTAACGCATGAAATTTATTTTATATAGCTAAGCAGCATAGCTCTAATCGGGTGTCCTATGAAAACTCACTTCGTTTTTAATTTATTTTTTGTCTCGCGCCGCGTATTAACAAATATTATTAAACAAAATTAGTGACAGTTTATGAAAAAAAGTAAATTTTTCAATAAGTCTGTGATTTTTTTAATTAAAAAGTTTTTTTGGATATAAAATCATTTAATTTTTCAATGTGGAGATTGCGTTGAGCTCTATACACTTTGCCCAACTTTTCTGTAATTTTTTATATCTTCCAAAAAATAAGATAGCTCGAAATTATTAAATCTCTTTTCGCCGTAGTATTTCTTCAGGTTTGGAAATAAGAATTAGTCACTCGGGGCCAAATACGCAGAAAAGGGCGAATTAGAAAACAATTCTTACCCTAATTCATGGATTTTTGTCAGGGAAACTGCATTCTTGCATTGTTCTGGTTAAATGAAACTTTTTTCTTTAACAAATGCGGTCGTTTTTTTTCAAATCCTCATTAAATCGACTTAATCACCTTTATCGGGAGCTAATGTGAAATGAGTTCACTTTCCTTAAAATTGTAATCCCTAATTTTTGCATTGTTGTCATGTCGGTGGACTAATTTCAAATTTTGTTTAAAATTTTTGGTTCATGGGAAATATTTCGAGTGAACAAAATGTTCGCCTCTTATACCCGATATGGTTGAACATTTTAGCATTATATTTGCTATTGAACATTGATTATATTCCTTGCGTCACAGAAAACGGAAGCTGTAACTCTATTGGCCGACACAACCACCACGCCCTTCTTTGGCCCGATTCACCCACTGTTTTGACTGCTGTTTATTATCTGCCGCACTATGGTGGTTCTACTTTTCGTACACGGCTACGAAACCGCCCAAAAGCTCTTGCATATGGCGCCTGAACAACGCTGAACACTACTGCAAAGTTGTCACACGATGGCATTTGTGGTCGGTTGTGATCATTTAAAATTGAAACCCTTGAGCCGTGTGAGATAGATGCATATGGGATCTGTAATCTCTCTCACGGTCACGATCAGGCAAAAACTTCCATATAGTGAATTTTTCCAATTGTTTCGGGTGTACAGGGGGTCTACTCTGTAATTCGAGCTCAACTAGTTGTCCAGAACGTGCGGCATTCAGTAAATCATTTTTTATCATTGAAATTGCCAGTGAAGAGTCCCTATAGTATTTACCAAGCTTAGCCTTGGTTTGAGTTTAGGTTTTCTTCTGCATAAAATAATGCTTAATGAGCACGCGAAATAATTTTTTTTTCTATTTTCTTCTCAAAAAACTTTGGTTCGATTCGTGATTCAGTTTTTTTTGCTGAGCGCTCGCGATTCATTTGTGCAGCAAGGATTGAATCAAAGCAAATCATGACTCGTGCAGATCTTTAATAGGTACATAAGTATGTATGTATGTGTATTAACCAAACACATGATTTTCTTCTTTTATTACTTTATTTTACAATAAAAAAAGCACATTTTTATGGCCATCAAACAGCATAAATTCATAAAATTTTTATGAGCTCGATGATTTCTATGATTATTATTTTCAATTTATTTAAATTAATATAATTGAAATCATGAGAGTTGTAGTCGTTATTTATTGTAAAATTTTATGAGATTTATACTAGGTATCATGTATGAAATTTATTTATAAGAACATTTTCTCTAAATTGGGTGATAAGGTCACAACACATGCTTATGAATTTTACTTTACACAGATTGCTAAAAACACGTTATTTTTAACACTTTAGTCTTTTGATCTTTATAAATTGGAAAATTTATTGCTAAAATTTAACAATCATATTGCACATTTAATAAAGATTACATAAATAAGCTCTGTGGGAAAATGTGTTCTACTTTAAACAGAGAAACAACAACATGTAATATTGCCACATTTCTCAAAAACACTACAAAGGGATTGATAACAGAAAAAAAACGAGAAGAACAAAAAACTAAACACAATTTGATATTTTATGTTATTAAACATAAAATAAAATAAATTTTTTAATATGCGAAGCAAAACTATGTAAAATTTAAACCCCTGTTTCCTCAAAACGGACTTGAGTAGAAAATGTATATGAGAAACACTAACTTTTTTCAAGTGATTTTCATAAAAATTTTCTAAACGAGTCGCCTGTCTGACTTGTGGAAACAGGGTAGCAACATCTACTCAGATTCTAATATCATTTAAATTCCTTTTCTTTTTCTAATACCACTCATTTCTGCATGTAATTTGGTAACCCGCCCAAAAGTCCTACTTTCGAAATCATATTTATCTTTGTCACCACTTATATATTTTCTACCTCCCTAGATGCCTTGTTCCATTAATTCTAATAATTTTTGTAGTGAAAATATTTACAGAGAATAAGAAAAAAATAACATACATATCAGAGAACGAAGCCGACGAAAAAAAGTCGGCGGCGGCGGCACAAAATGAACCGGCGGCGGCTAAAAATGGGCTTGTCATATTGTACCAGATACGTCCAATGAATTTTTGTTTGAAATAAAGGGTTCGCCATCTAACGTTTTTTTTCAACTAGTGCTTATTTCGTGAATGGTAACACTTAGCTCATGTCTGATTTGACAGATAATTAGTTTTATCCTTCCGCTGAACGAATATGGTTGTGTATACGCTTGAACAACGCTGGGAAAGTGGGCCTGCGATCGAATTACAGAAGATGCCGATTTTGCCAAAAGAAATCATCTTTTCAGATGAAGCTCATTTTGATCTTGGCGGGTATGTAAACAAGCAAAATTGTCGCATTAGGGGCACAGAAAACCCGCACGCATACATTGAAAAGCCGACGCACCCAAAACGAGTCACTGTTTGGTTCGAAAATGAGCAAGGAGTGGCCGTTACAGTCAATGGCGATCGTTGTCGGGCCATGTTGAACGAATTTTGGTGTCAACAGGACGGCGCTACGTGCCACACAACCGAAGCTACACTCGATGTTTTGCGCCCTGTTAAAAAAAAATGATATCTGGCGGACCCTTTATTAGAAAAAGGGATTTTTTATATTCTTTTAATATATGCTCCCGAAATATATCGAGCCTTATTTTCGATTTTATCGTAAGCTACATGTTATCGAAAATAGACTTTTTTATTGAAATTGAAATTTTATGGGCCTGTCCATAGTTTAGAATTATAAAAATGCCAAAATTGTTGATAACTTTTAAGATGTATCGTAAGCGACAATTTACGTATAAAAACATATTTGAATATTTTTTAAAAACGTTCTCCTGAAAAATTTAATTTTTGTCACTTACTATAAAATCGTAAATAAGGCTCGACATTTTGTATGTTTGACACATCTTAGAATGATGCGTGTAATATATAAATTGATCTAGAAATGCTATGAAACACTGATACCAGCTTCGTCCATTAAGCACTAGTTTTTTGGCTTTTCAAATTTTAAAGTTGTAAATCATAGGCGGCCAAAGTGGCCTCAGAGCACGAGTCATAAAGTCGGAAAATAGTCGGCTCAATTTTTAGCCGAAAGCAGCCGCCAGGACCGGCGGCGGCTGAGATACCTGCAAATAAATCGGCGGCGGCTTAGCCGCGGCTGAAAACCGGTCGGCTTCGTTCTCTGATACATATCTGTTCTGTGCCCTAATAAAACAGAAACGAACGCACATTTGCTGCATAAATATAATAAAAAAAATATATGTAAAATAAACAAAAGCAGACGGCAAATAATAAATAAACAAATGATAAGAAAAAAATCGTGCAAATTACTGAAGAAGCAAAAAAAAAAACAAATTTATACGAGTATTAATGCAGGAGCACGTTTTACTCACAAACAAATCATTTGCACTGTGCTTTGCAGTGATGCCAACTCTTTCAGAGCAAAACGCACTGTTGTGTGTACATACATATGTATGTACATATATTTATAGGATACAGATACACTAGAATAAAATTTTAGTCGAAATGTTTTGAAATTTTGTTCGAGATCGAGCCCTTTAATTTATTTCTATTGTGTACACTATAATTCGAAACAAACGAAATAAAATGCTTTTGAATTTGCATATTACTAACATAATGATATACATACATACATATGTACATAAGTATGTACATACATATGTATGTATTTTGCATGTACATATGTATGTATATATTTATCTGATTTTGCTTTGAGAAACACATTCGTACATAGAATAAATACGTCCAATTGTCAAACTTATTCTGTTTTTGTTTTCACTTTTTTCATATGGTGTTTGGCAGTTTGGAAGAGAACAGCTGACACTCTCAAATGCAAATGAAGCCACCTTGTTAGACTTGCATTGAGACAATCTGGTAGTCACAAATTAAGTTTTAGAGGAGCTGAAAAAAGCAATAAAACAATAAAATTAAAAGTGCAGGAGCACAAATTCAGTAAAAAAAAGCACCAAGTTTAAAAAAGTGCGCTCTGTTGTGACTCAAAAAGCGCCAAATCTAGTGATTGACATATGTAGCTGCTGCTTTGTCCTCTGTGCAGCTGGGAGTATTGGTTTACTAAATAAGACCGTACAAAAAAATCAAAAATTTTTTTCTTTCAAAATAACAATGTTTAAGAACTGATGCTGGAAGAGCACATCAAAAGAAAATTCACTTCAGGGCCTTTATTTAAGCAATCACCGGCATAGGAAACAAGGAAACCGCTGCATTTTTATAAATCTTATGAATCTCGTTTGTCCCATTTAGAATAGAATAGGGGGAAGATCTGGTCCAAAGACCGGCAATGCGACACCTGATGGATCTTTTGTACCATAGAGCTGTGAATTAGATTAAATCAATCTCTGCATGACTCTCCTTATGAAAGTCAGTACAGATATTGGAGAAGCCCGCCTAATATCATCTGAACACAGAAACTCAGAATAAAAAACAAGCCTTATACTGTCACACAATACGATACACTCACAAATAATGTGTGTCGTCATCTCGTCATCTTCCAAGCGTAAACGACACAGAGGTCCCATTGTCCCATTTAAAAAAAAGGCACCAAAAATATCGTGAAACGGGGATGCAACAGTTCAAATCACAGCAAGGCTCGAAATTCATCTAAACAACATTAAGTAGTCAAAACTCGAAATGTTTACACTTTTATTTTATTTAAACGATAGTTTGGACATTTTCTATTTGTAAAATAATACGAGGTAGGTTTTTGTTAAAAATTTTAATCCCATATCTCTTCCCCGTGTGAGAATTTCGTAAAGAGGGGTCAAACCTATTCCTCTAAAGGGTTTAAAATCTTCGCCTCAAGATCCCAATATAACATATGTCTTCGAATACCCAAAAAAATCGAAATTCAATGTTAATAGATAGATCGCAGATTTGGGGGACTTTTTAGTACCAATTGTAAATAATTTCGAAACCACACTTGGGGCTTCAGTTGAAACGTGTAATATAATTTTATGAAGAATATTTTTGTTGAACATTAAATCCCCGCCTTCACCGTTTTTAGGAGCGTTTGGTACGATTTCTGAGAGTTAGAGTGTTAAAATCTGGACATTTGCCTTAATATTTTATGCATACACCCATTTTTCTAATGCCTGTGCCAATATAAACACGTGTAAGTTAAATAATTAAATTAAATTCATGTTGTTTCATCTTGAAATAACTTTGATTCAACATGGCTGTTTGTATTATTTCAGTATCGAATTTATATTGTTCCAACTTGAAATAGCAACATGATTCTTCATTTTTATTTAACAGTACGGGAATGTCAAATCAACATGAAATACTGTAAATCATGTTAGATTAACATGAAATACATATGCAGCAAAATCATTGTCGAAAAAGGTTAAATTAACCTTGTTTACGTAGATTTTAAGTCGAAATTTTTCTGTTTGAACAAAGCAAACTATTTTCTTGTAATTAGTATATTTTTATTACAATTGCTATCTAATACAAACTAAAAAAAAATAACTCATGCTTATGTGAAGTGTGCTGATAAGTTTTTTTCTTCCAAAGCTTCAAATGTAAATAATGCATTAGTTAGTTTTTGCTTCAAATCGAAATATAATTTTTTTTTGTTTGGCAGTAACCAAAAGTAAACCCATTTCAAAATTAACTTTGTTTCGGCTGATTAGTCAGAACACGAGTAAATAAAGTAATACATAGATAAATAAAAATATGTATATATAACAAGTAAAAAAGGCGCGCTTTTTAAACACAACGTCAATGACAAACCAAGACAAGAATTGTTTACTTTAAGTAAAAAAAATATAAAAATAGAACAAAGATAAAAAGCGAGAGTCAACAATTAATTTCAACATTTTTAGAATTCCGCCCGCATAATACAAATAAGAGTAATTCCACACATTTCAAGCGAAAATTAATTAAAATCAATTTTCAACCGAAAAAAATAAATAAATGAAATGAAAAAAAAAACTAAAAGATAAGCAAAGACCGACCGGCCTTCCCTTTTAATTTGTTTCTCTAATAAAGATAATTGTTTGTACTAATTGAATGTACCAGTTCAATTTGTGTGTTGAACATACAAAATAATGAAGGAACAGTTCAAAATATTCGATATAATACATAACTGCCACATGCTTAAAAATAAAGAAGCAATTAAATAGTTAAAAATATTTTGGAAATGTGGCGGCCAAAATCTATAATTCATTACAATGATAAACATTTCTTGTGAACATTGTGGGGATTTTTTTTTTATATTATATTTCTGTAACCAAAACTTTTATATTTGCCTTTAAAGCTTTTGTGCTGCCCCCTAATAAAAACACTTAGTGACAGCTGTGATCACCCCTAATTCATCATACACAATTGCTCAGCATTGTATTCAATTGCAATTCACAAACGAGAACAACTGGCAACTGACATCATCATAAACATTTCCATCAAATCAGTCAACTATTGTTTTATTTTGTTCTTTAGTAATTTTCAGTTAAAATTTAATTATTTACAATTATTGTAATAAATGGATACATATGTATTTATGTATGTATGTATGCACATGTTATTTTTCAACAAAAAAAAAATATATATGTAATTCATTTGCTTCCCTTACAGTTGCTGCTTTTCACTGATGATTTATTATTACAAGCCTTTCCATTAAAAGTCCAACAACTGCTGCACATCAACTGCCACTAATTATGATAATTTTTTTTGTATTGTTTAACGATTTAATTATTATGTATATGAAACAACTGCATAAATAATTTAGAATTATTAATAGTCATGTTTTGCTCTGCTGCTGTTGGCCAGTGGAAACGTTCTAAATATTTTATAATTCACACATTTCTCAAGTGTTTATGTTGTTTGAGTTTTCAATTAATAAAGTTATGCAATTTTCTAAATATGGCAACTATGTCATTGTAAGTGAGTAAGTGTTTTTTTATCTCTATCTTCAAATCATTTTGATAAAAGTGAAGACAATTTCTAAGCACCCTACATTCATTATTATTCTTTATTATAAAAAGAAAGCTAATTTTTATATAAACTTAGGGCTAATAAATCAGTGCAAGTTAATCTCCATTTTTGGTTTAAAATGTGATTAAACTAGCAAACCTATAAATCAATACAGTATTTAAACCATCTGTAAACGCATAAAATTGGGCGTTTAAACTACCAATACAGGCCATATGATTTTATTACTTACAGACCATATGTTTTGCATTGAACGACCTTTCAACTTTTTTCCCAGCCTCCACTTTTTCTTCAGATCTTGTTCGACCTGTTTTCTTACACTCTAGTATTCTTTTATACTATTCTACTTCTCCAATCATAAACATAATTCCTTTCTTGGTACAATTTGTCGAAATATAATTGAAATTTTCATAACTTTTTTGTCTTTTTGATTGTACAAAGAATTGATAGCCTGCTGCAAAACAGCTGTTTTTTGACATTTATTCTAGTGCTGCCACAATATTATTTTTTTAACTACACATAAAGCATGGTTCACTGATTTACTCCTGTTTAGTTTAAACTACAAATAAATTTGGGTTTAGTTTAATTAAACCAGCGTTTAAACTTTGACTGATTTATTAGGCCTTAGGGTTTTATTTAATACTAAGGTTTAACGCCGTCATTTTTTATTTTACAATAACACAACAGAGCTATTAATATTTATGTAAATGATTTTAATAGTTTAATTTTTTTGACTATTTAACGGTAAAATAGTTTTATTTATCTTGCAGTGTACTTTAAATAACTATGAAAATTGAGCCAGTGTGGCAACACCATCAGTTGAATTATGTGTATAAGGTAGAGGTGGAAGCCTATCGATAGTGTAACTATCGAGTTTTCTATAGTTTAAAAAACTTTATCGATATATCGATTCAAGACTATCGAAAGTTACAAAAACTATCGATATATCGACAATACTATCGTGATAATATCGAAGTTGTATGGTACAAGTATATTGCACATATTTATTTACATTAAAAATTCAAAACAAAATATTAAAAAAAAAACAAAACAAAATAAAATAGAATGTTATTTGTCAGTTCAATAAGTTACAAAACTAAAATAATTGTATGAAAAATAAGTCAGATCAGCAGAAGAAATTTTCTCTTCATTCAGTTGTTTTAGTTTATGAAAAGCAACATACATATTTACATTTTTTTCGTTTAAGTGCTGTATTATTTACTATGCATAGTGACTAAAAAATATCGATTGTTTTCAAATATTAATCTATGGCAGAAATAAATCATCGATAGGCATAAAAAAATTAACTATCAATAGTATGGATAGTGCCATCGATAGTTTTCCACCCCTAGTATAAGGGTGAAGTTGGCTGCGCTTCCATTAATGATTTCGTTACTTTACATATCCAATACATATTTATTGATTTATTACAAACCAAAATAATAAAAAATAGTTCCAAATATACCTATACAAATATATACACATATTTATTTTCTTCTAAATAGAAGTAAATATTAAATAAACGAGCAGAAAATTTCGATGTGGTTGAATACATGGACTTATCAAATAGTGTAAATATAATGTTAATTGTTCGTGACTTTGGAACCAGTCCCGTAACTATACTGAGATATTAACTTAAGCTTAACTGGTATTTATACTTTTGAAACATGAGTGGCCCTGTGGTTGAGTGGGTAGTGTGCAAGTCTGCCATGCGCGAGGTTATCGGTTCGAATCTCAAAAAAATTTCTGCTTAAAAATAAATTGTAATTTCATTTGTAACAATAAAAAAAATATAAGTTTTCATTGTTACAGTTAAATGTCGGAATTACAGTTATATATAATTTATATTATTCTACACCGAATAGGTCCCTTTGGGATAGTTCAGTGACAAGTCACAAGGTGCACAAAAAGTATCAATTAACACCACCCTAGGTCATTCCCATGTAAAAGTGACTGGTCCGCTTCATAGGAAGTGTTAGAAGTCGAACTAGTCCCTATCACTTGGGGACCGGTCACGCGACTAGTATGGTGTCAGTTCAATTTCCTGCAGGGAATTTACAGCCTTATGTATAAGAAAAAACTGGCATGAAGTTAGCATAAGTGACGAAATGGAACTAGTTGTTAACGAGTTCCTCCATACAATTCGCCAATAAAAATTGTCGCATAATGTAATTTGAACCCACTTTTAAATATTAGCGTGATTTGTAATGTGAAATTTTATGGCAAAACTCGTTAAGATCATGTTCAATTTTGCTATTTATGCTAACTTCATGCCAGTTTTTCATTGTACATAAGGCTGTTGTTAGTGGACTAAATGACGAAAAAAAAATTTAATATTCGAAAAAGGTAAAATATCCAGGTGTACTTACTAACTTTATTAATGTACTAGAAATATATTTTATAGTTAACAGTTTATTTACTCTCAGCGAATCCCAAAAATAGATCAATGAACAAGCATCCCTGATTTCATTAATTCTATCTTGGCCTTATGTCAGCTGTTCTCAAAAAAATTTAAAGAGATTTTATATTTTTTGAAAATAAAAGAAAACGCTACAGAATATATTTTATAGTAAAATCACTCCTTTTACCAGCGGAAAATATTTAATTGTAGTATGAGTACAATAGACTTTTTTTTAGGAGAATAGTAAGTAAGGTGATTGCTTGGACATTTGGGCAGAAGGAAGACTTTTGCGGAATAAGTCTGAAAATGTTTTGCAGATGAATGACAGAGAGTAAATTGGATTATAGAAATTTGAATACGTACAAATTATCTTTATCTTTATATCTTGTAAAAATTGTTCGCTTTAATAAGGATTTTAACGTCAACGTTAGCGCGTTGGCTAAAGCCGCAAACAGTCTTGATATTTTTTTTCACTAAATTAACCTTAACTTCTATTTGGAACTTTTTATTCTTACAACAATCTTTTTGCAAAAAAAAAATGCAAATTCGTATATTTTCCTTGGAATTTTGTTCTTTCCATACGCTTTTACCCCTTTTACAAACGGAAATTTTACTTTGCAAAATCTTAATGCAACTGTGAGAAAGACAGAAAGAGATAGTATTACTTCCTCTGTCTTTCACACAGCTGAATTAAGAATTTGCAAAGTAAACTTTCCTTGTGTATTGAGCGAAAGAAAAATAGAGAAAAATATATATAGTGCGGAAACAATAATATGGCAATACCATCAATGTAGAGATGACACCGCAACTGCGGAAAAATGACACTTTCCGCAATTGCGGAACGGAATGAATAATTTCACTCGTTTTATGTATTAAAATTTATATGAAATTTTTAATTTTTAAATTACGAAGTAGTTATAATAAAATAGTTTTTGCAAATAGGTCTACATACATATACAGTACAGTAGACCTCAAAACTGAGGACAGAAACATCTCTAATAATTAAGGTCATCAGTTTTAGAGTTAGTTTATTAATTAATTATGCTTTGCTCTTGTGTGTTTAGTCGTGTTTTGTTGCTCAGTTTTTTTTAAATAAAAAGAAACATCTAAGAAACTTTAATTATATGGTGGTGTGTCCTCAGTTTTGCGGTCTACTGTATATATTTTCTCACCATAACAGTACCAATAGACGAGAAATTTTTATTTCTGAACATAAGAAATAACGTCGGCAGAATGACGTCACAAAAAAGTTTGTGTTCAAACTTATTTTAAGGGGTGGCTAGACGTATAATGTTAAAACTCAAAATTTAGATTATGTATGCATACAAAGTGCGCGTTTTTCGTTTTGATTTTTTAAGACTTCTGCCACAGAGCATATATTTTGTACTTCTGGTTGATGTTTTTTGTTTTTTGTAATAAACTTATTATTTCTAGTTTCCCGCCATTATTTTCTACGGAAAAAGTAAATTTGACAGCTTGTGTCCTAAGATAATTGCTCAGACTTGTGTTTGAGCAATTGTTTCCAAATATGTGTTCGAACACTAACATTTACAGTTTACACAATCATTTTTTGTGTTAGCAACAGATTTTGACAATTGCCAACACAAAAATTTCCAAACTTCCCAATAAGCAATTTTGCTTGAAATCAAGTGTAAAACAAGTGTTATTCAAGCCACACAATCAATTGTCAAGGGTTGAATTATGCTTGATTCACATTTTAATTCAATAGCATTCTCCAGTGAAATGGGAACTTGATCTCAATGCGAACAATTCAGTTGTAGTACAGTTTAATTCAAGCCTTGAATTATACTGTAATTCAACCTTGTATTACAGTTGAATTCAAGTGTATTTCAAGCTGCAAAAACAAGGCTTTTAAAATGGAAAGCAAAATGCAATTCCTTTGTTTTCTAATAATTATTTTCTGCACATCTGCCTTCGCTATTGTTTTCACGTTTTACTCACCTTTGTTTTCCAAATTCGCTTTTATTTATTTGTTTTTGATATATTCACCACAATTTCAATTTTAATAATAAATAAATTACGTATTTGACAAGGTTTGAGCATATATGTATGTTGTTTGAATTTTTATTTAAAAATATTTTCAAACTTGAAAATTACTTGAAAAAATGCTTGAATTCAACTTTGTTTCCAGTTCAATTTCAAGTGCTTGAATTTTAATTTTCTGAGTGCTTATTGGGTTATGTCTCGTGTAATCTCACAGTAATGAAGCGTATTTTTCATATTCGCTTTAGCGGTACATGTGCATGTATCATTCTGACTTGTTTTTTTATTTATTTCTTTATATCTTTTTAAGCCAACTTGGAATATTTAACTTATCGCGACTACAATCGTTATATTTAACATAAAAACATCGCTGGCTTAAAAGCTGTTCCCGCACAAAAAGTCAACAAGTTTAACGAAGATGATTTCAGAAAAACAAACGTAAATGATTTAAAATAAATTCCTGGATTGAGATTAAAATCTTTTTCAATACCAAAAAAACCCAAATAGTTAAAATGATTATATTAAGAACATCTTCCAAATTTAGAAGACGATAAATTTTTATTTTTTAATACTAACGCCAACGTAACCAAGTGACATGCAACGAGAAAAAAAAACAAATCTTATGAGAAATAAAAAACCTGTTATTTCTACAAACAAAATGTGAGAAATGTTTAATACTACGAGTATTTTTTAAGTAGTGACTTCTTATATAATACATAAATTTTACCCTTTAAATATTTTTATTCCTTTCATTCTTCTTTACGGAACGTTTTTTTTTTTTTTGGAAAAATTAAACTCAACAAAACAAGAAATAAAATTTTTATCTACCTGCATTTCATTTCAAAAAAATACACCTGCCACTTAATTATACAAAACAACTACAAAAAAAAAACAACTAAAACCTATTGAAGTCTTTAGAAACTATATACAAGAAAACAAAAACACACGAATTACGAATCAAAACAAAACGTAGAGCAAAGAAAACAGGATTAAGAAATAAAAAAAAGAAACAAAATTAAACTTAACATTTGAAATAAACCACAACAAAAAACATTTGTTAAAACCTTTTCGACTTAAAAAAAAGTAAATTTGAGCTGCGTCATCATCTCAAAAACAACTTATGTACGATTTAAATTAAAGAAGCCTGAATGAAAACTGGTAAACGTAAAAACTTTTCCTGCAGAACTTATAAAACATCCAAAGTCAATAGTTTGTAATTCTTGGAATATGTATTTGGTTTGAAGAATTGTTTGTGTGTATAGTTCATCTTTTGTTTTTATTAACAATTCAAAACAAAATTAAGCGGCAGATGTTCAACAGCTGCAAAATAATTTTTGACCAAATTTTTATTTTTCATTATTTTTACACAGCAGCGCAAAATGTAGTTTTTTTATTGGAAATAAATATTCCACCACTGTGTTCGTGATTTGATCTTGTTGAAAGAGGAACAAGAACAACAACAACAACACAACAATGTATCAGATAAAAAAAGCTTGCGCTGTGTGCACTCCTTCGGCAAACATAAACTAAAATGAAAAAACCAGCTTAAATAAATGTTGGCCATTCGCCTCCACACACACAGGTTGAAATTCAAATGATTTTGCAGTCAAATCCCGATAATTCGTACCCCTATAAATCGTAATTCCCGATAATTCGTAATAAACTGTCGGTCCCTTGAAAAAATCTCATTAATTCGTAAAATTTCCATACATTTTGGTCCCCTCGCTAATTCGTATTTTTTTTTTCAAATAAAATCGTAATTTTTTGCTAACTACCAATTATAATTCGTAATAAAAACAATAGACTACATCGAATTTATTGCTCTGATGGACGATCATGTTGACCCTAAAATGGACATGGTGGGCGATACGTATTCCGAACAGAACCATGATTTTCAAAATAAATTTGTACATTTTGGAAGCGTTGTTCAGGTCCATGTTGAAATTAGAGATGGGCGCGTGTCGAATTTTTCCAACAGTACACGACACCAACACGAATACCAAGACGCTCAACACGTACGAAACACGCACGCGAAAAATTTCGTCAACACGATCAGAAAATTTAATTGAGTTTTTCAAGAGTCACTTTCCAAAATATGTAGCCGAGTTGTCACTGCCAACTGATAACTATTATCTGCCACCACAGCTGATACTATCGGTTTATATACAGAACTTTAAGCTTCAGAGGCCCATACAATATAAACAAATATGCTGGTGTATTAAATTTTTTCTCTACTGAAAATTCATTCATAAATATTTTATATCTAAAATCGTTTCGTGTTTTTCGTGTCAATTTTGCTTAACACGAAACGAACCGAACACGCACGAAATCAAATTTTTTTTTGTCACGAACACCTCGTGTTGAGTCGTTTGCCCATTTCTAGTTGAAATGCCAAACCAAAATAAGCACAAGTCACTTGACAGCTGACAAAATGGCCACCAGTTAAAAGAGTGTTGCCAGCTTAAAGTTTTGTACATACATAAAAGCAAGAATGTGTTACGGCCAACTTTGTAGTTCAAAAATTATTAAAAATTTATTATTATAAGTGTTTTTAAAGGAAGTTTTTTATAAGGTACTTTTTGAAAAAGGTACTATTTTGAAGATTTTAGTAGTACTTTATTAAGCACTTCTCTAAAGATACTTTTCCAAAGGTATTTTTAAGGGCAAATTTTTAAAAAAGTACTCTTTGTGAAGGTACCTTTTAGAAATGCTTTTTTTTTTGAAGGCACCGTTTTGAAAATGTACTTTTGTTAAAATTTTCATTTTTAAAAATTTTAAAAGGTGCTTTTTTGAAAAGGTACTTTTTTAAAAAGGTACATTTTTAACATTTCTGTGTTTTAAAAGACACTTTTTTAGGAGGTACTTTTTTAAAGGGGACATTTTTAAAATTTTTGTGTTTAAAAAGCTGCTTTTTTGTAAAGGTACTTTATTTAATTGAGACTTTTTATAAAGGTACTATTATTAAAAGAGCCTATTTCAAAATTAAATTTTTTGAACGATATTTTTTACAGGAGCCCTTACAATTCCGTTCTAGGGGCAATAAATCTGTGGCAATAAGGAAAAAATGCTTAAGTCATATTTTACTGTTTTGCAGGAGAGCACTTTTAAGCTTTCAAGTCGATTTTCAGAAATTCACATCTTTTACAGTTAAATTTGGAAATTATCTTAATTTTTTTTATGCAAATATTGTTATACACACTATAAAGGCCCAACTATAATATGAATAAGCTAGCTTAAGCAACTGTGCGGTTACATATAAAATGTATGTGGCAAACTATAATGTATGTATTAACAAACTTTTCGTAAAGTTTCGTCAAATGTCATTTGCTTAAGTAAAGTGCCAAATTGGACGCACATTCCGTAAGGAAATAACTGTTT
Source organism: Tachina grossa (assembly GCA_949987645.1). Lineage (NCBI taxonomy): Eukaryota > Metazoa > Arthropoda > Insecta > Diptera > Tachinidae > Tachina > Tachina grossa. The sequence continues at coordinate 142,749,436 of OX465278.1, forward strand.
GTGCGTTTTTTAAACTCAAACAAGCAGCAGCAGAAAATATTCATTGATTTTAAATATTTTTTTATTGTTTCTTATTTTAAACTCGGAAAATAAAGCAAAACTTTTATTTTCATTGTTTGTTTTACAATACACATATACACACATACACATGTATTTACTTATGTATATCCACTGTTGTACTTTTTAGTAGGCAAAACAAATAAAACAAGTAATAAGGTGATGGATATATTTATATGTGAATTTTTAATAGATTAGGACATTCTTTCAAGTTAGTTTGATTGAATTGCATTATTTATGAGTTATGAGAAGAAACAAAATTACTATAAAATTGTTGACAATACCTAGATGTGCAGCTGTAGCTAAAGAATACTTAAGTGCATGTAAGTACTAAAGGGTTGCATTTGTATACTCGTTTGTATAGCCAAAACAAATATTCCATGGTATGTACCATATAATTGTAGTGTGAGCGACAGAACTAGTATAAGAGTTATTGTGTGTGCGTGCTTTTCCAAATTAAAATACAATTGAAAACAAATAACAATTGCTTATTGTATTGCTGCTGAGCAATTGTTTGATCTGTTTTTGCTCAAAAAATACATATTGCAATACAAATATATGAAAAAACCACTATTGAAACAAATACATGATGTGCAGATGTATGTGCAGACGTTCGTTATGTTATTTTGTGGTGCAGCCAAAGTATAGAGAGAGAAAGAGACAATTTTGCTCTGAGAGTAATTACAAATGCATGTGTTTCATGTACATGTATCATTTACTTACATATGTATGTACAATTTTGCTTTCATTCATTCATTCATCAGCCAATTACATTTTTACTCAACACATCATAAGGCACTTATGGTAAAGCAGTTTTATGTATCTTATTTGCCTTAGAAAAACAAAAAAAATAAATGTGTTGTTTTCATTTGCTCATTGCCCAACCATACAATAATTGCTTAAAAAATCCACATTTACAACTAGTAACAGAAAACGATAAATAACATATGTACTTGTTCATACCAGAACCAAAAAACAGGCAAAACTAGTGCAAACAGATGTATCTGTGCAATGCTATAGTAAGTACATTGTGGCCACCTAAAGGCCCAACTATAATATGAATAAGCTGGCTTAAGCTAATGTCAGAATTGAACGATAAGTCTGTCAAATGCTTAAACAATTCAGATGTGACTTTTAGGTGGCCATAATGTACTTACATGCACTTAAGTATTCTTTAGCTACAGCTGCACATCTACGTATTGCCAATAATTTTGTTTTTTCTCATAACTCATAAATGAATGCAATTCAATCAAACTAACTTGAAAGAATGTCCTAATCTATTAAAAATTCACATATAAATATATCCATCACCTTATTACTTGTTTTATTTGTTTTGGCTACTAAAAAGTACAACAGTGAATATACATAAGTAAATACATGTGTATGTGTGTATTGTAAAACAAAAATTGAAAATAAAAGTTTTGCTTTATTTTCCGAGTTTAAAATAAGAAACAATAAAAAAATTTTAAAATCAATGAATAATTTCTGTTGCTGCTTGTTTGAGTTTAAAAAATGTACAAACAGTTGTTTCCTTACGGAATGTGCGTTCAGTTTGGCACTTCACTTAAGCAAATGACATTTGACGAAACTTGACGAAAAGTTTGTTAAGTACATTATAGTTTGCCACATGCGTTTTATATGTAACCGCACAGTTGCTTAAGCTAGCTTATTCATATTATAGTTGGGCCTTAAAAGTCACATCCGAATTGTTTAAGCATTTGACAGACTTATCGTTCAATTCTGACATTAGCTTAAGCCAGCTTATTCATATTATAGTTGGGCCTTAAGTAATACATTTAAGTTGAAATATACTAACGTATAACCTAAATTAAGCAGTTATTCCAAATGATATTAAGTCGCAAGACATAGTGCTATAACTTTCTGAAAAATAACACAAATTAATTGAGATTTTGACCAGGGACAGTTTCAAATATGCAGATTAACTCATTATCAGCTTATCTCGACTTAAGCACTTTTTCCTTTTTGCCACAGAAATTGCAGTTATTGTTGCGGACAAAAAGCGAAGTGAATTCCACTGTTTATTACACTTTTCACTAGCTTTGCTTATGGCATATGCACATTCATATTTAGATTCAGTTGAGAAGGTTGATTTGCTTTATAATTATAATAAGTTCTGTTATCAGTAGTGGACCTTTTAAACAGTTTTAGGGCATGATACTTGAAAATTTTATATTTTTTTGTTATGTCAATAAAAGAAAAAAAGCAGAAAAAATTTAAGCATTTTCTCGTTATTTTCTTTTTTACAATAAATCATCCTAAACTTAATTATCACTCACATCTCGGGCAATTTTCCTTATGCGCCCAGTTTTTTTTTCATCTTTTAAATAATGCTTTATTCATGGCGCTGTTTTATTTTCTTTCTTTTTTTTAAATATATGCCTTGAGGTGGCATAATGAAAATTATTATAAAGAAATAAGAAAATCTGTTTGTAAATGCGCTTCTTCTTGTAAATGACATCACACTAACTTTTTTCTTGTGTGGAAGCAGCAGCTGAATGGGAGTCTTGTGAATTTTTAACTTGGCAGGAGTAAAGTGCTGCAACAAAGGGAAAGTGTTAAGAAGAAAAACATGTATGAAATGATGATGCGTTCAAATAAGACAAAAAGGTATAAAGCAAGAGTGTAATTGCAAATGAGAAAATGTGTGTTTTAGGAACCCTAAAGGATGCGCATAATAATTTACTCGCGAGATGAAATAGTTGCGTGTTTAATATGATCATAAAATAGGTGTTACAAAAATTATGATGAATAGCTTATTGTGCTTTTCTTTCGTCAAACTGGAATATCAGCTGATATTTACTTCGGTGTTCCTGTTTATGGTCCTTCGAACCAAATTGATTTGCTTTTTGCTATTCACAAGGCTGCCATTTTGTAATTAATTTATATCGTATAATTGAAACATAAAATTCATATAACTGTTCTTGCGAAATTCATAGTGAATAGAAGAAATTCATATTAGCTCCTTTTTGGATTAACACCTTAATCAACATTGATTATCTGTCTTAACTACTGAGAAGGCAAAATCTATGCCTTGGCATGTTTCTTTTGCTTAATGTAGAGGCTACCAGTGACTTTGTTGGATGTATGTGAATATAGACACTATTAAGTGTCATCGACACCTTTTCGTCATTGTCTCTTTGCTCATATTGCCTATTTCCCTCCTGTTTAACTCTGTTAAGGCTGAAGTTTTTTTTTAAGGAGGTGATTTTTGTTTCTAAGTTTAAACGAAAAAGACTAGCAAGAGGGAGTATTTTGGAAAATAAAATAAAAAATACTACATTACGAGTAATATGTGAATGCGCCTTTGTGTTTTTATTTTATTATTATTTTTTTTACATATATACATTTTACAAGTATAGAAGATATTTGAATGAACAAACAACGAAAAATGTATGACAAATGCATTTAAAGTCAGCGATCCATGGCAGTCAAAGTCGCAATGAAACATGTATGTGTGGATGGATGGCAGGGCCCGTCTGAAGGGGCCGACTGTCACACACTGTATTGGCTTGAATTTGGTGTTGAATTATTTTTCATTTTCTTTTTTTTTTTGAAGTAAATAAATGAAATAAACAATAAATAAATAAGCTTTAAGTATGTGTAGTCGTATTGTCTCCGTCGTGTTTATAAGCATGAGGGAAATGTGAGCTGCGACTATTTTACCACAAACCATAAAAACCGTATGCACGGTTTGGTTCATATATAGATTTGTGTTCCTTTGTTTCATAAATTCTTTGTATCGCTAATGAATGAATAAAATAATTCAAAAAAAATTAATGGAATGATTTTGTGTGAAATACACGATAAATGATGCCAACATCCGTTTGTGTCTGGCAAACAGAAACACAACGCTTCGAAAAGTTTTAGAACAATCAATTATTTTTAATTTTTATTTCTTTGCAGCTTCCGGTGTAGCCTTAGCGGGCAATCCTCCCGATGCCGACCAAAAAGGACCAGTTTTTCTTAAAGAGCCCACCAATCGCATAGACTTCTCGAACTCAACTGGAGCCGAAATTGCATGCAAAGCAAGCGGTAATCCCATGCCTGAAATTATTTGGATTCGTAGCGACGGCACTGCTGTTGGTGATGTTCCCGGCTTGAGACAAATCTCTTCGGATGGCAAACTTGTATTCCCTCCTTTCCGTGCCGAAGACTACCGCCAGGAAGTGCATGCCCAAGTTTATGCCTGTTTGGCCCGCAATCAATTTGGTTCAATTATATCGCGCGATGTTCATGTTAGAGCCGGTAAGTTGTCACAGTTTTAATATAGGAAATCAATTTATTGAAAACGAGAGAGCAAGTAAGGGAGACCTTCATTGAAATTAGTGAACAATTAAAATGATTTCATTCAATACAAAACAAAATATTTGCTAATTAAAATTTTCAATTATACCATCGATTCAATTAAATTTTCAATTATTTCAACTAATATAAAAACCTTAATTTGTTTGTAGGTCCAAATTAAATAATTTTTTTTTTAATAAAAACTCGCGTTTAAATAGAAATAAAAATTTAAATTTTAAAAAACTTTTATTTATCGTGAATAACAAGGGGAATATTTATTTGTTCACATGAAATTTTTGTTCCCCTTGAAGCAAAAATGCTATCGTGAATCTCCCGTGAAATATTTTGCCGCTATCAGTCCTAGTGAATGCTAAAAATGGGAGAAAGATTTTTAAAGCTTAAAAATTAACTGAAAATCAGATAAATTTAAGTTAAATAAATAGAAATATACAAATTTTAGGTTTCAAATGAATTTTTTTTTTTAACTTTAAAGTTATGTTTTTAAATATTATAGGTGCAGTGGGGAAAGAACTTTAGTATACCACCGCGGTGCACCACCATAAAATTTACTGTGTATGAACCAAAGAGGTTCATATTCCATGAAAAAATGTGTTGTAGGGAATTATTTATAAGAATTATGAACTTTACTTACTAATCTTGTGCTAAAAATGTGGAAATATTTCGAGAGAAAAAATATTCACGATAGGGGTGATGATTTTTTTGTGAATTATTGTTGTGCTTCGTTAAGGTATTGTTTTTTTTATGAAATTCCCACAACTTATTAAAAAAAGTGATAAAATTCTGCAAGTCTAGAAAAACAATTTTTTGAAAATACTAAAAATTCTGAAAAGCACATTTTATTTATTAATTAAGACAAATTTTTTTTAAACATAATTGGGGAATTTCAAAAAAAAAAAATTTTAAACTAAAAATTTAAAGTTTCAAAAAGGGGAATTTTTCAAACTTTTTTGGGAATCAAAAAATTTTTTTTTATATTAACACTAAGAATATTATAGGAATTTTGGTTATGCACATTCTTAATCAAATAAATAAGAACATTTTATTAGAGATGAGTTCATGTTAAAAACTTTAAAAATAAATTTAAACGATTTTTAAGAAAAGTCTTAACTGTTATTACTGAACAGATAAAACGAAGTTTCAAACAGAGTCTTTAAGAATTTTAAAAATTAAATTGAGTCAAACTAAAGTAAGCTCTCCCATATAAAATCAAAAAAAAAAAAAAAAAAAAATATATATATATATATTTTGGGGGATTTTAAGAAATTAATAGGAATTTAATAAAAATATATCTTACACATTTTTTTAAATGCCTTGAGGAAATATATATATATATATAAAATAAATTACAAAGTGGGAATTGAATATTTTATTTATTAACTAGTATAAAAGTTTTAAAAGTACTCTCCAATAAATTAAGAAAAAGTTTTTGCACATATTAAAAAAATTAGGAATATGAAAATAAGAGATTTTTAAATTCCTTTTTGGAAATCTACAAAACTGCTTGACTGATATGATTTTTTTTTTCATTAAATAACAAAAAAGTGCAGAGAAAACTAATTTATTTTAATATTTTATTTTTATTTAAATCGTGTCAATATAATTTTTTTTTAAATACAAATTTATTTCAAATATACAAAAAATTAAAGTTTAACATTTGTTAATGCACTAATAATAAATTTCATTATTTCAATAAAAAATCAATAATTTCAATAAAAAACTATTCTACTCTAAATAAAAAATAATAGTTTGCGATTACTAGTGTTACAAATGTTAAACTTAAATTTTAATAATTCCCGCAAAAAAAAAACACTAACAGAAAATTAAATTTGACAGGTTTTAAGATCTTATTGGTCTTATACTCAGTTTTCCTGGAAAAAAACTAAATTAGCCTTTTGGAAATTCTAAAAAAATATTAGGAATTTAAGAAAACTAACTTCATTGCTATATTTCTAATGAAACCATGAAAAAAGAACATAAAATTTATTTCATTGAAAAATAATTCAAATTACAAAGTGGGGACTATGGCTATCTTCATGGGAATTCAGCCAAATTTTTTTTAGGAATTCTGGAAAAGAATCCTAGAACAAGTTACTACATCGAAAAATTAAAAACCAAATTAAAACAGCGAAATGGGGGATTTTCAAGAATATTTTAGGAATGCATAAACTAATAGTTTTGAGTATTTTCTGTACTTAAGGAATTAAAAAAAATCCTGTTTCTTATTTTTAGAATAAATAAAAAACTACATATGGAAATTAATTTCTCCCTTAAAAATTCAGGATTTTTAAAATTAATTTTTTTAACTAAAAATTCAACTACAAACTCTCATAGTGTAATTTCCTAGTCCGTCCGCTTGATTGTCATTTTCCTTACTTACTCTCTCGTTTTATTTTGTAAATTTTCTAAACTTTTCAGCTTTTATCACATCACCGTTGGCTTATTTATTCCCTTCTACAACGTTGGTTTCTTTTAATATTTATGTATGTATGTACATGCCCTCCGCGCTCGACGGCCTAGATATAAAATTTTCAATTAGGGAAAACACTTGTTCATTGCACTCAGTTGTAAATTGAAAACTTAAATGTCTTTATACTTGAACAAGAAAATCAAAGACAAAACCAAATATGTATGACAATAAGGCAAGCGAATGTTTTGCGTCGAAAAGGCGAGACACATCGAAAGCCGACACTTGCGTTGCAACTTAATTTTAATAGCATTTTAATTGAATTTTCTTAGCAACAAGCCTAGAGAGAGAGAAAGAGAGAGAGAGGAAATATTCCTGCAACGACGTTATCTAATAAAACAATTGCAATTGTTAATACATATTAGTCTCCTGCACAAGATATCTTATAAGAACTTTTAAGACATGAGGGATTTTTCACATGCTTTACTACAGCGAAATCTTCTAAAACAAGCGTTAACAACACTGTTTGCAAGAAATTTATTTCAGTATTGTATGTATAGGAGTAAAGAAGAAAATACTTCGTAACGGAAGAATTTGTAATGCTTGCTTCTTTCTACGCATGAGCGCGTGTACAAACGTCATGCATGTATGTGTGTATGATCTTTTATTTTTCTGCGTACATGCAAAGGCACACACAATCATTAACATTAGTTGTATGCGGTTAATCACATAATAGCTTACCACCCTGCAGAAAGTGCGAATAGTGAAATTGTAGTGATTTACTAGTGACATTGTCATTAGTACTACTGACCAGGTGTACCCTAGCCAATGTAATCATCTATTGACATTTAACATTAGCTTGTCATTGAAAATCCACCACTAGACTGTAGGACTACTGACTAAGTAGTTCTTTTGGGACCACATGGAGACATTGACACCAAAGAATCACTAGTAAATTTTAGGGGGTCTAGTCTACAATATCGATATTTCCTCGCTCGTTGTCAATAGTAAATTTATAGTGATTTTCTAGTGACATTGTCAATAGTGCTGCTGATATTTGAACCAAAGTTTCACTAGTAGATTTAAGTAACCCTCGTCTACATATATTTATAACAAGCATACACTAATCAACAGTACTTCTTTTGAGTGTTTGTTTTGTTTTGCTGTCTTGACGTCATCGCTTCCCTCTAGTCAACCTAGAACCATATGTCTCTATGTCAACACTCTTTCTCCAGCGACAATTGCACTAGTTAAAATGTCGACAACTTTCCTTTTATGCGCGAGTAGAGATACGTTAGAGACGACAGTTCTAGTGTATTTCTGGTGATATTGTCAATGAACGCGTCAATAGTTTGTTTTTCTTTTTTATTATGTTGTGCAATAATATTAAATAAATACCTATATGTAGACGAGTGTCACTAAAATCTACGAGTGAATCTTCGGTTCAAATATCTCTATATGGTCGTAAAAGAACTACCTTCTCAATAGTGCTAAAGTCTACTGATAGATTTTGAATGACAACCCTATGTTATTTGTCAATAGGCATTTGCATTGGCTGGGGTGCACCTAGTCAGTAGCACTATTGACAATGTGACGAGAAAATTACTATAAGTTTACTATTGACAACGAGAGAGGATATATCGATATTGTAGACTAGAGCCCCTAAAATTTACTAGTGAATATTTGGTGCCAATGTCTCCATGTGGTCCTGAAAGAACTACTAAGTCAGTAGGTCTAGTGGTGGATTTTCAATGACAAGCTAATGTTAAATGTCAATAGACGATTACATTGGCTGGGGTACACCTAGTCAGTAGTACTACTGACAACGTCACTAGTAAATCACCACAATTTCACTATTCGCAGTTTCTGCAGGGTTACTACAAGTGATATAAACGTACACCAATACATCCATCGTGCTTCGCTTATAGTACGACAGCATTTATTATTGGTTTAGTATAATACATGCGACGTGAATACATTTAAAAATCATGACGTTTTTACATTTCAAGACTGTTTACGCAGCTCTCTAATACATATTACACAACAAATTGAAGTGTGTAATTAAAAATAAAGAAAGGAACAACAAAAAACAAAAACTTGGCGGTTCAAGAAAATTATCATAATGAACTGCTTAAACTCTTACGCTTATTTAATTTTATGCTTACATTATATTATAATGCAGTAATATTGTCTATGAATGAACTTTAAATATCGTTGTTGTTGTTGTTGTTGTTGTACGTGTTATAATCTGATGTAAGAAGACTGTTGTTTTGATTTGCAAAGAAACTTTGACACAACTAAATACAACATAATGAGATTATTGTTGAACATTTATGAACAATAAAAATTTGGAAAGCAAAAAAGTTTTAAGATTTTACATAAAAAGATGTTTTGCAAAAGAAACAATGTGGAATAGAAATAAAATGGAAGTGGGAAAGGTTAAGTTAGCACTGAGATCAACTGAATAAAATATTAAAAATATGTTAACTTTATATGACTACACAGAAAAAAAAATAAAACCAAAAATCAACTAGAAATGTATTTGAGTCAATTAAAATTTTGTTTAAAAATAAAATGTGAGCAATAAACAACTTTAATTGAAAATAAAACCAAAAAATTAATTAAAAATATTTAAAAAAAATTAATTAATTACAAAATTTAATTGACTCAATAACATATTTAATTGATTTTTGGTTATATTTTCAAATAAAGTTGTTTATTGCAGGAATATTTTTTTCTGTGTAGGAATGAGAATTAAAATTTAATAACATATTAGCCTTTGCAATAGAAAAGAAATTACATTCAAAGTACATTTTTCATTAATTTATTTTATAAAATTTGTTTATATTGCTTAAGGAAAAAAGTAAATGGGAAACAAAAAATAATGCCAAAATTTCAAAAGGAACAAAACGAAATTGAAACATTTGTAAAATAATATTAAATTTCAAAGTTTAGAGTTCTGTAAAACTTTACTGACTATAAAATTTATATTCAAGGTTTCATATACAAAGCGATAGTTATCTATGGTTAACAGTGCTCCGTTAACTGCAGAATGGGCTCTGCTAAAATGTTTGGTTTTTGTCTCTGCTAGTTAAGGTTCAATATACACATTCAATACACACATATACATAACTTTCTACTTCCTAATAAACGCGATTTTCTTTCTTTCTCTTTTTGAAAGGGAACTCTGTTGCCCTCATTTAAAAACAAGCCCCATTAGATTTTGTACATATAAATCGTTTATGAAATTGCTTAAATGCCCTTTATTTTCATTAGTCTTAATCAATTGTCTCAAAATTATGTAATATATAATTGCGTCATTTTCTATCTTAATTGGTTGGTTGGGTAACTAAACCCAAAAAATTAGCCAATGAAAAGCTTAATACAACAGTAATCGTTAATTAAAACAAAATATGCTGCAAGACGCCCGCACAGACATGACAAAAAAAAAAAAAAAAAAAAAAAAAAACAATTAACTAGAACAAAATGAAGCAAAAAGATCTAATCAAATATTCTATTAATTAGCATTCTAGTTTTATGAGAGAACTAAAACTCAAAACACACCTTATTGTCAAAAAAAAGAAACATTATAGCTTTTTCTGCTTGAATGAATAAATAATTTGAAATGAAACGATACTGACAAAACCATATTTTTTATACTCGTTCCTTAAAAACATTTACATTAATAATGAAAGGTATAGCTGACCGAAAATGGAAGACAATTCCCACGTGTGGCCGATGCTTTAAAGTCGAATTTGGTGCTGCTCGACCGCGCAATGGACGGATCGAAGGAGTTGAATGGTGACAGCTTTACTGACTTATTGGATCATCGAAGCAATGTGGCATGTATCTCGCTGCTCGAGCGCTGCTTCAATGAAATGTAATCTAAGGAAATTAGGGAACTTGTTTCCGCAACCCGATTCTTCTCACACACAACACGTTCTTCACTAAGAGCACGTCCATTTGTGGTCGATTGGCCATTACAGAGAAAATTTGTTATTTAGCCACACGGTTCGTATGTGGTATAAACTACCCGCAGCGATTTTTCCTGTCACTTTTAATGCCGAAATAATCAAATCCGATTATATTCTTTTGAGATGAATATATATATATATACATCATGATAGTGAGAGCTTTCATGACCTATGGCGCTTTTGCTTAGTTCGGCAAGTTTGAGCTGGCTACAACCAGGAATCGAAAAATTACCAAGGCTAGCTGGTCTCCGTACACAGAAAAAAATATTCTTGCAATAAACAAGTTTAATTAAATATAAAACTAAAAATCAATTAAAAATGTTATTGAGTCAATTAAACTTTGTAATTAATTAAATTTTTAAACAAAATTTTAATTGATTTAAATAAATTTTTAATTGATTTTTGGTTTTATTTTCAATTTAAGTTGTTTATGGCAGGAATATTTTTTCTCTGTATAACAGGAGGTCGGAGGACTTGTGCTAATGCGGCAATAGAAGTCCTCCTTGATTTCACACCTCTGACTATTTTGATAGAAACTGCTGTCATCAATATCGCGTCAAATCAGCCAATGGGAGATATCATGACTGGCAAGACATTTAGCACTACTTGTGCAACCCTCTGATGAACAAAGCATATGACTTTGAGAAGAGGTTTGATACTATTCTGACCGACAGAAAGAGGGAAGGGGAGGGCGGCAGGTAGCACCACGATACACTTTTAGATACGACACCATCAGCTAGTACAAGGATGGTTCCAGAATGGTGGAAGGCCAAGGACAAACTACTATGAGTCTCTGGGAAAAACCTGTAACATCTTTCGAAATGAGAGACGTGCACAGTTTAATGTCAACAGGGACTACCAAGGAAGAGAAATAACCATATTCGCGGATAGTCCAGCTGCCATTCAGGCACTTAGTTGATTAGAATTCACGTCTACCTTAATTTGCGAATGCCGCATAAAGGTAAATCAGCTAAGCAGCACGATCCGCTGGGATCCCAGATACGCCGAAATAGAAGGAAACGAAAATGCAAAGAAAATTGGCCAGTAGAAAGGCTATAACACTAATGGCCCGGCCAGAACCACTTTATGGTCTTGTGTTGCATAAAAACCGAGCAGATATAATCATGGAGATCAATAATATCAGGGAACACTTCTGTTTCAATCTTCCTAGGAGATTACAGTGCAATTCGAAACGAAAGAAAATGCTTTCGAATTTGTATGTTTATAATATGGAAATTCAAAAGAGTTTGCTTTCGTTTCGAATTACAGAGTATACCCCCCGGAATGAGGCATGCAAAGCTAAGAATTGGAACGTATAAGAAAAATCGTCTCAAAGTTCTCATGTCATTAAATAAAAATAATCTAGGAATGATAACCGGCTTCCTCACAGACCATTTCAGAGTAATAATAGTTGGTGCTGATTCTGTCATTATGGCGATGAAACTCTAGAGCATATTCTGAAGGACTGTGAAACTTTATATCGCATAAAATACAGCTTATTGAGAAAGTTTTTGCTGGAAGATTGGGAACTAGAAATACTGGAACCAATGGCAATTTTGAAATTGTTACTCAGTACTGCTGGGGGCCTATAACGGCATACGATATCGAATAAATTTTTATACAATTTTAATTATGATTGTTAGGAAGCTTTCCCGTAATTTGCTCTCAGGTCCAGGCGATGTGTTCTAGCACCTGCTAAAACATGCAATAGATATTTTCCTAGCAGTGGCCTGTTTCTCGTAATAATTTAAATTCATCCTTAATCTCTTCCCTATAACCTCTTTTAATAGTTTTAGTCCTAGTAAAATAAAATAAAATTTAAATTTTATTTTAAGTAAAAGGTGTAAAATAAAGTTAATAAAGCTATTAAAAAATTTAATTATCATAATAGCAAGCCTATTAAAAAAGCCAACTTATTTTAAGACATTTAAGTTCAGCCGTTTGCATAATAATTTTCGTTAAAAAATTGCCGAAAAAAACTAAAGTGACATTTCAAGATAAAATCCAACAAAATACTCGTATAATGATAATAAAAGAACATGTTGCTTCAAATATGTTTTAACCTGTTTTTATCACTCGTATTGTTTGGCTAGCAGGTATGTAAGTGTTTAACCGTAACTTTGCCTGAGAAAATTTTGAAAATATTAAATAAACTTATACAAATAGAAGCCCTAAAAAGCTAATAGTGTCAAGTCACGTCATCGTCTTCATCATTGCCATTAGCTAACTTCATATAAACTTATACTCCCAAGAATGTACGAGTATATGTGTGCAAGTGTAGCTAAACATTTTTTTTTTTACTACATGTCACTTCTAACGATTTTTGAAATGTACAAAAAAAAAAAACTTACAAAAAGATACTTTTAATAAAGCTTAAAAGAGCTCGCTTATCAAACAACATCTACTTGCACAAGTATTAGTTTAAAAGATAAAAAAAATATATATATATATTCAAGCAATTATAAATTAAAGGGGGAAGAGATAGAAAAAATAATGTACTTACATAAATATTCAAACTACGGGGTTCCAAAATAGATGACGTAGAACTAAAAAGAAAAAGCAGAGCAGAAAAATATAATAAGAATTTTATGAACGTCATTAAATTATCTAAAATTTTATAAAATTTATGGCAGTTTAACGCTCTTTTAACTCCAGAGGAAGTTCATTTTATTTTAAGTTATCTTTGCTTCTGGTAATTGTTAGAAATTATTTAATTGAAGAATATTTGTTGTATATTGAACGTAATTAAGAGCAGCATGAGATTATGGAAGAGTGTTAAGGTTTTGCAATTGTATGCTACTTGAATAAGAAACATAAATCTTAAATAGAATAATGCCCAAAAAGAAAGGACATGAAAAAATCAACGAAACAACACTATACAACAAGATCAAGCTTTTTTTTAAATAACAAGATTTTAACGATTGATTCTGGCAGATAAGAAAAAATAAATATTCCTATATTATAAAGTCGGAGTGCTATAATATTTCCTCTTCAATTCCATTTCGTTCCTATAAAATCATTCTATTATCAATCTATATATTTTGATTTGTCACATACTAATATTTTAAAGTTCTTAAAAAACTAAAAAAATGTTCATTGTTTAATTCCATATCGTTTCTTTATCAGCATTCTTATATATTAGATACCTTCTAACCTTTTAACTCTTTGCGGTACAGGTCTTTTGACCAACAAAATAACCTTACAAAAAAGAGTTGGTGCTAAAATATTTCAATTCCATTTCGTTCCTACAAAATCATTCTAATATCATTTTAATTTGTAAAGTACTAATATTTTAAAGCTCTTAAAATTAAAAAAAAAATAAATTCCATTTCGTTTCTTCATCAATTATTATGAAATCTTAAAGTTATAGCTTCTAATTCTTTGCGGTGTTCTTTGAACTAAAAACCCATACTTAGAAGAGTTGCTAAAATATTTCCCTTTCCATTCCATTTCATTCCTTCAAACTCATTCATGTTGTAACTCGCTAAATAATGATATTTTGAAGATCTGAAAAATCTCGAAAAATATATTTTATTTGTTTCAATTCCAATTCGTTTCTTTATCAAAATGTATATATGTATATATTGGATACTATGGAACTTTAAAGTTCTACAAAACTCAAAAAAAAAACTTTCCCGATTCCATTTAGTTTCTTTGAATACAAAATATTTGGAAATATTTTCCAGGCTAATGTCATACATATTTGGTGCTGCAGTTGTTATTTGGTTCCTTACTTTTTATAAACAAAATATTTTACTCTTGTTTTTTCTATCTTACGACCAGTGGTTGCCCAGTACTATGAAGCCGATGTTAATAAAGAACATGTCATACGAGGCAATTCGGCAGTTATTAAGTGTTTAATACCCTCGTTTGTGGCCGATTTTGTTGAAGTGGTATCCTGGCATACAGATAGTGAGGAAAATTTCTATCCAGGATCTGAATATGGTGCGAACCACTGTCTCCATTAGCGTTTGTCCTTGTGTAGCCTTTAATTTTCTGTTTACTGTTCAATACTAAAAGCACGTTAATTAAGTACGGTTTAGCAAGTTAGAATACAACCAAACAAAAATAGCTATCACCTGCAAGACAAAAAAAAAATCACCCAATATCTTTTTCACTTCATACTTTGTTTAGCTCATCAACTACAACAATTTCATAATTTTTCCTGATTTTAATTTGGTTTTCCTTTCTAAATGTTCTTTAATTCTTTTTTTTCGTTTTTTCCAACTTTAACTTCATAAAAAAAAACTAATAAATCTAGTTGTTTCCCAACACTATGAAGAGGACATTCATAAGGCTTTTGTTATACGTGGCAATTCGGCCATTTTGAAATGTGATATACCATCATTTGTGGCCGATTTTGTTAGTGTTATATCGTGGCACACAGATCAGGAAGAAAACTTTTTCCCAGGCACTGAATATGGTGTGTTAAGTTACATATGCAACATTCGTATCCGTATTTTATGATACAGTAATCACCCGTTAACGTATATTAAACACGTATTTAATCGCTTATTCTTTTTTTTTCTACTACGAGATCCCTAATCCTTTAACACTTGACACAATATAAAATTACACACACACACACACACACACGCACAGTTCTAAACAATTTGACAAACTTTGCTAAACACTTTTTATATAAGTGTGTGCAAAACAACTTTGACAATTATAAATGTCATTTAATACAACAACTATTTACTAATACACGAGTACATATACATGTAAATATATGTAATAATATTAAAAAAAAATATTCTAATAGTTTGACCTGACACATATGAAATTTATAACAACCCCTTAACTCTTAATACAAATTGTATATATCACTCCTTTGAAAATTTACAAGATTTTAACCCCATAACAATTTAAAATTCAACACAAACAACTTGAAATTAAGAAACGGTACAATGTACTAGTTCACCAATCTAACAGTTTTACACTCCAAAGGTATTATATTTATATCTATACAACAATAAAATATTACAAATTTATACCAATAATGTATATATACAATATTCCAATTAATATAACAGTTTAAAGGAATACATAAGTATGTACATATATAACAGAAGAGTTTAAAAATTACCCTCAGAAAATCCGCACTAAAAATAGGAAAAATTAACAGTGCCTGACAATAAATACATGAAGGAAATAATCTCAAAATTCTTCCGTTAGTAGATTTTCAATTTAAAGATTTAAATTGAAATTATTTTTCATGGAAAAATAAAAAAAGTTTTTATAACAATTTCATTAGTATGCATATTTAACATGCAAATATTATGCAATTTTTTAAAACTTGTTAGTAAAACCAAATTCCCTCTGAAGGGAAATTCTCGTTGTTCTTAATTTAAGAAAATGTTTCAATGTATTTTATTCAAATTCAAATAACTAACGGCCTTATTTATAAAACTTAAAAAGGCTTTATAAAGGTTTTTATCAAAATTTGTTTTAAAAAAAACTTTATAAAGAATTTTTAAGTTTTATAAATACGGCTGTAAGTGATTAAATGTATTTTTTCCTCTTTCAATAATAATTTCCTATAAGGGGAAATTTAAAGAAATGCTTTAAGAGTTTCCTTTAAATCATTCAGATGGTTTAATATTTTTTGAAACTTTGCCACTGGGAAAAAATTCCCTTTTAGACAAAATTTCGCTCACCATAATTTAAGAAAAAATCTGAAAAGTTTTAAAAAATAAAAAAATCTGAAAAAGTTTTAAAAAATAAAATAATAGAAAAATTAAAAAAAAAAATCTAATTTCTACAAAATTTTCCTATGATTAAATTTTTGAAAATTTGTTAGTTTTTTTTTTAAACAAAATGGTATAAATTTAAATTATAAAAAGGTGCTTTAAAATAATTTTTTACGATATTTATAGATATTATTTTATGATTATCTTCTTGGCAAAATATTTTAATGACCTACATACATAATCTCTTTTGAATTTTTTTAGAAATTTTTCAACATAACAAAAATTTCTTATGCTTGTTATTTCTAGTCGTAGATATCTATTAGTGTACAGATATCTATCGTGTAAGTTAAATTTTATAAGGCAAACTCGTAGGTAAAAACGTTAGGTAAATTACCTGTTTGTAGAAATAACGGGCATTAGTAGGGAACTTCACGTTTACGACAATTTCAGAAAATGTTTTTAAGCATTTTATTTAATTTTAAATAATTTTATTTATTTAAATTTTAAAGAACTTTGAAGAAATGCTTTAAGAATTTCCTAATAATGAAAACAAATTCAGATAGTTTGATTTTTTTTTAAATTTTATATTAGAAAAAAATAACATTTTAGACAGAATTTTGCCAACCATAATTTAAGAAATAATGTACAGAAATTTTGTTCAAATAAAAAAGTAAGTAAAATAATAGAAAAATTAAAAAAATCCTAATTTCTACAAAATTTTCCTATGACGAACACTAAAAATGTTTAAAAATACTATTTTTTTTAAAGAAATAATGTAAATTAAAGCATTTTAGAAAATTTTATATTTTAAAAATTTCCCTGAAAATTAATCAAATAGTTTAATAACCCACATTAATTTTTTTTTAGCTTTTAAAAATTTGTCAGCACATCAAAATTTCCCTAGCAGGGATTTCGACGTTTATGACAATTTCAGAAAATGTTTTTAAGAATTTTATTCCATTTTGAATAATTATGTAAGGCGATATAAATTTTTTTAAATTTCCTATTTTTACAATAAATTTCCTCTGAGCAGAAATTTGAGTTTAAGGAAATTTAAAGCAATAGTATTAAATTTGCCATTAGAAAAATTTCCCTTTTAGACAAACTTTTTCTAACCATAATTTAAGAAAAAGTCTATAGCAATTTTTTGAAATACAAAAGCAAATAAAATAATAGAAAAATTAAAAAAAATTCTAATTTCTAAAAAATTTCCCTGAGGGAAATTTTACTTTTTTGAAAATTTTTTATATATGTACACTTTTAGGTTTTTTAAGTAAAGAATTTTAGAAAATTTCAAATTTTACGAATTTCCGTTTAAAAAATTTTTGTACAGTACTTAAAAATATTATTTTATGAATAATAACATTTAATATTTTTTCAAAATTTGCCTTTAGAAAAATTTCCCTTTTATACAAAATGTTTTTAACCATAATTTAAGAAAAACTCTATAGAAATTTTATTGAAATAAAAAAGCAAGTAAAATAGTAAAAAAAAATTAAAATAAAATCTCTGCGGGAAATTGAAAATTTTTAAAATTTTTTTAATATATGTACAAACTTTTATAGTTAAAGAATTTTAGAAAATTTCTTATTTTAAAAAATTTTTGTTTAAAAAATGTTTGTACAATATTGAAAATTCGCCTTTAGAAAAATTTCCCTTTTAGACAAAATTTTGCCAACCATAATTTTAGAAAAACTCTATAGAAACTTGATAAAAAACCAGTTAGTAAAATAAGAATTGTTTTGATTTGCATTTTTACAAAAATTCGCTTTGTGGGAAATTTTAAATTTTAGAAATTTTTATATACTCGTACTTTTGGGGTTTTGGAAATAAATTAAAGCATTTCAGAAAATTTCCTTTAAACATTTTAATTCTACGGTGTTTAAGAATATTGTTTAGGGATTATATTCTTGCGAAATTAGTTAAATAACTTCAATAGTTTTTTAAAATTTCCTTTAAATACTCTTTAAACGATTTTTTTGCATTATGTATTACTTTTTTTTTTAAATATTTCAAGTATATTTAAAATCAACCTTTGGTGATGGTTACAGTTTGCAAGTCCCTTAGAGGCTAACGGGTTCCACGACACAGCACACCTACACCTACAATCAGAAATGACTCCATACATAAGCAAACAACAGCACAGAAAAAAACATATTCCACCAAGGTCTATCTATTTTCACTCCCCTTTTCTATTAGTTTCTTTATAGGCTTTTAAGTTTTATTCTTATAAAGAATAGTTTTACTTATTTCTAATCTCAAGGGAAGTTTGCTCTTTTATATTTTTATTATTCATATTCTTAAAGATTATTTACAAAAAAAATTCTTTCAATTTTGATGTAGTGGTCACCCAGTATTATGACACCGATGTTAATAAGGCTTACGTTATACGTGGCAACGCGGCTGTTTTAAAATGCGAAATACCTTCATTTGTTGCCGATTTTGTTAGCGTGGTATCATGGCATACAGATAAAAATGAAGATTTTATGCCCGGCACAGAATACGGTTTGTGTTAAGTTGTTTGTTGGTACCTTTTTAAAATAAATAGTTGTTTTAGTCGTAAAAATGAAGAGGGTCTTGAATACCAAATATTAAACAAAAATGCTCCTTCTATAATAAAAATCCCTAATATTTTATATTCAGTCTGCTTTTTTGTTTTTGTTTTATTTTTATGAAAGTTAAAATAAAGTTAAGGTACGGCCACACTTGTCAAACATTTGCCCAAAAAAGCGCAACCACTAAATGCTAATGAAAAATCTTTCAATTCAGACAAAAGTTTGTCAAGTTAAAGAGTAGCCAATATTGGTGGATTCTATGACATTGTCTATTAGTCCATTTATACCCACTGTTTAATATGATAAACAAGTGTCTGGATCAAAACTCTTTTCATTATTGTTTTCGGTTACGCTTTTTGGGGAAAATGTTTGACAAGTGTGACCGTACCTTTAATCGCTCTATTTTTATTTAAGAAATAATTTCTTAGTCAGGCTCAAGTTAAGTATAGTCCAAGATATTGGGTAAAATAATTATGTTTTATTTAATACTATTAGAATTTCTATATTTTCATATTTTATTCAAAAGAAAGTACTCGTAGATTTACAAGCGAAATTGAAAGTTTTATTATTAGAGAAGCTTCTTTAAAATATTTAAATCAGAAATTCTTTTACTCAAATCTTGTTTAGAGAACTCGTATTCCCTTTTATTACAACTTAATTTAATAGATTGTTTCTTTGAAAAAATTTCTTAAGCAAAATTTAAAGAAATGTTTCCCATTTTTTCTTATCATAATATTAAAAGTTCACTGATCTTCATTTTATTCTTATATCCCAGAAATTTGATTAATTATACAATTATACTTGGCAACTTACAGGGCGCTTTAAAAATAACTATCTTCAGAACATATTAATTAATTCTTTTGCGTGTTGAACACAATGTTAAATAATTACTTTTGCTTAAAACATAATGGCTCCTGCTTTTATATTCTTAAGAATTTTCCACTTTTGCTGTTAGAAGTTTAAGCAAAGAAATTAACATTTTCCCATAACCATTTCAGGAAGAATTGCGAGTATGTAGCAATGAAAAAGGTGAGAAAATTTTGTAAGCACGATTAATTAATAAAAGAAACAATAATTTCAAACTTGAGGCGATGTTCTAACAACAATTATGCCCATAATTTCTCTATCTGTAAATTTTGTTGCCACAAGCAGCGAAAACAGCACTTGTATAAAAATTTGCCGCACAAAAAATATTCCTCACAGTGAATTTTTATGAGACATTATGAATTCGAAAAATAGACCAAATTAATAAATTTTGCTGGTTAAAAAAAAAAAAATTCACGTTTTTACAAATTTTTTTTACTAAAGGAAAATTTATTATATATAGAAAAATTTTCCAATGGAAGCCCAATTCACAATCCTGCACAAATGGTCATTCATCGTAGCATGTGCAAACACGCCACTTAACAGTTCTTAGTGGTGAGTATCAATATGCTATGCCATTTTGTACATGCTACGATGTAAGATCTGTGAATTGGTTTTCTAACGTTTTTGAAAGTTTTAAAAAGTTTTCTTTGGGAAATATATCTTTTTTTTATTTGTGTGCATTTTGATATTTAGTAGAAGTTAAAAACTTCCTGACACGGAAATAAAATGCATTCCGAAATGAAATTATAAAATTTTTGTTTCAAAGGAAATTTTTCTTTAAAATCTATGTTTTTTTTTTTAAAGGAATTTATTTTTTTTTCAATTGTCTTTCCGTTTCATTTATATTGAATTATAAAAGCAAAATATTGAAAAAAATTTAAAATTTCCCCTTGCTGGAAATATTTCCCATATTTCCCACAATGGGAAATTTACCTCAAAGCCTGTCATACATTTCCACTAAAATATAACAGTAATCTTTCGAAAAAAAAATTGTAAATTTCCCTTACATTAAAAATTTCCCACCAAGGGAAACTTTTTTCAAAGGCTGCAATACATTTTTTTTTTGTAATATAATGTATTTTAAAATTACTGGTATTTTAAAACTTTTTTTAGCTTTATGGGAAATTTTTGTCCAAAGATGTTTTAAAAATATATTTCCCTTTACGTGAATTTTTTTTCTTAAACTAAAATTTATTCGCATTGAAATGCAAACATATAATTAAATTGAAATGAAATAGTCGAGTGTCAAAATTTTTTTAAATTTCCCTATTTTAAAATTTTTTCCTACATTGGAATTTTTTGTTTAAAACTATAATGATTTCTCTTGGAATTTTTATATAAAATTATAAGACATTAAATTTTTTATATTTAAAAAATTTTCCTTAATGGGAATTTTTTCTTCAAATTATAATAGATTTTTTTTCCATTTGTATATAAAAACTTATGAGAGAAAAAATTATATTACCCAATTTTTTTTTAATATTCTGTTGTTTTCTTTTAGAAATCCTTGAATAAACTTTTAGGTAATTTGTTTTGAAATCTTTCTCCAATTGAAAGTGTTTTTAAGCTGTAGTTTTCTTTCGTTGTATATACTGAAAGTTGTACTTGCGACCTATATGTACATCATTACAGCGTAGTGATATACATATGTATGTATATGTACAGGCACTAATGGATTAATGATGTTTTCATTTGTTTGATGAGAAACATAATAAAAATTGAATTAACCTAGATTTTCCATTGATTTTAATGTCCTATTTCTTTCTTTAATTTAAACATCAATTTCATATAAAATTGTATATACATATATGTACCTTCTTTTCCCCCACCACAAACGTGTTGTATGTATAAATGTTATTTATAATCGCAGTTGTCCAACAATTTTACGAATCTGAGGTAAATAATGAATATGTCATTAGAGGCAATGCGGCGGTGTTAAAATGCTCCATACCCTCATTTGTGGCAGATTTTGTACAAGTTATATCATGGCAGGATGAAAGCGGCGAATTGTATGCCACATTAGATGAACAAAAGACCACGGGTACATACATGTTCAGCTTTAAATAGAATTGTACATGTTCTTGTTTTTCTAAAGCCTTAAAATATAGAAATTATGAAAAAAAAACCATTATCCTATTTTCCTGGTCTCCTTACATTTAAGTTTATAATTTATTTTATGCTAAATAAAAAAAAGTCATCATAATATTTTGCTTTTATATTGAATACAAATTCCAGTGGTTAATCAGTATTATGAAGCTGAAGTGGTTTCAGAGTATGTTATCAAGGGAAATACGGCCGTTTTAAAATGTACCATACCCTCGTTTGTGGCCGATTTTGTTAAAGTTGAGGCCTGGTTGTCGAGTGAGGGTAGCGAATATTTACCCTCCGAAGATTTTGGTTAGATGAGCAATATATTATTTAAATGTTTTAGAAAATAAGTTTACATATATTTATGTAAAATTCCTTTAAATTTCCCTTTTTCATTTGTCTTAAAAATTTATTTTATTTTTATTTTCGCGGCCTTATTTTCTGATTTAGTGGTTAATCAGCATTATGGTGCCGATATATTAATGGAGTATGTTATAAAGGGTAATGCGGCCGTTTTGAAATGTTCTATACCATCTTTTGTGGCCGATTTTGTGCGCGTCGAATCGTGGATAGATGAAGAGGGTACTGAGTTGAGACCTTCTGATAATTATGGTGCGATTTTTGAAATCTTGAATATTTTTGTTTCTTCTGTAGATGCTGAGAAATGAAGGGGAATTGTCCCATTTAAATTATATTAAATAAAATATTTCCTTTAAATTCCTTTTATATCGATTTTATTTTATTATTTTAATTTAAAATTTTTTGATTTCTTTTATTAAAAACATGGGCGTAGAAATTTATACAGTGTTATATTGAAAAAGCTCTCTTTGCATCGAAAAATCATTTAACAAAAAGACTTGCTGACTTTGAACTATTAAAAATGTCGTAATATTCATGGACTTTACTTAAGAAAACTTTCAACGGACATATTTTTCATTTGAAGTTATATGTGTTATCCGAACCTCAACCCATGCCTATGCCCTTTTCAAAGTTTTTATTTGAGAAGGTTTTGTTTAAAGGTAATACCGAGGCTTGATGAGCTCAGTAGTAAAATTTTAAGCGGTCAGGATCGAGAAAAGACGTCCTACTTATTATGCTTGTCTGAATTCTCCTCTATGAAATTTGAAATTATTTAGAGTCGGCATTATTAAATTACTTGGCAAGAGAATTATTCTCCTACTAGTTCTCAGTATTACATAAAAGATCAAGTCAGGCCAAGTCTGATTTGAAGGCCCATTCTGTTAGAAAATCACCCTTAGCGGCTCTTTCTTTATCTTCTCTTCGTTGGTATATAACGTAGATGAGGCACATTAAAGTGAGAAAACAGTGAGTCCCTTTGCCATACCTGTTTTTTAAGGTAAATTCACTAGTTCGGTTTGAAACAGAGAATGACAAAAGTATAGTTTTAAGTACTCTTTGAGTATTAGCCGTCAAACAACTATGAATGCGTACAGCTAAAAATTAAAAACAAGTTCATATGCAAACACACGCATTAATTTTAAATTATAACTAAAATTTATAGACTGTTTGACCTAAAATCATGTCCATAAGTATAAAACTACCCTGACTATTAATCGGCTACACATGTGTATATACAGGGCTATTTTATTTACACACACACAAGCTTTATATGTTTTAAAACAGCAAAAAAAAACACATTTTCCATTAAATTTTATATACGCAACATGTATATATTATATACGAATGATGAAGAAATATCCCGAGTATCATGCGTATATATTTTTGGTCCGGCTAAATATTCATAGAGTATAAGCATACTCCGACTATACAAAAGTGTGACAGAGATTCAATGCGCTTAATACGCATGTGCCTGTTTATTTGTAGTTGCAGCGTATTTTAGTTTTTCGCATAAACGAAAGTAGAGATGCTCTTCTATATTGGAATCGGCTAAAGTCATAGTTGCCTGAGAGGAAATATGTGAGCGTATGAATTGTTTGTGCTACAATTATGATTATACGCAGTTACTAAAATTAAGACTATGTACTTAAGTATGTTTTTTTAAGTACTCATTGTAATTCTCTGGTTCGAGCTTACACAAATCTCTATTAAAAGTGTTCAGGGTATTTGGAAGTGCTACCTCCGCACTTCCTAATCACCATTGCGAAAATCATTCTCCCTTGTTGTGAATGGCGTCGTCGACGTCACATCAAGACGACAGTAAAAATTGTCACTTCTCTTTCACTCGAAACTTCTAAATTAAGGTTGTTGTAGAAACTATATTGTTCATACATACAATTGCCCTACAATTCCTTATTTCATTAATTTTGTTGTTGTTAATGTTTCAACCTTTTTAGTGGTAAATCAGTTCTACGAAGCGGAAATCATGACCGAATATGTTATCAAGGGCAATGCGGCCGTTTTAAAATGTTCCATACCCTCATTTGTAGCCGATTTTGTGCGTGTTGAGTCTTGGATCGATGAAGAGGGCAATGTTTTGACATTTTCCGATAATTACGGTTCGCTTGCAAATTAATTCTTAATCAAATGTATATAATTTGTTTAGAAAAAAAATTACAAAACCTTTTAGTTCCTTAATTTAAAAAAAAAATCCTTTTTTAATTTCAACAAACATTTTTTTATTTCATTTACATTTTTTAATTTTTAATTTCATTCTTATTTTGAAAAATTTAGTGGTTTCGCAATTCTATATAACCGAGGCCGAAAACGAATACGTAATTAAGGGCAATGCGGCGGTTTTGAAATGTAAAATACCCTCTTTTGTGGCCGATTTTGTGCAAATAGAGGCCTGGATTGATGAGGAGGGTGTAGAGTTGTGGCGCAACGATTCTACTCAAGCTTATGGTACTTTTTCTTAGATATTGAAGGCTTAAAAATTACTTTAGCTTTTAATTAAAAAAACCCTATTAAATGTGTTTAAAAAGCCTTTGCATCCTTCAAAAATGTTCCTCTTATTTAAATTTGTTTTCTTATTTAAATTTTCAATTATGGTTTTCTAGAAATCCTGCTCAAAAACTCGTTTATGTTATTTTCAGTCGTCATACAATCTTATGAATCGGAGGCCGATAATGAATATGTCATACGTGGCAATTCTGTGGTAATGAAATGTGAAATACCCTCGTATGTGGCAGATTTTGTTTTTGTTGATTTATGGATGGATTCGGAGGGTCAAAATTATTATCCGAATAGTGAAGAAATTGGTTAGAGTTTTGTTCAAGTGTTTTATTTAAAGTAGCTAAATTTTGTTAATTGTATTTTTTGCTATATAATATTTAGGAGTTTTTTTTATAAGTATTTGCAGCCAGGTCAAAAAATATTAATGTTTGAAATTGTACTTTTTCACGGTACTAGCTGAAGAATTTTTAACGGAATTTTATGGATAATATATGTATATTGAATAATATTTATTTTGTGAAAATAACCATTCAAAAAGTAATTTTTTAAAAAGATCTTTTTACAAATATTTTTTTATCCATTTTTTCTTAATAGTACCTTTTCAAAAAGTTCTTTTGTATGAAACTAATCTTACTATGTAAAGAGAATTTGAACAAAAGTATTAAACACTTTCAAATTAAGTACAGATAAGTGCATATCGTTACTTAAAACGCAAAATGTACTATCTATCAAAATAACCGATACAAAATAACAATTTCATTTATTTTATTACATTTGAAAAATTCACATTGAACACCAATTTGTTTCTGTTATATTATGAAATGCTATTTATGGCGTTTTGCGTTTCAGGTAACGATATGCATATTTTATGGAAAGTATTTTGTAAAAAAACTTCCACAAAAAAGTAAACTCCTTAAATTTGTTTTGGTGAAAGTGCTTTTCATACAAGTACTTGCTAAAAAAGTACTTGTTAAAAAAGTTATTTTAAAAATTTCTAAAATCGATCTTTTCAAAATAAATACTTTTTAAAAATTACTGTTTACAAAAAAAAAAGCTAAAAAAATATTTATAAAAAGATCTTCTTAAAACAGGTACTTTTTGAAAAAGTACTTTCGATACAAAGAGTAAAAAGTACCTTTTAAAAAAAGTACTTTTAAGAAAAACATAAATTTTTCTTATAAAGATTTTTGTAAAATATTTCAGTACTTTTTAAAAAAATACTTATAAGAAAAAATTACTTTTTTGTAAAAACTACATATTTTAAGAAAGTATTTTTTAGAAAGAGTACTTTTGAAAAATTACTTTTTAGAAAAGGTACTTTTGAAAAAGTACTTTTTGAAGAGGTACTTTTGATAAGTACTTTTTTGGAAAAAGTAATTTTGAATAAGTACTTTTTAGAAAAGGTACTTTTGAAAAAGTACTTTTTGAAGAGGTACTTTTGATAAGTACTTTTTTGGAAAAAGTAATTTTGAATAAGTACTTTTTAGAAAAGGTACTTTTGAAAAAGTACTTTTTGAAGAGGTACTTTTGATAAGTACTTTTTTGGAAAAAGTAATTTTGAATAAGTACTTTTTAGAAAAGGTACTTTTGAAAAAGTACTTTTAAGAAAAGGTACTTTTGAAAAAGTATTTTTTGAAAACGTACTTTTGAAAAATTACTTTTTACAAAAGGTACTTTTTGAAAAATTACTTTTTACAAAAGGTACTTTTTGAAAAAGTACTTATAAGAAAAATTACTTTTGTTTAAAAATTATATTGAAAAATTACTTTTTAGAAAAGGTACATTTGAAAAATTACTTTTTGGAACGGTATGTACTTTAGAAAAAGTACTCTTTAGAAAAGGTACTTCTGAAGAGTACTTTTTAGAAAATTTACTTTTTAGAAAAGGTACTTTTGGTAAAGTACTTTTTAGAAAAGGTACTTTTGATAAAGTACTTTTTATAAAAGATAGTTTTGAAAAATTACTTTTTACAAAAAATACTTTTGAAAAAGTTCTTTTTTAGAAAAGTTACTTTTGAAAAGGTGCTTTTTAGAAAAGGTGCTTTTGAAAGAGTACTTTTTAAATAATGAAGAACTATTTAAAGAATTACTTAACAATAACTTCTTTTTGAAAATATTTTTTCAACAATTAATTTATTAAAGGATTTGTATAAAAAAGTACTTCCTAAAATTAGACTTTTTTAAAAATTATAAAAAAAAATTTTTTAAATAGCTGGTAAAAAAAACTTTTAGTAAAAAATGTATTATGCAGGTTACAAAAAAACTGTTTTATTAAAGTTGCAAATATTCGCTTTTGTAAAAGGACTTGCAGCAAATAGATTTCAGGCCTGGCTGTTTTGTCCCAAAAATCCCCTTTCTTTCCTGTTTTAAAGATTCAACTTTTTGTTTTTTTTTTAATACTTATACATATTGATTTACTTTAATTTCACATATTTTTCCATTCAGTTGTGCATCAATTCTATCAAACCCGCGTCATTGATGAGTTTGTTTTAAGAGGCAATTCGGCCACTTTAAAGTGTTTAGTACCCTCATTTGTAGCCGATTTTATAATGATTGAATCATGGGTGGACGAAGAAGGCAAGGAGATATTTAGGTCGCAAACAAATGAAGAAATGGGTAAAGAATGATAATATGCAAAAGAAAAAGTGTTTATTAAAATTAAATATATTCCTATTTTTCCTGATGTCTTGAAAAATCCCTGGAAATAGAAAAATAAAATAATTTTTTAAGGCTCCTCTTTAAGAAATTTCGTATGTAATTATTTATTTTTTTTATGTTTTATTGCAGTTGTTAAACAGTTTTTCGAGTCCCAGGTATACGATGAATATGTTATTAAGGGCAATGCGGCCATATTTAAATGTCAAACTCCCTCCTTCGTGGCCGATCATTTAGAAATTATCGATTGGCTTGATACCGAGGGTGGAGTTTATACCAAAAATGAAACGGGTATTTCAATGTTGACAATTCATGTTTATTTATTTATTTTTATTGTTCTTGGTAGTTGAAATGAAGGGGATTTTATGTTCCTTTGAATTATTATTTCCTATAGTTTATCATTATTATTTCTTTTGTTGAAAATTTCAGTTGTTCCCCAATCTTATACAGTTAATGTTATGGATGAAGCTGTTTTACGTGGCAATAGTGCCATTTTAAAATGCCATATACCCTCTTTTGTGGCGGATTTTATACAAGTTGCTTCCTGGTTAGAAGATGAAGAAAGAGAAATTTTTGCTACTTCCTCTACGGATATACAAAGTGGTAATTAATTTTTTTTCTTCCCCAGAAGATTTTTTTTTGCTAAATAAATGGCTGTTTTACAATGTTTATAAAATCCTGCTTCCCTTTAAATATGAATCCAAAAGTTTTGTTCACTAAAAATGTCCCTTATAAGTTTTTTGATACAGAGGTCGGCTTTTTCTTTCGTTTTGAAATTAATGGTTTAGGTTATTGCTGCAGTTTCGTTAGGTTTTTAGGTTCAATTCTTAGTTGTGTTTTTTTATAATTTATTTTCATTTAGTTTTATCCTTTTCCTTAAAAATTCCTTGATCCTAAAAACATCCATAAGCCAATCCCGGCTTACCCAAATCCTTAATAAGTCCCCCTTCATTTTTAAGTAGTTTGTAGTAGTAAAGAATTTTTTGTTAATTTTATTTGATGATTATTAGATTTAAAGCAAATTCATTTTCTTTAAATTTAAATTTTAAGAATTCATTCTGTGTAGAATTTGTATAAAATCTAAAATAAAAATGCTTTAAGATTTAATACTGTTAATTTATACATCCCTGCACATGTATTATGCACTCACACGTATATATTTACATGTGTACATGTGTTTTTGCCAGCTGGCTCTTCCTACTTTAAAATGCAACCGTGTAAAACTGTATACATTTTGCTAGCAGTATTGCATTTCGCCAGTAAAGATTTTATCTGATTTTTTTTTTTGTATAAACATTTTTGAATTTTTATTAAATATTAAAGCATTTTTGTAATTTATTTAATGCTTGCTTATTGTAAATATTTCTTGCACTTTTTTTTAAGGATTTTACTTGATCAAAATTTAATATGAGCTTTTGCATGAAAAGCTTGAGCGAAAAAAATCCTTAAAATACTCAAAAAAATTTAACAAAATTTCCCACAAAAAATTGCGTTTTGAATTGCTGTATATAATAAATAAATTTTAATTAACCTCTTGCATGATTGCTTTGACTATTTTACTAACATTTAACAAAAAACACTTTAAACACAAATTTTGTACAAAAAAAAAAATTATTCTAAAAAACTTAACAAAATTGTAAATAAATTATATGTACATTTATAAATTAAATTAAATATTTATTTGTATATAATTTAAAGCAATGAAAACTAAAATTTGCAACATTTGATAAAAAAAATCTGGTGTTTTTTGTTAAAAAAATTTTAAGGAAGTTCTGAAAAAATTTAAACATTTGAAAAAAAATTTTTTTTGATTAATTGTAATATTTTTTAAGGAGAATTGGAATTATGTCCATTTGAATTATTTATTTCATTAAACAATATAATAATTACAATTAAATAAAATTCCACTTCAATTTTAATTAAAATATTGTTAAAAATCAATAACTCAATCAATGAAAAGCTTAATAAAAATTTTGTCACCGTTACACAATTTCAAATGGTGGAACAACTTTTATATGCAAGATTTTAAGCAAAATTTCAAATGGTTTCTAAGAACTTCCTTAATTTTGTGTAAATGGTGGTAGAAGTTAGTTTCTTCGTTTCCTTTTTTAAACAAATTTTTCCCAAAAAATTATATTAATAAATTTTTTTCGATTTCCTTTTTGAATTTTCTCTTCTTTGTAATACAAAATGAAGATGGCAAATATTTGGTTTTACCTTCGGGAGAATTGCACATACGCGAAGTTGGTCCTGAGGATGGTTACAAGTCATATCAGTGCCGTACTAAACATAGACTAACCGGTGAAACTAGATTGAGCGCTACCAAGGGACGTTTGGTAATTACAGGTAAGTTGAATTTGTCCTTTGTGAGAAAAGTTTTTAATTATAAATTAGTTTAAAAAAATATTCAGCTATATTCCAGTAAAAAAAAAACAATAAATAAGAACATAAGTATTTCTTCAGATTTCATAAACTGGATTTTATTATTTCAATAAATTGCAAAAAAAGAGCTACACGTCATTAAGTTCGTGACTTTTTGAATGAAACATAGGTTTTGGGATATAAAAACTTTCTCTTTCACATATGATCATTCAAAATTAAAATAACAGAGTTATGTGAGATGCTCACATGGCTTCCTCAATTTCTCTCTCTTTCGATCTCTGATCAGCCAACAAGATATCCTGAATTTTTCCAATTGTTTCGGGCGTATATGTATATATATACGCCCGAAACAAAGCTGTTAAGTAATGATTAGTAATCGTACTGATTACTAATTTGATTATTTCTTTTTGAAAGGTGAAGTAATGATTAAATTACTATTATATTGAGTTTCGCACGATTACTAATTGATTACGATTAGTAATATTGGAAAAGTAATCTGAATTAATTGAAATTACAAAAAATAATCAAAAGTAATTAAAAAATAATCCGATTACTTTTAAATATTACTTTAAATTCTTTTTGATTATTTATTGATAATCAAAAGTAATCTTTGAAAGTAGTCGGATTATTATTTGATTACTTTTAATTCTTTTTGATTATTTGTTATAATTTCTAGTAATTCAGATTACTTTTCGATTATTAGCAATCGTAATCAATTATTTATTTATCAGAAATTCTTTTAAAGGGATTATATAATCAGTGAAATTCTTTTTGAAATTTAATCTAATTGATTAGTAATCGTAATCGAAATTTAACAGCTATGTATATATCTCAACTGGGCGTGCAAATCGTTCGACATTTCCCGTGCTTGTACGCTAAACTATTTTTTTTCACCATTGAATTGCTGTTATGATGCCATGTTGTATATCCACCTTACCCTTGGTTTCAGTGATAGTTTTCTTCCGCAAAACTAATGTTTAATGCGTACACCAAATATACTTTTTTCATTTTGTTACCAAATCACGACCCAACGAGTATCTATTGTCAATTTCTGTCAAATACAAACTAAATGACGACAGGAGTCAAAATCAGACAGTTTACCTGTTGAGAGGAGCAGTGTTGCCATTTCAGTTTAGAGGCGGCAAATTGAAAAAGTCACGGACGCTCATTGGCCGTAAATATTTAATTTAAAATTAATTAAAATTAAATAAAAAAAGTTGAATATTTTTTTAAATCTTTCAAAAAGCAAACCATATTTAACATAAAAACCAGGCCTTGTCTGCAATTTTTATTAAAGTTAAGAACTGTCGACAGCGGCTTTAATTGTAATTGCTGAAAGCCACAAGTTTTGATTGCAAATAAATTTTAATCAGAAATGTTGCATGTAAATTATTTAAACTTGTGGTTTCTCGCTATATTTGAGTTTTTACACTAATTACGAACAAGAACTTTTTAATTTATTTTGCAATTTGAGACAATACAAATATGGTTTGTTATTTTTTCAATATTAATAGTTTTAAAAATCAAGAAACAAGTATTTCAGAAGTATTAACGACCAAATTTAATTATTATTCCCATAATAAAATGAATTTGAAATCCATTTTAGGAAAATTTTGTATGAAAAATTTTAAATAAAATACATTTCAAATTCATTTTAAATTTTATGAATACGTGGGTTAATATTTTAAAAATTAGTAAATATTTGTACTAAAAAGGAAAATAAATATGAGTTACACTCACCATACTCGTATACAGCAAAGGTTTTAAGAAAATTTAGTTAGGTTGGATACCATATTAAAAAAAATATAAAAGGTCTTCCAATAAGAGGTTTCATTTTGTTATGAAAAAATAAGGCTGATTTTAAGCGAAATCATTGGATGTTTATTGAATTTTGAAGAGGAGGATATAACGCAAAACTATGTCAGCAAAATGGCAGCCACTGCTACGCTTGGAGCGCCATAACCTTTTCATGAAATTTTCCATTATCAGTTCGTACTAGAGATGGGCGCTTGTCGAATTTTTCCAACAAGACACGACACGAACACGAAACACATACGCGAAAAATTTCGTCAACACGCACGAAAATTTAATTCATTTTTTTCAAGATTCACTTTTCAAAAGATGGCACCGAGTTGGCACTGCCAGCTGAAACTATCTGCCACCACAGCTGATACTATATGTTTACGTACAGAACTTTAAGCTTCAGAGACCTATACAATATCAACATATGATCAACAATATGATCATTAACTGTATGTTTGGCGATACAAAATATTAAATTATTCTCTACTGGGAATTCATTCGTACATATTTTACATCTTTTTTTTTTTTTTTTTTTTTTTTTTTTAAACAACAAACACAACTCGCAAAGCGATTAGCTTGTCTGCGAAAAACACCCAGGGTCTATGGTGGGAATCGAACCCACGACCTCTGGACTGAGAGGCTAGTATCGCTACCACTCAGCCACATGGTATCCTAAAATCGTTTTGCTCAACTCGAAACGACCCGAAGACGCACGAAATCAGATTTTTGTTACGAACATTTCGTGTTAAGTCGTGCGTGTTCGAAAAAAAAAACCAAGACACGCGCCCATCTCTGTATTTTCTCGACAAGTTCACTAATTAGGTCTTTGAAATCTTCAAACGGTTGTGAGCCATTGGCATAAACCTTATCTTTCGCGTAGCCTTAAAGCAACAAAAAGTACACAAAGTCGTCCACAGCAATATTTTCCCATTCGGGCCATACAAAAATCGTTAATCACATTTCGACAGCGCAGTACAGTCACTACAACAGTTGCTCCAGCAGCATTTTCGAAAGAGTAAATGTACGGTCACACTTTTCAAACATTTGTCCAAAAAAGCGTAACCAACATATACTAATGAAAAAAGTTTTGATCCAGACACTTGTTTATCATATTAAACAGTTCCGGACACAACTAATGGACAATCATAGAATCCAACAAAGAAAGATTTTTCATGAGCATTTAGTGGTTACGGTTTTTTGGGCAAATGTTTGAAAAGTGTGACCGTAGCTTAAGGTACAATGATCTCGCCAGATCAAAAACCGCACAAAACAGTCACATCTTGAGAATGAAGAGGCTTTTCAACAATCAATCTGCTTGGTTGCGTAGAATCCAAGGTGAAAATGATGATTTTTCGATGAAATTCTGAAACAGTTTGATGCATTTCAAGGACCCAGTTATAAAAGACACCACGTTTTTGATGGTAGGTGGGCGTAAGGTCTTGTGTTAGCTGAATGTTGAAAGCCTTAGGATATAATTCTTTATGCAAAACAAGGTGTAATGTCGTTTGTGAAATACCTAATTCCAAAGATCGACGAGAATTGGACTAACCTAGCTTTTTCTCAACAGTATGGGCTACAACAGCAACAGCAACGAGCACGAGTTCAATTCTTCAAATCACTAACTTGTCTCAACAATTAAAATTTTTCACATTAACTACAGGTACTCGCATTAGATGCAACTCTGTGCTTTCGATATGATATGCACAAGTTCACACAGTGTAATTGTCAAATAATTCTGTGCATCAAGTGTGAGCTAAAGATGAGCTGATGAGTAAACTCTCTAGTACACGCATTAGAGAGTTTACTTGATATGCTTTAAGTTTTGTAAACTTAAAACTCGAAATTTTCACCATTTATGTAATGAATTTTAATAATTTTAATGCGTTGTTGAAGGGTACATATTTATATGGTTCCATTTTTATTAATGGCGTAGTTTTTACTTGTCATCTTTTACATATTGAATCATATAAAAACTGCTAAAATAGTGCACTATTCAAAATGAAACACCTTATTGGAACACCCTGTATAATTTTATTTGTGTTTGAAAAGAAAACACTCAAATACAAGAGGTACTAAAAAAATCGCTAAAAAATCAGCTTAAAGTTAAAAAAAGTCACTTAAAATAATTAAAGAATTTACACAAGATCTAAAAATCAATTTTTAAGCTAGAAAAGAACTCATCAAATAAAAAATATTAAACCAAACTTGAAAAAAAACGCTTGAATAAAAAAAAATCTGCAATCAAAACAATTTAATATTTTTGTTTGTTAGTTCTATTTCATTTTAAAAATACTTCTGAAATACTTTTTTTCTTAACAAAGAAGAAAAGTGTTTAAAAGTTAAAGCTAAATAAAACGTTTGCAGAAATCGTTAATTTAATAAAATTATTTCATTATTCTTGAAAAATATAAACACTTTTCTTTTTTTAGTCCATAAGTTTATATGAAATAACACAAGCAACAATATTTTGATTACAATTTTAATTATTTAACTAGAAAAAAAAGTTATAAAACAAACAATCAAAAAGATTTTGCAAAGCAGAATCTTTTTCTTTGTCTCGTTATTTACAAAAAAAAAAATTCAATGAAATATAAAAGAAATCCCACGCGTTCATCAAAAAATTGTTGCTTCTTTAGCCTTTTATTTATTGAAAACTGCCTGAATGTTGGGATAGGGTAACAGCCTAAATATGCGCACTTGTATTTAAATTTAATAAAAATTAAAATAAACCAAATTAAATTTGACTTAAATGACAAACATAATTGTGTTAAAATCTTCAATTTTAATAAAAAATGTTTTTTGATTTGATAAAGTGCTTGACTTGAGCTTGAGTGTAAATGGTGCGCTTACAAGAAAGTTTTACTTAAATTTCAAAAAATAATAGAAACATGAAAGAAAAACTTCACTAGAAGCCCTTATCCTTAAGACGGTAAGTTTAAAAAAAAATACATGCATTTCAAGTATTTAATTTCCTCGTCATATTTGTTTTAAGTCTAAGAAAAATAAATTTTACAAAAAATCTTGTATAATAAAAATTACAGAACCAGTTGGTAGGGTATCACCCAAATTTCCCTCCCAACAAACAAGCAGTAGTTTTACCGCAGCCGCCACTCAAGGCTTAACATTATTATGTCCGGCCCAGGCCTATCCGGCACCTGTATTTAGGTGGGTTGAAAGGAGAATATTTAAAGGAAGTAGAGAAAAATGTTTTCTAATGCCCGTGATACACTATACTACATAATCGTACGATTTATGAGAAAATACAACCCTGGTATGATGGAGTCTCTGAAAATTTTCAAAACACAATAACAATTCATCCGGTCAGGGTTGTATTTTTTTGTAAGTCGTACGATTGTGGAGGATGGTGAGTAATGGTCATAATTAATTCTTTTATCTCATTTACACCGAATTTTTTTTCCATTAATACCTTTCGTTGAAAATAAGAAATACAAATAATCAATTAAAAATTCAATCGAGCCAATTAAACTTATGTTTAAAAATTCAATTGATGAAACGTTTAAGTACAAATTTTATTCACCCCTATCGTGAATATTTTTTCACTCGAAATATTTCCACTTTTCACCAAATTGCAATCGTGAATAATTTTTCCCTTGAAATTTTTTCCCTAGTTTTGATTCCCCTTATCGTGAGTAATATTTTTCACATGAATTTTTTCACTTTTCCCTTAGTTTTTTTTTTAGCACTTTATGTTTGCAGGCGAACTAAATTATTACATTGAATAATTTCGATATTTTCATTTGAATTATATATTAAAAGCTATAAATATTTATTTTTAGGACAAGATTAGTAAGTAAAGTTCCTGATTCTTAACAATATTTCCCTTGCAACATCTTTTTTTCATTGAGTATGAATTTCTTTGGTTCATACACAATAAATTTTATGGTGGTGCACCGCGGTGGTATACTAAAGAATTTTTCTCCACTGCACCTAGAATATTTAAAACCACAACTTTAAAGTTAAAAAAAATTCATTTGGAACCTAAAATTTGTGTATTTTTATTTATTTAACTTAAATTTGTCTGAATTTTAATTAATTTTTAAGCATTAGAAATCTTCTTCCCTTTTTTACATTCACTGGGACTGATAGCGGGGAAAAAATTTCACGGAAGATTCACGATAGCATTTTTCCCTTCGAGGGGAATAAAAATTTCAATCAAGTTTCTACTTAAAAAGTTATTTAACTAAAAAGTTTAATCGACAAAATAAAGCTTTTAATGGAATTTTTTTTAATTAATAGAATACATTTTTTTTCGCGTACTAGTTGAAAAGTTGATTAACACTTGGTTATGTATTCGAAAATTTATTAAAGGTAAAATTATACAAACATTCAGTGAATAGATCAGGGGCAAATTACGGCACTCGTTATCGAACGAAATTACGAAATATTTCAATAGAGTTAAGATGGAAATATTTTTAAATTTCAAATCGTATCGAATGCCGTAATTTGCCCCCTGATCATATTCGCCGTATTTTAAAATTGGAATGACAAATTATTTTGTACGAATACACTCACAGAAAAAATTTTATTTTGTATTCAATTTCTAAATTCAAATAATATATATATATGTATATGTTTACTGAAATAGAACCTACCCTAGAATTGATAAAACTAAATATTAAAATTCGTAAAACTTTATTAAAATAATGTATTATACATTGATTAAACCAAATAAAGAAAATGTGCCTTATTACAAGTGTGATATTTCGACTTCGACTACGAAGATTTTGTACAAGATTAACGAATAAACGTTATATACTTTTTAAAGAGAATTAACATTCAGGTAATGGAATGTCTACTAATATTATTAGGTGTTACCTTCTCTTAAGAAAGGGATAGTGATAGAGAAGACAGGTGGTGAAGGAAGAGATAGAGGAAAGCTTCATTCTTTTACAACTCTGATTTTGCAGTGTTGCAGCGCCTCTGGTGTCAATGAGGCGTATTAAATTTTTCGAAGCCACTTTATTGGTTATTTTACTTAGCCCATGATGCTGCTGCACAATAACGATGAGGAAGGGCGCTCTGATGTTACATTAGGATTAGTATTCGCTGTGGTTTGTTTGAAAAAAAAATATTCTTCTTCTTGGAGGGAGAACTTCAATTTTCCTTTAAATACGACCCCCACGAAATGCCGAAATGAGTATATATAAATTTTTTTGGTCTCCTCTGGCCATCATCAGTAGTTGGAATCTATTTTTTTGTGTTGCACAATGTAATTCCTAAGTCCTAGTTTACACTATGCAAGTCTTATTGCTAAGCTGATTAGTTTCAGGAAGATAGAGAGAGATAGAGAGACGAGGGGAAAAGAAACGTTTCCAAACAATTTAATCAGCTTATCAATAAGACTTACATAGTGTAAACTGGGACTTAGGAATTAGGAACGTATAACAGACTCGGGCAGTTTTCTTTTTAATTGTTTTATTATAAAAGTTTTTGCGCTTATGTTTCAAAATCAACATATTGCTTTCTAATCAATTTCATAGAACCTGTGGGCAGTGTGGTTCCTCGACTTTTGAGCGGCAATGATATAAAAGTTATAAGTATAGCTGCCTCATTTCCCATAACATTATTGTGTCCAGCTCAGGCTTATCCGGTGCCATATTTTAGGTAAATTAAAAAAAACCTATTCCAACATTGTCATTATTAACTTTTTAGAATATGTTTAACAAAAGTTAGAATTATTGGTTTCTGCTATTCAATCTAGAACCGGTTGCTAGTGCAGCACCCAAGTTAACATCTGGCGACGAATCGCGCATAGTTAAAGTTTATTTTACTAAGCCAGCCACACTGCTGTGTCCAGCCCAAGCTTATCCAGTGCCATTTTTTAGGTAAAACTCTTAAAAACAACATTCAAAAAGTTTATTTTTTTGTATCAAATTTAATTTAAAAAAAAATTAAACATAATTGTAGAGCCTCTGGGATCTGTCAGCCCCAAAATAACTGGAGGTGATGATAATATAAAAACGCCTAAGGTTAAGTGTCAGCAAGAAGCTACACTATTGTGTCCAGCTCAAGCTTATCCAGTGCCTTATTTTAGGTAATTGACAAATAGACCAACTAAATCGGGCAGTTTTAGGCTTTTGTTAGAAATATTTGTTTTCTGTATAAAATACTTGCTACTTTTTTTATTTTCCTTTCTTTAAGAGCCCATTGCCAGTGTAGCCCCGCGTCTAACTTCGGGTGATGACTCGCGCACCGTTAAGGTTGATCAAAATAATAGTGTTACTTTATTGTGCCCATTCCAAGCTTATCCGGTTTTAATAT
This sequence comes from Tachina grossa, assembly GCA_949987645.1. Taxonomy (NCBI): domain Eukaryota; kingdom Metazoa; phylum Arthropoda; class Insecta; order Diptera; family Tachinidae; genus Tachina; species Tachina grossa. Next base: position 142,787,395 of record OX465278.1, read on the forward strand.
TTAGGTAACTTTTGCTTTTACGAAATGTTCCCAAGGCAGTTTTCAAGATCTTAGTTTGGAAAAATTTTTCTATTTGATAACTACCATTTTGTTGTTGTTTATGAAAGAACCCATGGGCAGTGTTAGTCCTAAGGTGTCTACAGGTGAGGATGTTAAGCACACCAAGGTAAAGGAGACAGAAAGTCTCAGCTTGATATGTCCTGCACAGGCCTATCCAACACCATATTTTAGGTAAGAGTTATTTTTGCAAGGAATGAAATGTTCAAAACAACAAGAGAGACTAAATTATTTTCTTATCAATATATGTACCTGTCTATCCAATGTCGATGGCGTCAATCCTATCGCTATAATAAACATAACTAAAATTTATCGACTTTGCTATTCAGTAGTTTATTTTAACGATATTCCATGTCAATTAAATTGTTTATCTAATTTTTCGACCTTTTTTATATGTTCAATGAAACTATTTTTTAAGCTTTAGGTCGATTGAAGTAAAAGTGTATTATAACAAGCTCAAATTCATTTAATTTTTCTTTAATTCTTCTTTGTGCTTTCCGGTTATTTTGATATTTTGTATACAGGGGATGCCACATGATATACAATTAAATGGCCAGTAAAACACAGATGTACACTATCGTAAAAAAGAAATTACAGAATCACATTATCGTTACCGCAAACGAATAAATATGTCGATATATATTATGATTTTCGTTTCGTCAAAAGTTAAGGGGTTTAGACACGGTCAAAATGCTTGCTGAGATTGGTTATAGTATGAGTGAAAATTTGTTAGTATGTGTGACACCAACGATGCTTGATGGAAAATCAAAAAATTTTGATTTTCGGCATGCTTGCTGTCACTTGTTAATGCGTGTACAAATTTTCATTATAATTATATTTCCATTATGAACGGTTGCCCAAAATATCGGAATTAAAAAACATAAATTTGACTGGTGAAGAAAAATGAAGTGTTAGAACTTTCTTATTTTGCTTTGTTCTTTTTTGTAAGCAGTGCTGCCTTATTGTTATTGAATTTCTTTATTTAGACATTTTTATAAATTTTTTTTTCAAACAAACGGACAGCACAAAATCAAAATAAAAATTAATGCTTGGTGGGGCATCAAGCATGGTAACATCAAGCCGACAAGCACACGTACACGAACTTGACATGCTTGCTGTCGTGTCCAAAGCCCTTTACACAATCCAGGTACAGTGTATTCATTTGTTTAAAAGGCCGATTGAAGTTCGGCACCCTGGTACCACTTTGGTCGTCTATGAACTCTAGAGTCTAGACTAAATCGTGTTTAAAATAATTTTAGCAACCACATTTAAAGATCCAAGCTTGCCTTATCCTTATTTCAGCAGTTATGTATTTTTTTTCTCACAAAAAGAAAAATTCTATCTATATTTTTAAAAATTTCGATATTGCGTTTTGTATTGATTTTTAGAACCCATGGGCAGTGTAAGTCCAAAAATTACAACTGGTGAAGATTTCAAGCATATAAAAAGTAAATCGGAACAAAGTTTAAGTTTGTTGTGCCCGGCACAGGCATATCCCATGCCATTTTTCAGGTACAAATATAAATCATTTCGAATTTAGAAAAAACAAAAACATAAAATTACACAGGATATAAACTACCATATATATATATATACATATAAACTAAGATATTTCTTCCAGAAAAACAAAACAACGAACAAATGAAAACAAACAGGATCTTTAAGGTTAGTTCTCGAAAAGCATTGAGTAGTGGATAATTGCAAAATTTCTTAGATACTCAATACCCGAAGGTAGTCCAGTCAATAATCTCAGAGATGGTGAATGGAAAATTTATCGTAGAAAATAAAACACTGTGGAATGTTTAATTTAATTTGTTTCAATTTACGATTTGCCAACTTTTATGCCAACTAATTTTCTGTTTGGGAAAATAAATCTTATTTTATATGCCAAATATTAAGTATTACTGAATAAGGAAAAGTAGCAGAATTTGGCAGCACTATTTAGGCTATTTCAACATTACTTTACCCTACGTCTACACCTGATAGATTTTAAAATTTCATATAGAAAAAAGAGTTTCAAGAGCTGGTTGATCCAAATTCATCTGCATATGTGGAAAGGGTATCTTACATAGTGTCCACACCTGATGATTTTATATCAGACCTCGTAATATGACGCCGGCAGATCCAACTGTCATTTTTTCATTAATATCTACACAAAAGGGGTAGACGGTGATGATTTTATATTATGATGAATCAAACAAATATTTGAAAAATACTTGCCAAAAATAAATAATTTGGGTGTTGTTCAATTTTTTGGTCACAAATAATTGTTGTGCCGCATTTTTTAAACGAAAATTGTTTAACAAATAAATGCTAAATGCACAATAACACATAAAATGATATTTGATATCAAGATGAATTCATCAGTCCGTGAGCTCTGATGATTATATCATAACGCTACCATAATATTAATAAATTGAGTCTATACGTGATGAATTTTCATCATGATATCAATTTGACATTCATCATGATATAAATTCATCAGGTGTGGACACTATGTTAGTACCAAAGAGAGAAACATACTATTTGCTTCGACTAACTCCAATAGAATCAAATGAATTCTACATATAATTGAAAAAAAAAAAATTATTACAAAATAGTTAATATTACAATCGTATTGAAAAAGTACAATTTTTTTTTGGAAAATTAGTACAATTTTTGAATCTGATTTCGCATCCCTGGACTGGGCAAAATGATTTTAATGCGGAGTTTCGCTCTACAAAGTCGTGTCTTTTCGCTTAAACTGAGAAAACTTTTTTGAACTCTTTTTATCTGATATTCAATTACTCAGCCCAACATTTAGGTTGTTTTTTAATTTTTTTTTTCATTGTATAAAATCGCCTTAAATTGATAAATTTCCAGAACCTTTGGGTAGTGTCAGACCAAAAGTTAATGTCCAGGATAAACATCAATTTATTGATGTGGAAGCGAAGCAAAATTATGCTCTACTATGTTTGGCTCAGTCATATCCAATGCCGGTATTTAGGTAAATTATATTCTATTGAATAATTTTGAGCTAAAAAAAGGAAATTGGAATAGCTACCTACCCAGGCAACTTGTTCACGTAATCTATTTAATCAAAAAAAAAATCATTCTCATCATTTAGCAACTTGTACATCATTATTTTAAAGTTTAGGTAATGTGATTTGTAAGCGAGCAATGAAATTTGGCAATCAGAAAAGTAAGTCATTATATGGCAAGTAGTTTTAATGGTAATGTGTAATTTTTTGCTGGGAGGTAATCGGGTTTGGAATTAAGCATTTTTGGTGGAAGCACTTCCCTACTGGATTACCAAGTTAATGATTTTAACAAGGCGTGAGACTAAAATAATCGATTCGTGAGAAGTATTGTCTTTTTTTTATTTGTCAACATATTCACGTAATCTATTATATCTAAAATAATCATTTATCAACTTGTACATTATTTTTTTAAGCTTTATGTAATGTGATTTGCAAGCGAGCAATGAAATTTGGTAATCAGAAAAGTAAGTCATTATATGGCAAGTAGTTTTAATGGTAATGTGCAATTTTTTCTGGGTACAAATATCAGATTTTTCTCGCAGTTCTTGAACATCTAGGTATATGTTTTCAGAAATCAATTTATACACAGAAAAAATTAAATTTCGTTTTCAGTAACCAAATTCAAGACCCCCAACATTCAGGTTTTATTAGAAACTTTACGTGAAAGAAAGTTTATTTAAAAGACAAAAAAATAATAAAATTTACTGATAACATTTGCAGAGCCTATAGGCAGTGTGCCACCCAAAGTAAGCATTGATGATGAATTCAAAAATGCCCGAGTTCGTTTAAATGAAAGCTTAAGTTTGAAATGTCCGGGTCAAGCATATCCTATACCAGTTTATAGGTAAATATTTGATAAACCTATTGTATATTTTACTTTAACATTCAACATTCAGTCAGGTTTCGTGTTTGTATTTATTTAACGAAATAAAGTTATAAATTATGATCGTACTTTTGCTAGAACCTTTGGGCAGTGTGCCGCCTAAAATGAATTTGCTGGAAAGAGTGCGCACTATGCAGGTCCAGATAGGCCAAGAATATGCCATGCAGTGTCCAGGACAAGCATTTCCCGTGCCGCGAGTCAGGTAAAAATTTGTATATGCTTATTTAAAGCCGTAATAAACGATCTTACACAATCGTGCAATATTTGAGAAAATACAACCCCGGTAGGAGGGAGTTTATGAAAATTTCCAAAAGGCAGTAACAATTCAACAGATCAGGGTTGCATTTTTTAGTAAGTTGTACGATCAGAGAAAGAGCGAGAAATAGGTTTAATAGGATCCGAGGTTTGTAGCTTTACTTTACACTTAAAGAAAAAACTTTTTCCCTACTTATCTTACATAAAATTTATATATAGAAAGGTCTAGTGGACCTCCTTTTCTAACATTCAGACAGTTGAATTTATAGTTAGCGAAAATAAGTTTAATGTTCTTTAAAACTTTTAGAACCTCTGGGCTCAGTGGCTCCCAAAATTCCCAATTTAAATGATAAATCACAAATTATTATTGCAACACAAAATTCTCAATATGCCATGCAGTGTCCTGGACAGGCTTATCCGGTGCCGATAGTGAGGTAAACAAAATTGGTGAATTGGTAATGTTAAAGAATTATATCGGTTTAATTTGCTGTAAAAAACATTCAGGTGGTTGGAAATTTTGCTCAAACTTGATTAACATACATGTGATTTTTTTCGGCAATGTGTTTAGAACCGCTGGGCTCGGTGCCACCAAAACTACCTAATCTCAATGACCAGCTGCAAAAAACTGTTGTAGCACAGGGTTTGGAATTTGCCATGCAGTGTCCAGGTCAAGCATATCCAGTGCCCATTGTGAGGTAAAGTTCCCTCCCCCCCCCCACAACAACCAACATTCAGTTCAGTTTTATTTATATTACTTACATATGGCAAAAAAAAAAATTTTTTTTTGTAATGAAATGCCTTTGATTTGGTTTTTTTGACACTTTAGAACCCTTGGGCTCTGTACCGCCCAAAATCACCAGCCTGCACGATAAATTTCAAGTATTGCAGGTTAAGCTCAATGAAAATTATGCCATGAAATGCCCCGGTCAAGCCTATCCAGTGCCCATAGTAAGGTAAGGCTTTCATAAATGTAAATCCTTAAATTGCCAACATTTGGGCGTGTTTTCAAATAAATTTCGTAAATACTAATATACGTAAAACTTTTAACAATCTAGAACCTTTGGGCTCAGTACCGCCCAAAATCCCCAGTTTTCATGATAAATTTCAAGCTTTACAAGTCACTGTAAAAGATGATTATGCGATGAAGTGCCCCGGCCAGGCCTATCCAATGCCAATTGTAAGGTAATAATCTAATATCAGCACTTAAACCCCGAAATAGGCAGAGTTTATGCATAATGTGCTTTATACTTCTTTATCTCTCTCTCTCTCTCTCTCTGCGGAGAGCTATTAGGTCTTGCTAGAACACGTTTTTTTTTGTTCTTCTGACTTTTCCCTTATCCCTCTACCTCTACCTTTAGCCCAACATTCAGGTTTAAATTATCAAGTTGTTTCTTAAAATAATATCATTATTTTCTTATTTAGAACCCTTGGGATCTGTTCCCCCGAAAATCACTAGCTTCAATGATAAATTTCAAGCTTTACAAGTGAAGCTGAGTGAAGACTATGCCATGATATGCCCCGGCCAGGCTTATCCTGTACCAATTGTTAGGTGGGTAAAAGAAATATTACATCAAAATATGATATATCAAGCATGATATAAATAAAAAATTTCATCAACAATTGACAAAAGAACATTATTTTAGAAGCGTTAAAGTAGTTGTTCATATCTGGCGTCTGCATTGGCCTTATGTGTTTGTGTGGCTGTACATTTCTTAATAAGCAGAATGTATGTCACAATAGTTATTGTTATTGCTTTGATTATTCGTCTTGTATTTTTGTGTATTTTGTTCTTTAGCTAATAATATCTGTATTATTCCTCTTGTTTACCAAATGAATGTTTTTACGGAAAACTTTTGTATCAGGTCAGTTAATATATATATTTAAGAACAAACGAAGTTTTAACCTTTCGAGTTTTTTCTACCTGAAGTCATAACAATAAAGCAAAGTTTTCTATACAAGAGATACATTTTCGGGCGGCATATGGCGCAAAGTCTAAACTAAAATACAAAATGCACAAAAACTCTGATGTATTTCTGATATTTTTCTTTTGTTACCTTTACACCTACACCAGTTTTCAGGCGGTTTTTGTTTTGATTTATTGCCAAATTAATTTGTGGGCTTGAAATTTCTTATTTCTAGAGCCCATGGGCAGTGTAGCACCCAAAGTTGATACGCGCGATGAGTTTACCTTTGCCCGAGTGCGTCTTGGTCAAAACAAAGCTCTCATATGTCCAGCACAATCATATCCAGTGCCCATATTTAGGTAAGCTTAAGGAAAAACTACAACTAAGTGATAAGCATGAAACCTAAAGACTGTATTTAATGACTTCTCAATAGAATTAAAGAAGCCTGCCTTATTCCACATTCAGGTTCAATATTTACTTCCATTTAAGTTTATCAAAATATTTAATAAAAATTAAATTTTCCTTATTCAAGAACCCATGGGTTCGGTGGCCCCCAAAGTTAACATAAAGGACGAAATAACAAATGCCCGTACCGATATTAAACACAGCATGGCTTTGCAATGTCCCGTGCAAGCTTATCCCGTGCCATTTTATAGGTAATTTAATCGAATTTCCCGACAGAAGTTTACAAAAACCTAAACCAACATTCAGTGTTAGAAAAATTTCAAAATGTTAAAGTGTAATAATTGCCCACTAAAACCCCTTAATTTGCTTATTAATTCCTCTTAGAACCCATGGGCAGTGTGGCTCCCCGAATTGATGTAAAGGACCGTATCACTTGGTTAGATAAACCTCTGGCAGACAATGTAAATTTATTATGTCCGGCACAAGCTTATCCCATGCCATTTTATAGGTAATTTGCTCCCAAAAATTAAGAAATAAATTTTTTTTTGGAAATTAAAACATTCAGACAGTTTTCCGCAAAAAAAAATATATTTTTTTGGTTTCTTTTCGCAAAATCTTGAAACTTTTCAACTAAAATTTTTTATGGGTCTGCTTTTGAATATCATTATTTTCTGTTTGCTGAAGAGCCCATGGGCAGCGTGGCGCCACGCATTGACGAAAAAGAGCGTATTAACTGGCTGAACAAGCCCAAAGGGCAAGATTTCAATTTATTGTGTCCCGCTCAAGCTTATCCAATGCCATTTTTTAGGTAATAAAAAAATTCGAAAAACATCAAAATTAATATAACCTATTCTGCGTTAAGACAACATTCAGGCATTTTTGAAGGGAACACAGAAAAAGACAATATCAACAATTTTGTAATATCAATTAAGAAATTAATTAAATTTTCATCTGTAAGCGAATAAAAATTTAATTGAAGCAAAAAAGTATTAATTGGTGAAAAAATTTTTCTGTGAATATTTTGTTTAATCGAACCAATAAATAATACCCCTTATTGTGAATGGCGTCGTCGATGTCACATTAAGAAAACACTAAAAATTGTCACTTCTCTACTCTTTGTCGACAAAAATTTACTACCATTAACATGCTCCATTAATTTACAAAGCCTTACCCCCAGCGTTGTCAACTCGGTGCTTTTCGCACCGTTTTTAGTGCTTTTTGAAATTTTCGACGCGTCAAATTTTGAACTTAGTGCTCAGTGCTTTTTAAATTAATTTTCGGTGCTGTTTGTTTCGAGTCGGTGGCACTAAACCAAAAATTCAAAGAAAAATTTCTTTAACTATTTTTTTTCGAGGAAGTCTTTCATTCAAAAACATAAGCTCTGAAGTTAAATGGAGCATCTCAAAAAAATCTACTAAGATTTTAAAAGTCTTGAATGAATAAATACGTGCCGTATTACCCTCAAACTTTAACATTTTAAGCATAATTAATGTAAATTTTGTCTAGTATAGAATGGATGGAGAAATAATTATATACTTAATGCAATGGGAAAATATTGAGTCCACTATTGAGAGATTCAGTTGATATGACCTCGTTTGAGGCATTACAAAACTTGCATTCCCATCAAACTTCTGTTACTTCCATATTGAAACGCAGAAGTCACCATTTTTATTTCGATCAAAATTTATTATCTTTGTCACAGAGCAGGCGAGAGAATGTTTCCACAGCATAATTTAATAAAAACCAAATTTTGTAAGCCTTGATTTTAAAATATTATCAACTGCTAAGCCCATCGAGCTCAAAATGTACGAGTAATCGGCTCTTAACCTCAGAAATACTTGTAGGTTACTGCCAATTTGACTAAACTCGAGAGATTCGTTTGTTCATTGACGAAAAAAATTAAATTTTTTTATAATAACTTGAAAATGCTTCGTAAAAATTGATTTAAGAATTCACTTATTCTTATAGAAATAAAATATGTATCGGATGGCTCAAATTTGAAATCTTATTTTTTATGTACATGTCGTCGGTTGGTTATTGGTTTGCGGCACAGTTTATTCAAAATACATTATGTCTGCAGCAAACCAATAACCAATCGACGATGTGTAAAATTTTTTTAAATAATATAATAAAATTTTAAATTTAGTGCTTTTTTACTTAAATTACGCGCTTTTTATCTGGTTTCGGTGCTTTTTGAAATTTAGAAGTTGACAACGCTGCTTATCCCCATACCTAAATAAGAGCGGAAAGCGTTGCGTTAGCAGCAGGGTACGTATTTTCAGTAAAATCAAATAATATTTTTACATTCAAATGTACTAAAAATGCGTACGCTGTTGCTAACGCAACGCTTGCCGCTCTTATTTAGGTATGAGGGTTATAGATTAGTAAGAAAGAGTTTGTCAATAAGATCCAATTTTTGCCGGTAAAGAGTATACAACTGACAAAATTGCTGTCGTACTGATGTGATGTCGACGACGCCATTCACAATAAGGGGAACATTACTCACCCACATACATATTTCTTAATCTTTATTTTTTAAGAACCTTTGGGCTCTGTAGCTCCCAAAATTGACATAGATGATAAATTGAAATTTGTTTCCCGCAAATTGAACACATCTTTAAGCATTACTTGTCCCGGTCAGGCCTATCCCAAGCCAATTTTTAGGTAATTTTATTGTCTTAACAAATTCAGGCAGTTTTTTTATCTATTTAATTTATAGCTTTACATTAACACAAAACTTCTTTATCATGTTTAAAAGAACCCTTGGGTTCGGTAGGTCCTAAAGTTGATTTAGCTGACAAAATAAAAATATCGGTTAATACCGAGGGTGTCTCGTTAAGTTTGGTTTGTCCAGCTCAAGGATTCCCAATGCCAGCTTTTAGGTAATTTTAAAAACTAAAAATTATTAAAAATAGTCGAGCCGTTATAATAGTCCTAGAGTCCCCGCATCTAAGACCAATAACATCCCTCCACTGCCGATCATCTCTAAACCAGATTTCAGAGCAGTTCAAAAATTGAATCATTTGGATTTCAGTTAAAAAAAAACTGTGAAATTTTCACATTTTCCAGCACTGTTTGCGATGAAATCTATGAAATGTATTAAAACAGTTAAATCTTCACATCTGGCAATACCGTGTGCAACGATTGTAATGGAATATAACTGCAACAGTAGGAACCAGCTGATCGATGTTGTTATGTGAGGAGTAATGCCATTTTATTTTATAGAGATGTAATGCAACGTAACCGGAATGTGAAGGCTCAGTTAGTCGACTGTAATGTAATGTAACTGCAACAGTAGGAACCAGCTGGTCGTTATTTTTATGTCAAAAGTAATGAAAATGGTTATAGAGATTTAATGTAACGTAACCTACTTTTCATATAAGCCTTAAAGGCTCAGTTAGCCGACTGTAATGTAAAGTAACTGTAACGTAGAAAACAGCTGATCGATATTTTTATATGAAAAGTAGGTTACGTTACATTACATCTCTATAACCATTTTCATTACTTTTCACATAACAAAATCGATCAGCTGTTTCTTACTGTTGCAGTTACATTACATTACAGTCGGCCAACTGAGCCTTAAGAATCTGTACATTACTTTTCACATAACAATATTGATCAGCTGTTTCCTACCGTTGCAGTTACATTCCATTACAGTTGGCTAACAGAGCCTTTAAGTGTTGGCAACATATTCATGTTGAAAATTTCTGTACTTTAAGAATTCGCCATTTTATTAAAAATAGCAACACATAAACTAAAAATAAAAACACTTCAGGCAGTTTTGAAGAATTTTAAGATTTGAAGATTAAATCTTTTTAATTTATGCAAGTTTTCTTTAATTTAATTTAGAACCTGTAGCATCGGTAGGACCCAAGGTGGAAGTAAAGGATAAACTTGGCATATTTTTAGCAAGTACCAACAGTTCTTTTGCCTTGCTTTGCCCGGCTCAATCCTATCCAGTGCCATTATTTAGGTAATATTTATTATCAAATTCAAAACCAACGTTCAGGCAATTTTTCTATTTTTTGTAATAAAATATTAACTTAAAATTTTTATAAAGAAAAACCTGACCCCTGTTAAAAATAATTCTCTCTCTCTCGTTTTACACATACAGAGCCCATTGGCATTGTGGCACCCCGCGTTAGTCGTAAAGATGAATTTAATCACGATAAAATTAAACTAAATGGCACCATTGCCATACAGTGTCCCGCTCAAGCTTATCCAGTGCCAAGCTATAGGTAAACATTTTACCCAACAATAATATTCAGGCAGGTTTAATTGTAGAAAAATAATTTTTTTCTTAAAGGCAGTTTATAAATTTATCTATATCACTCACAGAACCTATAGGCAGTGTGGCTCCTCGTGTAAGCCACAAAGATGAGTTTAGTCACGAAAGGGTTAAGATTGAGGGCACTATGGCTTTACAATGTCCAGCTCAAGCATATCCCGTACCGAATTATAGGTAATTAAACCCAAGCAATAACAAGCAGTTTTTTTTCCATGAAAGTCATACAAAATTTGATTTTTTAAGAGTTACAATTCACTTTTTATAATTATGAATTTGTTTTGGAAAATCAGCTTCTAAATTTTTCCCCTCTTCTTCTAGAACCAATGGGCAGTGTGGGTCCTAGAGTAAATAAGAAAGACAGTTTTGACTTTGATTCAATAGCAGTGGGCAAAAGTATAGCGGTCTTATGTCCAGCTCAAGCTTATCCTGTTCCCATATTTAGGTAAATTTTATGTAAATAAAAAAAATTGTAACCTACAACACACTTTATTAGTAGCCCAACATTCAGGTCTGATATTAAATCACTTGAAGGGCATTTACATCTGCAAAAAATAAAGCAATTTTAAATAAAATCTTTATGAAAATGTATACCGTTTAAACCAAGTTTTTTTTGACATTTATCAAGATTTTTTATCCAAAACAAAAAGCATTAACTGAACATTTTCCATAACTACAACCAAACAACTGTGAATTAGCCAATTCACACACCTTTGACTTTTTAGTACAAATTTGAAGAAAAATAAAACATAGTTTTGCCAATGAGGTCTACTAGATTTTATGTAGATTTTTGACAAAATCTAGTGACTAAGAAGATTTTGTTTTGTATGGGAAATCTACTAGATTTTGCTCAAAAGTAAATGCATTATTATGTAATTTTCAAATGGGTTTAATTTCCTTTTTATAGAACCTGTGGGCAGTGTGGGCCCAAGAGTCAATAAGAATGATAATTTAAATTCCGATACAATTTATCAAGGCAAAGAAATAACACTTCTTTGTCCAGCTCAGGCATATCCGGTGCCATTTTACAGGTAATAAAGGGTTTATGATTTATATTAAGCTAAGTCTAGACGATTTGTTGAATCAGCATATTTATGATAAAAATTTTGTTAGCAGTGCCAACATATCGTGTAGACACTAAATTTTTTCAACATACGTATGCTTAACGACATATGAAGGATATTTGTTAACGTTGTCAACAAACGTATTTTCAAGATTTTAGCATATCGTGTAGCCACCATATTTTTCCTTTTTAACAAATTTCCTATGTATGCTGTCAGATATGTTATTTGTTGAAAAGCCTATGTAAACTTTTCAGCATACGGCAAATTTGATAGCATATAGAATTGATATTTTAACTCTGCTCAGGTATGAACAGTGTTTCCTAATTTGCCATTTTTAAAATAAAAATAACGTAAATATTAAAATAACAAAAATAGTAGAATAAAAACAAAAAAAAAACACAAAAAATTCTACATTACGCAAAAAATATACTGCAGAAATGTTCATGGTAAATTCAGGTGAATAAAAAATAAGGGAAATTAAAATTTCATAAAAAAAAATTTCATGCGATTCTGAAGAAGACAATCAATCTTAATCCAGAAAACTTCGCAATAAAATCGACTTTTTGCATGCTTTCAGCCTCCTAAAAGTTTTGCCGATTTTTAAAAAATATTGGAATTCGTCAACATCTCGCTGTTAGTAACTCTTTGCGAATTTTCGCCATTTTTGCGACTTTTATTGAATTTTTTGTATTCCTTACAGTTTTGGCGATTTTTAATCAACATTATGGTTTGTTTAAAATTTTGCAACTTCTCGCGACTTTTTGTAGTTCGAGATAAAAGCGAATTTTTGGATGCTTTCAGCCTCTTAAAAATTTTGCCGATTTTTAAGAAATATTGGAATTTGTCATCATCCCGCTGTTAGTAAATTTTTGCGAATTTATGTAATTTTCGCGATTTTTGCCGAATTTGTTGCATTCCTTACGGTTTTAGCGGTTTTCAATCCATATTATGACTTGCTTAAAATTTTGCCAATTTTTTGCGATTTTTTGCAAAGTTTGCAATAAAGGCGGCCTTTCGCGTGGTTTTTTTTTAGAACTTATAACAATTTGAAGAGTTTAAAACATTATTAGACTTTGACATCTTGCTGTTGTAGCTTTTTAACAATTTCCGTCATTTCGCGAATTTCTTTTTATTTATATACATGTATAATTGCACTAATTTTTATTAACCAAAAATATAATTTTTTGTACTGAAAGCGATAATTGATATATGTATGTACATACATAAATTTATAATAAAGAAAAATAATTGTCAAAATTTATTTTATATCTAAGCAAATGCTCACATGATTCAACATATATGTATATTAGAATACGAAATTCAACATATCATGTAGACACAAAAATTTTATGCTAACTCATATGTTGTATTATCATTTGCTGACATATGTTGACTTTAAAAAATGTGGTACTTTCAGCATACTGTGTAGACGGCTAACATATAGCAGGATTTGTTGTTATTTTAAAGCATATGAACATAAGCATACATTTGCTGATTCAACATATCGTCTAGACTTAGCTTTATAGTAAAAAAATATGAATAAATAAAATTAATTAAAAATTCTAGCCTAAACTAGTTGATTTCTTCTATTTTACTATTATAGAAACACAATCTAGGTTAGACTACGTTTGACAGTTAGCTGAGAAGAGAAACTCCAAATATCAACTCCCTTTGTGTAAGCTGAGAGTAGGAAAGGTATAGTGCAAGTACAGATGGTGAAGTGACAGATAGATAGAGTGAAGAGGAGCTTCATTAATTTTTTTTTTTCGTTTTTACAACTCTGCTATAGTGCCTTTTGCTAATTTTCGTAGCATCGTTGCAGCGCCTCTGGTGTTAAGTAGACGCATTATTTTAAGCTATGTAGCCATTTTATTTGTTATTTTACTTCGCCGATCATTCATTGCTACTAATATCGATGAAAGAGAGAAACATGCGATTTGCATTAGCATAAACACTAATGCACATCGAAAAAATCTTTGAAGTTGATATGATTGGGTCAGGCTCGGCATTGCGCTTGGACTCTAGAAGACCTTCATTTGCTTTGTAGTCGATGTAACTACTAACACACTTTTATACAAAAGTAAATAATTTCGGATTAGGCTAGTGAATATTGTGCTAGTTAATCAGTCGTGGGTTCGATTCCCACCAAAAACTTTAGTCTGCTTCACTATGATTTGAATTCAAGCCCTTTTAATACGGATTTTCAATCTAAGATCGAACTTTTGGTGCAAAATGGATTTATTGATAATCATCAATCATTTATGGCATAATTTCACATTTTAGCAAATTAAAAATAAAGAGAATAAAAAATAGCCCGGTTTATCCCACTATTCAGGCCAGTATTCATACACACAACTTTTAAAATATTAAATAATCTTTTCTGTATCTTAGAACCTGTGGCTAGTGTGGCACCTCGTGTTAATAAAAAAGAAAGTCTGATCTCTGACAGTGTATGTCAGGGCAAAGAAATCACATTACTCTGTCCAGCTCAAGCATATCCAGTGCCACTTTATAGGTAAATGAGATAGATATATTTTTGAAATTATGGATTCCCAACATTCGGCATTTTTTTTTTTAGTAATTTGTAATTTGCATTCAAATTTTCTATTGATCAATTTCTTTAGAACCCCTGGGTAGCGTTGCCCCTAAAGTTAGCCTATCAGAGCAATTGCAAAAATCTGGAGTAAATTTAAACGCAACTGTGGCCTTATTTTGTCCAGCCCAATCGTTTCCAGTACCGGCCTACAGGTGGGTTTTGCGACAATTATATTTTGCTCGCCAAATTTTTTTTCTGAATGAAGTTGGTTTCGAGGGCCTCGCTTCCATGAGGTTAGGTTTAAGGGTTGCTGAGTTTGAGACTTGTGGGTAAAATTGGGTTGTGTGGTGGTATTCACCGATGGATCTAAGATGGCCACTTAAACAAACCGTCACTAGGTTTTACATTATGGGAACAAAATTTCGCACATTCTGCAGACTTAAGAGTGAGTGTTAGGTTTCACACACTGAGATTTTGGCGACCATCAAGAGTACAGGGAATAAGTGATCGAGAATGTAAGCGAATAAGAAAAGGTTGCTCTCTATGCCACTCAGCGCTAAAAGCTTTGCCAGGGCACATTATCAGCTCGAAACTAGTTAGTGGCTGTAAGAGAGCACATAACGGAGTTATGAACAGACATATTGTAAGGCTAATCCTGTTACACTTCCCATATTTTGGCAAACTATCTCTCTGTTCTGCAATCAATCACTGTTAGAGTTTTGCACATCTAATCAAAAGGCAATAAAAGTTTTCAACAAATCAAAAGGATTATAACATTTTAATTAAGAGCTAGTTCATTTTTAATCCTTGTTCTTTTCTTTCTCTAGAGCCTGTGGGTAGTGTGCCACCCAAGATTAGTGTAGGTGAGAGGCGTAAAGATGCTGAAGCCGTTGTTAATACATCGCTAAGTATTTTTTGTCCGGCACAATCTTATCCAGTGCCGGTTTTTAGGTAGGAATTGATATAAAATGTTTGACTTTTTCTCTTAAGAACCATTAAAATAAACTGAAGAATGAAAAGTTTCCTTTAGAGGTAATAACACGGATATGAATTTTCTACAAAATTATTCACAGTAGAAATCTTACACAAGTCCCTGAATACACCAAAGTTCGAAGTAATCAAGCTTTAACACCAACAACTAGTTGAAATTTAAAACTTAATTTACGGGTTAATTTCGTGTAAGCGTCAAACATTTCAAGCGGCCCACCCACTTGCAATATAATTGTGCAATTTATTGTATTGTACAATAATATCGCCAATGTGTATGTCATATTCGAAGGTGGCACAATATATATTGGCAAATATAAAAACACTTTTGTTTCTTATTGTACAATCAAGACAATTGTGTAATGCGGTGGCAACATTGTTCAATGTTGTTTACTTTTTCACTGTCAAAAAAAATTGGGCAATATTTCCTTTGAAAATATTGTGCCATTTATTGCATAGTATAGGTCAAAGCGACAATAAGATTTACAACAACATATATGCAATAATATTGTATAATGGATGGGCCGGTTTAGGGATAGAATGCGTTTGGCGGTTTTATTTATTTACAGCTGAATTCTAAATATTTCCCGGGAAGCAATTCCCAGGGAATTTATTATTTCCCATAGTTTAGAATTTTCAGAGACATCAGTTGTTTTATTCTACCAGAAAGTTCAGAATGATTTTTTTTAAATAGGGCAAAAACAACAAGCAATAGGAAAAAAACTCCTTTGGAATTTTTATTAATAATTGTTTTGATAAAGCACTACGAGGAACGTTTTAACCCTCTAAATATTCTTCTTATGGTTCTTTTTATTCCTTTCCCTTTAACCTTATCCTTTTAAGTTGGTGGTTGAATGTTCCCTGTGGGATTTCCATAAGACTAACGAATTTTTCTTATACCTAAAATTAATTATGAATTTAACCTTTAAACGAATTCCAAGTTTAAACTTAGTTTCGAGCTTTGTTGCATTCAAGGATCCAAATTAGAATTTTGTAGCGGACACATTAAGCCGTGATATGACAATTTCAGGATCTCTTTTGCGAAAGGTACCAAATAGACTAGAGGGTTAAACCTTTCCACAAAAATATTCCCCATAACATTTTACATAAATGTGCTAAACACATCTTACATGATTTTATATCTCGATTCACTATAAGAATGTGAAATTCAATGGCATTTTTAATAAGACAGCGTAGACCTTGAAAACGCCTCTACATATATTTGAGGTTTATTTTGTCTACTCAATGCTTGTTATTTTGGAAAAAGTTTGATTTTGTTGTGGCTGATACAAAAATCTCAAAATTTACATTTTTACATTTCTGTTTTGTATTTATACATTCAAATTAATTAATTAATTCAAATCCATCTTGAACTCCAACATTCGGACAGTTTGCTAACTTTGTTCTTTTATGGATAAGATTTTTCTTTCGTTTATATAAATTTTGTTTTTAGAGCCTGTAGGTCATGTTGGACCCAAAATTGGCATAGGGGAACGTTTAAAAGATGCGGCTGCCAAAGAAAATGACACATTTACCATGTTCTGTCCAGCACAAGCGTATCCTATGCCGAGCTACAGGTAGTTAGATGGCAACTTAAGATCGATATAATTTAAGTTTTTAAATATATGAGAATTACATAAAATAAGTTGCATAAAACTTTTTTCAGTTGCCAATAGTAGGCGTGCTGATGCAAATAAAATATATAAATAAATTCCCAAAATCATTTAAAAATCATCTTTTCCACGTCAATAGCTTCCTTAGCTTTCCCGTTAGCAAATAGATAAAGTTTAGTGCAACAAATTTCATGGAAAAATATCATGACGTGAGTTCTATAATACTCGTGTAAGATTATGTTTTATAAAATATTTCCCATCAGGCAGTTTTTACTTCGTTTTTTTTTTCTTATTAATCCGGATATTTTTTCACTTGATTTCTTTTTTTGTTATAGAGCCCTTGGGAAGTGTAGCTCCTAAAATATCGGTTGAAAATCGTTTAAAAAATGCTGAAGGTGGTGTGGGGAAAATTGTAACGCTTTTTTGTCCAGGACAGTCATATCCAGTACCATTTTTTAGGTAAACAAAATATTATATGTATATCGAGCCATAACCGCCAAAAAAGCTTAACCGGCACATTTTATAGACAACGGTTTCTATTTTGACAAAATCGATTATTTACGATCGATTGTGGTCAAAAAATCAAGTTCGAAAATTATGTCGCTTAAGCTGTTTTTAGCGGTTATGGCACGATATGTTGGTCTTTTAGATAATGCTCGTACTTGTCAGCAATAAGACACACCTTTTTTAGAAGTTCACACCTTTTAGTTGGCAACACTGTTTCGTTTGATAACAGATTCAACAGCTGATGTTGATTAAATCGGATTCGCTTTTCACTCAAAAGTACTTTTCATTTAAAAATAATTTTCCAAACGTTTAATAGAAGAACAAACCAAAGTAGCCATTTAATATATTTCAATTATTAAATTTGCTGTGAAACAAAACAGTTTGTAAAGCTTAAAGTCCTTCGTATTGATGTTGTTGTACTAAAAAACCCAAAAATCAGCTGTTAGTAGAATATGTTTCCAGACTTTGGAGTTCTGTTTTGTATTCCATTCGGAAATAAAAATTATTTAAAGAGTCAGCCAGCAGTAAGAATTATTTTAATAATCTGTATTTATTTAAGATAATGTCTGAATAATAAAAAAAAAATTAGAGTACAATTTTTCCCTTTGAAGGCCTGAGTAGCCCAATTAACAGCCTGGCGCACGATGTCGACCAGCAACTTTCTATCTATCATTTATGTTTAAAAAATTCTTATTTAATTGTTGTAGATCGAATGTTTCGATTTTCGGTAGATTTTAATAATTAAATAAAAAAATTTTTTCTAGTTTTTTTTTGTATAAAAACGTTTGAAAAATTTTACGAGACCACTATCACTAACATTCAGGCAGAATTTAATTAATATGTATAAAAATTTCCTTAAAATGCCTTTAAAACTCAATCAATATTATTTTTCTAAGAACCCTTGGGCAGTGTGGGTCCTAAAATAAATTCCCAAGATGAACTTACTATGGTGCGCTCAAAAGAAAATTTGAATGTTACTTTATTATGTCCAGCTCAGTCATATCCAGTGCCACTTTTTAGGTAAGAGTTTATAAAAAAAAACTGTTTTTTCTGCACTAGATTTTATAAATTAAAAATAGCGTTGCCAAAAAAGCAGAGAATTTTACAACATTCAGGTGGTTTCTTCTCAGACTTTAAAGTACTTATTATTATTTTAACTATGTTAGATTTATACAGGTTAAGTTTTCTGGGCTAAAGGTGCATTAGACGTGCCATAGCCATAACCAAACAAAATTCAGTTGGTTTCGATGGCAATGGCTATGGCGTTATGGGGAGTCACCTATAATCGAATACAGTGTTGCCCATTAGTTTGGTTCGAACGACTGTTTTCTATGGTTTATGGTTATGACACGTCTGATTGCACCTTAAGTATTGAGTTTAAGTTAAAAATATAGAGAGAGATCGTGAGACAAAGAGACTTAAATTTCACAGTTTTGCCGTTCTTACGTTATTTAATAATTTACAGCCTGTCGCAAGATGTTAAAAGAAAACATTCATTCAAAAATTTATACTGAAAATAAAAATAATTTTTCCATTCTATTGTTGTTTTCAATCTAAATTGTTGAAAGAATATTTTTCTTCAGAAGATAAAAAGTAAAGGAAATTCAAACTTGCGCCCAAAAACTTGGATTTTGTAAAGGCAAAAGCACTCGGGCTTGTAATTAAAAAAATTTACTATTACAGAACCTGTAGGCTCGGTGAGTCCAAGATTAACTTCTGGCGATAAGACTCGTAATAATGATGTACAGTATAATAAAAGCGCCACTTTGCTGTGTCCAGCCCAAGCTTATCCGGTGCCATTTTTTAGGTAATAAAATAGATCTTTTTTAAATTATATCAGATATTAAATTTTTTTTAAAGTAGATGCAAATTGTGTATGTCATTGGTTCTATTTTTTTTTACTTTTTATGTTTTTATGCATTTAAACATTCAGAATCTTTTATAAGATGGAAATATATCGAATAAATTTTAGTGAAATTAGTAATGTAACACCGTGTAAGAGAAACTATTGCTCATTAGAATTTTATGGCTAAAGTATTACTCGCATGTTTTCAATGGCAATATTTTTATGGGTAAAAACGAATGTGCGAACTTTCGAATTTACATAAAATTCTTATGAGAGTTAAAAAAATTCAACAAAATAATTTTTGCATGTTAAAGCAAATGTTAGATTTTTTTCGAAATTAATTTCGAATTTGAATAAAATTGCCATTCTATAACTGATTTTATAAACCGCAAGGTTAGGAGGTGTTGACTATTTTTTTTTTTTTAGTTTTGTAACTGACATTTTTCTTTGCAAAATTTGTTAACAACACGCGTTGCGTTCTACAAAATAAGACCACAAACTACAAACAATCCAAAACACTTAAAACAAAAATTCCTGAAGTTTCCCTGATGGAAGAGTAAAATTACCGGGAAAATTCGATTTTAAAAGAATAAAAATAAGGTTAGAAAGAAACAGTGTTTTTTTTTAACAAATTATTTGAAATATTCCGGCAGTTTTCAGACTTATCATAAATAAAATTCCGCATGGAAATTTCCGAACGTGTTAACAGTTGGTATTATACTCGTAAATTAAATGTGTGGTAAAAATTTTCGAACGTTGAAATTTTTAAATAAAGATTTATCTGTCGAAAAAGAGGAAATATGTAAGTTTTTAATTTTAATTGAAATTAAAATCCATGTGAATTTGATTCGGAGATTTACTTCCCCATGTGGAATGCATGAGCTTCCAATATTGCCCTCATATTTTTACTTAAATTTTACTATACATTTCAGAACCCATTAGCAGCGCAACGCCTAAAGTTATTTCCACAGCTAAATTTGATGTAAACAATTTTCCCCTAAACTCTACATTTGCTCTATTATGTCCCGCTCAAGGTTATCCAGTACCAATTTTTAGGTAAAAGCAAAAATTCACCATAAAGTAATGAAATAAAAATAGTATTCACACTAATATTACATCATTCACAATAAATTTGAAGTTATTTACAATAGACAGGGCCTGTCCCACGATGTCGACAACGTTCAAGCGAAATGAGTTTTTGGCATTTAGAACCATTATAATAAAAACGTGAAACCTAATACAGTCGACCCTTGATAACTTGAAACTTGATAATTTGAATCTCGCTTGAAAAACATTCAATAAACTAGAGATGTGCACGTGAGTGTTTTCTGACTCACGACACGCACGCTCACGCAGAAAAATATTTTACTCACGCAGTTTCACGCACGTATGATTTTGAACATTTTCACGATCACGCACACTTACGAATAAAATATTTTTAATCACGCACGAGTATTTTACAACTTATCACGATCACGCACGCTCACGAAAAAGTATATGTATAATATAATTTTCATGCTTTTTGGGTTGAAAAATAAGTTCTTACATAATATGTATGTTATACATGTGTACATATCTATGTATGTATGCTCGTGTTTTTCTTTTTTTTAAATGTAAATTAAAGTAAAGCAAAGTTAATTTCATATTTAAATATTCGAATTCGAATTCGAATTCTCGTATATCAAAAATTGACATTCCGCACATGTATGTATGTATACATACATAATACAAATTTGAAGGTAAGACGTATGATCTATTAAATAAATGATAATCAAATAAATAAGAAAAGCATATTAAATGAGAAAACATACAAATTACTAAAATTTTTCTGTTACGTAACATTTTCAAAGACTCCCTCCACCCCCACCATATCAAATCATAACAAAACTCGATCCCCACCCCTCCCACCTACAGCGTTACGTAATATATGGACGGCCCCTAAAGCAAAAAACATTTTCTGCGGTACAATTCGTCAATAGTATTGTTGACAAAGGCACTGTTGAAAACATACATACATACTTACAAAGGCGCATGTATACAAAACAAAATGCTCCGTATTCGTAAAGAATTCGTAACGATTAGGCGACAAAATCTTCCGATTTCGGAGCCGAGATATTACCGAAATCGTAACAATTTTTGTATGAAATGGTGGACACGACTTCGTAACGATATGTCGGTATGAATTCGTTACGATAAGTCGGTACCAATTCGTAACGACATGTAGGTACGATTTCTCTTTGCTTTTATAGCAGAGTACCGCTTCACCGTTATGTTGCTGCTATTGTCCAAATAATTTGCTTATACTCACGTTTTTTAATATTTGTTACAATCCTTTTTTTTTTATCAACATATACATATTTATTTAAAAAAATTTTTCACAGACTTTTACTTATGTACTCAAAAATTAAAGTTTTAATGTTTAAAAAAAATTGTTCAGAGAAACTACCGAAATGTCTTAACGAATTCGGTACGACAAGTCTGACTTCAGAAAAAGTCGAAACATTTTGTTTTGGGCTATTCATTATGTTTATAAGCTCATACTATCATACATATTACTATACATACGTATATGCATTTATTATTATAAAATAATTTATTTAAAATGATTGAATACAGTTACATATGTACCCATGCAGGAATGTTATCTCGTGAGATCGTGAGAATTCGTGCGTGATTATTAAAAAAAGCTCACGCACGATCACGCACGGGTACATTTTTTTCAATCACGCACACGCACTCACGCGTGATTAGCTATAATATTTGATCACGAATCACGTGAATCACGCGTGACTCACGAGTGACACGATAAAATCACGACATTTGCACATCTCTACAATAAACTGAAAAAATTATCATTATTATTATTAATTTGAAATTATTTAAATGGCATCTTGTTCGCCGATACGGATATGCGCTCTATAATTTGAATTATTGTAACCTCCTGTTTATGAAAAAAAATTGATAAAAACAATATAATAACTTGTTTGTTGATCTATATACATAAGAACATCATCTTTCTCACCAACGTTCAGTAATTTGACGTTTGACTTTTCTACACTCTATAATTTGATATATTGAAACAACCAAAAGTTGAAATCGTTTGCTTAAGCTTCCCTGCAACGCTTCAAAACGGAAAAAAGTGATGATTTTTTTTGTCAGTTCTCATCACTTTCGGGACCCCATTGGACTAAAGCAGATCAAGCTCGGGCACTCAACAGCAGATTTAGGCCTTTTATTATGATTTACAACTAAATGGATAGTTTAGTTGTAGTTGTAAAATTTTTATTATGGATTACAACTTTTTTCACCATGAGACAACTGCTTTTTATCAGTTGTAATTTGGTTTATATTTCGAGTGGTGTATTAGGTTTGCTTCATTATTGCAGACGCCAACCAATCCCATTTGTCAACCAATATTGTTGCCATATTCATAAAACATGAAATCTAAAAATAAAATACTAGGCCAAATCTTAAAATATTTAAAATGTTTTGTGATGGCTACTATGGTTTCAAAAAACATAGCATATACGTATAAAAACCTATTCTTTTCGAACAATGTTTCGAATAAAACTAAAATTAGTTGTAATTCAGAATGCCAAAAAACAGTTAAGTTGTTTTAAAGTTAAGTTGTTACAATTTCAACTGAACGTGGTTGAGTTGTAAACCGTAATAGGGGCATTAGATAGTTTTTTTTATGTTAAAGTTCTAAGTTAAGTTTTTATGAAAGTTCTAAATAAGCAATCAAAAATTTTAATCAAACTCTTTTTAATTTGAACTCTATATATTAGTTGAACTTTTTTTCAGAGTCCCCTGAATTTTAAATTATTGAGAGTCTACTGTATATATAATTTTGTATCATGTACATGAGAATTTCATAATTTGCAATCAAAGTTTGTTCAATCAAGTTCATTTTATCTCTTGCTTTAAAGTTGCTAAGATTCGTAGGTTACATTTTTTTTCTACTATCCCACATTCAATCAGTTTTATTTCTTACAATAATTAATAAAGCGTTTTATATTATAATTAGTGTTAAAGGATGAACTTCAGTTTCATATTATATTTTGAAAAAAAAAAAAAACTTTTTATCAGAACCAATTTCTAGCACGGCACCTAAAGTTCCTCCTGTTAGCGCTAGACCTTTGAATATGCAACAAAACTCTAGTGTTTCTATATTATGCCCAGCTCAAGGATATCCAGCACTTAATTTCCGGTAAGATTTAAGTGTAATCAGGCAGTTTTCAAAAAAAAAAGTAACAATAAAAAGTAAATTTAAGAAAAGCGCCTATAAAATTTTTAATCTGTTTCTATATTTTCATACTTAGAACCCATTTCAAGTAGTCCCCCCAAGATAAATTCCCTTACATACAAGCCCAATGTGGTGGAGTTACATCAAAGCTCAGCAATATTGTGTCCTGCTCAAGGTTATCCAAGGCCCAACTTTAGGTAGGCCCAGCTTCATGTGTATGAATATAAAAATATGTTTTTATTTTATATTAAAAAAAAAAACATTCTGGCAGTTTTCATTAATATTACATCTATATAGAAATTTGCTGATAAATTTCTGTTCTTTGTTAAATTGTTTTTTTTTAAGATAATTTTTAAAGTTAATTTTATTTCTGAAATTTAGAGCCTGTATCAAGCACTGCTCCTCGTATACCCTCCGTAATGAGCAAGCCATTCGAATTAAAACAAAACTCTGATATTTCTCTATTGTGTCCAGCTCAGGGTTATCCAGCGCCTATTTTTAGGTAAAAATATTTTATTGATAATGAAATAGCGAATTTTCTTTCTTAGTTTCTGCGATTTTCATAAAAAAAAACGCATAAGTAGGTGCTTATTAATTTTTAAATTTGGAAATGTTTTTTCGATATCATTAATCAATTTGGGGCTTTGCAACGAACAAAAAACATCAATTTTATTTGTGTAAAAATTAAAATTTGTTTTTGCACAACATAAATGATTTTATCTGCCCATTCTGAGATGATTACATTTTTTTTCTTACTTATTTTCCTAGATAAGTTTAGGTTGGGAAAGGTAGTGTCTTGGCTGTTCGGCATAGAGACCCATAGGGTCTGTTTTGATCTTTTTCGGGGCCACGAAAGTGAGCTCATTCAATTCAAATTTCACTTTCTTAAAAAATTGAAACGTTTTTGAATTCGATTGACATTTGGAAGATCTACGACCAGAGAAATATTTGCATAACGCGATTTGGTCAACTTTGATACCATTTTTTAACTCATCTTGTACCCTAATATAACCTTTTGTGTGACTTTTCAAAAATTCCTAGCGGTAAACGCTGACTCTGAGAATTATTTCATAAAAGCCTATAAGTACGCAACAAAATACAGAACGTGATAATGAATATGGTAAAGCTACATTGGTCATCGATATACAAAATGCGAAAAGCACACAGACGACTTGTCGCACAGTTACATTGGAAACAACAACAAAATTTTAAAATTTACTTTTGTTTCGAATGTAAGTATACGACAAGTCAAACGCTGCCGACATCGTGGGACAGGCCCTATGTCGACACTTTTAGCTGAAAAGCCGAAAGTGAATATAAATGAGATCAAGTCTAAAAAAATGGGGGAAAATTGTTATTCAAAAAGTTAAAACTCTCCATACGATGCCGCGAAATTTTTTTAGAAACACTCTAAAAATAGACTTTGAAGGGGAAATTGAGTTAGCAATCAACATTTTTGAGAGAAATCACACGATGAAGGTTTTAGTGGATCTACCAAATGGTTTCAGACTTTTTCCAAACCTGGCTGGACTCACTATATCGAGTTATGATGCTTCATTTTACAAATAGTTTAAAAATCAATCAAATCCCTACGAACTGGTTCTGAGATAAATTTTATTATTATTCTTGGTGAAACTTATTCCAGCATTCAAGTTTTTTTTAAATCTCCCTCTGTTCGAAATTGTTTTCCACTTTTTTTTATATTAACTTCTCTTTTAGAGCCCATCTCGAGCAGTCCTCCTAAAACTCCGGCTTTGCAACAAAAACCCTTAGAACTCAAGCAAAACTATGACATTTCTTTGTTATGTCCGGCTCAAGGCTATCCAGCACCTTTATTTAGGTGAGACTTTAGGCATACATATATAGAATCCCAAAATTAAATATTCAAGCAGTTTTAAAATGACAATTTTTTACAATCATATTGTATAAATTTTTTTTTGAAAACATAGAACCTGTGGGCGGCAAAGCACCCACTTTGCTATCACATGACATTAAACGTTCTTGGGTTGAACGCGTACAATCCCATAATTTGGCTTTATTCTGTCCAGCTCAAGCGTATCCAGTGCCAGCATTCAGGTTATTTTTAATTTATTCTAGTCTAATTTTTAAGCCTCTAACTATAAAGAGATTTTGAATTTCATAGAACCTGTTAGTGCTAAAGCACCCACTTTGTCTGGTGATATAAAATGGTCTGGTATTGAACGCAAAGGTGGCATTAGTTTTGCTATACTTTGCCCAGCTCAGGCATACCCAGTGCCCTTGTTTAGGTAGTGTGATATTTAACAGTATAATTTTTTACTAGCAGCTTTAGCTTATCGCTTAAAATCAATTAAAAACTTAAGTATAAATATGGGTCTGAAAAATTTAGAGAATTGTAGACTGTAATGAGTGTACAACTTTATGAACAAGGGTATGTATGTATTGTATGTACATTAGAGTGACGTTATGACGTTTTTTTTTGATTTCTTATATTCTCACTCTTCAAATAGGTTCAGTATTACGTAAAAATATAGAAAATAATTTCATAGCGATAAGTTGTGTTTTAGGGGGTGCCCCCCCTCAAATTTGGCCTTCAAGCCCATTTTCAATGTAATTTGTTTGCATATTCCTATTTTTTAAAAAAACATTTTACAAGAACATGATATATGGCAATATTTTAGCTCTTCTAGTCTAACACATTAGTCTCAAAGAAAGTTTTTTGCTAAAATTTATATTTTAGGAAATAATGAAGAAAATAACCAACAAAATACCAAAAATTATATATACCAAAATTGCATTTATATGGAAATTATTTTAGTAAGCGTTTACAATAGGAGTTTATACCTATTAAACTATTTCATACATACATATATTAAGTATAGTCATAAAAAAAACTAAAAAAAAAATTGCATTGAATATATGGGCTTGAGGGCCGGACGCACACCCTAAAACACAACTTATAGCTATGATATTTTTTTGTATTTTTTTTACATAAAACTGAACCGATTTGGGGGGAGGGGGGAATAAAAGAAATCAACAAAAAAATTCTGCATACAACTAACGGCCACTCTAATGTACATATGTATGTATATGCATATGTATATATATGTATGTATTTACGTATTTACATACGTGTATACACGCATTTTGTAAATAGTTGCATACACATGTACATACATACATATACATATAAAAATGTATATATCTACCTACATATGTATGTAATGGGTGTTTTTTATTGAGGTATAGAACTTTAAGTTGGCATTACTTTTTTAACTGGCGGCCATTTTGTCAGCTGTCAAGTGATTAATATTTAGTTTGGTTTGCCATTTCATCATGAACAGGTTGACAAAATAACAACGCTTGCAAATCGTGCAAATTTATTTCGAAAATAATGGTTCAGTTCGCGAAGTTTACCGCAAGCTCCGTCCATTTTATGGTCGACATAATCGTCTATCAGAGCAATTAATTCGGTTAACCATGGATCGTTTTCGCACTACGTTTACTCTATGTGATAATACGCATCCGCAGAGACGTCGAACAGTGCGCACCGAAGAAACAATTGCCGCTGTAGAGCAAAGTGTTGAAGAGGACCCGAATGAATCGATTCGCCACCGTGCACAGCAATTGAAGCTTTGTCCATCAACTTTATGGAAGATTTTGCGCAAAGATCTTGGCTTGCGACCTTACAAGATCCAGCTTGTGCAAGAATTAAAGCCGCGAGACCATGCAATGCGTCGTGATTTTGGTGTATGGGCTGAAAATGAGATTGATCCCGATGCTGATTTTCATCGCAAAATTTTGTTCAGTGATGAGGCTCATTTTTGGTTGAATGGCTACGTCAACAAGCAAAATTGCCGCATTTGGAGTGAAGAGAATCCACATGAGACCCTTGAGACGCCATTACATCCACAAAAACTGACTGTTTGGTGTGCTCTATGGGCTGGTGGAGTCATTGGGCCATACTTCTTCCGAAATAATGCTGGAGAGTCAGTTACCGTTAATGGAGACCGGTATAGAGCCATGATAACCGACTATTTTGTTCCCGAATTGGATGGCAAGAATGTGGATGAGTTGTGGTTCCAACAAGACGGCGCTACATGCCACACAGCGCACGTCACAATCGATTTATTGAAGGAAACATTCGATGAGCGCATAATTTCGCGGAATGGACCTGTCAATTGGCCACCAAGATCGTGTGATTTGACACCATTGGATTATTTTCTTTGGGGATATGTGAAGTCGCTCGTCTACGCCAACAAACCAGAAACGTTAGGGGACTTGGAAGCCAACATTCGTGGCGTTATTGCCAACATACGGCCCCATATGCTCGAAAAAGTGGTTGAAAATTGGACCTGTAGAATTGGCTTTATTCGAGCCAGCCGCGGCGGCCACATGCCCGAAATCATATTTAAACATTAATGGCATAAAATTATCCTTCCAATAAAGCCAAATTGATGGACATTAAAACGATTTTCTTGTGTTTTATTTCAATTCGAAGTTCTATACCTCTAAAAAAACACCCATTACATATATACATTCATTATATAGGCATAACTAACATTAATTTGTGGCAAACGTACAACTTTACAAACTTCTTAATTTTGTCTTTATTTGATCTAGATTTTACGACTAACAAATCATTTTATAAATCGAACAAGTTTGATTTTTTAGACATTTTTTTTAATATTATTTACATACAATTTTAGCCATTCATTCATATATTTTGTGTATTTTTATTTCCTACGCAAACTCTACAATTCAATAGTAATAACTATACAGACTGCAAATATACATATATGTATGTACGTATGTATGTATGTATGTATGTACATAGTATGTGTATCTAAAAAAATAAACCTGTCAGTTTTTTTAATAATCAAATAGTACACACTAAAAGTACGACATACACCCAGGCAAATTTAAAGATTACAAAAACAAAACATGTTTTATGGCTACACCGGCAAAATCACAATAAAGCAAAAAATTAAACAATAAAAAATAAACACCACACGTTTCAACACATGTAAAACCAGTTTTATATATTGTTTTTGTTTTTAAATACAAAAATGAAGAAAAACAAAACCCCAGCAAAACAAATGAATTGTTTACATTGTATTTTCCCCCCAAACCAACACAAATGAGTTTTGTATTGCAGAGTGTGTGTGTGTGTGTGTGTGTGAGTGTGTGTATTTATGAGAACACACCAAAAAGGCTCCAACCAGTTACCCCGTATTATTTTTGTTGTTCCAATTTAAAAAGTAAACAAAGCAAATGATAGCGGTTCTACTTTTTTGCAGCTGTTTACAATTTACTATTCATCTCTATTCTCTTTTCATAAGCCATTTCATTTACACTTAAAGCATTAAGGCGCATGTCGGGTGAGAGAAAATTTCCCATAACAATTGCCCCTCAAAATTAATGCCGACAACTTGTTGTTTTTCCCAATGAAGGCTCCTTCCAAAGGGGGTGGGCAAAGTGCTATATGTTTAGAATAGAGCGAGCAAAACAAAATGAATCAAAAACCAAACGCTAAAATTATCTCTTTTTTTCTTTACAAGAGAGTTGGAAAAGTTGTGGGATTTCATGAATGAATTAAGCACGTTTTTAGGTCATATTTACTAGAGATAACTCTTGGTTGTAGTCAAATAACCTGAGTATCGGTAGACTGATTCTGTTGTTGTTATTGCATACTACGATAACATGTTAAAATAATAAAAAATGGGAAGAGATGGCGTTCGGTTATGGTGTTAATATATATACATACATATATATATTTTTATTTTTTTTTGTTAATTTCAATCATTCTCTTTTGCACATTGTTTTATTAATACAACTCTTTGACTTGTTGCATTAATGCTTTGGCTTTTTATTATTGGTATCTTTGATTTTTTTTCTTTATGCTGTCGTGACCCTCATCTATATTTGACATTGACCTTTAACCTATTAAAAATAAAAATGAAGGTGTGCGCGTTCATTTTGCCTAATGAATTTATTAATATAATAGTATGAGAATAAGAACTAAGCAACTAACTAAGCTTCAGGCAGTTTGTAAAATATTAAACCTTTTTTCCGTAGCAACGCAACAATTTTGCATATTTAAATAAAGCGTAATTTCGTAGCGAGGTGACAATTTGAAACTCATTTTTATAAATAAAAAATATGGTCCTTCGAGCCGAATGTTTTGCAAAATGTTGACGTTTTCTTTACGTTATACATATGTATGGCTCATAGCCAAAAAATACTAGTTTGCCAGAAAATTTTCAATTTACGAGTACACAAATTAATGGGAAAATAAAATTTTATTTTACTCTAAATAGCTCAGATATTTGTATGAAACTATTACATAATAATAAGAACGATATGAGGATTAATTCTGCTTAATTAATTTAAAAAAAACAAAAACATTTTTTGAGTTATGACGTTGTTTGAGTAAGTGAGCAATATGTACATACATACATATATGTACATATACACATATGCAACGATTGACAATACTTATGAATTTATAAAATTTGTGTCTCCACTTTACACTACGAGTGCTACAAACGATGAATCATGTAGGAAAAATTTTATTCGAAGGACAATATTTTTAATTATTAATGAAAGTGAGTTTTATAAAAATACAAAATTGTTATGTCGCTAATAAATGTGGCTTTATTTACATATTTTCTAAATTTTTGCTGGAAATTTCGTTTACTTTTTAGAACCACTTGGTGCCAAAGCTCCCACATTTTCTTTGGAATACACTTCAATAGAAGTAAAAAAGGCCCAAGGTCTTAGTTTTGCTCTACTGTGTCAAGCTCAAGCATATCCCGTGCCAAGAATAAGGTAAAATCTAAAGAGTTATCAAAGAATTTTACGGTATCAATTCCAACATTCAGGTCTATATCTTTCAAAAACAAATTTTTTATTACTTTCAAATCATATTTTATAGAGCCCATGGGTTCTAAGAAACCCGCCTTCTCAGGAGAAGTGCAGACATTTTCACATCACGCTGCCATTAATACAACTTTAGCTCTTACCTGTCAAGCTCAAGCATTTCCAGTGCCATTTTTTAGGTAAAATATGCGAGAAAAAATTTTAAAAGGAGTAATCACAATTAATTAAAATTTTCAACCAATATTTACGAAGAACAGATAATTTACTTGTCCATGATATAAGGGATTCTTTCGTAGTTCCCACTAACATTCAGGCAAACTTAATTTTTTTTAGTTTTTGTTAAAAAAAATATTCTCTTCATCAACTTTAGAGCCCATGGGATCAAAAAAGCCTGCCTTTCCTGGTGGCGTAAAAACATTTTCCTATGACACGGCCATTACTTCTACCTTGGCTCTCACTTGCCAAGCTCAAGCATTTCCAGTACCTTTTTTTAGGTAAAATTTTATACAAACTTTCACTCACAAATAATTTATCTCATTTAATAATTAATTAAAAAATATTCGCTTTCTTTGTTAAAGTAATTAAAAATTTTGAATAATAATCGAATACATGAACAAATTACAGCTTAGAATAAAAAGCTAAAAATAACTATTTATTATTTTTTTAATTTAAAATAAAATAATTTATCTTATTTAATAATTAATTAAAAATATTCGCTTTCTTTGTTAAAGTAATTAAAAATTTTGAATAATAATCGAATACATGAACAAATTACAGCTTAGAATAAAAAGCTAAAAATAACTATTTATTATTTTTTTTAATTTAAAAAGTGTTTGTGCGAGCTTTTATTAACTTAAACCACCTAAGTTCAAACACACATACTGAGATATTTGCATTTGAGGTAAATAGCTTTTAAAGATCTCACAATTTGTTCTTGCTTCTGTACAAAGTAAGCAGCAAGCATTGTTTTCGCCGAGATCTGGTTGGCTGTTGCGCTCTTTGTGCCTTTTTGTAAAAGCTTGCACATTGTGTATATGGCTTGGACTTAGCTGGTTTAAGCTTTAGACCCTTTTTTATCCATACAATTGCCACTAGAATCAAAGGTCAAATTACTCCAAGTGCTTATATATGTAGCAAGTGCTAAATAATCTTGTAAAACAACGACTACTTTGAAAACTTAGTCGATAAGTTTTGCAATGCATTCGCTACAGGCAAATGCAGTTTCTACTTAGCAGTTTGTTGGTGTTTACGCAAGCTCATCGAAAGCCTTTAGAATGTTATATAAAGCTGGAATAAATAAACCCATGCCTAGTTAAACAATTTGAAAATTTAATTTTTTTTTAATTTTAAATTTATCTTTTTACTCAAGCTTCAATATTTGGACTAATAAAAGCAATCTGAGTTTTAGTCCCAACATCCCGGCAAGCATTAATATTTATAAATCATTTAATGTACTGGATTATTTTCAGAACCTTTGGCCTATAAAGCTCCCACATTTCCCAGCGTGGCATCTAGATTTACAATTTTTATAGCTCAAAATCATACTTTAGCATTACCTTGTGAGGCTCAAGCCTATCCTGTGCCATATTTTAGGTAACTTGCACAAGCACATATTTTTTTTATAAGCAACTACTTGAGAAATCAAAGGCAAATATCTTGTATATAATCTTCTATCGAAGCTTTTATCATAAGTCTTTAATTATGAGAAATTTTGGGTTTTTGTTACACTAAGCAACTGGTTCTGTAACTTTTAATTCAGTTTTTTTTTTAAATTAACTTATACAAAATTTTAATTGTTTTTTAGAACCCGTAGGCGCTAAGGCCCCTACATTTTCCAGCGATTCTAAAGTTAGTATGTTCGTGCGTGCCATTAACTCCAGTTTTGCTTTACTGTGTCAAGCTCAAGCTTTTCCGGTACCAATAATAAGGTAAAATGATCTAACTTTTACATTGAAAAAAATACTTAATTAATTTAATGGCAGTTTTCAAGTTGAATGCTTTAAAGCTTTAATCAAATAATTTTGTTTGTTTTATTAGAACCTGTGGGCGCAAAAGCACCTACTTTCAATACAGATTCCAATTCATTTTCCTATACGAGAAATATTAATCAAAGTTTCGCTTTGCTGTGTCAAGCTCAAGCTTTTCCTGTGCCATTAATAAGGTAAAAAAATTTTACAAATAATATTCAGGCAGTTGTAAGGTTTTTATTACTTTTTTACTTCTTCTTGACGTAGCCTGGTAATGTTTTATTGTTTTTGCTTTTTAGAACCAGTGGGTGCTAAAGCTCCCACTTTTAATACAGTCTCTAAAATTAGCAGCCTGTTAGGTAAAAGTTCACAAGAAATTGTTTTACTTTGTCAAGCGCAAGCTTTTCCCGTGCCATTTTTCAGGTAAATTTGCATAAATTTTTTTATAAAAATTTTAAGAAATCAAAAGTTTTAGCAGTTAAAACTAAAAAAGATATTAGAGCAAACTTTATTGTAAATTCCACTTAAATGCAGCAGTTGTATTTACGTTGTGGGTAAAATATACGACTTTTGCTGACAAATGTCTTGAAAGCTTTTTGTAAACAAACATTACACAAAGCAAAATATTTTAGAAACGTTTTTGTTTATGAGTTAGTTTGAATTTTCTATAAGAAGATACGCTGCCAAAAAATAAAGCTTTATAATGAAAAAAAATCAAGACCTTTTCTTAACAGTTAGTTAATTTTTTATAAAAGCTTTCGTTTTTTTTTTGCATAAAATTCGTTACATTTAATTTCATTTCTAGAATGATTTTAACACTTCATGAAAAAAGCTCTCAGAGCTTTACATTTTTAAATAAAGCTTTGTCATAAAAAATTATACATATTTTTCTGAAAAACATTATTAATTTTCAATTGAATAAAAAAATAATTTCTCTTTTTAAGGATATAAAGAAGCTTTACTTTTTTTTCTAATTTTCCTTTTATAAAAAGATTTTACAAGATCATAAAAAATCTCTTAGAACTTAATAATATAAACGAGATATATATGTTTTCTGAAAAACATTTATTTATTTTCGATTAAATAAAAAAATTTATCATTTTAAGTATCTGTAAAAGCTCTAATTTTTTTTTTTAATTTTTGTCAGAAAGCTTTTCATATACATTTTTTTCTTCTTGAATAGCACTTATAAATTTTCTATGTTAAGCTTTTATCAAGCCTTTCAAGCTTTAAGGAAATTATGTAAAAGCTTTCCAGATTAATTTTAAGAAAATGTGTAAAACCATTTTCTTAAATGTTTTTTGTAATAGATTTCATACAAAAGTATTTATCAAGCTTTTCAGGTTAAGCTTTATATTTGTATGCAAATTTTATTACGAGTTGCTTTTTTTTAAAAAAAAAGCTTAGTCAATATTTCATTGAATATTTTATTTAAGATAGAGCAAATCTTAAATAAAATAATCAATGTAAAGCAACATATAAGAGCATGTCAAACAAAAGCTTTTAATAAAGCTTTTATTTACTTCCGACTTCCCAGCATTATAGGCAAATGTTTATTAGTTTTGCAAAAAATAAAAATATTTTCCTTTCAATCCACTTTTAATTTGTGTTTATAAATGTTTGTTTTAAGAGCCCTTGGGTGCTAAAGCTCCTGCCTTTGCCTCTCTCTCAAAGGGCAGTATATTCTGGCAGGCTCAAGGCCAAGATATAGTTTTATTATGTCCAGCCCAAGGTTATCCGGTGCCGGTTTATAGGTAATTTTATTATATGTACAATTCAAGCGGTTTTCACTAAATACTTTCTAGGTTTATTTTTTTTCTTAAACTTTACACATAAAGATTTTATTTGCAGAGCCCTTAGGTGCTAAAGCTCCAGCATTTTCTTCTAGCTCCAAAACTAGTTCATTTATTGAACATCAAAGTCAAGATTTAGTATTGCTGTGTCAAGCTCAAGCCTACCCAGTGCCTATATTTAGGTGAATATAAGAAAATAAAACCTCTACAACAATTAGAGGGGCAGTTTTCATTATTTATAAATTAATAAACTCCTTACAAAACGTTATAAGTTAAATTTTGTTACAGAACCTTTAGGCGCCAAAGCTCCCAACTTTCCCTCTGCTGTGAAAAGCAGTACGTTTTGGGAAGAAAAGGGCAAAGATTTGGTTTTATTGTGTCAGGCTCAGGCATATCCAGTGCCCTATTTTAGGTAAATTTTCTAAGCTTAGGAACACTCACAAGGGTCTGCACTACCAACTGGTTCTTATTTTTATTTATCAGTTTAATTTATACATAAATTAAAAAAAAAAAATATTTTTCCTTAATTATAGAGCCCATGGGTGCTAAAGCTCCTACATTTTCAAGCGATGTGGCCAGTTCCACTATTATACGTTTTTATGGTCAAAGTTTTGCTTTATTATGTCAAGCTCAAGCTTATCCAGTACCAATAATAAGGTAAAGCTTTAAAAAAAATAAATGACTTTATGGCTGAAGAGCTTTGAAAGGCTTTGTTCAATAGATTGATAGATGTTATTCGTATGTTGTTAGTTGCCATTAGTTAAATTTTTGGTAAGTGTTTTTATATTTTTCTAGAACCTGTTGGTGCTAAAGCTCCCACATTTTCTGGTGAATCGAAAAGTTTTACATTTCTCAAAGAAAATGGTCAAAATTTCGCCCTACTCTGTCAAGCTCAAGCATTTCCAGTGCCAATAATAAGGTTAGTTCTTAAAAAACAATATGGCGGCAGTTTTATTAACCACTAATTGCTTCAGTATACATAATTTTCATACTTCCACTCAGAGCCCATGGGCAGTGTGGCCCCCAAACTTTCTGGCGGACGTTTGCATGAGGTTACCAAGCAAGCTCAAGATAATTTAGCCATTTTATGTTTGGGTCAAGCATATCCCACACCAGTATTTAGGTATTATTAGTTCCCGGGCAGTTTTCCATAAATTTAAACTTTTTTTAAGACAAACGTAGAATTTTACCAGCATTTCTTTACATTTTTAGAACCTATTGGTAGTGTTGCTCCCCGCGTTTCTGGTGATCGTTTACAAGAACATACCATGAGTTTGAATGATAGTTTTGCCATATTGTGTCAAGCTCAAGCTTATCCTATGCCGGTATTTAGGTAATAAATTTTATTATTTTAAATGAGCTTTTGCTAAAAGTTTGTAAAACAGTTTACAGTGTTAAAATTTTTTTACGTAATATTTGATTAAATTAATTTTTCAGAACCTATGGGTTATGTCAAACCTAAAGTTGCCACAAAGAGCATTGAATTCACTGATGTTTCACTGGGTGAAACATATGTGGGACATTGCCCGGGACAGGCGTACCCAGTGCCAGTTTATAGGTAGACATTATGCTTTTTAAGAGAGACGGTTTATTCCTCCCAAATGAATTTTTTTCTTTTAGAACTCAGAGGAAGAGCTTTTTAAAGAAAATGGTTATCACTTTTTTTAAAATTGGAAAAAGAAGGGGATCTTCTTTTTGTAGAGAAAATTTTTCTCTAAAGAAGATTCGGCATTTTTCTATGATAGTTTTTTCTCAGTTTTTCACAATTTTTTTAAATTAATTTTTGGGCGAAAACTTCATTAATTATATTTTAAAGCAGTGTCATGATATAATAATACAGAGTGTGTGCAGCCCTGGCGCAATACAACACTGAAAAAAAGTTGGCATGGCAATGCTGTAAAATTAAAATGGCGCGAGAAAATGTAAACAATGTTTAACAGTTCAGATGTAAACTCCGTTTTTTTCGCATACACTGCAAGAATTTTTTAATGCATACATGTAATTCAATTTATTTATTAAAAAAGTGTACGAGAATTTTATTTTTGTAGAAAATGGCTCTATCTTATGTTGTAAAAGAATTTTATATTTCTATTCAGTGAACATAGGCAACGAAAGAAAAAGACAGATAATAAATTACCATTTTTCAGAGTAAGGAAATTTGTTTTGTCGAAAGCAATTCTGAGTCATAATTTGCAATGGGCTTTTTTTCTTGATTATAATGCATATTTACATTGTGACAGAAATGTATGGGGTTAAAAATAATGTAAAAAATTCTCCAAAAAATACAATAAGCAACCGATTTTCTAATCTGCTAGATTCTCTACACCGACGCCGGAAAAATTAAAAGTCATAGCTTCTCATTAACAGGGAAAAGTCATAATGTGAATCGGCAGTACGCTTTCAGAAGAAAAAAAATTTTATAAAAAAAAACGAATTCTGCTTTTTCAGAGAGGGATTGTGTCTCAAAAAATGGGAGACTTTGCAGAACTTCCAATGCATAAAGCCTGGTACTCTGTTCACAATTTCGTGCGAAATGCTGTCAAACTAAATATAAAAGTATTCGGTATGAAATATTTGCGAAATAAATTCGCAATTCGCATTCTCTGTTCTTGTTGTGAAAAACACGTAAAATCATGTCTTTCCATGCAAAATTAGTCTGGCATCATTTTAGTTTACCTGCGAAACAACATGAGCAGTGCTTTTTTCGCATGGAATTTTAACAATGTTGCATACTTTCAAGCAATAACAGCGAGAAATTTATTAAAAAACCGCGAGGTGGGCTACATTTAGTACATGTCAAATTTTTCACGCGAAATAATCAATGGTGCTGAAAATTTTTCACAACTTTGTACAGAGTACCAGGCTTAAGGTATTAAACACATTCACCACAGCAGACTACACTAACCCACGACTTCAAATGCCGCTAGCTGCATTTGTCGCTTTATAGCCGGCTACTTTAAGTTAAATTATTATTTTGAAGACGACATATCATCAGTACCTGATATTCAAGTATATATCGCACATTCAGTTCAATAGTGACATAACTCAAAAAATTAGTTTTTTGAGTTAATAATGCAAAATAATAGTGCATTTCGTGTTTTATCTTGGATACAAATTTCATATAAATAGCTTTTACTATCACCTCCTGAGAGAAGAATATTTGTTCATGTCTTCATTGAGTTGTATGTAAATTGAAAACTTTAAACGTGTTTTCTGCAAAACTAGTTTTTTTGAGTTATGACACTATTGAACTGTATGTGAGATATGCATATTTCAGTGGTGCCAGCTTCAAATTTTTGCATTTATAATAATAAAATTACTCTCTTAAAACATGCTTATGTCACTTAAAACTATAAAAATTAATCGTCTTACTTCTTTAGATGAATTTCGGGTTGTACAGCGTTGCCAAATGAGCAGATTTATCTGTTTTTGCAGTCGTGCAGTTCTTTCAAAAATCAGTTTTTGTTTTCTTCCTTTTTTCCATATAAGTGACAAGATCATTCAGACG
The DNA here is from genome assembly GCA_949987645.1 of Tachina grossa. Classification (NCBI taxonomy): domain Eukaryota; kingdom Metazoa; phylum Arthropoda; class Insecta; order Diptera; family Tachinidae; genus Tachina; species Tachina grossa. Next base: position 142,825,132 of record OX465278.1, read on the forward strand.
CTCGTTCTTGCCGTAATCTTATAAAAACACCTATCAAAAATCATTGAAAAAAAAGTCAAAAATATTGAAAATTTCTTTGTGTTTTTATACAAGTTTAAAAAATTATTAAAGCAAGGCATCGTATGAATTCCAATACGTTTCTTATGTGAAAAATTTGTATGAAAAATACACGAAAAATTCAAATAGTTTTAACATTTTCTTAATGTTTTTTATACACCCTAATTTTTTTTTTTTTTTGCAAAATTGATCACATTACGCTAAGGGGTATTTAAAAATTTATTCAAATAAAAAACTTGTTAAATTTTTTGTTCCTTGTGGGAAGTTTTTTCTTCAAACGTGCATATATGGCAACACTGCTGGTAACAACAAATTGAAATTCATTTAATTGGAATTAATTGTTGGAATTGAAGATAAGCATGGACAACAACCTGCCGCCAAAATAATCATTCTCATATAAAGATATGTATTTTATCCTTGACATTTTGAAGTTGGTAGTTTGCTGTGGTGAATGTGTTTAGTGCTTAACATAAAACTAGAGAAGATAAAAAAAAACACTAGTTTCATTGAAAATTTGCTCTACTCTACGGTTTTTAGTGGAAATTCTTTTTCGGTATTCTCAATTTAACAAATGAGATGCTTTTAAAAGTGTAAGAAAGGAAGAGAGCAACTTGCGGTGTTTTGAAGATGCCTGGTTTACACAAAAAGCAGGCATCACCAGTGTGCACACTTCTACCGATATTCGGTAGATTCTACCGAATATGTTTGTGAATTTAACAATCTACCAATTCTACCGAATATTGTTATTTAGTAATTTAAGTCGATATATGTGTAAATTGCCTATTTTTCCACATAGCAGCGCGGCCGCAGATGGGTCATTTTCTATCATGAAAATCATTAAACAGAATAAATAAATCGGTTAAAAACTGAAACTATAAGTAACCTAATATTTGCCAAAGAATTGTGCCTTGGGGATGAAATATTTATTCCTACCAATGATTTAATAATTTTTGCACAAAAGTTTAAGTTCATAAATGGATCTTACATATAATCTTTGTAGTTACAAATGTTTGTCAAATAAAAGTTATTTTAGTAGCTTTATAAAACCTATGTACACAAACTGAATTCCTGTTATTTATATATATTATTTTATATATAAAGGGTAAGAGCAAATAACTGGGGATAACACTTTTTTTATTGGAAATGCTTCATTGTTTATGTTTAGCTTGATACTTCTTGCACTTACCCTTTATATATAAGTACATATATTATGTTATTTTTATGTTTCTTTGAATTATTTTTATGTTTCTCTGAATAAAAAAAAATTTTCTACCGAATTTCATTCAAATCTACCAATTTTTTCGTCGATTCTACCGAATTTAAAAAATTAAGTGTGCACACTGGGCATCACCAAAAAATCTCAAAAATCTCTCTCTTACTATATCTCAAATGCTCAGAATTATTATGAATTATTACTAAGAGCAATGACGGTGTACGTTGTTTTGGCAATGCCTAAAAGAAAATCATGTTTTCTCTTCAGCTTTTAAACCTTAGTAGCTAACTGTTAGCATTTCTTCTCTAGGCCAGGCAATGTCCCTTAAGATGAGCTTTTTAGATTCTGTTAGAGGGCTTTAGGATTTCTTCAAAAAGAAAAGAAAAGCTGAAAATGATCTTGCAATCTAAATGAAATGCTTGTACCCTATAAAATCCAACGCGAGTTGAAGGTAAGTTGTTAAACTCTTCTAAAAAATTTAGAAAAAGGTAAGTTTTAAAAGCTGCTCGCACACTTTTTTAAAAATTTGCAAAAAAAAAATTTTCATCTCACATTTATATTACATCCTCAATGTGCTTTATTTTCTTGATGTGTGTATGTACGTCTTCAACAGCTGCAGCATTTCATTAGCAACACTTGCGCAAGATCATTTTTAGCTTTTCTTTTCTGCAGCAATATTGCGGAAAGACTTTTCCACTAATAATTATTTTTCATTTCAAAATTTCTTTTGCAGATGGTACAAATTTATTGAAGGCACAACCCGCAAGCAAGCTGTTGTTTTGAATGATCGCGTTAAACAAGTTTCCGGTACTTTGATCATTAAAGATGCTGTTGTAGACGATTCGGGCAAATATTTGTGTGTTGTCAATAACTCTGTTGGCGGTGAATCGGTAGAGACCGTTTTGACTGTTACCGCTCCTTTGTCGGCCAAAATTGATCCTCCCACCCAAACTGTTGACTTCGGACGTCCAGCTGTTTTCACCTGCCAATATAGCGGAAATCCTATTAAGACTATAAGCTGGTTGAAGGATGGCAAAGCTATGGGCCACAGTGATCCCATCTTACGCATCGAATCGGTTAAGAAAGAAGACAAGGGCATGTACCAGTGTTTCGTACGCAATGACCAGGAGTCGGCAGAGGCGAGTGCTGAATTGAAATTGGGCGGCCGTTTTGATCCTCCTGTCATTAGACAAGCTTTCCAAGAAGAAACCATGGAACCCGGACCAAGTGTATTCCTTAAGTGTGTTGCTGGCGGTAATCCCACACCCGAAATTTCCTGGGAATTGGATGGCAAAAAGATTGCTAACAATGATCGCTATCAAGTTGGACAATATGTAACCGTCAATGGTGATGTGGTGTCGTATTTGAACATAACCTCCGTGCATGCTAACGATGGTGGTCTCTACAAATGTATTGCCAAGAGTAAAGTTGGTGTAGCTGAACATTCGGCCAAGTTAAATGTTTATGGTTTGCCCTACATCAGACAAATGGAAAAAAAAGCTATTGTTGCTGGTGAAACATTGATGGTTACATGTCCCGTTGCTGGTTATCCAATTGATTCGATTGTATGGGAGAGAGGTGGGTTATAAAGGAAATCAAATATGAATTTGCCTCTTTTAATTTTCTTGCAATTGAATAAATTAATATAATTAAATTTTCTTTTCATCTTTAGATAACCGTCCCTTGCCCATTAATCGCAAACAAAAAGTCTTCCCCAATGGCACTTTAATCATTGAAAATGTTGAACGTAACTCCGATCAAGCTACTTACACTTGTGTCGCCAAAAATGCTGAAGGTTTCTCTGCACGCGGCTCCTTGGAAGTTCAAGTCATGGGTAAGTTTTTCAAGTTACCTTTTTAAGATCAACATTGCAGTAGCGAGACAAATGTTGATCATCATTTTATAAAATGTTACAATGAGCGAGAGAAGAGAAGCTGCCAATGAGATCAGTAATCTCATTCTATTGAGGTTTGACGTAGATATGTATGTCGACTGAGTTACAGCACACTTTTCTGATAGAAAACTCTACTGTGCTGTGCCAGCAAACTTATAAAAAACCCGACAACAGTGTCACAGCACACTGTTCTTGTGCAATAGGCAATACGTCTATGACACAGCTTAGAAAACTACAGTTTTCTGATAGAAATCTCTATTGTGTTGTTTCAGCACACCTTCCTTACACAATAGAGAAGTCGACTGTGTTCTCTGGATACATTTTGCTTACAGAAAGTTTGACTGTCATAGCACACTTTTTTTTAAACAAAAGTTTAATGTGTTTTAGCCAGCACACTTTTCTTTTAGAAAAGTCGATTGCGCCACAGAGAAACAAGTCGAGGCAAGATCATTGGCGGCAGCGGCGCAATAGTTTTGAGACCAGCGGCGGCGTGCCGAGAGAATTTTCGACGGCTTAAATAATTATTTGATAATTTAAAGGGAAAACTTAAAATTAAAAACCTATTTTCATAATTTTTTCTCCGAAATTTTACAATTTTGTCTTTTTTTTTGAGCAGATAAAATTTCGGCTGGTTGTAAGCTGATGCGAGCCGATGCAATCGGCGGCGGTGGGATAAATAAAAACATAACCGGCAGCGGTGCGCAGTGGGCTTTAAGGCGATCGACTTGTTTCTCTGCTGCGTCACATTTTTTTTCTAAAGGCTCTTCCAATAGGGATTTTCGAACTTTCACATTTGATAGCCGGCATATAGGTGTAGCTACAACAGACGAATTGGCTGTCCGTCTGTTTTGCCAAATCACCTTGGACGGACATTATAAAATTTTTTTATCTTTGTTCGGGAAGCGTACCTTCACTCCGCCCATTTTACGGACGTCAAAATCGCTCTACCCAGCGAAGTATTCGAAGTGTGGTGGATAAGTTATAGTCCACCGTTTCAATAAACTATCAACCAACTACCGTACGTCGACAAAACGGAAGATTTGCCGAAAAAATTTCCCTTGTCCGTGAGTGTGTTTAGCAGAATCCAAGGCAGTCGCCTTTGCGTCGCTCACAAGAGCTTTGCCTTTCCAAGATCACTATTTGGTGAATTTTTTGTTGTGAGCTTTCCTAAAGTTGAATGTAAGCGACGTGTATTCGCTGAATGGGTCTTGGAATAGTTGGAAACTAAATTTTCTTATAGAATAGTGGACTGTACCACACACAGCACACTTTTCTTATAAAAAATTTTTCAAACTTACGATTTCTTAGGCAGCTCTCTTCTTTTAAAAACAAACAATGAACAATTTTGTAAGGTTTTTTTTAAACCAAATCATCGTGGGTGTTTATTTTTCCACTCAGAAGTTTACTATCACTGAATTTTTTAAGCTCAGATAAATTTTTTTTTATATTTTCCCAAAACGCTTAGAGTTGTTAGTATGAAGAGGAATGTAATTCCTTTAAAATAAATTTAAAAATTAATATAAATTTAAAATAATTTATATGTAACGGCTACAAAGAGTTTTATATTTCAAAACGTATTATTTATTGTATTATGCAGTACTCACCAGATCGATGACATATTTTGGTGCAAAATAATATTCGTCATTATTCTGAAAATAAAAAGATAATAATGCAAAATTACTTTAAACTGATAGGGAAGTAATAAATGCAGCAATTTTTATTGCTTAAGCAGTGTTAACTGAATTTTCTTTTTATCAGTGAAATATTTAACTTATTGTACGACAATTAAACGGTTTAATAATAACAAAATGAAATCGCTGCCCCTAAAACACAAAAAAAATAATATTGCCACACTTTTTGTAACTTTCGTCTTATTAGTACCACCCCAAATAGTACCATTCGATTTCGGTTCCGATATCATTAACATGAACGACATGGTTTCGGCTACTTGCACGATAAATAAGGGTGATACACCCTTGGATTTGCATTGGACCACAGCTCCCGATCCAACACTGGGAGCCGGTCGTCTGATGACCAACGATGGCATACTTATAACTAAAACTACCCAGCGGATTAGTATGTTAAGCATAGAGTCGGTACATGCCCGCCATCGGGCCAATTATACATGTGTGGCGCGTAATGCAGCAGGAGTGGCATATCATACGGCCGAGTTGAGAGTTAATGGTGATCATAGAATAAATTTTGAGATGGCTTACGAGTAGATAGAAAAGGAATTTACTTATGTATATAATTTTGTAGCTAATTTTGAGTTGTTATTTCCTAAATCATTTTTAATCCGTGTTAAATGTTTTTTTTTGTGCTACAAAAAAAAAGTGTTGCCCCAAATTGTACCTTTTGACTTTGGTGAGGAAAGTATAAATGAATTGGACATGGTGTCGGCCTCGTGCACAGTTAATAAGGGTGATTTGCCTGTTGATGTGGCCTGGCTTAAAAATGGCGGCCGTGTTTACACCAATGATGGTGTCGTAGTTACTAAGACTAGCCAGCGCATGAGTGTCTTAAGCATTGAATCGGTAAGAGCCCGTCATGCTGGCAATTACACCTGTGTGGCCACCAATAATGCGGGTGTTACCAAACATTGGGCCATACTCAGAGTTAATGGTTAAGATTTAAACTTTTATACATGCATTCGTATATATGTATATATTTTCTTACATTGTATGTACCTGACGTTACCTTAATATAGAAATGCTTTAACTAAAATTTTTTTCAAATCTATATTAGAAACTTATCCATGGAAATATGCCAAAAAAAATTGATTTGAAAAAAATACTGAGTTAAGGCGTTTCTTTAAAAAGTTTTTTAGTTTATTTTTATTTTTTCATTTTAACGTTCCCTGATTTGAAATTATCCTTAGTTTTACCTCAAATTGTGACTTTTGATTTTGGCGAGGAGAGTGTTAATGAAATGGAAATGGTTTCTACCTCGTGCACCGTTAATAAGGGTGATTTACCCCTGGACATTTATTGGTTGAGAAATGATGGCCGCATCTATACCAACGACGGTGTAGTGGTCATGCGTAATAATCAGCGTTTAAGCGTTTTGAGCATTGAGTCGGTACGTGCTCGTCATGCTGGAAATTACACTTGTGTGGCTACAAATGGTGGCGGTGTTGCTACATCTTCGGCTTTATTAAGGGTTAATGGTTCGCAAAGAGTTTTTACTTTAGTTTAGTAGTTTTGAAAGATTTTATTCTGTTGATTTCTTAATTATCTGTTCGTTTTGTTTTTATTCATATGCCATTCATTATCCCTTCACCAGTTCTACCTCAAATTTTGCCCTTTAACTTTGGCGAGGAAAGTATTAATGAACTCGACATGGTGTCGGCCTACTGTACAGTCAATAAAGGCGATTTGCCTTTGGATATCTATTGGACTCGTAATGGTGGTCGTGTTTTTACCAACGACGGCTTAATTGTTACCCGCAACAGTCAGCGTATTAGTGTTTTGAATATAGAATCGGTGCGTGCTCGTCATTCGGGAAATTATACTTGCGTGGCTACGAATAGTGCTGGAGCTACTGCACAGTGGGCCGTTTTGGCTGTAAACGGTTGGTGGGGTTTTAGTTCAGTGTTGTCTTGAATTACTTTATTATTTCATGTAGTTATTTTTTGTTTTGTTCTATTCCAAAATTCCCAAATTTCAGCGAAAAGTTAATACCATCTTGAAAATGTAATGATATGTTCCTTTATTTGCTAAAAATTCACCCTTATTGCAGTTGTCAACAATGACGCCACGTCAATATAATACCAAAAAGTTGGGGCTTGCCTACTCGCTCTCGAAAACAATTTTAAGCTATTGACAGTCTATTTCTGTTCCCTAAAGCCTAGAAAATAGCATGAGTCCATCAATAGCAGTCAGTTGTTTTCGACAACGGTTATAAAAATCTCAATTTGTTGGTTTTGTTTTAATGTGACTTCGATGTTGATAAGTGGAATAAGGTGATTAAAAAAATTTATAAGTTGTTTTTCTAAAACAATTCAACATTTTAGTCATTTGTTGGTCTGATAACTATTTACGTGGAAAATTTCAATTGCAAGAAGCAAAACCCAAATTCTACAGTATCGCACCGATAGTGCAAAATTTTTGTTAAAAATTAACATGTTTATCAGTAACGGCGGTCCAACCTTGAGTTGGTTCTGCCCATGGTTGAACGTTATGTCGTTGTACGCCATTTTGAAAAGTTCAGGGTAATTTTTGCTTATGACTGGAAGGACCATGTAACCTTTCAGGGTTGCCAGATATGGCGATTTATCGCCAAACGTGGCGATTTGTTTAGCTTATTTGGCTTCTAAATTTTTGGTTTTACGACAAAACAATTTTTGTGGTGATAAATAAATTTGTTAGCGATTTTTGTGGCTATTTTTTTTTTTTTAAACAAAATTGAACTTCAAAAAAATAAATCCTACCAGAACTTTTCTGCTGAATTTGCATGAGAAAAATTTACAAGAAATAATTTTTGACGATTTTATTTCTATTTTTGGCGATTTTCTGTTAAATTTTTATACGATTATTTTTATATGATTGTGATTAAAATAAGTGTTATAAAGGGTGTTTTTTATTGAGGTATAGAACTTTAAGTTGGCATCACTTTTTTAACTGGCGGCCATTTTGTCAGCTGTCCAGTGATTAATATTTAGTTTGGTTTGCCATTTCATCATGAACAGGTTGACAAAAGAACAACGCTTGCAAATCGTGTAAATTCATTTCGAAAATAATGGTTCAGTTCGCGAAGTTTACCGCAAGCTCCGTCCATTTTATGGTCGACATAATCGTCCATCAGAGCAATTAATTCGGTTAACCATGGATCGTTTTCGCACTACGTTTACTCTATGTGATAATACGCATCCGCAGAGACGTCGAACAGTGCGCACCGAAGAAACAATTGCCGCTGTAGAGCAGTGTTGAAGAGGACCCGAATGAATCGATTCGCCACCGTGCACAGCAATTGGAGCTTTGTCCATCAACTTTATGGAAGATTTTGCGCAAAGATCTTGGCTTGCGACCTTACAAGATCCAGCTTGTGCAAGAATTAAAGCCGCGAGACCATGCAATGCGTCGTGATTTTTGTGTATGGGCCGAAAATGAGATTGATCTCGATGCTGATTTTCATCGCAAAATTTTGTTCAGTGATGAGGCTCATTTTTGGTTGAATGGGTACGTCAACAAGCAAAATTGCCGCATTTGGAGTGAAGAGAATCCACATGAGACCCTTGAGACGCCATTACATCCACAAAAACTGACTGTTTGGTGTGCTCTATGGGCTGGTGGAGTCATTGGGCCATACTTCTTCCGAAATAATGCTGGAGAGTCAGTTACCGTTAATGGAGACCGGTATAGAGCCATGATAACCGACTATTTTGTTCCCGAATTGGATGGCATGAATGTGGATGAGTTGTGGTTCCAACAAGACGGCGCTACATGCCACACAGCGCACGTCACAATCGATTTATTGAAGGAAACATTCGATGAGCGCATAATTTCGTGGAATGGACCTGTCAATTGGCCACCAAGATCGTGTGATTTGACACCATTGGATTATTTTCTTTGGGGATATGTGAAGTCGCTCGTCTACGCCAACAAACCAGAAACGTTAGGGGACTTGGAAGCCAACATTCGTGGCGTTATTGCCAACATACGGCCCCATATGCTCGAAAAAGTGGTTGAAAATTGGACCTGTAGAATTGCCTTTATTCGAGCCAGCCGCGGCGGCCACATTCCCGAAATCATACTTAAACATTAATGGCATAAAATTATCCTTCCAATAAAGCCAAATTGATGGACATTAAAATGATTTTCTTGTGTTTTATTTCAATTCGAAGTTCTATACCTCTAAAAAAAACACCCTTTATATAAACAAATTTATTATCAAATATGTATTAAGAAAAACTTTGATTTTGGCGATTTTCAAAATCAATTTGGCGAAATGCGTCGGTAAAAATCTGGCAACCCTGCTATAGGTTACTGAGCTCTCTCTCTCTCTCTCTCTCGTATTATGCCGATCAACATGGAATTTTTTTGACTAGCCCAAAAAAATGCTTGAAATCCATTTCCATCTATTTTTTACTTTCCATAATTTTGAATTATAACCAGAGATGTATATGACTTATTATTACACTGTGAATATTGTTTGAAGTTGTAATATAAATCGTAGTCTAGAAGGATAACGCAGAGCTTGAGTCATGACAAATATAGACAGAATCGAAAGTCCTGCCCCGGAGATTAGGCGTTGCAATAAAATGGCTCAGGAGGAGAACTCCAATTCTCCTCAAGTGACAATTCATCAAGTGATGATGAGCATTTATATGCTGCGATGCCAACTATTTTTAATCCAAACGCGCTACTACCCTTCTTAAAACGCGCTAGAACGCGCTAAGTTACAGCATTGTCAAATATTTATAGCAAAAACGCGCTATTTTCTACGCGCTAAATTAAATTTCAATAAAAGTCGATGTATGTATTAGTACTCGTATCACAATTAATTGTTCAGATTTTTCAAATATTGCTTCTTCGACATTATGTTTTAATAAGCTAAAATCATTTAATATAGAATCAGAATCGCCTACCAAATAATCGAAATCCTTCGTTTTTACTTTTAATTTATTTGTAAAACTTTGCAACAACATATAAATTGTGGAATAGTTTTGCGATTCAAATGCTTTTTTTACTTCAGCTATAGTAAATAGATGCTTTGTAATTTATGTTAAGTTCTTGGGTCATTGTATGTAGTACATATTTTTAGTTGTAAAATTTCAAAATATTTGCCATTACAGTATTTAAATGCATTTTTAATTCTAACCATGGTCAAACGAATTTTGTTTGCGACAGCTGATTCATTAACTAATTTGAAAATTTTTTTCAGAGTTTTTGATATTAGAAAATTGTTAAGTTTATACAAAAAAAAGTTAAAAAATATGGAACGGAAATGAACTTGAACTTTATTCAAAACGCGCTAATTTAGCGCTTTTTTTATTAAACGCGCTAAGACGGAAAAAAAGCTCGCTTAGCATAGTTAAAACGCGCTAAATCTAGCGCGAAACGCGCTAAATTGGCATCGCTGTTTATATGATTCTTGTTTGCTCAGCGGAATCGGTTGGTGCGTGCCACCAGACCAGCACCTGGATTCTGTAACTTTTTGGCGAACCGAAAATCGTAATATTTATCGACAGATTTATTCGCCCGCGGTAACGATAATGTGATTCCGTAACTTCTTTTTTACGATAGTCTCCAGCTTTATCTCACTCACCATTTAATTCAATATTATGTAGTATCTCTGTATAGAAAATGTTAAAATAAGCGGAAAGCAAAAAGAGTAATAAAGAAAAACTTAATGATCTTTGATTTAATTTTTTTTCTCCAACCGTCAGCGAATAGCGTTAAACTATGTTACTGAATAGCAAAGTCGATAAATTTTCGTTATATTTATAATAACGATACGATAATCGCAATAAAAGTTACTGAATCGAGGTACAGGTAAGGTTAGGTTAGGTTAGGTTGATGAGAGGAGCCTTTACGCTCCTGTCAGGGCACATAGAAATAAGTCATTATAGGCCTGTAGTACGCTCTCATGTGAATTAAAAACGAGCCCCAGCTTCATGGGAACTCAGTATAATTTATGTGGTCAATTAGCAGAAGAAGTGAACTCTGCATTTCCGGAGTTACTTTCAAAGGGGAGTCACCTATACACAGCACAAACTCTTTTAAAATTTGATTCTTCAATTTCGAATAGTATTTAAAAATCCTTATAAGTTTTATAATATTGAGCACAATTCTCTGAATATACTCCCCACCGCCCCTTTAACAAGTATAGTACCACCACAAATTGTGCCCTTTAGTTTTGGAGATGAGCCAGTGAATACGGGTGAAAGCGCCGGTGTGCAGTGTATGATACAGAAAGGAGATACGCCCATTAACATTAAATGGACTCTTAACGCCAGGCCTCTAATCAACAATGAAGAAGGCATAACCATAATGAAGATGTCCGCAAAATCGAGTGTCTTAAATATTGCCAGTGTGGCGGAAAATCACAGAGGCTTATTCAAGTGTATAGCGGAAAATAAGGCCGGTTCAGTTTTCTTCACCTCCGAGTTAAATGTCAATGGTATCTAATAGCAGAATTTAAAATTTCAGTGCGTGTGTGTGTGTGTGTTACAACAAAATTTCATTTCTGTGCTTGAATTTACTACTTATTATTTGATATCCTAATCTTATACTCCTCCTCATCATACTTAGTTCCTCCCCAGATAATGCCCTTCTTTTTTGCTGATGAGCCCATGAATGTGGGCGATATGTTTGGAGCTCAGTGTATGATTAGTAAGGGTGATTTACCACTCAATATATATTGGACTTTGAATGCTCAGCCCATAGTGAATGGCGAGCAAGGCTTTACTTTACTACGAATGAATCCTCGCACAAGTTCTTTGAATATCAATGCCTTAGAGGGCAAACATCGTGGTGTCTATCAGTGTATAGCAAATAATAAAGCAGGGTTTACCTCATATTCAGCGGAGTTACATGTGAATGGTTAGAATAATAAAATTTCTAACAAAAGTTTAGCTTTTTTTTTTGTTAAATTTATTTTGTTCTATTTTAATTTTTATTGTATTAGATAACTTTTCTTTTTTTATATTATTTTAAACCTACTTATATGTGTAGTGCCTCCCCAAGTTTTACCCTTTAATTTCGGCGAAGAAGTTTATAATATGGGTGATTTGTTAAGTATTAATTGTGTTGTGCTTAAGGGTGATCTGCCTTTAAATATACGTTGGACTTTAAATTCTCAGAACATAGTGACGGGTGAGAATGGTTTTACGGTAGTACAATTAAATTCACGTACCAGCTATTTGAGTGTGGACTCTTTAGAGGCAAAGCATAGAGGCGCTTACAGTTGTATAGCGTTAAATTTAGCCGGTCAAGCTGAATATGCTGCTGAATTGCAGGTTAATGGTGGGTGCTTTGAGGCAAAATTAATTAAACTAACATACAACTAATCTTCTTATCCTATGGCTACAAACACAAATCTTATAACTTTAATTTTGACTAAAATTTCTTTGCATCAATAAGTAAATTAACAAATAATAATGACAATTTTGGTGTGGTTTTGAAAATGCTGAATAAGTTAAAAAAAATTTAAATTACTTTTATAAAAAGTGGTTTTCAATTACAAAAGAGTCCTTATCAAAATAAAAACAATTAAGTGAATTGTTATAAATTTTGTAATTTGCTTCAAATATTTAATAAAAACATCGTTTAGCTGAATTCATATCTTAAGCAATATGAAAGGTTTTATGAGAAAGTTAAGAACTGGTTTGCTTTTCAGCAAGATAAATTTTAATTTCTATAAAATATTGACATTAACCTTCTCATTGAAAAGTTCCTCCTCAGATAACGCCCTTTTCTTTCGGCGATGAGCCCCTCAATGTGGGCGATTGGTTTGGTGCCCAGTGTATGGTGGGTAAGGGTGATTTGCCAGTGGATATATACTGGACTTTGAATTCTCAACCAATTATAAATGGCGAAGAGGGCTTGACACTAATACGAATGAATCCGCGCACAAGTTCTTTGAATATAAATGCTTTAGAGGGTAAACATCGCGGCGTCTATCAGTGTATAGCGAATAATAAGGCTGGCTCCGCTATATATTCCACGGAATTGCATGTTAATGGTTAGCTGTGCTGGAAAATCTTACTTAATAAACAATATATCATTTAGATTTATCTTTTACGCAAGCTAATTTTTCGTTATAATTTTGAATTTGATATTTGTTTATTCTTTTTTCTAACAGTCCTCTTTCCCTTTTCTTGTAACTTTTCAAAAGCGGCTATAAAATTTTATTCTCCAAGTTAATATAAATGCCTGCTTTGGTCGCATTAAGCAGCATATTCCTAATGGAGTGTTTCGATTCTACGCAATAGATTATTTTTTTGGATTGCATAAATTTTTTTTCTATATTAATAGAAATTTCCCTTCAAAATCAAATTTTACTCTGTGAAACCATTGAGCAGAGTTGAAGCTTGACGATAAGTTTAAAAACTAAAAATAAATGCAATCATAAGGATAAAAACTACGAAAATTGAATTTCTGACAAATGAAATGTAGCTGAATAGAGATTTTGCATTTATTTATATTTATACAATTTTATTTGTCAAAAATATCTCGCACTAACTTGCAGTTGATACAGCTGAATTGCAGCTGAATATGAATTTGTCTACTAATCGGATATGAAAATGTATTTTTGAGCAACTAGTATCTGATTTATCTAGCTGAATTCTTGCTGAATACTATTCCGACACATATTTTTCATGAAAATTTATCAGAACTCCTTTGTTTAAATTGTTTCAATTTTATTTGCCAAACATTTCTACATTATGTATGAAATTTTCGTAGCTGAATTACAGCTGAATTAATATTTCTGGAATAGCTGTATGCAAATTTTTTAAAATAATTAGTTTCTTGACATATTACATCCAATCGCTGCAGCTGAATTGTAGCTGAATTTTCTTTCGATCACCTTCTTTGCAGAATAATTTATTACCAGACATAAAAATTTATAAGCATTGATACATTTTTTTTTTTGGATCAGCTAAGGACAGATTTATGTAGCTGAATTACAGCTGAATAAACTTTTAAGACCTTTTTTCTATGCAAAATTTATTCGTAGCAGGGGTTTAGATTGAGTACGCCGTCCTAATTACCAATGGAGTCGTGCAAGAAAGCATCCCTGATGTATATTACAGCTGAATATACAAACATCTTTAATTTTTAGACATAAGGCATAAGCTGAATATAGATTCGTTAATACATTTTATTTTAATTGATATGTAAAATTTTTCTGGGATCCACTTATTTTTATTCAAATTAGCTGAATTGTATATTATATTATAAATAAAGTTTAAAAAATACATTATTGCAAAACTAAAACGGCCCAATTGCAGTTGTATAATGTATTGAAAAAATATCAGTATCTGCACAATATATGTCCAACTAGTCATTGTAATATATTGCGATATTATTATTGAAAAACTATAAAAAATAATATAACTGCCCGGAATATCTTTATTTAATGACCTTTGTTAAGATTGCTTAAATTCTGTTTCATCACAGTTCCTCCCCAAATAAGTCCTTTTGATTTTGGCGAAGAGGCCTTAAATCGTGGCGAAATTGCCAGCGTTACTTGTATGGTGCCAAAGGGTGATTTACCCCTGGATATATATTGGACTCTCAATTCGGCCCTAATTGTTAATGGCGAAAATGGTTTTAATCTTTTTAAGATGAATAAAAGAACTAGTTCATTGAATATAGACTCCTTGGAGGCGTTCCATCGTGGCACTTACAAATGTATAGCCAATAATTCAGCTGGATATGCAGAACATGTGACTGTGTTGGAAGTTAATGGTTATTAATTTTCAGTACTTTTGCGGTTTAGAGATTTTATTTTATTTATTTATTATTTATTTTTGCAAATTCCCTTCCCTAAGTCAAGCTGAATATACAAACTAATTAAAAACAAATATGCTCTAATTTAAACTTTCGAACTGGGTTAATCTTTAATTAATGGAATAATTTTTTAGAGAAAAAATTGTATTTCAATGGTGAAAAGTGTGTCGTACTGGGGTTTGAAATGGTGTAGATAAATTGATACAATTCCTAAAGGTGTAGTTGAATTAAAAATAACATATTCCTGAATCTTGATTTTACTTTTGACAGATAAATGAATGACTTGAACTATTATTTTTTAAACATAAACTATTATTAGTACCCCCTCAAATCAGTCCATTTGATTTCGGTGATGAAGCTTTAAACCGCGGCGAAGTAACCAGTGTTCCTTGTATTGTTACTAAAGGAGATTTACCCTTGGACATTTATTGGACTCTTAATTCAGCCTTAATAGTTAATGGTGAAAATGGCTTTAACCTTTTTAAAATGAACAAAAGAACTAGTTCATTAAATATAGATTCTTTGGAGGCTCATCATCGTGGTACCTATAAGTGTATAGCCAACAATTCAGCTGGTTATGCGGAACATGTTGCTGTGTTGGAAGTTAATGGTTAAAAATATTTAAATATTGTTTTTAGTTTTTTATTTGATTGCTTTATTTTATTATAAATATCCCATCCTTGCTCAGTTCACGAATTTTTCGAAAAAAAAAATGTATGCTGAATAAGATTTTTGCCAGCTGAATAAGAAATGTTGAAACTGATATTTTAGTCCGAACTTAATTTGCATTGATTTATAATATTATTGATTAGCTGAATTGTGTTTACAGTAGCTGAATAAGCTTAAACTCTATTTTATTTCTAAATGTACTTTGCCTTAGTTGCACCGCAAATTAGCCCTTTCGATTTCGGCGAAGAGGCCTTAAATCGCGGCGAGGTTACTAGTGTTAACTGCATTGTACCCAAAGGTGACCTACCTATGGATATTTATTGGACTCTAAACTCAGCGCTAATTGTTAATGGTGAAAATGGCTTTAATCTGTTTAAAATGAACAAAAGAACTAGTTCTTTGAGTATAGATTCTTTGGAAGCAAATCATCGCGGCACTTACAAATGTATTGCAAATAATTCAGCTGGCTACGCAGAGCATGTGGCTGTATTGGAAGTTAATGGTTAATTATATTATAAAAATTTATTAAATGTTTAAGTTAGGTTGTAGTTGCTCTTTAGTTGTGTTATGTTTTTAATTTTCTTTTTTGCCGTTTAATCCTCTAATTAATTAAAATCTTAAGAAAAAAGTTTAAAATTCTTAGTTTATCAAAGTATTAAAATATTATATGTTTATATAAAACATAGTCTGGCTGAATGGTGATTTTGTGTGTGACACAGCGCATTTATATATGAGATTCTTTTTCTTTGGCTGGTTGAATGGCACTAGTTTTCAGTTAAATTTTAATATAAAGTCTAGCTTGATACCAGTATTGTACCAATATGATAGGTAATGACGAAGCAATGAAATGTTTCAGCTATTAAGTTCTTATATTTTCTTTGTACAGTGACAAAACCAAAATATTGTTGCTGAATTACTTTTAGCCTTACTGAACAGTGTTTCAATTACCTAGTAGCTGAATTGGGTTATAATTTTCCTTAAATAGTCTAAAATTGTAAAAAGTATTTTTGAAATATAGCTGAATTATTGGAGCATGTAGTTCATTAATTTTTTTTATACGCTGAATTAAATTATTTTTGGCTTAAATATTTTTTAAGCAGCTGAATTGCACTTTCGGTTAAAAAATAATGAAATAGAAGAGTTATTTGAAATTGAATTGTAATATTCTTTCAAAAAAAATATTTTTGAAATAAAGCTAGCTGAATTATTAAGGGCCAATTTCACCAACTTATTTAAATATCAATTCATATTTAAATGTAATTTTTCTATACAAAAATTTACGAAAATCGATATTTAAATATGAATTGATATTTAAATAGAGTTGGTGAAATTGGCCGTAAGAGCTACCTCATTTATTCTTTTTGCATCCGCTGAATGAAATTATTTTTGTCTTAAATATTTTTTAAGAAGCTGAATTGCACTTTCGTTTAAAAAAAATAATAAAATAGAAGAGTTATTTGCAATTGAATTGTAATATTCTTTCAAATTTTTGAAATAAAGCTATCTGAATTATTAAGATCTATCTTATTTATTTTTTTTTTGTATCCGCTGAATTAAATTATTTTAGGACTCAAATGTTTTTTAAGCAGCTGAATTGCACTTTCGTTTAAAAATATAATTAAATAGATGAGTTATTTGGAATTGCACTATAGTTCTCTTTGATTTTTGTAAAATTGTACAAAATATTTTTGAAATATAACTAGCTGAATTATTAAGATCTATTTCACTTTCTTTTTTTCATGCGCTGAATTAAACTATCTTAGGACTTAAGTTTTTTTAAGCAGCTGAATTACACTTTCGTTTGAAAAATAATAAAAAAAAATATTTTATAACCTATTTTAATGCTAGCTGAATAGATAAATATTATTATATATAAAGCAATTTTAATAGTTAATCTTATAATCGTATTTAGTACCTCCTCAAATAAGTCCCTTTGGTTTTGGCGAGGAACCCTTAAATCGTGGCGAAGTGGCCAGTGTTGTATGTGTAGTACCGAAAGGTGATTTGCCTTTGGATATATATTGGACTTTAAATTCTGCTTTAATCGTCAGCGGAGAAAATGGTTTCAACATTTTCAAAATGAATAAACGCACGAGTTCTTTGAATATTGATGCCTTGGAAGCATTTCATCGTGGCACTTATAAGTGTTTAGCCAACAATTCAGCGGGTTATGCTGAATATGTAACTGTGTTGGAAGTTAATGGTTAATGTTAATAAAAATTAATATACGTACTAAAAATAGTAGTTTTAGTTTTATTTTTTTTTAATAAATTTATGTGAAATCCCTCCTTTTTCCACAAAATAAAGTACCGCCTCAAATACAAGCCTTTAATTTTGGTGATGAAATCGCTAATACTGGTGAAATGGCAGGAGCTTTCTGTATGGTTACGAAGGGTGATTTGCCCTTAGAAATACGTTGGACATTAAATTCAGCTCCTGTTATAACAGGAGAACATGGATTTTCCTTATCGCGCATGAATGCTCGTACCAGTTCCTTAAATATCGATTCCTTAGAAGCCCATCATCGCGGGTTATATAAATGTATAGCTTCGAATAGAGCTGGTTTTGATGAGTATACTGCTGAATTACAAGTTAATGGTTGGTTAACCATTATTAATTTTAAAAATATTATATCAATTAAATACGAAGTTTTTCATTTAATTTTTAATTTTCTTTCATTATTTTTTTTTTTTTATAATTTTCTTAAAACTCTTTAGTGCCTCCCCAAGTGTTACCTTTTAGTTTCGGTGAAGATGCTGCCGACGTGGGTGAAATTGCTAGTGCTAATTGTGTAGTACCTAAAGGTGATTTACCTTTAGAAATTCGTTGGTCTCTGAATTCAGCACCCATTATTAATGGTGAAAATGGTTTTAGTATTGTACGTTTAAACAAACGTACCAGTTCTTTGAATATCGATTCCTTAACGGCCTTCCATCGCGGTACTTATAAATGTATAGCTACGAATAAGGCTGGAACTAGCGAATATATAGCTGAATTACAGGTTAATGGTTGGTGGAATTTTCTCATATAAAATAAATAGTCGCTTAAACAAAACAACGTTTGCTTACATTGTCTGTATTTTTATTTGCCAAAATTGCTTTCTTTTAATTTCTGTGTATATTTATTGAATTTTACTGAAAAGGGACATATAAATGGTGCTGAATAAGGTGCTTTAAAGTGTGGCAACAAGCTAGTTGAGCTGTTTTATTTTCTGAAGCCAGGTTTCAGAAAATTTGCACTTGCGGAATAAATTTAGAGCTTAACGAAATTTATTACAAAACACATTTTTTTTTGCAAATCGAGCTATATGAAACAAAACTATTATTAATCAATAAGAAGTATACATTTAAAATTATATTCAGCTAAGCTGAATATCCGAAATTAAGTTTCAAAGCATTAGAAATTATCAGAAGATGAAATTAGTTTCTTTATTGGACAGGGTGCAAATTTGTTTAAAATTAAAAACAAGTTCGGAGTATTTATAAAACAAGTGTATTCAGCTAGCTGAATATATTCAACATGGGAAGAAATTAGTAGTAGTATTAATAATAATATTAATAATGTTTGGGCAACAGATCAATTAATACTTATAAAAATTATATTCAGCTGGGCTGAATATTATAAATAATAGGAAACCAATGCTATTGAAAGATTTATTCTGGGAGACTTAAGAATTCTAAAGAAAATAACATGTGCGATTTGATATCAGCCAATGTTGAATTACTTTAATTAATATACTACAACTTATTCGTTTATTAGTACCACCTCAAGTAATGCCATTTGTTTTTGGGGATGAGCCCTCCAATTACGGCGACAGCACCGCTGTTCAGTGCATGGTGTTTAAAGGTGACTTGCCACTACAATTGCACTGGACTTTGAATGGTCAACCCATAACAAATGAACACTCGGGCATCAGGATTATTAAAATGTCTCCTAAGCTAAGTTCTTTAAGTATTGATTCCATCAATGGTCATCATCGTGGCTTATTTAAATGTATCGCCACAAATGCAGCCGGAAGTGCAGAACAAGTGGCGGAATTGAGTGTTAATGGTAAAAGAAATGGAAAATGGAATACGATACAATCATAGATTTTTAGTATATGTTGTAAATTAAATTTAAATTTTTTGTTACATTTAATTTTATTTAATCCTGGAATAATCCTTATTATAACAGTTCGTTTTAATGATTAAATGTGAGCTGAATATGTTATTTTACATGTATGGTATTTAGAAGCTTCAATTTTAATGAAATTAATAGAACTTTTGTGAAGTATAACTGAAAAACATTTGCTGAATAAGAAAATTGTTTAGCTGAATTCAAAATAATTTTCTGAAATACTAAGTTATGTTTACTGTAATAAGCAGTTGCAAGACTATAATGCTGAATATAAATTTTTTAGCATACATAATCCAGCTGAATATGAAAATTGTTTAGCTGAATAAGTTAATAAATATAAAGGTTTGAATTTTCATATACAACTAGCTACGTTAAAAAATTCTTTGCCCAGCTGAATTAAAAAATATTGAAAATATTATTGAAAATTTTACAAAATTATTTAGACATAAATTTTCACACTTGAATATTAAGGTTTTTGAATATATACGCTAATTAAATACATTTTAGTACCTCCTCAAATTAAACCATTTTCGTTTGGTGATGAGGCCTCCAACTCGGGCGATTCGGTGGGTATCCAATGCTCCGTTTCTAAAGGCGATTTGCCCATCACAATCGAATGGTCTCTTAATAATGAAACTTTAAACAGTGGCGATGCGGAGATAGTGATCGGCCGCATGTCTTCGAAATCCAGCACTTTAAATATTGATTATATAACAGCTGATCATCGGGGCATGTACACTTGTAGGGCGAAAAATAAAGCGGGCGAAAGCTCTTACCAAGCAGAGCTTAAAGTTAATGGTTATAAAAATAAGAACTTAAAAAAAAAATACTTTTTGGTTGCTGTATTTTTTTATTACCTACAATATTACTTTTCTTTTCCCCCCCCAAAAGTCCTGCCTTCCATACATCCCTTTAGTTTTGACACAGAAGCCAATGAGGGCGATAGCGTGCAATTGACTTGTCATGTGGCCAAAGGAGACCTGCCTTTGAAAATCCGTTGGCTGCACAATGATTTGCCATTATTTTCGCATTTGGGTGTCTTAACAAGTAAGATAGGTGATCGTATTAGTTTGCTGACTATTGCAGCAGTGAAAGCTGCCAATGTAGGCAATTATACTTGCATGGCCAACAATAAAGCGGGCCAGAGTTCATTTACTTCTGAGTTATTTATAAATGGTGATTAAAATAAAAATAAATTTATGTTTGAAGTAATTTTAATTTCATTTGATTACTTTCTTTTTTTAATCCACACACAAATACACTGAGAGAATTTCAAAGTGAAAATTTTAAGAATGGCTGAATTCAAATATATTTTATACTTAAAGTTATAATTTAGATTTTTTCAATCAATTTAGTTCTACCCCAAATTATACCCTTCTCCTATGACGACATCATTAATACTGGTGATTCGGTGGATTTGTTTTGTCAAATACAAAAGGGTGATCGTCCCATTAAAATCCATTGGAGTTTTGAACGAAATTCAGACGATTTGCATTTCGGTCATCAACAACCACTCCTGCGCACAAATCGTATTAGCAGTAAATCTAGCATACTGTCCATACCGAATGCTACTCCTGCTCATACCGGAACGTATACATGTACAGTCAGCAATAATGCTGGTTATACCACTTACAGTACAAATTTAACAGTTAATGGTACATAAAAAGCTTCAACGTGAATTAAACTAAACGAGAATTCTAACTTAATATTTGTTATATTAAAGGCTTTGTGTTTTAAACAGTTTATAATTAACTCTGTATTTTTGTCTAAGTGTTAAAGCTTTTTCCATTAAAAACTAATAACTAAACATTTTCGTAAATTAAATAACAATTACATTATTTGCTTACATAATTAACATTTCTTCTATTCATTCACTCAAATAAAAAAAACCCTCATCTATCAACATTACACATATGTAGTACCACCACGCATAACGCCTTTTCAATTTGGTGAAGAGCCTTTGAACTTTGGTGAACCAGCTTCTTTGCAATGCACCATATCGGGTGGTGATTGGCCTATAAGTGTTGAATGGTTTTTTAATGGCTATCGCATACCAGCACATTTAGAAATTGCTACATCGAAATTTACTCGCCACACGCATGCTTTAGGTATTGAGAGTGTGACGGGTAATCATGCAGGCAACTACACTTGTGTGGCTAAAAATCAGGCTGGCAAAGCGACATTTACGGCAGCTTTAGTTGTGAATGGTGTGAAGAATATTATTTGAAAGAGTAGCTTAAAGAAGTTATTTATGTATTTTTAATTTATTTCCATTTTTTAGTTCCAATTGCCCCCAGTGCTCCCAATATATTTTTAGTGAGTGAGTTGAATTGAATTATGAAATTTTAATAGAACAATTTTATTCAACACAATTTTGTTGATTAGAAATTTATAAGCATATTTTTGAAAGTTTAATATTCTAACGTCCCTTTTCACAATGTATGATTAAGAGTTAACTTGAACTTTAACTAACAGTTCTTCATACAAAACTTGCTGTTAGCTTTTAATTGTACACTGTGATAAAGGGCCGTAAAAAGTACTCTCTGCGGAAAATCACTTTTTCTAAAAGTAATTCTCTTTCTAAGTAATTTTAAATAAAGTTTTTTTTTAAAGTTTTGTCAAAAAAAGTGACGTTTTGTCAAAAAGTACTTTCTCGAAAAGAGCTCTTTTCTCAAACGATATTCCAAAAAATGTTTTTTGATAAAAGATACTTTTGCCTTTTTGAAAAAGGTACTTTGTTAAAACGTTTCTTATTAAAAATGCAATTTTAAGAACTAATTTTATCCAAGAAGTAATTATACTTTTATAAATGAGATTTTTTCAAAAAGATACTTTTTTCAATAAGGTACTTTTTCAAAAAGATACTTTTTGCAATAAGGTACTTTTTTCAAAAAAATAATTTTTCAAAAAAGCAATTTTCTCAAAAAGGTAATTTTCTCAAAAATATACTTTTTTCAATAAGGTACATTTTTAAAAAAGGCACTTTTTCTAAAAAAAAGTACTTTCGTGACAAATGTACGTTTTCTTCTTCGGACAATAAGAAGTTCTTCTGACAATAAGCACTTTTTCACAAGGTTCTTTTTTTAAAAAAAAAGTATTCTAAAAGTACTTTCCAGAAAATTGCTCTTATGTCACAGACTTTTCCAAAATATACTTTTTGATATTATGCAATTTTAAGAACTATTTTTTCCGAACATTAATGTTGTTTTTCAAAGTGTTTTTTTTTCAAAAAGCTAGATACTTTTTTGAAAAAATACGTTTTAAAAAAATGCCTTTTTTAAAACGTACTTTTCGGCTTTTTTAAAACATACTTTTGGCTTTCGGAAACGTACTTTTCTAAATAAAAAAATTAAAATTAATTTTGGAAAAGTAATTGGTACTTTTAGAGAAAGAAATTTACGTTTTTTATTTAATATATTGTACTTAATACCTTTGTGGACAAAAGTATTCCTACTTCTTAAAAGTGCACCTGATAATTGAAAAAATTATTTTTGTGGGAAAAGTACCTTTGTGGCGAAAACACTTTTTGTAGAAAGGAACCTTGTAAAAAATATGCACCTTTGACAAAAAAACTTTTGTCCAAAATCTGGGGTCGAATCGTCACATCCGTGAACGTACAACTAGTCACGTAAAAACACCATTTTCGGATTATGACATACGTGAACGTACTGAATTCCCATTCAGCTTATACGATTGACGTATCTCTTAACTCGTTTTCGTACGATTGCCGATACGATCACGGGTGTAACGATTTGAGCCATGCTTTCTCAAAAGTTCTGCTGACAATAAACACTTTTTCACAAGATTCCTCTGTAAAAAAAAGTATTTTTGCCACAGGTACTTTTCCAAAAACAATTTTGCCAAAAAAGAATTTTTTGAATCTTCAGGTACGTTTTTAATAAGTAGTAATACTTTTGTCCACAAAGATAATTTTTAAGCACAATATATTTAAAAAAACTTGAAAGTACTTCTTCTAAAAGTACTTTTCCAAAATTAATTTTTTTCATAAAAATTCCTTTTTTTTTTTTTTTTTTTTTTTTAATAGGACCAGCACTCAGGGGATAACCCCTACTCATGCAGTGCATTGTGCTAGAACTAGGAAAAAAAAACTAGTAGTTGATTGCACATACGAACAGTGCGACTAAAAAAGGAATTTTCTCTGTAATGCGTAGTGCGATGCATTGGCCAATCGACCACAAAAGGATCTGCTCTAAATGAGACACGTGTTGTACGTACATATGTGCGGGTGTCAGGAACAAGTTCCCTAATTTCATTAGAACACATTCCGTTGTAGTAACGATAGAACAATGAAATGCACCCCACATTGCGTCGATGCTCCAATGAATCAATAGAGATGGATACTCTACTGTCACCGATGAGCTTTTTCGCTCTCTCCTGTACGCGGTCGAGCAGCCCCAAAATAGACTTTGAAGCGCCGGCCCATACATGAGAGTTGTATTCCATTTTCGGACGGATATAGGTGGTATAAATAGTAAGGAGTGATGGGGTGAAATATTGTTTGCACCGTTTCAAAAAGCCGAGGCACTTGAATGCTTCTTTTGCAATTTGAAAAATGTGTTCAGTCCAACGAACATCACTGTATTTTCATGCCAAGAACATCAAGAGCATCTGATTCCTTAATATTTATACCCCCCATTGGTTACAGAGGCAACAGCATTTTCGGTCATACGTCTGTGTGTAACCATGAAACATTGGGTCTTACGGGCGTTAAAGTCGACCCTGTTCACATGGCCCCATTCAGAAATTTTTTCTAAATCATAGTTTAAAGTCTCATTCATTATTTGACGCATGGCCTCAACCTGCGGCAGACTAGGTCTATTGCTGAATGAGAAAGAATGGCAAATGCTGCTGTCGTCCGCAGAAGAGTAGATAGGGTTGAAAGTTTTACATAGAAGGTCGTTTATGAAGATAAGGAATAGAGTTGGCGAAAGAACGGAACCTTGCGGTACCCCTGAATTTAACTTGAATTTGAACTTTTGGTTACTTCGCCAAATACTGAATGCTTCCTCTCTAGATCTGACTGCGTTTTTGCATGTCTGATTAAACCATAGTTTCTCTTTGGGCTTAATCGGAATTTTTTTTGATGGTAAAGGGTGTTTTTTTTAGAGGTATAGAACTTCGAATTGAAATAAAGCACAAGAAAATCATTTTAATGTCCATCAATTTGGCTTTATTGGAAGGATAATTTTATGCCATTAATGTTTAAATATGATTTTGGGCATGTGGCCGCCGCGGCTGGCTCGAATAAAGCCAATTCTACAGGTCCAATTTTCAACCACTTTTTCGAGCATATGGGGCCGTATGTTGGCAATAACGCCACGAATGTTGGCTTCCAAGTCCCCTAACGTTTCTGGTTTGTTGGCGTAGACGAGCGACTTCACATATCCCCAAAGAAAATAATCCAATGGTGTCAAATCACACGATCTTGGTGGCCAATTGACAGGTCCATTCCGCGAAATTATGCGCTCATCGAATGTTTCCTTCAATAAATCGATTGTGACGTGCGCTGTGTGGCATGTAGCGCCGTCTTGTTGGAACCACAACTCATCCACATTCATGCCATCCAATTCGGGAACAAAATAGTCGGTTATCATGGCTCTATACCGGTCTCCATTAACGGTAACTGACTCTCCAGCATTATTTCGGAAGAAGTATGGCCCAATGACTCCACCAGCCCATAGAGCACACCAAACAGTCAGTTTTTGTGGATGTAATGGCGTCTCAAGGGTCTCATGTGGATTCTCTTCACTCCAAATGCGGCAATTTTGCTTGTTGACGTAGTCATTCAACCAAAAATGAGCCTCATCACTGAACAAAATTTTGCGATGAAAATCAGCATCGAGATCAATCTCATTTTCGGCCCATACACCAAAATCACGACGCATTGCATGGTCTCGCGGCTTTAATTCTTGCACAAGCTGGATCTTGTAAGGTCGCAAGCCAAGATATTTGCGCAAAATCTTCCTTAAAGTTGATGGACAAAGCTCCAATTTCTGTGCACGGTGGCGAATCGATTCATTCGGGTCCTCTTCAACACTTTGCTCTACAGCGGCAATTGTTTCTTCGGTGCGCACTGTTCGACGTCTCTGCGGATGCGTATTATCACATAGAGTAAAC
The DNA here is from genome assembly GCA_949987645.1 of Tachina grossa. NCBI lineage: Eukaryota > Metazoa > Arthropoda > Insecta > Diptera > Tachinidae > Tachina > Tachina grossa. Next base: position 142,850,675 of record OX465278.1, read on the forward strand.
GTAGTGCGAAAACGATCCATGGTAAACCGAATTAATTGCTCTGATGGACGATTATGTCGACCATAAAATGGACGGAGCTTGCGGTAAACTTCGCGAACTGAACCATTATTTTCGAAATGAATTTACACGATTTGCAAGCGTTGTTCTTTTGTCAACCGGTTCATGATAAAATGGCAAACCAAACTAAATATTAATCACTTGACAGCTGACAAAATGACCGCCAGTTAAAAAAGTGATGCCAACTTAAAGTTCTATACCTCAATAAAAAACACCCTTTATGAAAGCTTTCATGCCCATCAAAATTATACTTTCGACCATTTTGGCCATGGCATTGACATCATTGTCTAGGAAACATAGCTTCCAATTAAAATGCCGAAAAAATTCGTTGAGCTAAGCCCAACAAGCCTTTTCGTATATGTATTTAAGTCGTTTCGTAGCTGTAGGTGAAACGCTATGAAGTGCTGAGAACGAAAAGGAGGCCGAAATGGTACAGTGATCTGAATTGCCGAGAGGTGCATTAACACTTACTTCATACTTATCAGGGTGTGAAGTGAGAAAGAGGTCGAGCGTATTTTGTTGGTGCCCTTCAACATACGGAATGTGTGTTGGTTTATTCACAAGTTGCACTAGGTGGTTATGCGCTGCGAATAACTCAACATATTGGCCTTCCGTAGTTGTACGGCTCGAATGGCGAAGCCAAGTTGAATTGTGAACATTGAAATCACCAGCAATAACGATTTCCATCTTCGGACAACTCTCTAGGATCTTCGATATGGAGTCAGAAATGGCATCGAAGCCGGAAATGGTAGTATCGCTTTCTGCGTTTGGACTTCTGTAGACAAATCCGAAATGCAAACAGTGTGCCCTGATTTGGAACTTAACCCAGAGACAGCTAAATTCAGCATCAGATATGCCTAGTGATTGCTGGCATTGGTACACAACTGTATTGCGAACATTGCAAGTCCATGATGAAAGTTAAAATGCGATAGAAGTTGATAACCAGGTATCTGAAAATCCTGTGGATCAGCATTCTCAGATACCTGGGTCTCACATAAGGCGAAAACATCCGGTCGATGGAGACAAATGTGTGCATATACAGAGAAAAAATTCGATCTTAGGCCCCGTATGTTGCAGAAGTCAATTTTGAATTTGTCAGACATAGCAACGTGAGAAAATTCAAATCAAATGTTTAAATCTTTAAATGTTTAATCTGCGGTATTGAATCCAGTCACGTTAACCACTGTTTTATTGATGACTGCTTAGTGATCAGTGTTATACCTTCATCACTAAACAGTCCACCAGCAGCTAACGGAAAGGCGTCAGTACCACAGAGTTAGATTGCGTTAGGATATGAGGGGGAATGGGAGAGGAAAACACAATGACTTAAAAAGGTTATAAAAGCCCTTTTCTGGTCATCCCAGCGGAAAAGGTATTATTTTTAATTTACTATTTAGAATATTAGTTTTCCAAAAGGTAATTTTTAAAAAAAAAACTTACTATTTACAAAAAAAAAAAAAACTTTTCCAAAATACATATTTTCCAAAAGGGTATTTTTTCAAAAGCCAAAAAGTACGTTTTAAAAATAAATTTAAGAGATACTTTTTTTTTAATTTACTTTAAAGAAAACACTTTTTCAAAGTACATACAAAAGCCAAAAAGTACGTTTTAAAAATAAATTTAAGAGATACTTTTTTTTTAATTTACTTTAAAGAAAACACTTTTTCAAAGTACATTTTCTCCAAAAGTAACTTTTTTGGAAGCCAAAAAGTACGCTTTAAGAAAATAAAAGATAATTTTCTTCAAAACAGATTGTATTTTTTTCAAAAATAATTGTATAAATAGATGTTTTTGTCTTTACTTTTCTAATATTTTTTTTTCTAATATAACTTTTTTCTTAAGAAAAGTAGTTTTTTCCAAAATGTATTTTTTTTTTCGAAAAATTTCTATTTAGAAAATCAATTTTTAAAAAAGTACTTTTTACAAAAAAGGTTTTTTTATGTACTTTTCAACGCCACAAAGTACTTTTAAAAAAAATTCAAGTTACTTGACAAAAAGTACTCTTGCTTAAAAAATGCTCTTTACCAAAGAGTTTCTCAGCTGAATATTTTACAGCGATAATTTTTTGTTTTAAACAGCTGCAAAACAAGCGAAGACTCTAAATTCAGTTTTATTTTTTATTTATGTGCTTTTCATAAAATATATTTTAGGTTTATTACAGGTTTATTTAACAAATTTCCCATAGAAATATGTCAAATAAGCACTTAATAAACCTGAAGTATTTTTGATTATCAACGAAACTTTTTAATTAATAAAATTTTTGAACAAAATTTAATCGACTCAATTAAATTTTAAACGACACTTTTAATTAATAAAATTTTTGAACAAAAGTTTAATAGAATCAATTAAATTTTTATTCGATTTTTGCTTTTTTTTTGAACTAAAAGCATTTTATAATGGAGAATTATTTTTTCTGCCTAGGTATATATAAGTAATTCAAAATATATATGTATATATGTATATTGAACATAATTATTTATCTTAATTTATATGCCATGAAGTTTCCCCCAAAATCGCACCATTCGATTTTGGTGAGGAACCTTTAAACTACGGCGAACCCGCTTCGGTACAGTGCACCATTCTGGGTGGTGATTTGCCCATAAATGTGACTTGGCTTTTAAATGGCAAAGCCATAGACAGTTTCCATGATATATCTCTGTCGCGTATTGGCAAAAGAGTAAATGTCTTGACCATCGAATCGGTGGCAGCACATCATGCTGGCAATTATTCCTGTCGTGCCCAAAATAAGGCAGGACTTACCGAACATTATGCTCGTTTAATTGTTAATGGTTTGTTTATGATTTAATACAAAAAATATTAATTTACATTTTATTTCTATTATTTTAATTTTCTCCCCGTCCCCTGTCTTTTGCAATTCCTCCTTCATTCATTCATTGCCTTGTATAAAGTTCCACCCAAAATTACCCCATTTTCATTCGGTGACGAGCCTTTAAATTTTGGTGAACCCGTAACGGTACATTGTACAATATCTGGTGGCGATTTACCCGTCTCTGTTATGTGGACACTTAATAGGCATCCTCTAATGCCGGATTTGGACATTTTAACTGAAAAGCGTGGTAAACGCATCAATAATTTAATGATTGATGCCATCGAGGCCAAACATGCCGGCGTTTACACGTGTATTGCTAACAATGCAGCTGGGAGAACAGAACACTCAGCTGAATTGGTGGTAAATGGTTAGTGGCGATGAATTAAGTTTAGAGATATTTTTTTAACAGTATTTCATATCTTCAGTTATTTTCCTTTATAATTTGCTTTATAATATATTCCATTTAACTTCCAGAGTAGCTAGAACTTTAGAAATTATAATGTTATTGAAAAGTTGGTTGGTTTTTCTGAGTGCTGGGCTCCATATTATGTATGCATATGTGAAAATGTTTTTTTTTACGCTCAGTATTATTTATTTATTTTTATAATATTTATATACATACATATATTTAGTGCCTCCAAAAATTAATTACTTCTCCTTCGGTAATGATGAACCCATGAGTTATGGCGAATTTATTAATGTTCAATGCATCATATCGGGCGGAGATTTGCCCGTTAATATCTCTTGGATCTTAAATGGTAAACCATTTGAGGATTATTTGGAAATCTATACCACTAAACGGGGTAAACGTATCAACGAATTAACCATAGAATCAGTGGCTGCGAAACACGTAGGAAATTATTCTTGTATAGCGGAAAATAAAGCTGGTCGTGTTAATTATACAGCTGAATTAAAAGTTAATGGTTGGTGTATCTGTGATTTAGTTAAATATTTTGATTTAATTTGTAATCTATTTTATTACTTTTCATTTTACAAAATCTCCTAATCCCTTAAAAATATTCAAAACCTTAAAGTTTACAAGAACTCCTACAATATTTACTAGCAGTTTATTAAAAATACTTAAAAGGAAAAAATAACTTTTTCAAAAAGTATCTTTTTTAAAGAGTAATTTTTTCCCAAATTACATTTAACAAAATGATCTTACAAATAGTACTTTTTAAAAAAGTACTCTTCTCAAAAAGTACCACTTTCAAAAATTACCGTATAAAAGTAATTTTTGTGAAATTTAAATCTAAAAAAGTACCTTTGAGAAAAGGGACCTCTAAAAAGTACTTTTTGAAAAATTTGTATTTAAAAAAATACATTTTTCAAAAATTACATAAAAAAGGAATTAAAAAAATTAATTTAAAAAAGTACCTATGAGAAAAAGTACCCTTTTTCAAAAAGTACCTATTTCAAAAATTGCTTCAACATGAATGTTTTGAAAAATTTGTGTATATGAAAAGTACCTTTGAGAAAAAGTACCTCTTTCAAAAACTATCTTAAAAAGTACTTTTTCAAAAAAGGGTACGGTTTCTAACCTTTTTCAAAAATTATGTATGCATGTATCTTTTATAAAAGTACATTGCTTAGAAGAACTTTTTAAAAATTACCTTTGAGAAAACTACGCTTTAAAAAATCACCTTTTAAAAAAATATATATACGACTATATACATCGTATCTTTCAAAAAGTGCCTTGCTAAAAAAATATAAAACATTCTTTTAAAAAGTACATTTCTCAAAAAAAAAAACGAATATATATATATATATATATATATATATATATATATATATATATATATATATATATATATATATATATATAACATATCTTTTAAAAAGTGTCTTTAAAACAGGTACTTTTTGTAAATTACATGTTCATAAAACATTATTTAGCGGAAAGTACTCGTAATTTTGAGAGAAAGTAAATTTTTAATTTTTTTTCACTACCTTATCAAAAAGTACCATTTAAAAACTACTTTTAAGAAAAGTGTATTTTAAAAAAATACGTCCAGAAAAAGGGCCTTTTAAAAACGTCCTTTAAAATATCACCTTTAAAAAAATACCTCTTAAAAGACAGTCCCTGTGAGAAAAGGTATTTTTGAAGAAACGATCTTTTTAACAAAAGTACATTTAAACAGTACCTCTGAAAATAAATAACTTAAAAAGTACATTTCAAAAAACCTCTAAAAAGGATATTTTTTACAAACTGCCCCTTAAATCAAGTGCCTTTACTTTTTTAAAAACCAAACTTTTTTCAAAATCGGATATTTTACATACATACATTTAAAAAAATAGATTTCCTAAAAAGTACTTTCCTAAAAAGTACATTACAGGAAAAGTACCTTTCACAAAAAGTTTTAATTACAAAAAGCTCCTTTCATAAAAAGTACTTTTTGAATGAAGTACCTTTTGAATGAAGTACCTTTTGAAAAAAATACCCTTTGAAAAAAATACCTTTTTAAAAAATACCTTTTGCAAAAAGTACCTTTCGAAATAAGTCCCTTTTAAAAATAACCTTTAAAAAAATTTTTGAAAAAAGTACCTTTTGAAATAAGCACCTTTTGAAAAAGTACCTTTTGAAATAAGTACCTTTTAAAAAAGTACATATTGAAAAAAGAACCTTTTGAAAATATTACCTTTTCAAAAAAAGTTTCTTTTCAAAAAAAAATTTCTTTTAAAAAAAATTACCTTTTAAAAAAGTACCTTAGAAAAAAATTACCTATTGAAAAAAGTACCTTTCGAAAAAAATACCTTTCGAAAAAAATACCTTTTGAAAAAACTACCTTTTAATAAAATAGTTTTTAAGAAAGTTCCTTTCAGAAAGAATATCTTTTGAAAAGTGTTTTTTGAAATAAACGATCTCATATTCTTAACAAACTCGGAATCTCTGGGATATGTATTATTTTACCATTTATCTGATTAGCGACGTTATCATATTTTGGATCTAAAAGGCTTTTGCTACCCCTTTACAGCGGTTTTGTATTTACTAAATTTGTAAAAAAAAAAATCAAAAAATTTTAGTGCCTCCCAAAATGAATCAATTTACATTTGGGGACGAGCCCATGAGCAATGGAGAATTTATCAATGTGGGCTGTATTATATCCGGAGGCGATATGCCCGTCAATATAACCTGGCTGCTAAATGGCAAACCTTTTGAGGAATACTTAGAGATCTATACCACCAAACGTGGTAAACGTATTTTAGAATTAACAATAGAATCCGTGGCTGCCAAGCATATGGGAAATTATGCTTGTGTGGCAGAGAATGCAGCTGGCCGTGTCAATTACACGGCCGAGTTAAAAGTTAATGGTGTGTTTATTTTTAAGTTAAAGTAATTTTTATATTTTTTTCCTTCTTATTTTTGCTAAAACAAACCCATCCCCCCAAAAAAACCCTATAGTACCGCCCAAAGTAGCTCATTTTGATTTTGGTAATGAGCCGGCCAATTTTGGTGAATCGGCTAGTGTTCAATGTTTGGTGACATCGGGTGATTTTCCAGTGACATTTGCTTGGTTATTCAATGGCCGCCAGATATCGGATGAAGTTTATGATGTGTCAATGGTAAAGTTGGGTAAAAAAATCAGTGCTCTTTCAATAGACATAGTGAGAGCTCATCATGCCGGCAATTATACTTGCGTAGCTGCCAATAAGGCAACATCGGTTAATCATACCGCTGAACTGATAGTGAATGGTAGTTTATAAGTATATATATTTAAATATATATTGGAAAAATTTAATTATTGTTTTTAAGTTAATTTTTATCTTTATGTTTCATTTAAAATTTTCGTAATTTTTCTAGTCCCACCCAAAATTGCTGCCTTTGATTTTGGCGATCATGCGGTGAATTTTGAGGAATCCGTTTCTGTGAATTGTTTGATTTATTTGGGTGATTTACCCATGGACATTTATTGGCTGTTTAATGGTGAGCCCATTAATGCCTACACTGGTATCTCTGTAGTTAAGGGTGGCAAGAAGGCCAGCATTTTGACTATAGACTCGGTGCATGGCGGTCATGCTGGCAATTATACTTGCAAGGCTCGCAATGATGCAGATGCAGCTGAATATACAGCTGAATTAGTGGTTAATGGTAGAGATAAAAATAACTTAATATTTTTTAGTTTTCTTTTAATTTTATTGGCGATTTTTTTTGTATTTTGTTTTTTTATCCCAGCCTTCACAAATAAAACAAAATTAATTATTATTATTAACACTGTAAAACACAGCAAAAATTACAGGGCCTTAATGACTGATGTTGGCACAGCAGACAAAAAAATAAAATTACGTTTTGAAAGTTTAAAACACATTGGTTGTGTGGTTGGGAAAGCATGAAATCCTAGCAATTTAGATTATATATAATCCTTTCTCTTTTCTTCATATGGGCCTTTTTTTGTCCCTCTCAAGAAAGGGTACCCTTAAACGGGACTATGACGACCCCAAATGCAATACAAAAATATTCGCAATAAAATTAAGTATTAACCCTTTTAGACACGATAAGTTTACTTTACAAAGCCTTAATTCAGCTGTGTGAAAGACAGAGCCACAAATACTCTCTCTTTATGTCTATCTCCCAGCTGAATTAAGACTTTGCAAAGTAAACTTTCCGTGTGTAAAAGGGGTATATGCAAGATATTTGTCTGCAAAGAAATCGGTGGCAAAAAAATTTTGCTATTTTTTTTTTAGAAAAGAACACGGCATTTGTTTTTTTTTCGGATAAACATATTTTATTAAGAAAGTGCTGCCCCTTATATACAGCATACTAACACTTAACAAATTTATATATATATATAAGACTGTATTTATTTATTTTTTAATCCTTAGCTCCCCCTAAAATTGTACCCTTTGATTTTGGTGATATACCCGCCAATTTCGAAGATTCTGTATCAATAAATTGCTTAATCTCCTCCGGTGATATGCCCATCGACATTGAGTGGTTATTTAATAGTGAACCGGTCAACATATTTGCTGGTGTGTCCGTCATGAGAGGGGGCAAACGTACCAGTTTATTGACCATAGACTCCGTACATGCCGGCCATGCGGGCAATTATACATGTAAAGCTAAAAATCGTGCCGGTTTTGAAGCATATTCAGCGGAATTGATTGTCAATGGTGTTTAAAGACTTAATATAACTTATAATAATTATCTGGTTTTTTCTGTAGTTTTTAACTAATAATTTCCTTTTTCATTAACACTACACTCTCTCTCTCTCCCTCCCTATTTAAGTTCCCCCCAAAATAACACCCTTTGACTTTGGCGAAGAACCGGCCAATGTTGAAGATTCCGTGTCCATAACCTGCCTTATATCTTCCGGGGATTTACCCATAGACATAGAATGGTTATTTAATGATTATGGCATAAGTTCATATTCGGGTATACAAGTTATGAAGGGTGGCAAGCGCACCAGCATGTTGACCATTGATAATGTCAAGGCCCATCATGCTGGCAATTATACCTGCAAAGCCAAAAACTATGCGGCGGCCAATAATTTTACCACAGAGTTAATTGTTAATGGTATTTGCTTTTTAAATTTAAGGAGATATTTAATAAGATTTATGTAGTTAATGTTTTCATTTTAAGTTTTTATTTAAAAAAAAAAAACATGTTTATTTTTGTGTTGTTGCAAAAAGTCCCTCCCAAAATAACTCCTTTTGATTTTGGCGAGGAGCCGGCCAATTTTGAAGAAACTGTTTCCATAAGCTGCATTATATCATCGGGTGATCAGCCCATAGACCTTGAATGGCTGTTCAATGATTATGGCATTAGTTCCTATTCGGGCATAACAGTGGTTAAGGGCGGCAAACGTAGCAGCATGTTGACTATAGACAGTGTACAGGGACGCCATGCCGGCAATTATACTTGCAAGGCTAAAAATCATGCTGCTGCCGTTAATCACACGGTTGAATTGATTGTTAATGGTAGTTTTTGTTTCTCTTAAATATTTTCATAAAATTTTAGCTGTTTTATTTTATTTTTCTTATATTTAATTAAATTTTTTTTAATTTAAGTCCCTCCCAAAATAACTCCTTTTTATTTTGGCGATGAACCTGCGAACTTTGAGGAAACTGTGTCAGTCACCTGCATTATATCGCTGGGTGATCAGCCCATAGATATAGAATGGCTGTTTAACGATTATGGCATTAGTTCGTATTCGGGTATAACAGTTATGAAGGGTGGCAAACGCACCAGTCTGTTGACCATTGAAAATGTGAAGGCCCATCATGCCGGCAATTATACCTGCAAGGCTAAAAATCTTGCTGCCTCGATTAATTATACAGCAGCGTTAATTGTTAATGGTAGTTTGTTTATTAAAAAGGAAAAAATACTTAAATAATTTTTTTTTTAAATATAGAACACTATTTACTTGACGCTAAGTCTAATGCAAAGAATTTTTGTTTGTTGTTAAGCACGTGTAGACTTCAAACAAAAATTTCTTGAGAGAAGCTGACAAAAACTTCATACAAATGTTTATACAAAAATTCTCAAAATGTTATTGAGAATTAATTACATAAACAAACTTTAAGGCCTGAGATAAAAAAAATTAAATAAAAATATTTATTGTGTATTTAAAATTAGTTTTGCAAAGCTTTTTAGCTTATCATGTTTATGCTCGTAATTCTCATTAACATTATGAGAATTTTTCTATAAACATATGTATAAAGCTTTTTTTAAGCGTTTTTCAGGAGATTCTTGGTTTAATTCTACTGACTTTAAAAACTCTTCACCATAAATTATTTTATTATCATTTCTTGATTCTTTTATTTGTTCTTGTTTTTTTTCAACAAAACAAAAAGTTCCTCCCAAAATTACTCCCTTTGACTTTGGCGAAGAGCCGGTCAATTTTGAGGAAACTGTTTCAGTGACTTGCATTATATCGCTGGGTGATCAGCCCATAGATATAGAATGGCTGTTTAACGATTATGGCATTAGTTCGTATTCGGGTATAACGGTTATAAAAGGTGGCAAACGTACCAGTATTTTAACCATCGATAGCGTTAAGGCCCATCATGCCGGCAATTATACCTGCAAGGCCAAAAATTATGCTGCTGCTGTTAATTCTACGGCTGAATTAGTTGTTAATGGTAGTTTTAGAGTACATATTTTATTTTCTACATATAAACAATGGTTACAAACATTATGTTTCTTTAATCAATTTTGTTTCCCTTCCAAACAACAACCAGTACCTCCCAAAATTGCACCCTTTGACTTTGGCCTTGAGCCGGCCAATGTTGAGGATTCTGTATCTATAACCTGTCTCATATCGTCCGGCGATCAGCCCATAGACATAGAATGGCTGTTCAATGATTATGGCATTAGTTCCTACTCGGGTATGACTGTGGTTAAGGGTGGCAAACGTACCAGCATTTTAACCATAGACAATGTGAGTGCCCGTCATGCGGGCCACTACAGCTGTAAGGCTAAAAATCCTGCTGGCTCGGTGAATCACACCGCTGAATTGATAGTTAATGGTAGTTTAGTTTGAAGAATGTAATACTAGAAAATTTTAGTTGTGTTTTATATATCTAATTTTTTTTAATAATTTATTTATTTTTTAAGTTGCTCCCAAAATAGCCCATTTTGATTTTGGCCAAACTGCTGCCAATTTCGAAGATTCCGTTTCCGTTAATTGCCTGGTGTCATCGGGCGATTTGCCTTTAGACATTGAATGGCTTTTTAATGACAGTCCCATTAATTCATATTCGGGCATAAGCGTGTCCAAAATGGGCAAACGCTTAAGTGTTTTAATGATTGATGCGGTCAGTGCACGTCATGTGGGCAATTACACTTGCAAAGCTCGCAATTTATGGGCTTCTTCGACATATACCGCACAATTGGTAGTGAATGGTGATTATTTAAAGAAAAATAAAATAAATATTTGTGTAATTTCTTATTTTTATTTAAAACGCGTGTCAAAATGAATATGAATTTAAAAAGGTTTGTTGGTTCTTGCAATAAACACGTTTAATTGAAAAAATACCAAAAATCAATCAAAAATTTTATTAAGTCAATTAAACTTTTTGATTAAACTGAATTTTCAAACAAAATTTTAATTGGATCAATTACATTTTTAATTGATTTTTGTTTTTTTAATTAAACGTGTTTATTGCAGGGAAATTTTTTTTCCTGTGTGGCTTAGCACATCTAGATGCATTTCGTTGCTGCCTAAGCAAGTCAGCAGTAGACTTCAGCCAGAAACGCAAAAAGCGTATTTCGACTACGACAATTTAGTAATAGATTAAAGAATAGTTCAACAGTTTTTCTTTAATCTAGTATCAAACTGTCGTACCACGATAAGATAAATTGTTTGTTGTTTTTTGAAAAATTTCCTGGTGTAATATAAATAACTTTACCTTAGCATAGAAAGGCCCTAAACTCATTACTTTTTTGAAATCAAGAGTTTTGTATATTTCGGTAGAAGAACATCTAATGTATTGAAAAATGCAAATATCTCGATTTCAGAAAAATATTGAGTTAGGGCCTTTCTATATTAATTAAGGTAACGATATGTACTTGAAGTTATCTAATTCTCAATCATTTATTGGAAGTTTGTTTATAAGTATTGGGATTTTGTAAATTTTGCGCAATTGTAGTTAATGATTTGCTTAAGCAGCAACGAAATACATCTAGACGTGCTTAACAAACAACAAAAAAAAAAAACTTTTAAATACATATTTTTGTGATAAAAAATTTTGCTATTTATGTTTTTTTTTATATTAATTTCCAACCTATTAAAATTTACCTTGGCCATAAAAACACACGGCGACACAAAAAATATATTTATTCAACAAACAAAAAATATGCATGATTGCTTGTAAAGAGCTTTAAATTATTATAGTTAAGCTTTATTTTATTTTTAATTCAAGGCCTAGATTTTCTTATGCAGGACTTTTAATTCAGTTATTTCGATTGTTATTGATTTTTGGTTTCTTTTTCAATTAAAGATATTGGAGCAATCTTTTTTTCTATGTTCATTTTGCTAATACTATTGGTATTAGCAAAAAAAAAGTCCTATAATAAAATTCTTTAGAAAGCTTAGAAACCTAATACTTTTATATAAAAACTTTGAAAATATAATTGAGAATTAAGGCTCACTTAGCCGACTATAATGGAGTGTAACTGCAACGGTAGGAAACAGCTGATCGATATTGTTATGTGAAAAGTAATGTACAGAAGATAAGTACATTCCGATTACGTTACCTTACATCTCTATAACCATTTTCATTACTTTTCACATAACAATATGGATCAGCTGGTTCCTACCGTTGCAATTGCATTTCATTACAGTCGGCTAACTGAGTTTTTACTAAATATTAAAAAGTTTTAACAAAAATTAAAACATATTTCCTTCCACTTAATAGAAGTAATTGAATATTATAAAAAAAATCAATCGAAGATTTAATTAGAAATAAAACACATTTATAGTATTTTTCCAATTAAAAAAATTATGAGTGAATCAATTATTGACTCAATTCAATTAAGTTGAAAGAAAAACTTATTTTTTCTGTTTACAAAATCTGGGGTATAAACGTTCGCTTACGCTATAGAAAAATATAATAATATATTTCGATATCGAATGTTATGATCTCAAACTGAAAAAGCGTGAAGGAATCAACTCCTTATCGAAAGCGACGATCAGACAACCTCTGTTTATAACTGAACTTGGTATATCATTGATTTAATGTATCTGCCTTTAAATTATGATTTAACAGACTTTGTTTCAAATTATATTTAATTTAATTCCTGAAAGCATTTTAGTTGCTTTTCTTTTTATTATAATTAATTTGCTTTAACTGTAGTGAGCTTTCTGTAAAGTATGTATGTAAATAGCTTTCAAATAAATTTAACATTTAAAGGAAATAGTTTCTAAATTAAAGTTTACAGATACAAAGATTCATGAGACATTCATTGTTAAAGAAAACATTATATTTAATATCATAATCTCAACGTATTAAATTTTTATTATTATAATAAAATTTAGATCAAATTATGCTTATTAGGGGAAACATTACAAAACATATGTAAGTATACTGCCTTATTTAAAAAAATTATTAAAGCTTAATAAGAAAAATTTTGTATGAAAATATATATTATATACCTTTTATATAAAAGACTGAAAAATTATTGAGGCTTAAAAAAGGGTTTATAAAACAGATTTTCATCTAAATTTTTATTATTAAGCCTTTATAAAGCCGTCATATTATTTTTATAAATAAGGTAGATAATATTTACATGCCACATGTTCAATCACAATCACCCCTATGGTGAATAATAAGTGGAATTTCTTGTTCCCACGAAAATTTTTTATTCCCCTCGAAGGGAAAAATGCTATTGTGAATCTGTCATGACAAATTTTACCCGCTGTCAGTTTGCAGTGAATGTTAAAAACGAGAAAAAGATTTTTTTTTTAATTTAATTTAATTTTATTCATTCATAACACGAAAACCTAGCCTAGATTTTTAAATCTTAAAAATTAATTGAAAATCAAGCAAATTAAAGTTTTATAACAAGAAATGCACAGATTTTAGGTTTCAAATAAAATTTTATGATTATTTATTGACGTATTTTTGTAACCGTTTTTCGTCATAATCGGCTCTGTTCTGTAAACCGAATCGATTTGAAATCGTATAATAGATAATAGAAATATTTTTTTAGACTTTTTTTAATTTTTCTATTACATAGACTCTCAAATATCATATCTGAAAAAAGTTTATCGTGTATGATTTTAAACACATCTGCAGTATCATTATTAATTTTTTGAAAACGAGAAATTTACTCGGATTCGGTTTACAGAACAGGGCCGAATATTTTTGGCTAATATTCGAGGGTCATTATTATACTTAAGAATTTAATTTTTTTTATGCAGTCACCTACAGATTTTTGCTAAGCTACGAAAAATTTAACTTTTTTTCGGCCAATTAACACTTATACAATTTATATTTTAAATCAGTGCCGCCTAAAGTAGTACCCTTCGATTTTGGCAACGAACCCACAAACTTTGAAGACTCTGTTTCTGTCAACTGCTTAATTTCTTCGGGCGATATGCCGGTCAATATCACTTGGCTGCACAACAATGTGACCATGCAACCCTTTGGCACCGGCATAACCATATTGAAAAGTGGCAAGCGTGCCAGTGTCTTGACCATAGATGCAGTACATGCCGGGCATGTGGGCGAGTATGCATGTTTGGCGGAGAATAGGGCGGGCAAGGCTAATCATACCGCACACTTGAATGTCAATGGTGCAAAAATATACATAGTTTATAATAAGTTTTAGCAATAAGTTTTAGTTTGGTTATTAATTAAGTAAATTATTTCTATTCTCTCCCTCCCTTAACTCCCTGCAAAAAAAGTTCCTCCCAAAATAACACCTTTCGATTTCGGCGATGAACCGGCCAATTTTGGAGATTCGGTGACCGTGCAATGCACCATTTCCAAGGGTGATTTACCGGTCGATATTAATTGGCTGTTTAATGGTTATAATTTGAATGATTATCTGGGTGCTACAACATCAAAAATAGGCAAAAAGGTCAATGTTATGACCATAGACTCGGTGAGTGGCCTTAATGCGGGCAATTATACCTGCATTGCCCGCAACCTGGCCCAGACAACGGAGTACACCGCTCAGCTAATAGTTAATGGTTATAAATTCTTTATCAATTATTTAAAATATGTTATGTAATTTATGTAAACTTTTTAATGAAACTGCTTTGTTACTCGCTTTGATTATGTCTTTCTCATTATTGCTTTTTCCTTTCTACATCATTCCAAAGTACCTCCCAAAATCTCACCCTTTTCATCGGCCAGCACAGAAACTGTGCACTTAGATCAATATATAACTTACCAATGTACGATTACCGAGGGAGATTTACCTTTAAATATTTTATGGACTTTTAATAAACAACCTTTGGTAAATGAGGACAATCAGGATATTTTAATCTCTAAAATGGGTAGACGCAGCAGTGTTTTGACCATAGAAAGTGTTAAGGCGAAAAATGCGGGCAATTACACCTGCCAGGGTTCAAATAAGGCCGGCAAGGCCAGTTTTACCACACAGCTAAAAGTTATTGGTATTTTACAAATTAAAAATTCTAGACGCATATTGCTTGATTTTAAATACAAGTACATAAATGTTTTTGTTAATACATTTTTTTTTTATTTTTAATCCCATAACATCTTTTTTAGTTTTACCCCGCATTAGACCTTTTACCTTTGAAGAGGGCCCCGCCCAGACGGGACAATATTTAACTCTTTACTGTTCCGTTTCCTTTGGTGATCTGCCCTTGAATATATCCTGGCTCTTGAATGATCAAGTTGTTGCCGGGGACAATTTGGGCATAACGACCGCCATGGTTAATAAATATACTAGCGTTTTGACTATAGATTTGGTTGATGATCATCATGTGGGTAATTACACTTGCTTGGCGCGCAATCATGCCGGTTTAAAAACCTACACCACGGAGTTAAATGTTTATGGTTAGCTGAACGAAAATTTGTGTTGTTGCTCTATCTAATTGATTATTAATTTTAAATACTAAAAAGTAACTTTTTTCTTCTTTTTCTAATATGCTAAAAAAAAATCTATACACTGGATTGTTTTTGCTGCTGCCTCTTAATGGGTTATTTACAGTAGAAAAAAATTAAAGTAGAAATTGCATGATGAATATGAGTTGAAGTTGAAAATTGTGAAAATTTGGAATTTTTGCATGCAGAGCACAAACGATATATGTATGTGACGCGCAAAATAGAAAGGGACCTAAGAGTAAAAACCTGTTTTGTTCAGGAGAGCCATTTTAAAGATTTAAATACGTGTATCTTTGGTGTACCATCACTGAATAAAACGCGCATATCTCTGGGAGGGAACACTTTTGGGGCATGGAATCGGTCTCATTCGATGCTCAGATGTTGTCCACATCAAAAAAAAAAAAAAGTGAAAATTGATTTTTTTACCCTTAGGTCCCTTTCTCTATGCGCTGTCACATATATACATATATTCATATAATTTTAGCACAAAATATATTCAGTTTGCTTAAACCAAATACAGTACAACTTCGATAGTCCGCACATGCACCATTCCGGTCACTCCAGTAATTCGGACGCTTCTAAATTTCGGACAATTTAAAACTTTTACCTCCACAATCCGGAAAAAATTTTTTTATGCAAGAACAAAAACTGAAATCCAAGCAAAACATGCGAGTTAACGGGAATTTTTGTTTTGTTTTGTTATTCGTTACTTGATTTACATTTTTCACTGTTATTGCTTCAGTTTCGGTTCATTATTTCTCAAGCGTGTTTGTTTAATTCCATTCGAAGTGTCATATTTTTAAATAATAAACGCAAATATAAAATACTAACCTTGATAGTGTTATATTTTAAAATGTCTTGATGAGGGAAAAACTATTAGGCAGGTTGCCGAAAATTTCCATGTTCCTAAATCAACGATTTATGACATTAAAAAAAGTAGAAATGGATGCAAAAACAAAGATCTCTAATGCAGATGCAAAGATAGCATTTCCAATTTGCATTCAGTGGGCTGAGGAGAATAAGAGAGACTAGAGCAAAAGGCACAAATCAACCACCTCAACAAAGTTAGTCAGCACAAAATAACTTCGTCTTTTTATATATCAAAGTATGTATATATATATATATATATATATATATATATATATATATGTACATATGTATGTATGTATGTATGTATTTAAATCCCTTAGATTATTTTAATATTTTCAACTGCTATAGTCCGTAAAATTTGTTAATCCGAACGAGCCTAAAACTATATGTGTCCGGATTGTCGAAGTTGTATTGGGAAATATTTAGCCAAGAGAGAATTTAATTTTATCAAAAAAATATGCCCTTAATTATGAAAGTGAACTAAGTCATATTCATGTTTGCTTCGAAATCTATATATATATATATGTATATATATATATATATATATATATATATGTAAACCTGCTAAATCAACTTTTCATATGACATTTTAATGCCGTTAGAAAGAGAAAGAGGGGCCGTTAACAGTTTTTTGTCTCTCCTGTAAAATTTGCTGGAAGTGAGTTAGCAGGTTTACACTCTAAGCCGGCGATATATAAAAATTAATTCATTTTTCTATATTTGTGATTTGAACGGGCTAAAGTTCGTATCGCTTTTTAAGCCAAACTACATGTGATAATTATTAATGAACAAATAACACCAAAGTCTGTTGTAAATATTCTGACTAACAACACATAGTTGAACGGAACAGCCAGCCGTTTTCGAAGGCCACTAAACCTTCATCATCAGCGTTCTTTTGTGTTTGGTCCACTGTGTGTGGTGTCAGTTGATGTAGATTTCTGCTTTATATACTTAGCATTTTTCGGCGTAATTGTTGTTGTCTGGAGAAGAATATTATTAAAAAAAAAAAAAGGTTAAGAAAATTGCGCGGTACAGGGTAAAGCGGAAAAATATTTGTGCCTCTGGTATTTTTTAATTTTTTGGATAAGAATAATGTTTAAAGTCTACTAATTTTTCTTTCTGGATGCAAACGAAATCGCGGGAAAATGTTAGTATTAAATAAATCTTAAAAAAATTTAATAAATATAATATATATTTTTTATTTTGTTCAAATGTAATCTATTAAATATCTCGACCAACGAAATATATGACTCAGACCACTTTCATAATTAAGGGCACATAAATATTTGTGTGATTATATTTTTGACCTTTCTTGATCGATTTTATTAGAAAAAAATCATGCTCACACATATACATATATTATTTTACTATATCAAAAATAGCATAATAATAAATACAGAGCAAATGTGTAATACAATAAATTACGAAAATTAAAAATTTTTCGTGAAGAAATATTTTAGAGAATTGAAAACTTTTTCCATAGTTATTCATAAAAAAGAAAAAAAAAAGAAACAAATAAGTTATTTGCCGATTTCTTTTGTAGGATTTTACTGCTTGTAGAAAGAAAAGTTTAGTTCGACAATCAACGACGGCATTCCCAAAACTACTCGAACCAACGTATAGATGGCGGCAGTATGGTTAAAAATAGAAAAAAATGCGTTTTAAGTGCCCTGTAGACGATCAAATAAACCCGTCAATCAGTGCAAATGTGTGTGTGAGTGTAGTCTACTTCTCACTTAAAATGAGATGTCAATCACCATTTGTATTTTGACTTCATAGCGTTCGTAGCAAAGTGATATAAGCTTTTGTTCTTGCCCGCACGAACTTCTACTTCCTTAACAAGAATCATAAAGACACTGATATTGTTTTGTCAATCAGATTTCAAAACGCTCAAATAATCAGCCACGAATTTTTTTTTTTTTTTTGGAACTATGTGATTGAGGTGTTTATTTGATATTTTATATAGGGCTTTTGAAGTTTCAAGGCGCCACCATCTGCAGTTTCTTTTTTTGGAGTCATAAAAAATAGATGATCTCAGTGAATTCGTAAACATACTTTCATTTGAAAAGTCTCAGTCCAACAAATATTAAAAACGACGTAGCTTCTGCTCTGGATGAATCTGCTTCTTCGTGTAATACCATAATATATTGGCTGGCAGAGTTGAAACGAGGTGGTACGAGCTGCCAAAACGAAAATTGTAGTGGTCTCCACGTCAGAAACGGTTAAGAAATGTTAGGCATTTCAAAAAGTGTTTTACATCGCACATTGGCCGACTATTTGAACATAAGAAACCTGTGCGCAAAATGGGGAACAAAATTGCTCACTATAGAAGAATTTTTTGGTTCCTGGTGATTTTTTTTTTTTTTTTGAATTGACACATTTTTAAGTTTTACCGGTTTTTTTTTAAATTTTTTTTTTTTGGTTTTGGTGACTTTTTTTAGTTTTAGGGATTTTTGTTTTAGTTTGTAGCTTTTTTAATTTAGGCGATTTTTTTCGGTTTTTGGCGTTTTTTCATTTTTGTGCAACGCTTTTTTAGTTTTGGCATTTTTTTTTTCATTTTTGCGATTTGGTCGAATTTTGGCGATTTTTTTTTATTCTTTTACAATACATATTTTTAGTAATAGGGAAAGTTTTACATATTCTGTGAAAATCAGGTCCTTAGCTCTTTCGGTTCTCGAGGAAACAGCCTGTGACAGACAGATTTACAGACGAACAGACATCGTACCGTGAAAAACAATCAACTTGTTTTTAAATGCTCGAAACGCTTCATCAAGCAGCTTATGCGCTGGATTCAGGATTTTACTGCAATCTTCGATTGTTAGCATTTTAAGAAAATAGTCAAAATAGTCAGTTACTACAAATTGGTTATCGAGGCTATTGCATATCATTGGGAAAATTGTACTGGAATATGTTAAAATCTAACAAACTTTTTACCTAAATTTTTTTCATTTTTTCTTAGGGCAACTAATTTTGGGATAGCCCTCGTACATTGCCAATAATAACCAATATGTTCAGATTAGTCTCCTGCATAAGACATCTTATAAGAACTTTCAAGACATGAGGGATTTTTCAAATGTTTGCTAGAAATTTTTTTGAGTATTGTACGTATAAGAGTAAAGAAGAAAACACTTCGTGACGGAAGAATTTGTGATACTAGCTTCTTTCTACGCATAAGCGCGTGTAGAAACGTCATGCATGTATGTGTGTATGATCTTTTATTTTTCTGCGCACATGCAAAGGCACACACATGCATTAACATTAGTTGTATGCGGTTAATCACATAATAGCTTACCATCTACATATTACACACACACACACACTCAAACGTACAATATGAAAAATAACAAGCATACACTAATCAACAGTACTTCTTTTGAGTGTTTGTTACAAACAAGCTGTCTTGAGACATCGCTTCCCTCTAGTCAGCCTAGAAAGAATATGTATCTATGTCAATACTCTTTCTCCAGCGACAATTGCACTAGTTAAAATGTCGACAACTTTCCTTTTATGCACGAGTAAAGATTCGTTAGACACAACAGTTCTAGTGTATTTCTGGTAATATTGTCAATGAACGCGTCAATAGTTTGATTTTCTTCTTTATTATGCTCTGCAATAATATTAAATAAATATGTGCAGACGAGGTTCACAAAAATCTACTAGTGAATCCTTGGTTCAGATATTTCCATATGGTCGTAAAAAAACTACCTTCTCAATAGTGCTAACTAAAGTCTACTGGTAGATTTTCAATGACAAGCCTATGTTATATGTCAAATGGCGATTATATTGGCTGTGGTACACCTAGTCAGTAGCACTATCGACAATATCTAGAAAATCACTATAATTTTACTATTGACAAACGAGCGAGGAAATATCGATTTTATAGACTAGAGCTCCTAAAATTTACTAGTGAATCTTTGGTGTCAATGTATCCATGTGGTCCCAAAAGAACTATTTAGTCAGTAGTGCTACAGTCTAGTAGTGGATTTTCAATGACAAGCTAATTAATGTTAAATGTCAATAGATGATTACATTGGCTCCGGTACACTTGGTCAGTAGTACTGCTGACAATATCACAAGTAAATCACTACAATTTCACTATTCGCATTTTCTGATATACACATACACCAATACATCCATTGTGCTTTGTTTATAGTACGACAGCATTTATTATTGGTTTAGTATAATACATGCGACGTGAATACATTTAAAAATCATGACGTTTTTACATTTCAAGACTGTTTACGCAGCTCTCTGGTTCAGATGTTTATTGTCATTTTCAAAATAAGTTATCGAAAGAATTCATTTCTTCGTAAATCTTTCACTCATTAATTAAACAAATAACTTCCTTTAATATCTTACAAAAGTTTTGCCGAAAATTGCTCCCTTTACCACCGGGGCGGATGCATTCTATCCGGGTGATTATTTTACCCTACAATGTTCTATAATACACGGAGATCATCCTTTGCTAGTCTATTGGTATTTCAATCAGCAGAAGCTTAATGAAAGTCTGGCCTCGCATATGGGTATACAAATAGCGAAAATGGGTTCCAGAAGTTCAGTGTTGACCATAGAATCAGTAAAAGGTCAACATGCCGGCAATTATACTTGTTATGGAAAAAATTCTGCAGGCGTAACCAATTATACGGCGGCATTAATTGTTAATGGTATTAGAGATGTAACAAAAACTTTATCTTAGTATATACAAAAAAATAAAATATTAGAATATTGTTAGTTATTTTATTTGTTGCTTAAGTTGCATTGTATTGCTTTTTTATATGTATTTAAGTTCCCCCAAAGTTGACACCTTTACCCTCTAGTGTGGACAATCCTTTAGTTTTGGGTGATTATTTTCAATTGAACTGTGCGGTTTTACATGGTGATTCGCCCTACAATATAACCTGGTATTATAATGATGAGCCGGTTAATAATATGCCCGGCATAACTGTATTAATGCATAGTAAACGCAGCAGCTCTTTGAGTATTGAAAGCGTTTTAGCTGAGCATGTGGGAAAGTATTCATGTATTGGTGCCAATCGAGCGGGTTATTCCGAAGTATCGACCAATTTAACCATAAGGGGTTTGTGGTTTTTATATACATACATTGTATACAGATATATTTTTTTCTTCTTGTTCTTAAACACTTTACAATGCATCATGTATACTACACTTGTAATATCTTTTTTGTATTATTAGTTTAGAAAGGTTGAGGGCAACTAAATGTTTTTAATAAATTAAAATTGCAGCATAATTTTAGGGGTGTTGGCTTAATTAACTAATTGTAAATAAATGGCTTTTAAAAATCAAATTATTAGGCTTGCAGAAAAATTCATGTTAAAATCACTATATTTGTTAAAAAAAATTAACATAAATTTTACTTTCACTAAAATTTAGCGTGTGTTCGATTGTCGCTAATGCCTAAAAGTACATCAGCTTTTTAACATTTTTCTTGCATTTTCATCGAATTCACTAAATTGTTCTAAATGTTTAATAATACCTAAATGTTTTATGTATTTAAATAACAATTAGAACTGCCACAAATTGAACAGTTTCAATTTAATCCCAACGGTGTGAATGGCGGTCAAGCGGTACGTGTTATGTGTATGGTCACCTCGGGTGATTTACCCATTGATATATACTGGCTTAAAGATGGCCAGCCATTGTTACGTTCCATTTATCATAAAATAGATGAGTATACTTTGATATTGTCTCTGCGTCAGGCTAACATAGGAGATACAGGCAATTACACTTGTGTGGCCAGCAATAAGGCTGGAGAGGGCAGAAAATGGTCGACTTTAAAAGTCAAGGGTAAACCTTAAAGTGCTTATGTGAAAAAACAAAATATTTTTGTATTTTTTTTTTTTTTTTGTTCAATTAAAGTTTTGTTTCAGTTTTTGTTTTTAAGGTCCTTTAAATCAAAATACCTGGGAAGGTTAAAGCGGAAATCGTTGCCTTATCAATTAAACAATAAATCGATTTTTTTGGGACCGGTTGGTCACACTTTATTAATTTTCAATTATGACAGATAATAAAATAAATACTTTTGACAAGCCATTTTCTTGATACAGAGTTTGAAGACTCAACGTAGTGCTTTTAATCGGAAATGGCTAGTAGATTTTTTTTAGTTGAACTGATATTTTGTCATTAATTTTTCTAGTAACTTTTCAGAGGAAACTTTTGGTTTTTTTTAACTCTAGGAAATATAACAACAGCTACAAAATATTTCAAACTATTTAGGGAATCTTTTTTTAATAATTAATCGAATAAAAGCTATTTGTAACTACTTAAACATTTTTCCTTAAATATTCAAACAAAAGTTTACAAAGTCATTGAATTATTCGAATAAAAATTATTTAGACAATAATATTCGCCACAAAAATTACTCAAGCAAATGTTAAATGGATAATCAATTCGAAAAAATTCTTAATAGAAAATTTTTTATTCGAATAATTTTATTCGAACTTTTTATGTCAAACTGTGGAAAAAATATTTAAAATTAAATGCGGAATGTGATTTTGATGGAGTGCTTTTTATGGTAGTTGACTTTAATCGAATAATTTTATTCGAAAGAAAGTTATTTCCCCAATTATTCTACTAAAATTATGTAGTCCATTATAAATCATTTAATTAAAATATGAAAGATTATTCAAACTATTCAAATCAATAGTATTCGAATAATTTGTTTGAGATCATGAAAGTTTTCTAATCATATTAAAATATCTATAATAATATAAAAAATTAAAATGAAAAACTAGCAAATGGTGCAAAATTTTTCTTCCAATAAACACTATGCAAACAAAAATTTTTCGTATAAAAGGTATTTGTGCAAAAGAATTTCTTCTCCTAAATATCCGAACAAAAGTTTACAAGGTCAGTGAACTATTCGATTCAAAATTAGTCAGACAATAATTATTCGCACAAAAATAGCTCGAGCAAATGTTATATGGATAATCAATTCGAAAAATCTTAATAAAAAATATATTTTATTCGAATAATTTTATTCGAATTTTTTATGTACATACATATATTCATAAAATGTTGATATAAATATAAAAAAGAATATTTAGAATTTCATTTTGTTGAAAAGATTTTTTATGGTTATCAATTTTAGTCGAATAATTTTAATCGATTAAAAATTAACATTATTATTCTATTCTACTAAAATTATGCAATCGATTAAAAATGGCTCAGGAAGAACATTAAGATGATTCAAACTACATATTTAACTTAATATTATTCGAATAAGTTGTTATTGTTATGTGATTGAAATCATGAATGTATTATTTTCAAATCGAAATAATAATAAAACCATGCAAAAAAAATTTTCGAATAAATGAAATGTACATATGTATGTATATAAGCTATATGTATGTAGATATTTTGTTCCCATCAAAATTGTAAACCAAACGTTTACAAAGTCGTTAAATTATTCGATTACAAATTTTTTACTCAAAACTTATGGGTATAGCAAATGTTATTCGAATAATTGATTCGAAAAAATATTAAACAGAAAATTTTTTATTCGAATAATTTTATTCTATTAAGTCATGTAGATATTTACACACATACATAAGTTTTTTGGCAAAATATTTAAACAATTTTAAGAATAATTCTGTTAGCAAATATTTCATAGAAGTTAACTTTATTCGAATAATTTTATTCGATTAATTATATTCGAATAAAAATTTTTCCACCAATTTTACTCGACTAAAATTATCTAGTCAATTCTAAATCACTTAGGGAAAAAAGTAATATTAATAAAAATACTGAAGTATATATTATTCGAATAATTTCTTAATATTGTGTGATGGAGATCATGTGATTGAGGTTCTTTCTGATCACATTAAAAGATCTATAAAATAAATTTACTTTTGAGTTATATATATATATTTCTTGTAAGCGAGTTTTAAGGTTTTTATTTTCATAGGCCACTTAAAGTTGGTCCTTTAAATTTGTCAGTATATCGTTATATAGTGTTCTCAAAACCCTGATTATGAATCTAAAACTTTTATTTAATTTTTTTGCTTAGACGTTGATCAAGAAATTTTATGAAAGAAAATAATTAAAATACTTTAGGCTTTAATTGCCTAATTCACATCACTAAAGTGATATTTATATGCAATCAAGAATATATTTGTTTAATTATTTTTGTTTTTCATATAAATTCTTTGCCAAAGAAAAGCAAACAAGTGCAGGGGTCTAATCGTAGCTTTCGATAGCGAGCTGATTCGAACACGTTTTTTTAGTTTGAAATTATGGCGTTCGTTTTCAAAAAAAAAATGTAATGTAAGTACGATATCGAATGCTATAACCTCAAACTTAAAAAACGTGATCGGATCAGCCCGTTATCGAAAGCAGCAGTTAGACCCCAGACTTAACTTGCCTGGTCTTCCATAATTTTTTGAATTTGTATACAAAACAAATTTTCAAAAGAATGTTTTTATTTTCATGTAAAGTATCACTTTGTTGACATGATTTAGGCAATTAGGCCTTTATTGCTCTTGTCTATTTGTTTTTCTTGTTCTCTTCTATCACAAGTATTTATCAACTATTAAACATACTAATGTATAAAAAATTGTGAAACCTAAAAATTATCACAGAAAAACTAATTGTAAAAAGCAAAACAACCCAGCAAGCAAAAAATAAAACAGCTCAACATATGCATACTGATATTTCAATTGCCTCTCAAGAAAAAGCACTTACAGCACAGTCAAACACCAACACCTTGTAAAAAGCATTTGAAAATACACCAAACCCCAGCACTTTGACACAACTTGAAACACCAAAAACTAAAGCATTCATATCAAGCCACAGAAACTCACAAAAACTTATTCAAATTAAAACACATTAAATTTAAAATAAATCTTATGGCTTGGATTAAAAGGCTTTCTTTCAAATTTGTTTGATTTTATTATTATATTTTTTTTTTTTCATTTGTCTTTTTTTTTTTTTTTGTTTAAGTTTTGTGGCTTTAATATAATTTTTTTGTTGTATTTGAAACTAAAAAAATATTTTATAAACAGAATTCAGCTTTTCTTAAACCAGTGATATGAACTCATTATCCATGTTGTATAATTACAAAAATATAAATGTGCGCAGCAAATCTTGTAAAAACTACAAAACAAAATCACCCAGGACTTATCAAAACTAAAACGTATAATAATTATTCAAAATAATAAAATAGAAACTTTCTTACTTACAAACAGAGAAAACCAACAAATTTCATATAAATATTATATATATGCATATAATCATTGTAATGCAGCCTTAAAACTTACAACTGCAAAATACTCGTACATCAACTCGATTAAAGAAACTCCTCAAAGAACCTTTCAATTCATGTCCTCTTTCCTAACACTTCACAAACAAACAAACAAACAAACTCCTTACACCTTATTATCCTTACATCCCATTCATTTATCTGTTAAGTTTGTTTACAATTTTTATTTGTATATAAAATGAAGCAAGTTTTTTATTTAAAAAACAATGTTGAAGAGTGTTTGGAAATTGGCTTTCTTTCAATATAAAAATTAACTACACTTCAACACTTCGTTTTACGGCATGTTTAAAATAATTTTAACTCTTTCATTTCCTTAAATTTTCATTTCTTTTACACTCATACTCACACACACACACAAGCACACACAAAACTTCTCCTCTAACACACATTTATGTTGTCCTTTTATGCTTGAGTTTTTTAAACTAATAAATAAGCTTTTTTTGTTTGTAGTTTGGCTTTATAATTTCTATTAGTATGTAAGTATGTTTGCAAGAAAACAAAAGCTCAACAGCATTGATAGAAAAAAAGACTTAAGACACATACCTCCAGATTTCTCAATACAAACAAAACAAAAGATTTAAGCAACAAACTTGAGTTGAAGAAATCATTTGGGAGATTTAAAATAAAAATCATTGCTGTTCTGCATAAAAGGAAGAAAAAGATTAAATAAAATGGTTTTAAATTTCATTTTTTTTTTGCAATTGACAATTAACTTATTTCACACTTATTTTTCGATATAAATTTTTTGATTAAAAATTATTTTTAAATAATTTTTTTACGAAAATAAAAAATAATAATAATAAAAAATAGTTTTTTTAACAAAATGGAGTTATGACAACTACATCTTAATAATATCGAGCCATAACCGTTAAAAAAGCTTAAATGACACATTTTTTTTACTTCTTTTTTCAGAAAAAAAAAATTATTATTTGCGATCGTAAATACTCGATTTTTGTAAAAAAAATTAAGTTCCAAAATTATGTCGCTTAAGCTTTTTGGCGGTTACGGCACGATATTATATTAAAAATCGTAAAATATGTTATATGTTGGCCTAACCATTTTATAAAATCTTTTTTGTCCTTTGAGTCCTTAAGTCCTTCCGCAATATTTTCAATTGAACCGCATGCTCAAATACAAATATTATATTATCCTAATTAACTTATGAAGAATTTTGTCTTAACATATTTTTTTCTATTACTCTTCATCTAAACTCAATAAAATTAAACAGTACCACCAAGATGGATTTTGGAGCCCACCGACAAGGCATTTGCTCAAGGATCTGATGCCAAAGTTGAATGCAAAGCCGATGGTTTCCCTAAGCCTCAAGTGACATGGAAGAAAGCAGTAGGTATGTATAAAAAAAATAAGACTAACTATAGAAATTCTTATATAGAAATTCATAAAAAAAAAAATGGTAAAAGAATTTTTGGCCGTATTCTAAAAAAATATTTTATATTTTAAGTTTGCTTTAGTCAAAACTTGGAAATTTCGGAAAGTTTGTTTTAACATAGACAAGTTATTTTTTGGAGATCTTTGTGACACAATAGAGAAGCTAGGACGTGATTTTCGTAACAAAAATAATCGACGTTTTATAAGCCAAATTACATGTGATAATTATTAATGAACAAATAACACCAAAGTGAGTTGTAAATATTCTGACAACACATAGTTGAACGTAACAGCTAGCCGTTTTCGAAGGCTACTAAACCTTCATCATCAGCGTTCTTCTGTATTTGGTCCAAATCATAAATATAGAAACAAATTAAGTTCGAAAAATAATAATTAAATTAACAAAAATAATCGACATTAATACAGTTACAAATTTATTTTATTTGGTTTCTTGTAATTAAAAGCAGACTGCGAAAATAAAACAAACAAAATGTTGGATTTTGTTTTGTTTCGTTCTTTCAAGTGAGAGAAACAAAAACAAAACAAAAAGAATGATAACGATTGCTCTATTTGTTGTTGTATTTTCTTTGCACATGAGCACAAACCACAGAACGCAGCCGACCGGCTGTAAGCCGGCTAACAGCAGCCGCCGGCCACGAACAATACATTCATCGCAGTACACGATAATGGGAAATAAATAGAAACGTTTTGAAATATTTGAGGCGAATTCGACATAATCATAATTTTATTGCACTGTTATTTCACACATGAAATTTGTTTTATATAGCTAACCAGCACAGCTCTAAACGGGTGCCCTAAGACGGCAGTTTAAACTTTTTATATACATCGATTTTCGATTAAATTTTTCTTTTAAATTAATTAATTTGTAAACATATTTAAATTTTATTGAACTATAGTGAAAATTAATCAGAGAAAATTTCTTAATTAAGCTAAGTACAGTATTTTCAATTCTTGACTAAAATTTTTCAGCTGGTGGAAATGCCGATATTTTTCTTTGCCCCAGCTAAAAAGTCCTAGTTTAATTTTTCCTCACTTCTTTAGATTCGACTAAACTATTTTTTGAAGCTTTAGGTCTTTATTCATTTTTGATTTTCTAAACAAGAGAAAAATTTTTTTTATTTATTTAAATATTTATTATTATTATTAATAAAAAATATTTCAGGTTTATTAAGCGCTCGCTTACTTGACATATTTCTATGGGAAATTTGTCAAATAAACCAGTAATAAACCTAAAATATTTTTTATGAATTAGACTGTTTTTATTTGTATTGTTTTATTTTTTAGTTCGATATTTCGTTAACATACGGTTAAAAAAAATATTAAATAACGTTATTAATGTTTCAAAAAGCTTTAAAAAATATTTAAATTAAAAATATAGAAAAAAAGATCTTGTTTGGAAAATCGCATTAATGAATAAAAATATTTCATTCTATAAGAATTAAAAAAAACTGAACTTCAGTCCAATTAAAAAATTATCACTGATTATAATTAATTAATTTTGCCATTGACTTAAATAAACTTTTTATTGATTCTATCAAATTTTCAATCTCTACAACTAGTTATTAAATTCTTAAAAGCAAGTGTAATTAATTAGTTAATTGTTATTATTGAGTGGTTAAAGGATTTGATTATAAATTTTAATTGATTTAATTAATTTTTTTCAACTAATTTAATTACATTCATATTTATTATTTTCGCTTCCCTTCATTTTACAGGCAACAGCCCTGGTGAATACAAAGATTTGAAGAAGAACGACAACATTCGCGTGGAAGAAGGCACTCTACACATCGATAATATCCAAAAGACCAACGAAGGCTACTACTTGTGCGAGGCTATCAATGGCATTGGTTCTGGACTCTCGGCTGTCATAATGGTTAGTGTACAGGCACCACCCGAATTCACCGAAAAATTGCGGAATCAAACTGCTCGTCGCGGCGAACCAGCCGTCTTGCAATGCGAAGCTAAAGGCGAAAAACCCATTGGCATTTTATGGAACATGAACAACATGCGTTTGGATCCCAAGAACGACAATCGTTATACCATACGCGAAGAAATTCTCTCGACCGGTGTTATGTCTAGTCTTTCCATTAAGCGCACCGAACGTTCTGATTCCGCCCTCTTCACCTGTGTGGCCACAAATGCTTTTGGTTCTGATGATGCCAGCATTAATATGATTATACAGGAAGTGCCAGAAATGCCTTATGCCTTGAAAGTTTTGGATAAATCTGGTCGCTCGGTACAACTGAGTTGGGCCCAACCCTACGATGGCAACTCACCCATAACCCGTTATATTATCGAATTCAAACGCTCACGTGCTTCTTGGGATGAAATTGATCGTGTGATGGTGCCCGGTGATACCACAGAAGCTCAAGTACAAAAGCTCAATCCTGCCACTACTTACAATATACGCATTGTTGCTGAAAATACTATTGGTACCTCGCAGTCCTCGGAAGCTGTCACCATTATAACCGCCGAAGAAGCTCCCTCCGGCAAGCCACAAAATATTAAAGTTGAACCTGTTAATCAAACCACTCTGCGCGTCACCTGGAAACCACCAGCACGCTCGGAATGGAATGGTGAAATCTTGGGTTACTATGTGGGCTATAAACTATCGAACACCAATTCATCGTATGTCTTTGAGACTGTTAATTTCGTTACCGAGGAAGGCAAAGAACACAATTTGGAATTGAACAATTTACGTGTGTACACTCAGTATTCGGTTGTTATACAGGCGTTTAATAAGATCGGTGCTGGCCCCTTGTCCGACGAAGAGAAACAATTTACTGCTGAAGGCACACCCAGTCAACCACCCAGTGATACTTCCTGCACTACCTTGACCTCGCAAACAATACGCGTTAGCTGGGTTAGTCCACCCTTGGAATCGGCAAATGGTGTTATTAAGACCTACAAAGTCGTCTATGCGCCCAGTGAAGAGTGGTATGGTAAGTATATACCTAAGAAAATAATAGATTACACAAAAAGGGGTTTTAACTTCAAGATTTTTAGGGTTAGAAAGATATGAAGCTTTTTATATCTTGCCTAGAAGGAGTTTATTTTAAAGAACAATTTATCGATCGTTAAAAAAAATATTCAACAATTCAATAATATATTTTGGATAGCAAATACAATTTTACACAGCACACTTTACTGCAAGAAAAGTGGACTGTGTCGCACACTTTCTTATAGAAAAGTATAGTGTGTTACATACAGCACACTTTTTTTTTATAGAAAAGTAGACTGTGTCACACACATCATGCTTTGTGTCATACGAAGCACACCTTTCTTCTTATAGAAAAGTTGACTATGTCGTACACAACACACTTTTGATATAGAAAAGTCGACTGTGTCGCACACTGTACACTTTTCTTATAGAAAAGTCTGTCATATACAGCACACTTTTCTTATAGTTGACTATGTTACTCACAACGTATTTTTCTTATAGAAAAGTCAATTGAGTCGCACGATGTAGAACTCTTCTTATAGAAAAGTAGACCGTGTCACATACGGCAAACTTTTTTTTATAGAATTGTAGACTCTGTCACACAAATCACACTTTTCTTATAGGAAAGGCGTCTACTGCGGACACTTTAAATGTTCAAAGTTAGTGTATTTTTATGCAGACTACACCAATTTGTACTGATATTTAAAAAATCAAAATTAAAGGGTATTCTATCAGTTAGTGTAATTTTGACAACTTGCTGTTTCTTGGAAACTACAAAAGGCAAACGTGTGAGATTTTCAAAAACGCTTAGACTAAAAAATAACAAAATTAAAAAAATAACGAAAGGAAAAATCGACAAAATTAATAAATCGCTTAAATTAAAAAGTAGTACCAAAAATATAATGAGTCGCTGAAATGCAAAAAAATCATCAAAAGAAAAAAAATCGCAAAAAAACTAAAAAAATCGTCAATAAGAGAAAAACTTTCTAAAACGAAAAAAAGCGTCAAAACTAAAAAAAATCGCCTAAACTAAAATCATGTATGTATCGCAAAAAAAAATAAATAAAATAAAATCACCAGAAACCGTGAAACTCGTTAAAATGAAAAAAAAAACCCAAAACTAAAAAATCGCCAAAAACATAAAAAAAAAAAATCGTTGCGAAGGCACTTTACAGAAATTATTATTTTTTTTTTGCACTTGCACCCAATAAAAACTTCGTTTTTTTAACGAAAATTAATCATTTGCGATCGTAAATAGTCAAAAAATTAAGTTCCAAGATTACGTTGATTAAGCTTTTTTGGCGCGATATATATAATAGATTCTTTAGTTTCTAAAAACAATATACATATCGTCACCTTAAATGCAAACGGACGTAACTACACAAAAATTCGAAATCGAGTTTTTAATTGATTATGGTTCATTTTATCAAACTACATGTTCATTCAAATATTTAGACCTCTGCGATCAAAAATGACGTCTTTGTTAAAGAAATTCAAACGTACGTAATTACGAGTGCATATATTTTTTTATTGCAAGGAACGTAACTAACATAAAAGCTTAAAAATATATAAAAAGGAAATAAATTGTTAAAAACATATAAGTTACCATACTACAAGTAAATTTCGAAGACAATTTTCAAGAACATTTTATTACTATTGATTTTGAAACGTTTTTTGTTTCTCCTGTAAAAAATATAAAAGTGTAGTTACGTCCGTTTGCATTTTAGGTGACGATATATAAAAACAATTCTATTTAAAATATCTTTAGATGAAACCAAGCGCCACTACAAGAAGACTGCCTCTTCCGATACCGTTTTACATGGCTTAAAGAAATACACCAACTACACTATGCAAGTTTTAGCCACAACAGCCGGAGGAGATGGTGTACGCAGCATTGCCATACACTGCCAAACTGAACCAGATGGTAAATATGTTATTTAAAAAAAATGGAATTAATTAAAACTCAAATTTTTTCATTGCCCGCCCCTCTTTAAACAGTACCTGAAGCTCCCACCGATGTCAAGGCCCTCGTTATGGGTCATGCTGCCATTTTGGTATCATGGCGACCACCAGCACAACCTAATGGCATTATTCAACAGTACACTGTTTACACTAAAGTCGAAGGCGCCGAAGGAGAACCCAAAAGCCAAAAAATACCCCACTATCAAATGAGCTACGAGGCCACCGAATTGGAGAAGAACAAACCCTATGAATTCTGGGTCACGGCCAGCACAAATATTGGTGAAGGCCAGCCCTCAAAAAGTATTGTTGCCATGCCAAGCGATCAAGTTCCTGCTAAAATTGCCTCATTCGATGACACTTTCACTGCCACCTTTAAGGAAGACGCCAAAATGCCTTGTCTAGCCGTGGGCGCTCCACAGCCTGAAATTACTTGGAAAATTAAGGGAGTAGAATTTACTGGCAACGATCGCATGCGAGTTTTACCCGATGGTTCATTGCTGATCAAGTCCGTAAATAGACAAGATGCCGGCGATTATACTTGCCATGCGGAAAATTCAATTGCCAAAGATTCCATAACACACAAATTGATTGTGTTGGCTCCACCCATGTCGCCACAGGTGACCTTGTCTGCCACAACCACCGATTCGTTGACTGTCAAATTGAAGCCTCATGAGGGTGATACTGCTCCATTACACGGTTATACTTTGCATTACAAGCCAGGTAAGTTGATGAATAATAAAAGATAGGAAGAGAGTTGATATTTTTATAAAGTGCCCTGTAGACGATCAAATTGTTTCGTTAATCGGTTTATGTGTATGAGTGTCGCCTGGTTACGCTCAAAACGAGACATTCATATAAAAAAATGAAAACTTCAAATTGGTTTGAGATTTCAAGAGAAAGAAAAAACATACAAAAAGAATTAGAAACTGATGCCGTTTTCTTTTCTAAAAAAAGATGTTACATTCATCGCACTTTTCAATGAAAATTCGTATTAATTTTTTATTTTTTTTTTAATGGAGAGTTTATTAAAAATTGTTGTATCATCGCTTACGGACGTAAGTTTTTGCTTTAAACAAACACATCACTGCATTTTTCTCAATAAAAAGTTAAAAAATGTTGCACTTTTTCTACAAAAGAAAAGGGCATTAAAATGGGTAAACCCATACTTTAAAGCAGCTACGTCCAAATGCACATACTCTGATATTTGCACAGCTTTGAAAGGTCTTAAATTTGTTTTTGTTGCTTTGCAAAGTAAGAGCAAGCATTGTTGTAGCTGAGATCTGATTGGCTGTTGTCCGCTCGTCGGTGTGAAAGCACAAAAGCTTTTTTGTAAAAGTTTGCACATTGTGCATATGGTTTCGACGTTGCCAATCGTGCTTTAAGTTCTTTGCAGGTTTGCAGATATTCTGAACTCACAAAA
Organism: Tachina grossa; assembly: GCA_949987645.1. Taxonomy (NCBI): domain Eukaryota; kingdom Metazoa; phylum Arthropoda; class Insecta; order Diptera; family Tachinidae; genus Tachina; species Tachina grossa. The sequence goes on from OX465278.1 coordinate 142,883,961, forward strand.
CTTTTTGTTCTTTTGTGTTAATTTCCATTTCTAATAACATGAATTTTTTGAGTTCCTAAACTAGGGTTTCCAATTTCCCGGACTTTGGCAATTCCCGGGAATCAAGAAAAAAAAATGTTCTATTCCCGGGAATTCCCGGTAATTTTAAACACATATGACTTTAATTAAATGGCCTCAATAAAAAATATAGTTCTATATTTTAATATTTAAAAAAAAATTAAATTCACCTGCCGGTAGTTTAGCATGTCTATATACTTATTTCATTGGCGCTTGAACCAAATCATCAGTAGACCTTAACCACAAATTTCAAACAGTCACAAACCTCTTACTTTATGCATAGACATTCAAAAACTATATGAGAATTCATAAAATAATAATACTTTTGAAAATCACAAAAGAAAAAATAAGCCCAGCAGGCTTTTTTCTACATCCTTATTTTATGTACACTTCTGACAATATGCCAAATAGTGAATTTTCTTTAAAGTTCAATTAATGTTTTATTTTTCATTTAGCCTTGTAAATACTTTTATTGTTATCCAATGGATTTCTAATTGTATAAGGATGTAGAAAAGTAAAATGAGTTCTCCTGGATATAAATTATTTGCTGGGTTTTGTATCAGTTTCAAAGCCTGCTGGGCTCATTTTTTCTTTTGTGATTTTCAAAAGTATTATTATTTTATGAATTCTCATATAGTTTTTGAAAGTCTATGCATAAAGTAAGAGGTTTGTGACTGTTTGAAATTTGTGGTTAAGGTCTACTGATGATTTGGTTCAAGCGCCAATGAAATACGTATATAGACATGCTAAACTACCGGCAGGTGAATTTCAATTATTTTATGTACACTTCTGACAATATGTCAAATAGTGAATTTTCTTTAATATTTAAAAAATTTATTATTTGACATATTGGCATAAGTTTATTTTAATTGAAATTTACTTGCTGGTGGTTAAGCATTGTCTTTGATTTTCAAAACTATTATTGTTTGTGAATTCTCAAACAGTTCTTGAAAGTCTTTCCATAACATAAGAGGTTTGTGACTGTTCAAAATATGTCGTTGAAGTCTACTGATGATTTGGCTAAGCACCATGCTTAACAACCAACAAATAAATTTTAATTAAAATACAACATTAAAATTTAAAATAAAACAACTTGATTCGTTCATTTCAAGAACAACAATATTTCAAAAACAAATATAATTAAATTCATATGCTGTGAGTTATAGCATGGATGGAAATTCCATCTACATCTGCCAATCTAGATACTGTTTCCTATAAAGAGATTTTAGGCTCAAAAAATTTCCTAACTCTTCAATTTGTTGAAGTCACCTCGGAAACTTCTATTAAAATTGTATTTTGAAGTAATAAAACAACGAACAGCAACGAAAAAAAATCAAATACCAAAATCGTAATTATTAAATTCCATTTGAAAATTTCCCGGGATTTGTAAAAAAATAATTCCCGGGAATTCCCGGGATTTTTTCCCGCGTAGCAACTCTAGCCTAAACGTATCAATTGCAATTAAATTTTTTTTAAATTTTACTGCATAGAATTTGGAGAATGGGAGACCGCTGAAGTTTCTGTTGATGCCCAAAAATACACTATTGAAAATCTATTATGTGGTTCACGCTATCAAGTTTATGCTACCGGATTTAACAAGTATTTATTACCAATATTTAAATCACGAAATGCATTACATTTTCTTCTCTCTCTCTCTCTCTCTCTTCAAAAGCATTGGCGCTGGCGAAGCTTCGGATATCTTAAATACCCGCACCAAAGGCTACAAACCAAAACTGCCCGAAAAATCTCGTTTCATTGAAGTCTCCTCTAACTCGGTGTCGTTGCATTTCAAGGCCTGGAAAGATGGTGGTTGTCCCATGTCTCATTTTGTTGTAGAAAACAAAAAACGGTTTGTTAACGCACCATTTTTTATTTCTTTAATTTGGAATATACCAATAAGGTAACGTTAATTTTTGAATTTCTCAAACAGCGATCAAATTGAATGGAATCAAATTTCGAATAATGTCAAGCCCGACAATAACTATGTCGTTTTGGATTTGGAGCCCGCTACCTGGTATAATTTGCGCATCACTGCCCACAACTCGGCCGGTTTTACTGTAGCTGAATATGATTTTGCCACTTTGACTGTTACCGGCGGTAAGTTAATTCCGTTCGCCAATTATTAATTTTCTAACTAATTAATTTTTATTAATTAAAAAAAAACAACAACATTGCTTTTGTACATACCACAAAACAATAATAAAAGAACTACGTAAGTTTAGGATTTTTATTTTTAATAAAAATCCTAAATAAAATATACAAATAACAAAATAAAAAAAAAATTAGATTTTAAGCCACACACTCGCTTAAATGTAAAAATTGTGTATAAAAAAAGTGTTTTAATTTTTTAAGCTTTTTAATGTAAAAAAACTTTTTAAGTTTCTTTTTCAGTTGACTTTAATTAAAAGCACTTTAAAATTTAAGTTTCATTGATCTTCTTTTTTTGTATAAAAATTAATTCTTAATTTTCTTTTTCGTAATGTAAAAAGATTTTTAGTTAAATTTTTGTTTTCATTAGCATTCTAGCTGCTAGTAAAAAAATTGCAACAAACTAAAAAAAAAAATTCTATTGCTAAATGCAATTTGTTTTTCCCCTTTCCCTCGATGTTGGTTTACACACAAAAAAAAATTAAGAAAAAAAAATTTAAAAATTGTGAAAATTTTTGGTACTATATTGAAAGTTGAAAATTATGCTTAATAGTATTCACAATTATTTATTTTTTTTGAAAACTCAACACCGTTTTGTTAGATAAAGTGTAGAATGTCAAGTAGACTAATGAATATGTTTTAAGTTCATGATTTCAGTTTTTATTCACTATTTTTACTGTATTTTTTTTTAATTTTCGTTTTTTTTTCAAACCATTTATGTAAAGAAATTGTACTCCTTCCTGTCTTGCTTTTTTTTCTCAACAAAATTATCTTCTTGAATTTGCTTAAATTTATAGAAAATCATTTATAATAAATAAATAAAATTTAAAGCAAATTGGAAAAAAATATTAGTTGGGGATTGTACAAAAAAATATATATTAAATGCAAAAATATGAAACTAACAAAAAAATAATCACCACTATCGTGAATATTTTTTCTCTCGAAATATTTCCCTTTTCCCTGAAATTGCAATTGTGAATTATTTCCACGTGAAAAAACTTGCATGGTTGAAAAATAATATGGCATCGCCAATTTTTATCTCCGTGGGGGTTTCCCCAAAAAATATGTATGTGTGTTTTTTTTCACAAACATTTTGTTTGGCAATAAAAAAAGCACAATGTAAGAGTAGTTTTCTTGTTATTTTTTAAAATAGATTTTACAAGGAGCATCCACAATAATCAATCAAAAACTCGATTTTAAATTTTTTGTTAGTTACACCTTTTTGCATTTTAGCTAACGATATACTTTATGAACCCTGGGCGCCAAGAAGACATAAGCGCAAAAGTTTTAAAATTCCTATTTTTCCTGTGAAATGTATACAAATCTTTTGTTTTTGGCACTTATGTCTTTTTGCAAATTAAGGCTCCTTAATATTATTTACGTCAACCTAAATTCCTTGTCACATAATAAATGTCTACTATTTAGCATGTAGCTAAATGTTGTATGAAATTTTTGCTTCAAAATATGAACACCAAAAAATATGTTTGAAGTTTTTTTTTTTGCAAAAACAGACTTTAATGCATGACATGGACTTTCAGAATAAGAGTTATGTTTATTTTCACCTGTGCGAATTTAATATAATATCCCTATTACATTAAAAATTGTTATTAAATTTACCTTCCGCAGCCCGTTACAAACAAAAAAAAAAAATTCGGTCCTAGAAAAACAATTTATGAGGCTTTGTAAATTTTTTCATTCATTTCTATAAAAATTGCATATACAATTTGCATTGGACTTTAATCGCACTATCACGCAGCTTTCATCCTCATTTTACAGCGACTATTACACATCGAATATATTTACGATACTTAGGATCAATCAATCGACTAATGTTATAAAGCAAAAAATTAGTGTTGTCGAGTGTGCCCACTTGTTTTGAAAATATTTTGATATTTTGGTTTGGCGTCGAACCATTCAACTTGTGTTATTGCTTGTTCGTCGAACACACATAAAAATTTGCGTAAAATTTCGAGTGTAAATTTTCCAAAAATTTTATTGAATTACTTGAGGGTTAGGTTAGGTTAGATTAGATTAGGTAGGGGTGGCAGTCAGAAACCCGGACTCACTTAGACCATTTTGGTCCGTTCTGATACCACGGAGACTCTTTTAATACGGATTCCCCACAGTCGAAGCAACCAGAGCTCAATATAAAGATACGAATACGATGCAGTTCAACACTAGCAACGTCAGAATCAGAAAGTTCCCTGAACTCAAGAGCGCCCATTGTGGCCATTCTCTTCCTTGCAACCAGGACAGTGACACAGAAAATATTCTACACTTTCCTCTTAATCGATATCCTGGCAGCTGCGGCAAAAATCATTGTGTTCGACGTTTAACCTTTGTGCATGCCTACTTATGAGACAGTGTCCGGTTAGCACGGACACTAGAATAGAGATTTTTCTCTTATTCTTCAAAATTAATTACTTGAGGGTTACACGATCAAGTTTTGCGTTTCAAATATCCATTCACTCACACATTTTCACCAATCTATTCATACTTTTAAAATTTGATGCGAATTTGCTTTCAAATTTTCTTCCAATTCTGTGTTCAAATTTACAGACAAAGAAACAGCCGGCAACAATTCTAATGATCAAATTTTTCGTTTTTCTTTTAAAATATTCTTCTGATACAGGCTTTTGTGTTCTTTTATTATAAATAATATCTTCTATATTACGCCGAAAAATATAATTAATTAAAATAAATGTATTTGTATGTAAATGTATGGAATCTGATGTTCGTTCTCAACAACATGCTCGCTGTTTAAAAACTACCTTATGAGCAAGAGTTAAAAACAGCTGATCGAACGAATTTTCATTACGACGCTTTTTCGGCTATAAATATCGCTATTGTGAATTTCATTCATTTGAATTGATCACAATAGCAGATTTATATCAGATGAGACTTTAACTAAATATGATAACAGAAAATTGTTGTAATTATAAACGTATAAAAAAATTAAGGGCACAAATAATGGCTTTCAATCTCTTTGAAATTTCAACTTAAATTTCCTTTTTTAAATATCCAACATAAAATTCAAAGCGCAGTAAATAATTCTAGTGTTGCCAGCTCGCAATACAAAGTTGTCATTTGATACTTTCTGCTCCTTTTTGGTCCTAGTGTTACAAATATGTAAATAGAATTTCATAAAAATCAGTTGGATAGTTTCGGAGGACAGATATTACCCGGCCCCCTGTTTTTGGTAGTTTTTTTTTTATACGCAGATCTATAATCAGTTCAGCCGTTTAACTGATAAATCGTACAAGCAAATAAAGTTAGTTTTGAATTCGGACTGGCAACGTACCTGGAACAGGCAGGCGGGCGGACTAGGAGAGTGAACAGAGCACTCATGTTAATAAGGTTCTGTTTTTATTTTAATTACGTTACCACGAAAACTCTTTCTCGCTTTAATGGATTTCTGCTAAAACCATGATAAATATTTTCTGGATATGGGGGGTTTACTGCTCCACAACCATCTTTGGGATTTTCCCTATATTTTTAACCAACCCTGTATTAAAGCGATCATAAGAAAAAATATCAGGATGTATTTAAATCTATCAAGCCGTTTTTGAGTTTTACCGAGGCGAACGAGCAGCGATTCGTGCGATATGTAGTCTCGGCCTAAAGAACAAAAAATCTGTTGCTAATTAAATTTTATACAGTTCGAGGATAAACGAAGTTTTTGTGTCAGCAACTTCTACGGCCCTAATCTAAACTGACGTGGAATAAAATAATAAGGGGAAAAAGAGAAAATTTCGAGCTTTTGAAAGTCAGTCAGTTGTTTTATTCAAGGGTAAATTATCAAATACTGGAACATATCATATGGAAAAAATTCTCATGGGTGATAATATTTGAGGCATAAAACCCAAATTGTAAGGAATCGGAATATATGATACTTTTCCGCATAACATTTCGCAAAAAACAAAAAAACGAACCAAAATGTATTCGATTTTTTATGTTAATGAATTTTAATTTGAAATTTATTTGCTGGTGGTTCAGCGTTGTCTATATATTTCATTGTTGTTTCATAGACTTCAACCACACATTTTGAATAGTCACAAACCTCTTATCTTATGCACAGACTTTCAAGAACTATTTGAGAATTCACAAATAAAAATATTTTTTGAAAATCACAAAAGAAAAATAAGCGTAGTAGGCTTAGAAACTAATACAAAAAAACCCAGCAAATAATTTATATTCGATTTGAATCTATTTTATTTTTCTACACCTTTATACAATTAGAAATCCATTGGATAACAATGATGATTTGTTACAGCAACAATGAAATATATAGACAACGCTGAACCACCAGCAAATAAATTTCAAATTAAAATAAACTTCTGACAATATGTCCAATAATAAATTTCTTAAATGTTATGCTAATGAATAAATTATTATATTCATTTTTGTTTTTCTCTAATACAAGCAACTGAGTGCAATTAATATTCATAATGGTTTGAAGAAAAAAAAGAATATCTCACTTTTTACCACACATAAATATTTTCATTTTCCATTAGTTGATTTTCATTTATCATTAAAATTTTGTTTAAAGTTTTAGTTAAAGCATATTTAAGTTTATTTAACTGTAACAAAAATCATTTTAATTTCCAAGCAAATTTAATTTATGTAATGATGAATGCAAAGAAAAAACAAAATATATTTTAAACATTATCATTTCAATTAATGGGGTTTCAACAAAAATTATGTTTAAATAAAACTAAAATATAAGCCTGCAACAACCAAAAATTAATCATCAGAAATCTTCATCATTTTTAAAATAAAACAAAAAAATATATATTAAATATGATATGAGAAAAAAGCAGTTTATTTCGTTTTTTTTTAAATACCAAATTCATTTATTAACTACAATAATTCAGTTTTATCTAATTTACTTTGTTCAACAAACATTATAGTTTAATTTAATTAATTTCGAAAATATACATATACATACATATTTAAGCCATTTCATTCATATAAGTTTATTTGTTTCTATATATTAATATTTTGTTCGTTACATTTTTAACCGAATTTAGTAATGAAAGAAAAAAGCACAGTTTAAAATTTGAATTTGCCAGCAAAGTATACTTTTGGGGTGTCTGCTCTAAAGCATACTTTAAGGTTAATCTTTTATGATTATGTTATTATGAAATTTTGAACTGTGTTTCTTTTTTTAATTTTCTAAAATTATATTAATATAAAAATTACTAGTATTATATTTAATTATCATCATCTGCTGCCCAGTCAAACGGAATGTTGTTAATTAACGTTTTTTTTAATGCTAAAATTTATTGCTTTAAAGAAGTTTCTATTTAGTTAGAATTTAAGTTTATAAACGAAAATATAATAAAAACAAATTGCATTTAAGGCTGTTTTTTTTAGCAATAGAATTTAAGACTTTTCTAAACCAGTTTTTAAGTGTAAAAAGCCATCAAATTTTTCTACTAAATTAACTATTTTCTTCATAAAAATTTTCAAATTATTTTTAGCATTTTTTCGAAATTTTTTTTTAACTAAAATTTCCATTTACATATATACTACATTTATTTCTTACGTTGTGTTATAATGTTACTTGTTAGATTTTTTTCGATATACATAATTTTTTACTCAAAAGTTTTTTATATTAAGAATTTTTTCTAAATTTAAAAAAATTTTTTAACTATAAATGTTTGTGTATTTGTATATTAGAGGTGCAAAGGTAATGTTCGAATTAAAAATTTTGTAGTAGTTTTTAATTGACATCAAAAAAAAAAAAAAAAACGAAATAAACTTTGTTTTGTTTTTTTTTTCAACACGAAAATTAAAAAACGAAACACTTGTTCTCTTTCTGTCTCTTTTTCTAATTGTCTGCCTCAAATTGTTTCTGTTGTGTCTGTATGTTCTTCTGTTCTGTGTATGCTCTTCTATACATGTACGATGTTTGGTTAATATTTGGTTGTTACAGGAACTATTGCCCCATCGCGCGATTTGCCCGAACTAACGGCCGAGGATACAATTCGCATCATATTGTCCAACTTAAATTTAGTTGTACCCGTGGTAGCTGCTTTACTCGTCATAATTATTGCTATAATTGTTATTTGTATACTACGTAGCAAAGGCAATCATCACAAAGGTATATGGCAAAGAAAAACTAATCTGATTTTTTTTTCGTTTTCTCTCTCTCTTTCTTTTCATTTTGTTAACTGTCCGAACAACTCTTATTACACACACTTCTTTTGGTTGATTTTATGTTTAATATTACATATAAATTTGAAAAAAAAACCAAAATTGCTTGCTTATTTGTTAAATGGTGTTCCAAAATATGGCTTATGTGTTAATTTTAATAATTTCGAAAATTCGAACTTGAACTTCGAAAATTCGAACATTACATAAAATGCATGCAAATAAACTTATTGTACCAAAAACATAATGGTTTGTATGAAACAACAAAAAAAAAACATATAAAATCCTCAAAAAAAGGCACAGTTGCTCCTTTGGATGATGGCCGAGGTTCTGGCAATTTACATACACGCATACGTTTGCCCGCCTGGATGCCAGAATGGTTAGATTTGAACTTTATGGTACCACTCATTGCCACCGTTATTGTGGTATTTGTGGGTATATTGGTTGTATGTGTGGCCTTATCAAGACGTCGCTCAGATGATTTACGCGGTGGACAAAAGGATGTGTACTGTAGGTTGATTTGTGAATGCCTTAAGATAAATTTTACCGAAAATTGAAACAACTATAACTTAAAGAAAAATCTCTAATGTTTTAGTTTAATAAATTTTTATATATGTATTATTTTTTCTTTGACTAACCAGGGAAAATAAAAATTTGCACTGATAAAGAAGAAAAATTCGAATATTAAAATATTTTAAGCATAAGGTCTGATCCTCCATCTTATGCCGAGTACAGACTATGGCATTTTGTGACAACACAATAGTGTGTACTAGTGGAAACGTTTGTCACTTTGATATTTTCCGTTGCGTAGCATTGCTTTCCATATAAAAAACATAATGTGAACGCCATTGCACACATTTTGCAATTGATGGTTGTTGTCAAAATGACAACACAAGAAATTCCAGATGTGTACTCAGCATTACACCAAGATCGAAAAAGTTGAAGGCATAAATTTTTATATAAATTGTGCTATTGTGAATGTCCTTCACAATAGTGTGTATGTATATGTATTGTGAATGAATACAACAAGCCATTTGCATCATTTTACTTAAAATAAAATGCAATTATTTAATCACTCTTTAGCCATGTTCGAGTGATTCAAAAGCAAAAAGTAATTGCTAGAAAGTTACGTTTTTAACAACGTATTCACACTCCCATACAGCATGCGAAGAAAAATTCTATGCGACAGAAAATTCGATGCCCAACAGAGATTAAAAGTTTGACATTCGATACTATAGTTAGCGATAATCGGAAATGGAATTAATTTACAATCACTCTCATGAATTACTACTATAATTCGGAGCCAGTGAGTAACAAGCAATATTTAACAGAAAATGTTTTTCAATTAACACATTTAATTAAAAAAATACAAATAATAAATTAGGATGTTGAGTCAATTAAACTTTTGTTCAACAATTTAGTTGATTTAATTAAAAATGTAATGAAGCCAATAAAACTTTTGTCTAAAAATTTAAGTAAATTTTTAATTGATTTGTGTGTTTTTTTTTCAATTAAGGGTGTTGATTAGAAAAATGTTTTTTTCTGGGCAGAAATTCCGACTGATTTCGAATAATGCTCTTTACGTTCACACTTGGCGAATTGTGATGCTTCTGATATCATCAACTTGAAGAAATGTGTTGGTTGAAGATTTTCAAGAGTTTTAAAGAAAATAATTGTAATTTTGCACATTCCCAAAATTATTTTACATTTTTTATGGTTTCGTAGACTTTAATACAACTCAATAATTGCAAGAATTCATTGCATCAAAATTTATATAAATTTTTTATTTTCTTTCTAGCGGTGCAGATTTTGATTTTCCACCTTAAATCATAATACTTACAGCTTTTCTCTTACTTTTCTTTTCAATTTACTTTTATTTTATTTCTGTTTTCTTGATAAACAAAACAAAAAAAAAAACAAACGTAATGGATTTCCAGCGGATGTTTTTCATTTCAAAGGTCACTCATTATTAACAAAATATTGAGTTTGTTTTCAGAATTTTGTTTGCAGTTTAAAAAATTTTATTTTTAAATTAATGTTTTATATATGTACATATTTTAGAGTATTTTAAAGCATGACTAGTTAAAGTTATAAAAATACTTCAACAAATCAACTACACGAATATCTATCTATCTATCTATACCACACACAAAGAAAATGCCATCATTAAACAATCTTCATCTTTTTTCAAATTGCCAATTGAAAACGTACGTATTCTAAATTTCAATAAGAAACACGGTTTTATAATTTTTAGCCTCATATATATCACCAAAAAATCACAGTTTCATTTGCAGCACTTAAAGCCTGTTTAACGATGTCAAACGAATACGTTTGTTTTAATATTTATAATAATAAGATGTTAGTTCTACGAGTAGAACGAACGTACATATACTTTCGTTATGGTTAAACAAATCATAAAAGTGTGCTATAAATTATTTACAACCTAAAACTATAGTTTCCACATCACAAAATTACAAAGTTTTCATAAAAAATTTGTGTTGTTTGTTATATGAAAACTACTATTAAATTCAAAATATACAATGAAGCTGTGGTTTATTTTCATTCCAATCATGCCACACTCACCACCATAATTCAAAATCAAACCGATATTTAATAATATTTATTATAATGCCTCTCGTAACATATTTATTAATTTGATGATAATTTTTGCGATAGAAATTTTAAGTACAAATATTCCAGATTTAGAAATTTTAAATTCACAACTTTCGATTTTCCAAATTAAAATTTTCGTTCTACAATATAAAAATCTATTACATTAGTAACTTTTTTTTAGCTCCTTTTCTATTTTCTTAAATTAACTGAGAATATTTGTAGAAAATAATTATAATAAATGTAAATAATTTAAATATCCTTGTACTGTAAATGTTGTAAATCTAAAATAATCAAATTAAATATGTATATTCCCTTACAACAAAAGTGATTCCAAAAGCAACAGTTAGCATAAAAAAAGAAATAAATGCAAAATTCGAGTTATCGATAACAGGATTTTCTCTAAAGAAACTCAAATTATAGCTTGAAAATTTGTTCAAATTTTTTTTAAATATTTTTTTTATTTATTTTAACTCCATACAAAAAATTAAATTAAAGCTCACAAAATTTATTTTTCTTATAAAGTCATCGATAATTTTTTTTTCTACTTATACATATATAAACCAATAACAAGAATTTTTATAAAAATTCAATTTAGGGTAACAAAAAATTTTTTATATTTATTTTTTTTTTTTCAAAATCCAGTCAAAGATGTTGTGTATTTCGGCAAAAAAATTATTTATCGATAATAATGTTTTTTAGTTATTTAAAAAGAAATAACTATTTTTTAACTGTCAGCATATTTTTCTATGTTAATCGAGTTATCGTATTTGAATATCTATTTACATCACGTTATCGATAAATTATTTAATATTCGATCGATAAATTATTTAATATTCATGTTATATGTACATTATATTAAGGACTGTTTCATGTTATCGATAAGTCTTGACAACGATAACTAATTTTATTAACAAATTATTTCATGGATAAGCTATGTTATCAAGAAATTTTGTTAATAATAAATAATTTGTGCCCGAATTTTATTTATAAGTTGCGTTATCGATAAACATGATCTATGTATTATTTTTAATAAACCTTATGTTAAAACAATGACAACTTTCTATGAAAGTAAAGTTATCTCCGACGCAATTTTTTATTCCAAATAAGATATCTATCTTCCAGGACAGTTGTAATTTTGTTAACGATAAATAATTTGATTTTCTATGAAAATCCAGTTATCAAAAGTTTTCTTATATACTTATTGTGATAGTACTGTAAAATGAAAATTCGGCGTGTTCGAATGTGATAGCTAAATTAACGATAAACAGTTCTTTTTATAAAAATCACGGTTTTCAGCCATTTTGACTTTCCATATTCATCAAATTATCATGTTATCAAAACAAGTTATCGAAAGATATCATTTTATGTTTAAAAAAAATTTCGGCAGTTAAAACATAAAAAATTATAGAGAAATTTTTTTCATAAAATAATTTTCTATGAATGATGACTTTCTGTGGAAAAACCAGTTATCGATAGTATATTCTACCGCGATAGTTATTTATAACATGACTTTATAATATATGAGTTATGGATATTTTTTGTTTGTTTTAAGTCTCATTATCAATTATCTGATTTTCTGTGAATTAATAAAATAAAAGAAACCTTCGTCGCTTTCGATAACGAGCTGATTCGATTCCGTTTTTTTCAGTTTGAGATTATGGAATTTGATATCGAACCATATTATTACATTGTTCGATAGCGAATGCCATCGAATTAACCTATGAATGAATTTTTGTTTTGGAATCATTTTTCATTTAGGAATATTTTTCTTTCTTTTAAAAACCCCGTCAATCATTGTAAATACAAACCTTATAGCTGTTAGATATCTATCTAGTAATCTAATTGATATTGTGTAAATATGTTTTTGTAAATTTTTTAATCAGAACAAAAATCTAGTCAAGCAGTATACGAGTACTCGTACTTTCCCCGCTACTTAAGCTGCTTTTGATTTAAATAATTTCTCCTTTTCACCCTGTGTTAAATGTTTGAGTTCGAAAATAAAACAACAAAATATTTGATATACAATTTTATTTTAGTTACAACTTTGTTCTTCCCTTTTCCACTCTATAAAATTAAAAACTAAGATGCTTTTCATAAAAACAAAATAACAGAGAGAAAAAAATCGCAAAAATTTAAAACTTTTAAAATTTAAAACATCAAATCATTCATTTCAAACATTGAGCTTTTTTATCTAATGTGAATTATATTTTTTGTAAGTGGTTTGGTATATTTGATAAACGTTTTCTATTTATTTTTAAAAAATTTTTTCAAAGCACCAAGTAAATTTTGGTAAAAAATTTTGCTAACGCCTGGATTGTGAGTGACTTGTTGAAAGTATTTAAGCAGAGAGTTAAAAATTCGCACAATTTGTTTGTTGTTTAAATGCACCAATTAAAAGCAGAAGTATAAGTTAAAAAAAATTTAACTTCTAATCTAAACAAAAAACAGAAATAAAGTAAGAAAGAACTTTAGAGTTTTTTATCAAATGAAATTATTGTTAAAAAAAACCTGGTAAAAGCATCTTCAGTATTTAAAAAACACATTTTTTGTTTTTCGGAACATCACGTATTAATTCTAGATGATGTAGTTTATAATCAGACTATGGGACCTGGCGCCACCTTGGACAAAAGACGACCAGACTTGCGTGACGAATTGGGCTACATTGCACCACCCAACCGTAAGCTGCCACCAGTGCCCGGCTCCAACTACAACACCTGCGATCGGATTAAGCGAGGTACAGTTATAAGTAAGCATCTAAATTTTCCCAAACAACATTTATTAATACATTTATTCTTTTCTTTGAATTTCCTTTCAATTTATTTCGATTCGGTTAATACAAAAAAAAAAAAATAAAAACAAAACAACGCTTCATTTTGTATTTCGAAATTCTTGAGTTGCCAAATATTTTTATAGTAAAAATGTATATCTCTGAGAGTGTAACTAAGAGAGCTTTCACCAAGGATTTGCTTAAAAGAAATCAGCAAAAAAAAATAATGATTTTTTTCGCAAAGCTTAAGCTTTATTATTAATGATTTCTTTGTTTAAAAAAACATCTTAATTCATTAGTAGAATTTAAAAAAGATTTTATTTAAAAAAAAAGTATACCTACATACATATATGCACACACAGAAAAAATTATTCCTAAAAAAATTTTTAAACAAATATTTGTTTGAAATCAAACTTAGTTTCAGTAAATATTCTGTACCGTTCCACTAAATTAATTTGTACCAAAAAACTGAGTAGCAGGGTGACCATATTAGCTTATTTTGAGCTAAGTTTAGCTTATTTTTTTGGGATTTAGCTGCAAAATTTCCATTTAGCTCTTAGCTTATTTTTTAGCTTTTTTTAAAAACTCATTTAGTTTTTTTAGCCGTTTTTTAATCTAAATTGCATGTTCTCAAAAAACATGTTAAAGACATAAAAAAGTTATAATGACAAAAATTAAAATTTTAAGCGTACTGACTAAATGGCAGAATTGATTTTCTTCAATTATAGACGAGATTAAGTCACTTTTCAAACGACAAAAACAAAATTAAAATCGGTCTAGCCGTTTGGGAGATACGGCGTCAAAGACACACAGATTCAACTAAATATATCTAGAAAAGATGTGATATCTTCTGAACATCTGGACAGATTTTCTTCAAACAAAGCTAAGAACTCTCTCGGTCAAGTCACCTTGCGAACAAAAAATAAACTAATTCAAAATCAATGCAGCACTTGGTCTGTACGTGGACTCGTACAGATGCACAAATGTACAGACATACACTACAAACTTATAACACCCTTTTTTGGATGAAGGAAGGTTAAAAATTATAATTTGTTAACATTCAATAATATAAAATTTTTTCATTGAAAAATAATTTAATTTAAAATACAAAATGTAAATTGCGCATTTATAAGAGAAATGACAAATTTAAAAATAGGTGACATTGATTGCAATTTTGGAGTGACAATGGCAAAAGTCAAATTAATATTGCCTATAAGACTTTTAAAGATTTTCTTTGAGTTGAGTTGAACTTGTATTTAGCGGCATGAATTTACTTAAAACAAAAATTAGGAAATAGGTTTTCTGTTAATAAGACTAATTAATTTAAAAAAAGGTTTCGTATTTTAGTATAAATGTTTTTAAATTTTTGGAAAGTTTTTGTGTTATTTTTCTTTAAAACTCAATTATAATAATGAATAAATAATTTAATTAAAAATTATTCAATATTTTTATTTCAAATAATAGAAAATATGTTTTTGTATGTATATATTTAACGTTATTTTAGCAATAAGAAACTATTGCAACGTGGAAGAAGCCGAAAAAAGTTTAGCTTCATTTTATGGCTTAAAATTTTAATTTTTAGCTTATTTTAGCTCTTTTTGAAATGTGATTTATCTTAACTTTATTTTAAAATCTGGTCACACTGCTGAGTAGAGAAGAAACAGGCCACGACGTTTGTCGGTTACTTTTCGGCATTTACATGTATACAACACGATCAATCAAAATAAACAACAACAACCGCACAACAGCACGTTGTTCCTATCAACAAGCAAGATAAACACCAACACACTGAAATAACATTTTCTCTCAGTCGAACTCTGATTAATTTAAATTTTTACAAAATCCAACGAATTCGGTTACTGAAAATGAAATTTAGTTTTTTCTGTGCAGTGTTGCTTTTAAATTACTTGTAACAGAAAATATAATAAGATTCTAACGACTGATTCCGGCAGAGGAAACAAAAATTTACGTGTATAGGCTTTTTGAAAGTTTATGCCTGGATTTTATTTAAAAAAGGGATGAAGTGTCCTACTTTTAAAGTTTTCAAAACTTTGGTATATTTAGAGACTTATGATTTCGATAACATTAAAATTTGTTAGCGAGAGAATAAAAAAAATATCGAGCCCTATTTTCGATTTTAACGTAAGCGACAAAAATCAAAGTTTGAGAAGTTTTTTTTAAATATTCAAATATGTTTTTGTACGTAAATTGTCGCTTACGATAAAATTTTACAGCCTGTATCTCAAAATTGTCAACAATTTTGTCATTTTGATAATTCTAAACTGTGGGTAGGCCCATAAAATTTTAATTTCAATTAAAAAAAGTATATTTTCGCTTACATGACGCTTACGATAAAATCGAAAATATGACTCGATATTGTTAGCCTTGACACAAATTTTTTTAATCCATTTCAAAAACATGTTTGCCATCTCAAAAAAAAAAAAAAATCAAAAAGTAACTATTATTTTCTGAGAAATAAATAAAACTCTTAAGATAACTTTTATTTTCTGAGGAATAAATAAAACTCAAGAAATAATGATGATGAAAAAGTAATTTTTAAAATGAAACTTATAACCGTTACGGTCCCTGGTAAAAATATCTATTAAAAATTTTTACAAAAATTTGGTTCCTATTAGTGTTGTAAAAAGCTTCTACTTTTGAATACTCAGTACTACTTGATACTTTTTCAATTGGGTACTCGATACTACTCAATACTTTATGTATGTATATATGTATATGGGAAGTTAAAAATTATTATTTTATTGATAATGCAATATGGAAAAATAAAGACTAAATGCAAGTATATTTAAATTAATTTATAACAAATGAAAATAAATAAGTTTAAAGATTAGTTTTTGTACATAAAATTTTTTAACGTACTCTTAAAACTTCTAGTGCATTAATCTCTTAAATTATCTTCTAAATATTTTTTAATAAACATTTTTTTCTCACAATTGATGTTATTACTTAGTCATTGTCGAAATGTAGAAATAAAATTTTACCGACATTGAAAGAATTTAAAATATTTTTCATGTTTGTGAGGATCTGACTTGCTGGTTATATTGTATCACGTGCCTTCCTTCCACTATTCTAAAGGGTCACTTTTTCTGTCCAATAGTATTTGTTAATGACTGAAGTAGTTTAATAATGCATTTTGTAGTACTTTTTTTAGTGGCTGTTTTCGTATCAAAATAATTCCTAATAGAACTGGTATTTGTTACACTAACTCCATGAGGTTCATAGTCATATTTACTTGTATCAAGCTCACAGAGTTGTAAATTTATGATGCATTTTAAAGGAAGACTTTCACTTGAATACTATAAAATGCAACCCTGAAAGTATTGAGTAGTTACTTTTGTGTATTAAGTACCGGGAAAAACTCCCGGTATTGAGTACTCAGTACTCAAATACTCAATACTTTTACAACACTAGTTCCTATTGAGTTTTATTTCAATTTTGATATTCACATAAATTGTATTTTTATCACACGAATCTTAAGTCTATAGTACACGGCATGTAAAAAACCACATGCGCATGTAGTTCTGACGTAATTTTGACGTCATCAGAAAGCTACATTTGCTACATGCCGCGTACTAGTAACGTATGTACATGTAAGTATTCACATGATTACAGATTTGCTGCATCAGAAAATGTTCTCAATTCGGCTAAAAATGTCACATTTGTATTTTGGAACAAAATTTTGTATAAAAATTTTACGGGATGTAGCCACTACTAGTAATTTAAAAAAAAATGCAACCAACATGCTGAAAATGTCCGTGACGTCATCGCCACATATGCATGTGGCTTTTTACATGCCGTGTACTATGGGCTTTATCACGATTAATAAATAAATCAATTGTTATTGCCTTTGAACAGAAACAAAAAAAGTTAAGTCTCTTCCATTCCTTAAATTTACATAGTACATACATATACACATGCATACATATCTATGTATGTAACTAAATATTTCTCTTGTACTTACATTACTACTATTCTATCACTTGTTCTCCCTCCTTTTTCTCTTGTAATATTTGATTGCTCTCAGTTGTTACGTTGATAAAAACATAAACAAACATGGTTACACACAAACATATATACACATGTAACACGAACGCGACGAAGTTATCAATTTATTTAAGCTAGGATGATGAAATTAATAAAACATTTATTAACACATAAGATTTAATGATTAATATGAAACCGTCTGAAAATATTTTATTACAAATGAATAAAACTGTTGTTGCACTATATTTTCATGGCAAAATTGCATACAAAAATCCACTTATAACTATTAAATATTGAATTTTAATTCACTGACTTACGAACGTACACGCACTGTTTGAAATAATGTAAGAAACTGATAAATGAAAAAGAAATCGATCCACTCCATGTTGTTTAGTGCTGCCAACTGCACGATTTTGTGATAGATTATTGAGGTGTATGAAAAGGATTGATGATATTGCAGAATATACAGTATAAATAAGTATGCATGTATATTTTTAAAGTCTGGGAAAAGAAAAACTCTAGTATTTAGAGACTTATGGTCGAATATTAGGCGAATATTCTTGTGAAAAACATGTTAACCCTTTATATCCCCGTTTAAGGGTACATATTTCACTCGTTTATAAAAATAGGGTTAGAGGGTTAAAATGTTGTATAAAAATGTTCCCCGTAAAATTTTACATAAAACTGTCGAACACATGATATACATATGTATGTACCTAAAATACAAATGTAAATTGGTAACGATATTAACCCTTAGACGCGTTCAAAGTTTTGACTGATTTCTGGTGTTTAAGTTAAATTTACAACTTTAAAGTATTCACGTGCTCTACCTAAAATGAAAGGGTTACATAATTTTCGATGACGATTTACCACAACCATGTGCAAAAAGTTGGAAGTTCGAGGCATAAAATTTCAAAACAGCGACATATTTTTTATCTACTCTGCCAGCATCAGAAGTCGGAATCTTGTTATTTTGGAAAAAATTTGATTTTATTGTACAGTAGAAATGAATAACAATCAATCATTCATCATTACAAAATAATAGTTTTATGCAGATTATATTTTAAATTTTCTCTTCGGAGCATTGCCAAGCAAAGGGAACGCTCTATGTATTTCTGTATGTTTAAAAATAGGTGCAGTGCTTCTTTGCCTGACTCTGCTTTGAAAAAAAAACTATGAAGATTTGACATAAGTTTAGAAAATCAAACTCAACGTCAGTCTTCTACAATTGGATTATCTTTCTACAACCGCAATCGAGCTTTTTTAAATTTTTAGGCTCAAATTTACAGTCTTTCGTTAACTAATACAAGTGGTTTAACCAATGATATTGATAAGAAAAATCGTTAGTTAAATTACGCGCGTTAGTTAATTATAGAGTGTGAATTTGAACCTTAGTAAAGTTTTTTATCTGCTATAGAACACTTGATATATTTTCATACTGTAGCCCCACTGTGCATATATGTATGTATTTTGTTTACTTAAGTTTTGTATCTGCATGTATGTTTTTTTTAATAAATGTTGTTGAAAATTTAGATCAATAGCTAATTTTTTAAGTAGAAAATTGTATATTTTTATAAAAAAAAATTCTTTAAAAAAACTGGTTAAAATAAAAATATCGGTTGCTTTTTCAAGAGGCGAACTAGCGAGTGTTTGCATATCGGGAAGATCAACTTTCTCGATTTGTGAAAAAAAACTAGTAAAACACAAGTCTGCTCGCTTGTTGAATACATTCTCAACAAATGTTTATATAGAAATTACCAACAACGTTTGTACGATTCACGACTCCGTCAATATGTTATGAATTGATCAAATTAAATTTTACAATTACATATAATGTTTTCTTTAAAAAATTATTAAAATGCCTATCTGGCAACACTTTTATGTATTAATACGTAAGAAACTCACAAACGTAAGTGCTTACGAAGCAATATTGACGATATCGTCGAATCGATTTCGTTCGCTAAGACTTCCTTTCGAAATCGTTAAACAGATTGTTTATTTAAATTTTTTCCAGTTTTTTTCTTGTTACTAATTTTTTTCCTTTTTACATAGTTTTTTTTCTATTAACTAAACCAACACTTATTTTTTTTTTACATGTAACTGTGGCTTCTGTCGCACATTTTTATGTTGCTGTAAACTATTTTTGTTTAAATAATTCGTTTTTGGTCCAAAATAAATGTTGTATATACGATTTAACTAAAAAACAAACAAATAAACACTTAAATCGTAACAAACAAAACCCAAATCCCTGCCATACTTTAAAACACAAACACTTATTCGAAAACTACTATTTCGAATTCGAATGTAAAAATTAAAACAAAAAACACACAAAACTGTGAATTTGAACTAACCAGCTCGTGGTGGCATGCGTTCGAATCACTCAACTTGGGATCCCAGAAGACCCAATTTATATGAAGAACTAAAACCACCACCAATACCAATTCATGGTAATCATTATGGTCATAGTCATGTGGTTAATGAATGTGCTTATAGACATCCAGGTGGGTTTTTTATCAGAGACCGATATTTTGTTTTTGTTTTTGTGTTTAATTTTAAGTTCATTGAAAATAATTTCCATTTGTTTTGTAATTTTACTTTTACGAAAAATAAAACACTAACAATTATTTTAAATATTTTTTTTTTTTTTGGTTCTGAGGAACGGTTCAAACGATTACACGTTATGGCGATAGCTAAATTGTAAAGATTTTTTTAGTTAAAATTTTTTTGGTTTTGATTTTTTGTTTTTGATAACTCGTTATCGGTAGCTTAACAAAATTTGTTATAGAATACATGCAAAACTTGTTAACGATAACATGGTCACTAATTATTATCGATAACATTATAAAACCGAAAACTATGTTTTATTTTATTGCACAAAAATAATGACATTTAAATGAATTCATTCTTTGGTTCCTAAGCCGACTCTAACGATAACACATTATGCCGATAACGAAGTTATATTTTATGATTTCTTTTTTTTTTTTTGTTATAATTTTTTTATTTGGTTTAGTTTTTTTAATAACTCGTTATTCACTACATTCAAAAATTTATTATCGATAAATTACAAAAACCTGTTATCGATAACATGAAAATTTTTACTATCGATAAAATAACAAACATTTTTTTGATAACATAAAAATTAAAAACAAAAAATTTGTAATCTATAACACAAAAAACATAAAAGAGAATTAATTTTTTATAGATAAAATAAAGAATTGGACGATAACACAAAAATTTTGCTATCGAAAAGAAAAAAAATTTGTAATTTCGATAACATAAAAAATTTATTATCAACAAACTAAAAAAAATTGTTAACCAGATACATAAAATTTGTTATCGATAACATAAAACTATTTGTCATTGCGAACCTAAAAAACTTGTTATCGATAGCATAAAAACTTTTAGTATCGATAACATTGCAAACAAATTTTCGATATCAGAAAAATAAAAAAATCCTCGTATGTTATCGATAACCAAAAAAAAATTAAGCAACTGAATTATCGGTTAAATAAAAAATTGGATATCGATAATACAAAAATTTTTCTAGCAAAAAGAAAAAATTAATGATTACGATAACATAAAAATTTCTTATGGACAAAATAAATAAAAATTTTAAATGTACAATTTTAGTTGAAAATTTGCTATCGATAACATAAAACTATTTGTCGTTGCGAACCTAAAAAAGCTTGTTATCGATAATAAATTTTTGTTATTACCACTTAAGTTTTTGTATGTTTTCATAATTTCTTTTTAATCAACTATTTTCCGATTAATTTTAAAAAACTCTTTAACTCTAATGGTCGATTCTAACATGTTCCTAACACATCAGTAATTGTAAGTAATAATTTTTAGTAAGATTTTTTGTAAATAATAGAAAATAAAACAAAGCATGTCTCTGCAGTATGTAAGAATCACCCTTTTGAGCGCTCACCTATTCATTCACACACTTCAAAGCTGAAGCCACTAAAAATACTACACACAAACACTTTACACTTAAAACCAAAATTATGTCTACATCATACTAAATATTATTTTTTTTATAATTGGTAAATCATCATATAAAAAAGGCATGGAAGATGAAATTTGCCCCTATGCTACCTTCCACTTATTGGGCTTCCGCGAAGAAATGGATCCCACCAAGGCCATGAACTTCCAGACCTTCCCCCACCAAAATGGACATGCCCCACCCGGTCATGCCGGTACCATGGGACCAGCCGGACATCCTGGACACATGCACTCTCGTTCCGGTTCTCAGTCTATGCCACGTGCCAATCGTTATGCCCGTAAAAATAGCCAAGGAGGACAATCGTCGATCTACACCCCGGCTCCCGAATATGATGATCCCGCCAACTGCGCCGAAGAAGATCAATATGTGAGTAGAAAATTTAACACTTAAGCCCAAATTTTTCCATTCTATTTCGAAATGTTTTGCAGCGCCGTTACACCCGTGTCAACTCTCAGGGAGGTAGTTTATACTCTGGACCTGGTCCCGAATATGATGACCCAGCCAATTGCGCTCCTGAAGAAGATCAATATGGCTCTCAATATGGCGGTCCTTATGGCACACCTTATGATCATTATGGTTCTCGTGGCTCCATGGGCAGACGTAGTGTTGGTGAGTAGCGAAAACTTTTTAAAATGGGGGGAAAAAAGCTTAAAAGAAAACTTTTATAATTGACATACAGGTTCCACTCGCAATCCCGGTAATGGCTCTCCCGAACCACCACCACCTCCACCACGCAATCATGACATGAGCAATTCCTCTTTCAATGACTCTAAGGAAAGCAATGAAATTTCCGAAGCCGAATGTGATCGTGATCATGGACCACGTGGCAATTATGGCGGTAAGTTTAATTTTTTTATTTTAATTTGAAATAGAACAAGCATAGAATGAAGTTCTAAAAAATATCATTTTAAGATTTAGTCATTTGTTAAGTGAAGAAAGTCTTTTAAAAATTTCTAACACAATTGTCTTATTCAATTTTTTTTTCAAAATTTTATTCATTATTTCTTTGTTTTTGTTTTTTTTTTCTTTCTTAATGACAAAATTCTTTTTGGTTGTAAATAAAAAATAAAATTTAACAGAAGATACTAAAGATGGTGAGTGTGTTATTGGAAAGAATTTTAAAAAGAAAAAAAAGCACAACAACAAAAATAAAACATTTTGTCATTTATTCACTTTGACATTTACGCCATTTCGAAACATTTGCCATTTTAGTCAAAAAAAAAAAAAATCATTCCAAAGACACACAAAAATCACTCATTAAAAGTCATATTATCTTCTTTATTGTGTGAGACGGAAAAACCAGGGGAAAGTTATCTTATCTTCTTTATTGTGTAAGAGAGGGGGAAGGAGATTTGCTTATAAAATCCCCGTTAAAAGGTACTTGCTAGGCCCTTCTTAACGAAAGGAATAGGAAAGGACCATACGACGAAAAATTATTCCTGAAATTAACACTTAAATGGATCTAAAATTTTTTACTATGTTATGGTTTCGAGTTTTTGTGTATCCAAGGACTTACAGTGGAATTTTATGAAAAATATTTTTGTAGAACGTTTTGAGCAGTAATGTTGGCGTTTAATGGTACTTTTTTGCCCTTTTTGCAAAAGGTACAAAATAGACCTACACGGAGTAAAGTTAGAGGGTTAAAATGTTCTAAGAAAATATTCCTCGTAAGATTTTTTTATAAAGTTATTTAACTGTACAATACAATACAAGAGTTACATAATTTCCGATACAGAAGCACATGTGCCAAAAGCGGCGAACTTCAATCCCCCTTAAATAAAATGTCGAGGTAAACTTTCCTCCATCAGAAACAAACGTTTCAATCCTGTAGTTTAGAAAAAATTTTATATTCACCCTTATTCCAGTTGTCGACATCGACGTCACTTTAACACAATACCAAAACAATTGGGGCTTGTGTACCCAACAACTGACTCCTGTTGGCAGGTTTATGCTATTTTCTAGGCTGTAGGGAAGGGAAATAGATTGCCAGTAGCACAAAATTGTTTTCAAGAGCGAGTAAAGCCCCAATTTTTTTAGGCTTGACGATGTAGACAACTGGAATAAGGGTGATTATTATCAGTGTTGTTATGTCGAACGTTTGCCAAGAGGGGACTACCTAAACTGAACCTATAGAATGAACCGTTAAATATGTTTTCCATGAAAAGGATTTTATACTGATTATGACAGCTCTATTTTGACTAATTCGATTCTCTAATTGCAGCATTATAACAAATATTATACAGGGGGTATTTTGGGTATTTTTTTAGTTTCAAAAGGGCTTACACTACCATACGGTTGTCAGATGTGCTAGCTCTGTTTATATTTTTGCTTAGTTTAATTTGACATTTTGCCATGATTGTTAAACTGTCTGGGTGTATATAAAAAATCCCAGGTCTCTTGAATTATTTTACCTTTAAAACGATTTTGTAACCCTGACATACTTAGGTATTTTTACAAGCTCTGTATATTCTGTCATTGATTCATGTTACACATTCAATAAGTTTGCAATTACATTTCAACTCATATAATAAATCATTCTCAAATTCAATTCGAAAAATCATTATTTTTTTTTAATAAAATCAATTGCATTATTTTTAAACGAAATATATTTATTTTATTGCAATAAAAAAATCATACTGTGTTTTGCAAAAAAAATAAAAAATTTAATATTTTTGTTTTTCAAAATTTTTATATCTAGAAATTATTTCTTCATTGGTTGTTTTTCTGGTTTAATTGTTTCAATTAAAAGTTTATTTCATTTTACGCACATTTTACCATAATGCACATAATATTATTGAATTCATGTTTATTTATTTGTGACTAAAACAATATGATTTTTATGATTTGTTCTAGGACAAAAATATTTAAGTAAACAAAATTAAATGGCTAAGATCTAACTTACATTTACAGTGACTAATAAAAGTATACGTATATGGTAATTAATTTAAGAGAATATATTTTGTAATGTTTCAGTTTTGCTAATTGCTTGTGTTAATAACAAAACTTTAGTGTTAAAAATTAGTTTTTAAATGAAACTTATTAATGGTACAGTGATCTCTAAGGTTTTTCATACGCTTAAAAAAACATTTTTGTTCTTGTTGTACAACTTTGCGCTAGTTTTTTTAAGTTTATAATTAGAGCTTAAAAAAGGAGGCTCTAACACAGTTTTTTAGGTTGAGATCATGGCCACTGCCGAAAGCATTAAAAGGTGCTAGTCAAAGAGAGCAATTTATGCAGCATACATAATCGAATACAGGGCTCAATCAGACGTGACATAACCATAGCCATAGAAAACAGCCGTTCGAACCAAACTAATGGGCAACACTGTATTTGATTATAGGTGACTCGCCATAACGCCATAACTCTCACCGTAGAAACCAATTGAATTTTGGTTTGGTTATGGCTATGGCATTATGACTATGTCCCGTCTAATTTAAGCTATAAATAGTATTAAATTTATGTGCTCTAAACCCTTCGTCGATGTTATTTGTATTATTGAGAATATCAATTTCAAGAAGAAGGTCGCGCTGCCGCAGAGGCAGAAGTTGCAGTGTGGTAACCAAAAATTTCGAAGGCTCGAAGGACCATACAGAAACTGCAGTTATGGCCATTTGGCGGCTAGTAAAGTTGTACAAAATAACATAATATTCAATTTCAAGATGAGAAGACCTAAAAGGTCGCACTGTCACAGAGCTTGCAGTGTAGCAACCACAAGGTTCGAAGGACCATACAGAAACTGCAACATATAATCATTTGGCGGCTAGTAAAGTTGTACACAATAACATAATATTTTTTTTAAATATTGTAAAATTTTCGGCCATTTAATTTTGTTTTAAGAAAATCTATTTGGTTTTATATAAATGTGTATAGTGCATGTACTTTTTTTTAAATTAATTTATTTAATTTTTTTTCCAATAGTTCATAGTCATAACTTTAATAAAGAGTTAAAAAAAAATTCGACTGTATATATATTTTTTTATACATATTTTTATCATTGCCCGCCAAAAACAACGAACCACACCATCTTCCAAAATATTGAAAAATATAGTTTTGTATTTATAAGAAATTTAAAAAATAAAAACACTGAAAATCTTTAATTTCTTAATTTTCATTATATTTTTATTTCTTTTTCATTTCTTTTTTTATATTCATATAAACCCAATAATTATTGGAATATTTAAAAACTTAATTAAACTCAAACCTGGCTCTTACTTATTATACGAACAAAAAAAAAATAAACTTAAAATAATTTTGGGAATTTGTGCGAAACAAATATACGAAATAAATAGCTGTTAAAAGATCCCCTCTGCACAAGGATCAACGTACTACCGAAGAGATGCGTAAATTAATTGAAAGGTAAAGTACTCGTTAACAAATAAAATAATAACCACAACAAGAACAACAAGAAAAAGTCACGCTATATGACCCAGTACATTTAAAATTTAAAGCCAGTTGCATTAAACAAAAATTTATTTAACTAATAAATAAATTAAAAATAAAAATATAAAGGGTCAGTTTAAGGTATAAGCTTTAATAGAATTGAAAAAGTTTTCTAGAGTCAGAAAATAGATTGGAGGGGGGGGGGGGGGGGGGAGCTTTTAAAGCAAATCAAAAAATAAACATAACAAGTAGCTTAAAACAGCTACGTCCAAGCCGTATTTACAAAGTGCAAACTTTTACAAAAGAGCTTTTAAGCTTTCACAACGAGGAGAGCACAACAGCCAATCAGATTTCGGCGCCAACAATGCTTGCTATTACTTTACAAAGAAACAAGAACAAATTTAAGAGCTTTCAAAGCTGTTGACGCAAATGTCAAAATTTGTTTGTTTGTACCTAGCTGGCTTAAAAGCACATCGCACAGTGGGATAACTTTATAGATGTTTGTGCAAAAACTATAAGGATTAGCATCGAACATTTTAATGACTAACATGGAGTTTCATTAAAATCGGCCACGCCCATCACCCATGCATTCCATACAAAGTATAGATAAGAATTTATTTAAAAAATTTGCTTATCATTCGACAAAAAATTTTATTTATTTTTATTCTTCATCTATAATTTCTTTGGCTAAACCGACTTGAAAGCTTTTTTTTTATTAAAGTTTTCAAATGCCCTTTAAGCAAACTGATCCTTTATATCATTTTAAATATTAAAATAAATACATAGATTTTTTATACAATTATTTATTATAACTTAATATTCATTGTTTTGTTTTTTTTTCTACTTTCTATTCCCCATAATTTCCCTCCAAATAATATTAAAAAAAAAACTAAAACCCTTTCGTTGATCTTAATATTTATCTTTAAAATAGTCGAAGACATTTGTAAGTTGTACTTGAATTGTTTGTTTCCTTTTTTGTAACTTGTCTTGTAGAAAGTAGTGAGTAAAATAATAGCAGATGGATGCTAAACATTAAATGTATGTTAGTACCAGTAAATTATATATGTCTATTTATACTTATTTTATTTTATTTTTATTTTTTTTTTTTTTTGGTTTTGGTTTAAAAGCATGAAAAGTCTTAATTTCTCTTTTATATTCAAATTCATTTATTATTAAATAATAGTGTTTATTTTATTTATTTTTTTATTATATGGCATGATTTTAAAGCTTTTTTGTGATTTTGGTTTAATTAAGATTCTTTATTTCTATTTTTATTTTTTATTTTTAATATTATTTCTTTTCTTTGGTTCAAGAGTTTAAGTTAAGCAATCACAGTTTTGAAAACAGTTTATAAAATAAATACACTTAATAATAATAATAAATATAAATAATCACAAATTGTTTAATTACAGCTTGAAAGCATAACAATTTTTTTTCTTACGCCCAGTTTAAGGTTGTTAGCGTGTTAATTAGAATTTGTATAAACTTTTATATTTATGTTTTTTTTACAAATTAAAAGCTATTTAGAGAGTTTTTAATCTTGTTAAAAAGTTTTTGAGTTAGCAAGAGATTTTTTTATATTAAAAATATAAATATATATATATATGAAGAGAAGAAGAAGACCTATGCACAATGTGCGAGCTTTTACAAAAGAGCTTTGGGCGGGAGCACAAACTCTAATCATATTTTTGCAACAACAGTGCTAGCTACTTTCTTTGCAAAAAAAAAACAAAACAAAAAATCAAGAGCTTTCAAAGCTTTTTACCTCAAATGCAAATATCCAGACATATTAGCTAATGCAAAGAAAAAAATCTTTTACTAAGCGTCAGACTTTCCATATAAAGAAAGTTTTTATCATATTATGGTGAGTTTTGAAGAAAGAATAGACAAAAGCTATCAGCCAGATTTTAAGCTTTTCCTTGAGTAAAGCTTTCAAGCTAATGCAGCTTTTAACTTAAAATAAATGTAGTTAACCTTCCTAAGAACAACTTTGTTAGCTCTCTTTTTTATCTCAAATGCAAATATACGAGTATATATTTTTTGGGACGTATGTAGCTGATGCAAAGAAAAAAAGCTTTTATTAAGTGACAAAGACTTTTCATATAAAGAAAGCTTTTATCATATTATGCTCAGTTTTGAAGAAAGAATAGACAAAAGCTATCAGCCAGCTTTTAATAATATTCCTTAAGTAAAGCTTTCAAGTTAAGGCAGCTTTTAACTGCAATTTTCCTATGAACAACCCTGCTACCTCTCTTTCATTACTGCATGTGTCATAAATTCTCTCTTTTCTAAAGAGAAATGTATTTGAATTTTTTTTTAGAATGCATAAACAAATATTAAAATCCTAAAATATTTTTTATTTTCTGCTTGAAACAGCAGCCTATCATTTGCATTGAAACATTACGGCTACTCTATTTCTGAGCGCAATTTGAGCCAGCGTATTTACTTCCGAGGGATTTGCAAACGAGAGCAAAAGCTTTCGACTTTTAATGCTAATAACATACAAGCTCCAAAGCATTTTCTTCCGTTTCTAATTACAGAGTAAACCTTTTGAAAGCCAAAATGTTCAATGAAAACAGCATTTAAAAAAAAAATAAATTAACTGAGATATTTCGGCCCCCTGCTCTTATCAGCTCAGTTCCTTACTTTATATGAAAGTGAAGAGAAATTTTTTTTAATCAAAATTAGACCAAAGCCAACATATATACCCCTTTTAGACACGAAAAGTTTACTTTGTAAAGCCTTAATTCAGCTGTGTGCAAGACAGAGGAGGAAATATTTTCTCTTTCTGTCTTTCTGTCTGTCACCCAGCTGAATTAAGACTTTGCTTGTCTAATTTGATTTCCAGCAAAGTTGTATGCCAAAAAAAGCTTTTGCGCTTTCCTAAGAACTTTATCACAAAACTCATAGAAAGCTATGATATATTGAAATATTATTTAGAACATACATTTCAAACTTACAAAAGTTACACAAAAAAACCATGTACACTAAAAGCTTGTTTAATTTGCTAAGCTGTAAAAGCTTAATACATGCATATAACGTTGATTTTAACCAAAAATGTATATTCTTATATAATAATTTTTAAACTTTTTGGCAAATGAAATATATAATAATTTCACCCTTTTTAAACTTTTAAACTGTAGAAACGAAGCCGGTCCAAAACAACTCCAACAACAAAGTGGCGCAGGATTCACAGCCTACGATACTATGGCAGTGTAATTTGTAAATTTCATCAAAAAGCAACAACAGAGAAAAAGCATCATCATTAAAAACGACTCAAAACTCTAAAGAACATAATCACTCATTTATATAAAAAAAAAATAAAATCGAGTGAACAATACGAACAAAACTATTTAATATTAAGTCATTTACATCTATAAATCTTTATAAACAAAAAAAATATGTCTTTTCTCCCCTTTAACCTAATTCTTGAAAAGAAATTATCATTAGGAATGAAACAACAACAACAACAACAACCTTCTCGAAATAGAAGACAAAGAAATCGTAATATTTTCCTTAAAATCTCGAAAATATTTCAAGTTTTTTTTTTTGGACAGCTTCTAAATTGTGCGAAAGCTAAACAAAAACAAAAATTTAACGAAAAAGTAATTTATGCATTTTTAAGAAAACTAAACATATTAAAAAAAAACAATTTTTTTTAATGTATGTAAGTGTATTTTGATGGTAAATATTATTATATAAAATTATTAAAAAAATTTTTTTTAACTAATTTAAGTAAATACCAAAAAAAAAAAAATTAAAAAAAAATAAAAAAAAACACAAGAGCAGAAATAGAATTCAGGAAAAGTAATTACAACACCACAGAAAAAATTAGTTTATTTAATTAAAAAAAAATAAATAAAAATATATAAATATAGAAATTTTGTTGATGAACGGCGAAGCGAATTGGAGGAGATAAGTGGTTTTTATAATATTTAAAAAAAAGCTGGATTTAAATGGAAATTCCTGTCGGCACCCGAGATTTAGTAACTTGTAAGAAACATATGTTCTGCAACATGTGCTGAGAAAAATTATCTTCAAAAATATAGCATTGAAAACATTTCTTGAGTAGTGTATCTATTGTCAACAAAATAGTTTAGCAACATATGTATGTTAAGCAGCTCATGTTTAGCAATATCTGTAAAGATATATGCAACATGTGCTAAGCAGCATATTTCCCGCAATATATAATAATATATATAATTCTGCATGCATCTCATGCTATAGTATTTTTACCAATACTTGATTGTTTTAACGTTCGCAATATGTGGCTCAACATTAGAAAAACAATATTTAATACGACTGAAAAAATCTTACTCCTATGGTTGTATTATAAAACCACATGTGCTAGGCAGCATATTTTCCGCAACATATGTTTAGCAACATTATTTTGCAAAATTTTTAAAGTATAATCTTGCATGCATTTCATGCTATAATATTTTTGCCAAAACATTGTTGTTTAAGAGTTCGCAACATGTGGCTCAACATTAGAAAAACAATGTTTCAAATAATATTTAATGCGACTGTGAAAATCTTTCTCCTATGGTTGTATTATAAAAATATATGTTCTAAGCAGCATATTTTCCGCAACATATGTTTAGCAACATATTTCGCAACATTTTCAAAGAGTTTTGAGTATAATTCTGCATGAATTTAATGCTATAACAATTGTGCCAAAACTTTGTTGTTTAAGTATTCGCAACATGTGACTCAACATTAGAAAAACAATATTTAATGCCACTGTGAAAATATTTTTCCTATGGTTGTATTACAAAACTGTTTTGTAATATGTATTTTGTTAGTCGTTTTCTTATTAAAGACTTTGAGCAACATGTTGCAAACCTTTTAAGTACACTTTTCAAAAACTATAGCTAAAAAGCTGGATTTGAAAATTATTTTTGCTGCTTTCAGCAACATGTTTTAAATGATAATTAAGAATTTTAATTGATTGTGATTTTTAAATGCTTTCACAGACATATTTAGAAGCATTTATTGCTGTCAAATATTTACAAAAGTTATCAGCCATATGTTTCCCGATATTTAGAACTAGTTGAAGAATGCGAAATCGTCGTAGTCGAAGTCGTAACACGACACTCGTAATAAGGCCCAATATTTCAAAAACAAAATTGAATTTTGGAACTTGAAATTTTTTTCACGTCAATTTTTTCTATGTATTTGAACAAGATGATAAGAATCTGTAGCTACAGATTTTTATTGCCATTCAAAGCATTAAAACTTTCAGCAACATGTTGCTCTACATTCAAATGTATTTTTTAAATTTAATCTAAAAATCATTTAAAAAAATGTAATATTAGATTTTAGAAAAAAATGCCGAAAGCAACATAACTTTAGCAACATGTTTTTATTTACTAGTTTTTATTAGCAACATGATGCGGCAAAGTGCTGCAATTTAAAAACACTAAATTAATAAGAAATAATATAAAATCGTATAAATTACTGCAAGAAAAGTGAATTAATATGCGCAACATGTTGCTAGCAAAGCTAGCATGGCATCTCTTCATCTTAAATGTTTCAATAATATGTGGTTTATGACAATTACAGCATATGGGAGGGCGCATGTTGCAGTAGAAAAATGTTTATAAGAACACGATCATGTTGCTAAACACGGTTTTGTAGCTAAAAATCGTTGTTGGTTGCAAACAAGTTTTCGTAAAAACTTTTCAATCCGATTTTTGCAATATATATTTCATTACCAAGTTTGGAATGTAAAACACCACTAATTCTTCTCAAAATCTCAGTAATCAACAAATTTCTTTAGATTTAAACAAAAAAAGAAAAAGGACTTCAGCACAAATCTTTATTTAAACATAGGACAAACAAATTAACAATGACCACTTGAAAATACTGCAGTTAATTTAAAAATAATTTACAAAAGAAAATAATTAAGTATTTTTTAAAGCATATTGATTTAAATATTAGTATTTTTTTAACTTAAAAAATCTCTTAATTGTAGAAAAAGAGAGAAAAAAAAAACAAAAGAAAAAGCAACATAAGAAAAGTCATTAACTAATTTGCCATTATTTTGAAAAAATAATTATTATAGTTGAGAAAAAATATTATTGATTATAAGTTCTATCATTTAATGTATACGTATTTATATTTATAGTTTTATTTTTATATAATTAATGGATCCTATTAATATTTACACAAAACAAAAATGAAACAAAACAACAACAAGTTTTCAAGAAGACTTTTTTTTAATATATATAAAAAGTGAATAAACGTGTGATGTTTATGGTAGTCATTTCTAATTTTATTAAGACATAATTTTTAATGAGTAAAGAGCGAAAACTAGAAATCAGATAAACAATTTTGTATGTAAACATGTTGCAAGAACATATTCGATATAAAAATGTTGCAAGAGTTCAAAAAATATGTAATAAATTTTGTCTCTCAGAAATATCTATAGCTGATGGGCAATATTTTTATGAACATATGTATAAACATGTTTATAAACATGTTTTGGAGTACTAACGCTATTGCGGCATATAAAAGTCGTTTCAAAAAGTTGTGGATGTATAGCATCATTCGCAATGATGCCTTCTCCAAACACTTAAATTTGAATTAATAAATTTATTTTTTTTAGCAACAAAATTTCTTTTTTTTAAACAAATTTATACAAAAAAGTAAACAAATGTTGCAGAAACATCTAGCAAGAGTTACAATTTATAATTGTATACAAAGCAAAAATTCCAGCAGCATGTTCATGAATATGTTTTGAAAGAGTTTCTTTTAAATCTGCTCCAGCAACATGTTTATAATTTTTTGCACTTTTATTTTGGATTGAAAAGTCTTTATTTAAGCTTATATCTTTATGTTTAATTTTTAACAACAATTAATTTTTTTAATTTAAATAGTGCTTCCCTCTCATTTTGTCAAATCCCTAAAACATCACTCTCATTTGTATTATACAAGCGTCAATGCTATTTTAATATTTTTTTTTTATTTGTCTTACTTTTACAAGACCAAAAAGCTTTAAAATATTATTGTTTTGATTTTATATTTAAAATTTTTTTTTTTTGAACCTTTATGAAACAACTTTATACTTTGAAAAGAAAAATTATTTATATATTTATTATTATCTTTATTATTAAGATGACAAAACTATTTTATTTGCTTTATTATATTTCTTTTAATTAAAAAAAACAAAAACAGATAATTTTTTTAACTAAATGTTTTAGTAAAATTGTTTTATTTTCATTTTTTGATTTTAATTTTGGGAAAAGGTTTGTATTTTAATTTATTTTAAAAATGCTTTGCTCTATAAAAATTTTTTAGAAAATATCTACAAAATAATAAGACTGAAATTAATAAATTTGCTCAAAATAAAATTTTTGAAGAAAAATAAAATTATGTGGATATAATCAAATAGAAATTTTTGTAGAGCAAATACGTATTAATTTTGCCTAAATTTTTGCTGCTTTAAAAGTGCCCCCCAAACAATGATTTTGTGAAAATTTTTGTTCAAAGCCTTAATCAACTGGTTGCTCAAGTGTTCATTAAGCAACATGTTGCTAACAGCTTTACATTTCCCATTTTTTTTTATTGAAAAGCATGAACTTTTTTCGCAAGACCCAAGCAGACATTTCGCAACAAATTTCGCAAATATGTTTCAAAAATAACTAATAAAATATTCCAAATTTTAATCGTAAACATCAAAACTAAAAAGTGAAATTTCTGGAAATAACATTATCTATAGTGAATTTGATACCTTTTTAAAGTTTTTCATTTAAGAACCAAAGTAAAAAATTTTTCAGAAACATTTCAATTAAACGGAACATGTTGCTTAATTTTGCAGCTAAGCCATGTATTGCAACAAATTACATAGTTATCTATGGTGTCTTGCGCAGCATGTTGCTTAGAAAAAATTTAAAAGTATATGCCTAATTTTTCAGCAACATGTGAAAGTGAACTCTACATATTGGCTAGTTGCTGCAATACAATACTTGTTAAAAGATTTTTAAATAACAAAGCAAATGTAGCCATGTTGCAGGCGATATTATTTAAATTAATTAACATAAATTCAGAAAAGCTACCCTCAAAAAAAGTCAAGTCTGCTGTACGATTCAGCAACACTTTTGTTGCTAGCAACAAAGAAAGCAGAGTGTAATTTCTTTATATTTATATTCAAGAAAATAAATATATTACCATATGTGTGTATGTGATCACTTAAATGAACAATTCCCGTATAATATTACTGATCTGTTAATCAAACAAATTCGCTTAAAACGATTTCTGCTAATAATTGAATAACTAACACTTCTTTATAATTGTCCTATTCACAAGCTAGATATAAATTGTAATAGCCCTTTCTTATTTCTTCTTTTTAACTTTTACCAACATGTTTACAACTAGACTTGTACCGAACTCTTTCAGTAGCTTATTTTGGGCACAAACCGATGATCAAACCCTTGCAATTTAAATGGGTTTGTTTAAAGGTTTGTGTCTAAAACAAGCTGCTGAACAAGATCGATACAAGTCTACTTACAACTGAGTTCAGTTTTTTCAGTCAGCACGTGGGGAACTTGTATTCAGCAACATTTTTTTTTTTAACATTAAAAAATTGGAAAGAAAGGTTTGATATCTATCCACTTGTTAGATACAAATGGATAGAAATGTTGCTAGCAACATTTTGACATTGATTTCTTTTAAAGATTTGAGAAGAAATAGCTATCAAAAGATTTCATAACCTGTATAAACTTCTTATTTTCAACTTCCAACATGTTTGAAACATTCCTTTAAAAAAATATTTCAGCATTTAACAAAAATTTACCTAGACACATTTGTGTGTCTTTTAATATTTAAAACATTTCTGTGAAAATAGTATTTCAGCACGTGGCGAAAATGTATCTAGACACATTATTAAATAATTATTATTAATTTGTAATGGAAATAAATAAAACTTTATAAACATATATAACCAGGAATGATGTCTAACAAACGGATAAAAATGTTGCCAGCAACAAATTTCCTAAAAGCTGGGAGAATAAATTCGCTACCAAGAGATTTTATACTGTGTTCATAATTTTTATTTTTAGCTTGCAACAACTTGTTTGAAACTTATCTGGATTGATATCTAACCAATGCACAGAAATGTTGCGAGCAACAAAATTTTTTGCAAGCTGAGAGATTTCAGTTTCAAAACAACATGATGAAATATTCATCTAAATATTTACCCAGCAGCATTTTGGTGTCATTTCATATTTATTGAAAAAAAATGGAAGGAAAAATAAATAAAGTTTTCTACAAAAATGCTGCCAACAAAATGTTATAAGCTTTAAGCAGAAAATTTTAACGACATTTTGAAAACTCTTATTTCCTTTTCCAGCTCTAAGCAACATGTTCCTGTAAAAATTTTTAATATATACTTTTGTGCAAAGAAGTATTCGTTGTTTGGCGAAATTTTATATAGATACAAGTTTGCAACATTTGGTATTTATTCAAAATAAATTAAGGGAAATAATTAAACAAGTTTCATTATTAGTGCTCATAAGTAGCAATATTTTTAATTGTTGCTAGCAACATTTTGCATAAATAATGTTTATAACAAGAATAAGCAAAAAAAAAAGAAGCACTAGTTTTAAGATTTTCTTCATGAGATAAAATTATTTAGAAAAATTTAATAAGTTTAAAATGTTGCAGGCAACATTTGAAATGTTGCTGACTTTCGAAATTTTGTTTCCCCATGCATAGGCAAATCAAATTTCTCAATTTCATTATAAGGTTCTTATAAGTAGTAATATGTTAAAATGTTGCTAGCAACATTTTGCACCAATAATGTTGATAACGCGATTTAACAAAAAATAGGCAAATCTAATTTTTCAATTTCATCATAAGTTGCTAATAATTAGCAATATGTTAAAATGATGATAGCAACATTTTGCATAAATAAATGTTTAACACGAAGAAGAAGAGATTTTTAAGATTTTCTAGATGAGATAAAATTATTTAACAGACATTTAACAAGATAGTGTAAAATGTTGCAGATATCATTTTAAATGTTGCTAACGTTTGGAATTTTATTTTCTTATTCTAATTTCTCAATTATTTAGCCCAACATTTGCAATAAACATAAAAAAACCCTCCAACAAATAAATAATAACATCATTTAAAAATACTCGACTCCTAGTATTTTTACGTAATTTACATTAACTTAATACACTATAATTACTCTACATAAACTACTATTATTCAAAAAGGCTTAACATATGACTTTCATTTCATTTTAAATATAATTTGCTTGAAATAGAAAATAGAACTTAAAGAGGCTTTTTATAGTTAATTTAATTTTAAAACAAATAAAGATAATTGTAATAATTAATACTAGTTTATATATATGATAAATAGTAATATATAAATTTTGAGAACTTTTTGAATATAAGAAATTTTTTATATAAAAAAATACCAAAATTTATAACTATAAATGTAGTGTTGTGAAAATTAACTATATGGCTTAATTTTTTTTTTTTAAATTAAAATAAAATAAAAATTAACAACCAACCAATATACATACTATATATTTCCAAACTTACAAAATTGATATACATAATATAAATACTATTGAGAAAAATATAATAAAAAATAGCATTAAGAAATATCATTTAATAAATTAGAATTAAGTGATTAAATTACATTAAATTTAAATGAAAAGCTTACAAAATTTACCTAAAATTAAATACATACATAGTAATAGCGTTCAGATTAGATTTTACTCACTTTTCGGCAGACAGTTTAATTATAGAAATTGAAAATCAAAATTAAAAATAATTTAAAATTTACTTGAATATAAACACTTTTTAACTAAATGATAAAAAATATATATTTGGCATAGCAGTTTGACTAAAATTAAAAATTATTTAAAATAAATTTCGGCTTGAGCAAAATTTCGCGTTAAAAAAATTCAAATGTTGGAAAACTAAAAACTTCATTGAACCCACTAAAATACATATATTTGGAAAAATATCATATGAAAATATATTAACACGGAAAAATCAAAAATATTCGAAATTCATTTTCGTAGTAAAATGAAACATTATCTGATTAATTATATGTATATTTAGGACAGCACAAGCTGCAATTTGCATTAAAAGGCAAACAAAAAAAATTAAAAATTATATATCTACTTCGAGTATGTTGCTAGCAACATGTTGCAAGCGCTTTCATCATGAACATGTTGCAAACTATCGAGCAAATTACAGAAACACACGAAAAATTTGTGATA
Source organism: Tachina grossa (assembly GCA_949987645.1). NCBI lineage: Eukaryota > Metazoa > Arthropoda > Insecta > Diptera > Tachinidae > Tachina > Tachina grossa. Next base: position 142,921,335 of record OX465278.1, read on the forward strand.
GTTTGAGTGAATATATAAAAATACCTTCAGCAACATATTGTAGACACAAATGTCAAGAAACCCTGGACATGATATAAGATAGATACTTCCTCACTTATATGTTTAAATTAGTCCTTACGAAAATATTACATTTCTAACTTTTTTTTAAACTTAAATGTGTGTGAAATTTTAATAAAAAAATTGAATCATAAAAAATTAAACATACAGTGTTTAGCAACATCTTTGTGGAAAATGATATGAGTATGTTGCTAGCTTGCTTTGCAGAAATAAATTCTTTCAAGTCTTTAATAAAGTAAATTTATTTTAACCAAAAATATTGTCTGGCAACATTGTCGAAAGCATTTATTTACACGGTATTATCTACTTGCCAGTTAATTTTTATTAGATTTCCTAATTATTATAAAAATTCTTTTGAAAACCAATTGAAATGCAAGACAAATGTCACTAATTCGTTTCTTCTTGCATAGTTTTTAAAACTATTTGCCAATTCTAATGTTGTTCCCTAAAATTGCTACAGAGCTTTCTCTCAGGTTTCAGATATTTTTGATTTTAACAGTGTTAAACAAAATTTTTAATACATACTCATATTTTTACCAAATAATATTTCATAAAACATGCCATAGCAAAAAAAAGTCTCTCAAACATAAAATCAAAATCTCATCTTAATCATTCAATAACTCATAAATCATGCATTTATAAATAAAAACAACTCATACAAAAGAAATATTTGCAAAATCATAATAGTAAATACGTATTATATACATATACATATATATAAAATATTACTAAAAGGAGTTCATTAAATTTAATTTTAAAAAAATATAAAAAACAAATCCCAAACACTTTCGCACAATTAAGAAAAGAAAATAAAAGAAAAACACTTCATTCCAAAAGTAAATACCAAAAAACTCTCTTTTTTATACTAAATATTAAATAAAAAATATGAACAAATTAAACTTACCCAAAAATTATACACTGAAAAGAAATGAAAAAAAAAGATTCAAATTAGTTGTGAACAAAATAAAAATTCTTTGTTTAATGTCAAGTTATAAAATTTCAAATTCCCATATAAATATTATGTAAGAAATTATGCCAACAATAAAAAAATAAACACATTAAATACTCATAATTAAATATAATTAACCATTATTAATTATAATCATATTCCCAAAATGTACGCATTGCAATAAAAATCATTAATAAAAATATCAAAAATATTCATATAATAGAAGACGAAAAATCATGAAACATTAAATTCCACATTAATTGATAATTAAAAACATTAAATATACAATATACATATATATAGTGCATATACATACATATAAATAACTTTTATTCAAACGTAACAAAATAATGACAAAAAAATCAACCATTATACTATTATATAGACACACACAAAGACATACAACACATACAATATTAATATATAATTATATATTTAAAAAAAAAAATTACACGAAAAATGACACACAAAAATTAAACAATTTCATGTTGAATCAATAAAAAAATACAGAAAATAAATTTAAATATGTTTCAATTGTAACGGGGTTTTGCTAAGATTAAAGATAAAGCAGTTTTATATGGAGCAACTACATGAACAGTTTTACCGAAATATGGGACTATGTACTGTATTATCCGATTGCTGAATTACATGGTGTTGCCACCAGTGTGATGTTAATACTTGTGCTAACAACTAGATGGCGACTTTTTTCCTTATCAAACAATTTTATGTGCCATTACAAATCGCCTTACAGTAAACAGTGGGGCTGATCAGCAATAAAATGTGCAATTTTATTTAAGAATATAAAAACATGTTTTATTTTAGTTTTCTTGCTCTTCTTCTTTCTCTCTCAAAACTTTATTTATGTCTAGTAGAGCCAAAAGCACGGAACTTATATTGACTCTATAATAAATAATTTCTTAATGTAGTTTGATGAAAAATGCAGTGAATGATCAACTCGTATATGCAACACAATTGTATGACCAGTTGCTATGTGTAGGTCCCGGCCCGCACGCGGTGGTATTTTATTTTATATTAAAAAAAGACCTCTTATAAGAAGCGTGAAACTTTGTGCTGAATGAAGCTAAATGAAAATCTGGGCAAGAATGCTAATCCTGAAACCACAAGAGATATTTTAAGGAACCACAATTACAAAGCTCGAATAGCTGGAAAAACCCCCACATGAACAAAGTAAATAAGCTCAAACGTTCACATTTTGCTAATGAACACTAATATCTTATTTACATTAAGCATTTTTTCATTAAATTTCATGAATTTTGTTGAACGCAACCTTTTCTGTTTGCTAATTTCAGCGCTATAAAAGAGAGTTTTATATAAAAAAAAGGGCGTAGAATGAATCTCTGATGTATTTTTGACAACTCTTTTGATATAAGTTGCTCCTTCAGGCCTCCTATTGACAAATAAAAAGTTTTCATGCAACTAATTTAGTAAAAAAAATGCTTAATGTAAATTAGGTATAATACAAATTCTTTTAATTTTTGAAGAAAGTAATATTTACAGATGAAAGTAAATATAGTGCAATGTACAGAGCTCACCGAAGAGAATTTGAAACACACGATACAACAGGGTTATCTGTTCGGGCGCAATGTCAGTCGCTGGACAGGGCAAACTTTATATGGCTGACGGCATTATGGATAACAAATATAATAATAATAAAAATATTATACGTAATAACCTTCCCGAGACAGCGGAGAAATGGCAAATGATTATTACTTTTACCAAGACAATAAAATGTCATACCAAAAATTTCATTTTAATTTTGTTGTTTTGTTATTTTCTTCGAGTCAATAATTTCATGAAAATACTTTGTGAATTCTTGACTTCTATGTGTCTCGCATTATAGCATTGAAATACTGTATGTAATTTAACTTTGGTTAAAAAAGACAGGAAAAACAGACACCTACACTTTTTTTTTTTTTTTTTTTTTTTTTTTTTTTGGTTGGCCAATTATATGAAAATCATGACAGTCTCCCACCAACATTTTTACATCCAACCCAACAATAATAAAACCAGCGAAAAATATACAAACATCCCTATTAATAATGTACAAAAGTTTTGAAATACTTTGTCGATTTTGCAGCATCCCTCAACGAGCACAATCTTTTAAGGGATGCTGTTTCTTAAGGGATGATTTTACTATTCGCAAAAGGAAGCCATTTTGCATAAGCCATGTCTTTTCGTAAAAACGCTAATTAGTTAAATTTAATAAATTGGAGCAGCAAATGTCTGCTTTAGGTCACTTAATTACCGCTCATTAACTTGCCACAATTGTAGGCTGCTTTCAAGTCTACAATGCAAAGTAACGAGCCAAAGGGGATTCGCATGTTTGTAATAGATTTATGTAATATTATTTTACAAAAATTATTCACTCACAAATTACTTATAAAGTAGAAAAATAAGTACATTATATGATGTGTGTCAGTTGAAATATAAGTATTTACAAACTAAATAATTTACACCATATGTTAAAAATATACAAATAAACATTATTATACACTTTAGTTAGTTGCTGAAGCCCTATAAATAGTAAAAAAAATGTTTCAGTGCCTCATCCTTGGTATAAAAAAGGAGTCGTCTACGCAACTGCCGCTTAATGGAAAACAAACACAATATGGTTTTTCCTAAGTTGCGGTGTTTGTGGATCTTTAGTTTCTTACTTACATTTTATGTGCCATTATTTTTGGGTCACTTGTTAAATAGATTTTCTTACATGGTTTTATTTGTACGAGTACTTGCACTCCATGCCATTACAGTGGGGCAGCAACAATAAAATCATTAGATTGTTTTATATTTTTTTTTATTTTTTTTTTTTAAATTAATTTAATAGTAGATCAAGCTATTAAGTTAATTAAAATTAAAAACTAAGTAGACAAAGGGAGCTTGCCATTTTTCATTTCAACGAGAATTAGAAGCAATAAAGTGTACTGCGGCTAAGTGCCGATACGGCATGAGCTATCTGTTGTTTAAGCAAGTCTAGATGCGTTTCAGCAAACTTTAACCACGCTGCAAAAAAAAAACTTACTAAACCCTAATGCTTATAGACGAACTGAAAATGAATTATTGGGAATTATAAAACGGCAACCATAGCACTCTAAGAAACTTTTTCAGCATAAACAATCCTATAAATGAAAATCTTTACCGCCAAACAGAGGCTATAGACCAAATTATGGAATTCAAATTGTTGATGGTCCTTCGAACCGAACTCTAACGGTATGCGTAGACAATATTAATCCAATTAAAGACCAAGACAATATGAAATCTAATGTAGTGTAATGTGAATCATTCTGAAAGTTCTTATGAAGTTTCTTGCAGCCCTAAGGCAAACATCTATTTTGATCGTGAATAATCATATTTCATAAATTATCAACTGCAACTTGGGTGCTCCTAAGCCGACGTGGAAGAGACCGCCTAACTGATTCATGGTGATTATTTTCAATATAACAAAAGTTAATAGCTAGCTGAGGCTTTGCACATTTCGAAAGCCAAGCTCAACCTGTCTTGAGGTGCTACATTTAAAATATAACATATATTACATATTTTGAACGGATAAGTTTCTTAAGCAGAAACGAAATTCTTATAGGCTTCCTAAACCAACAACATCTATATGAGGTGCCATATTCAGTAATATATGATACATTTTGAATTTAATACCTCATATAGATGTTGTTGGTTTAGGAAGCCCAGAAGAATTTCGTTTCTGCTTAAGAAACTTATCAGTTAAAAAAATTTATATGTTTATAGAAAAACTCTCCAAATGTTATTGAGAATTACGTACACAAACAAAATAAGTTAGAAAGCCTCAAACAAAAACTTCACAACAAACCTATTCAAATGATTATGCGTCTGTTTTTCTCTTTGCTGATGAGTGTCTTAAGCAGAAACGAAATGCATATACACGTGATTAAACAAAAAAATAAAATTCTCCTTGTTAATTCGTTACATACTTTGGTATTTTTATATTAATTTATTTATTTTATCATTGGTCCCACTATGAAGCGTAAGTTGACTGCGGTTGAAATATGAATACTCAGTTCCTACTTGCACAAGTTTGTTTATTTGTGGTTGTTTATTGGTTAGCAGTTTCGTAGCATGTCTTTGCCTGCCACTTTACTGTTATCAACCAGCTTTCTGTCATGTTTCCTTCCGTTTTGCTACCAGCTAAGCTGGTAAATTTAATGCGACAACTTTATTGTAGGGAAATAGTATGTATGCGTAAATATTTGGAAGGAGACCCACTAAGAAAGTTATTGATTTAATTCAAAATAAATTTAGCTTCCATAACAAAAATTAAAAAGTCCAGCTTTAACCTATTGCATGAGTTGCAGGATCTTTAGTGAGTTCACTACGGAATAAAGAGGTCTCCTGTGGTGTATTTAAAAGGTACGCTAGGAAAGGTACTTTTTTTAAAGTATTTATTTTAAAGAGGTACATTTTTGAAAAGTTTTAAAGCTTCCTTTTTTAAATTACTTTTTAAAAGAATTTTTTTTTCAAATTTATCTGTTTTTCAATGTACTTTTTAGAATAAGTAAAAGATAATTTTCTTGAAATATGCTTTTCTAAACGTGCTTTTACTTTAAATAAAGTACTTTTACTTTTCTAATGTTATTTTTATAAAATATACTTTTTGTAGGAGATACCTTTAATAGGTACTTATTTTAAAAGCTACTTTTTCGCCAAGTACTTATTTTCAAGGCTACTTTTATGAAAGATCCTTTGTTTAAAAGATACTTTTATTAAATTTAATTTTTTTAAAAGGTAGTTTTTCAAAGGTTACTTCTTTAAAAGGTACTTTTTTAAAAGGTATTTTTTTTAAAGTACTATTTTTAAAGGCACTTTTTTTAAGATACCTTTTTTAAAAGGTACTTTTTTAAAAAGTAATTTTTTTTAAATACTTTTCTTAAACAGTACTTTTTTTAAAAAACACTTTTTTAAAAGGTACTTTTTAATAGGAATTTATTTTAAAAGGTACTTTTTGATCAAATACTTATTTTAAATGGCACTTTTATGAAAGGTCCATTTTTAGAAGGTACAAAATGTAATTTTTTTAAAGGTTCTTTTTTAAAGGTTATTTTTTAAAAATACTTTTTTAGAGGGTACTTTTTTTAAATATATTTTTTTACAAGGTACTTTATTTAACAGGGATTGTTTTAAAATACTTTTTTTTAAAGTTACTTCTTTAAAAAGTACTTTTCTTGAATGGTACTTTTCTTAAAAGGTACTTTTCTTAAAAGGTATTTTTTTAAATACTTTTTTAAGAGATTATTTTTTAAATAATAAATTGTTTTAAATTTACCTTTTCAAAAAAGTACTTTTGTAAAAATCGTTTTTGAAAAAGTTAATTTTCTTCAAATGACATTTTTAATATATTTTTTAAAATGTGCATTGTACAGGTACTTTTTAAGGAACTGTTTTAAAAGGTACTTTTTTAAATTCACTTTTTTTTAAAAGGTACTTTCTTTTAAAGGAACTTTATTCAAATCTATTTTTCTAAAATATTTTTAACGGTGCTATTCTAAAAGCGACTTATTTTAAAGTGTACTTTTTCATACATGTACTTTTTTTGAAAGTACATACATTTAAAAATTACTTTTCTAATAGCTAGTTTTCTCATAACAGATTTTTTTTTAAATATAAATTTTTAAGGTATTTGCCTTAAAAGGTAATTTTTTAAATGTCCTTCTTCCAAAAGGTACTTTAATCAATATTTTTGTTGTAAAAGTTACTTTTTTTACATATACTTTTTTAAAATATAATTATTCTAAAATGTATTTTTAGTGTACTTTTTTCGAGGATACCTTTTTATATACATAAGTACTTCTGCGAAAAGGTACTTTTTCCAGCATGTGCTTTTTTAAAATGTACTTGTTTTAAAAGGTTTTTTTAAATGCTTTTCTTAAAATAACATTTTTCAAAAGTACTTTTTTTAAAGGTACATACTTTCTTAAAAAGGTAGTTTTTTAACAGCTATTGGTACAGATATAGATACTTCATTTAGAGTGTGTTTCTTAAACTAAATTTAAAAATAAATTAAATTTTTTTATTAAAATGTACTTTTTTTTAAAGACACTTTTTTTATAATATCCATTTTTAAAAAGTACTATTCTGAAATATAAATTATTTAAAATTTACTTTGTTTTAGAAAATACCGTTGGGCAAAATAAGTTATTTTAAAATACAAATAAAATATTTTATTGAAAGGTACTTCTTTATACTTTTGTAAAATGTAAGTTTTTGAAGGAATATTTTTTAAAAAAGTATTTTTTTAAATAGTACTTTTTTAAAGTCACTTTTTTAAAATTCTGTTTTTTTAGTATTTTTTTTTTTAAATTCTATTTCCTAAAAGATATGTTAAAATGTACTTTTTGTAGGGTCTTATTGGTACTCTTGATTCAGGAAGCCTGTAGGGGATGGTAGAAACTTTTACTGTGTAACAAGGTTTAATTTTAGAAACAGAAAGACTCCTGCTATTCCTTTGCCTGGTACTGCGCTAGCAAACAGTGAATATTAACCTTTATGTCTACAACTAAAAATTGTTCGTCAAACATACAACCATCATACCCGGGTAAACATTGCTTTTAACATATCGTATATTTCATGTTTTTGTCGCCAATTTTAGTTAGCTGCAACCCATTTCATGACAACACATGTCGTCATTATTTTCGTCGTTATAATCTGACCTATTGAAAACCAATAACCATCCCTTGTATCGTGCATCGTTGGGTCTTCAACGTTTTTGGGCTATTAGCTGTTAGATAAGGTTTAATAATGAAAATTCACGACAACTGCAAACGCAAAATCTGACATATTCTTAATTCTGAACAGAAATCTTCAAAATAATTATATAGCAGGAGCAAGAATCACAGGTGATGATCAACTTTATCCATTTCGTGGTAGTAATTCTATACTGGCTTGGCGTCTTCTGGGAAAAAAGAAAAAATCAAGGTGAACGAGTTATTAAGGATTTGTGTTGCAATCTGTTTCGAAGAAGCGGAAGAAACGTCGTTTGTGAAAAGATTTTTACAAGTTACAATTTGGATTCTAGGTTGATGTTACACTACAATTTATCATTATTATGCACACCAAGGAAAAATCTAATATTTGTTCCCACTGAGTTCTTCAACCTAAAAGGAAGATTAGTTGAGTCATCAATTTTTGGATTTAGCAATAATATTAGTATGTGCTCCTGTATTCAAAAAAAAAAAGAAAAAAGAAAAAGAGATCAGTTGTTCTTATATCTACATCTCACTACAGCAACGATATCGAAGGTTTAAAAAGTAGGCCAGTAATGATATTGGATTACAATAAATACAAAGGTAGAGTTGATAATATCGACAAATATTTAGGAGAATACACAAAAAAAGGAGAACTAATATATGGCCCTTAGGTTTTTGTATAATATTCTTGATATGGCAGCATTTGTAGCTTATATTATTTATACAGAAAATATCCCGCATCTAAAGGTATCAACAAACCGTAGAAGAATATTTTTCCAACAGCTATGCAGCCAATTGATCATCGCTCACAAAATACTCAAGTAATAAGGCATTTTTTATCGCGCAATGGAATTGAAAGTATTATAGGCCATCCAGTAATATCAGAAAACCAAACAGTTCGTGCAGCAGAAGAACGAAATAATTTCCGAAGGCTCAAACAAAAAGAAAGTTCATATATACCTGTGAAAAAAAGAGCTCAACTAGAAAAGCTTGAAAAAAATTTCAAATCCAGTATGTGCTCGACATTCAGCGGGTATTAGTATTCGTAATGTATGCTCAATCAAATAAATGTACATAATAATTTTCTAATTATTTTGCAATAAATAAAAAAACATTCATAAAATTTAATGCCTACCCAGGTAAGTCTATTGTAAGTTTAAGCGGTATGTTTTAAAAACAGATAATATATATTCTCCCAAAAAATATTTTTTATAAATAAATTTTTTAGAAGTTAAAAAACAATATTTTAGAAGCATATTAAAGAGTTAAAAGAAATATCTTACCAGAGTGTGAATTATATCGAATTGAAAACAGAAAATTTACCCGGGTAGGTGGCTGTAGATATAAGGGTTAAGCCAATCGCTAGAGCGTACAACAGGCCTGGACTGGCATGACATGAGCGTAATGGCTCCTCTTTTGAACCTAACCTAAGCCAATTGCTAGAACAAGTTGTTTCACACTGCTCTTTGCCATAGAAATTATTTTAGAAAAAAAAGAACCCACAATAACTTTCCTAATTGCCACTCTTTTTCCATGACTGCATCAGTGAGAGAGAGACGGTTGTTATTTTGTGGTTTAATAGTTTTTTTTCTTCTTTCTGTTTTAATTTCATGCTTAATTCGTATAATACTTAAGACTTGTGCCAAGCCACTATGTACTACTACATATTTGCTCTAGATGTAAAGTTTTTTTTTTTTTGTTTATACACTTTGGATTTGAGACCATTAACAGTTTAACAGTTTTATTTTTGTTTTAAATATTGTATTTGCTTACAAACACTCCAAAAGGAAATTTAGGTTATTTATGTTTGTTCATTTTATGCGTTTTGCGGCTGAAAATTATGACAGCAACAGCAGTTGCAGCGGCAGCGGCAGCGGCAGAAGCAGAAACAGTATTAACTGAAATCGATATGAAAAGTTTGGTTTTCCACATCAAGTCTTTTTTGCCACGAAACCACTAAAATTTAATTATTATAAATTATATTATAATTGCAAATGATTTGTCATCGTTAAGTGATTACAAATGAATTGACATGCAGTCTACCCGTCGTAATTTAGCTTTTAGAAAAATTTAAAGGAAATTTTTGAAATTAATTTTTTTTTAATTTTTTTTTTTGGGGTGTGGAGACCTTAACGTACGACCACAACGAAATTCAGTTAAGTACTTTTTTGCCGTTGAAATTTATGCTGAAGAGTTGCCAGGCCAGTTAAGAGGCGGGAAACTCAAAAAGTCACGGACTTATTAATGCCCAAATGCATTAGTTAACTAATAGCAATATTTTAACCAATAATATTTGATTTACCATTTGTTAAATCGCCAAATGCCAAATTGTTTAACAAATAGTTAGACAAAAGCTGATTCTTTGTAAACTTTTTTTAGTACGAGGGCGGATCAATTAGTCCGTGCCTTTTTGAATGAAACACGGTTTTTTTTTGCAAAAAAAAAATTATTTTTCAACATAGTACAAAATAAAATAAAATAAAATAAATAAAAATATTCGCCGTTTATTGTTTTTCCCTTTTGAAGGTGGATTATCATCACCTTATTGGCCGACAAACTCACCTTGGCATTTCAGCATTTTCGGGTGTACTAACCTCAATTGGCCGTCCAGAACGTTCAGCGTCATTTGCACTTGTGCGACCACAACGAAAGTGAGTAAAACACTAGTTTACTATTGAAATCGATGGTGCAGAGTCCCCATAGTATTTATCGAGCTTTTCCTTGATTTGATGGACGGTTTTTTTTTCGAAATTCACTTCTTGATCCGCCTCGTATTGTTGTTTTGTGAAAAATTTTATACACATTTCACACATACATACGTTGTCAAACATTTTGGGTTTTCCCAACCAATTTCAGCACTAATTTAATATCTTCCACGGTACTATAGCGTCTATACCTGATATTAACTCTGATATGAGAGAGAACGTCGGCAGAATAAGAATATTTATATTAATATTAATATCTATGTATGTATGTAGGGAAAACGTACTATTGTAAATATCACAATATTTCATAATTATCAGGCGGCCGAGCAGTGAACATATTCGTTTATTTTAATAGTAGTGTGTGTTTTATAAAAAAAAAATTCACATTTCCTTAATACATCATGTATAATTAAAATATTTCAGCATTTCTTTACCAAAATATATTCATGGCTGTTCCGTTCAACTATGTGTTGTTAGTCAGAATATTTACAACAGACTTTGGTGTTATTTGTTCATTAATAATTATCACATGTAATTTGGCTTAAAAAGCGATACGAACTTTACCCCGTTCAAATCACAAATATAGAAACAAATGGAGTTCGAAAAATAATTAAAATTAACTAAAAAATATATTCATTTTCATTTTAATACACGAAATTCTCTTTTCGTATCTATGTTTGTATGTGTGCATTTTTTGACACTTGATATCATAATATATATTATGAAAACAGTATTATAATATTTGTTATAATATTAATATACTAATATTGCAGTCCACACGTAATATAATTCTCTCTGCTATGAAATTTGACGTTTGCTGATAACGGGTGTTTTTTTAGAGGTATAGAACTTTGAATTGAAATAAAACACAAGAAAATCGTTTTAATGTCCATCAATTTGGCTTTATTGGAAGGATAATTTTATGCCATTAATGTTTAAATATGACTTCGGGCATGTGGCCGCCGCGGCTGGCTCGAATAAAGCCAATTCTACAGGTCCAATTTTCAACCACTTTTTCGAGCATATGGGGCCGTATGTTGGCAATAACGCCACGAATGTTGGCTTCCAAGTCCCCTAACGTTTCTGGTTTGTTGGCGCAGACGAGCGACTTCACATATCCCCAAAGAAAATAATCCAATGGTGTCAAATCACACGATCTTGGTGGCCAATTGACAGGTCCATTCCGCGAAATTATGCGCTCATCGAATGTTTCCTTCAATAAATCGATTGTGACGTGCGCTGTGTGGCATGTAGCGCCGTCTTGTTGGAACCACAACTCATCCACATTCATGCCATCCAATTCGGGAACAAAATAGTCGGTTATCATGGCTCTATACCGGTCTCCATTAACGGTAACTGACTCTCCAGCATTATTTCGGAAGAAGTATGGCCCAATGACTCCACCAGCCCATAGAGCACACCAAACAGTCAGTTTTTGTGGATGTAATGGCGTCTCAAGGGTCTCATGTGGATTCTCTTCACTCCAAATGCGGCAATTTTGCTTGTTGACGTAGCCATTCAACCAAAAATGAGCCTCATCACTGAACAAAATTTTGCGATGAAAATCAGCATCGAGATCAATCTCATTTTCGGCCCATACACCAAAATCACGACGCATTGCATGGTCTCGCGGCTTTAATTCTTGCACAAGCTGGATCTTGTAAGGTCGCAAGCCAAGATCTTTGCGCAAAATCTTCCATAAAGTTGATGGACAAAGCTCCAATTGCTGTGCACGGTGGCGAATCGATTCATTCGGGTCCTCTTCAACACTTTGCTCTACAGCAGCAATTGTTTCTTCGGTGCGCACTGTTCGACGTCTCTGCGGATGCGTATTATCACATAGAGTAAACGTAGTGCGAAAACGATCCATGGTTAACCGAATTAATTGCTCTGATGGACGATTATGTCGACCATAAAATGGACGGAGCTTGCGGTAAACTTCGCGAACTGAACCATTATTTTCGAAATAAATTTACACGATTTGCAAGCGTTGTTCTTTTGTCAACCTGTTCATGATGAAATGACAAACCAAACTAAATATTAATCACTTGACAGCTGACAAAATGGCCGCCAGTTAAAAAAGTGATGCCAACTTAAAGTTCTATACCTCAATAAAAAACACCCATTAGAAATATATTTGATATTACATCAGAGGGCAAATTACGGCACTCGTTATCGAATGAAATTACAAAATATTTCAATAGAGTTTATATGGAAATATTTTCAAATTTCGAACAGTATCGAATGCCATAATTTGCCACCAGGTATAGACGCTATGTAAAGTTAGACGTCCGAGCACTGTTTTATACATTTTTAAGAAATACTATAACAAATGTAAACAAAAACCATATGCTATAGCAGAGCTGCCAATAGTGAAACTAAATAGTTTTATAGGGTTACCATTCTTTGTACATATTAATAATTTTAGTTAAACAATACACGGTGAATATGAAGTATTAATTAAAAAATAGTTATCATTTTAGTTTACTAATAATTAACTAATGATGGTAAATTTGGCCCAAAGCCGTACAAAAATGTTTGCTTTTAAATTTAGGTAATTATGAAAGTGATCTAATAGGGCATTTACATTACCTCGAAATCTAGTAGTTACGAGATTTCGAGCTAAATCTTGCTGCTTTTTACTAGATTTCCCATACAAAACTAAATCTATTTTGTCAGTAGATTTGTAGGAAATCTAATAAAAATCTAATATTATATTTTTATTTTGTACTACCCTGTACAATATATTTATAAAAAAATATAAGTTAATTAGCTACGTTCTGCTTAAAAAGGTGTGTGACTTAGCTACATTGCAGTAATTTTTTTTTATAGTTTTGGAAATTTTTTAGTTAATGGGTTTTGTTTTGGATAAAAAAATCTTGATAAATCCCAAAAAAAAGTTGGTCTAAATGGCAGAGATTTTCATAAAGATTTTAATTAAAATCTGATAGATTTTGTGCAGGTGTAAGTGCCCTAAAAGTCATATATTTCTTGTGTCGAAATATTTAGTTGATTACATTTGAACATATCAAAAAATATTCTTTTATTATCATTTATTATGCATCATTTTAATTTAGAGTTGTACTAGTCTCGATTATTGTAAATTTATTTGATATTTATTAAATACTTAACGTTTTTTTTAATTTATTTATTATTTGAAAGCAAAAATATATATGGCATAACCCACTTTCATAATTAAGGGCACATGTGTATATTACAGTGGCCGTTAGTTGGCATGGAGAATTTTATTTGATTGATTTCTTATATTCTCGCCTCCCCCGCCAAAAATCCGCTCAGTTTTATGTAAAAAATATATACAAAGAAATTTCATATACAGAAAAAACTAAATTTCGTTTTCAGTAACCAAATTCATTGAATCAGTAAATTTTTTTCTGAATGCGGACCTACAAAGAAGTTTGTAGATTCTGATAACAATTTTTTAAAAATTTAACTGAAAAAAAAAATTTATTTTTAGTTAACTCATTATGGCATTAGAGAAAAAAGTTAACTGAAACTCAAAATATTTTCAGTCAAATTTATTAACAGGAACAGAAAAACATTTTTGCAGATTTTTTTGTATTATTCCGCAAATTTTCTTTTATAATTTACAAACACATTCACTAAAATTTTTCGTATTATCAGAAAATAAATTAACTGAATCAATAACAATTCTTAAAAAATTTTTTTTAACAAAATTAGTAAAAATTTTATTAAAAAAAAAATAACTGAATCAAATGAAAGGTTCAACTATTTTTTTTTTTACTTTAAAAAATTTGCTTGTTTTTATGGTTAAGCATTTCGTTTCCGCTTTTGGAACTCGTCAGTAGACTTCAACCCCAAAATTTTTTTAATTTAGCTAACAAACTCCGTATCTTTATAGTAAGACTCTTAATACTATACTGAGAATCACGATATACAAACATAATAAGTTTGAAAACCGCAAACAAAAATCTTTTAAAATAAATAAAATGTTTTTTATATCTATAAAATAATTTGTAGAAAAATTAAAAAAAAATCAGACAAATTTTTTTTACAGTATATAAAAATAAATTTAACTGAAGAAATTAAAAAAAAAATCAGACAATTTTTTTACAGTGTATAAAAATAAATTTAACTGAAAATAACATATTTAAATAAAAAAAATAAATCTAAAAAAAATTTTACAAATTTTACTTTATATAGATAATTCTCATTCTATACAGTTTTTTTTTTTACATAAAATAAAATTGGAACAAATAATTTACTGGAACAGTAAAAAATATTTACTGAAACTAAATTATATTTCAAAACACACGTTTGTTTGAAAATTTTTTGGGAATAATTTTTTCTGTGTAGCGATAAGTTTTTTTTTGAGTTTTCTTTTGACTATATGGCATATGTATGAAATAGTTTAATAGATATGTATAAGCTCTCATTGTACATGCTTAATATGTATAAATAATTTCCAATAAATATAATTTTGGTATATAAAATTTGTGGTATTTTGTTGGTTGTGTTCTTCATTATTTTCTAAAATATTAATTTTAGCAAAAAAAAAACTTTTTTAAGACTAATGTTGTTGACTAGAAGACCTAAAATATTGCCATATATCATATTCTTGTAAAATGATTTTTTTAAAAAATAGCCATATGACAAAAATTACATTGAAAAATTGGCTAACTTTGAGGGGCGGACGCAGCCCTTAAAACACAACTTATCGCTATGGAATTTTTTTGTAAACGATTTGGGGGGAGACAGCATAAGAAATCCAAAAAAAAAAAATAATTAACGGCCACTCTAGTGTACATATGTTGAAGCTTAATTTAAATTTTAACTTATCGTGGGGTGTCTTTTCCCGAATCGTTTATTCCAGTAGTTGGATTTACTTAGAATAAAAAAAATGCTCTTAAGCACAAAGTATACAGAGGTGAAGAAAGTGAGTGATGAAAAAAGCTAAAATCAGCTATGACACGGGTTCGGCGAGAAAGGGACAACAGTAGTATATTTGTTATTAAGTTGTTAGCAATATAATCAAAACAAACAAGAGAAACTGTGTACTTTGTGAAATGATCAAGAGAACATTTTTACAAATTTAAATGAAAGTTTTTGAAGTGTTTAACTAAAAAACACAATGTGTAAAAGGTTATTAGTGGTAAAAAAAAGTGATTAAAATTAGTTTCCAAATAATTACAGACTTCATTTTAAGCATTTTCATTGAAAAAATACTAATTTTTACCATTTACTTCCAAAAAGTACATAGCGAATAAGACCACAAAGAATAAGTGAACATTTGTACAAAATTAAATCAAGGAATTTGTTGTGTTGAATTAAAAAACAGAGTGTGAAAATGATTATTAGTATTAAAAAAGTGATTAAGATTTGCTTTCAGATAATTTCTGATTTAACTTTAAGCTTTTTCATTCATAAATATTAATTTTAACCTTTTAATTTCAAAAATCGCATATCAAATAAGGACACAAAGTATAAATTGCAAAAACATTAAATCAACGCAACTACGAAAGAAGCTTAAAGAAGACACGGGTACTGTGTGAACGAGACGTCCAGAATTGGCTTTTATCTTCCGTCTCGTGACATCTCTGTGTACTTTGTGCTCTTAAACTTAATATTAAGATTATTTTACTGCAAATTACCCCGGTTGACACTTGCTATTTTAGAAAAAAAAATGCCCTCAATTGATTAACTATTAAACAAATCAATTCAAATATAATAATATAGTTTTTTATAGAGAATAATTTTTATCTATTATAACTCCAGTTAAATATCATAATTTCAGCAACACAATGTTGTAACCGTTTTTTTAATTTTTTCTTTTCTTTTCTATTTTTTTTTTTTGTTCTATTAAATTGTTATTGAAATTCAATACTTTTTTTTTTTTGATGTCATACAACCAAGGAAACCATACATCTATTTAGTTTATTATAATAAAACCCTCTAGTCAGCCTAGAACCATATATCTATATGTCAATACTCTTTCTCCAGCGACAATTGCACTAGTTAAAATGTCGACAACTTTCCTTTTATGCAAGAGTAGATATACGTTAGATACAACAGTTGTAGTGTATTTCTATTGATATTGTCAATGAACGCGTCAATAGTTTGTTTTTCTTTTTTATTATGCTATGCAATAATATTAAATAAATATATGTAGACGAGCGTTACTAAAACCTACTAGTGAATCTTTGGTTCAAATATCTCAATATCGTCATAAAAGAACTACTTTCTCAATAGTGCTAAAGTCTACTGGTAGATTTTCAATCACAACCCTATGTTATATGCCAATAGGCGATTACATTGGCTGGGGTACATTTAGTCAGTAGCACTATTGTCAATGTCACTAGAAAATAAATATAATTTTACTATTGACAACGAGCGAGGAAATATCGCTATTGTAGACTAAAGCCCCTAAAATTTACTAGTGAATCTTTGGTGCCAATGTCTCCATGTGGTCCCAAAAGAACCACTTAGTCAGTAGTGCTACAGTTTAGTGGTGGATTTTCAATGACAAGCTAATGTTAAATGTCAATAGGCGATTACATTGGCTGGGGTACACCTTGTCAGTAGTACTACTGACAACGTCAATAGTAAATCACCACAATTTCACTATTCGCACTTTCTGCAGGGAATAAATAAATAAATAGATACACAAACACTCAAACAAATAGAAAAGTTCCTTTTCTACCCAACAACTACAACAATAATAATAATAATAATAATAAACATAGAGTATTAGTCTAGTATAAGAAAACTTCCTGGTAACAATTTGTATTGTTGGAATAAATATGAAATTTCGCTGACAATGATGATGTCTGCCAATGAAAACTCAAACAAACACATACAAGTGCTGTTTCATTTTTCACATAAACAAAAAATTGTAGAAGCTCAAAATTTGAAAATGAACTAGCATGCGGCAAAAGCCCGGTAGTTCTGAGCAAATGTTGCCTCAAATAAAATAAACTCTTTAGTTGGCAAACATTAGTAATATTAAACTGTATAAATTTTGATGTTCATTTCCTCTCAGAAACTTAAAAAAAATAAAAAAAAATAAAAATTCTTGTGAAGAATTCTGGCAGAAGAAAGTTTCACTCTGGGTCTTATTTAAAGGTTCTTGAAGCTCCCATTTTCTTGCAGAATTTCTTTCTGAATCAGCAAAGGAAATCATGTAATCCTTCTTGCATTTTAACCCTCTCACGCCCCTATGTATAATAAACGACTCTATATAAATCAAATAGTCAAGCAAAAATATCATTACCCAGATGCAAACGCAGCGCACCGGTTAAATGTTTTAATATAAACTTATTAAACATTAACATAATATAAAAGAAATCTTATTCATGCATGTTATCGGATATATTTTGAGAAAACTTCATGTAAAGCCTTCTTTGTCGTTTATCTCTGACTTTTTGCCATATTTGCCAAAAACCAATAATGAGTTGAACATATAGTTCTCATTCTTAAAAAAATTCACCGAATATATACTACATATGTACATACAATTTAGAACCTACGCATAGTGTTTCATAACTGCCAGACTTTTGGCTTCAAATTTTCTGATATTATAAAAAAATACTTGAGAAAGGAAAACCAAACAGTAAAGGGTGTAAAATATATGTATTTGTTGAAATACACACGATATACTCTTACACACAACAACACGCTCATCTTTGGGCAAGCTACAAAAAAAAAAAAAAAAAAAAAAAAAACAAAGGAAAGAGTCCGCCCAAAAGTCTACTCATATTTAAGTGTTCGCCTTAGTTGGGGAAAAATATGTAAAGGAAAAGCAGCAGGAAGGATGTGTACTTGTACATATAGGAAATAAAATTGTTGCAGCTATGTGAAAAATAATAGCACGGGAAAAACAATTTTCCTCCCTTCAAAAAAAAAAAAAAAAAAATCAAGATCTTTCAAATACTGAAATTCTAAATTTTTATACTCACTCCATAAAATCAAATTTGCCGTTAGAAATCTTGCCTAAGTATTCTGTTCTTTTTTTGCTCACAACTGTAATAAATGCATTTTGTTTATAGCTGTTGTTTGTTGGGGGAGGGGGCTGCCTAGCAAAGTCTAAATGATGTTTGTTTATTATCAAAGGATATGCTTACCAACTTGATTATACAATTAAATTAATTAAATTATTAACTCCAAAAGGCAACAAGTTAGTCAGTCAATTAAAATGTTGAATTAGGAAGAAGGCACTAGCAGTGTCTGCCTGGCTGGTGTTCTTATTCAATTAAAAGTTATTAAAAATCTATTAAAAAGGTTTTAAATTATAACAAGGATTTCAAACTTAAATTGAATATGTAACAACATAAAATTTCAAAAGAAAATCAGGAGCTAATTGAAAGTGTTAAGAGCGATAAAATAATCAATGGTTTCTTAACCAATTTTTTTTTCCTATTGACACCTTTAATTAAAAAGAAAAATACAAATTATCAATTGTCATATAACAGATTTTCATATAAATTTATTCTTATTAATAATTTTTAAAAATTATAATTTTTTTTTAATTTTTATAAATGAGGCCTTTGATTGTTTAAAAATTTAGTTTATTAAAAATTCAGTTAAAAATTTAATTGTGTCGATTAAAATTTTGTTTAAAAATTTAATTGATTAAAAAGTTCAATTTCGGCAATTAAATTTTTAATTGGTTGTATGTATTTTTCTTTGAAATTAAAGGTGTTAAAAGGAAATCATTTTGGAAAGCAAATATTTTTTAATTTCTAGAAAACAATACGTAAACATATAATAATAATAATAATATAATATAATATAATAATATATTTATATAATATATATAATATATTTTTTAACATTTTCAGCTATAGAAATTTTTTTTCAAAATTAAATCTTTTTTTATCTATAAATTTTCCTAAGCAAGTTTCGACTATCGATACACTTTTATGGATAAATTTTTTAAGAACGTTTGTGCTACTGGTTACTTTTTCTAAAAAAAATAATATATTAAAATATATCTTTTAATACTTACATTTTTCTGTCAGAAACTTGTCATCGTGAATTGCTTTTTATAAAAAATTTTAATTTTTTCCATAAAAAAACTTTGTTATCGATACATTTTTCTGATAAGACTACTGTTATCGATAAACTTCTTACATAAAAATTTCCTTTATCCATGCGTTTTTCTTTAAAAAATTATGTTATCGATAAAAATTTCCGTTATCGATAAATTTTCTAAAAAAAACTTACATATAACTTACATATTTACATATAAGCTTGAGAGAAAGTATTTCTTTATTTCTTAATAATAAAAATTATCGGCATATTTTCAGCTATCGAAAATTGAAAAAAATGCTATCAATCTTTTTCGATAAATTTCTAACGCTCACGCTTAAAGATTATATATGTATTTTAATCGTTAAATTTTTCTGTCAGAAAATTGTAATCGTGATTTTTTTTTTAATTTTCGTTATCGTAAACTAATTTTTTTTTATTTTCGTTATCGGTAAATTTTTCGATAAAATTGCTGTTATCGTTAAAATTGTCCCTAAAAATTTCCGTTATCCGTTATTAAAATAAGCTTTTTATTAAAAAAAAATTTTTTTTTTGTTATCGAATTTTTTTATAAATAAATCTCGTGTTATCGAAAGATTTTTTTCAGTAACAAGTTTCTGTTATCGATACATTTTTCTTCAAAAACTCTGTTATCGATGAAATTATCAGGAAAATTTCCTTATCTTTAAATTTTGCTAAAATAATATTCTGTTATTAATTTTTTTTACAAATGAGCTTGAAGGAAAATATTTCCTTAATTCTAAATAATAATACGTAAAAATTATCGGCATATTTTCAGCTATCGAAAATTAAAAAAAAAAACAGCAATTAATTTTTCTAAGCAAGTTTCTTTTTCCGATAAATTTTTACCGTTCACGTTTTCCCCAAATAAATATATATTTTCATCGTTATATTTTTCAATCAGAAAATTGTCATCGTAAATTTTTTAATTTTTTTTTTAATTTCTGCTATCGATAAATTTTTTTATACAATTTTTGTTATCCGTATATTTTATATTTTTTGATATAATTTTATCAATATATATTTTATGGTTTCATGAAAATTTCCGTCATAAATTTTTTTCTTTTCTGCTATCGAATTTTTTTTTTCATAAAATAATCTGGTGTTATCGAAAGGTTTAAAAAAAATATCGATTAACATAGTTCAGTAAAAAAATTCTTTTATCGATACATTTTTCTTTAAAAAAAATTGTGTTATCGATAAATTTTTCATGATAACTTCGGTTATCGATAAATGTTTGTAGAATAAGGTCATATTAATAGAAAAAAATTATAACTTTTTTCCATTTCTGTTACCGATTTTTTAAAGAAAATAATCTTGTGTTATCGAAAGTCTTCAAAAAAAAGTTGCTATCAAATAACATAATGACATTATAAATTTCTGTTATCGATAAAATTTTCCATACAAATTTCCGTTATCGATAAATGTTTGTAAAATTAAGTCATATTAATAGCAAAAAAATTATAATTTTTTTCCATTTCTCTTACCGATTTCTTTTATGAGAAAATCTTGGGTTATCGAAAGAGTTTGAAAAAAAATTTGTTATCGATTCATTTTTCTTTCAGAAATTCTGTTATCGATAAGCTTTTCCATAAAAATTTCCGTTAGTTTTTTATAATTCTTTTTTCTCTAAAAACTTTCGTTTCGAAAGTTCGATTTTTATATGAAATTAGTTCCGTTGTCCAAAAAATGTTGTAAGCAATTTCTGTTATGGAATTCTTCTGTGTTTGCTCATAAAGATTCCTGTTATAAAAATATCTTTTCATAAGCATTTCTATTATCAAAAAATGTTCTTCAATTGATGGACCTTTCTTTATAAAAATTTTGCTATCCTTAAATTTCGCTATAAAAATTTTTATTATCGATACATACATATGTATATCACTCCTTCAAATTTTCTGTTGTAGCGAAATTATTTTTTTTAACATAAAAAAACATCTGTTACCGATAAAAACGTAAGTGAAAAAGATTTCCGTAATCGATAAAATTTTTAGCTCGAAATTTCTGTCATCGATAAATTTTTCTATAAAAAACTTTTTGAATTTGCACGGAAAGTTTCCATTAGATACTACAGCTTTTTTTTCTAAAAATATTTGCTGTCATAATTTTTTTTTTAAAGATTTTTTGCAATCATCAACCGCAAAAATTTTTCCAAAAATATGAAACCAAAAATTAACATGATTCAATAAGATTCGTATATTTTTGTGCATGATGTTAAAAATAAAAAATAGAAAAATAAATAAAAATTAACTCATGGCATTCTCATGATTCATCACATAAATTGTCACCTGAATGGTTGTGAAATAGAATCACGATGATAAAATAGAATTAGCACCCAGATATCAAAAGTATTTTCCTCATATTTGAAAGCTGTAGACAGATATAAAAAAGTTGCAATATACTCGTATACATAGAAAGTTTCTTTTTTTTTGACACTTTCTACGACAGTGGGAAAAAGTACAATAAATTTCCAAAATGTCTGCGTATTTATGTATTTTGTTTTATTTAAAGATGTCACTTTTCTTTTTTCTTTGTGCCTTAATATTTAATCGCTAATAAATTATACATTTTAATGATCTCTTAGTATATTTAAAAAACACTTTTTTTTGTAAATTTTTAGATTTCTTTTTTAGTTTCAGACATATGAAACAAATTTTCTATGAGCTCACTGTTTCTTCTGATCGGCAGCAATAAATTCGGGGAAAACATTTTTCGCAAAGCGTAGGAAGCAGGTTTTTCTTAAGGGCAATAAATCAAACATGAGATTTTAAGGAGATTGTTAAAAGGCATTGAAAAAAAGTGCAAAGAATAAAATATTTAATTTAATGTTTTTTACTTTTTTTTCAAAAGAAAATTTTTTTATTATACATAGTATGTATATCAACGTCCTATTTATTTCAAAGCGATTAATTTTCCTTTAAGAAGAAGATATACAATTAGCAAAATGGGCAGAAATAAAAATAAGACCAAGTCTTATAATTTAAGTTTAACTATTAAAAAATGTATCTTTAAATAAGTACTGAGGTTTAGATATATGCTTTTTAGGAAGGCATGTTTTGCAAAAACAAATTTTTTCAGATAGGAACATTTACAAAAGGAATCTTTTGGAACAAGTATATTTTCCAAAAGAGTGCAAAGAGTACGTTTTACAAGAAGCACCTCTTACAAAAAGTACCATTTAGAAAAAGTACATAATACAAAAACTACCATTTACAAGATGTACCATTTCCAAAAAGTACCTTTTACCAAAAGTACATTTTACAAAGTGTATCATTTACAAAAGGTACCTTTTACCAAAAGTATCTTTTATAAAAAGTATATTTTACAAGATTCACCAGTTATAAGAAGTACCTTTTACAAAGTGTAACTTTTGCAAAAAGTACCTCATACAAAAAGTAACATTTACAAAAAGTACCATTTACAAAAGGTACCGTTTACAAAAAGTACTTTTTACAAAAGGTATCTTTTACAAAAAGTACCTTTTACAAAAAAAAAAAACTTTTCACAAAAAGTACACTTTTTCAAGATGTACCTTTTACAAAAAGAGATTTTTACAAATAATTTTCTTGTCAAAATAACCTATTGCAAAAAGTACTTTTTGCCAAAAGTATCTTTTACAAAAAGTACCTTTTACAAAAATAACCCTTTACAAAAAGTACTTTTTGGAAAATATATGTACTACAAAAAGTACTTTTTAGAAAAAGGTATCTTTTACAAAAGGCTCTTTTACAAAAAAAATCTTATTACAAAAAGTACTTTTTCCAAAAGTACCTTTTACAAAAAGTACTTTTACCAAAAAGTTCACTTTTTCTAGAAATTCCATTTGCAAAAAGTGATTTTTAAATTAAGTTTTTTTCAAAATAACATTTTAAAAATGTACGTGTTACAAAAAGTAATATTTTCAAAAAGTAACATAAACAAAAAGTAAATTTTTCGAAAAAGTACTTTTTACAAAAAAGTAACCTTTTCAAAGATTAATATGTACCAAAAAGTATCATTGGCAACAAGTATTTTTTGCAGGGGAGTACAAAACCTTTTAAATAAAGCACTTTTACAAAAATTCTGTTTTACAAAAAGTACCATTTACAAAAATTATGTTTTACAAAAAGTACCTTTTAACAAAAGTACCTTTTATAATAAGTACCTTTTAAAAAAGTACTATTTACAAAAAGCAGCTTTTACAAAAAGTACCTTTTACAAAAAGTACCATTTACAAAAAGTACAATTCACAAAAAGTACCTTTGATAAAAAGTAACTTTCACAAAATGTACTTTATAGGAAAACCAATTTTTGCAAAAAATACATTTTATAACAATTATGCATACTTTTTGATTAGGACCAGCATTCAGGAGATGCCTGCTACTTACTCATGCACTTTATGAAAAAATGCACATAAAACCTCTTTTTGCTTTAACACATTTACCAAAGACATTATTAGTTTACGTTTTCTTATTTTAAAATAATTAGTTACATGACTTGTTTTATTTTTGTAAGCTTTTTCATACGTTTAATAGTTTTTTATTAGCGTTTCTCCCTACTTTAGTAAATTTCCCAAAAGGCCCTTAACATCGGAGTTTTTTTTTAAACACGAGTACACACACACTTCCTCTAACGTAAAGAAGTTAAAAATTAAAACAATTACATACATTTTTGATACAGAAACTAAAGGAGTTCCGAGTCTTTTGGGTTCCATTTAATATTTTTCGGGTGTATTAAACTCATAATGTACATAACTATATTGTTACCTTAATACAAAAAGGCTCTAACTCATTATTTTTTTTTTTTTTGAAATCGAGATTTTTATATATTTCGATAGAAGAATATCTAATGTATTGAAAAATGCAAAAATTTCGATATCAAAA
Source organism: Tachina grossa (assembly GCA_949987645.1). Taxonomy (NCBI): domain Eukaryota; kingdom Metazoa; phylum Arthropoda; class Insecta; order Diptera; family Tachinidae; genus Tachina; species Tachina grossa. Next base: position 142,945,666 of record OX465278.1, read on the forward strand.
AATAATAATGAGTTAGGGTCTTTTTATATTGAGGCAACGATACGAAGTACGTACATGTGACGGCTGCAGTTTTTCCAGTGCTTCTTTGAAGCGCCTAAAATTATGCAAATTACTTGTTAGTTATCTTTTCGCTGGAGTTTATGCTAAAAGGAAACTGTCATAGTCATTATTTTCATTTGGCCGTAAATGGGTGTAAAATTTTTAATGTGTAAATGTGTGGCGTGTGTGTGTGTGTGTATTTGAACGTTTAAATATTTAATGAGTTTTTAACAACAATGCATATTGCAAATGTACGTGAAATTAAAATTTAGAAGGCGCAGTCTAATTTAAAAAACTTTTTAAAATAATGCTTGACAGAAAAACAAAAAGGTAACAAAAAAGTATTTAAAATATTTGTCATTTTTAAATTGAAATAGTTTTTCTTTAAGCAATAAAGGAATTCAACGAATATGACTAGAAAACTTCTATAAAGTCAAAACGCCTAAAATTATGTTTTATTTTATGAATAGTAAGTAAAGCCCTTAAATATATGCTTGATAAATTACATTTAACAGCATTACATTTAATAGCTTTTATTTCTATTGGCTTTTTTTATATCATTATTATTATTATGAGGGCGTTTTTATTTTATTTAACATTTCTCTGAAAGTTTTGTCCATGCGGGAAATGAATTTATGTGAACTTAAATATAAATATGAATACAGTTTCTAGGTAAAATAATTTGAGGATTTGCTGGTTGGCTAAAATGAAATCCAACTTAATAAATATTTATAAAAATAAATTTAAATGTTATTTGTATAACAAATATTCAGCAGTAGCATACAACACAAACCAATCGCCCACCCATAAGACCTTTGTGAAGTTTTCGAATTCACGACTTCTGAGAATGGCTGATGGTACAGAAATTTTTGGACAGAAAATATTAAATCGAAATATCCTAAGAACTTTAGCAAACTCTTATGTCATCCTAAAAGTATGCTTTACAATAAATATGCACATTCAATGTTAAGGCAGATTTAAATACTGTATGTATGCAAGTAAGTGCGTGTGAATGTGTGTTAACCTTTATTTAATTTATAACTTAAACACACAAAACAATTACCTAGTACATCAAAATTTTGTTGCCAAAACAAATGAAAACTATAATTAAAATGAAATGATAGTGCGTGTTTCACATTACCTGTAATGCAGACATAAAATGTTCATTGTTAACAACAGGGTTTATAGCAAAACTCAAACATTTAAATAACAATAACGAAATTTTAGGATTTTTCAATTTCTTTTAGCTCAATTTATCTAAAATGGGGAAGGGTAACTGTCGCGTGAAGGCTTCTATATATCTTATTGAATACAATTTACTGATAGCTACCATCATGAAAATCTATTTTACAAGACTCTTGATACTGATATAAAAATATGTATGTATATAAAAACGAGTGACGTAATTTGTCAAGAAAATGTTTTTAAGCACAATTTGACGATTTTTGCAAAAAATAATGTTTTTTTTTAAATCTTCTGTGCATTTTAGTATTTTATTACTCAACGTACTTTTCGTTAAAAAGAAGACCAAATTAACCAACTGAAGGCATAAAATGTTTGCAAAAGTATGTAAACACCACTACATGCAGTACCTATGAAAAACGCATACACACACACACACACATTTAGGTAAATGCAGGGTGGGCCAAAAGAAACCAAGGGGTGTAGAAGTTTAATAACTTTTTTGTTTATTAACTTTTTTTTATTTTTTCTTTCAGATTATATAATATACAAAATGGAAATTTTTTTACACTAAGTATGAAAAATGACGTCTCTTAAATGACCACCGTTTCAGCTTCGCACTGATGGGCTCTTTTTAGAGCATTTTCCATAACATCTTTCAAAACTTGTGGCTGTAGCGTTCGAATTTCTGCAACAATAAGCCTTGAGTTCAAGGATTGTCTCTGGCTTGTTCACATACACTCGCTCCTTCAAAAAAAAACCCAAAGAAAATAGTCGGGTGCTGTCAAATCTGGCGATCGCGCTGGCCAAATAATTTCCGAATTTCGAGAAATTATCCGCTCTCCAAAAATTTGACTTAAAAGTGCATTGTGTCTCGGGCAGTATGGGCAGTGGCTCCGTCCTGCTGAAACCACATACCAGGTCTGTTTTCAAGAGCCAAGACGTAAAAAATTTTCTATCATAAACCGATACCGCTCTCCATTTACGGTTACAGCACTTCCATCTTCATTCTCGAAGAAGTAGGGCCCAATGACATTTTCAGATGTGATCCCACACCATACTGTACACCTGATGGGGTGCAATTGGCGTTGATGAATGGCTCTTGGATTGATTTTGAGAACCCCAGAACCTACAGTTCTGCTTATTAACAAAGTCATTCAAATGAAAATGAGCTTCATCACTCATAATCAAATTTTCATCTCTGGTTTAAATAATAAAATTCTATTGTTCTGGTTCTCTGTTCAGTTGTGAACCTCTCCATTATAAATTCTCCAAGTGTTGTCTATATAATCTGAAAGAAAAAATAAAAAAAAATTAATAAACAAAAAAGTTATTAAACTTTTACACCCCTTGGTTTCTTTTGGCCCACCCTGTATATATATATACGTGTATATAAACAAATAAATTGTTGCGTGTTTTTAGGTGATTTTTATTCAAGCAAAGAGGAAAATGCGGAAATTTCACAATACATACATACATAAATACTGTATATGCATACATATGTATGTACATATGTAAGTGCCTATATTACTTTATTTTGTTGTTGGCATTTTTACAACAACATGCATTTGTATAGTTGAAATAAAAATAAGAATAAGAATACAATTAAACAAACAAACATGTTTGCGCTCAGAAAAATATGTACATATTTAATTGCAAATGTTTTTTATAACAGATGTCAAGAAAACAAGAGCGCATAGAATGAAATTATAAAGGGTGTCCCAACAAGAACGCAAGATTTAAATTTGGCGCCATTCGAAGTGTCATTGTTTGACATTTGCACAATTGTTATTGTTTTGCTAGTAGAAGGTACGAGGTTAGTAAACATGGAGAGCTACAGGAATGAACAACGCATTCTCATTGTGAAATTGTTTTACCAAAATGGTGAAAGTTTTGCGGCTACAGTTCGCAAATTGCGATCAATTTGATAGCTTCGTCAATAGGCAGAATTGTCGCATTTGGGGTGAGGAAAATCCTCGAGTGATTCACGAGAAGCAAATGCATCCTCAACGTGTCACTGTGTGGTGTGGATTTTGGGCTGGAGGAATCATTGGACCTTTTTTTATGAAAATGAGGCAGGTCAAGCGCAAACAGTCAATGGTGTTCGGTATCGTGAAATGATAATCAGTTTTTTCGTGCCTAGAATTGAAGAAATGAATGTGGAGGGCATGTGGTTTCAACAAGACGGCGCCACATGTCATACAGCCAGAGAAACAATTCAATTGCTGCATCATTCATTTCCCGGTCGTGTTATTTCGCGTTTTGGAGACCAGAATTGGCCGCCTAGATCGTGCGATTTAACACCGTTAGACTTTTTTCTTTGGGCTTTTTTGAGGTCGATGGTTTACGCGAATAAGTCGACGACGACTCAAGCCTTAAAAGAGGAAATTGGACGCTGCATTAATGAAATACCGCAGCATTTATGCAAAACGGCCATTGAAAATTTCATTAAAAGATCGCGTGTGTGCCAGCAAAGCCGCGGCGGCCATCTGCCCGATTTGTTGTTCCACACATAACCACATTTTGTCTACTTTACGATATAATAAAGTTTCACGATTTTTTTTTTAAATATCTGTGTTTTATTTAAAATTTAAATCTTGCGATCTTGTTGGGACACCCTTTAGAAGTTTTTTTTTTTTTAATTTTAATTTTTCGTCGTTATTTTCTTACATAAGTTGGATAAAAATTATCGCTGAATTTTATTATAATTACACATGTATATACTTGTATACATATATACATACATGCATACATACATAAATATAGAAGAGGTCACTAGTTAACTAAGGGGAGGCATTCCTGCAAACAGGTCTTAGCCAGATATTTTTTGTATTAATTTAAATAACTTGTCAAGGTTGTATATTTTTAAAGCTTCCTGATTAATCTTTTTTTTCAAAACTTTCAGGGCAAAAAAAGAAGAAAAAAAAAGAAATACATACCCCACTTGTTCCTCTAAAGGGGGTCGGTCAATTAAAAGTTTACATATTCCTAGTGGTGACAAAAAAAAAAAACAGTAGAGAAAATTATGTAAGATTCTTACAGTGGGTAGATATGACCACTGCATCAGAGAATGAGAGCATGAGTACGCAAAAAAAATTACTTAAGTAAAAATTCTTAATTTTATAGTAAATGCGTATACATAATCTATCTATATAATTAATAGGCGAAGATGTTTTTTGTAATCTCTTTTACGCCGGTACCACTGCACCGATTTTAAAAAGATTTACATATATGGTTTTAAAGGATTTTTCGTCCAGATGTGCTATCTGTATTTTATTGTGATCCATATTTAGATGTGATCTATATTTTATTGAAATCGGTCAGTATTTTGGGAGCTATAAGCGTTTAAAGTTGCTACTACTACTACTCACACATATTATACACGCATTTATTAGCTTACAAGTAAAAAAAGAAACAAAACATGAGTGTGTGTATGTGTGGTGGTATGTACCCTGCAGTCAGACTGGGGCCAAGTGTCTCTATGTCAACACTAAAATTCTAGTAGTAGTTACATTGTCTACAATTTCTCTTCAATTCTTCAGTATAAAAGAAATAGAGAAAACAGATGTGGTGTATTTCTGGTGGGTTTTGCAACAACTTGTCAATATATATAAATTTGTATGTACGTAAGGTATAGAAATGTACCAGTAAATTTCTGGTTGGTATGTCTCCATGTTCCCATAAGAACTATGAATTCACTACCTAGTCAATTGTTTTAGTGTTACTAGTAGATTTTCAATGACAAGCACATGCTAAATGTCTATAGCATAAAGTATTGTATGGGGAATAATTGTAGAGTAGTACTGGTGACAAAGTCAAAAGCGACTCAGTACATTTTCACTATTCGCACTTTCTGCAGGGTAGTACATCTAACAATTTTTTTCTCTCTTATTTGTTGTTGTATGAAAGCCATAATAGTTAAATGAAGAGATTTGAATAAATTGAATTAGCTTGGTTAGAGGGATTTTGTTTATGTATTTATTTTTAATTTCATGTATTATTTAATTCAATGCTGCCCACAAAGAGAAAATCGAGATTAATGTATAAGCGTATGTGCATTCATTTGTACAAAAAGCCGATTGATGTTCGGCACTCTGGCGCTTCTCTGGCCAGCAGTGATTTAATTATGCTTGTATATGTATGTAAGTTTGTGTGTGGCTGTGTTTTAATGAATTTTTATGACGTTTAGATACATTTTCTTTGAATCTTAAATTATTTACATTTTGATTCTAGAATACGGACGAGTGTATCGTCCGTTTGGTATATCTAGTCCTGTGGTCGGCAAATTAAGGGCACCGCGCCTTTTCTTATACTCTTCTATTACGTATGTGTACACACGCATTACTGAGAACAACTTGTGTGTATCGCACACTCTTAAGAATCAGCGTTGCCAGATAACAATTTTTTTCCAACAATAAGAAAATATGTGTGATGAGAATTTACAAAATTTTTTATTTTCGGAAAATTATTATGGCAAACCAGAAAATTTGGTTTATCAACGTACGTTGTCATGCATGAAAAAACGTGACATGCAAAGGTATTTTCAAGCATATATTTAAATTATTTTAAGAAAATTTTCTACAAAAATATCTCTTTACTCATCTTTACATTGGCGTAGCAACAAGAGAAAAGACGTATTTCTTCATAAACGAAACTTGAGTGTTTCTTCTGACCATAATAAAATCAAGTTTGGTTTTGGAGATTATAAATTTCAAGTCAGGGAAATGAGACGACAGGGATGTTGTTTAACTGACAACACCGAATCGTGGTAAGAGTATAACACACACAATTGTAAAATGTAATGGTATGGGTTGCCGACCACGGATCTAGTCATAATTATAGCGCAAACATCTCATACGCTCACATATTTTCTCTTAAGTATCTACCCTGTAGTAAATAAAATAATCAGTTGGCAAAAAAACACTAGTTTATAAATTAATTATTTTGCAAGTGACTACAAATTGGTTTAAATCTCATGCAGATATCAACCAAACATATTAAATAAAAGCACACGTAAGAAATAAATAAAAGCAAAATAAGTAAATGAAAAGGAAATAAAAAAACAAAAGAAGCATGTCCAGAAATCAAATGTCAAATGCTGAAAAAAAACTAATATTTTTAATACTAAATATGTATAATATTTTCTATGAGCGGTTCGTATGTATGGATGCATGTATGTACGTATTTTTTATTTTTAGTGAATATAATAAAAATAAATATTTATATATACTTATGTACATTGTACATATATTTACATAGATATATATGAATATATACATACATATATCTGTATAGTATATAATATATGTATATCATATAAATATACATATGTATATATTTTTTTTATAATATTAATTAACTACAAATTGGTTGGAAAATAAGTAGTTAGTAGTCAATTAAAGTCATGCAGAGATGGCCAATTAACTACCGCCTATGACATGCCTATGTTAAAATAGTGAGTCGGTTAGAAGGAAAAAAGTCAATGAATCAACCAGATGTGGTTATTAAAAACCCAGTTTGAAGTTACTTACAAATGGGTTTGAGTTCCTATAGGGTATGATTATAGTCGATTCTAAACAAGAGCTTCTCTACTACTTCGTTTACGGGAGCAACTAAAATACGCTACAAGCAGTGTTGCCAGAATTTCTAAGGATAAAATCTGCAAAATTTAGCAATTTTTACGAAAAAATCTTCAAAATCTGCATTTCATTTTTAAAATCTTCAAAAAATCTTCAAAGCAATTTTTAAAACAACTTATTTTATATTATATTCAAGAAATTTACATAAATATGGATGTACATGCGTAACACAAATATTTTTTCGTTAACCCATATTCATAAAATTAAAATTCGGTTTAAATTGTATTGTATTTAATTTTTTTTTTTTTAAGTTTTGTTAAAATAACTTTAACATTTTTTTTATGAATATAATTCTTTAATGTATGAATAATGTGCATTTCATTTCTGCTTAAGAAAATCAGTGGACTTTAACCAAAAAATGTTTGAAATAAGGTAAACAAGTTCATATGTTTATAGAACGACTATCAATACACAGAGAAAAAAAATGATTTGTAAATACAATTAATTTTTTTGTTATATCAATTAAATAATTAATTGATTTTGAACCTACAACGATTTTTGTAAATACAATTAACGAAATTGTAAGTTAAAGGAAAATCTGAAAAATATTTTCAATTAAATATATCAACAAATAATTTGTTGAAATTGATTTATTTTTCCAACATTAATTTTTGTTAGATTTCAAAGTTATTTCAATTAAAGTTATTATTATATTAACAATGCGAATTGTTGAGTTTTTGTACAAATTTTGATTATCATAATTGTTATATTAACAATGTTTCGTATACACAATCGCAATCCTCGAAACGATTTTTTGCTTGGCTGCGAAAAACACTAAATGTCTTTGGGCGGAGTTGAACCGGCAACCTCAAAACTAATAAAGCAACTTACTTACCTCTCAGCTAGAGAGCAACACTTTATTAGATACGCTAATAATGAATACACACAAAATATGATTTCTTGTTTCTTCTACATGTGCGCATTCCGTTATGATATAATTTAACAAATAATTTCGTTAAGTAATTTAATTGACTACAAAAATCAAAATTTATTATATCAACAATGATCATTGTTAATTTTTAAATTAAATATTAACAATTTGTTTTGTTGGTTACATTTCGATGATATTTTTTCTGTGATATGTAATTAAGAATCACGTACACAAATAGGTTATATTCACAAAAATTATTTTGGGTTACAGAACGTTTAACAAACAAATTTCCATACAAAGTTTGTTTTGTAAACCTTTTGTAAACCAAAAACTAATTTTATGAATACGGCAGAATAAGCTTAAAAGCTTCAAGCAAAAATCTTTACAAGCTAACGTCTTCACTTTTGAATTCATTATTATTTTCGAATTAAATTTTTATAATTAGTTTGGCGGCTTTTCCACAGGCAACGTCTTGGGTTTGTTGAATAAAAAAAATATAGAATAAGATGTCTTTTCTCTTCTCTCTTACAAACTCAAGACTTTGCAAAGTAAACTTTGCGTGTGGAAAACACGTCTTTATTAAAGAGAAACGAAATGCATATCACCAACAAACAAATAAAAAATGTTCATAGTTATGTGCAAATAAATCACAGTGGACCCAATTGGCTCTCAGAGTGGAGTGCGGTATAGCATCACACACCTATGTGCAAATAATATAAAATGAATGAGAAAAGAAATCTGATATGTAAAAAATTATACAAAAAGTCATTTAATTTGTTGCATAAATATCCAAAGGACTTCGAAGTTTTGTTTTATTCAAGTTTATTGACTGAAAACTCTTTCGACATTTGCAAATCAATTTGATAAATACATTTCATTTTCAATAAACTTAGGGCTGCAAAATCATAATCAGAATAAGTTCATTTTATATCAGATATTAGTTTACAGAAGCTTGCCAAAGTAGCTTCTCCTTTTTCTTTCATGATGTCTTCTAAGTTCAAAAATTGTAACTCTCTAAACTATGAGTCGTTCACACATAAAAGAAGCAAGAAGTAGAAGCAGTATTAGGAAAAATTTACAGAAATGCAATATATAATAAAATCTGCGTTTTTAGGCCAAAAATCATCGAATCTGCATTTGGTCTTTTTGGAGTGTAAAAATTTGCAAAATCCAGATAAATCTGCATTGCTGGCAACCGTGGCTACATGGCACATGCATATCAATCGTATTGATTCTTTCTCTCTCTCTCTATGCTTATACTCAGCGTATGGATATTTATTCGTACAAAAAATATACGCATCATACTCGCAGTTATTTATTCATCATTCGCAACAGTAAACATACATTTGTGTATATAAAATGGAATGGGCAAATGTGTTTTTGGCCAATTGAAAATATGCTATATGTGTGTGTGTAAATAAAATAGTCTAAAGTATTTTTATACTCATGCGTATGATTGTAGCTCACACAGTCAATAAATTTTAGTTGTAGTCCTTTGTGTTGCATAATTTAAAAAATGTGTATAAAAATAGTTGTTGCATGTTTATAGTTATACGTATTCGGTTTAAAATTAATGTGTGTGTTTGCATTTTGCTTGTTTTTTTTTTTTAATTTTAGCTGCACGCATTTATAGTTGCTTGACGGCCAATAATCAAAGAGTACTTAAAATTATACTTTTGTCATACCCTGCACTTCATATAATTTTCTTGTAAAAATATTAAATTTCAAAATAATTTTAATTGTCTTCTTTTAGAAAAAATATAAGTCTGATAGAAATTATGAAAACGTTAACTGTCAAGCGAACTGTCCCACTTTGGACAATGTACATGAAAAGACTTACGCTGGAACAATGCTAACAAATTATTTGGATTTACTTCAAAAATCAGTCAACAATTTGAGCAACTTATAGGCGACTTCGTGACTCTTGTTTGCAATCGTAAATAATCGCTATTAGTTAAAAAAAAAATCCAGTCCTGAAATGTGTCGTTTAAGCTATTTTGGCCGTTATGGCTTGATATAGAAATATTCAACATCACTGGCATCACTGAACCTTATTTCTTAACAAATTTTAGCCGGATATCGGGGTTACGGCCAATGGAGATCATTACCGCACCATGATCAATGATTTTTTAATTCAAAATATGAATGACAGTGATCAATCATCGATTGATTAAAATAAAAATTTGGCGATAAGTAGCTTTGGAGAAATGGACCTGTCAATTGTTATCCAAGGTCGTGCTAATTCACATTGACATTGATTATTTCCTGCGGATCATTGGTTTGATAAACCAGCAACAATTGACGCCTTGATATGTGTGTTATTCGTGACGTACTGTCAGAAATGCTTGAAAAAGTGGTTTAAAATTGGAGGTCCAGAATGCGTTTCGTCAAAAGTATTTGCCGTGGTCATTTGCTTGCAATCATTTTCAAGTGCTAATACCATGATCTTTGTAATAAAAATATTTTTTGGAAAAAAAAAATTTGTTTGTCTAAAATCGAATAAAGATGTTTGTTTTGTAAAGAAAGAGTTTTGTTGGAGGCTTTTAAACTCATTATGTTTGTATCTGTAATTCTCAATAAGTTTCTATGAATATATGAATTTTTTTTTTTTTTTTTTTTGTATATTTCAAAGATTTTTAATTGAAATCTACTGAAATTTAATTTAACTGAATTTTTTGTGTGTTTTTTTTCAACTCGTCTAGAAAATTTTTTATAAAAATCACTCAAAGAAAAATTAGTGCTTTTCATATAAATTTTCTACTCAAGTCGACCGTCATCACGCTTGTGGAAATAGCCGTAACCTCGGTGCTATGAAGAGTTCAAAAATTCGCCTTATTTATATTTGAGTAAAATTTGTACATATTTTTTAACATACATACATACAAATGTATACTCCAGACACACAAATATGTCAAAGTTTTCGAGCTACAAAATATTTGCAATGCAAAAAATCTATAATAAATAAAAGCATTTATGTACAAGTTGAAACGCACAAACACACTCACATTTGCCATACATACATATAACTTAAGTCGGACATTTTGAATTATATATACGTACGAGTATGTATCTGCTTTAGTTGTTGTTTGTTTTAATAAGAAAACTAAAAAAGGAAAAACTAACTACTGGTGTCTACTTGCAGGCTCGCAAGGAAAAGCCCAAAAGCAGGCATTATATTATAACAACGAACAGGTGTAATAAAAAAAAAAACAATGAGATGTTTTTTTTTTCTTTTTTCAATATAAAATAACGAAGCATGCCTTTTGGCTTACCAGCTGAGTGGAAATAAAATTTAATAAACAGTTGCTCGCAGGACATAAAACGGTCAGGTTCGAAGGATTTAAAACACGAAAATTATATTAGTCTAATATTAATTCCTTAGAATATTTATAATAAAAAAATTATTTTAATTTTAAAAACAAAGTGATTTAATAATGAATCATTAGATATGTTTTCACTTTTTTTTAATGAAACGCAAATAATTAAATTAAATAAATTTAAACCATATAAAAATAATAAAATAAAACATACACAAGCAATTTGTAAGAAAAAAATATACACATGTATTTTTTTGTTGCCTGGTTTAAAAGTGTCATAGAAAATTTATATATTTTTGGTGATATACATAAATGTTTGTGGAGAAACAACCAGACCAACATTTGACTAAACAACAAAAAGATTTTATAAATATTATACACCTACGGATTTTTTTTCACGTTATGAATAATTTTTTTTTTTTTTTTAATTTTAAATAATGACAAAGAAAGAGCAAAATAAAAACTAAACAAAAAATTAAGAACTTGTTTTGGGTAAGTTAAGAATTTTTAGCATCAATTAAAATACATAGTAAATCAAAATAAATAAAAAATATATTATAAACGCGCAGGAGAAATCCTTATAAAAAGCTACGGGTTTAGTTGGTCATTAAAACTCAAAAAAGTAACGAAATATGTATGTATGTCCATGAGTGGGGGCACAGGTAAATGCCTATTCCCCTCTGCTGTTTTGTAATTAATTAAAGGTAACAAAAAGCCAAAACTAAATTTGGAATTGTTCATTTGTATAGCTCAATTATGCAATAAGTTAGTAGAATGAAATGTGTCACTACACATTTCTTCCAGCCTTTTCCCTATTATTGACAGTGAAAACTAAAAGTAGATCCCTCTATGCAGTAGAGCAGCAGACCACGTGCTGCCAATAAGCACACTTCGCTGTGTCTTGCATGCTTTTAATATTTATGTATCTGTGTTATTAATTACACTCCCACTGTGATTATAATTAATAAATTTTATAAATTTATTGCAATTAAGAATTTTTTTATAAAACTCCACTTATTTTAAAATTATACCATCAGAATGACTAATTTTTTTTTTTTTTTTTTTTTTTTTTTTTTTTTGTAGTAAAATATATAGTTTAACTGCCTTATTCATAAAAAATATTTCAGGTTTATTATCCGCTTATTTGACATATTTCTATGGGAAATTTGTCAAATAAACCAGTAATAAACCTAAAATATTTCTATGGGAAATTTGTCAAATAAACCAGTAATAAACCTAAAATATTTTTTATGAATTAGACCGTAAATAAATTTAAAAAAAATTAAAATAAGGGTTCCGTACAATTATATAATACTATACGAACTTTAGCCTATATAATATATAATTTTGAAATTTTTTTAATTTTTGGAATTTTTCAGTTTTTGGCAAGAACCTAAAAGGTTTTTGCATTTTTTTGGGCTATTTTGAGTTTTTTCGGTTTTGGAAATTCAATTTTAGTTTAAGCGTTTTTTTTTCTTTGGAGATTTTTTCATATCGGTGATTTTTTTATTTTGGCGATTTTTCTTTATATAGTTTTGGCATTTTTTTTAGTTTTTGGTATTTTTTTTCAGTTTTGGTGATTTATTTCAGTTTTGGAGTTTTTTTTTTAATTTGGCGCTTTTTTCGTTTTGATAATTTTTTTCGGATTTGGCGATTTTTTTTTCGGTGCTTCGATCTTATAATTTTGGAATTTTTTACTTTTAGCGTTTTTGAAAATTTCAAGAGTTTTTCCTCTTACGGTTTCCAAGACACAGTAAGTTGTCAAAATTATATAGTCAAAATTACATTAACTGATAGAATACCCTTTAATTTATATATTTTTTTAAATTTAATAGTTAATTGTTGTAGTCTGTATAAAAATACACAAAAATTCCCAAATTTGTTTGTATATTACACATGCTAATGTATTACCCTTTAATTTTTAACTGTCATCTATTTGTTGTTGTAGCGGCCAAGGTTCTATATACTGTGTAAAAATTTTAAGTCCGTAGCTCTTATGGTTCTCGAGAATACAGCCTGTGATGGACGGACGGACAGCGTAGCGAAAACAATAGGGTTCCTTTTCACCTTTTATGTAGGGAAGCATAAAAAGTAGATAAATTATGGCATACGATATCGAGAGAAATTGTAAAATATTCTAATGAATTTTATATGGAAATATTTTAAAACTTCAAACGATATCGAATGCCCTAATTTGGCTCACATGTAAGTATGTTTGATTTGAAATGATATCTTAGCTCAAAACTTAGAAAATTATACACTATGGTGCAATATTATAGACGCATGAATTTTTTAAATACTTCTTAGACTGCTACAAAATTTAGCGTATATTTATTCATATCGTGTGAAAAAGTATTAAAAATTAATAAGAAAAATAACAAAGGTGGTATTCTATTTATTCCATTTAAACTGTCACAGCAGGTAAATTGTTTCAAGGGTGGTGCATTATTATAGCCTAGTTATTCATTAAGCTATGTACAGACGGTTGTCAGATCTTACAATGTTGCCAGTAAAATGTGCTAAAAATTTCTTACAACCGTGTGAACTGGCAATTTTTGTCAGACGACGTTGCCAGAAAAAGCATTGTCAGTCCATTGCAAGACTAGCAACTGACAACATATTGTCAGACATTTTACAATCGTGTGAACACATTGTAAAATTATTGCCAGATATTTGTCAGACATTTTAATATTGTCAGATGTGCGAAGTTCATGCATCTGACAATGGCGTCATTGTAAGATAATTCTTTCTATGGGCAACACTGCACACGCTTGATTTTAAAGAAAAAGTTTATAATAAAATATATGCAGACAAAATCATTGCAATTGCTTCTTTATGGTCCATAATAATTTATACTTTCACTTTTTACATTTAACACAAACACAAACGATAAATATTTAACAATGGCCAACAAATGGTTTAAGTCTGGCAACGCATAACAACAGATCGAACAATTTGTGCATATGACAACCGTGTGAACTGACAATTTTTCTACTGACGATTTTGTTAGATGAATTTATTGTCATACAACCGTCCAGCAATAAATTGTAAGATTTTCTGACATCCGTGTGAACTGACAAGAAATATTGTGCTGGCAATTTTCGATTGCCTGTACATTGTCAGCACATTGCCAGATCTGACAATATTGTAAGATCTGACAATCGTCTGTACATAGCTTTACAAAGCAAAGATCAAATCTATTTCAAAATTAGTAGTGAGTTGGGCCTCCATTGTTTGAAACGAGTTCGAAGATTCTATCTGGCATACTTTTTATAAGTCGTGTACACACTTCGTCAGTGATTGACTCCCAAGCATCAATAACAGCGGCTTTGAGGTCCACAACAGTATCACACTGCTTATTTCCAGCAAAGATATTACGGGCCATAATTCCCCAAATGTTTTCCATTGGATTTTGGTCGGGAGAACAGGCTGGCCATTCCAATTGAGGTATATTATTTGACCCCAGCCACAATTGGGTTTGGTTACTTTTATGAACCGCGGCATTGTCTTGTTGGGAGATCACTTTCTTTCTACGATTTCTCTCGAAAAATGGCTTTAAATTTGTCTGCAGAAGAGAAGTGTACCCTGTCGAATTCATTTTTGTACTAGGGAACGTCAACTCTAGCATACCAGAGGCACAGAACGCTCCCCAAACCATCAGAGACCCACCACTGAAATTCCTTTTCGAAAAATAGCATGGTTCCTTGCGCAAATCCCTCCAGTAGGAATTGTATCCCTCAGGACCGTCCAAGTTGAATTTTTTCTCGTCGGAGAAAATTATCTGCGTGCAAAACTTGTTTAACTACTTGATAAAGATCATGAAGATATACCCACTTTATTCCAATTTGTAGCCATATTGCTTCTTGCAAATTCTAAGCGCGCTTTTTTGTGCCGAGCAAGTAATCGTGGCGCGTTCTTTAATTTTTGACGGCAAATAAATGTAGAATTCTGCAGAACACGATTAACAGTCCAGCGGGATACATTTAAACCACATTCACTTGCTATTTCTCTAGCTGTTTTTGTTGAGTTGCTGGCAGTTGAGACAATTTTACGTTTTGTCGCGATCGGAAAGTTTCGGCTTTCTACCTGCATTCTTTTTCTTTTGTCCATACTTTGAGATGTCTTTTAAAAAATTACGGATTACTTTGTCTGACCGATCTAATCTCCGAGAAATTTCGCGAAAACTAACACCATCTTCCCGGAACGCAATAATTTTGCCCTTTTCAATATCAGACAAACAACAACCGCGTGGCATTTCAAAAATATGACTCAAATGCAATGTTAATGTATTAATTATACATACCATAAAGAAAAAAAAAGAAAAAACAGTTAATGGAATTACACAGATGAGTTTTTAATACTGCGGCTATAATAATACACCACCCTGTAAAACTATTACTTGTTGTAACGGTTTATTAAGCGTAAAGAAATAAAGTTGCTTACTGCTGTTTTTATTAATTTATCATAATATTTTAGGGGGTATAAGCAAATAATACCTAATCTTTGTATAAATGTACGAAGTCTAAAAAAAGGGCATGCGTCTATAATTTTGCACCATAGTGTATGTATTAGGTGTGAGAAAAAAAGTATGGATTTCATATTTCAACTTTGTTTCATTTTCAGTTTGTTCCAAAAACAAAATAAACTTGTTCCATTATTTTTATTTGCTGCAAGAATAAGTTGGAGCCAATAATTCTGAAGCCGGCCAAAGATATTTTTGGTGACGGCGGAAATGAAGATGAAATGTTTTTCTTAGTTTTAAATAACGGGTGTTTTTTATTGAGGTATAGAACTTTAAGTTGGCATCACTTTTTTAACTGGCGGCCGGTTTGTCAGCTGTCAAGTGATTAATATTAAGTTTGGTTTGCCATTTCATCATAAACAGGTTGACAAAAGAACAACGCTTGCAAATCGTGCAAATTTATTTCGAAAATAATGGTTCAGTTCGCGAAGTTTACCGTAAGCTCCGTCCATTTTATGGTCGACATAATCGTCCATCAGAGCAATTAATTCGGTTAACCATGGATCGTTTTCGCACTACGTTTACTCTATGTGATAATACGCATCCGCAGAGACGTCGAACAGTGCGCACCGAAGAAACAATTGCCGCTGTAGAGCAAAGTGTTGAAGAGGACCCGAATGAATCGATTCGCCACCGTGCACAGCAATTGGAGCTTTGTCCATCAACTTTATGGAAGATTTTGCGCAAAGATCTTGGCTTGCGACCTTACAAGATCCAGCTTGTGCAAGAATTAAAGCCGCGAGACCACGCAATGCGTCGTGATTTTGGTGTATGGGCCGAAAATGAGATTGATCTCGATGCTGATTTTCATCGCAAAATTTTGTTCAGTGATGCGGCTCATTTTTGGTTGAATGGCTACGTCAACAAGCAAAATTGCCGCATTTGGAGTGAAGAGAATCCACATGAGACCCTTGAGACGCCATTACATCCACAAAAACTGACTGTTTGGTGTGCTCTATGGGCTGGTGGAGTCATTGGGCCATACTTCTTCCGAAATAATGCTGGAGAGTCAGTTACCGTTAATGGAGACCGGTATAGAGCCATCATAACCTACTATTTTGTTCCCGAATTGGATGGCATGAATGTGGATGAGTTGTGGTTCCAACAAGATGGCGCTACATGCCACACACAGCGCACGTCACAATCGATTTATTGAAGAAAACATTCGATGAGCGCATAATTTCGCGGAATGGACCTGTCAATTGGCAACCAAGATCGTGTGATTTGACACCATTGGATTATTTTCTTTGGGGATATGTGAAGTCGCTCGTCTACGCCAACAAACCAGAAACGTTAGGGGACTTGGAAGCCAACATTCGTGGCGTTATTGCCAACATACGGCCCCATATGCTCGAAAAAGTGGTTGAAAATTGGACCTGTAGAATTGGCTTTATTCGAGCCAGCCGCGGCGGCCACATGCCCGAAATCATATTTAAACATAAATGGCATAAAATTATCCTTCCAATAAAGCTAAATTGATGGACATTAAAACGATTTTCTTGTGTTTTATTTCAATTCAAAGTTCTATACCACAAAAAAAACACCCTTTACATAAATATATGTGACCTTCTCAGAGAAAAGGGACTAAGTGTGTGAAAATGAAGTTTTGAGAAAAACGCATTAAAAAAAAAATAAAATTTTAATGTTTTTCTCATTTTTATCGATTTTCCCAAGTTCGTTTTGTACGTTTTTATGGGGCAAATAAATTTTTATCAGAAATCTAACTCATTTCATCTTATTCTACACTCTTTTAGGTACCAGAATCCACTCATAAGTCCAAACCCGTTTTTGATACACCAGGTCCCTTTTCGTGGAGAAGTTCACATACACATAAAAAAAAATTTATTTTTGAAACAATTGAAAAGTCTAAGGAAAAAATTTTCATGCTGAGAGCGACTAACACCTAATTCACACGAAGACTTTTATGGAGTCTATTTTTCGACGTCACTTTTTGTTTGTTAGCAAACGGGGTAGAGAAGAAAGAGGGGTAGAAAAAATGACTCGATTTCTGTTTTCCATGGTTTTTTTTCATATTTATCTTTACATTGCTCTTGTTGTTATTGTTGTTACGTTTCAATGTTACTCTTCTATCTTATTGTTACTTTTTATTGTTACTCTTCTAGCTTATTGGCTATATGAATGCAGAGAAGTAAAATTAGACGTCCTAAAAAAACATCGTATGAATGCAAGGAATTTTTGGTAGCAACTTCAAAAGAGAATTAAGAAAAATAGACGTCATAAATTTCACCGTGTGAATTAGGTGTAAGTCTTTTCAATACATGTCGGCTACGGATTGGATTCCATCGGCCTCATCATAGATGAAATTAATTTTCAACATTTAAATACAGTGTGCTCGAATTTGAGACTTTTGTTTTAAACAAGCTGGGCACCCTAATGATAAATTTAATGAGTAGTAATTCGTGGTTAGCAATAGGGTTGCTAGATATGGCGGTTTTTCACCAAACGTGGCGATTTTCAAATTGTCTGGCGTCTAAATGTTTGATTTGGCGATATGGCGATTTTTCTGGCCATAATTTAATTTATTGCAAATTTATATGGCTATTTTTGTTTTTTAATAAAATTGAAATTCAAAAATTTTTTTAAGTTCGGAAAAGTTGCCGGTAGTTTCAAAAAAAAAATTCCTACCATAACTCGTCTGCAAGAAGTTGAAACAATTTGACTATGATGATTTTTCTTATGTTAATTATAGTAATTAATGCATTTTGAATTTAGATGAGAAAAATGTACAAGATTTTTAAACATTGTTAAGGTACCAATAGACGACATGTTTTTTACATGTGTTTTTTAAGTTTTCGAGTCGTATGTTTTTCTTTATGCTTGTCAATATTTGTTAATTGTAGTATCACTTCTTCTTTTTCAGTACATAAATATCCATGTAGTTTGTTTTATAAATGGCTTGCAGAAGTCGAAATATTTTTGGTTCCGTCGCTGTAGTACTGGCGACGCAAATTTGCTTTTTTAATTTTTTCTATTTTAAACAAGACGTTGAGGTTGTATCTAAAAATCTATACATTTTTGGACTTATTTTAATAAAACGACAACGTTAAATTAAAAAAAATATATAATTAATTTGTCTTGCAAAATACTTCATTCAGACGGCTAATGATAGTGCACATAATCAACCGCCGACGAATTTGTTCGCATGACATAGACATTTGGAGCTGTATGTTTAACATAAGAAAATAGAACACGCTCTATTTCAAATAATGTCTTATGTTTTTTGTCATGTTTTTTACACAAGCAATGTTTTAAAGGTAACACACGACATGTTGTCGTTTACATATGTAAATTCTGGCACATACAATGTGAAAAACGTGTCGTCTGTTGGTACCTTTGCGATTTTATCTCTACTTACACGATTTTTTTAAATAAAACTTTATATTAAAAAAAGTTTTATAAAAAAAAATTGTTATGAAATACATATCGTTACCTTAATATAGAAAGACCCTAACTCATTATTTTTTGGAAATCGAGTTTTTTGTATATTTCGGTAGAAGGACATCTAATGTGACGAAAAATGCGAAAATCTCGATTTCCAAAAAATAATGAGTTAGGGTCTTTCTATATTAAGGTAACGATAACATATATTAGAAAAACTACATAAAAATTGGTCGGGTTAAATACGAAAAACCTGGCCCCACAAGAAAAAAATGTGCAACCGAAATGTTTTGAATTTTGAATTTTATTTGGAAATGTACCGTGTAACTCTGCCGTAACAGGCCTGGCTATGTCACTGCCCATTCGAAAATGTTTGCTGTTATTAACATTAATATCGTTGAGCATAGTTTTGTCCTCTTCCACCATTCATTGAAAGCGGCCATGTTGTTGGCGCTAGATATAATGAATTAATAAATTGCCATGCAAAGTGCCCAAGAGACGATCAAATAATACCATCAATCACAAAGTTGTGTGCGTGCAGTCGTGAGTTTTCGGCCAGTGATGGATGATGAGAATAAAAAAAAAAATTATATCGTCATTTTACGGCTGATTATTTGATCATCTGCAACTCTGATTGACGAAAAAATTTAATTTTTCTTGTGCGCGGATGAAAAAATTTATTTTGCACTTTATGGAAAATTATCATTGTTCTTTGTAAAAAACCCAACGATCAAAAATCTACAAGCAGTTGTATTAAATGTAAATTTTTTCCTGTTTTTATAACAAGATTTTATAAAGAGTTTATTTTTGTTAACAAAAAAAAAAAATACTGATTGACGATTTTATTTGAACGTCTACGAAAAAGTGTCATTGACGCTTTAATTTGATCGTGTCGAGAGCCCATAACAAAAAATTGTCTGCAGAATTGTTGACTTGTTTTCGGTATAATATATATAGCGATCATATTGTCTTTTTGGTAGCACCAATCGATTGTGTATTATGTATTCATTTGTTTTGTCTTAGAAATTAAAAAGTCAAAATTAGTAAAATATTTGCACAACATTATAAATACAAATACTTTGCCAGGCAAAGACAAAATGAAGTCAATTATTTATGAGGGCATTATTTATGCAATTCATTTCGAGGTTTCAAATTTAAATAATGCATTTAAATGGGGTTTATTCAATTAGAAGGAAAACAAAAATTTTTAATGAATCATTTTAAGGGGAACAAAAATTCTTTAAATGAAATAAAATTACAGTGAAAAAGAAATTTCGAAATTCGCTGACAGTGAAATTTTGGTATTTTGTATGGAAAAAGGAAGATTGACATAAACAAACTGGTCAGCTTTTTTTCCTCCAAAAAGGGGGAATATGTTATTCGATTGCTGAGGATAAAAATTTCAATCGGTTATTCGAATAAATAACGTGTAAAAATTATCATTCGATTAAGCGTGACTATCGGTATGAATATAACCTATAATATACATATATTATTTTAGAAAATATTGTACATTATTCGATTATTCGAATACATAAGAAAATGCTTTTTAGGGTTCCGTACACCAAAGGTGAGGAGAGTTAAAAAATAAAGGGTGTTCCAAAACGAGCAACTAAAAATGTTAAAATCCCATGTAATATACATACATTTGTATATACATACGTATATTGACACTTGAAATTTGTAAAATTAATGTATTTTTATAGACACTACAACAATTAACACTAAAATTTAAAAAAAATTTAAATTAAACGGTGTTCTATCAGTTAATGCAATTTTGACTACGTAATTTTAATAACTTACTGCAGTGTCTTGGAAACCGTAAGAGGCAAACTCTTGAAATTTTCAAAACCGGTAAAACTAAAAAATCCCAAAGTTATAAAATCGCCAAACCGAAAAAAATCGCCAAAAATTAAAAAAAAATCGCCAAAACGAAAAAAACCGAATTAAAAAAAATTTCTAACACTAAAATAAATCGGCAAAACCGAAAAAATAGACAAAATGAAGAAATCGTCAAAATGAAAAAATGAACGCCAAAAACCGAAAAAAAATCGCCAAAAAGCGAAAAAGGCGCCTAAACTAAAAAAAATTGCCTTAATGAAAAAAAATCGCCAAAATTAAAAAAAATTTCTTGCACTAAAATAAATCGCCAAATTCGAAAAAATCGCCCAAATGAATAAAATCGCCAAAATGAAAAAAAACGCCAAAAACCGAAAAAATCACCAAAACTAAAAAATTCCCTACATGAAAAAAATCGCCAAAATTAAAAAAAAAATCGCCAAAATTAAAAATACTCCAAAAACCGAAAAAAATCTCCAACACCAAAAAAACGTCAAAACTAAAACAACGCTCAAAACCGAAAAAAATGCCAAAACTATATTTTATATAGGCTAAAGTTCGTATCGAATTATATATCTAGTGTCCGTACGGAACCCTTCGTGAGCGGTTCAAAGTCGCACTTCACTGAATTTATTATTATTTTATAGCACAGCGAATAAAACGATATATGTACGAGTAATATGGAGGTGAAAATGCTTATTTGCGTACTTTTGTATGATTTTTATTTCTGCGATATGTGTAATTTGAACTTTTTAATAATAGTGGCGAACTAAATATGTATTTTGTAGTTTATTTTAAATTAGTCGAATGGATTAGACAGATAACCGATTATTAGTTAATTGATTAGATTAAATCACTACCCCTTTACGCTTTAAAATCCCTCTCAACAGAATTGCACAAAAAATAGTTTTTTTTAACCTTAACATTTTTAACATTTAAGGGTATCAGAGCAAGAACATCCAACCCTTCACCCTAAACTTACCCACTGTACTGTGCAAAATTCTGACAATGCGCTTTAGGTATAGTTTACACTATTTTAATTTTAATTTTATTTTTTTTTTTACTTTTTATAATGCACATATATTTGTTTAGAATAATAAAATAAAATTAATAATGCAGTATTTTTGCTCCAATTACGTATGCCAAACATTTATAAAAGACACCAAAAATAAATTCATGTAAACAACACTTTGGAAAGAAAAAGAACAATAAAGAACAATAAAGAAAAAGTTTATACAAATTTATACGACCTTTCTGACTTTAGAACTCAAAAGAAATTTATGCAATACCAAAGCAACTACCGATTCAAGTTGCAAACTCAAATACACAAACACATTCTTGCACAGTTACAAATATTGTGCATGCATACTCGTATTTATATAGAACAATCATACGAGTACACATCAGAGACCTGCGCCGACCGGCTGACAGCCGGCTGAACCGAGCCGCCGAATTGTTCTCAGCTCAAAATCGAGCCGCCGATTGATGATTTTTTTATATTTTACTTGAGATTTTTAGGTTTTTTCACTAATCCATTCACACTTTTAAGTTTTTATACAAATTAGTTATCAAATGTTCTTTCCAATTGACATACCGTCGGTTGGTTATTGGTTTGCTGCAGACATAGTGAATTTTGAATATACTGTGCCGCAAACCAACAATCACCCGACGATATGTATATCCCGTTTATAAGCACTTCTTGTTTGCAAATAAAAGTGGAAAACGTTACCGTATATAAAATACAAAAATGTAAGTCTGAACCGGGACTTAACGACTAAATTGCAGAGAAAACCTGCTGTAGTCCGCGTTGCCACATTCTGATTTTGTACCACAAACAAAGCGAAAAAGATCGCTAGAAAATTATTCTATAACAAAAACAAATTCAATTTTACAATGATTTAATGTGTAATAAGAAGTGGTTATTTTTTGATATATGACAATTTTCTAAAAAAAAATTCCGCTTTGTTTGTGGTACAAAATAAAAAGGACGTGGCAACGCTGATTAAATCAGTTTTTCCCTGAAATTTAGCTGGTAAAAATAAATCATTTATAAAAATTGTGTGAATGTATTTTGACAAAAATTGTGAAGCCGATTTTCAGCCGATTTTCAGCCGCCGCCGAACAATTTTTCCTGAGCCGCCGCCGACGACGAAATTGCTCGGCGCAGGTCACTGGTACACATACAACACATTCACCAAATCCCATATCCGCTGTTTAAATGCATTTTTTTTTACTTACATTAGAATATACGTACAGAACAAATACCAAATGATACGTAGCAAGCGAAAAAAGGGCATTGTACCTCTCGTCTAGGTTAAAGGAACCAAGCAAGTAGGCTGACTGATGTTTCACAAAAAAAAAAAATAAAATAAGAAAAAAATAAATCCGAATTTATGCATAGACAAAAAAATATATTCGACTTTAGCAAAATTGTTGTAGCACAGGATACTACAACGAGTCCATACCTAAGAACGTCTTACGGCATTTAACCGGATGTTTGACTTTAAATTGAAATTACAAAATGTCCACCATGATCGAATTGTTTTGTATAATTTTTTATTTATTTTTTTGTTTCAAATTATAATATTAAAAATAGTAAAATGTTTGCACAAAATTAAAAATACAACTTTACCAAAAAGACAAAAGTGGTCAATTATTTATGTGTACACAGTAAGAAATTGTGGTTTAATTTTTATTTTTCTATCCTCAGTGGTATTAATTATAGACCATTTTGGAATTAAAATTTTAAACTAATTCCGAAATAGTCTATATTTAAAAAACAAAATTTATTTACATTTTTACATTCGTACTATTCTGGGATAAATTTAATTATTTTTTGGGTTTGTTTTGTTATATATACATATACACCGGCCTGGTATTAAAATTAATCCAAAACTTTTTACTGTGTAAGTGCATTTTTGTATGCGAATTTCTTGTTGAGTTTTAAATTTTAAATAATGAATTTAAGTGAATTATAATTAAATATGAACTTTACTCAATGAGACAGAAAATTGCAAATTAATCCAACCTTAATGGGCACAACAATTCCTGCGTCGTAATATTATGGTAAAAGGCTGTGATTACGAAAAATATTCACCTCTATACACTCATTTCGATTATATTTCTGCATTGAGTAGCTACTCACTCAAACACCGAAAAAAGGTATTCCAACAAAAATCGGAGTCAATCGCTAGTAATGCGATTCACTAACTTTTTTTTTAACGATAATCGCATCGTTAATTATAACGCATCGTTAATTTTAACGAAAATTTATCGAATTTGCTATTCAGTAACAGTTTTAACGATATTCGCTGTAGGTTAATGTCAGCTGTGTCGTTATTTAAGCGACAATAATTTATGTGCGGTTAATTTTATCGACAAAAATCAACTGCGTACTATCGTTAAAAAGAAGTTACCGAATCACACAATCATTATTGCAAGCGACAAAATGTATAGATAGAAATTACGATTGTCTGATCGTTAAAAGTTACTGAAGCGCACTACAGCTGTCTCGATGTGGAATGTATAAAATATTAACAGAGAAATAAGCAATTTTCTAAACATTTCAATAAAATTATTTCTTGATCGGGGTTAAGTTGAGTAATTTTCGATTATTTATTAACTAATGTGTTTTTCTAAATGTTAAATTTAGTCATAGGCACCGAAGGATCATTCAAGGGCTAGGGGCATTGTCCAAGAATTGTTTTTGGCCCCTCTAGAATCATAAAAAATTGCTATTTTAATATTAATAATGAAAATCGCCAGTCATAAAAAGGCCCCCCAGAAAAATTGTTTAGCTCCGCCAATGTTTTAAGTGCAAACAAATCAGGGATTTAACAATTAAAACAAATAAGAATTGAATATTGTGCGATTTTTATTAAAATATTACAAATATCAGTCAAGTATTGAAAGACAAAAAAAAAATAAATAAGAATATAGTAATAGGTATTTTTGGCCGAACTATTTTAGTGTGCATTATTCTGTCTCGTCGCACAGTGGGACCGAAAGCTATTTTTTCGCAAATCAATTCTCATCTCTGTAAGTAAATTGCTAGACTTACCTAATCTTATGTAAATAGCTTTAAAAAAAACTGCATGTTGTCACAAAATCTTAACGGCATAGGAGGGGGCAGAAGGGTAATCCCCTTAAACAGTAATTATTATGTATATTTGCTACAACTACAGAACTGCAATAGTAAGGCGGACTAAATTTCATATGGGTAACTCTTAGAACCAACAGCAGATTCCAACGATATTTTGGAGGAAAAACTGAGGTAATGGGCGTTTTTTGCCGGTTCACAACTTTGAGTTGGTAACACTGCTTTATCTTACAATTGATTTAAAAGCTGATAAATCCTTTTTCTTAAGTTTGATTTCTCATTTCGTCGTGGATAGACTTGCAGGAGAGCAGCGCTTGCAAATTGCTGAAATTTTCTATAAAAGTAATGGTTCAGTTCATCAAATTTAATTTCGATTTGCTATAAAAAAAATTCGCTCTGCCATCATGTTTGATTGAATTGATTCGTAAACAACCAAAGTTGCCGCATTTCGAGTGCATGAGAAAATTATGCATGGGTGTTTTTATAGAGGTATAGAACTTTGAAATGTAATAAAAGAAAGATGATTTTTTTTTAAATTGACATGAAACTTACTTTATTCAAAAGATAATATTCATCTAACATTATAATTTAAATAATAATTTTTCCAACATTTATGGCCATATATTGGCCACAGAAAATAGTCTAGCGGCATTAAATCGCACGACCTTGGGAGTTCAATTTGCGGGTCCGAAACGTGAAACTATGCGGTTACCAAACGGTTGCTTCAATAAATCAATTGGGTACGAGCTGTGCGACATGTTGCTCTGTATTGTTAAAACCACATCTGCTGCACATAATGGTTGTTCAATTGATGAACGAAGAGGTCACTAATCATGGCTCTACACTAAGAGAAAAAACCTTCATTCAGCTAATGTAGTAGCATCATTAATAATTCTTCATTGTATGAATGAAATTGTTCATTAGCTTATTGAAATTTTTCATTATATGCATGAAATTTTTCATTAATGCAATGAATTATTACATTAGCTCGTTATTAATGAAAAATTCATTGATCAAATGAATGTTTTCCTTTCAGTGTATAGCAGTCACGATTGGCGGGTAGATTGACTCGGGTCTTCTTCTAAGCTACGCTCTGCGCTCGATTTCATAATCGAATCGAATTATTTGCTTTGATGGACGATTATGTTGACCGTAAAATGTGCGATACGTACTTCAAAGAAAACAATTTGGAAGAGTTGTTCAGACGTCAGTCCATTCATGTTGAAATGTGAAACCAAACTAAAAATAAATCACTTAATAGCTGACAAAATGGCACCAGTTGAAAGTGTTGCCAACTTAAAAAAAACAACCTTCATATATCTTCAAAACTCTGAATGGTATACAAAAATGAATAATAGCCTGTTTCATGATATCGAAAAAAAACATTCGACTGAAAATTTATATTGGAAAGAAAAATAAATTTTCATATTGCATTGTTGTTTTCAGATTTTGTGTCGATAGTCTTCTTTCGATATCGTGAAACAGTCCATGAAAGTTTTCTCGTACCTCAATTCACACAAAAAAAAAAGTAATAAATTAATTGGTGAATGCAATTAATATGCTTATAAATTAATATTATAAACAATAACTTTTCGAAATTTTGCTGCTAATTGGCCACCAATAAATATCGTGTGATTTAACTCCACTGGAATATTTTCTTTTAGGTTACGTAGAGTCACTCAGTTGCGCCGATTAACCAGAAACAATTGCTCACCTGGAAATCAACATTCGACGAGTTTTATATAATCGAAATACGGCCGCAAATGTTGCGAAAATGTTGTGAAAATTGCTGTTTCAGATTGCGCCATCTACGCTCCAGCCGTGGCGGCCACATTACCCAAATCATATTTAAATATTAATGGCATCAAATTATCTATCCACTAAAGCAATTTTGATCGATATTTATTTATTAAATGTTAGAAATACAATATAATATATAATATAGTAAGAAAGACCTTCACCCGTTATAGTGAAACAGACCAGAGTCTTTGATGAGAATTGAAGCCATGAGCTCCGCACTCACAGGCTACCGAGCCATCCTTAATTGATATTAAATTTTAATTAGCTTTATTTTGATTTAAGCTTCTATAACTCTAAAAAAACATGCCTTCGAATGTAAGGGGTTTCAAACCCTACTCGTTTTTTCAGAAGATTTAGAAGTAATTTTTTTATAACACCGAACGCACGCTCTACCACAATCAGTAAGCAGGACCTTGTTATTAAAAAAATTTGCTTTTTATTTAAAAAAAATATGTACATACTCAGCCCAATCATAAACAAAAACTTCGCACGAGTTTTCTCACTTTTCCCTTTTCTCCTATTATGAATTTGTTTTTTCCCTCTTTTTACCAAATGCGGGAACAAAAAAACTCCCCGGGGACAAAAGTAGGTATAATGAACGCAGTTGAACTTGCTTTTTTTTCACTAAAAATCTTTCACTTGCTAAACAGAAGGGAGTCTACATAAAAATACACTTAATGCTCCATTAAACAAGAATTTATATACATAAACTTCTATTTTATAGTTCTTGTATGTGGAAAACACAAATAATGCCCAAATAAGTCATTTATAAACTTATTTTTACATATTTTTACAAATTGGTAAATGTTAATAATTTTGTTTACTCTCTCACTACAAAAAAAAGGGAGAAACAAAATGTCAACAAACAAGCAAAACAACGAGCTTCGTACCAGCGTTGTCAACTTTTAAATTTCAAAAAGCACTGAAACCAGGAAAAAAACGCGCAATTTAAGTAAAAAAGCACTAAATTAACGGCCTGGCCCACGATGTCGACAAGAAACTTTCTATCGCTTGCTTATATTGAAAACAAAAACAAATTTTCTTAGTTTATTGTTGTTTTCAATACAAGTGTTCGATCGCAAGTTTCTTGTCGACATCGTGGGCCAGGCTGTAAATTTTTTTTTTCTATATTTATGTTTTGAATAGGCTAAAAAAGTTCGTATTGCTTTTTAAGCCAAATTACATGTGATAATTATTAATGAACAAATAACACCAAAGTTAGTTGCAAATATTTGCCAACACATAGTTGAACGGAACAGCTAGCCGTTTTCGAAGGCCACTAAACCTTCATCATCAGCGTTCTTCTGTGTTTGGTCCACTGTGTGTGGTGTCAGTTGATGTAGATTTCTGATTTACATACGAAACTTATTTGCAAATGGAATATGTGAATTGTTTTGATTCATCGCATTTCAATTTGCTGAAAGATGTTTTGTAATGAAAGCTCACTTTACCATCTCTAAATTTACAACAGTCTTACCATTGTCGTTTGTTCTTCACAACTAACTTTGGTGTTATTTGTTCATTAATAATTATCACATGTAATTTGGCTTAAAAAGCGATACGAACTTTAGCCTGTTCAAATCATAAATATAGAAAGAAATGAAGTTCAAAAAATAATAATTAAATTAATTAAAATTTTTTGTTTTATAAAAAAAATTTTGTATATAAAAAATATATAAATCGGTTGACCTTGCATTTTATCCCTAAAACTTCAAATTTGAAGCATCCGATACACATTTGGATTCTATGAGAATCAGTGAATTCTAAAATCAATTTGACGAAACCTTTTTAAGTTATTATAAAATATTGAATTTTTTTCGTCAACGAAGAAACAAATCACCTGAAATTAGTCAAATTAGCAGCAATTGGCAAGTCTTTTTGACTTGCTGATTAGATTTTGAACTCGATGGGAGTAGTACTTAATTTTTTTAAAATCAAGACTTTCAAAATTTTAATTTTTATTAAACAATGCTGTGGAAACATTCTTTCACAGCAAACGCAATATTAATAACAGCAGTTTTGTACAATCTTATTAGAATATTTTGAAATGTTCCATTTAACTTCAGTGCTGATGTTTTTTAAATGTTAGACTTCTTCAAAAAAAATATATATATTATATAAGGAAAATTCTTTTTGAATTTTGGGTTTAGTGCCTCCGCCAATAAATAAAAAGCACCAAAAATTAGTTTAAAAAAGCACCGAGCACTAACTTCAAAATTTTTCGCGTCGAAAATTTGAAAAAGCACTGAAAACGGTGCGAAAAGCACCGAGTTGACAACGCTGCTTCGTACTGTGGTGATGCCACGTATTAATCTTTTTTGTTCCCAAGGAATGTATGATTGGAGGAATTTTTTCTCGAGAAAATTATTTTCCGTGAGAAATGAATTCCGTGGGAATGAATATTCATGATTGGGCTGACTATTTAAAACTATACCTGCTCACTATATTTTTCCACCAGTTCAAATTTAAAAAAAAAAAAACTTTATTAATATGCTCTCCCCATATGATTTCTTTTTTACATTTTCCATGGGCTGCCAAAAACACGAGTTGCTATTTTGTCGTTTCACAATTTTATGTCTAACAAAAGGTGATTATGTCAGCAATTTGTTAATTCTTTAACCCAATCAGATGACAAAATTATTGGAATGTTGCTTTAACTGGCTTTAATTTCCGTCTTTGAATATCATTAAAAAATATATTAACCGTATTTTGCTGTTGCTTCTAAGCAAACACTTGTTTAAACTATTTAATATGTAAATTCACCAACTTAACTTGTCTTAACGTATAGATACATTTATGTACATATATATGTATGTATATGAATCGTACGTATGCATGTATGTATGTATGATAAATTGAGAGGAAAAAATACCACACGTTTTATGAAACTAAACTACTTTATAATGCATAAATTAAAAATATATAATAAATGAACATTTTTGTTCATGCCTTTCCATAAATCCATAAATATTTATATACATATGTACATATGTATGTATGTATGCATATAGAAAAAAGAAGAAGAAAAAAACACAAGTTGTCCACATACAATTTATTTAATAGGAATTGTATTGTTGTTACGCATATACATACATAGATACATTTTTAGTACAGAAAGATATTCTTAGATACATATGTATATAACCCAGCAAACAATTAGCAAGACTTTTAATTTTATGAGAACTTGTTGGTGAAAAACAACACTTTTAATTCGAAGCAATAGTACCTAAAATATTGCTTGGTAAGGCGCATCATCACACCCATCACCTACATACGTGAAGAAGACAGCCAGACACGTTAACCAACGCAAATTTCTCCGTGATGACACGAAACGACCCGTTACCGTTTGGCAATAAATGATGCGGAGGCATTAAAACCCATTAAACCCTTAGAGCAGATCCATGGTCCATAGTACCAGTATTAAGCCACTGGTTATACCACTAATCTTCACATCGTAGTTTGAACTCAGAGCAATTCCTGCGCAGTGTAGGAAGCCACTTCCTTTCAATAAATATGTGGACAGCCGTTACTCTGTTATTTCAGAAATGGGGCAATAACACATAAATTGGGTATACAGAAAAAAATATTACAGAAATAAACAATTTTAATTGAAAATTAAACCAGAAATCAATTTAAAACGTATTTAAGTCAATTAAACTGTTGCTTAAAAATAAAATATTTTTGCAATAAACAACTTTAATTGACTTAAACACATTTTTAATTAATTTTTGGTTTTATTTTTCGTTAAAGTTGTTTATTGAAGGAATATTTTTTCTGTGTAAATAGTCAAGTGTATACCTCAATAAGAGCTATTTTAGCTCAACTAGGGTCCGCGGGATTGTTACACCCGTAATCTCCGAAGAGATCCCCTTGCGGGAACTTATTGTAACAATTTTGAAACATTAAAGAACACAACAAGCAAATAAATCAACATAACCTAAGCCGCAGCCAATATTAGAAAGTAAACGCCGCCGCTAAAATATCAACTATTTGCTCATTATATTAAAATGTAGGAAAACTAATAAAATATAAATTTAAATTTAAAATTTTTATAAATTTTGGACATTTTCATTGAACATTCGCAGATCAATACATGACTTTAGTATCTGGCGGCAGTTTTCGTTGCGGCGCCTTAAAACTTTGCCAGCATGGTAGTTTAGTTGTTTTGGTTCTATAAACAAAACAAAAAACACAGCTGATTTAGCGTTGCAGGGTGGCCTGGCTGCGACAAAGCACTATAGAACTAAATTTATTCGTTTTTATATATTTTTATATGACACAATCATATTCTAGCGACTTCGCTCGCATCCAAATATAAACTGATGCGACGTCATATACCAACTTAACAAAAACAGAAAGAGTACCAAAAGTAGGGTGATCGATTATTCGACTTTTCCAGAAACCGGTTTTCGAATATTCGAATATTTGAAATTGTGGAAAACCCGGTTTCGGTTTTTACAATGCAGGAAAAATCGGTCAACCGGTTTTTTTAAATAAGAAAATTATTATACAAAAGTTTTGATTTTAAATTGCTTTATTAAAAAAAGAGTTAACAGTTCATGTGAATACTATAAGACAATAGAAAAATTAAAGGTAAAACATAAAAAATAACGTCATATGCTTATCTATGTATAGTACATATGTACATATATGTAATATATATACATAACAATGTATATAAAATATGAAGCCAAATATCAACAAAACTAAAAAACACTTTTTACAAACGAATTTTAACATCCATTGCACACCATAAGGCCTATTTGATTCACCTCTGCTACCACCTCATAAAAATATTTCGCTTAAATTTCATGTTTCAGTAAGTGTTGCCATGTTAAAAAAAACGCTTATAACTTTTACACTGAAAAAAATACTTAGGAAAATCAACAGAACATGTCGGTCTAAGTTTTAACATAGTAAAAACTATTTATTTATTTACATTATAAGATATAGTAAAAAGACAAGTTAATATAATTTATATTTGCAACTAAGGCAAAATGTACAAATCGAAAAGTATTCTACTCAGCCGGTTTTTAAATTGTAAAAAAACCAGACTATACGACATTCGAAAAATCATAATTTTGAAAAAACCAACAACCGTATTTAAAAAAAAACCGGATTTTAAAACCGGTTGAAAAACCGAGTCGATCACCCTAACCAAAAGTAAAAATTTTTAACCCGGAATAATTTCATAATCGGGCTTAAGTTCAGTATTTTCAATTCTTATTGAATGAAATATTTTTATTAATTAATGGGAGTTTCTAACACTACGACCACACCAGCAATTTGATGTGTCTTAACACAAGCAATAACGCCGGCAGAATGATGACGTCCGATTGCTTCAACAATGTATTTAGAGGTGGTGAACACGTATATTCAAATATATTGGCTTTTTATTCACATAAATACTTAAATTGTCAATCATTTTATCATTTTTTAATTTTAAGTAGAACTTTTATTGGTTTTATGTAGTTAAAAATTTTGTTTTCCGTTTTTACGTTGAAAATAAATTAATATAATTTGTATTTGACAGCATGTGTTAAGAGATTATTGCTCAGCAATGTATTTTAACATTTGTTGCTGAATATATATTTGAACACATATTCATACGGTCCACACGCTAATATCTTGTGTCGGCAATCGAATTTAACAGTTGCCATGGCAATAATTGCCAAGATTATTGCTCGTGTGGTCGGCATGTAAGGAAGAGAATAAAAATTGGACTAGACTTTATTGTTATTATTTATTATTATTTATTTATTTATTATTATTTATTTATTTATTATTATTCATTCTAGTTCAATTAAATTTAAAAAAATGTGTCACTTAAAAATTTTCTCCAGTTTTACCACCTAAAAAGTACCCTGTATTCTTTTAACTGGACCACATGCTATCCGTCTATCAAATTTCATCCAAATCCGTTAAGCCATTTTCGCTTTAAAGTGGAACAAACTCAAACATAAAACAAAAATTTCAAGCGTGGTTTTTTTTTTTTTTTTTGTTACACAGTGTAATGTTCCGCGCAGCTTTCTTAATTTTTTCGTTAATGTCATTCTTCTCCAGACAATAACAAACAAATGAAAGAAAAAAGGAATAGGGGAATCGATCCAGCCGTTCACGCGTGTTGTCGTGATCAGGGGAAATAGGGATTCATAAGTGCCACCACTGAAATATGTATTTATGCCTTAATATCAGCTGCTTATGATAACGCTGCCGCTTTCAATATAATTAAGCTGCTGGCTGCAGGACGACAATTGCAGCTAGTGGCATTTGAAGTTGTGTAGTCAATATGTTAACACAATTACATTTTTTTTTTAAGATATTAGCCCAATTCACAATCTTGTGCAAATGGCCTTGCATTGTAGCATATGCAAAATTGTATAGTATTGATACTCACCACTTAACAATTCTTAGTGGTGAGTATCAACATTCTATACCATTTTGCACATGCAAGACCATTTGCACAAGATTGTGAATAGGGCTATTAATTTATGTTGTCTGGGCATGTTTGTATTGTTATTTAGCAGTTGGGTGTTTTTGTATTTATGTTTTCGTTAAAGATAAGTATCTTTCGATATATATGTTGACAATTTGCTTGTTATTATTTTTTAACACTTCGTTCTATTTTTTTTCATTCTTTTTTACTTTTCAAATATGAAGCAGCCAACATAGAAAAACTGATTGACCGCTGGTCCATTCAGTGTCAATGGTAAAAATGCTATTCAAGTGACTGGCCGTGACACATTAGACATATACACTGAAACTCAGCCGTCCGCATGTCATTTGTCACTTTTATGATCTTTTGTCGTATAGAGGGCGTTTGTTAAAAAAAAAAACAGAAAAAAATAGTATACAATATATTAATAAGAACAAAAATGTTTAAGTAAAAATTTTCATATGCTATACAAAAACAAAATTGATGCCTTTTCGGACATCACCAACAAAAATAATAAATAATTTTTCTATTAGAATTGTAAGTAGTGTTTTAAATTCTTTCTAATCTTCTGGGCTTCTAAACTAGTTTGGCAATTTGGTAAATGTTATACATAGTTTCCCTATCACTTCCACTATGTGCCTAAGGGCACATTTTCATTGCCCTCAAAATATATACATATAACAGCGAATGGTGCTGACGATTATATCTCCTACAAAGTCTCGTATAAAAGCAAATTCGTACTTTTATAACGATTATTCTTATTCTTCTCTACCATTGAATTAAACATTTGAATATTTGAAATTAACGCAATTCCACTTAACGTAGTAATACTTGCTACTTGGCTGCAGCAGTTTTTGTTGTTGTTGTTGCTGTTTAATCATCTTTGGCTTTAAAATTTTAATGTCTTTTATTTATTCCTTAATATTTCCAACTTATTTTGATCTTTTATCAAAGTTTTTTTTGACGTTCTTACTTAGTTTTAGTGCTCAAAATACATTGAACTTCTTTCAGTTAGAACATAAGATATTTTGTGTATTGTTTGTGTAAAAAGCTGTTCAAACTTAAAAGTAAGTCGACATAGACGTCAATAAAACGTTATTATTAAGTACAACGTCAATACCATTATATGTATGTATGTATACGTATTATTATTATATAATGGGTCTTCCAATAGGGACGGAAGGTACATCTCTCCAATTGGCTGTCAATTATTGAAATTGTTTTGCCAAATCATTATAGGCGGATATACCGTACAACAACACGTGCAAATGATATAATTGTTTTATGAAAGTGGGTATTCTTTGGCAAAGCTACTCGCCCTTCGGCCATTTGACACATGTGCCACACAGCTTAAGACAAGGGGATGTGTACTGGACATTTCGAATGAATTTGCACGATATAACATTCCATTCTATAGTGGCATCGATAAGTCTTGCAAACGAATAAAATAAACCTATGAAAGGCTTAATGAAAGACCCTATACTTTTGCCTTCTATCACCTAATACGAGTATTAATTTTTTTTTTTAGTTTATGAGAAATTATATTTATTTCATATTTTTAAATATTTATGGAAATAATTATTTCTGCCAAAAAAAAAACGGACTTCAATGAAAAAATCTGATAGAAGATAAGAAGAAGTACGATATACATGCATATATAAAACTAAATTTTAATGGGGATGCCTCCATCCATCAAATGCTACATTGTGTGTTTTTCAGAGCTCAGGGTGCGTGTTAAGTCTCGTAAAAATTGGTAAAGTAGAACCACTCAAAATAAAATATTAAATTTTAATGGGCGTGACTCTGTCCATTTTTTAAAATGGAGGATTATGTCTATTTTAGAGCTCAAGGCGTGTGGTAAGTTTTTTTTTTAAATTGGGTGGGTAGAACCGCGGGAAATATTATAAAAAAAATTAATGGGCGTAACTCCGCCCATTTTTTCAACTTTCAAGTTGTGTAATTACAAGAATCAAAGGTGTTTGATAGGTTTCGCAGCAATTAAAAAAATAAATTTAAAAAATGTGTGGGATTGTCCCCGCCCACTTTTTTTTACATTGGGACCAATGGGAAGCTACACCCTCTCAGACAAAAAAAGAATTTTTACAATCGGTCTAAAATGTACCGAGTTATGAAGTAAGGCGAATTGTTAACGTCCCCCTCCTTTTTTTTTTTTAAGTCGGTTGAAAATAGTTTAATTTCGACACAATTATAATCAGTTTTGTCTATTTATACAATTTCTATTCAATAAATAAATATATGTGTGCATTAAAAAAATTTTATTTTGTTTTAAGCAGCAAGTCTAAAGCCTACATTAATCGTCTTATAATCAGTCTTGATATAAAATATATTTATACTTATTTAGGGGAGGAGAGATATTAAACTACCAAACAATGATTTTTAATACCTTTAAAGGATAGTGTTGTGTTATTAATGCTCGGTCACAATTTCGGACTCAAGGCCATCATGGGCGACATACATTACATACATATATACACATAGGTACATACATTTCGTGCCATAACCGCCAAAAAAGCTGAAGCGACAAAATTTTCGCACTTGATTTTTTTGACCATAATCGATTTTCTTAAAAAAAACGAGGTCCAAAAATATGTGTCGGTTAAGCTTTCTTTTGGCGGTTATGGCTCGATATACAATTCGTTCCCACTGCTACAACAAAATAAAACGTAAGAACACTACATTTTTGAAGCAGGACAAAAAAAAAACCCACATGGAGAGGAGTTAACCCTCCAACATATTGCACAAAAATTGACCCTACAAATTTTCCAACAAAGCTGAACTACATATAACAACCAATCACTGTTTTATTAGGCAAAATTGATTCGATCAAAAGCTTATTTAATTCGATTATCTTTTAACCATGATTACATCTCTTTAATAATGAAAAAATAATAATTTATTCTTTTTTTAATTGCTTTATTTTTTCTTCCAATTCAGCACTTAATGAATCACGTTTTTAAGCAACTAAGGTCATTAATAGTTCTTTAAACCATAACTGACTTGCCAGTGTCTGGCAAAAAAAAGGAGCAAGCGTTAAAAAGTTATAATATGTATAAAAATATGTCATTTATTGAACGAAAACAAAAACAATAACAAAAATTTTTTTTAATTATAAATTCTTTTGAAGTACAATATTCTCTAAGCCAGCTTGAAAAGAATAAAGGCCATAAAAACACAAACAATTAAATTTATTTATGTAAAATAAATAAAGAAAACAAAAGAACAACTTCTATAATTTAAAGCTCTAAGACACAATAAAAAAAATTAAAAGACATAAATAACTATATTTTTATAGAAAAAAAAAATATTGAAAACATGTAAAAAAAAGCAGTTATAAAAGCGAATCAAGGCGACTGACGAATAACCTTAAAAAGTCCGATAGATAGAAATATCGGTAGCAGGGGTCTGTTTCTCAAAACATACTAGAGTTGTATGTATGCGTGTCCCCACCCACTTTTTTTACAATAGGACCAATTGGAAGCTATACCCTCTAAGCCAAAAGGAGTTTTTACAATCGGTCTAAAATGTACCGAGTTATGAAGTAATACAAAAAAATAGTAATATGCAGTCTAATTGATATATTCCTCTTTTTTTAAATCGGTTACAAAATCTTTGAAAATATTATAATTTCACAACTATTTTACATGTATTACAACACTTGTAAGTTTTGAGAAACAGGCCCCAATGTGCAATATGTAAGAATCACAATTCCACAAAATTGCAAAATCAGTCCAATCATAAACCTTCCCTCGGAATTTATTTCTCACGGAAAATAATTTTCATACAAAAAAAAAATCCTCTAATCATAGATTCTTAAAAGAGAAATAAGTGGCATCACCGCGTTCCGAAGTCAGTTGTTTTTCCCCCTTTCTTTGGGTAAAAAAGCATGAACAAAACAACTTGAAAAAAATAGTTTAAATATGATATATTTGGACATTATTTGCGTTTTTCGAAATACAAGGACTAGAAAGTAATAATTTATTGATATAAATTTTGTTTTTTTTATTATTAATATTTTTATGCAAACTTCCTTCTAATTTGTAAACGCCCTTCCATTATTCCCAATTCCTACTTTTTTCCGGGCGAATTTTTTCTTTCCGCATTTGGTAAAAAAAACGGGAGAAATCAAATTCATAATGGGAGAAAAGGGAAAAATTAAAAAAAAATCCAAAGATTTTTTTTTATAATTGGGCGAGAGAGAGAGAGAGAGAGAAAGAGCACATTCCACAAACAGAAAATAAAATATAGGACCTGCGCAATGCGCAATCTTGATTCATGGTATAATTACATAAGATGGTGGCGCTGGCTGAAGTACGAGTAGTTACACGCAGAAATAATTACCAATTTAAAATCACCATGCAAAAATTTTGATTTAGAATCCTATTAAATCATATTGAATTAAAGTTAAAATCATGATGGTATATATTTGGTGTATATCTAAAGAATATTTAGGATTGTTATGGCTACAGCAGTAGGCGCGTTGACTACGACATGATGAGTTCCAAATTCAAATATTGGCCGGATAAATCAATTAGATATGTTCATCCAAAAATTTTGCTGAATCCTGTGTTCTAATTTACACTCGTTAAATATTAATAATTAATAAAATACAATGACTACATTAAATTAACTTCATGTTGTTTCAACTTGAAAATAAGCTTTGATTCAACATAGTTCTTTATGTTATTTCAATATCGAACTTACGTTGTTTTAACTTGAAATAACTTTGATACAACATGATTCTTCATTTTTATTTAACTGTACACTACGGAAATGTTAAATCAACATGAAATAGAATTTATGTTGGATTAACATGAATTACATATGAAGCAAAATGATTGTCGAAAAAGTTTCAATAAACCTTGTTTACGTAGATTTTAAGTTGAAATATTTCTGTGTGTAGCCAGGGATATCAGATTTCTTTCGACCTATTTCGCCAAATTGATTTAAAAAATCGCCATAAGTCGCCAAAATCAATTTTATGTAGTTTTTCTTAATATACATTTGAAAATAAAATTAAAATTATCATAAAAAAATATAACAGAAACTCGCCAAAAGTACAAATTAAATCGCTAAAAATTATTTCTTGTAAAGTTTTTTCATCCAAATTCAAAATGTCTTAATGACTTTAATTAATATAAGAAACATCATAAAAATCGCATTGTTTTAATTTCTTGATATTTTTTAAATACTCCTTCAACAAAGTAATTATAAAAATCTTGAAGTTCAATTTTGTTTAAAAAAAATAGTCATAGAAAACGCCAACAAATTTATTTATCGTCAGAAAAATCGCGATCTAGCCAAATCAAAATCGCCACGTTTGGCAAGGAATCACCATATCTGACAGCCCTGTGTGTTGCCTACAAAACCGAAGGTCCTGCTGCGGTCGAGAACAGTCACCGAAAAAGTTATTACATAACAAAATTACACATGTGTAACAGAGTCATCGGCGAAGTAAAAGAACCAACCAAAAAATTTAAATACAGCTTTCAATTTCAAATGCGCTTCACTGGCATCAAAGCCACTGCAGCAATACTGCCTTGGAAGCAAAAAAACTTGAAAAATTCAACAGAGTTGTAAAAAGAATGGAGCTTTCTATAATTCTTTCTTCACTACCTATCTATATTCTCTAAATTGTTGACCTTTTAGTATTTTCACTGCATGATTTGCATATTCTTTCCTGAAAAAGCATTTAAGTTTTACAAAAAAAAAAAACTGACAAAAGGATCCTATACAAATCTAAAATCTAATATTTTTAATTTTTTTCTGTAGAGCATTTTAGTAGAAAATTTGGGTTGATTTAGCATTCTACCATCATCAGTTTCTGGCAACGCTGGTTCTCTATTATTATCCCTTTTCTGAAGAAGGCAAGACCTCGTAATATGCAGTAGTAGGCATTTATTGTTTGAGTAATACTTCTCCTAAAAATAATTCTTGTTTTCTTTTTTTAGAATTATTTCCTGAAAAATCTTTAGTATTTCTTTTCCAGCTTGTATTCTCTTTTGGCTCAAGATTCAATTAAACGTGCCATAACCATAACCATACAAAACAGCTGTTACAACCAAACTTATGGGCAACACTGCATAAACAGCTGTTTATACCCTCTAGTCAGGCTAGAACCATATGTCTCTATGTCAATACTCTTTCTCCAGCGACAATTGCACTAGTTAAAATGTCGACAACTTTACTTTTATGCGCGAGTAAAGATTCGTTAGAGACAACAGTTCTAGTGTATTTCTGGCAATATTGTCAATGAACGCGTCAATAGTTTGTTTTTATTTTTTATTATGCTCTGCAATAATATTAAATAAATATGTGCAGACGAGGTTCACAAAAATCTACTAGTGAATCCTTGGTTCAAATATTTCCATATGGTCGTAAAATAAACTACCTTCTCAATAGTGCTAAAGTCTACTGGTAGATTTTCAATGACAAGCCTATGTTATATGTCAAATGGCGATTATATTGGCTGTGGTACACCTAGTCAGTAGCACTACCGACAATGTCACTAGAAAATCACTATAATTTTACTATTGACAACGAGCGAGGAAATATCGATTTTGTAGACTAGAGCTCATAAAATTTCCTAGTGAATCTTTGGTGTCAATGTCTCCATGTGGTCCCAAAAGAACTATTTAGTCAGTAGTGCTACAGTCTAGTAGTGGATTTTCAATGACAAGCTAATGTTAAGTGTCAATAGATGATTACATTGGCTGGGGTACACTTGGTCAGTAGTACTGCTGACAATGTCACAAGAAAATCACTACAATTTCACTATTCGCATTTTCTGCAGGGTGGTTATGGCAGCTCTAACAGGTGAAGCAAACATATTTATGGCATTGGTATTATTGTATAAACACGTCTGATTGAACCTTTAAGCCCCGTTCAGACTATTATACAAGTATTAATACTTTCATCACATTTTACGCTACAGAAATCTAAATACATTCGTTGCGACTGTCAAAAAAATCTAACGTAAAATCACATACTGTGTTCAGACCATCACACTTCAAATCAAATGTGTAATACAAGTAGAAAACAAAACAGCTGTTCAATGAAAATGTCTGCGCTATTCACTTACTAGCGGCGGCAAAACGATGCGACACTTGAAAAAATTCAGCAGTTAAAAATATTCTATATAAATAACAGAAAAAATTTAAGAAAATATATTACAAAAACGTTAAAAAATTACGTCAACGAAATATACTTCCATACGATTCACTTATTCAAAACTTTGAGCCAATATACATATGACAAAACATTACATCAATGACGACACGCTATCGGCGGCGAAACAGCCGACTTTGAAGTTTGGTTTGTGTGAAAATGAAACCCTGATCTAATGAAAAGTATTATCGTTTAGAAAATTTTCTAAAAACGAAAAAGTCTTATGGGATGTCAAAATTTGTATCGTATTATTTGCCACTTTGATGACATTTTGCGTTCAGACTATCACACTTACACGTATTATTTGAATTTTTGACAAGTATAAATACAAAGTATAATAGTTTGAACGCAGCTTTAGCGCTGAAATGGCATATCTGGACTTTAATTCTCTTAGTGTTACCAATTCAACACCCAAACTTTCAACGAACGGCCTTTTTTAGCAAGCAACATTTAAATTAAAAAAAAAAACCTGTTAACATGGAATTGTTAAAGAAACAAAAAACACCTGAAATCAAATTTGATCAAAATATTTTTATTTTTAAATTACTTTTTCTGATTGTGCTGTCTGTTTCTGGTGGTGGTCAGTCAGTCAGCTCCATTTGATCGGCTTGACGTTTTATGACAACAACAAGAAAATCAACTTTATAAATGTTTGAAGAAAGAAAAAAAATAGACACAAGTCAAATGTAGCCTAGATACACCTCAATTTTCAGTTCATTGTTGTTAACACAATAAAAAATATATATATAGAAAAATAGAAAGAGAGAAAAAAATGAAACACATTAAGCAACCACATTTAAATGTGTAGTTTAACATGTCGTTTGGCCAACCGTTTAAATATTTATTCAAACATTTGAATTGGTTTTGGGTTTTCAACCTGTTTAAATTATTCTAATTTGATCAATAGAAGTGTTTTTTTTCGATTTTAAATTGTTTGCTAATGAAACTAGTTTGAGTTTTTTTTTTTCTTGGGTTTTAAAACTTTTAACGAATTCAGCTTCGAATTGGAAGTGGCTTTTGGTTGCTTTGAAAGCCTTGTATTTTTTCATAACTTATGTTATTTTTTTGGGTACATGACATAATTCAATAAAGAAAACAAAAGAAAAACCTTAGAATTTTAATTGTTCTTAATGAGTTGATTCCTCAGCTTTTTATACATGACTATAGACAATTATTGTAAATCACGTGGAGACGGTGTCTTACTTTTAATATTATCAAGAGTGTTAAAGTGTAATTTATTTAAAGTTTCTTGTACAATAGAAGAAAAAAGTTTTGAAATCAACAGCAGCTTCATCTATTTAAGCAACTAATTGATGAATATAGAATGTGGGAAGTAAAGGATCTTTCAATAATAAGGCTTTTATGTGTACAAAACGAGTATTTTTAAGCGATGTTTACTTAATTGTTAAGAGCTAGGTATGCCATTAACATTCGGCACCAATTTCACGAATTCCACCTTTGAGATCTTGAATCGATTGTGGATCATTAGCCTAAAAAGTCTAAAAAAAAGTCTAAAGGTATTGGATCACAAAATCTCAATGGACAATTGTGATCGCCTCTTCGAGAAAACACACCATCAATAGATAGAATTCAGTAACTTTTATTGTGATTATCGTATCGCTAAAATAAATATAACGAAAGCTTATCGATATTGCTACACAGTAACATAATTATTCGATATTCGAGATATTGAGGTAGTTTAGACGAGAACAATTTTTAAGCCGTACAATTTTTGTTCTTTTCCAAATTACACGAGACTAATTCATCTGGCACAAAATGTATTCGTATACACAGCTGTGTGTGTGTTAGTGTTTTTAGTATTCATTTAACATTTGCTGTTTTTTAAGTTGTGTGTGTATTGGTTTTATGCTGCTAATGCGGGGTTGAAGCTGGTTGAAAAGTTATGCCAACCCCAAAACCACTCTCTTTGCCTCTCTCACCAGCAAACTGGCATGTTATGGCAGCACAATTATGCCCGTGTAAATCAGCGCATTCAAATTCAATAATTTTTTTATTCTCTTTTGTTCTTTTCCCTCAATTGGAATTTTTGTTTTGGAGAGATGCCACATGATGAAGAATTAAACGCAGAGAAAAATACATCGAATATATATATGTATATAAAATTTTTCGCAAATATTTCGCTAAATTTTCTGGTAGAAATTTGTTCCTAAAGATTTCGACTATTTTCAATGGAATTTTTTATTCGCAAAGATTTCGCTTCATTTTTAATATCAATTTTTTTTTTTTTTGCAAAAATGTCTTTTAATTTTCTATATATCTTTTTTCGCAAGGATTTCGCCTAATTTGCTAGAATTTTTTTTCCCTATGATTTCTGTGGACTTTATATCGAACATTTTTGGCAATGGTATTGCTCAAATTTCTATAAAATTTTTATCGGGTAAATTTTTTTTCCTAAAAATTTCGATTAATTTTCAATAGAATTTGTTTGCAAAAATTTCGCTTAAATTTGTACAAAAGAGAAAATTGTTTTTCGAGGATTTCACTCAACTTGCTACAGAAGTTTTTTTCGCAAAGATTTCTTTTCTCAAAAAGAAAAAAAAATTGCAAAGATTTCGCTTAGTTTTGTATATAATTTTTTTCACATAATTTTTTGCAAACATATTGCTCGATTTTCTATTAAAAATTTTTTGACAGATTTCGCATATGTTTCTAATAGAAATTTTTTTCCTAAAAATTTCGATTAATTATCAATAGATTTTTTTTTTGCTTAACTTTTATAAATAATTTTTCTTTTGACAAAGATTTAGCTTGATTGAAAAAAAAATTCAGGATTTAATTTAATTTTGTTAGGCATTTTTTTCGCAAAGTTATTGCCCAATTTGTGCAGAAGGCTTTTTTTCGCAAGGATTTCGCTTGGTTTCCTCAAAAAAAAAAAAAAAAATTGCAAAGATTTCGCATAGTTTTCTATATAATTTTTTTCCAAATAATGTCGCCTAATTTGCTATGGATTTTTATTTTTTTTTGCTAGCATTTCGCTGTATTTTATATAGAACATTTTATGCAAACATATTGCTTAATTATCTATTAAAAAAATTTTCTAATAGAAATATTTAGGAAAAATATTTTAAATAAAAATTTTTTCGCAAAAAATTCGCAAGGATTTCGCTTAGTTAAAAAAATTCCAAAGATATTAATTTTCTAAGGTAATTTTTTTTTTCGTCAAATATTTCGCTTAATTTTCGCAAGACAGTCTTAGCTTAGTTTTCTATAGGAATATTTTGCTTCATTTTCTGAATTTTGTATTGAAATATTTTTCGAAAGGACTTCGCTTAATTGTCTATGGACATTTTTTCGCTTCGATTTCGCTTATATTTCTACCGACATTTTTTTGCACAATTAACTATAGAA
This sequence comes from Tachina grossa, assembly GCA_949987645.1. Taxonomy (NCBI): domain Eukaryota; kingdom Metazoa; phylum Arthropoda; class Insecta; order Diptera; family Tachinidae; genus Tachina; species Tachina grossa. Next base: position 142,989,363 of record OX465278.1, read on the forward strand.
ATTTTTTCGCAACGATTTCGCTTAAATTTTTATAGACTTTTTTCGCAAGGATTTCGCTTAATTTAAAATAAATATTTTTCCCAAATTACGATTTCGATAATTTTCCCACAGATATGTTTTTGCAAAGATTTCGCTTAATATATATAAGAAAAATCTCAAAGGTTTTTCTTAAAGTTTTTTGTTTCAAGTTTTGTCTAATTTCCTATAGAAATTTTTTTTCTACGATTTTGCTTTATTTTCTTTACCAGTTTTATTCGCAAAGATTTCGCTTGATTTTCTCAAAAAAAAATTTATTTTAAACATTTCATTTAATTTTCTTTAGAGAGACTAAGCTTACTCAAAGAAATATTTTTCGCAAGAACTTTGCTTAATTGTCTATTAATAATTTTTTCGCCAGGATTTCGCTAAATTTCACACAGATATTTTTTTAAGCGACTTTGCTTAGTTAAAAAAAATTCCAAAGATTTTTCCTAATTTTGTATAGATTTTTTTTGCAGTTTTTTCGTAATTTTTTATAGAAATTTTTTTTTTTTGAATATTTTTCGCAAAGATTTCGCTTGATTTTCTCAAAAAAAAAATTTTGAAAGATATCATTTCGCTAAATTTCACACAGATATTTTTTTAAGCGACTCGGCTTAGTTAAAAAAAAATTCCAAGGATTTTTCCTAATTTTGTATAGATTTTTTTTGCAGTTTTTTCGTAATTTTTTATAGAAATTTTTTTTGAATTTTTTTCGCAAAGATTTCGCTTGATTTTCTCAAAAAAAAAATTTTGAAAGATATCATTTCATTTTTTTAGGGACATTTAGCTCAATTTTCTATACAAATATTTCGCTACATTTTATTAATTTTCTATAGTTTTCGCCAAGACTTCGTTCGCTTAGTTGTCTATAGGAAATTTTTTAGCCAAGATTTCTATAGAAATTTTTTCGCCAGGCTTAAGCACAAGCCTGCAATCGCTACAGCAATTTTTTTCTTAAAAATTTCTATATATTTATATTCGCTAGGAAATCGCTTAATTTTTCCAAGCAGTTTCGCTAAAATTTCTCTAGTTGCTTTGAATTTTCTCATGTGTAAAATAATTTTACAATTTACAGACTTTGTACGAAATTTATGATGGCCATTAATAATTACAATTATGAAACAGAAAAATGTCATAAATTATTATTACCAAATGAAAAGAAGTCTCAATAAACCGTTGCCAGGTTTTTTCTTTATTTTGTTTTTATTTTTTTATTTTATAAATAAGACAAATGTGTTGATCAGAAACCAGAAAAAAGCTGAAAATACCACTATTTTTTACTTCTTCTTGGTCAGAATATTTATTCCAACAATTTGGCTTGTGTTTTTATTTTCTTGCTTCCACTATTCAAAAACCAAACAAGTCCTTCCTGTTCCAAAGCTGACAAGCACAACTACAAAACAATTTTAAGAAACAAGTCGGGGTGTTATAAGAGAAGATGCTGAGAGACATTAAAGTACGCTACGCTTTTAATCTCGTGTTTGAAAACAAAATGATGGAACTGTAGAAAAGCTGAACTGAAACACTAAAACATTCTTTATTTTGATTACTTGAATATTTTTATTTTAGATTTTGTAGGGAGTTTCAGGCTTAACAGTAAATTACACCAAATTCTTGCATACTCGTTCGTACTCTAAATTATTCAATAAAAAAAAGTTGACAACTTCAATACTCGTAAGAAAGAATTAAAATAAAATATCTAAAAATAATTTTTTATCAGAACCAAGAAGAAAAAAGTTATAAAAATGCAAAGTATTAAAAGCAGGTTCTTAAGGCTAGATTTGTATATATTTTTTTATTTTTACAAATATTCGATATGACACCTGCTTTAAAATTGTACACACTCGATATATTCATTCACACACACCAAGTGACGGCCGCCAATTTTATGGACGAAAATTGCATGGGAGTTACAACAGGACAACCGTATCGTATACGTACGTACTGGTTTGTGTTTAAAACATAAAACATACAACAAAAAGTGGTACCACAACACCATGATGTTGTAAGAAGTTGTTATTTGAACATTAATAGTTTGTGTATGTATGTGTGTGCCACAAAATATGCTGCAGCAAGTTTTTTTTTTGCATATAAAACAATATTGTATACAACAATATTATTATGTGTGTTAGGAGAGAGAAAGAGTGTGTGTGGTGGTAATATTTAATATGCAGATTGTGTTCTTGCAATATTCAGTCGATTATCAAAGTTTTTCTTTTTCTTTTCGTTTTTATTTTATTTTGTTTGGCTTATACCCTACTCTAGGGATTGTGTTCCAATTTATTCCATAATTCTGTTTGAGAAAAAAAAGCTCTTAATTCTAACACATGAAGTTAACATATAACAATTTGTTTATGGTCCTTCGAGCCGAATTAGAGCTTCCAGCTTTTATGAAATGCAACGAAAAAGACCGACCGACTCACTAAAATTTTTGGCTGAAGCAGAAAAGATGTCATGAGTTCGAATGAAGAAAGCTGATTCACTTCACTACACCGAAAGAATTTTGCTTCATAAGCTTAATGAAACAATTTCATTAAAATTTGTTCACAAATCTAATGATAATTTCCCAAATCCAATGAAAATTTCATGATTATTGTGAAAGAATTTCATTGAAATTGCTTCCTTGGTATTCTGGTTTCGTAAGAATATTTTATTGGATTTATGACAACAATATTTTCTAATTATTAAGAAACCCCTTTATATTTAAGTTATTTCATTATTTTCATGAAATTATTTTATTGTTTCGATGAAGTTATAGCACTGCATTAATTACACTGTTAAAAAAATTTGATCAAGTTTTTAATAAAATAATTTTAACGTAACTGGTTTCAATAATCCAACGAAGCGTGACGTTTTTTGAATTTTAATGAATTTTTCATTAGATTAATGTCGAAATTCATAGAATTTCTGCCGAAAGTTCTTTCAGTGTAGTAGAATAGAATAGAATAAAATAGGGGGAAGATCTGGTCCAAAGACCGGCACTGCGACACCTGATGGATCTTTTGTATCATAGATCTGTGAATTAGATTAAATCAAACTCTGTATGACTCTCCTTATGAAAGTCAGTACAGATATTGGAGAAGTCCGCCTAATATCATCTGAACACAGAAACTCAGAATGAAAAACACGCCTTCTACTGTCATATAATACGATACACTCAGAAAGAATGTGTGTCGTTGTCTCGTCATCCTCCAAGCATAAACGACACAAAGGTGAACGAATTTGGTAACTTTTCCATAGAAGGCATTTCAGTCCAAAGTGACCAGAAAGAAAACCAGCAACAAGCCGTAAATTATTCCTGTTGAGGTTCAGGATGCCATTATATGTAAATGGCTGCATCAAAGCTTTGGCCTGCCTTAAACCAGAAGAAGACAGCCACATTTCCTTAGCGGTCGAAGTATAATCTTCTTCGATCAGAGATGTTACAGTCGACTGATTTACGCCACAGCAGAGGCCCTCTTGGCCAGTTCATCCGCTTCCTGGATGACCGCTGTGGCCAGGTATCTAATAAATGGAAACTAAAACTAGCTTGGAACGGAATTCCCATGAAAGGAGAGATTTAAGAGCTGCCTGACTATCGGAAAAGATAGCTATATGCGCACCTCTAATGCCCCTATTTAAATTAATGTCAACACATTTGGTGATCTGCCTGAAATACCGTAGGCCATTTGCCCATGGGCAAAGAGGTTTTTACGTTGGGCCCAAAAACTACAGCACAAACTCCATCCTTCACTAGTAACAACGCTGTATAATACTGAAATAAATTATGAGATTGTAACGCATGATTCTGGCAGACGACACCAAAAAATATATTCCAAAAGTGGAGATGAAATTCACAATTTTTAAACCAAATTCTTAGCAAAAATCGTTATAGGAATCGAAGAAGCCCTTGCATTGTATGTACAAGATGTATTCAGAAGTTTTGGGTAAAACCTTATGAGCAACATTATTGTAGAACATTTGAACCAGCGTTGCCAGTTTAGGGTATTTGTCCCAAAATTGGGAATTTATTTTCTCGATTGGGGATAAAAATTTTGTGGTGAGGATATGGGGATTGGTTGGGGATGATAAACAAATTTTAGAGGATTTTTTGGGGATTTTTTTTATAACTGATGGTAACAAGAGTGACTTTTGAGTTTAGAAATGTGCGTCTGGAAAGTCTTAAAATGTGTGTTATTATTCATAGTGAATGGTTTCTAATAAAGAAGTATCAAGGCAGATTAGCCAATAATGAACACTACCAAAATACTGAAATGCTAAAGCTTTTTAATACAGGTACTTTATACAACACAATTTCTAAGGCTGATGAATCAGAAGATATCGATTCTGTTTTTTTTTTTTTGATATGGTAAACTTTAATTAAAAATTTTTTATACCTTTGTATATTAAACTATGTGTAATTTTTTCTTAAAAAGTTTTATAAGTACAAATTAAATTAATATGAATGTAAATATAACTATCGATATAAATGAATTTTAAGTTTAAAATTTTTTAAACGCACTAATAATCCCAAATTAGTAATTTACTTACTAAGTAAAATATTTTTTTTTATCAAAAATACATTACTGGATCCTATGCGCATTTCACTGCTGCTAATGCAGATCATCAGGGAACCTTTACCCAAAGTTTCTTAGAACAACTATTGTTATTATGTTATAAACTTTCATTTAAACAAATGAGAAGCACAACAACAAATAACAAAGTTGAAACAAGAACTCAATAATCAACATGTTTCTTTTATTTTCTTTACCATTACTACAATTCCCATAAAAAAATCACTAATTATTAAATTGACTGCACCAGGTCAAAGAATACTTATGTGGCAACACTCTATTCTTAAAATAGCTGTTGTTGTTATTTACATTTATTTTCTTTTTACATACTTTTACAGCTACAATTTAAAACTGAAAAGAAGTCAGCCAATGTAGTAATGGTAAAGAAAATAAAAAAAAACACTAAATAAATTAATTTTATTGAATAAATATGTATTTTTTGTCAATATTTTTTAAATAAAATTACAAAATTTCCTTTTTTCGCAAAAGAAAAATTTTAATCAAAAAACTCAATTGGGAATAAGTTCCAAAAAATTGGGAACACTGATTTGAACTCTCTAAATCTGATATCTATGGGTAATTTTTCTTTCTGAAAAAGGGACAAAAATGTACCCTTCAACATGGTTTAATGTTCTTTAAAAAAATAAATTCCCTATATGAAATTCTACTACAAGTAACTGAAAAGAACAGAAATAAATCAAAATTAAAAATATCGTTTAAGGGTTAATTTCATACCTTTAAACGGTTAATGCTCTTTATATACTCCGCGCGAAGTAATAGGGAAAGCAAAAAAATTTTAATTGGAAAAGGGATAAATTTCTCGCGGTATTTTATTAGGGTTCCGTACACCAAAGGTGAATACCGTCACACGGTATTTTCTCAGGAACCGTAAGAGCTACGGACCTGAAATTTGGACACAGTATGTAGAACCTTGTCCGCTACAACAACAAATACATGAGAATTAAAAAGGTGTTCCAAAACGAGCAATGAAATATGTTAAAATCCCATGTAATATACATACAATTGTATGTAGATATATACACTTGAAATTTTAAAAGTTAGTGTATTTTTATACAGACTACAACAATTAACACTAAAATTTAATAAATTTAAATTAAAGGGTGGTCCATCAGTTAATGCAATTTTGACTATGTAATTTTGACAATTTGCTATATCTTGGAAACCGTAAGAGGCAAACACTTGAAATTTTCAAAAACGGTAAAACTAAAAAAACCGAAAATTATAAAATCGCCAAACCAAAAAAAAAATCGCCAAAAATTAAAAAAAATCGCCAAAACGAAAAAAATCGCCAAAATTAAAAAAAAAATCTAACACTAAAATAAATCGCCAAATTCGAAAAAATCGCCAAAATGAAAAAAAAAACACCAAAATGAAAAAAAAACGCAAAAAATTGAAAAAAAATCGCCAAAACGCGAAAATGTCGCCAAAACTAAAAAAAAAAATTAAATAAACAAAAAATCGCAAAAATTAAAAAAAATCGCCAAAATAAAAAATCGCCAAAATGAAAAAACGCCAAAAAACCGAAAAAATCGCCAAAACAAGAAAATAAAGTGTCTAAACTAAAAAAGAGCCAAAACTTAAAAAAATCGCCAAAACCGAAAAAAACGCAAAAAACGACAAAACAAAAAAACCGAAAAGACCCCAAAAACGAAAAAAATGCCAAAACTATATATTATATAGGATGAAGTTTGTATTAAATTACATATCTAGTGTTCGTACGGAACCCTATGTGCGCGAGTCATAGTCGCACTTTACTGAATTTATTTATGATTGCCCTGAAAATATGTTGGAAATTTTTATATAGAAGCTTAAAATGAAAACTTTTAAATTTCTATTGAATTCTTTAACCCTCTTAATATGCTATGTATGGGTCTATTTTATCCCTTACGTAATTATAATAAGAAATGAGTAGTAAGCTTGAACGTGTTGAAATTTTTTTAGTTAATTTCTTTTATATCTCTATTGCCGTAATGTTTGTAACTACATACATACATCTTGTCCACAGTAGTTGGTACCTCGTGAAGTGCGAGGCAACGCAGCTCACAGCTGATTTTTATAACTAATGCATTATTTACAAGAGCAACAAAAAATCTTGTAGCTTTATATAATAAAAAAAAATTCGGCATAGTCTCATGCAGCAGTTTTTCATGTTTAATATTTCTTTAATTTTTTTTTTTTTTTGCAATTTAAAACTTAATAAATGAATAAATACTCGTATTTAGAACCAGTATCTTCTCATCTAAACTGATCACTAGCATTGCATTTGTCGTTTATATATTGTTGCTTTTGGCAGCCAGGGGAAAAAGACTACTACCAAGTAATAACATAAAACAATATTTGCAATAAGAAAAAGTATCATGACCAAAAGAGTTTTTTTTTCTTTCCATTTCTTTGTTATTCTTCTTTTTCTATATTGTGTCCATCAACAAATGTTTTTTTAATTAAAAATTACATACAACATATTGTACATCTTTTGTAATGCAGTTGAGACCGAAATGCTCATGAGGAATAAAAAATGCACGAGAGAAAAAAATCATAAATGAAATTCATTAAATTAGAGTTGCAAATTATATATTAAACGAGTAATCGGTTCAATGGTAAAATTTGCACAAATACTCTGATCAGAGAGATTTACTTAAGTGATTTTTTTTATAAATAAAAACCTAAAGCTTAAAAAATAGTTTAATTGTATAATCAAAACTTATACGCATACTAGGGTTAATTTATGTTTTCGCTTATATTCATCGAGTATTTAAATTTAATTTGAAGCTTTCAAGCATATAAAGATTTATAATAGAATGTGAAAGCAAATATTCTTGTAAAAATTTTAAACCATCTAAGAGTATTTATTTGACAACTGCTTACGAGAAGGAACCAAAAGACATCAACCAGGAGAATATTTATAGGGTTAAAATGTTGTAAAAAATGTGACTCTTAATTTTTTTTTAAGTTCTAAACATCCTATACCCGAAATGCAAGTGTAAAAAAAATTAAAAAAAAAATTAAACCTAAAACGAATTTCAAATTTTAAATCATATCAGAATTTTGAATGCGTCAAGAAAAGACCCATACGAAAAAGAGTTAGAGGGTTAAAGTATTCTAGAAAAATGTTCTTCGTAAGATATTCAGGGCTATCATGAATAAAATTCCAAGTGAAATTTATCCATTTTCCAATTAGAATTTTTTGTTTTCCCTATTAAGCCTGGTACTCTGTTCACAATTTCGTGCGAAATACTGTCAAACTGCATATAAAAGAATTTCGTATGAAATATTTGCGAAATAAATTCGCAAAAGTAGTACTCTGTTCTTGTTGTGAAAAATACTTAAAATCATGTCTTTCCATGCAAAATTAGTCTGGTATCATTTTAGTTTAGCTGCGAAACAACATGAGCAGGGAAAAATTTCACGTGGAATTTTATTCACGATAGCCCTGACTATATAAAATTATCGAACACATCAACCAAAACAAGTCTGTACTTAAATTTCACGTGAGAACAAGTAGCGCAATTAACCCTTAAACGTATTTAAAGTTTTCGCCTATTTCTTGTGTTTAAGTTATATTTAGAACTTTTGTGTATTCAGAGACTTAGAGTAGAATTTTATGGCGAATATTTTCGTAAAACGTTTTAACCCTATATATACCGGTTTGATGTAATTTTCTTTAACCGATTTTTTAATGGGACAAAAAATGCCCTCAAGGGTAAGAGTTCGAATTGGATATGGGCTCGAGTCATGTTTTTTTCGTAATACGAATACGCACGCCTCAACACGAAGTGTACGTGACAAAAAATCTGATTTCGTGCGTGTTCGGTTCGTTACGTGTTGAGCAAAATTGACGCAAAAAATACGAAACGATTTTAGATGTAAAATGTGTATGAATGAATTTCCAGTAGAGAAAAAATTTAATATTTTGTATCGTCAAACGCGCAACACCAGCATATTTGTTCATATTATATGGACCTCTGAAGCTTAAAGTTCTGTACGTACACCGATAGTATCAGCTGTGGTGGCAGATAGTATCAGCTGGCAGTACCAACTCAGTGCCTTATTTTGAAAAGCGACTCTTAAAAAATATCAATAAAATTTTCTGATCGTCAATAGCATACCAATAATATTTCGTGCGTGTTGTGCAGTATCGTATTGATGCAATTTTTCGCGTGATTGTTTCGTACGTGTTGGTATTCGTGCCGTGTCATGTTGGAAAAATTCGACACGCGTACATCTCTAGTTCGAATGTTAAAATATTCTACAAAAATTCTCTTCGTAAGATTGTACATAAAACCGTCGAACACATGTTATAAAGGGTGTCCCAACAAGAACGCAAGATTTAAATTTTAAATAAAACACAGATATTAAAAAAAAAAAAAATCGTGAAACTTGTGTGGAACAACAAATCGGGCAGATGGCCGCCGCGGCTTTGCTGGCACACACGCGATCTTTTAATGAAATTTTCAATGGCCGTTTTGCATAAATGCTGCGGCATTTTATTAATGCAGCGTCCAATTTCCTCTTTTAAGGCTTGAGTCGTCGTCGGCTTATTCGCGTAAACCATCGACTTCAAAAAACCCCAAATAAAAAAGTCTATTGGTGTTAAATCGCACGATCTAGGCGGCCAATTCTGGTCTCCAAAACGCGAAATAACACGACCGGGAAATGACTGATGTAGCAATTGAATTGTTTCTCTGGCTGTATGACATGTGGCGCCGTCTTGTTGAAACCACATGCCCTCCACATTCATTTCTTAAATTCTAGGCACGAAAAAACTGGTTATCATTTCACAATACCGAACACCATTGACTGTTTGCGCTTGACCTGCGTTTGAGCGACATCATCACGTACAGCTGCGACATTTGCGGTCGATCGACCTGGTCGAAGGCGCGTTGTTGTCTTTACATCACTAACAGACCCAGTTTCGGCAAATTTATCCATTAATGTCTTTACATTAATGTCTTTTGGACCCCAAATTGATCGCAAATTTGCGAACTGTAGCCGCAAAACTTTCACCATTTTGGTAAAACAATTTCACAATGAGAATGCGTTGTTCATTCGTGTAGCGCTTCACTTTTACTAACCTCGTACCTTCTACTAGCAAACAATAACAATTGTTCAAATGTCAAACAATGACACTTCGAATGGCGCCAAATTTAAATCTTGCGTTCTTGTTGGGACACCCTTTACAAAAACACGTGTGAACAGGTAACGAAATAGACCCTTAAACATTTTTAAAGTTTTAACCTATTTAAGAAATTTTTCGGATTCGGAGACTTAGTAGAATTTTGTAGCGAATACTTCGTAAAACATTCTAAGCTTTTGCATCCCGGTTAAAGGATACTATTTTACTCTGTTTTTGAATGGGACAAAAAAGACCCATACGCCAAGAGTTAGAGGGTGGACATTTCTATGAAAATTTTCTTCGTAAGATTCTACATAAAATTATCGAGTATATGCTTTAGCTAAAATGTGAATAAGCAACAAAATTAACCCTTAAACGCACTTCAAGTTTTGGCCGATTTTTAATGTTTAAGTTAAATTTTGGGCTTTGTTGAGCCAAAGCTAAAGTAAGCTTTCAGAACTCCGTTGGAATGGATCTTTTCTACCATAATTAATTGCAAGAAGCTCGTTATTTGTTTGGTGTTGCCCCGTCTTATTTTCGGTAATCGATTCATTGTTGCATCATCATATTGCATCACTAGTAACTATGGAAGTTTGCACGTTAACATTAGTTTATTTTTATATTTTCTTTGTCTCTATAAGAAAAAATTTTAAAAGGAGTTTAAAAAACGCAAACTTATCAAATATTAAAAAATAAGTAAATTTATAATTTTCGGCGTGTTGAGAATTTATAATTTTTTTTTTCCTATCAATTTTATGTTTAGTTGATATTATGAAAATCTTACAGGATTAAAGCATTCAACTAGTCAGATTGAATGATTTTTGTCAGGAGTTCAATTAAAAGTAACGGACATTTTTTTTTAATTTAACTGGTTTTTTTTAATGCTAATTTTCAAACACATTTTAAGTCAGTTGTTATTCAAATTTTTTTGATTGCTTTTAAATTTATAAATTTTTATTTTATAATGTTTTCACTAAAATTTAATTTATGCAATTTATCATTTTCAATTTAATTGTAAATTTTATATATATATAAATATAGCACTTGTTATTGCCTCATAAAATATTGGCAGCAGTTTTTTATTATATAGCTAGTTATGGGCTTTTAAATAAATCTCTTTGTGGTCTATCTAATACAATTAAGTTTGATATTTATTATTTGTTTGAAAAAAACTTTTTTTTAAGTAATCAAATATTTCGAACTTAGCCCCAAACATAAAAAGTTTTTAAAAGAACATAATTAAGAAACATAAATTTTTCAAATTTTTATGGAATAGTAAAAAAAGGGGCGTCGTAAAAACTTAATAAAAAGAACATTAAAAGCAATCAAAAACTACATGTAATAATATTTTGAAAATACTTTATGAGACATAACTTCCAGTTAGGTTAGGTTGAAAAGAGGGTCAATACATATTGACTCAATCCGTTTCGGATTACACTTACGCTTTTATAGCAAAGGAAAGTATCTAATAACTATTTTATTGAAACTAAATAAATTATTTTCAACTTTTTAATGCTTAAGTTAAATTTTTGTTTTAATATTTATACATTTTTTATTCGTAGTTATAGACTTGAAGTTGGCTGCGAACTGAAAATTGAAACTGAAATTCTTGGCTGCGCCATTAAAATGGAGAAATTCTAAATATGTAAATACCAGAGAATGACAAAAAAAAAGTTATGGTTTTAAACCGAATACGAATAACTATAAATATCCAACAACTTGTTTAAACACATTTTTTAAGTTAAGCAGCACAAACAACTAACTATAAAAATATACCGAATGTATGAGCTACAATCATACGCATGAATAAAAAAAATACTCTGAATATTAATCGGCTACACGTGCGTATATACAGGACAGAGTATACTCCACATTGATTACCTTCAAGAAGGTAAAACAATCATTGGTATATATTATGCCAACTTATTGGGTCAATATAATGAAGACTTAAAAAACCACCGGGCGCATTTGGCAAAGAAAACAGATATTTTCTACCAGCACAATGCAAGACTTCACAATTGTGTAGTTTCCATGGCATACATTTATGAAAAAATTTATTGAAAAAATCGCCAAAATGAAAAAAATTGCGAAAATTAAAAAAACCCAAAAAGAGAAAAAAACACCAAAACGAGAAAAAAGCGATAAAACTGAAAAAAACACGTTTAAACTGAAAAAACTTAAAACAGGAAGAAAGCTAAATCAAAAAAAAAAAAAAAAAAAAATTATCAAAACCGAATGTGCGCGAGTCAGTCGCACTTTACTGAATTTATTTTAATTGCAATGCGTACACAACAACAAGAACAGCAATAACTAAACGATGAACAACAGGAATTAAAAATTAAAAAGTAAAAGTGAAGGCATTTAGCATAGATGAGCACTGCAGTACCACTAAAGTTTCAGTAAAAACAATAAAAAATGTTTAACCAGTAAATTTTTACTGATTACTAAAATTTTTTTCTACAATTTTTATAAATTGCCTAAATGATTTGTTATGATGAGGTGCATTGAATTTTCAGTAATCAGTAATGCCCGTATTCATAATGAAATTCTACCAAGTGGCTAAATGTTTTTCATACAAAAGTTTCAAAATTTGAATGAAAAAACTTTGCCACTTGCTACAATTTTATTATGATTACGGCCCTACGATTTTACTGGTAATGCAAATTAAATTTCATTAGCAGTAAAAATTTAATGAATTTTTTTAGTAATCAGTAAATTTACTGCTTACTGCAATTTTGAATGCAGTACATATACATACATATACTGCAGTGTGCCCATTTACTAACCAAATAAGTTTAATAAAACAAACAAAAACCAACAAATTCCTATGTATTTACAATATTGAAAGTTTTGATACTTTTAATTAATTAATTTAAAAAAAGATACTAAAAGCATAAGTAATTCCAACTTAAAAAAAAATTTCATTACTAGATGTTTACACATCTCCCCTGTGATCGGACTCACATTGCTTTTTTTTCACTACAAGATTTATTTCATATGTTTTGGCATATCACATGGACCCGAAATAGGTAAATGACTTAACAACATGCTACTACCATCGCCATTTCTATGTTTGAACTTTGAAACCTTAGTGCTCATTAACTTTCTAAAACATTATTTTTATTCAGCACAAATATTTTAATATTCAAACTTATCACTAGACTATGAAATTTATCTGTTAAATAAATTCTGCAGCACATAGGAAACACAAAAGCAGACAGACGGACAGACAGAGAGACAGACGGGCAAAATTCTCCCTTTCCCTAAACCATAAAATCGAATAAAAGTAAAATTTTACTTTTAAGTGGTACGAGTGAGTAAGTTTTGAATAAATTTCTACACGTTTCAAACGAAATGATAACAAAAACCCTTTTACATATAAGTAGTTGCTAGTTGAATATATTTACAAGTGCATATAAATTACCGCATAATCATATTTAATTTTTTACAAAGAAATAGACAGCTTACCCTCGCATAACATGGCAGGTCTATAGTTGTACTGAATGTGAAAAAAGTGAATAATTTTCTTATCATACACTGAAGATAGTCTTATGCAACATGTCGAGCCATAAACTGTGAAATGGCTTAAGCGACAATTTTTTTTTTGTTTGTTTATATTATATTTTACCCGATTTCACTTTTACACGATTATTTTGGTTTTCGTGTAAATTGAGAGATTTATGAAATACCTGGATTTACAAGATTTTTTATGTTTTAAGTAAACGCTTCTGATATTTTTAATTTTATTTTTTGTTTTTATAAATAGCATTTATTTTTTTTAATAAAAAAATTTTTATTTTTATATATTTTGATATTTTAAAAACTAAGTTGATATACATATATAATTTTTTAATAAAATCAAATTCACGCGATTCTGCCTTTATTTTCGATTTACACGATGTTTCATACAAAAATTTTAAATTTCGATTTACATGACTTTCTCAGGAACGTGTCTATCTTGTAAATCGAGGGATAGGTGTAATCGATTTTGGTAATACAGTCAAATCCCGATAATTCGTAATCGCAAGAGACCGGCCATTTCTTACGAATTATAGGGGTTTTCGATTTAGCGGGGTTTCGATTTAACGGTGTTAACATAAAATAAATACGAATTAACGGGGTTTTTTAATTTATTTACTAAAACGATAAAAAAAGGGTAAAAAAAATTTTTAAAAATAAAATACAAAATAAAAATTAGTTGTTTTTGTAACACCGACAGAGTTTTATGTGTGCGCACAGACTAGGGATGCCAATCGGGATCGATTTTTTTAAATCCCGGGATTCGGGATTGCAAAATCCCGAAATTATTTTTTTTTTAAATAAATATTACTTTAATAACAACTTAAGGCATTTCAAAAGGTTTTATGTTCATAATTTATCATTGCACAATTGTCTTTAAAGTGAACAATTTTCTAATACGAGCATGAAATAAAAATCAAAAGAATTTTTCTCGTCTATTTTTAAGTTGAATATGAATACTTGTTTTTGTTTTCAATATAAATGTTTTTCTATTATCTAAACCAAAACGAATATACATATCGGTGGACTTTTAGCACTACCGCTTAAGTTGACTTACGACAATTTTTAGATTCACTTTCATACAAATAAGTTGCAAAAACAATATTGTTTTGTTAAAAATATATCTACTAACGTTTTTTTTAATCGCGATTGATCAACAACAAGTATAATGGTTGTTACATATGTATGTATACCAAGCATTATCTAATTTTTTTTTATCGATTTCGTTACGACTAATAAGGCTGAACATGTCGAAAAATTAAAAGGAATGTATACACTATTCTAATCAAATTAGATTAATTTCGTCTAAAGATCACATTTTTTTAGGCACATACATTAAAAGTTTGCCTGAGCACTTGAACAGTATTTTTGCTCTACTGAAAAATTTTAAATACATACATAAGCTTTTTACTACAAGTTCAAGAGATACATACATATGTATGTATTCATACGTTCGCTAAAGCGGCCCATACACTACAACAGAATGCACGCACAATCAAGCGATTGAGCATTCATGCTCGTACCACACAACATACCAGCAAGCTGGTACAATATTCATTTCTTACAAAATTTCGGGAAGGGTGGTTATGAATAGTGACACATATTTTGTTGCAATTATTATTGGTATGTTGTTAAAATTAGCAGCTATGTATAACTAAAGTTCTAAAATTCTGTTTACCATTGAAACAAATTATATTTCAACAAATTATATTTCAACAAATTATATTACTTAAATGCATGTTTGCTCCATGACAACTTTGCTCAACTGAGCTAATTTCACCATATACCACACCAGCGAGCTGGTACCATCAGCAAAATATCAAACTCTACTTGACATCGCTACAGCAAACCGTACAATCGCACAAAATGCCCATACACGACCAAACCGCTGGCACAAACACTTGATTGCGCATGCATGCTGTTGTAGTGTATGGGCCCCTTAAGAGGAGTATGGTTTATTAGTGTCCTGGCCTTCTACTCTGCAACTCGCATACAACTATAATTGAGTCGAACTCATTCAGTCGGTCGTTTTTGACTAAAACTATTTATCAAATCCATGTAATTTAAATGGGTTTGATCTTAGGTTTGTATCAAAAACGACCTAAACGGTCTAAATAAAAAACAAAATAATTTTGAACTGCAATGTAAAAAACACAAAATACTCCGCATTATTCTGTAAATATTTCTCGCTTTTACGTCAACCCGACAACAAAAAGTTTTCACTTGCCTTGTGTTGTATTCTACTCCAATTGTAAGGAGATGTCATTTGTTACCGACAAGTAGATAAGTGCTAATTTGTTTAGCGTTGAGGAGTTGACATACAGATAGTTATACACTGCAATTATGAATAAATTTCCGAAGAAATTTCTCCCTTTTCGAATTAGATTTTTTTGTTTTCCCTATTATTTGCTACTGTTTGAAATTATTCCCCGGGAAAATTTCTCGTGGAATTTAAATTATAATTGCCCTCATAATATAGAATAAGACGGAATAAATTTGTCAAACTTATGAATTTTTCAAATGTTATTTCCCTTCCAAAGGTAATATGTTTCTTTTATTTTCAAAATGAGGGCAATCATAAATAAAATTCCGTGAGAATTTTTTCCCGGGGAATAAATTCAAACAATAGCAAGTAATAGGGAAAACTAAAAAATTCTAATTGGAAAAGGGAGAAATTTCTCGCGGAATTTTATTCATGATTGCCCTGAATAATTCTAAAATGTACATATATTGTAGCACCTTTGATGAAAATAATTGTAAGAAAGTCATTAAATTGTTAAAACTGTACTTACAAAATTGTATGCGACTTTTATATATTATAAAAAATACGTTAAAATCAACGAAAATTTGAATTTATAAAGTTTTTATATAAAAATTGCTAAGAAATCCCGAAAATGAAATCCCGGGATTGAATTTTACAAATCCCGGGATTCGGGATTTGCCAAATCCCGAAAATCACGGGATTTCCGGGTTCGGGATTTCCCGTTTGGCATCCCTATTACAGACACACAAACCGAAGCAAAAACCCACGCAAAAAAAGCGGTAAACAAAAAATCATTCTTTCCATGTTTCTGTTGTTTTTATTACGAATTATAAGTGGTAGTTAGCAAACAATTACGATTTATAAGAGGTAAAGTAGATTTTATTTGAAAAAAAAGATATATGAAGAATTAGCGAGGGGACCAAAATGTATGGAAATTTTACAAATTAACGTAATTTTTTCAAGGGACTGACAGTTTATTACGAATTATCGGGCATTATGATTTATCGGGATTTGACTGTAGTATAATAGGCTCACGAATTGAGTTTGCCAATAAGAAGCGCATAACGACTTCTGCTAACACTTTTATTACTATTGTTGCTGTCACTGTTTTATGTGGTTTCGTTAGAGATGTACAAATGTCATGATTTGTTACGCGTGAGTCACGTATTAATCACGTGCGAGTCACGCTTTAGTCACGCATGATCGTTGTTTGTATTTATATATAATAATGATTAAAAAAAAAGTAGTTTGTGATTTTATCTAACCTTCTTAGGCTTGTTATAAAAATATCTATTTTTGTATAATTCGTATCAGAAGTCATGCAACGGCAGGCAATACATCAGGAGCATGCTTGAATAAACATACATACATATATGATGACTGTTTGCTTACTTTGTTGGCTAAGCGCCGTTTATATGAAATTTGTTCCTGCTTCGGTTTTTCAATTTTAAAATGTCATATTTATTAATTAATTAACAACTACACACTTTGTATGGGGTGAGCTTAGCGTTGGCTGAGGTAGTTAGCACATTGAATACAAAACCGAAGGTCCTGGGTTCGAGCCCGATCTCTGACAGGCTTTAAATAACAACACCACGCATTTTTCTGATATACATTAGTTTTCATTTGTATCAGTTGTTGCAGGAAAGTTCAACTGATGAAGGCATAGGTACTGAACACTGAACTACGCCGGCTTCACCAGATACTAATCCTAATGTAACATTGGAAGAGCGTTCTCCTTGATCGGTATTGTGTAGCAGAATCATCGGCGTTTTAAAAAAAACCAATGAAATGGCTATTAAACACAGCTTCAAAAATTTAATTTGCCTCATTGACAGCAGAGGCGCAGAAACACTGCATTATTAAAAACTTGCAAAAAAGTAGAGTTGTAAAAGAATGAAGCTTTCCTCTATCTCTTCCTTCACTACCTAACTTTTCTATACTTATCTCTTTCTTAAGGAAGGTAACACCTAGTAATAGTAGTAGGCTTTCATTGCCTGAGTGTTACTTTTCTTTAAAAAAATAAAATAAAATAAAATTACTTTGTATGGGAGGGGTGGATGCCCGTCTATACCAGCAAGATTTTGTGTGAATATTGTGGTTGTGGAGATATGAATTGATCCGCGAAAAAGGAATTTTGGCCCCACTGTGCATCGCTTACTTATCCCTGCAGTTATAATCTTTCCTCCAGTTTCACAATTGCTGCCCGCTCACGTGTTTTCATATACAAATAAATAAAAATATTCCTGCAATAAACAACTTTAATTGAAAATAAAACAAAAAACTTATTTAAAATGTTTTTAAATTCAATTAAACTTTTGTTTAAAAATAAAATATTCTTGGAATAAACAACTTTAATTGAAAGTAAAACCACAAATCAATTAAATATGCAATTGAGTCAATTAAACTTTTTAGTTAATTAAATTTTTAAACAAAAGTTTAATTGACTTTAAAAACATTTTTAATCGATTTTTAGTTTGATTTTCAATTAAAGTTGCTTATTGTTTATATTTTATTTTTAAACAAAAGTTTAATTGACTTAAAAAGCATTTTTAATTGTTTTTTTTATTTTATTTCCAAATAAAGTTGTTTATTGCATTAATATTTTTTCTGTGCACTTTCTACTTTCAATATCGTTAATTTTATATATGTATATTTTTTTTTTTTTTTAATTGCCATGTTATATTTGGGTTAACTGTATGCCTAAACATAAACGTTATAATATTAACATAATTTACAAGACAAAGCTTAAGGTTGAAGGAAACAAATAGACAATCATTTGTATGTAAATATTTGAGCAAGTCCATTCTTCAATATTTAATTTCAAAATCGAATCAAATCATTTAAATGCTTGAAAGAAAATGAAAAAAAAACAAAATTAAAAATTAATTTAATTTTTTTCCGCTGTGCTTGAACTTTTGATACCAAACACTTTACGTATTCAATGAATTGTTTAGCATTTTAAGTCTTACGTCCCTTTTCACAATGTATGATTAAGAGTTAACGTGAACTTTAATTGACAGTTCTTCATACAAAACTTGCCGTTAACGTCCCTGTTAACTTTTAATTGTACATTGTGAAAAGGGCCGTTACAAAAAAAAAATGACTTAACAAAAAAAAAAATTAAGAATTATACTGAGAAAGCTTTGCTCGCCAAAGATATACTATGTATCAGTGATGGGAAATGAGATTTGCATTTCGGTACCAAAATAAATTTTTTGGAGTACTTTTTTGATCCCGAGAGTACCAAAAACTATTTTTTTATTTAAATTTTATTAACAAAATTTATATAAAATTTATTACAAATAAATAAGAAAATGAACAAAAAGCATATACATATGTACATAATAGTGTTGTCATTCGAACAAAAATTGTTCGAAGATTCGAACAACTTTTTATCATTTTTGTTCGAACGAACAAAAATATTCAATTTAGAATAAAAAATTATTCGAATCATTTTTGTCGAATATTCGAATATTCGAACAATTTCCTTAACTACTTTTTACATTTCATTACTTTTTAATTTGTTAACAATATGATATTAAGTAATCAAATTACACCAAATTATAAATACTTGTGTAAGCTTTGTTTGTATGTACATATGTACATATGTATGTATACATACATATGTTCGCTAAACTCATCTTTTTTCTTTCTGGCAAAAGGTAATGCTTCTTTCATGGAATTATAAGGTGTCTTACAATTTCTGATAAAGAGATTAGAAAAAAACTGATTTTCTCCATTCAAAAGCGTTAAAAATCGAATTATTGAACGACGTAAAAAAGCATTAAATACCAACTTTTTAAAATATGTACGCCACAAAAAGAGAAAAAAATTTATAAGTTTGTAGTGTGTGTCTGTGTATCTGTTTGTTTTTACGAGTCCACGTACAGACCAAACGGCTGGACTGATTCTGATTTAGTTATTTCTGTTTGAAAGGTGACTTGATCGAAAGTGTTCTTAGCTATGTTTAAAGAAAATCAGTCCAGCCGCTTAGAAGGTATCACATTGTTTTTAAATATATTCTGTTAGATCTGTGTGTCTTTGACACCGTAGTTCCCGAACGGCTTGACCGATTTTAATTTGCTTTGTTTTCGTTTGAAAGGTGACATGATGGTATATATTCTAATTTATACTTGAAGCAAATCGGTCTAGTTGATTGGAAGTAATCTTAAATTTTCTATATATTAATTTACTCTCTTTACTCGATTCTGCTACTTCAATAGTATTAGTGGAACATAGAGTTTTTAACTTATACTACAGCGTCAACTGCGGCAAAGGTTCTTAAAATTTTTAAGTTTTGTTATTAATATTTCTAAATCTGTTATTGAAATCATATGATTTTCTTGTGTAATGAATAATTTTTCGTTTGTTAATAAAAAAAATTAAACTAATACACATACGTATCGTTTTTTGCAAACTTTTTTAAGATTATTCGAATATATTTTTTATTCTTTGTTCATTCGAATATTCGAACAAAAGTACAAAATTATTCGTCTGTTCGAAAAATAAAAAAATCATGCAATTTTATTCGAACAAATATAAAAGACGAATAATTAACAACACTAGTACATAACCAGACAGAAATTGTGATTTTGGGCAAAAAGTATGTGCCTTCACAACACTGTAAATACAAAATTACGACTCTTCCAAAAATTTTGTACCACCACAGTACTACAAACGCAAAAATATTAGTTTGCGTTTTCAAATACCGTGTTCTTAGTAATCATATACCACTACAACACCGTAAATACAAAACGTTCACTTAAGTTTGAAAATTTCCATTGTGACGACCTTATAAATTTGTATTTATAGTATTGCACCAACATTAAAAACAAGAGTTGGAGGACGGTCATTCGGCGTTACAATTTTAATGTTATGAGTTCCTTAAAATATTGGTAAACAGATGTTATACTGATGTTAGTTGTACCCGCAGACCATCGTAACAACATCGTGCTGATTATCTTTTTCTGTCTGGGTGGGTATAAATATTCAGGGCTATCATGAATAAAAGTCCGCGTGAAATTTCTCCCTTTTCCAATTAGAGTTTTTTGTTTTCCCTATTACTTGCTATTAATTGGAATTGTTTCCCGGGCAAAAATTCACGCGGAATTTTATTCATGATAGCCCTGATTAAAGTTATAACAAAAACAGTTTTTAGACTTCAATAAATCTTTGGCCTGATAAGACTATACTGTTGGAACATAAATTCTATTCCTTTGTTTTGTTTTCATGATATTGTGGTAAGAGAAAACTCCTTTCGATATTTACAGAGGAGTGAGGTATGGACAAAATTCCGTAAACTACTCTCGATTTACCAGGAAACATGTATTCGCCCAATGCGTTTTTAGTTATAGCCACGGAAGTCCAGAAACTGCATACATATATTTTCTGTTGTTAATGTTAATAGTATGCTCTATATTGGTTGTTAATAATTTAAAAATTTTGCTTTTCGCTGGGAAACACTTTAATTAAAAGTAGTATAATTACCAAATAAAACATTTTCAGAGGGATACTTACTAAACTAAACTGTCAAAGTCCACTTTTGCTCTAAGAACTTGACAGAATGTAATATAAACTTTTTACAATTTTCTTTAAACTGAAACAGTTGTTTCAACATGATTTCTGTTTACATAGAGATCAATTTCTGTGCCACAGAAAATATCATTGAATCCAATATAATTTTCATTTATATTTAATTGTGATTGTTTGGGTACACTTTTCTAAAATGTCTTTACTAATAAAGTTTCGTGCCAGTTGTCGAAAAAGAAATTTAATTCTTCGCAAAAATATATGCATACGCGCATCTTCCGACTATATTTCTAAGCTGGCCGTGAGAGTATCAAATGTGTTGCGGGAGTACTACGGTACTTTTTCATGTCAAATAGTATCAAAAAAAAAGTACGATCGTACCAACTTTCCCATCACTGCTATGTATGTAAGTATTTGACATTTGTGCAACAGTGTACGAGTATTATTTGACATTTGTGCAACAGTGTATAATGGTGTTGAAAGTTGCATGTCAAACAAAACACCTAATGCAGCATTGTCAACTTTGAAATTTCAAAACGCACCAAAATGGAGAAAAAAAGCGCCATTTACAAAAAAAAAAGCACCAATTTTAGAATTTATTTTTTAGTTTAAAATGTTTATTGAATTATGCATAAAATTACATTATTTTTTTGTGTTAAAAATTTAACACTAAAAGAGGGTTTTACAGTTCAGGGTTAAAAAAATAAAACCAAAAAAACCATCAAATTTGTTTATATTCATTTGTAAAGGGTGTCCCAACAAGAACGCAAGATTTAAATTTGGCGCCATTCGAAGTGTCATTGTTTGACATTTGAACAATTGTTATTGTTTGCTAGTAGAAGGTACGAGGTTAGTAAAAATGGAGCGCTACACGAATGAACAACGCATTCTCATTGTGAAATTGTTTTACCAAAATGGTGAAAGTTTTGCGGCTACAGTTCGCAAATTTACGATCAATTTGGGGTCACAATAATGCTCCAAAAGAGTCAACTGTAAAGACATTAATGGATAAATTTGCCGAAACTGGGTCTGTTAGTGATGTAAAGACAACAACGCGCCTTCGACCAGATCGATCGACCGAAAATGTCGCAGCTGTACTTGATGATGTCGCTCAAACGCCGTTCAAGCGCAAACAGTCAATGGTGTTCGGTATCGTGAAATGATAACCAGTTTTTTCGTGCCTAGAATTGAAGAAATGAATGTGGAGGGCATGTGGTTTCAACAAGACGGCGCCACATATGATACAGCCAGAGAAACAATTCAATTGCTACATCAGTCATTTCCCGGTCGTGTTATTTCGCATTTTGGAGACCAGAATTGGCCGCCTAGATCGTGCGATTTAACACCAATAGACTTTTTTATTTGGGGTTTTTTGAAGTCGATGGTTTACGCGAATAAGCCGACGACGACTTAAGCCTTAAATGAGGAAATTGGACGCTGCATTAATAAAATACCGCAGCATTTATGCAAAACGGCCATTGAAAATTTCATTAAAAGATCGCATGTGTGCCAGCAAAGCCGCGGCGGCCATCTGCCTCATTTTGTCTACTTTACGATATAATAAAGTTTCACGATTTTTTTAAATATCTGTGTTTTATTTAAAATTTAAATCTCGCGTTCTTGTTGCGACACCCTTTATTACAAAGATAATATTTGTTTTTTAATTTCATAAATTCTGTACAAAACTTTTTAAAGAGATCAAGGATTAATAGAAAGGATTCAAAACTAATAAAAGTTCTTTATTTATAATTTTATTCAAATATTTTTAAATTTTTTTATAAGAAGTTTAATATATCCATATTAAAAATATAACAATAAAAATATACATCCTCTTACAATATACATATATATATATATATATATATATATATATATATATATATATATATATATATATATATATATATATATATATATATACAATTAAAAAACAACAAAAAAAAAAAAAACTAAACAAATTCGTACATACATAGTGTTCATATGAAATTGGTCTAGGTCATACCATTTTTGATTCGATACAGTACATTTTGATCAGACTAGAACAACTCTAAATTAAACTGTTGCATAACAAAAAAAATATTTTTGGATACGTTCCAATTTAATCTACTAAATATCTCGACCAAAGAAATATAAGACTTATACAACTTTCATAATTAAGGGCACATGCATACATATCTTTGCATTCATTTGTCCAAGATGATACATTTTTGTATATTAATTTTAAAAATTTGGTTTAAAACTTTTTAAAAAGAAACCAAGAATTAATTATTTCAAATAAATAAGGCTAGTATTTTCATCATTATTAATATCATTGGGCCATAAAACAGATTTCATTACAAATTGTAATATTTTGTAAACATCATTAGTATTAATATGGTAATTAACATTATCAGCAAGTTGATAAGTTTCACAACAAGAATTGTCCGGTTTTAACCCATTGCTGTGTTAAATTTGCGTTGGTGCCACCAAAAATAAAAAATCGCACCGAAATTTTAAAAAAAGCGCACCACGCACCAACTAAGGAATTTTTCGCACAAAACTTTTCAAAAAGCACCCAAAATGGTGCGAAACGCACCAAGTTGACAATGCTGACCTAAGGCTATGTACAGACGGTTGTCAGATCTTAAAATATTGCCAGTAAAATGTGCTCAAAATTTCTTCCAACCGTGTGAACTGACAATTTTTGTCAGACGTCGTTGCCAGAAAAAGCATTGTCAGTCCATTGCAAGACTAGCAACTGACAACAAATTGTCAGACATCTTACAATCGAGTGAACACATTGTAAAATTATTGCCAGATTTTTGTCAGACATTTTAATATTGTCAGATGTGCAAAGTTTATGCATCTGACAATGGCGTCATTGTAAGAGAATTCTTTCTATGGGCAACACTGCACACGCTTGATTTTAAAGAAAAAGTTTATAATAAAATATATGCAGACAAAATCATTGCAATTGCTTCTTTATGGTCCATAATAATTTATACTTTCACTTTTTACATTTAACACAAACACAAACGATAAATATTTAACAGTGGCCAACAAATGGTTTAAGTCTGGCAACGCATAACAACAGATCGAACAATTTGTGCATATGACAACCGTGTGAACTGACAATTTTTCTACTGACGATTTTGTTAGATGAATTTATTGTCATACAACCGTCCAGCAATAAATTGTAAGATTTTCTGACAACCGTGTGAACTGACAAGAAATATTGTGCTGGCAATTTTCGATTGCCTGTACATTGTCAGCACATTGCCAGATCTGACAATATTGTAAGATCTGACAATCGTCTGTACATAGCTTAATGGGAGAAATCTTAATCGGCCAAAATAGCAACACTTTACTTTGTTTAGTCCCAAATCACACTGTGCAAGTCTTATTGCTAAGCTGATTAGTTTCAAGGAGAGAGAGACGAGGGGAACAGCAACGTTTCTTTTCACCCCGTCTCTCTCTCCTAATAAACTAATCAGCTTAGCAATAAGACTTGCATAGTGTAAATAGGGACTTAACAAAATATGATAAATATTTTTTCTTTTTTTTCGCTCTCTCTCTTTGACAAATTTGAAAGTTCAATTTGAAATTCAAATCAAAAGTTGTTCCATTGGCAAAAACAAACAACACACAACACCACCAACTGCTAAATTAATATGTTAAATAAATCGTCTATCAATGAATTCGTTTTACTGATTTTGTAAGTGTTTAAATGAAACATATGTAAATAATCCAAGTATGTAAATTATGTATGTATGCGTATGCAGTATGTAAATGAAATGTACTCGGGGTGTACGGTAACCAAAAATAAAAAAATAAAAATAAATAAAATTTAATGTACTGCCGTAGTGTATAGAATTCAAAGTATTTCTGTCTGTTCATCGATTTGAAATGCTAAAATTGTGCTAAAATGTTGAGTTCTATTTTTTACATTTTATAACGATTCGTTAAACTATTTCGGGCCTAAAAGTTGAAGTCTTTTTTTTTCAAATAATTTTTTTTTCGTTCCAGTATATTAATTCAGTTTGAGGCAATAAATCGTTTTGGATCATTGACAATGCATAAACGTCAACGTACAAAGTGTTGCTATGTACATATGTATGTCTTTTTTACGCTTAATGGTATGACATTTGAATGTTTTACTTATTCTTTTTTTCTTCTTACTTTTCCGTAAGACACACAGTCAGAAATATAGAAATTCGAACATTTCAAAATATTAAATTTATTTGTTTCATGTTGAGTCTGATGACCATTTTACTGTTCCCTTGGACAACTAAAAATATGTTTACATTTACATAATACAATAATTTCTAATCATATTATTTACATGCTTTTAGTGTATATGTACTTAATTACACTGTGCAACACAAAAAAAAATGCAACAAGCATGTGGGAGAGATAAAAAAAACTACACTAATCAGGAATAGTTTCTTAATCGAGCTTAAGTTCAGTATTTTCAATTCTCATTGAATGAAAATTTTCATGTGTAAACATTTATACGCTAGGGGGTAAAAATCTTTTGACTTTGATTTCTTTGCTGAGATTTCTTTGCCGATATTTCTTTGCTTTTCTTTCACAGCATTGTCAAATCGGTGTGAGCTATGTATGAGTGTATTAGTGTTTGAAAGAAGCAATACCAAGCAGAGAAACAAGTCGACCGGCTCGAAGCCGACGGTGCGCCGCCGCCGGTTATTTTTCTTTATATTTCCATACACCAAAGGTGAAAATGAACCGTAAGAGCTACGGACTTGAAATTTGGACACAATATGTAGACATTTGGCCACTACAACAACAAATACATGAGAGTTAAAAACTAAAGGGTGTTCCAAAACGAGCAACGAAAAATGTTAAAATCCCATGTAATATACATACAATTGTATGTACATATATACACTTGAAATTTTAAAAGTTAGTGTATTTTTATACAGACTACAACAATTAACACTAAATTTAAAAACTTTAAATTAAAGGGTGTTCCATTAGTTAATGCAATTTTTACTTTGTAATTTTGACAACTTGCTGTATCTTGGAGACCGTAAGAGCACAACTCTTGAAATTTTCATAAACGGTAAAACTAAAAAATCAAAACAATATAAAATCGCCAAATATAAAAATCGCCAAAAACAAAAAAAATCGCCAAATCGAAAAAAGCACCAAATTAAAAAAAATCTGTAGGAGTAAAATAAATCGCGAAAAACCGGAAAAATCGCCAAAATGAAAAAAAATCCTTCAACAAAAAAATCGCCAATATGAAAAAATCGCCAAAATGAAAAAATCGCCTAAATAAAAAAAAACCCAAAAACAGAAAAAATCGCCAAAATGAAAAAAACCCCAAAAAACAGACAAAAATCGCCAAAATGAAAAAAAAATTGCGAAAACTAAAAAAACGCAAAAAGAAAATAAAACGCCAAAACGAGAAAAAAGCGATAAAACTGAAAAAATCATTTAAACTAAAAAAACTCAAAAAATTAAGAAAGCTAAATCAAAAAAAAAAAAAAAAAAAAAAAATGATCAAAACCGAATGTGCGCGAGTCAAAGTCGCACTTTACTGAATTTATTTTAATTGCAATCCGTACACAACAACAAGAACAGCAACAACTAAACGATGGACAACAGGAATTAAAAATTAAAAAGTAAAAGTAAAGGCATTTACCATAGATGAGCACTGCAGTACCACTAAAGTTTCAGTAAAAACAATAAAAAAATTTTAACAAGTAAATTTTTACTGATTACAAAAATTTTGTTTCTACAATTTTTATAAATTGCCTAAATGATTTGTTATATGATGAGGTGCATTGAATTTTCAGTAATCAGTAATGCCCGTATTCATAATGAAATTCTACCAAGTGGCTAAATGTTTTTCATACAAAAGTTTCAAAATTTGAATGAAAAAACTTTGCCACTTGCTACAATTTTATTATGATTACCGCCCTACGATTTTACTGGTAATGCAAATTAAATTTCATTAGCAGTAAAAATTTACTGAATTTTTTTAGTAATCAGTAAATTTACTACTTACTGCAATTTTGAATGCAGTACATATACATATACTGCAGTGTGCCCATTTACTAACCAAATAAGTTTAATAAAACAAACAAAAACCAACAAATTCATATGCATTTACAATATTGAAAGTTTTGATACTTTTAATTAATTAATTTAAAAAAAGATACTAAAAGCATAAGTAATTCCAACTTGAAAAAAAATTTCATTACTAGATGTTTACACATCTCCCCTGTGATCGGACTCACATTGCTTTTTTTTATTAATCTGATTTTTTAAAGAAGAGAAAAAAAATTAAACTAGACTTTTTAGCTGGGGGAAATACGTATTTGTTGCTGTGTATTAATAGAGAAGACAGTTGGCGAAGGAAGAGATAGAGGAATGAAGCTCATTCTCTTACAACTCTGCTTTTGGCACGTTTCTAATAAAGCAGTGTTGCAGCGCCTCTGGTGTCAATAAGGCGTGTATTATATTTTTTGAAGCCGTGCTTAGTAGCCACTAACAGTGTAACACTCAAGCAATGAATGCCTACTACTATTGCTAGGTGTTACCTTATTTAAGAAAGGGATAGTGATAGAGAAGACAGGTGGTGAAGTAAGGGATAGAGGAGAGCTCTGTTATTTGCACTTTTTTAATAATGCAGAGTTCCAGCGCCTCTAGTGTTAAATGAGCCGTACTAAATTTTTGAAGAAATTTTTCAGTTATTCTACTTCGCCGATCATTCTGCTACATAATACCGGCGAAGGAGGGCGCTCTGATATTACATTAGGATTAGTATCTGCTGAAGTCGGTATAGTTCAAAAATTTTGTTTTGTTGCCAATTATTCCTAAAATGAAATGAACGTGAGAATTTCAACGCGTTTCTCGCTCTTTTAAAAAGGGTTAATTTTGTATGAGAAACAAACACATTTTTTTTTAGTTTACACAGTTTTGTTTTTGTTTTCCGTGTAACTTCCACCAAGTCGACGCGTATTCCAGAATAGACAGCTAAGCCTTCATCGCTTAAACTTTCCTACAATAAGTGATACAAATTTACACTAATGCACATCAGACAATTGCGTGGTGTTGTTATTTAATAACTGTCAGAGACCGGGCTCGTACCCAGGACCTTTGATTTGTAGTCAACGTGCTAACTACTTCAGACAACGCCACCCTAAACTCGATAGATTCGTTCGAGAGATATAGTTGAAAACATTACTTTATATCAATAACTCCAAGAGTTCTTACCAAATCAATTTTTAAGAATCGTTTACTTTATTTGGGTTTCAGCAACTGCAACAATCGGTTAATTAGTTCGATAGATATCGTTGCCAAGATTTTTGGAAAAAAAATTTGATTAATTTAGACACTTGTTAAATTAAATTAAATATTAAAATAAATTTGTATATATTATGTGTTAGTAGCTATTTTCGACGTCCCCCTACGGTGGAGCGCCAGTACTTGGACGCAATTGTTCATGTCCTTAAGTACTTGTTCGACTGTTTCCCGCCTAGAATGCTTGCGAACTAAAACATACAAGCTGTTACTGATTTGAATTCTAACTGATACTACGTTTATACGCCCACTA
This sequence comes from Tachina grossa, assembly GCA_949987645.1. Taxonomy (NCBI): domain Eukaryota; kingdom Metazoa; phylum Arthropoda; class Insecta; order Diptera; family Tachinidae; genus Tachina; species Tachina grossa. The sequence goes on from OX465278.1 coordinate 143,017,949, forward strand.
TTTGCATATAAAAATATTCGCAAATAAATTAACTCACTTTTTATACGGCATATTAAATGTATAAAAACTTGGTAGCACTTCTATAGAAAATTTACTTACATTTACAAAAAAAATTGTGTAAATGTATAAGAAATAACAAACATTTTTTTTTGTCAATATTTTCTTCAATATTTTTTGTTTTTTTTTAATATTTATCAATTTATTGTTTTTTTCTTAGCAAACATTTGAATTTTATTTTCAAATAGTACGCTCATTGTGAATAGATTTCTGAGTTAAAAAGTCACAATAAACCAATTATATGGCAACAATCTACAGTTTTATTTGCAAATAAGTCGTGCGTATAAACGTCGTATGAGAAAAAATTTTTAATTTCTCTATTCCAAAGCCTGGCATTATTAAACTACTGAAGAATATAAGCAAAGGAAATTTAAGTCAATGCGCGCCATAGATTTTTATTTAAGAACTATGGTTACTTCAAAATTTGTTCTTAGAATTTTAAGCAGATTCCAGTTTTTTGTGTTACAATTATTTTGTTTTTTTTTTTGTACTACCCTAATGTAGTACATAAACTGGCTAGTATTATAAAAATTCAAATCGTAAAAATTAAGAATATTACGGTTTCGATTTCAAAATTTAAAGTCTTTGAAAGTACAAAAGAAAAAACGAACATTCATTATATTGATTATTATTTATAAATTTAGTAATCACGCATTCATTCATTCATTAATGTTTACTTATTTAAAATGAAAAAAATATATAACGAAAAGATTGACGTGTATTGATAAGTTAATAATACTCAATATTTGCTTTAATTGCAAAGTGAAAGATATAAAATAATTGTTTTCAAGCGTTCATTGTTCATAATTTACAACAAAAAAATTTAAAGTTTATTGAATTGATTATTTTAAATTTTATTTTTATACAAATTCTTCAGTCTCAGTATAGTATAGTATAGTATAGCATAGCATAGTATAGTATAGTACAGTATAGTATAGTATAGTATAGTATAGTATAGTATAGTATAGTATAGTATAGTATAGTATAGTATAGTATAGTATAGTATAGTATAGTATAGTATAGTATAGTATAGTATAGTATAGTATAGTATAGTATAGTATAGTATAGTATAGTATAGTATAGTATAGTATAGTATAGTATAGTATAGTATAGTATAGTATAGTATAGTATAGTATAGTATAGTATAGTATAGTATAGTATAGTATAGTATAGTATAGTATAGTATAGTATAGTATAGTATAGTATAGTATAGTATAGTATAGTATAGTATAGTATAGTATAGTATAGTATAGTATAGTATAGTATAGTATAGTACAGTATAGTATAGTATAGTATAGTATAGTATAGTATAGTATAGTATAGTATAGTATAGTATAGTATAGTATAGTATAGTATAGTATAGTATAGTATAGTATAGTATAGTATAGTATAGTATAGTATAGTATAGTATAGTATAGTATAGTATAGTATAGTATAGTATAGTATAGTATAGTATAGTATAGTATAGTATAGTATAGTATAGTATAGTATAGTATAGTATAGTATAGTATAGTATAGTATAGTATAGTATAGTATAGTATAGTATAGTATAGTATAGTATAGTATAGTATAGTATAGTATAGTATAGTATAGTATAGTATAGTATAGTATAGTATAGTATAGTATAGTATAGTATAGTATGGTATGGTATAGTATTTTAAATCGACTTTATCAATTCCGTGATATTTCGTCAATATAATCGCTACAAAGAAAATATCATATCTACGCGAAGAAAAATAGCAATTTTATGGCGCTTTGTGTTTTAGATAACAATGTATAGGTTTGCCATTCCGTTTAATTTACACAATATTCTTATAAGACACCATTAAGCACCCTAAAATTCTACTGCAAGTCTCTGAAGATACTAAAGATTTAGATCAAATGCGTTCAGGAGTTATGTGCTGTGGACTACAAAGAGTAAATAGTCGCCTGAAAGATGATTAAACAAAATAAATGAAAATATATAGCAAATGCGAGTAAGAATAAAATCTTGATTACTTCATACTAAGTTCTAGCTTACAACTTTTGTCATAAACTGCCCCACTGTTCCGCATGTTGTCATGACAAAAACTTATTAGAATATTTACGGAATTTTATTGAAACGATATAAAAATTTACAAAAAGAAAATATTGAAAAAAAAACACACACACACAAACACTCCAAATCAAAAATTTCAAACACATTCATACATATAAGGAAACACACCCACTTTTGATTTTCATTACTATTTTAACGACATAAATTAAATTCAGCAAATGAATTTCTAAATATGACTACAAGATGATGAACAAGCAATATTGAACTTAGAAACAGAAAATAAAAAAAAACAAAATATCAGCTGTTGTTGCCTTTTGGAAAAGAAGAGTAAATAAAAATGGTATGACAACTAAACCAAATTTGCATTAAAATCAAATGAGAACCATATATGGCAAACTAATTATTTAATAATTCTAACAAAACAATTATGAAATCAATGACTGTTCAATTACACGCAAAGAATAAATGAATGAACGCATGAGTGTATAAAAAGCGTATGACTAAAAGTAATCGAATCAAGATATTTATAAAAATTTGAAAACTTACATAAATATCTGAAATATCCTTTCTGACCATAAAACATCAACCAATCAATTCAAAAGTTTCTTAACGCCTATTTAAAATTACAGATTAGCATTTAAAAAGTTCTTCTGTACTGAAAACATTTTTGAATAAAGCAAATACTTTATATATCAACTAAATGCAATAAAAAAGTCATCTAAAAAAATAAAGACTACAACTCTAAAACCGTCTGACATCCAGTCAACACATTTCTTAAAAAGACAACTTACACGTAGACCTTTGTGCAAAAGCAAATAAGATAAATAAAAATTCTATTTGATATCTAACATTGTCTACAAAGCGAAGATTTTAAGTAATTTTCAGTTATTTACAATGAAAATAAATTTTTTTTTTAGCAAAAAAAAAAGAACAAAAATTAACATTTCCGAATAATCGAAAATTAAGAATAGGGAAGCATGAAAACAAAACTTAAAATAAATCACTGAAAATTCTTACTGCTGCAAGTGGCGAATTGCTTGTGCTCAATGAGAACTAGTTTTGCATATTCGCTCTTAATATCGAAACTTTATTAAAGCTGCAGCACTAATAAAGGGTACGAAAAAATGGGTTAATCATTCTAGAAACTCAATTTTAGATTTTAATTCTATAGGACTCAAGACAATTGAAGCAGTTTCGGCTATTCGAACTTAATATCGAAAAATCAATTGCAGCTGATAAAATAGTATTTTATATGCATAAAATTATATAAGCATGAAAATATATAAAAAAATTTTAATTCAAGCGACAATTTCGAAATTTTAAATAGTTTTAAATTTTCAATTTTTAAACGTAGAATTTCATTGCGAAAATTGCGACAAACCTTTAAAACTGAGTTTTCATATCATATAAGTCATAATCTAAAAGGAATTTTTTCGATTAAGTATTTTAAAGACAATTTCGAAAATTCGAACTTAATTTCGAAATTTTTTAGAACACAAAAACCTAGTTAAATTATACCAAAATTAATTATAAAATCAGTAATACTGTTTTTTCAGCTTTCGAAGTTAGAATTTTATTCCGATGTATGTATACATAATTGCATTGGGTAAATTTTTAACAAATTCTAGAAAAATCTTGCATTTTACAGCGATTTCGAAGATTCGAACTTCGAAATTTTTAAAATGGACTAAACTCTTTTGTTTAATTTACAAAAACATTCACATTTTTCAGTATTTCCATATCATGCAGCAGTCGAAAAATTTCGACTTTATTTTGTTGAAAAGTGGGTCGACAAACAAAATTCGAAAAATTTTAGGATTTTAAAAAGTTTTTTGCAATAAATTTTATTAAATTACAGCACACTACTTTAATTCTTTAGCACGTAAGATTTAAGCAAAGTTTTTTAGAAAGTTCTTAAATTTTCGAAAATTCGAACTTAATTTCGAAAATTCGAACTTATTTTCGAAATTGCTTAGAACACAAAAACGTAATTAAATTTTGTCAATATATTTTACAAAATCTGTAATACTGTTTTTGAAGCTTTCGAAGTTAGAATTTTATTCTGAAATATTTTTGCATTTCATAATTTTTTTTTTTTTATAAATAAAATTCATGACAAAAAATTCCAAAAAAAAACTTTTAATTTTAAAGTGATTTTGAAAATTCGAACTTCATTTCGAAATTTTTAAAATTAAAGAAACTATAGTGCACACCCATTATTAAACTTTTTTATCCTTGCAATATTACTAAATCACGCAGCTTAAAAATGTTGGCTTTACTTTGTTGAAAGGCAGCTTTACGAACAAAATTCGAAAATTTTCAAAATTTCTAAAAAAAAATTTTCAATAATTTTTACTGAATTATATTATGGAATCTAAAAGTAATGTTTTTTTAGATAATTCTGCAATGTTCGAAAATTCGAACTTAGTTTCGAAAATTCGAACTTAAGTTCGAAAATTGTTTGAGTTTTAAAAATAGCTTTCACAGTATTTTTTAATTGAATTATAACAATTTGACGATTTTTAAAAGTATCACTTAAGGAATTCGAATGTTATTTTAAGAATTGTCTACAATTGTAAAATTTAAATATCTACATACACATGCATATGTATGTATGTAGGCAAATGATTAGTTGAGTAGCAATTACTATATCATCAATTTTTATGCGACTACTCCTCCCAAAATTTGTTTACCAAAGTGTGACAATTACATTTAGCGAATGAAGAAAATTGATTTTTTCACTATTTAGTTCTTGAAGACAAGGAAACAAAAAAAAAAACAGAAAGAAATTGCACATGTTAATAAAAGATTAAATGGGAAAACTAAATAATACTTGGCCCATGCATCGATGCAATTTAAATTACATATATTGGTCATTGAACTCAATGCAAAATAAATACATTTCTTCAGAAGCACTCCTCATTTTATTTCTTTAATTTTCCTCTCAAATCTATTTCGTTAGTATGCAATTCAATTAAAAAAGTTTTAAAATAAATGAAAAATACATACATATATGTATAAATATACAATGTATGTACGTATGTACGCATTTGTATGTTTCAAAAACTAAAAACACATCTGAGCTGTTGCTGTTTTCGTAAATATGTTTAATGGTCTATACGAATCGACCTATTGTCAATAGTTAGGCGCGACGTTTGATGTGTCAATTTAGACAATTTCATGATTGCAACGTACCACTCGCTGGTTTTCATTATATTGTTTGCCAATTTCAATTTATTTTTCTTTTTTTTTTTTCGAAAGAAAGAAAGAAGAAGAATCAACAAAATTCATTCTTTAAATTCTCAAGTGACGACATATTTTATACTTAATTTAATTTTTTTTTTGGTTTGGTTTGGTTTGATTTGTTTTTGTTGTACATAGATGTTGGCATTTCTTTTAGTTTGTAAAGTAATTAAATTGCGGATGTTGAATTCTTTCATATTAGTACAAAATAATTTGTTTAATACAAAATTAGAGAAAAAAAATCAAAACAATTCAAGACACCTTTAATGACCACGGGAATAGAAAACGTGTCAAAAATTTTTAATAATTAAAGTTAACTATAAAATACACAGACAAAGGAACTGGCGAACAGATCGAAATGATTAAACATCAATTAAAAATAAAAGCTTTCAGCAATTAAAAAAGCCTAAATAAAAAACACAAGTTTTCGTAAACCTTAATAAACCGCCACTTATGTACATTGGAGTTGATTATTTTCTAAACATTTAATTAACTACCAAGCATTTCATAGTCTTACTAAACAGAAATTCTAAAATTTACAATATAAAATTTATACCTACTGTTGCTAACGAAATCTGTGCTAGGCCTGAATATTTAATTCTGGCATAGTTTTAACAAAACTTCATACTCATTGTCGAATATGATCTCAGCCAACCTTAACATTATTTGTACAATTTTGATTTCTTTTCTTGCAGTTTTATGATAAAAAAAAAATAAAGTTTTAAAACAATATCATTTTGTGTTTTTTTTTATCACAGAACATTATTTATCATATCAGTTTTATGATTATGAAAATAAGTCGTATTTCTATTAAGAAATGTTTATGATGCCCTACAACTGTTTAGGCTACTTATCGTACCACGTTATCTTATACATTTAACTTGGTACTGGCATTATAAAATTGTGTCAATAAAAATTTAGCAACATCAAGTTTTATTATTTGATTAGCGAGAGTAAATGGTGTGAAGTAAATACCAAAAAAAAAAAAAAAACTAACTGTGGAACAACCAGAAGAAGGGCAATCACAGTGTGTGAAAATTAATCTTGATTTTTTTTTAATTATTAACGGTTTTACCTTTATGCTAATGTTTGTAAAATAAAATATATAAAGAAAAAAACATGGGCTGAGTTTACATCTGGCATTTCATGTGTGTCATTTGGCAAAAAAAAAAAAAAAAAAAAACGTAACCACTAATTACTAATGAAAAACTGTTTGATTTAGACACGTATTTATTAAGTTTAACAGTGTCATACATAACTAATTGACAATTTTACAGAATCCAACATGACTGGAAACTTTTTAAATCAATAAATACATGTCTGAATCATCAAAGAGTTTTTCATTACTAATTAGTGGTTAGCCGGCCATACACATTTGATTGTCACTAGTTTCGTTTAGGACTCAGCCACTTTGCACGTATGCACATGGTAAAGGGTTGCACAAGACATTCACTTGTTAAGCTGAACCAAAATAAAACCACATTTCCTTAAATACTTAACGAAATTGAAATTTGAAATTTCTCTGTACGCATTTTGAATAAAAATTCTAATGAAATAAATGACTTTCATGAAAAGCGAAAGTTCATTTTAAAAATGTCGTCGAAAAGTAAAGTTGGAAAAAATTGGTTTTTTTACTAGTTAATTAGAGTTATTTTTCAAGGGAAATAATCAATGATGCTGAAAATTTTTCACAACTTTGAACAGAGTACCAGGCTTAAGATATGATAAATAGGTAAGATTCGATGAAAGCTATAGCGATTTTAGCAACTTTAAAGTTAAATAAAAATTATATAAAAAAAACTACGATTAAACTGAGTTGCACATTAGAAAATGATTTTAAGATGATACTCGCTCGTATGAAGTAAAATTACGTTCGAAATAGAGCCAAAAAATAGATAAAATAGATAGAATAAAACTGTTAAGAATATTGCTTCGTTTATTTATTTTTAAAGCCAAAGAAATAAACAAAGACAACTACGCTGGTTATAATATATAGAGATACACAAGCATAACTTAAATGACTAAAGGCTAGGACTTACTACTATTCCACACAATCGTGCGACTTTTGAAAAAATACAACCCTGCAGGGCGATTCAGTATCTTTTAACGATCCGACAATCGTAATTTTTTTCTATACTTTTTGCTGCTTGCAATAACGATGGTGTGATTCTGTAACTTCTTTATAACGATATTAAGCAGCTGACATTTTCTGTTGATTTTTGTCCGTAAAAATAACAGCACATAAATTATTGTCGCTTAAATAACGACTCAGCTGACATTAACCTACAGTGAATATCGTTAAAAATGTTAACGATGCGATTATCGTTAAAAAAAAAAAGTTAGTGAATCGCACTACTGATCTAATGATTTCTTGTTTTTGTTTTGAATATTTTCAGAAACTCCGTTATACCATGGCTTTATTTTCTTAAAAGTCGTACGTTGGTGTCGTATAGTGAATCCTGGCCTTTAAATTTAAATAAATTTAAACACGCGGTAAACTTTTTTCGGTTTTTAGCGATTTTGTTACTTTCATGCTTTTTCTTAGTCTTGGCGCTTTTTTTTCTTTTTGGGATTTTTTTTGTCTTGGAGTTTTTTTTAGCTTTGGTATTTGTTCTTTCTTTTTGGGTGATTTTTTCGGTTTTTGAAGTTTTATTTTAGTTTTGGCGATTTTTTTAAGTTTTAGAGCTTTTTTCGTTTTGTCGATTTTTTCGTTTTGGCAATTTTTTTATTTTGGAATTTTTTAGTTTTGGCGGAATACCCTTTAATTTTGATTTTTAAAATTTTAGTGTTAATTGGTGTAGTCCGCTTAAAAATAAACTAACTTTAAAAAAAAAATTCAAGTATAATTGTCTGTATATTACATTAAAATTTCAACATTTTCCGTTGCTCGCTTTAGAACAACCTTTAATTTTTAACTGTCATATATTTGTTGCGCCATATATAAGGTTCTGTAGAAAACAGCCTGCGACAGATAGACAGTGCAGCTTAGCGAAAACAATAAGGGGCTTTTTCACCTTTGTACCTAATCCTAAACACATTGAGTCATTTCGAAAACCAACAGTTGAAATTGTACCAATTCAAGTTCAAATAGTCTACTCTAAATATATTTCTTTAACCAAGTAATAAAATGTAACATTTTAAAATAAAATAGAAATTCAACTTAAAGAATGTGTGCCTCCCTCATTAAGCGGACACCTCTAATAACGCTCACAAAAATACCGCGACGATGAGTTTCCCATCATGGGAGGTTTCGCTGTATTTATAAGCGAATTGAACGGATGTTTATACAATTGCAAAGACAGGGATATGCCATTAACAATGGAAAACAATATCAGCCAAATGATCGCCATGGCTCTATGCTAGCATGAGCGTATTATTTTCATTAAAGTTTCGATCAGCAATTCGCACATTTGAGGCTCGATAACGGCTTGCATTTTTGGAATATTTAATCGATTGTGCGCCATTGGTATAGACTTTGTTTATATTGCACTAAAATGCAATTAAATTGCTAGAGAATTTGAATATTGAAATTCCTTTCAAAGCATTCATGGCAGAGCTTTAGTATGCTATTAACAAACTGTGAGTGTCCCTACTGCGGGCATATAATAATTTAATTTTTAATTTGCTTAATTTACAAGCTTGTTATTAGATAGTTCACTACTATATTACCAACAGTCCTCTATTAATAAAACTCTTGTTAAGATAATTTAATTGTTGAAAAATTGTTTTGAAAATTTTTTAAGAAATTTCTAAAAGAACTTGAAAAGTTTTCTGTTTTTTATATTAACTTTCATTAAGATACGCATTACAAATATTTTAATAGCCCTTATTTTTTTTTAACATTTAACAGCATTAAAACTTTCTAAATTTTTTTCTTTCTTTTCCTTTCTTTTGCTTTCAGTTTCCAATGGGTTAATTATTTGGAGGTCAAATGTAAGTGAGAGTGAATTTATGTAATTTTAGAGGACATATATACACATATTATTTAGTTAGCAGAAATAAGGAGCTTCTAGCGATATTAGCGATTAGAGCACCTATGTATAACAAACCTTAAATTAAATTAAGATTTTAACATTATGAAGAAAGCCTTAACAACGATAAGTTAGAAAATTTGAAGGTCCCATATTTTAACATAAAAGTTCATGTGATTTTAATCTTTGAATACTATGTAGATAATTTTTATAGTCAAATTATACTACTTTAGCACAAATTCATTAAAAAAAAGATAAGGGCATTTCCACACAAAAGCCCACGTTTTGTCACGTTACATCACCAAGCAATTAAGCTTGTTTTTTAATTTAAAGTCAGCATGACTCGATTTTTTTTTTCTATTTTTTATTTAATATAGAGTTAACTTCGCTCTATTACACGTAAAAAGAATATAAAACAAGCTACGTGACACAGCAACGTAACGTAACAAACGGAGGACTTTTCTGTGGAAATGGCCATATACACACATACTCGTACATACATAGATATGTAAGTGTTTCATTGTAGGGGTCACAATAAACAGTTGTTTATTTATGTAGAAATTTGACATTACGCTTGACAACAAAACTAACAGCTGTATGTAGCAGATATGCAGAGAATGAAGTCCTCCATATTTAAAAAAAAAAAACTATTTGCTATGAAATTTAAAAAAAAAAAAAATTAAATTATCTCTTCATGTGGTCAGTAACCACAATTTTCAATTTATATATTTCACTTATAAAATTAAAATTAGATAAGTTAAAAAAATACTTTCATATAAAACACATGAATACACAAATAATTTTGGTCACCATTTTAATGGGAATTCAAAATGTTGAAAATATCAAAGTTTATGCTAGAACATATTTTAGACCACAAAGTTTTAGAGATAAAAAAAAAAATATTCTCACAAGCTCTTTATTTAGTGATAAAAGCTTATAATTAAACAAGTATTTTATTTAACCTCAGCTGGTGTGAACAAAAAAAAAATATATTGAAATTTAAAACATCATTGCAGATCATCGTCAGACTGAAATTCTAATGTCAAAATATTGTCCATGGCCAATACAGCTATATACAAATAGAATATCAAAATGTTCACTTGTTTATATTCTAAAACATTATTAAAAAATTTTGAACAAAATTGAGCGGAAATAATTTGAATTTTGAAACTTTAAAATTTATTTTTATGGAAAATAAAACAGCAAATCACCACTTAAATGCTCTATATCCGTTTTAAGTTTGGATTTCATTATTATTGTTTTTCTTTTAATATTTTAAATATTTTTTTTTTTAAATATTTTATAATGCAACCAAATATACTATCTGCTTACAATGCTTGTATGTACATATTTTTATTGTATTTTTAGCTCACATGAGTCAATTTACACCAGCAAAAAAAATATAAAAATTAAAAAAAAAAATTCAGCAAACAAAAAGCATTTATCAAGTATGAAAGAAAAAGAGACTTTTGCAGTCAAATTCAGCGTCATCATCAGCGCACATTTTTATGTCTGTAGCGCTAAAACAGAACAGCAAATATATGAATTCTTTATATTTGTTGTTACCATAACATAACTCTCCAACAACAAAAATTAAAAATTTTACAAACCCCCGAATATATCTAGAGCAGATGCGAAATCTTTTAAACGGTTGGACCGATTTTCTTAAAACATGGCCAAGAGCCCTCTCGATCAAGTCACTTTACAAACAGAAAAAACTAAATTAAAATCGGTTCAGCCGTTTGGTCTGTGCGTGGACACGGACAGGCACACAGATATACAGACACACAGACACACACTACAAACTTATAACACCCCTTTTTTTAGTCAGGGGTTTAAAAAAAACATGTAAAAATTGTGGTTGCATCATGGGCCATAATTCATGGCTTCAAGTGATAACGAACTGTTTCTATTTAGAGGAATCATGCATAATTATTACATTATCATATCATTGGAGATCAAGTGTTTATGCAGAAATTTAAATAATTTTCTCTTCATTAAAAAGAATGACTCGAAGCAATATTTCGATTTTAAACCTGATTTTAAACCTTTTTGAATGTTAATTGTCATCACTTCAATACTTTTTTTTTTTAAAGAGAAGTAACACTCAGGCAATGAATGAATACTACTATTATTAGGTGTTAGGAAAGGGATAGTGATAGAGAAGACAAGTGATGAAGGAAGATATAGAGGAAAGCTTCATTATTTTAAAACTCTACTTTTCGCACGTTTTTAATAAGGCAGTGTTGCAGAGCCTCTGGTGTCAATGAGGCGTACTATATTTTTGAAGCTGTTTTAAGTAGCCGATGATTCTGCTACACAATACCGACGATGAAGGGCTCTCTGATGATACATTAGGATAAGTGTTCGCTGAAGCCAGTGTAGTTCAGTGACCAGTGTCTATGCCTTCATCACTTGAACTTTTCCTACAACAAAACTGATACAAAGGGACACTAATGCACATCAAAAAAATACGTGATGATGTTATTTAACGACTGTCGGAGACCGAATCCAGGTACTTCAGTTAGTAGTCAACGTGCCAACTACTTCAGCCAACGTCTCCCTCAAAGGAGTAAAGAATTTAGTCGGATTTAGGAAATTGTAAAAAATTAATTCACCTAATGTAATGATTAACAAGGCATGAAAATGAAGATCTCTTTGAACTAGTTCATTTTTTGCTGGATGGTTCATACAAAAATTGTTCTTGCACAAGCTGTGATTTTGTATGCGAGAGATAATAAGGCCTCCTCTACCCATATAGGTTGACAAGATACATTTGGGGTGAAATACTGACAAACAGACTTTCGGTTACTTTAGATAAGGGTGGCATCAAGAGGGGTCTATTAGGTAGTATATGTCCTCCGAGACTATCCAACCAAAGGGAAACGCACGAACTTAACAGTTTTTAAGAGCTTAGGGTACCGAGAGGGGCAAAGGAGGATTTCTGCATCTCAGAAACTATTCAAACAGTTTTTATGATACTCAAAAAAAAAAAAACATACAGGCATCATATTGTTTAAAAACTAGGACCGATTTAGTTGATTTTTTTTTTTTGCAAGAGAAGTAACACTCAGGCAATGCATCTCTACTACTATTACTAGGTGTTGCCTTCCTTAAGAAAGGGATAGTGATAGAGCAGAGAGTGAAGGTGAAGGAAGATATAGAGCAAAGCTTCATCATTTTAAAACTCTGCTGATTTTGCACATTTTTTTAATAATGCAGTGTTTGCAGCGCCTCTCGTGTCACTGAGGCGTATTAAATTTTCGAAGCCATTTTAAAACACAGATTGATATTTTTGACGATTTTTTCCAATTTGACGGTTTTTGGCATATATGATGATTTTTAAGTATTAAAGCGTTTTTTAGTCGATTTGGTAGAATAACTGAATTTTGAAAAGTTGGTTAGTGATACGATACTCTAGGTATAGGCGAATACCAATCTATAATTTCTTTTTTTTTTTAATAGACTGTTGCAGCTGCTTGCTTAAATTTATTAACCCATTCAAAAAATTCTTTTAAGTTCTGGCCCAGAAAACCGCCAAATTGTTGATAAAACACGCATAAACTTGCATTTAGATTTATTTTAATATTATTATATTCGCTTCGTTTTTTTTTTTTTTGTTTTTGTCATAAATTCAATTGTATTATTATTAAGCATAATCAAAAAGAATATATATTTTTTGCACATGCAAAATATACATACATATTTAAAAAAAAATTAAATTTAAAGTTGAAAAAAAAATTACTTCATTCATGCATTGATTAAACGTATTTTTTTTTTTTTTTTTGTTATTGTTGCAGTTGTTGTTAAATAATTTGTCACTTAAATTTGTTGTATAAAAAATCGTTTTCGTTTTCGTTTTATATGAATTAAGTTAATTAAATAATATCGAGTTTTAGCACATATTTCATAATTTGTGTCTACTGTGGCACTTTGCCACCTTATGGTTCTCATATGTTTTAATGAAGGAATTTTTAGTTTTATTTTTCTTTTCTTTCCTCTCAAAGGCTTCAATTACATTCAAGGGGAACTCAGTACAAAACAAACAAACATACAAAAAAAGAAGTGTTTAGTTTTTTTATAAAAACTCAAACAAAATCTGCTTAAATTGCACTAAACAAGTGCTTTTTTATTCTTTAATTGTAAATGTGGGAAAATGTTTAATTTACTCATAAATTTTCATGTAACACAAATACCAAACGTCTGTCCCAATTTGAGTTGAAATGATTTTCTGTATTTTTATTTTTTTGTCTTAAAAGCTCATTAAACTATTTAATTATTCGAAAAAAAATTTATGTTTCTTTAAAGCATTAAAAGATTTTTAATATTTTAAATGACATGCTTACTTACATCAGTGTTACGAAGTGAGTGAGAGTAATAAAGTACAAATTCGTAAAAAAAAACATCCGTTTTCTTAATCTGCAAATGATGTGGGCAGGCAACTTAGAAGAGACCCTAAGCCTTCAGAAGCCGTGTTTTCTAAGCACCCTCTTACAATACAATTAATCTTGTTATGAAAATATTTACATGCTCGTATTTCTTAGGGTCTATTTTTGAGTTCAAGATTAGATATTAAATTAACTTTATTCGAGATATTTTTTTTTTTTTTAATTGAACTATAGTGAACTTATAAGTTCAGTAATTTCAATTCCTAATTTTTCTTATCTTCATTAAAAACTCACATTAATTAAAAAAAAATATTTCATTCAATAAGAATTGAGATTACTGAACTTAAGCCCGATTAAGAAATTATTTTTGATTCAAATTAACTTTAATCTACATTTGTGGTTTCTGGGTAGTCGATCATATGATTTTGTTTGCTAGTTTAAGAGGCCACTCAAAGTGCTTTAATCTTACATTGATACTGACAACATGCAATTGTGAAAAAAAAACTTTTTTTTTAATTATACCATAAAAAAAATTAAAAAACACATATATAAATATATAAATTTTATATTGATTATCTATTTCCTTTCAAACGCACAATATTCTACTTGTAGATAATAAAATTAGACAGTTTCTTCTTCTTTTCCCCACAAAAAAATCAAGGTGTATTGATAACATTATGACTTTTGCATAAAAAATGTTGCCAATATTTTCTTCCTCAATATGGCAGTACTACATATATATAAAAAGAAGTTTAAACTACCGCTCAAAAACATGAAATCAGTTGATGTGAGATTAAGGTTCAAATTCACAATCCATAGTTAACTAACGACTTTTCTTATCAATTTCATTAGTTAAACCACCTTCATTAGTTAACTAAAGGCTGTGAATTTGAGCCTTAGTTAATTTAATAAAGAAACTAAGTTTAATCTCGAACTTAAAAATTAGCCCTTAAAGTAAGGTCACAATGATTATTAATTAGTTAATGAAATCAAAGAGTTCCCAAATATAATTCATTTTTTTTATACACTCAAAAAAGTTTTACATTAACTGAATGTAGGTTATTTGAGAAGTTTTCCGTGTAGTTTAAATTTAAGGAAAATTTAGTTATTTTACCAAGCCATGTCTATTTTAACTTTTTGTGTATGTTGTTCAATAAACAAACTACAATATAATAATTATTTTCTGTGCAGTCAATATAATCAGTTATTTAGAAATATATAAACATACATATGTACAATGTACATATGAATAGATGTATGAAACAAGAAAAATAGTTACTAACAGAACAAATTAAACTAGTTAACTGAACTAAAAATTAAAAAAAATTGTGACTTTACCTAGTATTTCAATAATTTCTTCAGAATCACAAAGACCTTTTAAATACTGATGGGAATAAAATTGTATACAAGGTGGTTGAGTAATGCGACCAATTTTATTGCAATTTTTCATATATTTTAAGGATTCGCACTCGAACAATATTTTTGGAATATTGAATTTTTTAATATCATCAATATTACTATCGCGTGCTTCGAGAATAATTTTTAGTGCCTACGAGCGAACTTCTTTTTCCTTATCTGTTGTTATAAATTTATGGTACACCTCTCATTAATTAATAGATTAATCCCCCTTATTGTGAATGGCGTCGTCGACGTCACATCAAAACGACAGCAAATTTTGTCACTTTTATATTCTTTACCGACAAAAATTGGATCTTATTGACAATCTCTTACTAATCTCTATGGCTTTTTAAATAAATGGAGCATGTTAATAGTAGTAAATTTTTGACGACAAAGAGTAGACAAGTGACAATTTTTAGTGTCGTCTTAATGTGACGTCGACGACGCCATTCACAATAAGGGGGAATAAGTTTTTAATTAAAAAATTAATATTTGAAAACTTAAATATATCTCACAGCATCCTAAATTTGAAAACAGGTCTTTTGCTTATCACCAGATTATTATAATTGAAAAATGAAAAAATTTGATACCCATATTTCCTATATTAAAACATGATAAAATATATAGCGATTTTCGCGTTTTATGCGAATAATTACTAAAATATAATAAAATAACATTATTTAAAAACAGATTCAATTTGAAAAGCAAAACATTGTTTCCAAATACTTAGAATTTGTATGAAAACCCGAAACGAAAATATGTATTTAGTTAAATATCTTAATTAGTAGGTCGCAAATGGTGAAGTTTTATATACAGGGTGGGCCAAAAGAAACCAAGGGGTGTAAAAGTTTAATAACTTTTTTGTTTATTATTTTTTTTTTATTTTTTCTTTCAGATTATATAGACAACACTTGGAGAATTTATAATGGAGAGGTTCACAACTGAACAGAGAATCAGAACAATAGAATTTTATTATTTAAACCAGAGATCAATTATTTTAAACAAAAAAAAAGCTCATTTTCATTTGAATGGCTTTGTTAATAAGCAGAACTGTAGGTTCTGGGGTTCTCAAAATCCAAGAGCCATTCATCAACGCCAATTGCACCCCATCAGGTGTAGAGTATGGTATGGGATCACATCTGAAAATGTCATTGGGCCCTACTTCTTCGAGAATGAAGATGGAAGTGCTGTAACCGTAAATGGAGAGCGGTATCGGTTTATGATAGAAAATTTTTTACGTCCTGCTCTTGAAAACAGACCTGGTATGTGGTTTCAGCAGGACGGAGCCACTGCCCATACTTCCCGAGACACAATGGCACTTTTAAGTCAAATTTTTGGAGAGCGAATAATTTCTCGAAATTCGGAAATTATTTGGCCAGCGCGATCGTCAGATTTGACAGCACCCGACTATTTTCTTTGGGGTTTTTTGAAGGAGCGAGTGTATGTGAACAAGCCAGAGACAATCCTTGAACTCAAGGCAAACATTGTTGCAGAAATTCGAACGCTACAGCCACAAGTTTTGAAAGATGTTATGGAAAATGCTCTAAAAAGAGCCCATCAGTGCGAAGCTGAAAACGGTGGTCATTTAAGAGACATCATTTTTCATACTTAGTGTAAAAAATTTCCATTTTGTATATTATATAATCTGAAAGAAAAAATAAAAGAAAGTTAATAAACAAAAAAGTTATTAAACTTTTACACCCCTTGGTTTCTTTTGGCCCACCCTGTATAAGCAAAAAAGCATAATTATTTTACAGTGTCTATCATAATGTATATAATGGGCCTAATTACGAGTGTGTCGTATTTCGACTACGACGATTTCGTACTAGATTAGAGAAAAAATGTTGCATTTATCTTTAGTCTTAACAAACTCTTGAAATTTAACTGCAAAATTTAGACGTTGCCGATGATCTGCGGGTTTTAATTCTTGGACCAATTGCACCTTATATGGGTATTACTGTAAATCTTTTTTTAAAATGCGCCGTAGTGACGTACAAGACATTTCTAGCTGAGCAGAACGCCTTCTGCCAGATGTTTCTGGTGCTTCGTTAACACTTTGCTGTACTCGTTCAATATTTTCCGCAGTGCGACTTAAACGTGGTCTACCGGCTCGAGGCAAATCTCTTACGCTGCCATGTTGGTGATGACGATTAACTAAGCAACGAATCATCGCTTCAGAGGGCGAAATTATGACGTTAAAATGTCGACGATATGCTCTTTGCGTTAAAACAATTGATCTCTGGTTTAAATAATAAAATTCTATTGTTCTGGTTCTATGTTCAGTTGTGAACCTCTCCATTATAAATTCTCCAAGTGTTGTCTATATAATCTGAAAGAAAAAATAAAAAAAAATTAATAAACAAAAAAGTTATTAAACTTTTACACCCCTTGGTTTCTTTTGGCCCACCCTGTACTACACCTCTACATTGTTGCATTATTATTTTTTGTTGGTTTACGTGGCTGCTTCCTTGACTGCCTGCGTCAAGTAGAATCTATATGATTACTTTTTTAATTTAGCATTATAAATATGAAAATAGAAAGAAATAATGCAACAATATGCTGCAATAAATTTTTAATACTAATATCTATCACTATAATTCAGACCTGTATGATAACCTTAAACTGAACTCTATTGACCGAAAGTTTTACTACTAGCAACAATCAGAAAAAAAATTTGAAGCGAATTTTCACAATTTTTTGCACATGAGATTGTTTTTGAGTTTTAAAATCTATACTCAGTTTATTCGTTTACAGCTGTTGCTGTTTTAAATTTTTTGAAGATATTCGCATTTATGCAAATTTTCAAATACGAGTATATACTGTAACCTAATTTTGAAGTAGTAGGACATATGACTTTATGACACTTAAGATTACCGTTTAAATACCCCAATATTTCCAATATTAATATAAATTTCTGAAATTATCTGTAGTATATAAACTTTTAATATTTCAAAGCATTTATCTTATAGAAAAATATTTCCATCGGTAACCATCTACAAGAGCTTGGAGGAGGATTTCATTGAGAAGCCTATTATGTAAGAGAGTTGGAGTAATAATTTCATGTTTATTTGTTAAAATTAAATTTTCACATATAATTATGTACGTATATAAGAAATATATTGAAAACTCCTGATTTTTTGGGGGTTAAATATATTGCATTAAAATAAAATCAATTGATTTTGTAGGTTATTTTTTGTCAGTCAAAATAATAGTGTTTTCACACTGAAAGTTAAAACCTGGTTTTAACGTTAAAACCATAAACAGCTGATTTTGCATTCACACTGCAAGTTTGTTAAATTCAGGTTTTAACTCACAGGCTGTCTAATAACTTTGCTCAAAATAAAATAAATTTCCTGCCGAAATACGTGTATTTCTTGTTGCATTTTTTATGATTTTTAATAACACTTGTTGGACATACTGTTGAACTGTTTTTGTTTGTATGAAAAACTGAGATATTTCACAATGCGCTCTAAAATGGAAATTATTTTATATTTTGTAAATAAAATCTTTTTAAATTATGGAACTTCTTATTTAGAATGAATAAGTGCTTGGAAATATTGTTAATAATATAAAAATGCACAAATACATTATAAGATGAATGCCAGTCATATTGTCTATTTTCACTTTCCACAGTTAAATTTAAAATATTTTCGTTGTTTGCCTTCCAAAAAACTCTTTTTTCCATAATTTTTTGATTATTGTTGCTGCTGCATCCATTTTTAAGTTGAAAAATTTTCAAGCGTCATCTATTGTTATTCACTGGTATAACATTATCAGCTGCTGTCAGTCATGGTTTTAATTTGGTTTTAACGTTAAAATCAACTTTTATTAAAACCATGTCAGTGTGAAAACACTATAAGTGTAAAAACAGTAGTTTTTATTGTTTTGGGTAGTTAATTTATGTAGGCTAAAACAATTGAAAAATAAAGTCGTTTTTACTGATTTTGTGAGTTATTTTCTGATTGTTAAAAAAAAATTAAAAAACAGTAGTTTTAAATGATATGTAGGTTGTTTTTGTAGTTTACAATAAAAGAAAAAACATTCGTTTTTACTGAAATTTTATGTTAAAAAATTAACATTCAAAAATAACTGAAAAAATCATTTGATTCAAATGAAATGTTAGTAATCCGGTTTTTAACTAAAAATACTCTTATTTTAAATGATTTTCATTTGAATTTACCTACATAATATTTTGAGTGTACCTACTGAAACTTTTAAGCCTGACAAACATTAAAACAGATTTCACTAGAACAAACCAAATAAAAAAATTATACAGACAATAATTATTACATTTACCATTCTCTGTATACTATTAATTGCATTTTAATGTATTCCTACTAAATCAAATTGAAAAAAAAAAAATTTTTTTTTTTTCATTTCAAAATTTATTTCTGCTGTCAGTTGACATGAAAACTTATTAGTAACTCGAAAAATGTATTTAATTTCTTTTTTCGAAAGCGAAAACTACAGCGAAAGGGAAAATATAAATGAAATAAGTGTTCTCAACTTAAGTTAAGCAAATTATAGTAATTTAATTGAAATATAGAGTGATTAATCAAAAAAATCTCTAAATATATGTATGTATTTATGTAAGAAACTTTGATTTGAAAAAAAAACAAATGAAACATTAAGGGCACTCGCGGATACCAGGATAAAATGTGTATCATTTGCGAGATATAAACAAACAAATAACAAAGATAGCAACAGTGGATAGAAAAGTTTGCTAAAGAAAATCATGGCAATAAGTTTCAGATTCTTAATGTTTTCACAGGAAATATATCAACTTGCCAATCAAGTAGAAAATCTCATTTGAGATAATGACGTTGCCAGATGTATGAGTTAAAAGAAAGGAAATTGCTTTTGAAGTTAGCTGACAAGACAGATATCGCGCCATAACCGCCAAAATAGCTTAAGCCTCATAATTTTCGAACTTCAATTTTTGACCAAAAATGGATTATTTGCGATCGTAAATAATCGATTTTTGTAAAAAAAAAAAACGAAGTCCGAAAAATGTGTCGCTTATGCTATTTTAGCGGTTATGGCTCGATATGTATGTATTACGGCTTTTCCCCACGCAAAGTTTACTTTACAAAGTCTTGAATTTGTAGGAGAGAAGGGATATTTAACTCTCATTTTATCCTCTCTTCTCTGCTACAAATTCCAGACTTTGCAAAATAAACTTTGCATATGGAAAAACCATCTGTCTGTGTTTACAAAATTTTAAAGATAAAAAGTAATATTTGAAATGATGGCGTTGCAAAATGTATATGTTTGCATAATACAGCAGATAAAAATAAGTAGAACAAAAAATAAGCAAATTAAGTAACATGTGTATAATTAGTAAAAAGAACAAAACGACAATGGTAAGACTGTTGTAAATATAGTGATGATAAAATTGAGCTTACAATACAAAAAAGCTTTCAGCAAATTGAAATATGATGAATTAAAACAATTTACATATTCCATTTGCAATAAAATGCTAAGTATATAAAGCAGAAATCTACATCAACTGACACCACACACAGTGGACCAAACACAAAAGAACGCTGATGATGAAGGTTTAGTGGCCTTCGAAAACGGCTGGCTGTTCCGTTCAACTATGTGTTGTTAGTCAGAATATTTACAACAGACTTTGGTGTTATTTGTTCATTAATAATTATCACATGTAATTTGGCTTAAAAAGCGATACGAACTTTAGCCCGTTCAAATCACAAATATAGAAACAAATGGAGTTCGAATAATAATTAAAATTAACTAAAAAGATAAAAATTACATTCGATATTTGATGTTGCCAGATTAGTATTTAGCTTTATTTAGAAAATTTTCCATTAGAAATTTTGCTGGTTCTATGTATCACCAATTTTAGACACGGAAAGTTTACTTTGCAAAGTCTTAATTCAGCTGGGAGAAAGACAGAAAGAGATAGTATTTCTCCCTTTGTCTTTCACACAGCTGAATTAAGACTTTGTAAAGTAAACTTTCCGTGTGTAAAAGGGGTATATGCATCTCTACACAATATAACATATATAATAAAAGACAATTTCAGATAATGGCATTGCCAGATGTGCATATATCTTCATACAGTAGGACATAAAGAAAATTTTATTTCAGATTATGGTGTTATCAGATGGGTATTTTTACTTAATATGATAGAAAAACTATAATTACACACACATATATATATATATATATATATATATATATATATAGAAAATACCATTTGAGATTATGGCGTTACCAGATTAGTGTTTTTACGTAATATTGAATTTAAAATTATGATATTGTCAGATATGTATATTTACAAAATACGGCAAAGGGAAAATTGTCATTGACATTGTGGTATTGCCAGATGCATGTTTTTATCTAAAATAGCATTTAACATAATTGTGTTGACAGATCTGTATCTTTACAGCTTAGTCATGTTTTAGACTTGGCAATTTTTCTTGAAGCAGTTATCTTCAATTCTCTTTTAAAACTGCTCGTTTGTTTACACTCAGACGGTTTTTTGTTAAATTTTCCTATTGTTTTAATGCTGCGAATGAAATAACAAAAGAGAATTGAAGTAACTTTTCTGTACCAGCAAGTCAGTACCCCTCTTCTTTCTTCTTTGCTCTCTCTCCCATAAACTCAGACTTGCTTCAAGAAAAACTGCCGAGTCTAAAACATGAGTTACGGCAAAAAGAAAAATCTTTTAGATAGTAGTAGTGTTGCCAGATGTCTAGATATCTCTGCATAATATATGAGATATAAAATCCCATTTGCGATTAAGGACTTTGCCAGCTGAGTATATTTAAAATAATGGTGTTGCCAGAAGCGTATTTTAACATAATTTGCCAGAACGAAAATCCCATTTGTGATTTTGATGCTACCAGATGAGTGAATATATTTATACAATAGAAAATCGCAATAAAATCACGGTGTTGCTAGATAGGAATCTTAAAATATTATTATACCCCTTTTAGACACGGAAAGTTTACTTTGCAAAGTCTTAATTCAGCTGGGAGAAAGACAGAAAAAGATAGTATTCCTCCCTCTGTCTTTCACACAGCTGAATTAAGACTTTGCAAAGTAAACTTAGCGTGTCTAAAAGGGGTATTACAAAAAAATTGCATTTGATGATATGGCACATATTGCCCGATATCTATCTGGACATAATTTGTTAAATAAGAAAATCACATTTGAAACTATGGTGTTGCCAATTTGCAGCCCTCATAAAACATATTTAAAAACGTAGTAACTGTAACTAAAACTGTCCTTTAAATTTTCTTCGCTTTCGAAATATTGCAAGCAAATCTCAAATCACTAAATATGTACACATATGCATTCAATGCATTTTATTGCCTGCCTAAAAATTGCAATAAAAAATCATATTAAATGAAATCAAGCGAAAATTCTTATGCAAAGTATGTCGTTTAAAAGTTTTATTTAAAAGCATGAAGAAAAAAAAATAAAATTATAAAAAAAACTGATACAAATTCATATTCAATACAAGAGAGAAGGAGAGGTAGATGTAAAGACAGATAGATACCAGTGTATTTATTCCACTCGTTAAAAAAATTTATACATTTATGTATTTATGTAAAATTCTATGTGCGAATGTATTTAAGTTGTTTAATGCATAAAAAAAGTACAAATTTGTTGTTAGTTGTTGGCTTTCATGCAGAATCAGATGTTTGATTTAAATGTACAACATTAAATACAAGTTGTATAACGTGTGGCGCCATAAATTCTTGTTGATTTTATGTGAAAATTGTAATTAATAAGCATGAAAGGAAATTTGCAATACACAAATGCCAGCAAAACATTCATATATGTACATACATACGAGCATGCTAATGAAGCCTATCATTTAATTTTTTTTATTTTCTGTTTGTTTTTATTTAAGAGTTTACTCTGGCTATTGGCAATTTATTTGCTCAAAAATTAATAAACATTTTTAACGCTATTTGTTGAAGATTTTTAAAGTGGCAGAGATTTACATATAAGCTGGCAACACTGTTTGCTGATTAACAGCTGATTTTGCAGTTTGCGCTTGTTTTAGATTGAACTGCAGCATTAAGGAAACTTTTACCACTTTTACACACGGAAAGTTTACTTTGCAAAGTCTCAATCCAGCTGGGAGAAAGACAGAAAGAGAGAGTATTCCTCCCTCTATCTTTCACCCAGCTGAATTAAGACTTTGCAAAGTAAACTTTCCGTGTGTAAAAGGGGTGTTTGCTAAAAGTAAACAGGCCGCCGCAGTCGCCGCAATAGAAATCTGTCTACCCTTATTTGGGTAAAACCCTGCCCTGCTTTTTCATTACACAAATTTTGTAACTGATAACAGTGCGAACGGACCAAATGGCTTATTTAGGTACAAGAAAAGAAAAATTATTTGTATCATTATGAGTTAAATAAATATTTTGTGCTTATGAGGTTTCCATTGTTTTACACTAGTTAAATTAAGATATTAAAATGAAATGAAGTTTTTTGAAACTGTTATTGCTGTAAACGCGCCCAGGTCCAGTCATTTCAGAGGCAGAACTAGCAATTGCGAAACTTATGTACTGTACATACATATATACATATAAAGTTGTAACACATAAGCAATAGATCTACAAATATGTATGTATACATCAAGTACATATGTATGTATGTAGATTAAAGGGTTGCATTTGTATACTTGTTTGTATAGCCAAAACAAATATACCATGGTATATACCATGTAATTGTAGTGTGAGCGACAGAACTAGTATAAGAGTTAAGGCTTCATTAGTCTTTACTTTCTGTTGCTATTCTGTGCCGTTCCTTTCTGTATAAAATATTTTGCAATTACTTTGTCTGTGAAAAAAATCAGCTGGCAACCTATAGAATTGATTACGCTTGTACACAAAATATCACAGCACACTAATACATACCCACTTTTGGCTGTCACTTAACGTTGAATTCTATTTTCTACAGATTTGTCCGCAACAGAACAGAACGAAAAAGGAAAAACTAACCACACATAAACTCAACAGAAACAAAACAGCTGATTCAGAACAGAACAGCACGTACAAACTAATTCTGCCTTTATTGTGTGTCCGTGGTTTTCCAAATTACAATACAATTAAAAACAAATAAAGGCTCAGTTAGCCGACTGTAATGTAATGTAAATGTAACGTAGAAAACAGCTGATCGATAATTTTATATGAAAAGTAGGTTACTTTACATTACATCTCTATAACCATTTTCATTACTTTTCGCATAACAATATCGATCAGCTGTTTCCTACTGTTGCAGTTACTTTACATTACAGTCGGCTAACTGAGCCTTAACAATTGCTTATTGTATTGCTGCTGAGCAACTGTTTGATCTGTTTTTGCTTAAAAATACATATTGTAATACAATTATATGAAAAAAACCATTGTTGAAACAAGTACATGATGGACAGATGTATGTGCGGATGTTCGTTATGTTATTTTGTGGCGCAGCCAAGTATAGAGAGAGAGAGAGACAATTTTGCTCTGAGAGTAATTACACTTGCATATCGTGTGTCATTTTTTTGTATTTGCAGCTCACATACTTACATACATATGTATGTGAAATTTTGCTTTTATTCATTCATCATCAGCCATGTATTTTTTCTCAACACAACATAAGGCACTTACGTTAAAAGCAGTTTTATGTATCTTACAGTGTTTTCACACTGAAAGTTAAAACCTGGTTTTAACGTTAAAACCATAAACAGCTGATTTTGCATTCACACTGCAAGTTTGTTAAATTCAGGTTTTAACTCACAGGCTGTCTAATAACTTTGCTCAAAATAAAATAAATTTCCTGCCGAAATATGTGTATTTGTTGTTGCATTTTTTCTGCTTTCTAATAACACTTATTGGACATACTGTTCAACTGTTTTTGTTTGTATGAAAAACTGAGATATTTCACAATGCGCTCTAAAATGGAAATTATTTTATATTTTGTAAATAAAATTTTTTTAAATTATGGAACTTCTTATACAGAATGAAGAAGTGCTTGGAAATAAAGTTATTATATATAAAAATGCACAAATACATTATAATATAAACCTTTTTTATAGGCAGATGAATGTCAGTAATATTGTCTATTTTCACTTTCCAGAGTTCAACGCAAATATTTTCTTTGTTTTCCTTCCAAAAAAAAACTCTTTTTCCCATAATTTTTTGATTATTGTTGCTTCTACATCCATTTTTAAACTGAAAATCTTTCAAGCGCCATCTATTGTTATTCACTGGCATAAACATTAACAGCTAATGTAGGTCATTTCAACTTGGCGGCACTGAATTTATCACAGCGAAAAGAAGGTTGCATTTCTTAAAACCAACTTAAAACCAATTCCAAAATGGTTTTAATTTGGTTTTAACAAAAACAATTTGTATGGTAAAACCAGTTGGTTTTAACGTTAAAACCAACTTTTATTACAACCATGTCAGTGTGAAAACACTATTATTTGTTTTAAAAAAACAAAAAAAAATAAATGTGTTATTTTCATTTGCTCATTGCCCAACCATACAATAATTGCTTAAAAAATCAACATTTACAACTAGTAACAGAAAACGCTAAATAACATATTTGTTCATACCAGAACCAAAAACACGCAAAAACTAGTGCAAACAGATGTATCTGTGCAATGCTATAATGTAGATATATGTGTGTGTGCGTGGGGAGGGTGAGTGGGTCACATTCATTTTATGTGTATTTTTAGTTGGCTTAGCAAAATTTTATTAACAATTTTTTCGTCTAGAGAAATAGATACAACAACTGTGTTTTTTTTTCTTTTCGCTTTCTTATAAAGTACATATATATATTAACAATATATAAGCAAATACCTTAAAATGCTTACATGGCATTTGTTAGCAGATACATATCTAAGTGTTAATGTACATATCTACATACATATTAGAGGCCTGCGCAAACAGTCTTGAAATGTAAATACGTATTGTATTTTAAATGTTTTATCGTCGCATGTACTACACTAAACCAATAATAAATGATGTCGTTTAATAAGCAAAGCACGTTGGATGGATGTATTGATGTACGTGTATGAGTTTTTTTAAACGATGTCGCGTAGACTTCTTGTTCGTAACAAACACTCAAAAGAAGTAGTGTTGATGCGTGTATGCTTTTTATTTGGATAGTGTACGTTTGAGTGTGTGTGTGTGTGTGTAAGTTGTAGATGGTAAGCTCTTATGTGTTTAAGGGTGGTTTTTTTAATGCCAGAGCACACAACTAATGTCAATGCTTGTGTGCGTTAGTATGTGCGCAGCCAAATAAAAGATCATACCCACAACGTGTGTGCGTATGTACATGCATGACGTTTGTATACGCGCCCATGCGTGTGAAGAAGCAAGCATCACAAATTCTTTTGTCACGAAGTATTTTCTTCTTTACTCCCATACCTGAAAAGAACTGAAACAAATTTCTTGCAAACAGTGCTGTTTAGCGTTTGTTTTAGAAGATTTTGCTGTAGTAAAGCATTTGAAAAATCCCTAATGTCTTAAAAGTTCTTGTAAGTAGTTTTGTGCAGGGGTCTAAGACATATGTACAGAAACGTATTTTATATAGATGTGCAAGAATACGAAGAAAAAAACATAAACGAAATTGAAAAAAAAAAGAAAAATTGGCAGACAGTCGACAAAAACGCATAAATTTTTTGAACTTGTCACGCTAGACAGACAAACCTACAAAAATGAAAATCCAGACACGTGGTAGAAATGTAAAAGCTTTCTCAGACTGTTGACTTTTACATATGTACATATTTTTAAATTCTCTTTCCAATTCTACAATAATTAAAATAATTATAATAAATAGTTATGTACGTGGATGTGTATAAGCAATAGAGAAGGCTTCAGGCTCAGTTAGCCGACTGTAATTTAATGTAACTGCAACAGTAAGAAACAGCTGATCGATTTTGTTATGTGAAAAGTAATAAAAATGATTATAGAGTTGTAATATAACGTAACCTACTTTTCATATAAAAATATCAATCAGCTGTTTTCTACGTTACAGTTACATTACACTACAGTCGGCTAACTGACCCTTCAAACATGAAAAGTTAAAGAGTTACTACTTTCGAATAATAAAGTTTTGACACGGCTAAAGAGAAACGGTACTATAGTACCGTTTTTTTGAAATTTGTTGATATTGTTGAATGTGATAATTTCAACGTTTCAAAACATCGTGACATTATGCATTTTTCGCAATTGGATGATGCATATGGGCATTACCACGAGAAAGTTAACTTTTTTTCGCGTGCGACAGCAAGCAATTAAGCTTGTATTTCAGAACAATGGGTGCCTATTTTTCTTAAAATTTTACTTAATGTAGAGCTACTGACGGCCTACACAAAATATATAAAGAGGTAAAAAAAAAGTTTAGTGAAATTTCTAACTTTTCGGATTTCGCTTCAAGTTATTTATATACTCGAATAACGTTCACAATTCCCTCTTGCAACTACCCCACTGGCTAGCCTAGGAAATATACATATACAGAAAATGTATATATATAAATTTATCCAAATGTTGTCGTTGACGATGATCAGTATTAGTTGAGAACTGACATGGACACTATAGACAAAAAAAATATGCAACACTCCTACCTAACATTAATGATTATTTTAAAATATAATAATAATAGTTCAGTGTTTTTGTTTTTAATTTCTTTTAAAGCGACGGCGGCGGCGTTAAATATTTTGTGGGTGTAATGAAAATTTTGGGGGATTTGCAATAGTGTTGCGTGGCGTTGTTTAAAGACAAAAATATCCACATCATCTCTTCTAGGCAAAAATTAATTTTTGACAAACTTCTTGTTCTCTATTTATTTATTTTTTTTATAGTCACTAAAGGAACACAGACATGCTTTTTTTTTTTGCTTTTTAGAACGCAACTGAAAAAAAATTGATTTCAAAATTATTTCGATGGTCAAACTAATGATAGCGAATGGTTTTATTAAGCAGCAAAATGTTTCCATATGGTTTTAGATTTTATTGATGTGTAAAAATCTATACGCTAGGGGGTAAAAATCTTTTTACTTTGATTTCTTTGCTGAGATTTCTTTGCTGAGATTTCTTTGCTTTTTTGCTTTTGCTTTGCATTGTCAAATCGGTGTGAGCTATGTATGTATGAGTGTATTAGTGTTTGAAAGAAGCAATACCAAGCAGAGAAACAAGTCGACCGGCTCGAAGCCGACGGTGCGCCGCCGCCGGTTATTTTTCTTTATATTTCCATACACCAAAGGTGAAAATGAACCGTAAGAGCTACGGACTTGAAATTTGGACACAATATGTAGACATTTGGCCACTACAACAACAAATACATGAGAGTTAAAAACTAAAGGGTGTTCCAAAACGAGCAACGAAAAATTTTAAAATCTCATGTAATATACATACAATTGTATGTGCATATGTATATACACTTGAAATTTTAAAAGTTAGTGTATTTTTATACAGACTACAACAATTAACACTAAATTTAAAAAATTTAAATCAATGGGTGTTCCATCAGTTAATGCAATTTTGATTTTGTAATTTTGACAGCTTGCTGTATCTTGGAAACCGTAAGAGTAAAACTCTTGAAATTTTCAAAAACGGTAAAACTAAGAAATCAAAAAAAAAATATAAAATCGCCAAATATAAAAAAATCGCCAAAAACAAAAAAATCGCCAAAACGAAAAAAGGCACCAAATTAAAAAAAAATCTCTAGGACTAAAATAAATCGCGAAAAACCGGAAAAATCGCCAAAATGAAAAAAATCCTTCAACAAAAAAATCGCCAACGTGAAAAAATCGCCAAAATGAAAAAATCGCCTAAATAGAAAAAACCCCAAAAACAGAAAAAATCGCCAAAATTAAAAAACCCCAAAAAAACAGAAAAAAAATCGCCAAAATGAAAAAATCGCCAAAATGAAAAATAAATTGCGAAAACTAAAAAAACGCAAAAAGAGAAAAAACGCCAAAACGAGAAAAAAGCGATAAAACTGAAAAAAAATCGTTTAAACTGAAAAAACTTAAAAAAGGAAGAAAGCTAAATAAAAAAAATAAAAAATCAAAACCGAATGTGCGCGAGTCAAAGTAGCACTTTACTGAATTTATTTTAATTGCAATGCGTACACAACAACAAGAACAGCAACAACTAAACGACGAACAACAGGAATTAAAAATTAAAAAGTAAAAGTAAAGGCATTTAGCACAGATGAGCACTGCAGTACCACTAAAGTTTCAGTAAAAACAATAAAAAATGTTTAACCAGTAAATTTTTACTGATTACTAAAATTTTTTTCTACAATTTTTATAAATTGCCTAAATGATTTGTTATATGATGAGGTGCATTGAATTTTCAGTAATCAGTAATGCCCGTATTCATAATGAAATTCTACCAAGTGGCTAAATGTTTTTCATACAAAAGTTTCAAAATTTGAATGAAAAAACTTTGCCACTTGCTACAATTTTATTATGATTACGGCCCTACGATTTTACTGGTAATGCAAATTAAATTTCATTAGCAGTAAAAATTTAATGAATTTTTTTAGTATTCAGTAAATTTACTGCTTACTGCAATTTTGAATGCAGTACATATACATATACTGCAGTGTGCCCATTTACTAACCAAATAAGTTTAATTAAACAAACAAAAACCAACAAATTCCTATGTATTTACAATATTGAAAGTTTTGATACTTTTAATTAATTAATTTAAAAAAAGATACTAAAAGCATAAGTACTTCCAACTTAAAAAAAAAATTTCGTTACTAGATGTTTACACATCTCCTCTGTGATCGGACTCACATTGCTTTTTTTTAATTTTTTTGCGACTAAAAGTTACATTTGTAAACTATAAAACAAAACAGACATCTAGACCAAAATATAAATAAAGAAAAACTATTTATTGTTTTACAGTTTTTTTTTTAATCTAATTCTAATATAAAAGGAATGATGCTCTATACATGTTCATCTTTTTGATTTGGCATTTTTATTTCGTGATGACGACGAAGTATGAAATAATTTAAAAATTACACAAATTTATTTAATGTTTTGTTGTCTAGTGTGTGGCTCACTAAGATATTTGTGTCCGTGTCTAATTTTTTCAAATGCTTGACTGACTGTTTAGTTTAATGCTTTTCATTTCTTTTCTTCCTAGTGTGGTCTGTATATATTTTATTTTATTTTATACTGGCTGCATTTTATTCTCAGTGGCTGGATGTCGGGTATAAAGTTCGGCGAACATTTATTGTTGTTGTTCATTTGATAAAAATGCTTATGATTCACTGGATTTTTTAAGAAATTATTTTAACTAATTTTTAATTCAAGATAAAATTTAGAAGAAAAAAGAAACTTCTTCAAAAGTCACTATGAAATTTTCTAAGAAATTGTGACATGTGTTTTAGATTAGACCCAATTTCTAACCAAGTGTCACTCAATTACAAAAAACTGGTGTGACTGTGTGATTTGTCAACTGTATGTATGAGAGAGGAAAAATAAGAAAATATTTGCAACAAAAAAAAAAAAAAAAAAAAAAAAAACGCCAACAAATCGCATTAAATCTTCTTAAGAATTTTGACAAACATTAAACACTTCTTTGCAAGAGTGAAATCGGAAAAATCTGAACAAATTTTGTATACTTATTTTTCGTTAAAAAATGCTTTCTAAAACCAGCTGGGAAATTTCGTATGTTTAACAAACAAGACTTGAATTAATCTGGAATTCTCGTAAAAGAGTTGGCAGTTTTCAGAAATCTCTATCGTGTAAATGCCTAATGCTTCTCTCAGCCTTTCTGTAATCCTATCAGTAGTTCAGGATACCAAGACAAAATATACTTGTATCGGTGTTTTTGAATTTTACAGTGAATACACCCCAAAGCTTTAACACCAAAACTTAATCAAAACTTTAACTAAGTCTGAAGGTTAATTACGTACTAATTCATGCACACAGAACAATTTTCATTTAAAGTCTGCGTAAGTAAACAAGGTTAATTTCAACTTTTTCGGCAATGATTTTCCTTCATATGTGAAAATTTTTCCTTTTGAAATAAGTTTATTTCATGTTAATTTAACATTCCCTAGCTGTTAAATCAAAATGAATGATTATGTTGAATCAAAGTTATTTCAAACTGGATTCTATAACAGTGTCCATTAGTTGTGTTCGAAACTGTTTAATTTGATAAACAAGTGTCTGGATCAAAACTTTTTTCATTAGTGTTTGCTGATTACGCCTTTTTGGGCAAATGTTTGACAAGTGTAACCGTACCTTAAGCAAAGCTTCAAAAAAATTTAGTACGCATCGTTTAACACCAGAGGCGCTGCAACACTGCATTATTGGAAAAAACGTACAAAAAGCAGAGTTGCAAAAAAAAAAAAAAAGAATGAAGCTTTCCTCTTTTGAAAATTATTTCTTTCTTGAACGGAATGCAGTTATCATAAGAATTCATTTCTACGTTGAAATTTACGAGCAGCAATGGACACTATGCAAAAGAAAACGTGTCTTTACATTTCCCAGCAAAAAATTACACATTACCATCAGAACTACTTGCCATATAATGACTTACTTTTCTGATTGCCAAATTTCATTACTCGCTTACAAATCTCATTACCTAAAATGTAAAAAAATTATGTACAAGTTGCTAAATGAAGAGAATGATTCTTTTAGATTAAATAGATTACGTGAACCAGTTTCCAAATAAAAAAGGTAAGTACTTCTCAAGAATCGATTATTTTAGT
Organism: Tachina grossa; assembly: GCA_949987645.1. Lineage (NCBI taxonomy): Eukaryota > Metazoa > Arthropoda > Insecta > Diptera > Tachinidae > Tachina > Tachina grossa. The sequence continues at coordinate 143,049,750 of OX465278.1, forward strand.
CTCACGCCTTGTTAAAATCATTAAGTTGGTAATCCAGTAAGGAACACCTTCCACCAAAAATGCTTAATTCCAAACTCGATTATCTTTTTTTAAATTTTTTGCTGGGTTTTTATTATTTCAGCGATCTCACTCTTCATTTTCTTAAGTTTTTATTTTTGTGGTGGTATATGAATAGTTTTTGTAACGCTGTCTGCTCTCAAGATTTGGAAATATCTTTATTTTTATTTGATTATACACTTTAGCACTTACAATTGTGTGTACGTTGTATATTATCAACGTAAGATTTTATAATTTATTTATTATATTATACATTTTTCAAGAATTTTATATCTTTTTTTTTTTGTATTTGCTTTATGCACAAACATAAGTTTCCTTATTTATATATATGTACATACATATATGTATGTACATATATGTATGTACATACATATATGTAATACGTATGCCACCTTCTATTTTTGTTTGTTAGCAACCAACGGCAGCAGGCAGCAGGCAGTGGGGTGAGCGAAGTCATGTCTAGGCCACTATTACTCTGCAAACAATGTTTTAATTACAATTTTATAACAGACAACATGCTATTTTGTTTTTATTTTTATTTCGTTTATGCATTAATGTTTAATTAATGAAAATTATGAAAAGAAGACAAGATTTTATTGTAATTTATACCAAAATGTTTAACAGTCAGATTCACTTTCTTGGAAAATTAGAATTTTTTTTTTTTTTATTTCGCATGTTGACTTAATGACAAGTTTGGTGGCGTAAAAGACCACAATTTGTAATGGAATACAGTTTTGAATAATATTCACACATTTTTACAATTTCCTAAGAAAATAAGAGGAAAACTAAAAAAGATATCTTAGCCAAGTGAAGCGAAAAAGAAAATTTTCAGATATCAAAAATCAGCTTAAAACATCATAATATGAAAAAAGTTCATAAAGAAAACTTAGATTTTTTTAATAAAAGTAAATTTTTTTCGATATCTTCAAAATATGCTCAAAATAAAGTACTCAAAAATTTTTGGAGCTTCAGTTCGAATTTTTGAACCTATAAAATTCCTTCAAAATCACTAATAATACTTCTAAATTTGATGAAACATATTAAAAGTATTGAATTTTGAATGTTCGAATTTTCGAACATAAGTTCGAATTTTCGAACATATGTAAAATTTAGCATATTTTTAATAATTGCTAAAATTAATTTATATAGTATGGTAAATTTGCAAATTTATATAATCGAAACAATATATATTACACATGTCATTCGAAATTTTCAAAGCTTATAAGAGCATTTGAAATCTCCTGCACTTAAGTCTTTACAGTCCATAAAACTTAAATTGTTTGCTAAATTTACTAAAATTTTAAATTTCGAATATTATTAGGTCGCATTCGAAAAAAAAATAATCATGTATAAATTGTCAAAATATTGCTAGATAACAAAAATGGCCGACTGTTAAATGTCTTCAAGCTTAAATTCGATTTTTTGAACATGCAATTTTTTTGTTTCAAATTGTAAATATTCGGTTGGAAGACTTACATACTTACCCTCATATTCATAAAATTTAAAACGAATTTGAAATGTATTTTATTTTAATTTTTTCATACAAAATTTTCCTAAAATGGATTTCAAATTCATTTTATTTTTTATAAATATGGGGGTTAGCATTTACCCATGTAAGTGCAAGTTCGAAAAACTCAATACACTCATATTTTTTTATTAACACATTCACTTTTTGTACTTACAGCTCAGCTTACAACACAATTTCCTTGTAAAAGTAAATTTTTGTAAGTGTTACCGATAATGAGTTTTCTATAAATTTATTAGTACTTCGTATAATAAAAGTAATATTTATTGCAGATTTCCTATGTATTTATAAATAACAAAAATTTAAAATTTTAAATCCCCCGATATATCCAGAACAGATGTTAACGGCTGGACCGATTTTCTTTAGACATAGCTAAGAACCTTATCGATCAAGTAGTCAACTTTCAAACATAAAAAAATAATTTAAAATCGGTTCAGCCGTTCGGTCAGTACATGGAATCGTACAGACACACAGATACACAGACACACAGTACAAACTTATAACACCCCTTTTTTGGTCGGGGATTAAAAATGATATATAAAAAAGAACAAAACTATACAACAAGGCATTTTAAATCGTATTCTTATAAATAAATTTCATACATTTTGACTAAAAAGTATTTTTATGATATAGGGAATACGGCAATACTGGGCTCATATATTTTTAAAGTAAACCTATTTTTTGATTCAAAAGCAAATTTAATTTTATAGGACGTATATGTACGTTTCGAGAACGTTTTTAAATTGAACTGACAACTGACTGTGTAAATTCTCAAGTAACTTGCAAGACTTTCGAAATGTTCGTTGATAATACGTATACACTACTTGCAAGTAATTACTTACATGTGTAAATGCACGGTTAGCAAAGTTAAACATTTCGAAAAAAAAAGTTTAACAGTTTTTAGAATGTGCTCTCAAATGTTGAAGAAAAATGTTTAAAAAATAAATAATAAACAAACAATTTAAACAAATTAGTTTAAAAACAGTTTTCAAAAGCTGATTTCGAATTTCTGTATGTGTGCTAAAAAAAATCGAGATTTCCATATGGGAGATTAATTAAACAGCTTCAGTCAGGTTTGTGACAAACCTGAACATTACTAAAGTTTTAATGCTTTTTGTCACTTAGTCATTAATTATAATTAAGCAGATATGTACGAGTATTTAAATTGATAATTTTATATGACGTTCATTTTGTTAAGACTAACGTAAACAAATACTACTTACTTTTTATTAACAAAGCTCGTACTATAATTAAATAAAAATCCAGATGGCGTTACTAAAAAATTACATATTTATATTACAAAAGAAATTTTAATTAATACAAATAAGAACACAACAGGTGTTGCAAAATTTCCGCTGATTTATATTATAAATTTTAAATAATATTAAGAATTAATATATAAAACAGTTTTTCAAAGTAAGAATTAAATACTTGTGCAGATATAAAGAGATTGTTAAGTGCTTGAGATGGAAAAAAAATCTATCTACCCCTGATACTTGATTAACGGCAAAAACAATTATTACAAGCTTTTTTTATGCATAATATTTATTAACTCTTCTATTTAGTTTTTAGAACTTAATATTTAATTAATCACATAAGCAGATTTCAAGAAAAAATTAAACTTTTACCTTCGATGCGTAGAATTTGCTCTTGAATTTTCGCATTTGTATTCGAATTAATTTTCAAGCCTTCAAATTAAAATTGAATTAAAATTTAGAATTTGAGTTTGAATTTAATTTCGGATTTGAATTCATATTTTATTTTAAAATTGAGTTTGAATTTATTTTTGAATTTGATTTCAATTATGAACTTTAATTATTTATAAATTGTGAATTTGGTATGGGCAAGAAAGAGATTTTGAATTTTAATTTAATTTGGATTTTGAAGCCGAACTTGAAATCGAATTTTAAGTCGAATTAAATTTCGAATTTTGAGTCGAATTTAATTTTGAATTTTAAGTCGAATTAAATTTCGAATTTTAAATCGAATTTTAAGTGGAATGTAATTTTAAAATTTAAGTCAAATTTAATTTTGAATTTTAAGTCGAATTTAATTTCGAATTTTAAGTCGAATTTAATTTCGAATTTTAAGTCGAATTTAATTTCGAATTTTAAGTCGAATTTAATTTCGAATTTTAAGTCGAATTTAATTTCGAATTTTAAGTCGAATTTAATTTCGAATTTTAAGTCGAATTTAATTTCGAATTTTAAGTCGAATTTAATTTCGAATGTGAAGTCAAATTTAATTTCGAATGTGAAGTCGGATTTAATTTCGAATGTGAAGTCGGATTTAATTTCGAATGTGAAGTCGGATTTAATTTCGAATGTGAAGTCGGATTTAATTTCGGATTTTAGTTCGAATTTAATTTTGGATTTTAGTTCGTATTTAATTTCTAGTATTAAGTCGAATTTAATTTCGAATTTTAAGTAGAATTTAATTTAGAACGTAAAGTAGAATTTAATTTCGAACGTGAAATAGATTTAATTTCGAATGTGAAATCGAATTTAATTTCGAATGCGAAGTCGAATTTAATTTCGAATGTGAAGTCATATTTAATTTCAAATTTTAAGTCGAATTTAATTTAAAATTTCAAGTAAAATTTAATTTTTAATTTGAATTCAAATTAATTTTGAATTATAAATTAGTCTTTGATCTAAATTTCAGTTTTATTTCAAATTAGTGTTCAAATTTGATTTTGAGTTTAATTTCGAATTTTTGAGTTTCATTAAAAATTTGTTAATTTAATTTAAAATTTTCCAACTGAATTTCTAATATCTGCAATTTTGAATTGATTTAATTTGTTACAAAATTGTAGAAAGTTTTAACAACTTTCGCAAAAAGTTATTCTTTTTAGCTTCCATTCTGACCGTTTACCTAGTGCTCACTTTAATTATTTCAGAGTACACGTTATATTAAATAATCTTTGTATGAAATATATTTTAAAAATGGAACAGTCTATTTACTAATGGCGGCTATTGGAAACAAGTTTTATCTACGTTTATTGGACATAAATTGAAATTACGAATAATAATAAATTGTAATTATGTAAAATCTCCACTGAATGGATTTAATTTAAATATTAATTATAAAACTGCATAAATTTATTAACAGAGTAGAAAACAAATTTCTTTTTGATAAATAATAAATTAAACTGAAATTAAATAATAAAATGTCTATTGATTTAAATTTAATTATAAAGAAATGAATTGCAGCAAGAAAATTAATTTTAAAAAATAACATAGCACAAGAGCTTGACTTTGAGACAGATGGCGGTTATCGTAACACAAAAAGCAAAAAAAAAATATATATAAAACAAATTAAATTGTTAATGGAATAAACGTTAAATATAACAAAATGTAAAAACTTGTTGACAAACATGTTCTAGAAATTATAAAAGTTATTCAAGTATTTAAGCACTACATAAGATATTAAAAATAAATAAAATAAAAATTAAAAATATTGCTCTGAGGCTGGCGATGGTCTCTCTACTAATAGCTAGTAGATTTATGCCTGATAATAGCTTTTAAATCAACTTTATAATAAAGAAAAATTAAAAAATCTTGCAGATTACAATATACAAATTATTGAGACTTCAACAAGATCATGGAACAGATATATTCGGACAAAAAAAAACGATAATCAAGCTTTCTAATAAATGAATCAGTGAGATGAGAAGACATATAGAAAGTTTGACTGTGTCACAGCACACTTTTCTTATAGAAAATTTGACTGTGCTGTTTTAAGCAGCGTTCGTTATAACCGAAATCCACTGTATTAAGTAGACTTAGCATTCTTTTTTTTTTGCTATTTAACGCTTGAATTAAAAATTTCGAACTTAAATTCGAAATTTCGAGCACACGAAATTTCCTCCAAACTTCTAATAATAAATAATACTTCTAATTTGAGTCAAATTTATTTGAAAAATACTAACAGCCTTATTTATAAAACTTAAAAAGTCTTTATAAAGATTTTTTAAAACAAATTTTCATACCAAATTTTTCTTAAAAAGTCTTTATAAAGCCTTTTTAAGTTTTATAAATAAGGCCATAAATTTTTAACAAAAAAAAAATAAATTATTTTGAAATTTTCGAATTTCTAATATTTGCCAACACAAACGTTTACTGGTAAGGCAAAATTTATAAATATCTAAAAAATTTCGATGAAACCATTTCTTCGAAAATGTGCTTTAAAATTTACAAATTTTGAAAATTAAAATTTTCTATTTGCAGGAAGCTTATGACAGATTTTTTCTCTCTTTTAATTTGAGCAAACTTCGAATACACAGAAAAAAAATTTCTTACAATAAATTCACTGAAAAAAAACATTAAAATTTTATTGAGTCAATTAAAATTTTAATTAAATAAAATTTTTAAACAAAAGTTTAATCGAGTCAATTACATTGATGTTAATTGATGTTTGCTTTTTTCAATTAAGCGTGTTTATTGCAGGAAATTTTTTTTCTGTGTAGCATTTGAAGATATATGTTAATATATAAATTGTCAAAATATCTTCACAATATTACTAATTACGACAAACAATAAAATTTTGCAGCTTCTAAAAACCTTTAATTAAGCCCAATTTCGAATTTTCGAACATGAGGTGGTTTTATAATTACATATTAATATTTGTCTCAGACGTTTGGCAAAATAAACTCAACTTAAACGGTTGAAATTTCCAATTCTGTTCTGCTCCAGAAGACTCTCAACTTGCATTCATGTGCAAAAAGATATGCAGGACTTTCGTAGAAATATTCTCTCTCATTTTAGTTGACCTATTTGGACTTCAACTAAGACACTTTTTTTTTTAGATTAAAGAAAAACTGTTGTGTTGAAGTGTTCTTTAATTTATTAAAAAAGGCATCGCAGTCGAAGTCGTATAAGGCGGATTACTTAGCCTGCTACGTCTTTTTTTCTCTGTTTGTCCTTGGAATTTTCTTTAATACCAAACATCAAGGAAGGCAATCTGATACGACACCCAAGTAAACCGAGTACCCTTAACCATTCGTTTCTTCTATTAAACAAATCTCCTTCTTACATAATTTTGTTCTTTATGCTAGAACGATAAATTTTTTTTAAAGAAACTCATAACTGCTGCTATTAGCGCCTGTTCCACGATGTCGACAGCGTTCGACTTGCCGCACACTTACGAGTACATTCAAAACAAATTTTAAGGCCAAACACACGATGTCGACAGCGTTCGACTTTACGCACATTCACATTCAAAACAAGTATTAAAATGATTAGTGATTTTTTATGGGAATTGTTAAAATTTAAGTTTAAAATTTTTTAAACGCACTAATAATACCAAATTTATATTTTACTTATTAAGTAAAATATTTTTTTTTTTTTTTAATTAAAAATACATTGAAATTGATTATTGAGGGGTTTAGCTGGATCCTATACGCATTTCACTGTTTTAAACTTAAATTTTAACAATTCCCATAAAAAATCACTAATTATTAAATTGACTGCACCCCAGGTCAAAAAATACTTGTGTGGCAACACTAATTCTTAAATAGCTGTTGTTGTTATTTACATTTATTTTCTTTTTACATACTTTTACAACTATTTACAATTTGAAGCTGAAAAAAAGTCAGCCAATGTATTAATGGTAAAGTAAGAAAATAAAAAACATGTTGATTATTGAGTTCTTGTTTCAACTTTGTTATTTGTTTTAAGCTTCTCATTTCAGTGAAATGCGCATAGGATCCAGCTAAACCCCTCAATAATCAATTTCAATGTATGTATTTTTAATTAAAAAAAAAAATATTTTACTTAATAAGTAAAATATAAATTTGGGATTATTAGTGAGTTTAAAAAATTTTAAACTTAAGTATCAAAATGTTTTTGTTGTTACCAATGTAACTGCGCGACAAGTCGAACGTTGTCGACATCGTGGGACAGGCCCTTAATATTACAAGACCAATCAGTTTCTTAGAAGTGTATAACGACAATTTCTTTGCAATTACATAAATAATATCGTTCCATGTAATACGAGTACTACAATAATAAACTTTAAATTTTCCAACTCAACTTTAGAACAAGTCTCGTTGGTCATTGTGGTTTTATTTCTTAATTTAGTTTTTTTTTTTTTTTTTTTTTTTTGGTATTCAACAACTTTCAAAAAGTTATTTCTTTATGTATTTTGTTTTCGTTTCCATACATTATTTGAATACAAAATGCACTTGTCGTCACATTGGCACATCCATTGCAAGTTCGAACAGACGCAATTAATGCATTTCCAAACGCAACCGTAAACCAGGTATGGAAAAACAAGTTTAACATAGTTAACATGGTCATTTGTAGTTATTGTTACTTCCAACCGTGGCTTTAAGTTTAAAGACAAGGTCTTCTTGAGCCACTTTTGTTTGCTAAAGAAAAATGGTCACAAAAATTCGAAATATGTTGCAGGCATTTTTTAATCGTCATGAGGTTAGTGTAGACCGTTGAAATATTTTTGTTGATAAAGCGCAAACATACACTCTTGCATGATAATGCATTTTAATTTAATTTTAATTTGTAACGTTCTGTTCTGGCTTGATAACAAAATTTCATTAAAATTTCTGTGCAACTATGATGGAAAAAAAATAGAGATTATGCTTCAGTTTAATTAGATAATACGATTATAATATAATTCGATGTAATGACATTTTGTAAAGAAATTAGTGACTCCTTCCTTGTCCACGGTAATAAGGATGGAAAAAAACAGGACTTCGACTAAGAATCGATCGACGATTGAAGTACTTTTCTTTAACTATCGCAAAGGTGCTAATAAAGTTGTATTTAAGTTAATTTTTTTCAATACGAGTACAGACAATATTCACTGATTGAAATAGCACGACCAAAAGAAATGTTTAAAATTCGGGGTAAAGGCCTGTACCAACCCATCTCTGAATTTGTAATGCTCGACCGACTTCTCTGCAGATTAATTCCAGTTACTTCTCCCTTTATTCTGGTTCTAAAGATTAGATTTAGCCCAGTTGGGTCTAAACCGCGTATTTATGATCTTTTTTAGTCTAGTCATTGCACAATGGCATGAAATAGAAAAATTGTATATTAAAAATTAAATTAATTTGAAAAGCAGGCGAAGTAGCTCCCACAACCCCGAGCATCGCACCCATGATGGTAATAAACCACACTTTCTGGTGATTAGTTTTTATTCTCAATCAACTGTGAGGCGCACAGTGGGGACAAATGCCGTTTTTTCATGGATCGATTCATATCTCCACAACTAAAATAGTGAGGGTTACTAAATTTCATATGGGTAGCTCTCTTAGAACAAACTACATGTTCCAAACAAATCTTGAGAGCATATGAGGGTGGTGAAAACACCTTCATAACTAAAATAGTGAGGCACACTAAATTTGCTGTGGATAACTCTGACAAACCACATGTTCCACCAAAATCTGGAGGGGGAGAGTTGGTAACCCCCATGCAAAGTAATAATTATTTTTCCTATATCTTCAGAACTAAAATAGTGCGGCACACTAAATTGGCTGTGGACAACTCTTAGGACAAACCACCAAAATCTTGAGGGGTATAGGAGGGGGAGACGGTTACTCACCATGCAAAATAATTATTCACGATTTTTTTTTTTTTTTCATATAAGAAATACCGAAGCAGGGACGAAATGTATATAAACGGGGCTTTACCAAAAAAATTAAGCAAAACTTCATGATTTTTTATTCACGTAGGCTCCTGATGAATTGCCTGCCATTGAATGACTTCGGATACGAATTGACCAAAAATTGCTTTTTTCAGGAGCCTAAGAAAGTCATACATGTTATTTTTTTAAATTGCTACTGTGTATAAATACAACGACGAATGAGTTGTTAGCAAATGCGAATGGTTTCATTCTGTACTCTGATTTGTACATATGTATCTAGTGAAAGCACATAAAACAATGAAAAAAACAACAGCTTTAAAAGTGTTAGCAACAGTCGTTAATAGAGCTGTGTAGCTCATGAACGAACGGGTTAAATTGAACGAATCACTTAATTGAACGAACTGATCCGGTGATTTTACTGAATGCTTTTGGATCAGTAGCGTACCGCTCGATGTTTTCCTTCATTCAGTTTGTGTTTCAAGTCTTTTATGTCAAATTTGCTTTCGTTCATGTTTGCTATTTATGTTATGTCTTTTTGTTTGAGTTGAGTTTTTGTGTTTTAAAAGGTTTAGGTACGTGTATACTAAATTCTATTTAACATCGCTGTGGCACTGCCATCATTCTTTTTATAATTTGATTTAACAGTCTTTTCACAAGAAGTGTTTTTACTAGTGTTTCTATAAAGTGTTTTTACAAAGTAAAGATGTTAGACCTTAACTGTATATATGTTTATACATACATTTAATTACCGTAATCTAAACTGAATTTGTAGTGCTTGAGATACTTTTTTTGTTTCCGGTAAAATATTTTTGAGGATAAAATTTTAACTTAAACTTTGAGAAGTAACATCCAAACATTGGTGCGCTTTTGATATATAAATAACGATAAAAAGTACCTTTCTTAATCTTAATATTAAACTAAATATTACGCCAAAATATAATGAACAAGAAATTATTTATAAAATGAATTTAAATATACTTTTTTTTAATAAATTCTTCAATTCATTCATTCGCATTATTTAAATACTCGTATATACAACCGATTTTAGTATTCTTAGGGCGGGTTTCCATATGTGTGCCATGTGCCACACAAGCGTAAAAAAAGCGCAACCACTAATTACTAATGAAAAACTTTTAGATTCAGACGTTTTTATTTAGTTAAATAGTTTCATACATAACTAATAGACAATTTCATAGAATCCAGCATGATTGCAAACTGTTCAAATTAACAAATACATGTCTGAATCAAACAGTTTTTCATTAGTAATTACTTGGTTATGCTTTTTTGGGCAAATGACAGACAAGAAATGCCAGATGTAAACTCAGCCTTACAAAATAGCATTGTTTCATACTGTCGTTCAAAAGTGAACGATTGAACGAACGGGTCAATTTTTTGCTAATTGAACGAAAATGACCGGTCACTGAAAAGAGACGATTTGGCACAGCTCTAGTCGTTAAGCGCTTCTTATTGGTAAACTCATCGTGTGAGGCTATTAATAATTCGTACATAAACTTTTGAGGCGCACTGAAGCTCAGCATAAACTTTTCCAAAGTAACGCTAATACGTTCAACCTTTAAAATCAAACTAAAACCTCTACTTAATTGAGCACAATTTATAAATTTTTCCCCACTTAAACTGAGAAAATCCATTTATTTTAGCGCATTTCCAATATAAATATTAAAAAGCGTTTAAAAACATTCGGCATAAATAAGTTAAGTTATTAAAAAAAAAAAGAATGCAACATCGTAAGAGTAAAAAATTATTTGCGATTCCGTTAAAATTTGTAAAATTTTCATATTTCTATCGCACTTTCCTTTCTCTTTTGTCCCACTGTGCGTGCATAGAGATTTCGAACAAAATCAAATTTCCATAATAAATTTATGAAGTGTTAATATATATTTTTAATAGAAAATGATTACGCAAGATTGTACAGTGTGTTCCATATACGAATGTTTATGATACGAGCTTTTTTTAATGACTTTCGAACATTTTCTATATTAGTGAAGTTGCTTTTTTATTTTTTTAATTCTAACTGATAGCCTTTGGCAACCTTTTTCTAATCTTTTGGTGTTTGTTGCTTGCTGCTGTCTAACAAGTGGAATAATCATCGCGTTTTTTTTAATTCCTTCAATATTATTCTCATTTTTAATGGTTATTTTAAAAGTATATTGAGAACAAAAATATGTAAAAAAAAGGAAAAATACTGTTAATTTGAAATAAAAATGTACTTGAAGCTGATAAGAGGAGCTGGAAAATAATGAGCATAAAAAAATTGTGAAACTAAAAAAAGATGATGACTGCAGAAAGAAGAAATCATTAAATAGGAATATTAAATGATAATGTTGAACTTTGACAGCCTTTTTTTTTTTTTTTTTTTTTTTTTTGAAAGCAAGACATTTTGATGTCTTTTGGTATAAAGTTGAAAAAACAAATATATGAATATTTATAATAACTTAGAGATAACAGAACATGGAATTAATTTAGGTTTTGAGTTTTCTTAATGTGCCAGTTAATTTCGGATTTTAGTATCACCAAGAGACAAAATTAAGAATTATTTATGTATTAAAATATATTGAATTTTTTTTGGAAAATTGTCTGGTAGTGAATAATATACGATAATGAAAATAAAAGTTGACAACAATTCGTATTATAAAATATTATAAAAATATGCTTGTGCTTATACCTAATTTACACTATGCAAGTGATTAGTTAGTGGTAGAGAGAGAGAGACGAGAGGAACAGAAACGTTTCCTTAGCAATAAGACTTGCATGGTGTAAACTAGGACTTATGAGCGATACCATAGAGAGTTCTCAAGAGCTTTTAGCAGTAAGACTTCGTAGGACTTTTTTTAGTTAGAGAAACTCCTTATCTTGGGGTCCCGCTTACTTGGGCCCAATACGATCATCCCTTTGTGCTACCTGTAAGTTGAAAGCAGTAGAAGATAGGGAATAAAGGGGAAGATATAGATGAAAATTTTCTTTAGGATAAGAGAGAATAAAAGGGAAGAGAAGTGGTTGGGGAAAGGGTCTTGTGTATACACATGCCATAGACCATTAACGACCATACCACCAGCTGCTCCTAATGTATAGACTAGGATTCTGAGTCCTATTTCCGATAATTCGGACAGGCTACTGAAGGATATTCTGCCAAGGAAGCGCAAACGGAGATCCTCCAAAGCGTGGCACAAGCAGAGGAGATGATAAATGCTTTCCACTTCTTCTTCATCATTGCAACTGTAGCGTGGGATCCGAAAATGCAGGCATAACACCTGGGGGTCGATTCTGGTTCTGTGATAATGTGAAATGAAAACTTTTTTCATCTTATCATAGTGTTTCTGATTCTAGTTCAGTGAAAAAATAAAAACCAAATTGAAATGATTTCATATGAAAAAAACAATCGGAATGAAACAAAGCGTTTTCACAGTTACACATCATTACTGATTCTCGTTTTATGAAAAAGTGTAAACAAGTGTCAAAACCTTTTCATATGAAAAGTTTTTTTGCACAAACAATTCATTAGTGAAAAAGCATGGAAACCCATGAAAAACGCATACAAATACTACTTCTACACTTTTAAAATATTTAGTTCACTTATCCTCATCCGTAATTTCGTCTGATAGGTCCATTAAAATATTTTATCCAGACATTTTCTATTTTTATTCATGTTCATATTTGCATAATTTGGCAATTGATCAGAAGCCGAGGGAGGCATAAGTTCAGTTATTATCGGCGGCAAAAAAATAATTTGGCGACGAGTGGAAGTTAACTTGAAATGTTATTTATAATAGTTTTTATTATGAAATTTTATAGTAATTAATATATCAAAATGCCATACCACACAAAAATTAATATGTTTTCTTGAAAAAAGTTTCAAACTCCAATTGCGAAAGAAAATATGTAGCTTTCTAGTACTGAAAAGAGAAATCAATGTAACATTTAAGAAATTTATTATTCGGTGTAGAAAAATAAAATAGATTCAAATCGAATATAAATTATTTGCTGGGTTTTTTGTATTAGTCTCAAAGCCTACTACGCTTATTTTTCTTTTGTGATTTTCAAAAATATTATTATTTGTGAATTCTCAAATAGTTCTTGAAAGTCTGTGCATAAGATAAGAGGTTTGTGACTATTCAAAATGTGTGGTTGAAGTCTACTGATGATTTGTTACAGCAACAATGAAATATATAGACAACGCTGAACCACCAGCAAATAAATTTCAAATTAAAAGAAATCAATGTAACAATTCCAAAGTTTTTAAAAACAGTTTTTATTTGTGAAGCACTATGAGGAACTTTGTAGAACAATATGTCAATTTCTACATGAAAAATATGTGTATTTACATAAATGTGTACATATGTACGTATGCTAATTTGTGGGTGTTGGTACATTCATATGTATATACATAGGTATGTTTAAATCTTCGTATGCACATTCTTAAAAAAATAGGTAAAAAAACGCATTTTGTTTAGCTTGTTTATCCTTTTTTTGAAATCCTGGTTTATGCTGGTATTTTACACTTTCCTCTACCTGCCAGAAACATGTACACTAGAATAAAGTACATAACATATATATGTATGCATGTTCATGAGTATGCATGAAAAAAAAGCAAAGCAACTGTGTTGTTTGAACTTAACTTTTCCTCATGTATTTAAATTACGTATGTATGTACATTGTACATATGTGTATAGTTGCAAAAACAATTACTATTTCTTATTATTTATATATTTGTTTTTTAATAAATAAATCAGACTCAAAACATAAGCCAGATTATATACTTCAATCATAAATATAAGCAGCGGCAGCGGCTCAAGCAATAACAAAAAATTACATGCGGCTTAGCGCGGCATCATAACTGCGAAACTTAGATCTCTGCTTTTGACAATTAAAGTTAAATAACATGAATACAAACTTTTCACAGCTACACTGGAATGAAACATTTTTTCATTACTTGAACCAGAATCGCAATCTGTGAAACTGTGAAAAGACGGTGTGAAAAGTTGCTATGAAAACGAAAATGAAACGTTTTTTTTTCACTTCACATTATCACAGAACCAGAATCGACCCCCTGCTGTTTTCAAATATGTCGTAGTTCATGGTCCTTCGGGTAAAGTTCTGGGGAGCTTTCAGCAGTAAAGTTTCGTAGGACATCCTAACACAGATATAAGATTATGTTACTATATTTTAGCCAAGGAAACTTCTAATAGAGGAGACGCAGTATGCTGCAAAGTGTGCGGAAAGTTTCCAATGCAGGCATAACACATGTTGTCTCGAAGTGTGCCGTAGTTCATGGTCCTTTGAGACACACATTCTTCCATTCTAAGCTCACAAAATGGATGTTAAAGCCATTTGAAGGAACCCAATGGCACCGATACAATTTGAAGGGGGACAGGAGAATAGCCTGTCTTTCCACTAGCAATCTTCAGCCTCTGCAATATATATAAATTACCACAGTATATGGTCCTACGAACCATATTCTCCGTTATTAAACCATAAAAAAAATGTATGTCACACTTTCAGATAACTGAATTTTTGTAAGTGCTGGATAACTTACAAGAGGTATTCAGATGAAGAAAACAAAGCAATGTTGCAACACAATCCGTGTTAGTACGAGTATATATATGGTCGCAGAAGTTTCAAATCACTAACAGTTTAGCTATTGCGACAATTCTGTCGTAGTGTGTGTTTAGAAAATTTTTTTGTCATTTGCTCAAGTTATTTTAGAATTTTTTTTTTTTCATTCCAGTAATTAAATGCTGCAGTTATTTTATCAGCTAGTAAACACAGTTTTACAAAAGTCCATACGGGTCGTGAAGGGCACAGTCTAAAACCATTGATAACCTTGCTCTTGTCTGCGGAGAATTCGAGAAGAGCCATACACAAAGTGTTCTTTCTGTTAGGCCATTTCCAGAGCAAATTTGGAGGAGTAACAGAATAAAATATGCACAGAGGCTAAATACATCTATTTGGGTTCCGTTCAAATGTAAACCTTCGATTGACTTCTTCAATGGAGATTCCTGCAATGTTTCTAAACGTTGCTGGTGCGAACCAATTTTGTTGGAGCTCACCTAACACTTTTAATGAGGGCTGTTGTCTCAAGCGATCCACGTTTGCATACTCAGAGTTAGTTGTAGGTATGTAAGGCGAGTGCTTAAGGAGTATAGAATTTTGTATAAATAAGGTTTATGGCATATGGTTATTTTGGCTAAATCAGACGAAGTACTTGTATAATTTTGTATAATTTTTGTAGTAATGTAGGACTTATTTCAGTCCTCGCAAGATCTTGCAGTCAAATTTACGGCTTCAATATGAGAAATTATTCCTTCGCAGAGTATTTCTTTTAATAAACCAATTGCAGCACGCGCTGCGTGGCATATTGCCCCCGAATGACTCGAAGGACCATGAACACAACTTCTTCATATTAAGTTCATTCAGCTGTGAGACAAACGAAAGTCAGTGATCATGACCCTGTAACGGTCACCATTAGCTGTCATGGTGTGGCTGCCAAGCTTTTTAAAGCAATACAAAGTAATGGTTTGAAGGGACACGCATCCAGCCTATCAAACAAAAAAATTTTCAATATGCAAAGATGTTTCGGGAATGGAATGAAAGCTCTCTGCACTCCAAATGCGGCTTGTTGTCTGGCTTGTTGACAAATCCTTTTAACCAGGTAAACAGAATTTGTTGTGAAATTCGGGGCAAGCAGTAATTTCGTTTCGGACTCATTCACCAAATGCACGGTGGCTTACATCTCACAAAATTGGCAAAAAAAACTAAACAGAGGAAAACTAACATTTGTCAAAATGAACCACTTGTCAAACAGTATTGCCAGCTTTAAATTTCATGCCTCTCTCAAATATATTGTATTTCATAACAATATTGGTTAGACGTCTTTAGTTATTTGTTAGCTCTCATGGACTTAATTCCAATGGCGAACGCTCCCGTTGTAAGATCAAAAATGTTAAAGTTTTAATTTTTTGAAATATCAGCTATCACCTAAAGTTTCACAACAGAGTTACCAAGGCTTCGCAAGCGGCCATTCTTCGTGCCAAGAAAATTCAACAGACATAACTGTGCAACGAAATCCCCTCCCCAATTACATTGTAGTTAAACATTGTCATTCAATCCACGAAAACGTAACTAAACACCACAAATTCTAACATCATGCTGTCTTGGTTACATGATTCTTTTTCATCGTTAGAGAGTACACACACACACACACACGCACATATGCACAAATAATTTTAACTATGTATGTTGCCTTTGTTTGCACAGATTTTCAAACAAAACCACCCAAACGAATAGGAACCCAATCAAGCTTAAGAATTGAACTCTAACGTAAAAGTAATTCAGCCAACTTGAAATAAAACCAATAACTATATGGGAGTGCAAACATCGACATCGACACACTTATGCTGGGAACACAATTGGGACGAACGACGAATTCGTCGATAAGAATTCGTTGTGTGAAGCACAATAACGACGAATTTACTCAGCGAATTCAGCTCTTATAATTGATAAAGTTGGTTATTGTCAGTGTGACCATATTAGCTAATTTTGGGCTAAATTTAGCTTATTTCTTTTGGATTTAGCTTTAAAATTTTCAATAAGAACTTAGCTTATTTTTTTTAGCTTTTTTAAAAACGGATTTAGCTTTTTTAGCATTTTTTAATTAAAATTGCGTATTCTCCAAGAATATATTAAAGACATACGTAATTTAGCTTAATTTTATTTTAAATTCTGGTCACACTGGTTATTGTGTACGTAAAGAGATTGGGAGAGAATATTGTTTTTTCGTCGTTCGTCGGCGTACAAAATAGATATAAATCTATCTCAGAGTTCGTCACGCACGACGAATTTCGTTCTGCGGCGGTGTTGTGTTCAGGGTTGTCAGATTTTTTCCAACCTATTTCGCCAAATTAATTTTAAAAATCGCCAAAATTCGCCAAAAATCAGTTTTATGCAGTTTTTCTTAGTAAATATTTGATAATAAATTTGTTTTTATATAACACTTTTTTAACACACGACTAAAAAAAGGGGTGTTATAAGTTTGTAGTGTGTGTGTCTGTGTGTCTGTGTATCTGTGTGTCTGTGTATCTGTGTGTCTGTCTGTGTCCACGTGCAGGCCAAACGTCTGGACCGATTTTAATTTAGTTTTTTCTGTTTGAGAGATGACTTGATCGAGAGGGTTCTTAGCTATGTTTGAAGAATATCGGTCCAGCCGTTTAGAAGATATAACATCTTTTCTGAAAAAAGTCGGGAGTTTTTAAAATTTTTAATTTTTGTTATTAATATAAATTTTTATAAAATAATCGTATCAAAATTTATCAGAAAATCGCCAAAATTGGAAATAAAATTGCCAAAATTATTTTTTGTAAATTTTTGTCATCCAAATTCCAAAATGTAAGAAAAATCATTAAAATCAAATTGTTTTAACTTCTTGCAGACGAGTTTTGGTAGGATTTACTTTTGAAACTACTCCTTCAACAAACTAATTTTCTTGAATTATACAAATTTTGGTGTTAAACTTTGTTAAAAAATCGCCAACAAGTTTATTTATCGCCAGTAAAATCGCCAACAAATTTATTTATCGCCAGAAAAATCGCCATGTCGCCAAACCAAAAATCTGGACGCCAAACAATTTGAAAAATCGCCACGTTTGGCGAGAAATCGCCATATCTGACAGCCCTGGTTGTGTTCATTTTCATATGAATAAATGTGTTTTATTTTTTATGATGAAAGTTCGCACCAAAAAATTCGTCGTTCGTCTCAGTTGTGTTTCTAGTATTACACATATTTTCTGGTTATTTTCTGTTGGTTTGTTTGTTTGTTCTTCTTTTTTTGTCTTCTGATTATGTGGTATAATGAGATGAGAATGTTGAACACTCACTCACAATCGGCCGATATGGTGTGGAGACTCCCGTTTTTAGCCGGCTTGAATGTTGACAAACTCATTTAGCAAATGAAAACAAATCCATAAATGAAGTTTTCAACAACAAGAATTTCAACTTCCTAAGAAGCACATAAAGAAGAAAATGTTTATAATAAATTGTTAACACAATAATAACAACAAGAAAAACTCTTGTTGTACCAAAAAAAAAAAAAAAAAAAAATGCAAGCTTATTACAAGAATTAACAATTGTCGTCAACATTAAGAAGAACTAGGAAGCCATCCAGGTAGCAGACATGATGGAAACGTTTACAATGTTTTACATTGTTTGCTTTTTTTAACGTTCTTCGCAAGTGTGTAAGTACAGTGCGAGAATAGTCGTGTTAAAAATTATAAAATACTAGCTAAGCCCGGTGTGCTTCGCTACCCCCATCGTGTTATCGAATGATGTAAATATTTTGTAAATAAACCGAAAACTCGGATTTTTTAATGCAACATTTCGAAAGTGTTAAAATTTTGATATTGGATCTATATTAACATAGGTTTTTTGTAAATATCTTCGGAACTACATAACCGATTTAAGAGTTTGATATCTTGTTTTGAAAAACATGACAACAGCTTTCAAAAAAAATAAATAAATAAAATAAAAAAACCAAAAAAAAAATTAATATATACATATGGCATTGGTGGTGCAATAGGAATAATTGATTTTGCCACGCCCCTCCGCCCCCATACCGAAAATCAAAAATCAGACTTCACAGTGTCACCCGCCTGAATATTCTGAAGATTCCCTGAAAATTTCATCAAAATCGGCCCAGCCGGTTTGGAGTCCATACGTTACATACATACATACATACATATATACATACATACATACATACATACACACATCCTCTTTTATATATATAGATGGCAACAAAAGCGAGAGAGAGAGAGAGAGAGAGAGAGAGGGAGACGAACCTAAAATTTAGTCTAAGAATTGGCACTTGTTTCAAACGTATTCTTTAAACGATAATGTTAAGCCAGGGTATTCCCAACGAAAATACTGTACGAGAATAGTGTTGTAAAAGTATTGAATATTTGAGTACTGAGTACTCAATACCGGGAGTTTTTCCCGGTACTCAATACCCAAAAGTAACTACTCAATACTTTCAGGGTTGCATTTTGTAGTATTCAAGCGAAAGTCTTCCTTTGAAATACATCAGAATTATACAACTCTGTGAGCTTGATACAAATAAATATGACTCTAAACCGCATGGAGTTAGTGTAACAAATAGCCACAAAAACAAAGTACTACAAAATGCATTATTGAACTACTTCAGTCATTAACAAATCGCACATTCAGTTCAATAGTGACATAACTCAAAAAATTCGTTTTTTTGAGTTAATAATGCAGAATAATAATTCATTTCGTATTTTATCTTGCATACAAATTTCACATAAATAGCTGAGAGAAGAATATTTGTTCATGCCTTCATTGAGTTGTATGTAAATTGAAAACTTTAAACGTGTTTTCTGCAAAACTAGTTTTTTTAAGTTATGACACTTTTGAACTGGATAAGCGAAATACTATTGGACAGAAAAAGTTAATGCACTAGAAGTGTTAAGAGTACGTTAAGAAATTTTTATGTACAAAAACTAATCTTCAAACTTATTTATTTTCATTTGTTATAAATTAATTTAAATACACTTGTATTTAATCTTTGTTTTTCCATATTGCATTATCAATAAAATAGTAGCCCAATTCACAATCTTGTGCAAATGGTGTTGCATCGTTGCATGTGCAAAATTGTGTGGTATATTCTACATTCTTAGTGGTGAGTATCGATATACTATACCATTTTGCAACTGCAACGATGCAAGGCCATTTGCACAAGATTGTGAATTGGGCTAGTATAAATAATAATTTTTAACTTCCCATATACATATATATATAAAGTATTGAGTAGTATCGAGTACCCAAATTGAAAAAGTATCAAGTAGTACTGAGTATTCAAAAGTAGCCGCTTTTTACAACACTATACGAGAAACCGTAGGTTAGGCTAGTTTGATAGGATAGCGCCTAGGCACCTACAGTCGGATATCACTAGCCCTTTTGTGAGCCCATCATCATCTTAATTCCTCGTGAAATCTACTACTTAATTAGCTTAATTATGCAAGGCATTGTGGATGAAAATTTTGTTTCTATACGGGATTAAATCCCAGCAAGAAATTTTCGACACTTAGAAGCATTAAAAGCATACAAAAATCAAGCATTTTAAAAGCGAAATTGCAAGTGATTTCGTTTCGTTTTTTACCTTACAAAAATATTTCCGGCAAGCAAACATTTTTACTGAGATATAGACAAGATTTAAAGCGCCAACGCCTAACACAATCAGGCTGAATATGTGCTTGTGCTTTTGCCTCCCTTTCCGTGCTTTCGTTTACATCCAAAAGTAGCGCGGATCGCAATTGACCATGGGGCTATCGAGGCCCTGCAATTATTCCCTACTACTGCAGTTACCTTTCGTGCGTGCTTAAAGCCGTTTACTAAAGTTTTTCCCTAAGGTAGTGGCTTCTCGTACATTTTACGGAAACCTCTCATATCTATCTAATCTTATGAACTGATCGGCATCTAGATCGCATAACAGACACAAACACAAGAAGCAAACGTCCTGATATCAGGAGAGTCGAAAATCCTAAATTTTTTTCTCTGTGTATTTCTGTTGGTATGTATGTTGCATGACTACACCATATGAATTCTGTTTTCAACTAATTTTTTCTTGCAACAAAAAAAAAATGTAACAAAACTCCATATTTGTATTGATTTAACTATTTATAATTTTTTAGTCATGAGTATTGCTATGCTTTTTTTTTTCTTTCCATCCATTTTTATTATATTTTGTTTTATCATACAGGGTGTCTCAAAATAAAATTTATACTTTTTAAGCTTACTAAGTGAACGCAAGGAATCTGTGTTGCTTGCGTAGTAAGTCAATTAATAGCATACACTCAAAAAAAAAAAAAGACATATACTATTATTAAGGAAAAAGTTTCTAAATTTAAGTAAAAAAAAATTTCCAAATTTAAGTAATTTTTTCTAAGTTTAAATAAATTTTTATAAAAATCTAGTAAAAATTACTTAATATGAGTAAAAAATTAAAAGTTCATATCCTTAAAAATAGTTCTCAAAAATACACACAAAAAATCTCACATTCAAGGACAAGTTTACTTGCTTAAAGGAAATATCTACCAAAAATTAGAAAATGGTTTAAAAGTTTTGGGAAAATGTATCCTAAGAACTAGTCAATATCGTCTTAAATTAAAAAATAAATTTCAGGAAATGACTTACTCCTGAGTAGTTCATCAAATTTGACTTACTCGAAAGATATAAAAAGGTATTCTAAATTTTAGAAAATATTTACCAGTCTTAAGTATTTTTTCTTTAAATTATAGAATATATTTTTTATTTGCATTAAGCAAAAAATTTAAGTAAATCTTTCATTCTTCCGAGGAATATTTGAACTTGAAATATATTTTTTTGAAAATAAAATAAAATTTTAAAACTCAAAAATTTCAATGCTTATTCAGACTATCCAGAAAAAACTAAATTTCGTTTTCAGTAACCAAATTCATTGAATCAGTAAATATTTTGTGTGAATGCGGACCTACAAAGAAATTTGTAGATTTTGATAACAATTTTGTCAAAATTTAACTGAAAAAAAATTTTATTTTTAGTTAACTTATTATGGCATTAGAGAAAAAAGTTAACTGAAACTCAAAATATTTTCAGTCAAATTTATTATTAAGAACAGAAAAACATTTTTGCAGATTTTTTTGTATTATTCAGCAAATTTTTTTTTTTTTAATTTACAAACACATTCACTAAAATTTTTCGTATTATCAGAAAATAAATTAACTGAATCAATAACAATTCTTAAAAAAAAAAATTTTTTAAATTAGTAAAAGTTTTATCTGAAAAAAAAATAACTGAATCAAATGAAAGGTTCAACTATATTTTTTTACTTTCAAAAATTGGCTAGTTTTTATGGTTAAGCATTTCGTTACCGCTTTTGGAACTCGTCAGTAGACTTCAACCCAAAAAATTTTTTAATTTAGCTAACAAACTCCGTATGTTAATACTATATTGAGAATCCCAATATACAAACATAATACGTTTGAAAACCGCAAACAAAAATCTTTAAAAAAAATAAAATGTTTTTTAAAATTAAATAAAAATCAGACAAATTTTTTTACAGTATATAAAAATAAATTTAACTGAAAAAATTAAAAAAAAAATCAGACAAATTTTTTTTACAGTATATAAAAATAAATTTAACTGAAAATAACAAATTTAAATAAAAAAAATAAATCTAAAAAATTTTTTTTTACAGTTTTTTTTATACAGTTTTTTTACATAAAATAAAATTGGAACAAATAATTTACTGGAACAGTAAAAAATATTTACTGAAACTGAATTATATTTCAAAACACACGTTTGTTTGAAAATTTTTTGGGAATAATTTTTTCTGCGTAGGCAATTGGTTAGAGTGCTTGCCTATCATTCAGAAGGTTGTTGGTTCAATACTTGTCTCCTCTCAAGGAATTAATATGTATGTATGGTGAATTAATTAAGAATATAATATGAAGATATAATAAAAAAACACATCATGCGGTATAGAATTTAATAAAAAAATAAAAAAAAGTACCAGAATTAAAGATATAAAAAAACTTTGAAAAATTTACTAAATTTGAGATCAAAGATGAAACAAAATTTTTGCAAAGCTCCGAATTTTATGGCAAAATTTTACTTAATTTTAGAAAAATTTTACTCAAATATAAAAATATAATTACTATTAACTAGTTCATTCATGAACTAGAAATTTAGTAAATGTTGTACTGGTTTTAAGTAAAAAACAGCTTTGGCGCCGCGCCATACGACAACTTTTTTTTATTCAAATTTAGAAAATTTTCCACAGTTTTAGTTAGTTTTTTTTTTAGTGTAGCTTTCAACAGTCCAGTCGCTAGAGAGCGTATCTCGGGGTCTGATCGGGTATTGTACGTGCGTCACTATTATAGATATGGTGGGTGATTCGTAGTAAATTCTGCACAACTTAAATGATGCATCAAGAATAGATCTAAACCTTTGAAGAACGGCAGAGAGTGCATAAAATGTTAATCGCCCTGTTCGATTCTTATCTTTCAATTAGGAAGCGACTTCTTGGTGTCTGAACTACAAAACTTTCCTCTCTATATTTAAAAACATTATTACAGAGTAGGGATGCCAAACGGGAAATTCCGAACCCGGAAATCCCGGGATTTTCGGGATTTGGCAAATCCCGAATCGCGGGATTTGTAAAATTCAATCCCGGGATTTCATTTTCGGAATTTCTTAGCAATTTTTGTATAAAAACTTTATAAATTCAAATTTTCGTTGATTTTAAGGTATTTTTTATAATACAATTTTATACGTACAGTTTTAACAATTTAATGACTATTCGTGACATATTTCGTATAAATTAACAACAAGAGCAAAATAAATAAACTACTTTCTTACGATTATTTTCATCAAAGGTGCTACAGTGTATGTACATTTTAGAACTATTTTGAAAACAAAAGAAAAAAAACATATTACCTTTGGAAGGGAAATAACATTTGAAAAATTCATAAGTTTGACAAATTTATTCCGTCTTATTCTATATTATGAGGGCAATTATAATTCAAATTCCACGAGAAATTTTTCCCGGGGAATAATTTCAAACAGTAGCAAATAATAGGGAAAACAAAAAAATCTAATTGGAAAAAGGAAAAATTTCTTGCGGAAATTTATTCATAATTGCAGTGTATAACTATCTGTATGTCGACTCCTCAACGCTAAAAAACATTAGCACTTATCTACTTGTCGGTAACAATTGAGTACTCTTGACACCTCCTTACAATTGGAGTAGAATACAACACAAGGCAAGTGAAAACTTTTTGTTGTCGGGTTGACGTAAAAGCGAGAAATATTTACAGAATAATGCGGAGTATTTTGTCTAAAAAACTGCTCGAGTGTGTATGTATGTTTTTTACATTGCAGTTCAAAATTATTTTGTTTTTTATTTAGACCGTTTAGGTCGTTTACAAAACTGTTGATAACTTTTAAAATACAGGCTGTAAAATCTATCGTAAGCGACAATTTACGTATGTACTCTTAAAATATATTTGAATATTATAAGAAAACCTTCTCGTTAATCGAAAGTAATGCTCGATATGTATGCATCATATATTAATAATTTGTACTTATTTACAATAAATACAAGCATAAAAACTTTATTTTCGCAATAGTAATGATTCTAAAGGACATACTTTAAGATTATAATAACCCTAAACTAATTTAATAATATAACTTTTTCTTATTAGATGTATATACTTTAGTGACAATTATATAATTAAAGTTTGTGCTTTTTAAGGTTCCGTACACCAAAGGTGAAAAGGAACCCTATTGTTTTCGCTACGCTGTCCGTCTGTCCGTCTCACGGTATTTTCTCAAGAACCGTAAGAGCTACGGACCTGAAATTTGGACACAGTATGTAGAACCTTGGCCGCTACAACAACAAATGCATGAGAATTAAAAATTCAAGGGTGTTCCAAAACGAGCAAACGAAAAATGTTAAAATCCCATGTAATATACATACAATTGTATGAACATACATATGTAATTATATTGAAACTTTAAATTTGAAAAATTAGTGTATTTTTATACAGACTACAACAATTAACACTAAAATTTAAAAAAAATTAAATTAAAGGGTGGTCCATCAGTTAATGCAATTTTGACTATGTAATTTTGACAATTTGCTATATATTGGAAACCGTAAGAGGCCAACACTTGAAATTTTCAAAAACAATAAAACTAAAAAAACCGAAAATTTTAAAATCGCCAAACCAAAAAAAAAAAATCGAAAAAAATTTAAAAAAAATCGCCAACACGAAAAAAAATCGCCAAAATTAAAAAAAAAATTCTAACACTAAAATAAATCGCCAAATTCGAAAAATCGCCAAAATGAAAAAAAACGCCAAAATGAAAAAAAACGCAAAAAATCGAAAAAAAATCGCCAAAACGCGAAAATGTCGCCAAAACTAAAAAAAAATTTTAAATTAAAAAAAAATTGCAAAAATGAAAAAAATCGCCAAAAATAAAAAAAAAATCGCCAAAATGAAAAAACGTCAAAAACCGAAAAAAATCGCCAAAACAAGAAAATAAAGTGTCAAAACTAAAAAAAGGAGCCAAAACTTAAAAAAATCGCCAAAACCGAAAAAACGCAATAACGCCAAAACAAAAAAAAAACCGAAAAGATCCCAAAAACGAAAAAAATGCCAAAACTATATATTATATAGGATGAAGTTTGTATTAAATTACATGTCTAGTGTTCGTACGAAACCCTTCGTGCGCGAGTCAGATTCGCACTTTACTGAATTTATTTATGGTTAATATACTGTCAAGTTCTACAAATTCGTACACGTTAAAAATAATAATAATTGCTAGCTATTTATTTTAATCAAATAAAGATTCTGTCGGTATAGTAGAATTTGTATGTATTGCTTTTTTTTGGTTCATCATTTTATATATACGATTATATAAAAGATATGTTGTTAGACCTCAAAAATCTTTACCATACATTAAAGATGCTAAAGTTTATAATTTTACTTTTGATCAAATTTCGAACTAAAAATATACTTTCCACGCTTGATGAAGAGTAGAGAATAAAAAGGATTTAAAACATTTTTTTATCAAAAGGAATAGTATTATTTGTGTCTACATTTAGAACATAAGTATGTATTCTGGCGCACACTTTGGAAAGCAATTCAAATAATAGTCCTTGCAGTTATATTTAGTTTTCATATATGACACAGAAGAAATACAATAAGACTTTAATTGTATTTTGAACTCTACAGCTTTATCGTGGGAAAATTAGTTTTTGATTATTAATAGTTCAATTTCAGTACCGCAATAACTTTACTTCATTGGACGGAAATTCTCACCAATTTCGATCTATATTGTCAACATGAAGATCATCAATATATTTTTTGTTCAAAAAGTTTTGAAGTAAATGACGAAATAAGAAAGCCAATTTTAAATTAAATGTAGTCTCACATTTTTGGATTGCGTTTCGACAATTTACTATTTCAAGCACATAAGATAAAAATAAAAATGCATCTTGGTTATATAATCCGTTAAACTATTTGATATGACTGAAAATTTTATAATGTGAAGAAATATTTCAAGGCTCGCAGTGTTAAAAGACTCTATCTGAGTTGAAATACTTCTAAAAATTTATAAAATCGTTTGTACGACATGAGCTGTTACAAACAAATTTATATACTCAGTTTAATAGATCGTCAATGTCTCTGTGCAAACTGTTACTTTTAACTATCAGAACCGAACAGTTGTCAGCCTCAAATCCTACTAAATTTTCATTACTTAAAAACGTAAAAAGTACGAGAAGAGTACTTATTAATGCAATAAGAAAAGTTTCCATATTTAATGGACAAAAAGTGCCAGAAAGGGAGCGAGAGTGCCACAGTGCCAGGCAACGTCCAATAGTGCCAAAAATGGCACAATTGTGCCACATTTCCCATCACTGTTGAGCACACCTTCAGTTGGGAGATGCGATTTGGTATGGTAAATAAATTTTTATCAGAAATCTACTCATTTCATCTTATTCTACACCCTTTTAGGTACCAGAATCCACTCTTAAGTCCAGACCCGTTTTTTGACACACTAGATCCTTTTTCTCGAAGAAGGTCACATATAATATAATTGTATAGCATTGTTATTTAACACATGAATTTTGTTTTATATAGAGCAGCTTAGCTCTAACCGGGTGTCCTAAAACACTTCTCTTCTTGTTTTTTTTAACAAATAAATCTCAAAATTGTGTATTTAAAAATAAATAGCAAACATTGTTTGGATGATGGCCTTACTTTTGTATTTGTTAGTTGGTCCACTAAATACAAACCTTCCTTTGAGACACCCTATATTTTACTTATTTTAGTCGATTCTGTTCAAATAAGAATTTTTGTTTTACAACTGCCTGCCAACAGCAAAAAAAAAGAGAAAAAATAAAATAAAATACAAATGAAATCAAATTAAAAATCAAAACATTCTTATAGGTTTTATATCATCATCAATAGCGGCAGTAGTGCTGCAAGTTGCACTAGCAAAGCGAAGCCAATGTGACAGTGATGCACCCGGCATTTAGATTCAGTCCAAACATGCATTACGAGTACATACCAATCTAAATACGACATTTGGTTGTAGTTTCTTATGGCATTTTCTTTTCTGTAAAAAAATGTTACACTTATTACACTTTTCAATGAAAATTCGCAATAAAATGATTTTCTGAAATATACATTTTATTAGAAATTATTGTATCATCCCTTGCGAACTTAAATTTTTTCTTTACACTTTTTCTAGAAAAGAAAACGCCATTAGACAAAAATTTTGCATTTTTATTGATGCTACATAAATGTTGAGTTTTAGAGAGTAGAAGTAGCTTTTGAATTTAAAATCAGAAGTGCCCATACATTGTAACTTTTGCTGAACTCGCCACCCATAAATATTTATATTAACGTTATGATGAATATTTGATCTGGTTAGAGAATGGTCGGCTGTTCAGCTTGCTGTCGAATTTGTATATAACATGGCGATTCGAAAGCGTAAACTCTCATCATGGATGTAGCAAATCATCTCTTTGGAATATTACAAAGGTAGCCAAATTTATTTACACTGGTACTAACAACTACCAATCATTATTCAGATCTCGAAAATCTGTAGTAGTTGAAGTAGTGTCATCGCAAGTAGTTTTCTGTTTGATGTTGAGCAACGAAAAATATTATTGAAGAATTATTAATTAGTTCGGTATTAAAGAAAAAAAATTTCCGTTTAATTAAAATAAAAACAAACAATATATCAATTAAAAATTTTGTTGAATTAATAAAACTTTTAATTAAATTAAATTTTTAATCCAAAAGTTTAATTGAATCAATTACATTTTTAATTGATTTTGGTTTTTTTTCAATGAAACGTGTTTATTGCAGGAAAATTTTTTCAACGCAAGTCGAAATATTATTTCAAAAAGCAATTGATTTCACCTCCTCGAAAACGCAAACCGCTCCAAAATTGTCATTTCATTCTTGGAAATATTTGTAAACAAAATCATATCGCTCCTTTATTGCAATGTAGTCATATCTCAAAAAATGAATTTTTCGAGTTAATGATGCAGAATGCATCCTCATATCGTTATTTATATTTTGAAATTTGATACAAATAACTTTTTTACTCAGCTATTGAGAGAAAAATTAAAAATAAAATTTAATTTTTCATTAAGTTGTGTGTAAATTGAAAACTTTAAAAAAACTTTTCTGACGAACTTGTTTGTTTTTAATTATGACTACTTTGCAATAAAGGAGCAATATTTGTTTAGAGAAAACCTTAATCCAGTAAAATGCAACTCTTATTTTCGCTTATATTGCCAGATAGCTAAAGAATCCGGTTTGCAATAACAGAACTGCTTTACAGAAAAAAAAACAACAAAAGCAACAATGGATAGTGCAAAGTGTGCAAACGATGCAAACAGTGCTGCCAGAATTTTTCATGAGTTGCCACATTTTTTCTTGATCCCATTGGATGCTTTTCACAAATATACAATTACATTTGAAAAGTACGGTCACGAACTTGTACCTCAGTATGCACAGCAAATTTCAACAATCACCTCGAGAAAATCCTTGATATACTTATATATCAAGGATTTATGGTATCAAATTTTATCTTGTCAAATCATATATTAAATCAAATACAATAGCTAAAATTTAGATTCTACTTATATACACATATATTTATGTTCGAGTATGTACTCGTACGTATGTATTTATGTATGTATGCCTGCAAAATGTACGTACGAGTACATAAAAAAACTTAAACAATGTTTGTTGTTTTATTTATGTTATAGACATAGCCACAACAAACAAACGATAATTACAAATTCAACACAAAAATGCATGTGCAAAATAACTTGTAAGCATACAAACGAGGGCAATGCGAGAATTTCTTTAATACAATATTAGTCCAGTCAGTTGCACTTTCCGGGAAGGAATCTTATTCACGAAGAATTAATTGCCTCTCGCTATTATGCAGTATCTCACAACAACGCATATAATTTTTTTCTATAGAGTGTGTTCACATAGATAGTTTGGTTAGAACAGCTGTTTTGTATGGTTATGGCACGTCTAATTTAAGCTTTAAGGCTCAGTTAGCCGACTGTAATGTAATGTTACTGTAACGTAGAAAACAGCTGATCGATATTTTTATATGAAAAGTAGGTTACGTTACATTACATCTCTATAATCATTTTCATTACTTTTCACATACCAATATCGATCAGCTGTTTACTACTGTTGCAGTTACTTTACATTACAGTCGGCTAACTGAGCTTTTTGTCTTGCAACGTTCAATGTAAAATTGTGTATAGTTCTACAGGGACAAGAAAAATATGAGCGAAGATGTCGCTCTTGTTGTCATGTTTGAACTTAGCGGCCATTTGTTGGAAAATTTCTTCAATGATCTGCTTAAGCTGTCGCCAACAATTCCTTCACGTTTTAACATTGTCATGCATCCGTCTTGCAAGATTTCTGAAACACATGGCCAACTGGGTTACTGCAGTACGAGAGATGCATATATGTAAGTATCTACGACTACTTTCTTCCCTCCATACTATCTACATCTTCATAAATTTAATACTATTTATGTATATGTTAGGTGCCAAATTGAATAATGAATAAAATCGGTATTTTTGAACATATGTGAGTAAAATTTTAGGAAAATATGTATTTTGGTTAATCACATCATATACTACGTTTATACGCAGGGCTTATTTGCAAATAAAACTGTAAAATTTCACGTTTAACGCACTGTTTGCAAATAAAATGCTTGAGGTTGCCACGCTTACAAATCTTTGATAACAAAAAACAATAAATGGATTAATATTGCATGAAAAACATTAACAGAAGCAAATAATGACAATTAAAACAAATAATTATTTGATATTTTGCACATTTACACTATTATTTTTGTCAAAAAAAGTAAATTTTCTATAGAAGTGCTACCAAGTTTGTGTACTTTTGCTATTCCGTATAAACAGTGAGTTAATTTATTTGCGAATATTTTTAATTGCAAATAGTGCGTGTATAAACGTAGTAATAATCAATCAAAAAGTCTATTTTGAATTTTTTGGTTGTTACGGACTTTTGGATTTTAGGTAACGATATGTATGTATGTGATGAATTATTTATCAGGCATGCCTTGTGTAACGAAAAAATTCGGAGATGGAATAGAATTAGGCAAAATTTTCTTTGCGTGTTGAATAAAATTGTTTTATTTTCTGTGTGAGGTGATGGATGATGATGCATGCAAAAGCTTCATCCATTTTGTAAAAATGAAAAAAAAAATCTTCATCCCCAAATTTCAATTCATGCGCAAAATGATTGACATAATTCTCGTATGTAAAATGCTTCATACTCGTATTTACACTTTTGATTTGCAGTCGTCAGTCATCTGAAACATTTGTGTAGATTTTCATCTCTAACGATTTTTTATTGGCCAATCATTTTGATGATGACCATATTTATTTTTACACTTGTGCAAACCTTTTTTGAATATATATTTAATTGTTGTATATGAACGAGCACATTTTATTCTTTTTCATACGATTCCGTACACTAAAGGTGAAAAGACACCCAGGCTATTGTGTTCGCCTACAATGTATGCCAGTCTGTTTGTCACAGGCTGTTTTCTCGAGAATCGGTAAGAGCTGCGGATCTGAATATGTAAAACTTTGGCCGCTACCACAACAAATATTTATATAACAGTTAAAAATGAAAGAGGAGTGTTCTAGAGCGAGCAACGAGCAACATGTTGAAATCCTAATGTAATATACAGACAATTTTTAAATTTAGTGTATTTTTATGCAGACTACACCCAATTAATACTGAAATTAAATTGTATTCTATCAGTTAATGCAATGTTGACAACTTGCAGTATCTTGGAAGCCATAAGAGGCAAATCCTCTACATTTTCAAAAACTTAAAATCATAAAATAAAAACAAAATTAAAAATCGCCAAAATTAATAAAATCAATCGCTAAAATGAAAAAAATCATCAAAAGTAAAAAAAAAAATCGCAAAAATCCGAGAAAATCGCCAAAAAAACAAAAGTAAAAAGGTCAACAAATAATTAAAACATTTGCCAAAATTTTTTAAAATCGCCAAAACGAAAATAACAACAGGAAAAATCGTACAATATTCCAAAAACGAAACAACTCAAGAAATTAAAATAAAAAACAACCGAAAAACCCGCCAAAAACCGTAGAAAATCACCAAAACGAAAGCGCCAAAACAAATAAAAATTTTAACTGCCTGTCCCACGATGTCACCAGCAAACGTTCGATCGACAACTTGTATTGCAAACAACAATAACATTAGAATATTTGTTGTTGTTTGCAACACAAATTGTCTATCGAACATTTGCTGGTGACATCGTGGGACAGGCCATAAATGTGAACATCAGGCAAGATATACTCGTACGATCATCATAGGCTAACGTTCGTGTGCGAGTCCGAATTTATTTAAATCACATCAATTTAAAAATACTTATGTTGGCCACTTCCATGACCGTTCTCGTAAAAAGGTGTGTATGTTTGATTAAGTGCTTACTTGCATTCTAGTAACAATAACAACAATTTTCTAGGGAGTGTATTGTTTTTTGTAATTTGCATGAAAATGTCAATACATCAATATATCATTGAAACAAAATAATATAAACTGAATAGATAAACTTAAAAAAATTTGGATATGTTGCTACTCGTACTTTATTTTTAGAATTCATCGATGAAATTAATAACAAAAGAAAAAGGAGTAAGAGTCTTGTATCCGGCTAGGCCGAATATTTGATGCCCTTCACCGACGTATTTGTTTTGTGAAAGACCCATGGGTGTTTTTCGACTAAAGAATTTAATTCAAAGATTATATTTATTCTGGACTTTGCATTTAAGAAATTTTTTACATTATTAATATTTTCTATTTTCAAAATAAATGAAGAGAAATTACGGTTCATAGTGCGCTGTTTGATGCTCTTTTTGAGAGCAGTCTATACCATTTATACATCTGTCTTTTTCTTTCTCATTAGAAATTATAATGATTTAAGCAACAAAAAATTTATGCAAGTAAAAGCTGCCTAAGTGCTCAGTTAGTAGACTGTAATGGAATGTAACTGTAACTGTAGGAAACAGCTGATCGATATTGTTACAGATTCTTACATTACGGTTACATCTCTATTACTACGTTTATGCGCGCACTATTTGCAAATAAAAATATTTGAAAATAAAATAACTCACTGTTTATACGGCATTTTAAATTCATAAAAACTTGATAGCACTTCTATAGACATGTTACTTATATTTGCAAAAAACATGTGTAAATGTATAAAATAACAAATAATTATTTGTTTTTATTATCATTATTTTCTTTTATCAATGTTTTTTGTGCAATATTCTATCAATTTATTGTTTTTATTAGCAAACATTTGTAAGTGTGGCAACCTTAAGCATTTTATTTGCAAATAGTGAGTTAATCGTGAATAGTTTTATGAATTAGTAAGTCGCAATAAACAGAATAATATGGCAACAGTTTACAGTTTTATTTGCGAATAAGCCGTGCTTTAACAATATCGATCAGCTGTTTCTTACCTAATATCGCGATATTAGCTAACAATTTGATTTCAATCAAAATTTTTCGATTTTTTAAAACAGAATGGAACAGTTTTAGGGAAATGAAATGGAACATAAGCGTTAATTGCAGTGTTTTTGATATTGCTGAATTTTAAATTCAATCTAGTTAGGACAAATTTTGACACACATGTAAGTCTAAGATCGAAGTCGATTTCAGACAGACAGACGGACAAACGGACATCGGTTATTCGACTAGCTTACGAGTATTAATAAGTAGTCAGAATATGTATGCATGCATAGTATACTATGTATACTTTAAGCCCTCGCATATGAACATTATGGATATCACACATGGAATAACAAACCATTTCATTATTGGCGAAGGGTATAAAAATTTATTAAAAGTAAGTATTTGTTGTAGCATAAAATAGAAACCAATAAAATTAAATAACCCCGCTTAAAATTATCATGAGTTTAATCAAACTAATTTTATGCAGCAAAGATAATGTTTGAGTAGATTTGGAAATTTTTAGTAGCAAATAAAAAAAAAAGATTTTATTAAAGCCCCGTTCAGACTATTATACAAGTATTAATACTTTCATCACATTTTACGATACAGAAATTTAAATACATTCGTTGCGACTGTCAAAAAAAATCTAACGTAAAATCACATATTGTGTTCAGACCATCACACTTCAAATCAAATGTGTAATACAAGTAGAAAACAAAACAGCTGTTCAATGAAAATGTCTGCGCTATTCACTTACTAGCGGCGGCAAAACGGTTTCATGCAGGCGGGGACGTGCCGACACTTGAAAAAATTCAGCAGTTAAAAATATTCTATGTAAATAAAAGAAAAAATTTAAGAAAAGATATTACAAAAACGTTAAAAATTACGTCAACGAAATATACTTCCATACGATTCACTTATTCAAAATTTTGAGCCGATATACATATGACAAAACATTACATCAATGACGACACGCTATCGGCGGCGAAACAGCCGACTTGGAAGTTTGGTTTGTGTGAAAATGCAACCCTGATCTAATGAAAAATATAATATAATAGAAAATTTTCTAAAAACGAAAGTCTTATGGGATGTCAAAATTTTTATCGTATTATTTGCCACTTTGAGGACATTTTGCGTTCAGACTATCACACTTGCACGTATTATTTGAATTTTTGACAAGTATAAATACAAAGTATAATAGTCTGAACGCGGCTTAAATAGCATGGAAACATACATATGTACATACACATAATAAATATGTACACAACTGATAAAAAAAGGATAAACATATGTACATATGTATGTATGTATCTACAAACATAAAAAAAAGTGTTAATGAACTGCCTGAAACGAAGACGACGATCCAACGTTGAAACGAACAACCAAAAAAAAACATTCTTGATTGTTATTTTTTTGCACTGAAGTTGCCCAGTTGAGGAGGGAATGGTAATGCGGAAATATAAAAAACTTTGATATGGTAATCGAAAGGCCACAAAGGAAAAAAGCAACAATAAGTATGAAGATGACAACATGAAAAAAGTACACATACACAACACATGCATAATAAAACGCACATTTTTACACAGATGTTGGTTTTTATTTCTTTTCTGGTGCCCAACCAGCGTTGCCATTTCATGAATAATTAATAGATAACTACAAACATACATACATATACATATGTATGTACACAGAAAAAAGTGTTCACCAATTAATTTTTTCAATTAAAAATTTAATTCATTCAATTAAATTTTGAATTGTATTAATTAATTTGAGTGGAAAAACTTAATTGATACTATCAAATTGTTTATAGGTGAAAATCTAATTAATTTTTTATTATTTTATTATTATTATTATTTATTTATATTATTTATTTTTTATTGATATTACTAATATTTTAATTAATTTTATAAAATCATTCATATTACTTTTTGGTGTGTATGTATATCCATAAATACATAGTTATGCTAATATATAAATGTACAGAATTCTCAGTATTGTTTTTAAAATAAAGCACAAATATCTTTCGATTTTAGAATTTAAAAGCCTTATTTACACATTGCTGCTGATCCTGCCCCCACCCCCGACAACATATTAAAAATTGCATGTAATTATTTATTTTAATGTTACTGTTTTTGTTCCCATACAAATTTTATTTGTATACATTTTTACGCTTACAGTTAAGGACTAAAGTCTCCATACACCATGGTCCACCATCCCATTGCCCTGAGGGCTCTGTTAGCATTCTGCTTTGCATACGTACACAGCACAACTACTAACAAAAACCTAAAGCAAGAGCATAAAACACACAAAAAGAGCAGATTTCTGTCGCATTTTTTATGAAAAAAAAAAATACACCGACAATATTCAAATACCACCAAAATGATTTAATTTCTTTTTTCTATATTATTTATGTAAATAAATTATCTAATTTAAATCTTTTTATAACAGTACTGTTTATTGCTATAAAAAATAGGCAAAATATGTGGAATATAGAGTTAAAAAATAAGTTTTTATTTGGCTTAAATATTTTTTTAGGTGCCGAGTGTCGAGTATAAATCCAGAAATTGAAAAAAACTAGTACATACAGTCTTAGGCACCACTACATATAAGCGTTCATTTATATAAAATTAACCCATAAAAATATTTTTCATATAACCAATTAAACATTTACAAGAGCGATTTTCTTCAGTGGAACAGCACTAAACATGTATTAGTTCTGTTCTGCTTTTAAGCATTTTCTCTTCTTGATGACCATTGCCATACACCCATAATTTTTGGGATTCCAGGAAACTTGGGAAAATATTAAAAAAAAATATGCCAATATTAAACTGCTGATGAATATGTTTACACCAAATATTAAAAAGTAATTTATATTTACAATGACAACATAAAAAAATATATGCAAAATGCTCAATTTTAATTTATGTATAATAATGACTTAATTTTACCTCTTGTTAAGCATGGTGGTAGCAGTGTTAAGGTTTAAGGCACAATGGTGTAATTTTTTGGTAAATTTTTAGATTCCATATTCCCGAAATCATTTCCAAATATTAATACCACGTATTGAACTTTCAAATAATAAAAAAATCATTTCACTGATAAAGAAGTTGAGTTTTATAATTTGCAAAATTCTACAGACTTTAACGGAGCTATATAAGCCGCTATAACGAAATCACTTAGTGAAAAAAAACTCTAGAGGAAAATTGGTTGTAGTAAGGCACAAATTCGCTCAAATTATTGGAATATTATCTAGTTTTCCAATTTCTCAAGAAATGAGTGTGTAGACCACAGGTATCAAATTTTTACACGATGTGATACGATACGAGATATAACTATTTTGCGACAAAGGAATAAGTAAATTATATGTTGTTGACCAACAAAATTGCATGCAGTGAAAACTTTGCCATCTAATAGAGAATTGTTTGTAGTTAACAAAAGGCAATTACATTTCTTATTTTACCTTTAACTAGTAGGTGAAATGTTGGGCCCAAATTTTACCAAAAATATTTACAATGGATCTGTACATTTAAGTAATTTTTTTTTTAATTTAAAAACGAGTAGAGTATTGTTTTTATCGGTAAGTTCAACAAAGCAACCACTTAATTACATAGGTATTTTCTAACTCAAAAAATAAATAATAAGCGAAGAAATCTGGCGGTTAACTCTGCAATTTGAAACGAAAGAAAATGCTTTCGAATTTACATGTTATAAGCATACAAATTCGCTGAATTAATCTTAAACTTAAGTGCAATTTTTCATAGTAAAAAAATAAAAAATAAACTTTTAAAGGCTTTTTAATATATGTATGTATGTATTATATGTGTATTTTCACAGTGTACGCATATGATATTGCTATAGTCTATGCAAATTGGGTGCATACTTTAACATTTTTAGCCTCTAACTTAAAGTTTTCAGGGAATAAACTCTTGATCTAGGTCACAAGCTCTCTGATATCGAAAAAAATCGTTAGAAACTTTGGTTTTTTCTCAACCATTCTATATAATCTACAGTTACAAACTGCATGTTACGCAACCTATAGCAATAGATTTAAAGAGGATTTCTTAAAAATGTTTAAATATTTTCTTAGATAAAATTTAGCAAATATGGACGCGCGGATATCAGACGATATAGGAAGATACTAAAAGAAACTAAATTATCAGAACGCAATTTAAAAAAAAAAATAATTCAAAAATTGCAAGTTTTATTACGAAAAAGTTTATTAATTCTTCGTAATTTCTGCTTGTAACTTTTTTTTGATGATGGCAACGCTGGTGCAAACGTAAATGTTTGCTGGTTTGAAAGATTCAAACACAAACAACCAATGCAAAGTAGTAACTTGTTTGGGGTTTTTTTTTTGGGAGCACGACAGTAAATGCTATGAGAGAATTCATACATAACCGCGCGCATATGTGTACAGTGTATGATTTATTATATTAAATCTATAAATTTAATACAAAGTGCATGAAAAAATAATAAAAAAAAAATAAAAGCTAGAAAATATTATTTTTTTTAGTAGCTTTGCTTTAACTTTGAAAATTTGTTGGTTGTTGTATACCCCAAGTTCGATTTGGAATTATCAAAAAGATCATACATAAAACACGCGGTTACAGCATGTTTGATAGTTAATGATGATGTGTTCAAAGAAGTATGAGTTGTAGAAAAGGGCAGACTTCTTTCTAGCTAACAGGGCACCTGCGTAGTTTAGAAAGAGAGAGCTGTAGCGACTAATATATTAACTTAACCATAACAGACCGCAAGCTCAACAGAACGAACGAAATAAAAAAAAATATAAAAAAGAATAATTGGAGCTACTTTTTCAAATGGTACACATGTACACTCACACACACATTTACAGTCACATTAAAAAGAAAACGTTTGCTGAAAACTGCAGCTAGGGAAATTTGTTGTTGTTTTTAAGACAAACAGAGTTGTTCTCAAACAAACTTAGAATAACGAAACGCATAATGTTGACTGTTCTTTTTGTATTTTATTTTTTTATTTTTTTTTAAGTTTTCGTAAATGACAACTGTCAAACTGTTTAAACAAAAACAAATGTATGGCAAGTGTAAATTAAATATTTGAGTTTTACAACACACACATTTTTTTCTAACCAACGTGTATGCGACGAGTGAGGTTTTTTTTTCAATGTGTCAACGACGACGTTTACGCCAGCAGCATTATAGTGCGCCAGCTACTGGCGCGTTCACATTTTCTTAAGTCAGTGTTCGGATTTATATATTCCGTTACAGTTGATCGTGTTCTGCGTTCGTTAACAGACCTACACACGCCACTTAACAAAATCTATCTATACACATTTAAAACAATTCCAAAATAACTATAATTAAATTTTCAAAAAACCAGAAATATCTTATAAATTCATACATTAGAAGAAAGAAAAAACCATTTAAAACGAACAACCAGTTTTTTATGTAATACCAAGCATTTGCTTTGGCAAACTATTAAGAAGAAGAAAAAGGCTACAAGTGTGTGTTTGAATTCTCGTAAAACTTTAACACCCACCTATTTTTGTATAAAAATAGTTAATAAGACATTTTCAATTTATTACGTATAAATTCAAATATTTATTATTTTTTCACACCTTCACGTTTATGTCAAAATCAAAAAAAAAAAAAAAAAAGTGTTTAAAAAGTGTTAATCAAAGAAACAAATAAACTGCGTATACATAAATTAAAACGTCACCAGCGACGGTTATATGACTAATTTTACTAAATTAAGATAAAAAAAAATGTAATTCTTAAGCAACAAAACTTGTGTAAATACATTGAAAAGGTCAAATCAACCAAACAAGAAGTTTAACCATAAATTCAAACTGCAATTTGTAACTCAATTTAACAGTTATGAAGGATTCAAGACAAAGGTAAAAATATTAAAAAAAATTAAAAACACATTGGTACACATACATATGTATTTAAAATTTTTACGTTATCAACAAAACTATAAAAAAAATTCGGAATAAACACATTATTTTCTCTAATTCACGTGGAAACAAAACACTCGGAATTGTCATAAGATTTTCGCTACTTAATTTTGAATTTATTTTTTATAAATCTTTTTAAGACTACGCATTTTAAAACTGTAAGAATTAAAGCTCATAATAATGATATATGTACATATAAAGTTTTTATCAAATTGGGATTAAATTCCTTGGTTTCAGTTGTCGACATCGACGTCACGTCAATGTAATACTAAAAAATTTAGAACAATTTTGTGTTATTGACATTCTATTTCTATTCCTTATGGTATAGAAAATAGCATGAGCCTGTCAATAGCAGCCAGTTGTTGTCGATGTTGACAACTGGAATAAATGTGAATAAGTTTTGAGTTTTCGAACTTCACTCAATTACTTGTTTATATATGTTTAGAATAAATAAAGACGAGGACACACTAGACTTGTAGTTAGTCCGGGAATTCTGAGTTTGATTCTTGAGTCAAGAATGTTCCGCTAGTAGAGGGACACGTAAACATAAATATGTACGAGTACATATACACGTATATATCTCTGCGTTAAGTTGTAGATATCTTTGAAATAATTACACTTTAGAACTTTCTAGATGAAAGCTTAAGGCCGAGCCGTCGTGTTTGCAAGATATATATAGGTATGATGTCCTCCCACCTCTGCATTGGTCTCTGTTGCCTTACCAGGAAACACATTTTGCAGTTTTTTTATTTTTTATTTATTTAATATTCACAACTTCAGATACTTGCTCACCTCTAATTATCCTACTATGATCTGTCAAGTTTTAAGCACGGACTTCCATCTGAAAGACTTCACTAAAGTCGAAAAGGCTTAAATACGCCGCTCATGTTGCAGAGCTAGGTCCAACTCGTTCATTTTTGCCACAAACCTATGATCAAACCCATTTAAATTACATTTGTTTGATCATAGGTTTGTAGAAAAATGAAGGAGTTGGACCCAGCTCTATAAGAAGTGCATAACTTGAGTGGCAACTCTAGTATTTATATTCCCACATGAATAATGTAATAACCACGGCTGAGAGGCTAGAGAGATCCAGCAATGCCCTACACAAAGTAGTTTAATTCTAAGTCCAGTTCTAGCCAGCCACTGGCACTAGTTCTAATATCGTGCTTTTAACCAGCACCTCTAACATGGTGCTCACAAAGACTTCGGCCAATAACCAGCTTAAGTTAAGAATTTGATAGAATTACCGGTTCGTTAAGAGTCAAAGTCTACTAATTTTAGCCATGTGTATGTCGCGATTCTGGTTGTATATCAGAATCCTAGAATGCAAAAACAAGGGGAATTATCAGGGAACATTCTTCACCTTGCCGATCCAGTTCTTAGGCAAGCATCTTCTTTTTAAACCCCCTAGGATGAGAGTGAAATCTGAAAACGGACCAGCCCTTCGACGCACTACCAATAGTATGATGCATCGTTTCTTTAACCCATACAACGAAGACTACCTTGCTCGGTGCTAAAAGCTCTTTTGTTATCAGTAGGAAAGGTTTAGTTCTCATTCAGCATTGAGCTCTTCTCGATGCAAGGTGTTAATGCAACAATTCTCGAACGGATGAAAAACGTCTTCCTTGTCACGATTACGGACTAAATAAGCTTTATTTTTCAAAGTCCGAGGGTTGTAGCACTTTTTCAGTAGGAGAAGCAAAGGCTTCTTAAAAATTCTTATCGTCTAGAAGTATTTATTATTATTCACTCTCATTGTGGTTGGCGTATTTCGAATTTTGCTACGAGGATTTTGTAATAGCTTAAGGAACTCCTTAAAATTTTTTGTTTAATCTGGAACGAGTCAGAGTCGAAATACGCCAATCACGATTAAGTTAATTATTATTTTTTTTTGTGTGCTTAGGTTAGGTAGAGTCCAATACGAAAATAATCACATATTGCAGGTTCAACTCTGGGAACATAGAAAAGTTCTCCAAATTTTAGAGAGTCCATGGTTTCCATTCGCTTTTCTGCTAATCCAGGGCAAGGGTATAGCAAGTATTCTATACTTTTGCACTGATCTTGTTGATTTGCGTCTGCGAATTTTTAGGTGGCGAAACTTTAGGACTGAGAGCGAAATGATGAGAACGAACCTGTCTTGAGTTTTCGACATCTTGTATTACCAAATACAGAACAAAGCGTTGTCGGCTGAAATACCAAAAAATCAATTAAGCAAATTGACAAATCCGGAACGAACTGTCACATATAAAAAAAATTAATAATAATTCCTTGTAGTCATAAAAATAACGAACAAATCAAAAAAAAAAAAAAAAAAAAAAAAAAAAATAAGAACTATAGCCCGATTCGCATGTGCAAAACGGTATAGTATATTGAAACTCACCACTTAACAATTCTTAGTGGTGAGTATCAATATACTATACCGTTTTGCACATGCTACGATGCAAGACCATTTGCACAAGATTGTGAATTGGTGCAAAAAAAGAACCAAACGTGGTTTAAATCTTGAAAATAGTGGCGAATTTCTTTTTTCCCTAAGTTTCGACAATTTCAAGTGCGTGGACAATACTTTGATTGAGACTTAATCTTAAACCATGCAAAACAGCTGTTCGAACCAAACTTATGGGCAACACTGTATTTTATTATAGGTGAGTCGCCATTACTAGGGTGGTCGACTCGGTTTTTCAATCGGTTTTAAAACCCGGTTTTTTCACAATACGGTGATCGGTTTTTTCAAAATGTTGATTTTTCGAATGTCGAATAGTCCGGTTTTTTACAATTTAAAAACCGGCTGAGTCGAATACTTTTCGATTTGTATATTTTTTAATATTAGTTTTTACTATATTAAAACTTAGACCAACGTGTTCGTTTGCTTTTCAAGTGTAAAAGGTCTAGTTGTTTTTTGAGCATGGCAACTCTTACTGAAACATGAAATTGAAGCGAAATTATTTTATGAGGTGGTAGCAGACGATGTGTTCAATGGATGTCAAAATCCATTTGTAAAAATGTTTTTTAGTTTTGTTTGCTTTATATTTTATATAGAGGTAGATATCCACTTTGTCCATACAATCATACTTATATATGTATATTATATACATAAAGGATTGTTCATTTACTAAAAATTGTTACGAATTTGTAACAATTGTTACTGGAAAGTGTTCATTAACTCAAAAAGTTTGCAAGGAGAGAGAGCGTCAAAAAAATTTTTAAAAATTATTACTGGTAGAATTTTTATTTGCAAGAATTATACAACCACCTGTTGTATGTTTTGTTGTCAAATTAATTATTTCAAAAATATCTGAAAAAGGAAAACTGAAAAATGTGCATTTCTTTGTTAAAAAACATGTATACGTATGAAAAAAGAAAGCATGTTTTCTTAATTTATTGTTTTTCTTTCATTAAGCCACATAAATTCAATTTTATTGTAAAGAATTTGGTTTTTTCTCATATCTAATCGGAGATGGAAAGTGGAATTTTTGTATTTGTTAATGAATAAAATTAAAAAATTATGAAAAATTCATAAAAATAGTAAAAAGACATGAAACTGTGTAAAGAATT
The DNA here is from genome assembly GCA_949987645.1 of Tachina grossa. Taxonomy (NCBI): domain Eukaryota; kingdom Metazoa; phylum Arthropoda; class Insecta; order Diptera; family Tachinidae; genus Tachina; species Tachina grossa. The sequence continues at coordinate 143,092,074 of OX465278.1, forward strand.
TCATATTAAACGTCAATTTCTAAAGAAAAATTGCATTTTAAAATTTTATCAAACAAAATACATCAGAAAAAGTACAATTGTATTATGATTTCCATCCATGGTTCTGATATAAATAAAATTTTCTAGCGAGTTTTTACAAGTAAAGCGTTCATCTACTTTTTCATATTTAGGAGAGTAATTTTGTAAATTTCTGCCTTACTCTCTAGTTGCTAGTTTCTGCTGGCAAAGTAAATGAACAGACCTTATGTATGTATATGTACTACACATATGTAGGTATATGAAGTTAATTTTTATGTTTTCTTTAATTTTTTTTATTGTGTTATAGTATTTACGCATGAACTGTTAACTCTTTCTTTTTATTAAAGCAATTTAAAATCGAAACTTTTGTATAATAATTGCCTTACTTAAAAAACCGATTGACCGGTTTTTCTTGAATTGTAAAAACCAAAACCGGGTTTTTCATAATATCAAATATTCGAACTATTCGAAAACCGGTTTCTGAAAAAAGTCGAATAATCGATCACCCTAGCCATTACGTCATAGCCAATACCATAGAAACCAATTAAATTTTTGTTTGGTTATGGCATTATGTAACACGTATAATTTAGGCTTTAATTTAACTTATTTACAACAAATACAACTCTGAAGTATCAAACAATCAATTCTTAGTATGGACTACCCAACAAAGGAAGAAGTTTCGTCGGCCATAATGGCCTTAGTCTTATATGAGCAAATACTGGATTCTTGACGAAGCTTTACGAGAAGTGTAGGCTTTATTTAGCCCATTATCATTAAGGGTTACACAGAATAATTTCATTAAAGTAATATAAAAAATTGTTTTCACTTACCAATTACGAGTATTTCGTGAAAAATGCAACTCTGCTACAAACTGAAAATAAAAAATTAAAAAAAACAAGTGTGAGTTAATATTTTTTTTTAGAACTTAGTTTTATCTTAAGTATCTAAATTGAATTGAAGCAACATTTCGAAACACTTTTATTATTATATTCAAATACATCGTGCTAATAATTGTATCAATGGAGCAATTGGGGGTAATCGCCAATATTTATGGATTAAACTTAACAAACGCTACTTGAAACCAATAAATAATCATACGTAGTTGAAAAATAATGAAAATTTATTTTATCTGAAACTAGATTATTTTTCATATAAGTATGTACATATCGTCAGTTGATTATTGGTTTGCTGCAGAGATAATGTATTTGGAATATACTGTGCTGCAAACCAATAACCAACCGACGATATGTATGTACTCATGTTTGAAAATAAGTAGTTTGTATATTCACACTATCGTAGTTGTATATAGTAATAAAAAAAAAGTGTTAAATTATAGACTGCAAACAAATTTATAAGAAAATGGAAATTGAGCTTAAATTTGTTTTGTTCTTGATTTGATTACACTCGACAGTTGCTTATCTGTCTATTTCGTTTTCTTTTTCTTTTTTTGTTGCCCACTTTTATATTTACAAAGTTGCGATATTAAGGTACATGTGTACATGTTTATTTATAAATTTAATATTCAATTATTTATCAAAACCTCCACAATTCTGAGAAGCCTTACACAAATTGATTTGTCTCATTAAGCTTTAGCGAAATGCGTTTTAGCAATTTGTTGAATTTTTTTTAATTATTATGGTTTGTCAGTAGAAATATATTTTTTGTATAAACATCAGCAACAAAAACATTCAAATAATACGCCTATCCCATTAATTACAGAGAAGCAATAACAAAATAAAAACACAAATAATTGTTAGTCAGCATGCATACGCTAAATATTTGTAGTATTCATTTTCATTAGTATTTTTTCACTAATAAGACTTTATAACAACTGATTCTGGCGCAGATCAATAAAATATATTTACTCCCATTGGCGTTCTGAAGGTTTCCGTGTGCGTTTTATTCAAAGCATGGATTAAGTTTCCCTTCCCCTCATACTGGGATTTCTAGGTGGAACAAAGGGACATTACAAATAACATATAATCCTTCTAGTTAAGGTAAATAAAATAAAATATAAAATATGATATCCCTATTTTTTTCTATAATTTTCCCTTTCGAAATATATGCAAAAATATTTTTTGAAACATGGACACCACGAGGCAAAATGTTGGCTATGAAATGTTGTCTCTGAATACCCGACAGCTTGGAATTATATATTGAAACCATAATATATAATTAGATAATAAGTAAAAAATTCAAATCCGTTTAAGGGTTAATTTCGCAGCTTTATACGCTTTCATTTGAGGCATACGAATATGTACACCAGTTTCTTTCAAAAGGATAATTTTTGTGGTACATGCCAACAAGAAGGAGGTCTTATAAAAAAGTTTATGGCAAATATTTTGTAGAACAAATTATTTACTTTTTTATCCCCATTTAATCTCTTAACTTTTCTCCGTATGAGTCTATAAATAATAAATTCCTCTTTGTGAAAATATGATAAAAGTACATATATAATTTGTTTTAAAAATATTTTCTAAAATTTTTTTTATGAGACCCCTTTCTGGAGTTTGTGGAAGAGAGGGGAAAAGAGTACACTTGAGTCGAACTAGCTCACAAGTTCATTTTGGACACAAACCGATGTTCAAACACATGTAATTTAAATTGGTTCGTACATGGGTTTGTGTCATCGGTCTTCACGGTTTCTATCTAGGGTTATAAATTTTAAAATTTATCTTGATACACATATCTTTTATAATGAAACGAACTCGCTTATACTTCGTTATTACCGAACAGGGTTAGGACCATTAAAATATCTCAAGTACTTCAAACCAAACGGTTTTTACAAAACTATCCACACACAACTCTGGGCTCCTGTAATGAAAAATAGGCGGGGTAGCTTCCATTAAAATTTCACGTAATCTTTTATGAACAGATTATTATGCAGCAAATATTGGGCTCAGCGAAAAGGGGATAGATAGTATGTGATCTTAGAAATATCATAATCAATGGCAGATTTTGTTTTTAACTATTTTAATAAAGTTTAATGAAAATAAAGTTATTATACCCAATGACTGACATACACACGAAAAACATAAAAATTAAAATTTTGCAAAATAAATATTTTAACTGATTTCAGAAATAGTTTTAATTACATAAATAATTGAGGCCGTATTTATAAAAATTATTAACGTTTTATAAAGGCTTAATAAGAAAAATTTTGTATGAAAATATGTTTTATAAATCCTTTATAAAGCCTTAATAGTTTTTATAAATATGGCCATTACATTGTTGCTTGTGTTAAACACGGTTCACACACTTCAACTTTTGTTGAGAAACTCGTAGTTCAGCTGTGAGAAACAAAGAGATATCTGTATTTCCTTCTACGTCTTTCTTACAGCTGAATTACGAGTTGATCAACAAAAGTTGAAGTGTGTGAACCGGGACTTAAATTACTAAAAACAGTCTCAAAAATACTAACACATTATTTTTAATGAACAATCCATTTAATACTTTCTTGATATCAAAATTATGGTTTAAATTCTTTAATTTCGAAAAATCGAATATGACTTCGAACACCTTGTTTGAACAGTTATTTAAAAAAATTAAAACCAAAATTCAGATGCGCAAACTATTTGGGGAAACAACATAAAACTTCGAAAATTTTAATTTAAATTTTCGAAATTAAATTTAAAGTGTACGTTAAACCCAGGTTTTCTTTACTTCAAGCACACGTTATTTTTTTTTGCATGTGGGAGCAGAGAACGAAGCCGACCGGTTTTCCGCCGCGGCTAAGCCGCCGCCTATTTATTTACAGGTATCTCAGCCGCCGCCGGTTCTGGCGGCTGCTTTTGGCTAAAAATTGAGCCGACAATTTTCCGACTTCATGAAATTCCACTATACAACAGTGTATTCGTGTATGTGTATTCATTTCAATAGGTAGGCGATTGAAGTTCCGTACTCTGGGGCCACTTTGGCCGGCTATAATATACAACTTTAAAATTTAAAAAGCCAAAAAACTAGTGCTTAATGGACGACGCTAGTATCGTTGTTTCATAGCATTTCTAGACCATTCCGCGTCATTCTAAGATGTGTCAAACACAGAAAATTTGTAAAAATTAGTTAAGGTGAATATAATTAGTGAGCATACCTTAAAAGAATATAAAAAAAAACATTTTTTCATTTCAAAGAAAAATTCATCGGACATATCTGATACAATGTGACAAGCCGATTAAAGCCGATTTTGAGCCGCCGTCGGTTCATTTTGTGCTCAGCCGCCGCCACCGACTTTTTTTCGTCGGCTTCGTTCTCTGTGTGAGAGTAACTGATTAACTAAATAAACATTATGTAATCCATATTTCCGGCCAAATAAATACATATATATATATATATATATATATATATATATATATATATATATATACATATATATATATATATATATATATATATATATATATATATATATATATATATATATATATATATATATATGTATATATATATATATATATATATATATATATATATGTATGTATGTATGTATAAAGAAATAATTTCCGGCAATTTGAATTCTATATTTATGGTTTGATCAGGCTAAAGTTCGCATCGCCTTGTAAGCCAAATTACATGTGATAATTATTAATGAAAAAATAACACCAAAGTTAGTTGTAAATATCCTGACGAACACATAGTTGAACGGAACAACTAGCTGTTTTCGAAGACCACTAAACCATCATGATCAGCGTTCGTTTGTGTTTGGTCTACTGTGTGCTGTGTGTGGTATCAGTTGATGTAGATTTCTGCTTTATATACTCAGCCATTATTGCAAATGGAATATGCGAATTGTTTTGATTCATCTTATGTAAATTTTCTGAAAGCTTTTTTGTAATAAACGCTCAATTTTACCATCTCCAAATTTACAACAGTCTTGCCATTGTCGTTCGTTCTTTGCTAATTATGCACATGTTAGTTAATTTGCTTAATTTTGCTATACTTTAGAAAAACTTATTTGGTTTGTTACTATTAGGTATATTTAATTCTACTAATGGCGATTTTCTGCTAAATTTTTATACTATTATTTTATTAAAATTTATGTTAAAAAGTGTTATATACAAACAAATTCATTGTCGTTTATATATTAAGAAGAACTACATAAAATTGATTTTGGCGATTTTTTAAATCAATTTGGCGAAATAGGTTGGAAAATATCTGACAACCCTGCTTGCGACAACATTTTGATAACTTTTTTTTGGAAATTTTTATTTTAATAATCCATTAATTTTTTTTTTTTTTTGTCTTAAAATCATATCTGTGTTGGTTCAAACATTCTGATTGTGTCAAATGATTTTGCGTTAAGTATTAACACATATTCAACCAAAAAAAATTTACTTGAAAATTAAAATTAATGCATAAAAGAGAGAGAGAGAGCACAAAAATGCTGAATTAAAAAAAAAACAATACATACATACATTCACATATTTCAAAGTCCGTCTGAAATTTTAGGAACCCACAAGAACAGGTTTGAATCAAACATGAAGCAACATCTTTGTTTTGATTCTCACTAATACTCTTACAAAATTAGATATATGTGAAATTACCGATAAGTACACTTGAGAAATTTTTTGTACGATCAATTATAATGCAACATTTTTCATCAAACTTCACACATCTTCACATTGTTGCCAAGTCGTTTTCCTATGACTTTTTTAACACGGAATAAAAACGTCTGTCAAAAATACTAAAGACTAGCAGCCTTATTCAAAAAAATATTTTACTTGAGCTTTAAAGTTCAGAGTAGCTACGAAGCACTTTAAGGCTAACATTGCTTTGTTAAGAAATTGTATTCAAAAGACAACTTTAATTATTTTGTGATTTAATAATAAATTCTGGTAACACCACCATGTTCAACAACCATTTCACAGCTTATGATGTACAACATAGAATACAATTTATTCGAGTATTCAACTAATTTTATTTTATGAAATACATTTTTATTATCTTGAAGTTAAGCAACCTAATTTATAAAATATAAGCTTCTGACATGGAAGCAAAACAGATAAACATTTTTATGAAATAAAAGTAAAAAAATATGATGAACATAGAAAAATTATCTCAATTTATTTTATTCGAACGAAATGAGTATTCGAATATCCAGCTTTTTTCGATTCGTTTTGTTTGAATGTACATCACTAAAACATTTTTGTATAAGTGTATTTATTTTAATATTTTGTTATGGATTTTGCTATGTATTTCTAATCAGTTGGATAATTTAGTGATATTTTCAATCACATGACAGAAATAATAAATTTAAGATAAGAGCTGGCACTTCTAGCTTTATTTTCAGATGTAACATGAATCAATATGTGCTATATTAACAAAACTATTTGAGGTACAAAATACACATTTTGGAAATATCAACTTAAAGTAGCCTTAACAAACGTAGGTGCCTACTTTGGAATTTTGATATAATAATTTTTTTTGAATACAACTTTACTTAACATTGCTTTTCAAAGCTTTGTTAAGTTGTTTTGAATACGACCCTAGAATCATATATATGTATGTTTTTTAAAATTACTAAATAATTGGATTATAGTTTATTTTTTATAATTCATCCACAAATTTAAAAAGATTTCCCCAAAAAAGAAAAGGTCCCTCAAAAAACCCTATTTGAAAAAACGTTCTTTTTTATTTAAATTTATATATTATATATGTGACAGCGCATAGAGAAAGGGACCTAAGGGTAAAAAAATCAACTTCCACTTTTTATTTTCATGTCGACAACATCTGAGCATCGAATGAGACCGATCCCATGCCCCAAAAGCGTTCCCACCCAGAGATATGCGCGTTTTATTTAGTGATGGTACACCAAAGATACACGTATTTAAATCTTTAAAATGGCTCTCCTGAACAAAACAGGTTTTTACCCTTAGGTCCCTTTCTATTTTGCGCGTCACATATATAGAATTTTGTACTACGTATCAATCAAGTATATATCATTTTTAATATACAATAAAAGTTTTTATTGACATATTTTTATTGACAAAATACAGTAATTATTGCTCCTCCAAAGGGGTCAAGTTCAACTTTAGCTATTTTTACTTTTTGCAAGACAACGATATACAGTGGTCACATTTACCCACTGTGCAAATCTATACGCTTTCGGCAAAATATATTGTTGTATCCCTCTTGGTGATATAAAATATGTTTAAAAATTATGGGTTTTGTCAGTAACGAGAACTTGTAAATTTTGCGTTAACATTAAAGGCAAGTGAGATATGTAATCACATGAATTGATCTCCACCTTTTGAACTAGAAGCGTTTTTTTCCTACACAAAACTTAAGAGTTGAAGATCGTTGGCGTAAATGCTTGACAGCAGATTGTTCGTATCTAAATTATATTTAGTATAGGCTGACACAATTCCTGATAGTGTCATGTGTCAGCTAAATCTTTAGAGTTAATAACCTTTCGCCCAATTCCCTTAAGCTTGGAATATAATTTTCAATATATTTATTCCAAACGGTAAATAGAAGTTTATTTTCTTGAAATAATTTTAATTATAAGAAAGAAATTTTTAAGGAATTTCCCAATTTTTTTGTAAATATTAATGAAAAAACCAAATACCAAATGAAAATGTTCATAATTTTTTTAGATGACCTAATTTGGGTTCGGAACTCTTAATCTGGCAGCCCTGGACTGCTTTGACATATATGAAGATTTGTTTGTTTTTCAAAATTCTGGAAGATTTGAATATAAGTACAGTTTATTTCTTAATTTAAAATTTATTTTTTGAGAATATGTTGTTAACATAACTTGGAATTGGTAACAGAGTAACCTGTAATTTTGCTGTGTTTTTAACCCTAGAATATCATACTTATTTTTATATCGCAAACGTCATACTTCGTCGAATCGACTACGACCTATTTCAAGAGCCAATAAAAAACGTCGTGAGCAAAAATAAGTACGAAAATAGATTTATTATTGATATTTAGTTAGTTTTTAATTATCATATAATGAAATTCATACATGTATTTCTTTTAATTGTTTAACGTAAAATTAACATTTCACAGACTTCTTTCAATTGACATTTTTTCTTAAAACATAGCATTTATAGCATCAATTGTATGAAATATTACACATTTTTTTCCATTAAGTCTTGTAGTTTCTTATAATAAATTTATTAAACTAAAAAAGCAACATTAGTTTCGACTAACTAACATTAGCGGCTAACGCTATACGATAAACGAAACCAAAACAATCACAAAAAATATGTTTTAAATCGAAAATAAAATCGCACGTCGTCTTTTCGAAGTATGATAGTGCAGGGTTAATAATGGGATGCTAAAAATATGTAGAGACGTGTTGTTTGGACTTATTGGTGGTGATTGAGTTAAACAAAAATTTTGTATTGAAAAACTAAGCGCAATTGCAAAGAAAATAATCTGATACGTATTGCAGGCTCCCCACATTTAATTAAAATTTGAAAGTCAAGCAAAATATTAGTATTATGTAGTATAGAAAAGTTTGTAACTGCGAGCTATAAGCATTATGTGCAATAAAGCTTATAGCTTAATTTGTCTTCGAGCAAAGTGTAATGTTTCATAACGCAGCAGCACAAAACGTCGCCAACAGGTATTAAGAACACCGCAAACAAGCAATCAACAGCATCAGTTGCGAAATTGATGCTAATAATGACAATTTTTAGCACCTTTGATATATGTATGTACGTAAATATCGCATCGCATATACATACATACATATATAAAAACTTTGTATTGATACGTTTTGCAAGTCAGTGAGTGTAACTTTTTTAATGCCGCATGATATTCTAGTAATTAATTAAGAATCTATTTCACTTACGCAAAATAGGAGATCATTTCTAGTTTTCGCAAATACTTCGTTCGATATGTCTTTATTTTTTAGGAAAACGAAATCAATGTCATGTAGTATTATATTTTTATTTATAAAAAATATATTGATTTAAGAAATAGAAATTTAGAATAAGAAAAAATAAAAGAACATATGAAAAATCAGATTTACTCAACATCATAGACATGCCTTTAGATTCACTGAATATGAATTAAAAAAAAGATAACTTCTTGCAATGACAAGCCTATCAAAAAATCATCAGATATAAATCCAAATTTGCACTACTTCCGCATCACAAGTTCAGGATATTATTGACTTTCTTAGAAGTTCTGTTCTTTACTGGAAGTATATAAATAATTTATTTTTGTTTGCAATTTTTTCCGGCATTTTTTCTTCTGAAAAATGGTTTTTTATATGGCCAGTTTTTTTTTTCTCAAACGCACATGGCAACACTGGATGTTTATCAAATCGCTTGCAGGGTTGTCAGATTTTTTCGCAAAATTGATTTTAAAAATCGCCAAAATTATTTATATGTAGGTTTTCTTAAAATATGTAATATTTGATTAAAATAAAAATTGTTTTTATATAAAACTTTTTAATATAAATTTTTATAAAATATAAAAAAAATTTAGCAGAAAATCGACAAAAATCATTTCTTTCTCTCATCGAAATTCAAAACGCATTAATTCCTGTAAATAATATAAGAATAATCATCAATATCAAATTGTTTTAATTTTTTTAAAACTACTCCTTCAACAAACAAATTTTCTTGAATTACAAAAATTTAAAAAAAAATTGCCATAAAAATCGCCAACATATTTATCTATCGCCAGAAAAATCGCCATGTCGCCAAATCAAAAATTCAGACGCCAAACAAGTTGAAAAATCGCCACGCACGGCGAGAAATCGCCATTTCTGACAACCCTGATTCAGTTGTTTGAAGTTTTGAGGATAGAGAAGTTTCTGCTCCAGCTGAGAATAGCCAAGTTTTACAAACAGCGTAACCGTTTGACCGACTAAAGTGGCAAATTGCCACTTTTTGGACTGCCTTTCCCCTTTTTCGACTGCCTTGCCACTTTTTGTCCCCACTTTTTTTAGGCTGAGTTATATGAAAATACATTAAAAATAAAAAGTTTAGTGTAGTTTTCTCTTTTTTTTTTTTAATTTTGCCCCCCTTTTTTTTTGATAAATCCCCTATTTGGTGCCACTTTTTCAAAAATGTCATCGGTCACCCTGTTTACAAATAGGTTCGATCGTTTCGATTTAGTATGGAGAAGAGCGCTGCTGCAAAATGTTAAGATATTGGTTGGATCCATGTTGCATGAGCTCAGCTATTTATTTCATACATGTTTTAGCAGCGTGATCATATGTATGTTGGAGCTTGTGGTTTAATTTTCGCTAGCTATCGGTGCCATATTGTTGTTGCTTTGGCTTAAAAGCATTTGTTGCTAGCTGGTTTAGGTTCGATGGGAATTTTTAAGTGAAGCCCGCCTATTTTTGTCGCAGTTAGACAGTGGCGCTTATACGGAATTGTATTGATGTTATTGATACACGCTCGTCAGTCGATAATGAGTTGTCGTCGCCTTAACTACCTGCCGAATTAACTAACAGTCGTATTGTCACCAAGTAGATGTTTGCCATTTGCGTGTTTGATAACTAAATACTTATTTCTTAGTTTCTCATTTTAATTTTTTTTATTCCTGTTGTGAAAATTATTTTAAATCAACACTGCTTAATAATTGTGTAAAATACTTTTAACTTGAGCTATTTAGCAAGAGTCAATAAGAAAACATGCAACATGCTTCGAGTTAAGTTAAAAAAAAAAAACAATTCATTAATAAAATTTTTTTGTAAGAAAAATTAACTTTTAATTAAAAGTATGTATGTGTGTATGAATGTATATATGTGAAATGATTTAGTCAGAATGTGTAGAAAGAACATCGATTCCGTGCCAACTCTACTGCACCCATGGAAAAAACCGTATTCTCTCTTTTTTTTAACTATGTAGTATATTTTTTTAACAAAAAAAAAAAAATGCTAAAAAATACTTTAATATTAAAGGCAGGCACCAGCGTTGTCAACTTTAAAATTTCAAAACGCACCAAAATGGAGAAAAAATCGCGCCATTTACAAAAAAAACGCACCAAGATTTCTTTAGTTTAAAATGTTTATTGAATTGATTTTGCATAAAAAGTATATTATATTTTTTAACCCCCGACTAAAAAAAGGGGTGTTATAAGTTTGTAGTGTGTGTCTGTGTATCTGTGTGTCTGTCCGTGTCAACGTACAGGCCAAATGGCTGGACCGATTTTCATTTAGTTTTTTCTATTTGAAAGATGACTTGATCGAGAGGGCTATGTTTGAAGAAAATCGGTCCAGCCGTTTAGAAGATATAACATCTTTTCTGAAAAAAGTCGGGGGTTTTTAAAATTTTTAATTTTTGCTATATTATTGTATTAAAAATTTAACACTAAGAGCCTATTTCACCAACTTATTTAAATATCAACTCATATTCAAAAGTAATTTTTTCATACAAAAATTCATGAAAATCGACATTTAAATATGAATTGATATTTAAATAGAGTTGGCGAAATTGGCCCTAAAACAGGTTTTTACAGTTCAAAGTTAAAAGGGTAAAACCCTCAAAAAACAAATTTGTTTGATAATATTTTTTTTTTAATTTCATAAATTCTGTACAAAATTTTTTAAAGAGATCAACTATTAATAAATAGTAAACATTCAAAACTAATAAAAGTTCAGTATATATCATTTTATTCAAATATTTTTAATTTCTTTTATCAGAAGTTTAATGTATCTATATTAAAAATATCACAATTAAAAGAAATAGCCTTTTACAATATACGTATGTACTAAACGAATTCGTACATACATACATGGTATACATGTGCCCTTAATTATGAAAGTGGTCTAAGTCATACGCATTTTTGATTCGATATAGTAAAATAAAGTTATACTAGTAACTATAAATTAAACTGTTGCATAAATTCCAGAAATATTTTTGGATTTATTCAAATGTAATGTACTAAATATCTCGACCAAAGAAATATATGACTTATACAACTTTCATAATTAAGGGCACATAAATATGTTTACATTCACTTGTACAAGATGATACATTTTTGTACATTAATTTTATAAATTCTGTTTAAAACTTTTTAAAAAGAGAACAAAAATTAATTATTCCAAATAAATAAAGCCAATATTTTCATCATTATTGTTATCATCGGACCATACAACAGATTTTATTTCAAATTGTGATATTTTGTAAACATCATTAGTATTAATATGGTAATTAACATTATCAGCAAGTTGATAAGTTTCACAACAAGAATTTTCCGCTTTTAACTCACTGTTGTGTTAAATTTGCGTTGGTGCAACCAAAAATTAAAAAACGCACCGAAATTTAAAAAAAAAGCGCACCACGCACCAACTAAGGAATTTTTCGCACAAAAAATTTCAAAAAGCACCCAAAATGGTGCGAAACACACCAAGTTGACAACGCTGGCAGGCACGCTTTTGCAATTACTTGTCAAGCAGAAGAAAAAAAAAGTAAATATTTAATTTCATATATAAACAATCATGAAGACGCTACAAAAACAAACACTCACTGCAAATGCAAAAAATAATAATGATAAAAAAATATTTACACAACAAAATCATCGTAAAAAAGTGAACATTTAAAAATATTACTATTAATTATAATATTTACATTTGCATTAAGCTAAAAATTTCTCGAAGTGTAGTGACTGTAATATAAGTGAAAAATAATTAAAATAAATTAAACTTAAAATGTCATCAAAGTGCTTAGCAAATATTTCAAATAAGTAAGTTGTTAACTAAAATAAAGGGGAGAAAAGTCCCCAAAAATAACAGCGAAATCCGGCAGTATTTGAAAGGACATCTGTTCACATCTTACCGAGCAGCATTAGATTATATTTAAATTTTTCTAATACTGTCAGGTAAAGATGTCGTCCGGGTCCTTAATCAGCAAAAATACAACAAGAAACATGAAGTAGTGAGAAACAAATGCAACATCAAATTGAAAACAGTGTGAATAATAATGAAGTGATAAGAAAATAAAATTTTAAACTTTTTATCGTGCCGTAACCGCCAAAAAAATCTTAAACGACATAATTTTCGAACTTGATATTTTGACCAAAAACAATTCTTTGCGATCGTAAATAAACTATTTTCGTTAAAAAAAAAGCGTAGTCCAAAAAATGTGTCGCTTAAGCTTTTCTAGCGGTTATAGCTCGATATACGTATAGTTTCATACTCGTAAGTTTGAAATGTTTTTTTTTTGTTTTTTGTTTTTTGTTTCTAAGAGTGTTTAATAGCATCAACACTGTTTCTAACTCAAATCGAGCAGTTTCGAAATTTGTTATATAAGATTACAGTTCGATAACTGTTTTTAAGCTTCTGGCAACGTGGACTAATTTCTGGGGGTACATAATACATACACCGCCATTTTATTTTACTCATACCAATGTGGAATTGTCTTACATTTAGTTTTAAAAAAAATTGTTTACCACGTGTTGCTCATAATCTGACAATCGAAGCCATCTTGAGCCAAAATTGCTTATCAAGGTGTTCTAATAAAAAGTTTCTCTTTTGATTGCCCGCCATTTTGTCAGTTGTCATAATCCAAGTTGTAACCAATTAACAGCAAAGCAATTAACAAAAATGGAAAAATATATGCACGTTTCAACAACACGTTGAAAAAAATTTTAAAATTTAATACGAAAATGGTGAAAATTTCGCATTTTCATAAAGCACTTTCTCAGCCAGAAATTGTGAAATCGGTGGAAATGTTTGAGCTGTTGATCCAAGTTAGTGATGTGACGAATCGAACTAACTAGTGCACGTGGCTAAAGAGCAACTGAGAATATTGCTGTTGTACCCCATTGTGTTGAGGACAACCCAGATAGGTCGATTCCTCATCGAACTTTGTATATTTTTTTTTTCAAAAGCACCAATAAAGTCGATTTAAACCAGACCCCTGCATAAGGCCACTTATAAGAACTTTTAGGACATGCTTTACTACAGTGAAATCTTCTAAAACAAACGCTAAACAACACTGTTTGCAAGAAATTTGTTTCAGTTATTTTCAGGTATGGAAGTTAAGAAGAAAATACTTCGTGACGGAGGAATTTGTGATGCTTGCTTCTTCATACGCATGGGCGCATATACACACGTGATCTTATATGATCTTATATTTTTCTGCGCACATACAAACCCAGCGGGAACTAGAAGGAAGGCCTCTGTATGCCTTCTTTTGGATGTAGAAGGCCTGATCGCTCCATTCCATACCCATATCTTTTTTACACGCGTTGTCATTGCGGAGCAGGCCTTCTGTTCTTGCTTCTTTCGCCAGAGATTCTGGAAAGCCTTCAAACTAAAAGATTTTGTTTTTGCTTTGGTAAAAAAACAAAACAAAACACGTTACTCCTTCTCTTCTCCCTTCTCATAGAAGCGAGTGTGGAATGTGTATCGTATTATTTTATGCGCAAGAGTCCTTTAATAAGGCCTGCACCAAGAAGGTCTTCTGAGTTTTACCGCTGGGAAGGCACACATGAATTGACATTAGTTACATGCGGTTGTTTAAAAAACAACTGTAGCTTACCACCTACATCTTACACACACAAACACTCAAACGTACAATATGCAAAATAACAAGCATACACGCATCAACACTACTTCTTTTGAGTGTTTGTTACGAAGAAGAAGTATTTGCGACCTCGCTTGTAAACACTCATATATACGTACATGAATACATCCATCGTGCTTCGCTTATTCAACAAAAGCATTTATTATTGGTTTAGTATAATACATGCAACGAGAATATATTAAAAAACAAGACGTATTTACATTTCAAGACTGTTTACGCAGCCCTCTAGTGCAAACTTTACATTTGACATAAGCCCACAGAAAATTCCATCCTTACTTTAATATTATAAATTATTTCAGCAATGGAAAGCTTATATTACCAGCATGAGACATAGTATGTTTTTTATCCGGTTCGGTATAAGTTTTTTTTTGAAAAACACATTTTTCAGCTGGTTAGGGTAATTTTCGTTTCAGGTTTGATTATTCGGAACCGGCTTTTTATATTAGGTACGGATTTTTTTCTTAAAAAAAAAAACATTTTTGAGCTGTTTAGGGTAATTTTCGATTCGGATTTGATTGTTTAACCAGTTTTTATGTTTTTTTAAGCACATCAACGCGAGCGGAGTTGTAGGTAAAAACTATTATTTTTGAAATTAGAATTGCGTGATTAATACTTTATGTCAACTTTTCATGGAAACAAATTTTCCACGAAAGTAGTCAAGACTCTGACCAGCCTAGCCTATTGGTTCTTGAACCAATCGAATTTTTCTGGGATGCACTTGCATACTTCTCACTTGAACAATTAGTATCTTCACGAACAGGGTTATTAAAGCTTTGCTGGTACTTGATTATCCTAATCGCTACGATTGCGATTTTTCCAGTGCTAAGCTGGTCTCTTCAAAGTTTTTGATAAATTTTCGGATGAGGAGTATGATTGGAACGGCGGTTCATTACCGGGAAGCGCACCATAGCGACTGAATTCCCATGAGCCACGCTACTGGCTGACATACTCCGCCCGAACCTTATATCCGCTGTGTTCACATATTACATAATGCTATTTTCGGAGTTTTTATACTCTCACCCCCCCCCCCTCCCTTTTTAGCAACGCTTCTTACAACATTTTCATTATACATTTGCTAAACCGTAAAAAATTCTTAAGCCGTCTTCCTACCCCCGTAAACATATTTAGCATTAAGTTAGCATTAAGCTAAAGACTTTCTTTTAATACCATGTTCACACTTATGGTCTTAAACGTGTTTAAGGCAAGTGGCAAGTGTTTTAAAAAACTAAACACAACCGTTCACATTACTTTTGAGATGTTTAAGGTTGACGTTTTGTCAATAAATTATTGAATTTGTACAAAATTACGAACAATTATGCTTTTTTATTGGTTTATTATTTTCAAACAACAAATGTTCTTGTAAATATTTGAGTATTTTTGAACTAATTACTTGTTTACCAAATAATTTTTGACGCGACGCCATTTAATAACAACACAAAGTTGCCAGAGTTATCAAAAAACGGACTGAACATACTCCATTATCGTGTTTAAGGAAGTGTTTTAATCTTAAACACTTCATTTGAGATGTTTAACAAAACAAGTCAATGTATGGTAAAACATCTCAAAATCGTCGTGTTTAAGCTCTTAAACACGAATGAGGCGTTAAACACGTTTAAAACCATAAGTGTGAACATGGTATAAGACTGTTTGAACATTAATGGGCCCCTATGTGAAGGTTTTTATTTTCCTCGATATGGCTTTGTCCGCTAGAAATAGCAGCCTCCGGTTCGTTTTCGGTTCGTTTTTCACTACAAACAGCAAATGAAATGATTGCTTGATTAATTTGCTTTCTTAAATTCTAACCCTTACATTTTCCCCCGGAAAATCTCTTCCAACGGCAGAATTTTCAATGCACATTTAAAAATAGTCGTGATTGCAATTTATTTCTTCCATGGACTATCCCACAAATCTCTACTAAAACTAATTAAAAACCCATAAAAACTCTAATTTCCTCATTTAAATTCTCAAATAATTTCTTATCTATGAAAATTAAGAAGCTCAATCTTTACTTTAAAAAGCAATTTAGAAGAAAAAGAAAGAAAAAAAAACGCAACACACAAGTACATAACATTTTACTTAAAATTTAAACACAAAAATATTTTACTCGTACATTCAAACACATGAGTAAATTTTTCATACTCGAAATGAAAAGAAGAAAAATAAAAAACACAAAATTTAAAGATTTTTTTATGGCCCATATTGACAAAACACTTAAGTATGATGTAAACATCGTAAAGTTTTTTTTTTATCCAAAGCAGAAAAAAATAAATAAACTCACATGGAAAAAATATATATAAAAATAAGCACTAAAAATTATATTTTTAATTTCGTACATAAATATTGTTTTATGGAATTCTACGTAAAGTATAATTTATGACACTCTGTAATGGAATACTCTGCGGAAAATGTACAAACTTGGCTTTATATTTCAAAGGTAAAAAAAAAAGTTGATGACTGTTTTTATTTAACGTCTACTTAAATGCGACAAAATTTTAAAAGGTTTAAAGTTGCACATTAATTTGCTAAAATGCAAAATATTTTTTATTAATTGACCTTTCGTCAAATTTCAAGAGATTTAGTGGTTAATAGTAATCTGTTAATGGAATCTTTTGCAGGCCACCTACTTAATATTCTACCAGCATCAGCTTCACACCATGATATATGTAAGATACTTTAAAGTTTTCTGTTATCTATTTTTCTAAGGTCTTAAGCTATGTACAGACGGTTGTCAGATCTTACAATATTGCTAGTAAAATGTGCACAAAATTTCTTACAACCGTGTGAACTGGCAATTTTTGCCAGACGACGTTGCTAGAAAAAGCATTGTCAGTCCATTGCAAGACTAGCAACTGACAACAAATTGTCAGACATCTTACAATCGAGTGAACACATTGTAAAATTATTGCCAGATTTTTGTCAGACATTTTAATATTGTCAGATGTGCAAAGTTTATGCATCTGACAATGGCGTCATTGTAAGAGAATTCTTTCTATGGGCAACACTGCGCACGCTTGATTTTAAAGAAAAAAATTTATCATAAAGTATATGCAGACAAAATCATTGCAACTGCTTCTTTATGGTCCATAATAATTTATACTTTCACTTTTTACATTTAACACAAACACAAACGATAAATATTTAACAATTTCTATCAAATGCTTTAAGTCTGGCAACGCATAACAACAGATCGAACAATTTGTGCATATGACAACCGCGTGAACTGACAATTTTTCTACTGACGATTTTGTCAGATGATTTTATTGTCATACAGCCGTCTGGCAATAAATTGTTAGATTTTCTGACAACCGTGTGAACTGTCAAGGAATATTGTGCTGGCAATTTTCGATTGCCAGTACATTGTCAGCACATTGCCAGATCTAACAATATTGTAAGATCTGACAATCGTCTGTACATAGCTTTAGTTGCCAAATGACCAGCTGTTCTGAAAATACAAATGGCTCTTTGCTTCAGAGTGCTCATCATTTGTGGAAAAGTTTAAAGTTAAAAACTTAATTGACTATTAAATAATGACATTTATTAAGTACAAATAAAGTGTGAAAATTTGACAGCTAGTGAAAACTTTGTTACCGACATCAGGTGGCCGATAACAGCTGTCATTTTCATTAACAACTAATTCTGGTGGGAGGAAAGCTCAAAAAATGTATACTTATCTTGGAGTAGGGATGCCAAACGGGAAATCCCTAACCCGGAAATCCCGAATCCCAGGATTTGTAAAATTCAATCCCGGGATTTCATTTTCGGGATTTCTTAGCAATTTTTGTATAAAAACTATAAATTCAAATTTTCGTTGATTTTAAGGTACTTTTTATAATACAATTTTATACGTACAGTTTTAACAATTTAATTTCGTATAATTTAACAACAAGAGCAAAATAAATGAACTACTTTCTTACAGTTATTTTCATCAAAAGTGCTACAATATATGTACATTTTAAAATTATTTTGAAAACAAAAGAAAAAAAACATATTACCTTTGGAAGGTAAATAACATTTGAAAAATTCATAAGTTTAGCAAATTTATTCCGTCTTATCTATCTATCTATATAATTAATAGGCGAACATGTGTTTTGTAATCCCTTTTACGCTGGTACCACTGCACCGATTTTAAAAAGATTTATATGGTTTTAAAGGATGTTCTGTACAGATGTGCAGAATCTATATTTTATTGAAATCGGTTTAGTATTTTGGGAGCTATAAGCGTTTAAAGTTGCTACTACTACATGCACACATACTACACACGAATTTATTAGCTCACAAGTAAAAAAGAAACAAAACATGAGTGTGTGTGTGTGTGTGTTTGTAGTCAGACTGGGACCAAGTGTCTCTATGTCAACACTAAAATTCTAGTTCTATATTATGAGGGCAATTATAATTCAAATTCCACGAGAAATTTTTCCCGGGGAATAATTTCAAACAGTAGCAAGTAATAGGCAAAACAAAAAAAGGAAAAGGGAGAAATTTCTTGCGGAAATTTATTCATAATTGCAGTGTATAACTATCTGTATGTCGACTCCTCAACGCTAAAACAAATTAGCACTTATCTACTTGTCGGTAACAATTGAGTACTCTTGACACCTCCTTACAATTGGAGTAGAATACAACACAAGGCAAGTGAAAACTTTTTGTTGTCGGGTTGACGTAGAAGCGAGAAATATTTACAGAATAATGCGGAGTATTTTGTCTAAAAAACTGCTCGAGTGTGTATGTATGTTTCTTACATTGCAGTTCAAAATTATTTTGTTTTTTATTTAGGCCGTTTAGGTCGTTTTTGATACAAACCTAAGATCAAACCCATTTAAATTACATGGATTTGATAAATAGTTTTAGTCAAAAACGACCGACTGAATGAGTTCGACTCAATTATAGTTGTATTTGAGTTGCAGAGTAGATGGCCAGGACACTAACAAACCATACTCATCTTAGCGAACGTATGAATGCATACATATGTACATATGTATCTCTTGAACTTGTAGTAAAAAGCTTATGTATGAATTTAAAATTTTTCAGTAGAGCAAAAATACTGTTCAAATGCTCAGACAAACTTTTAATGTATGTGCCTAAAAAAATGTGATCTTTAGACGTAATTAATCTAATTTGATTAGAATAGTGTATACATTTCTTTTAATTTTTCGACATGTTCAGCCTTATTAGTCGTAACGAAATCGATAAAAAAAAAATTAGATAATGCTTGGTATACATACATATGTAACAACCATTATACTTGTTGTTGATCAATCGCGATTAAAAAAAACGTTAGTAGATATATCTTTAACAAAACAATATTGTTTTTGCAACTTATTTGTATGAAAGTGAATCTAAAAGTTGTCGTAAGTCAACTTGAGCGGTAGTGCGAAAAGTCCACCGATATGTATATTCGTTTTGGTTTAGATAATAGAAAAACATTTATATTGAAAACAAAAACAAGTTTTCATATTTAGTTATTGTTTTCACTATAAATTCTCTAACATAAAATGTGATTAATCAACTTAAAAATAGATGAGAAAAATTCTTTTGATTTTTATTTGATGCTCGTATTAGAAAATTGTTCACTTTAAAGACAATTGTGCAATGATAAATTATGAACATAAAACCTTTTGAAATGCATTAAATTTTTATTAAAGTAATACTCATTTATTTTAAAAAAATGATTTATTTTACGAAAAGTATTTAGATTTCGAAATATCGAAAATCCTGTGATCCCGAAAATCCCGAGATCCCGAAAATCTCGAGATCCCGAAAATCGCGGGATTACAAAATCCCGAATCCCGGGATCTCCAAAAATCTATCGCGATTGGCATCCCTATCTTGGAGTTTTCTTCTGAGACCACTATAGAAGAGCGGTTGAGATGCTCCCTTCATGAATTACTTTCATTTTAAGTTTAAAGGCTTCATTAGTCTTTACTTTCTGTTGCTGTTCTGTGCCGTTCCTTTCTGTATAAAATATTTTGCAATTACTTTGCCGGTGAAAAAAATCAGCTGGCAACCTATAGAATTGATTACACTTGTACACAAAATATCACAACACACTAACACATACACACTTTTGGCTGTCACTTAACGTTGAATTCTATTTTCTACAGATTCGTCCGCAACAGAACAGAACAGTGTTGGTATCTCTACGAAGAGCAAAAGCACATTAAGTTGTTGCAAAAAGGGTAAAAAGTGCAATAAAATACGAAAAAGAGGGTAAAAAAGCACGAAAATATTTTTTTTTTTATATTTGTGACTTGAACGGGCTAAAGTTCGTATCGCTTTTTAAGCCAAATTACATGTGATAATTATTAATGAACAAATAACACCAAAGTTTGTTGTAAATATTCTGACTAACAACACATAGTTGAACGGAACAGCCAGCCGTTTTCGAAGGCCACTAAACCTTCATCATCAGCGTTCTTTTGTGTTTGGTCCACTGTGTGTGGTGTCAGTTGATGTAGATTTCTGCTTTATATACTTAGCATTTTATTGCAAATGGAATATGTGAATTGTTTTGATTCATCGCATTTCAATTTGCTGAAAGCTTTTTTGTATTGTAAGCTCAATTTTACCATCACTATATTTACAACAGTCTTACCATTGTCGTTTTGTTCTTTTTACTAATTATACATTATTATTATTTTTTTTTTAATTTTAATACATTAAGTCTTAAAAAGGAGAGTTTAGAGTGTAAAAGCTCAAAATATAATTTAAAATTTTTGCTTCAAAATAAACAAAGTATTTGAGATGTAATAACAGAATTTATTAACATATTAATTAAAACAAAATCTTGATTAATTTAATAAAAATAAGTATGCAAAACAAATAATAAAAAAACCAGGAGTCAGGAGTCTAAGCTTAGGCTTGGATTAAGATATGTATGTATGTTACTGAAAAATCATTTACACATAAAAAATGCATTAGAAGCGTCCCTCTTTTCTGAAGTACTCTTAACTTAAAAGTTTTTGTTTTTGCGATATTCACCTTTATTCTAGAGGGCAAATCACGGCATTCGATACGACTCGTAATTTAAACATATTTCAATAGAGTTTATATGGAAATATTTTTAAATTACGTGTCGTATCGAATGCCGTGATTTGCCCCCCAGTTGTCAGTATTGACAGCACGTCAATACGATATGAAAAAATTGGAGGTTGGCTACTCGTTGTCTAAAAAAACTGACTGCTATTGATAACCTCATTCTTTCAATCGAAATCGGCCCTTAAAATTTAACCACTCTTGTGCGTTGAATACAAATTTACCTACATTTTGTTGTAGACGTTTACAACTTTGCACTTACAAATTAACAGCCTTATGAATATTCCGAAATCGGCCCTTAAAATTTAACCACCCTATAGTATGATTAAATATTTGTGTAAGCTTTAACAAATGCTTATTGCATACTACTTTCAATCAATCAATGCGGAGAATTATGTGGTACTTTCCAGTTACTTCCGTTTTCTATTTTGCAAAAAAAAAATTAAATTTTTTAATCCCAATTATGAAAAGTTTCCTACATTGTTTTTAACATAGTTTCGTTATTGTCATTGAAAACAATTTAAGAAGCCTCAGTTAAAAGATGCTGCTATTAGCGCTTAAAAATATTTTAGTTTTTTAAATTAAAAATATTTTTATTTAACAAAAAAGCACCAAAAGCACTGTAAGAAATTGTTAAAAGCACTGTAAAATACCCGCTTTTTAAAAAAGGGTATTAGCCAAAATTTCGCGTTTATGAAGAGGCAAAAAGCACCAAAAAATACCCGAAACGCACCAAAATACCATCACTGGAACAGAACGAAAAAGTAAAAACTAACCACACATACAGATTTTCAACTCAACAGCAACAAAACAGCTGATTCAGAGCAGAACAGCACGTACAAACTAATTCGGCCTTAAGTTAGGTTAGATTGAAAAGGAGGGACAGTTGATGCTGGCCAAATTCCACTACGGGTTTTAAACTTATGCTCTTAAAATCTATTGTGTTTTCTACTTTTAAAAATATATGGTGAGTTTCCAATAAGGTTAGGTTAAGACTCCAGTTTCCTCCATATTGTTTCTTAAGTTTTTCCAATCTGAATCGCTGATATTCTTTCAAAAAATTTCTTGTTTTAAAGAACGCTTTTTTTGAAACTACTTTACATCTGGTATACTTTTCATATAAAATATTTGCGTATGATTCGATTTAAGGCTGGACAGTTGCACAAATAATGTACCAAATTAGATAATTAATAACACCCATGCGAGCTAGGTGATTTTGTATCTTTTAAATGTTGGTCTTTTTAGTTTCAGAATCTCTGTTTTCTTTTTTCAACGTGGCTTTGCCCTAGAGAATTTCAGTCACTCTTCCAACAGTCATATGATATTGACTGATGCCCTATCCTCGCCAGCTTATCCGTCTTCTAATTTTCAGCGACATTCTGATGTCCTTGAATACATATTTACCCCTATTCCAGTTGCCGACATCGATGTCACGTCAATAGAATACCAAAAAATTGAGGCTTGTTTACTCGAGAACAATTTTGTGCTACTGACAATCTACTTATTTCCCTTCGCTACAGTCTAGAAAATAGCATAAACCTGCCAACAGGAGTCAGTTGTTTTCGACAACGGGTACACCAACCACAGTTTTTTGGTATTGTATTAAAGTGACGTCGATGCCGACAACTGGAATAAGGGTGATTGATTATCTCGTTATTTAAATGAATCTAAATAATTTTGAGTGCTGATTTCTGAAGTCGTTTCAACTTTTTTAAAGTTTTTTTTGTCTCCTCAATCGTTTTATTTATTATTATTATTTTTTTTCTTCTTTTTTTTGAACAGTGTTTTTAATGTCTTCTGCTAGGGTTGCCATTTCTATACGGAGAAAAAGTGTACGTCAACCTCAGAAAGAGAGCACATGTCACTGACAAAAGAGCACATACACTTTTAAATAAATTTATTAAAAATCAATACAGTAATAAATAAATAAAAATTCAATATAAAAATAATAAAACAAAATCCCAATCCCAGAAAAAAAGAGCTCCAAAGGAATTCAATAAGATCCTAAACTTGTGATCCGGAAGTAGCGAAAATTTTGGATAGTTTCTAATATTCAGGGTTGTCATTGCAAGAAGTTCTTTTTTTCGATTCATATTCAGTGAATGCGAATTCATGAATGTTCATGACGTTGAATAAATCTGATTTTTGAAATGTTCTTTTTTATTTTCCTAAATTTCTTTTAAATCTTTAATCAGGAATAATTTCTTAATCGGGCTTAAGTTCAGTATTTTCAATTCTTATTGAATAAAATGTTTTTATTAATTAATGCGATTTTCTAAAGAATTAAATTAAATTTAATATGAATTTCTTTTAAATCAATATATTTTTTATTAATAAAAATGCAATACTTCATGACATTGATTACATTTTCCTAAAAAGTCAAGACACATCAGTTTGCATAAGTGAAATAGCTTTCTTAATTATTTATCTGGATGTTGTTAATATAATATAATAATTCGTGACAAGTGAAAAATACAGACATGTTGATATTTTGTAAGTGGAGAAAAAATATTTCCTGGATAATTACGTCCAATTTTTTCTCATTGGGAATAGATACCAATCAACTCTAATAATAATGCAATCAATTGTAATTTTTGTGAAGAATATACAATCTCTCTATACTTCTGTGATAGAGAAATCGCATTATCTTTAAGTTCTGTACGTTTTATATTTTGAAAATTTACAAGTTACACCCTACAAATAATTCGACATTTTTGAAGGTATTAAGTATTATTATATTATATTGTTTATACCACCGCCTGAAGTTATCTTTTTTGTCGGGTTGTGTTATTATTTGCCTTATATTTCGAAAATCAAAAAGTACAAAAAATACCAAAGACTCCATCATTAGCTTGTGGTCTTTACATGACAAATTTGTATTACGACAATTATTAAGATGCTTAAATATAAAAAAAACAAGAATTAAAACATAAAATTTGACAGCTACTCCAGTATCGATGTAACAAAAAAAAAAAAAAAAAAAAAAAAAAAAACAATTATGTATTTGTATTAGTTTCTAAACCTACTACGCTTATATTTCTTTTGTGATTTTCAAAAATACTATTATTTGTGAATTCTCAAATAGTTCTTGAAAGTCTGTGCATAAGATAAGAGGTTTGTGACTATTCAAAATGTGTGGTTGAAGTCTACTGATGATTTGTTACAGCAACAATGAAATATATAGACAACGCTGAACCACTAGCAAATAAATTTCACATTGAAATAAACTTCTGACAATCACCCCTATTCTGCGTTTCGATTCGAATCGAAAGTTTCTCCGTTTGGCAACTTTGGTATTCTGCGTTCCGTTCTTCGATTTCTCTTTCGATTCTATGTATTCTGCATTTCGATCGTAACTACGTTTTTGTAAGTTGTTATTTTAGTGGCGGAGCGTTTTCAATTTTTGTTTATTTAGCTTTAAAAAGTGATTAATGCAAAAAATAATGCAAGTATTAAATGAAAGAACGTTTAATTAATGAACTAAACAGTTTCTTTTGTTTTTCTGCACTGAAATGCGATTTTTATTTAGTTTATTATAGGTAGAACAGTTGACATACCTATTTAATGGCAACGAAAAACGATTTTGTCTACGGATTTAATTAAATTTAAACAAATAAACTTTATTTTTGTGTTACAATTATGTGTAAAAAATTAAAATATCACCTCCGGCGCGACAGGATTCTTCAGACTGGAAAAGTTTGGCCACAAATACCTCTTGCTTATCCCGTTTTTTTTTAACTCTCTGTACTTAAATTTGCAAGAGTTTATTTAACGAAAATTTTCACAATATTTAATTATTATTTGTTTTAATTGTTAAATAACTGTTTTTTGCACTAAATTTAACTTTTTGCTAAAAATTTTGCAAAATTGCTTAGTTTTACTGTTCCTATTTCACCCGTTTCAAAGCAAAGCAGCAGGTTTAAACATACTCTTCTCTTCTTCTTTTTCTTTCGATTCAGTTTTTTGGCAGAATACCTCTTTTCGATCCGTGCGTAACTGAATGCGGGAACGTAATATCGGTGAATATGTCGAATAATAAATTTCTTAAATTATGTATAAAAACAAAAAAAGTAAGACAACCCCGCACCTACGTTAAAAAAGAAATAGGAGAGTCCCGTCTTCCTCAAAAAAGAGAATAGATGGCAACCCTACCTTCCGCTAACAACAATTTTTTGATTATGCAGCTAGTGCTGCCAGAAAATTATGATGAGAGAGTGCTAAATCGGTCCAAAATATCTGCCAAAATGTTCTACACAGAAGAAACATTTTCATGCAATAAACACGTTCAATTGAAAAATATATAAAAAATCAATTAAAAGTTTTATTGAGTCAAGTAATATTTTAATTAAATTTCATTTTTAAACAAAAGTTTAATTGACTGAATTAAATTTTTAATCGATTTTTGTTTTCAATTAAACGTGTTTATTACAGGAACATTTAATAAAATGCAAGATTTTAGGTTTACATAGATTTTTTGGTGTTTTTTTTTTAGCTATAATGCTTTTTTAGGCAAGAAATGGTAAATATATAGCAGTGAAAATGCCAAAATGGCAACAATGTGTCCAACTGAAGTTAAGTTTTATCTTCTGTATAATTAATAGGCGAACATGTTTTTTATAATCCCTTTTACGCTGGTAGCACTACACCGATTTTAAAAAGATTTATATGGTTTTAAAGGATTTTCTGTACAGATGTGCAGAATCTATATTTTATTGAAATCGGTTAAGTATTTTGGGAGCTATAAGCGTTTAAAGTTGCTACTACTACATGCACACATATTACACACGCATTTATTAGCTTACAAGTAAAAAAAAAGAAACAAAACATGAGTGTGTGTGTGTGTGTTTGTAGTATTTCTCTTGATCCAACAATTTTTTTTCTCTTATTTGCTGTTGTATGAAAGCCATAATACTTAACCCCCCCGTCTAGACTGGCAATAAATATGTTGGCAATATAGCAATAACGCCGGCAGAATAGCAGAACAATATTGCTTATTGCTTTACTTATGTTAAGACTATGGGAAATCGTAGCCACAATATGGAAAAAGTCAACAGGGAAGGTGCAGAATAAAAATATAATTCACTTGTAAATATCTGCTTAATCGAAAAATTTTTTATATTTAAAAACTTATAATAATACAAATTAAATCACTACACACGTTTTTAAGAGACTATTTTCCTTTTTTAATATACATACAAATGTATATTTTATAAATTTCAATAATACTATCGAAATGCCAAACGCAATACAGAAAAGTCGAACATAAATTAACACCGAGTTTGACGTTTCGCGTTCGCAATAATTGTCAACGAAAAACTGTTGACAATTATTGCCACAATTATTGCAAGTACTGGCAATGAGCTGTCTCCATTGGCAATATCAATAATTTGACATTTGCTGCAATATATTTTAATGATTTCATTGCCAGTCTAGACGGGGGGTAAAGGAAGAGAATTGAATAAAGTGAATTAGTCATGTTTTAGACTTGGCAGTTTTTCTTGAAGCAATTATCTTCAATTCTTTTTTAAAACTGCTCGTTTGTTTACACTCAGACGGTTTCTTGTTAAATTTTCCTATTGTTTTAATGCTGCGAATGAAATAACAAAAGAGAATTGAAGTAACTTTTCTGTACAAGCAAGTCAGTACCCCTCTTCTTTCTTCTTTCCTCTCTCTCCCATAAACTCAGACTTGCTTCAAGAAAAACTGCCAAGTCTAAAACATGAGTTAGCAGCGTTGTCAACTTGGTTATTTATAAAACATCACAATTTGAAATGAAATCTGTTTTATGTCCCAATGATAACAATAATGATGAAAATATTAGCTCTATTAATTTGGAATAATTGATTTTTGATCTCTTTTTAAAAAGTTTTAAACAGAATTTATAAAATTAATGTACAAAAATGTATCATCTTGTATAAATGAATGCAAACATACATACATATGTATGTGTCCTTAGTTATGAAAGTTGTAACTATAAGTCATATATTTCTTTGGTCGAGATATTTAGTAGATTACATTTGAACAAATCCAAAAATATTTTTTATTATGCGACAGTTTAATTTAGAGTTGATTAATATAAATTTATTTTACTATATCGAATCAAAGATGCGTATGACTTTGACCAATTTCATAATTAAGGGCACATGTATACTATGCTTACGGTGACCATCCGTACTGTATTATACAGAACAGTTCTGTATTTGAGAGTTCTGTTCTGTATAAATTATTCATTAGGAAATAACGTTGAAATGTTCTGTATTTTATTTACTGTTCAGTATTTGTTCTGTATTTTCATCACTCAAACTGCATTTAAAAAATTAACGCAGTTCCTGCAGCAATACTATTTTAATCAATATTGAAAAAGGGCTTAATATAAATATCAACTATGCAAATGCCGCAGTTCTATAAAAATACAGAAACAACATGAGTTTTGTGTCCTTAATTTTTTTCCTTGAGAGCGTGAATATGAAATTTGTCTGTGTTAGTTAGTGACATCTTGTGTTTTAAATCTTATTTTTGAAGTTCCCGCCTCAGGAACCTGGCTTTTCTTCGTTCACTGTCAAGCTACTTTATTTCATGATTATATAACGGAGATTGAGTCCCAAAAAATATTTATGACTGAGGTCTCTCATTATTAATGAACTAAACTTTAAATTCCCAACAACGTAGAGAGGAAATATTTTTTTATTATTGAATACTTAAATCAAGGGGATACTACCTACCAAGAAGTCGAAAGTCCTACGTGGAAAGATGTTAAGTCCAGTTTTGTTTTCATTAGTCCCAATTTACACTATGCAAGTCTTATTGCTAAGCTGATTAGTTTGTTAGGCTAGAGAGACGGGGGAAAAAGAAACGTTGCTGTTCCCCTCGTCTCTCTCTCTCTCCCTGAAACGAATCAGCTTAGCAATAAGACTTGCATAGTGTGATTTGGGACTTATGGATAAAAGAAATGAGTTAAACATAAATGACACCGAATTATTTGATGAATTAACTATTGTTATAATATATACCTCTTTAGAAATGCAGAAGAGCGGTGGGTAAAAATGTTTAAACATTTTAAATAAGGAGACATATGTTTCCAAAATAGGTTGAAAGTTGTCGAATTCTGTTTATGTTTTTCTAGTTCCAATGCCACAACAGAAAGAGTATTTTCTGTTTTAAATAATATATGGACCAGTGAAAAAACTTAAATGAAGATGGATACCACCAAAGCGATTTTAATTACTAAATTAAACTATGATCTAAATTGTACTGAGTTTAAAGAATATTTAAAGGGAAATCAATACCTGGTAAAACAAATTTATTCCACAGTAAAACACCAAAATAAGCTGTTTTGTATTTTAACATTCTAATCTAAAACTTTTTTAATACTCTTGATATTTAACGAGTAAATATTAATTTTAGTTTTATATATAGTTTTTACAACTTAATTAGTAATAATGTTCAGAAACTATGTAGCTATTAATTTTTTTGTACTGGAGGTCTACTGTGTAATTCGAAACGAAAGAAAATACTTTCGAATTTGTATGCTTAAAACTTGTGAAATTCAATATGTTTTACATATATGTATGTCTGTAAGGTTGTTTGTACTTTAGTTGCTGTTTTTTAAATATTTCCTTGTTCTGTATTTTGATTTAAAAATTATGCTCACCGTAACTATGCTTGTACGAATTTGTTTATTTTTTTTTTTTTTTTTTGGTTAAGTTTTTTTTAATTATGCACACATATTATAAAAGGCTGGTTGTTTTTATTGATGTATTTTTAATATGGGTAAATGTATTAAATTTCCAAATAAAAAATTTTTTTTAAATATTTGAATAAAATGATAAATTTTAAACTTTTGTTAGTTTTGAATCCTTACTATTAATCGTTGATCTCTTTAAAAAAATTTTACATAATTTATGAAATTAAAAAAAATATTATCTACATATTTATATAACAAAACTGGATATAAACAAATTTGTTAAGTTTTTATAGGTTTTATTTTTTTAACCCTGAACTTTTAAAACCTGTTTAAATGTTAAATTTTTAACACAAAAAAAAATATTATTATACTTTTTATGCAATATTAATTCAATAAACATTAAAAAAAAAAAAAAAAAAAAAAAAAAAAATTATAAGCTTGGTGCGTTTTTTTGTAAATGGCTGTGTTTTAATGAATTTTTTATGACGTTTAGATAGAATACGTTTGGTATATCTAGTATAATTTAAATTATATTGATAGTTTAGAACTTTAATATGCGAAAACTTATTCTACAAATAAATTGAGACGCGCACAGTGGAGTTAGTCAACTGCAAAATAAATTTCCAATCTGCACATAAATATTCAATTGCCATTAAAGGCTCCGTTACCCGACTGTAGAAATCGCAGATGTAAGGTAAATGTAAATGTAATGTAAATGTAAACGTTTGAGCGCTTATAGAATACTTAAAAACGTGTCATGTGTTTTCGACACAAAAAAAAAACTTCTTTGTGCACGCACACATACACACTAATTGCATTGTGCCCAGCAAACACGCATTTTTGATCTTAAATTGCGAGTTGTTTGAAGTCAAACGCGAAAGTTCATATACTTATGTATGTATAATATTTAAATTCATGAAATTAATTTTGATTGAAATGTACATACATATGTATACGGACATACATACGAGTATGTATGTATGTATTAGAACTTATAAGTAAATAATATATAAAATAGTAATGTTTTAATTAATCCAAGATTTTTTAATAATTTCGCTGAAACTATTTTAATTTACTTTCTTTTGATGGCAAGATTTAGCCGGTTGGAAAAAACTAATTGAGTTTTTGAAATAACACCGTTTAGAACGAAAATGCGCCTAGAGGTTTTGAAAATTATTATTTTATTTAAATGAACTCAATTACAATAATTTTAATAGCAGCTGTAACGCTCAACCGTAATATTTGTCATTGTACATTACCAGAACAGATTTTGAGCAACTTCATCGGAAAGACGAAGTATTTATTTAGCTCTTTAATTTCCAAGAATGTGTATGCTTGCAGTAGCACCTCAATAAAATCTTTACTTTCTCGTTTTATCCTTTTCTTATCAATGTTCATACCTACTCATAATAATTTAGTTTTATTTACAAACAATATACTTATGTATATTCTTTAACAAAAATACATACACATGTACATATACAGGACTTTTTGTTTGCTGGGTGTTTATCAGTATAAAAAAAATCATATAAAATGGAAAACAGCTGTTCGAACACATTGATGAGAGTTCAACATCTTCACATTAGTTTTGATTGCATGGAAAAAGTACCAAAACTATTTAAATGGTATCAAATCATTATTTTATACTTACAAACATTGTAATGACTTTGACATTTAGTGAAATTGCAATTAAAGCTTCATACCTGTATATACATATTTACATTACCACGTATTATAATTTAAAAAAAAATTTATTTTTATTATCATTATAATTATTAAGATTATACGTAACTATTTTTATTTTTATTGGTATTATTTTTAAATAAAAATAGTTTTTTGTACGATTAAATGTATGTATGTTTGTACGCACATATGTATTTATATTTTACAAATTCATACATATGTGCATATAAATACATATCGCTCATTTACTTCAATAGTGGCACAACTCAAAAAAACCAGTTTTGCAGAAAACGCGTTTTAAGTTTTCAATTTGCATACAACTCAATGGAGAAATTAAAAAAAATTCTTCTTTCAAGCTATTTATATGAAATTTTTGCACAAGACAAAATACGAAATGCCGCATCTTTCTGCATTATTAACTCAAAAAACTAATTTTTTGAGTTATGCCACTATTGAAGTAAATGAGCGATATGTGTATGTATCAGTGAACAGAGTGAGACCATTCACATTTGCTAACTATTCATAAATTCGTTGCTTTTGCCATGCATTTATTCGACAACAATAACAAATGTAAGTTTAAGATTTTTAAATAATTAATAATCCCAAATTAATATTTTACTTATTAAGTAAAATATTTTTTTATTAAAAATACATTGAAATTGATTATTGAGGGGTTTAGCTGGATCCTATGCGCATTTCACTGTTGCTAATGCAGAACCTTTACCCAAAGCTTCTTAGAACAACTAGAGTTATTATATTATAAACTTTCATTTAAACAAATGAGAAGCTCAATAACAAATAACAAAGTTGAAACAAGAACTCAATAATCAACATGTTTTTTATTTTCTTACTTTACTATTGCTACATTGGCTGACTTTTTTTCAGCTTCAAATTGTAGTCGTAAGAGTATGTAAAAGAAAATAAATGTAAATAACAACAACAGCTATTTAAGAATAGAGTGTTGCCACACAAGTATTTTTTTGACCGGGTGCAGTCAAGTTAATAATTAGTGTTTTGTATGGGAATTGTTACAATTTAAGTTTAAGATTTTTAAACGCACTAATAATCCCAAATTAATATTTTACCATAAAAAACACTAATTAATAACAAATGTAGTTGCCTTGCTATAATTCGTTGTTTTTGTTGATTGCTCTGACACACTATATTATTGCAATGCTGTTATAATACAAGCAGCGAAATGAAATGATGCAGCATCAAAGAATGTATTTCTTTCATACCATTGCGCTGATTTACACGGGCATAATTGTGCTGGCATAACATGCCAGTTTGTAGGTGAGAGAGGCAAAGGGAGTGGTTTTGCGGTTGGCATAACTTTTCAACCAGCTACAACCCCGCATTAGCAGCATAAAACCAATACACACACAAATTAAAAAACAGCAAGTGTTAAATGAATACGAAAAACACTAACACACACAAAGCTGTGTATGCGTATACATTTTGTGCCAGATGAATTAGTCTCGTGTAATGTGGAAAAGAACAAAAATTGTGCGGCTTAAAAATTGTTCTCGTCTAAACTACCTCATTCACTGGAGTATTCGTTGATCTTTTGTATAACACATACATGCATATAAATACATATGTACATACATATAAATACATACATCTCAAATCTACATCGTGTTTTATGAATACCAATGTAAGAGCATACATATGTACATACATATGTACGTTTTATACAAGATTACGTTGTGTTCAATCACAATAAAAAGTATTCGCACTATTCAATGAGTATTCGCTGCTTTTGACAAGACCAGTGAACATTTATATAAAACAAGCAATGCAGGCAATACTATTCGCCACACTCATCTCTTTTGATTGTGCCATGCGTTGTTTTTTTTTCAAATGTTGTGGATTGACAACAATA
Organism: Tachina grossa; assembly: GCA_949987645.1. NCBI lineage: Eukaryota > Metazoa > Arthropoda > Insecta > Diptera > Tachinidae > Tachina > Tachina grossa. The sequence continues at coordinate 143,124,874 of OX465278.1, forward strand.
TGCAGGTTTTTTGTGATTGCATTCAAAACAGCAAAATAAGGCATTCAATCTGATCTCTGGTATGTATGTATATTAACAAAAAAATAAACACATACGATTGGCAAACTCTGGTTAGATTTTATAAAAAAAAAAATTTGTTAGAAAACTAAATTTATTAAATATGCCATGTACGTATACAAATTAACCACTCAAAAGCTTAAATTATTAAAAGAAACAAAAGTACCCAATCAGGGCTATTGTGCCACACTCTCATTCAATATACATACATCCCATCACTGTCTACAAATGTCACGTAACGTCGTCATGAAATTCTATTTTCTGCACGTTCAGACGTTACATTTACGTGCCATTTCAGTCAGGTAAGCGTTTGCATAGCTTTTCATGCAACAGATTCGATCAGCTGACACATTTACATTTACAGTTCTACATTTAAGGCTCAGTTAGCCGACTGTAATGTAAAGTAACTGCAACAGTAGTAAACAGCTGATCGATATTGGTATGTGAAAAGTAATGAAAATGATTATAGAGATGTAATGTAACGTAACCTACTTTTCATATAAAAATATCAACCAGCTGTTTTCTACGTTACAGTTACATTACATTACAGTCGGCTAACTGAGCCTTAATTCTGCCTTTAAGCTTTTACGCACAGGAAAACGTAAAACGTAAAAAAAACAATATTTCTATTGCTCTCCTCAAATTTTAATTGACAGTACTTTCATTTGCTTATTATTGCCACTGTGCGTTACTTATCTCTTTAATATCTTAATATAGTATTTTTTATCTTTTTTTTATTCCCCTTTATTCAGTTTATCACTTAGTGACAACTATTAATTCAGTTTATTGACATACTGGTGTATTTAGAGTTATTTTTTTTTTTTTTTTTATTATTTCTCATGTCTTAACAGTTGTTTGAACGATTTAAGTCAAAGAGACGTCTGAAGAGTTTGTTGAATGGCTGAAAATTTTACGGATTGTTAAACATTTTTAGTTTTTAAGCTTTTAATTGAAATAAAAGTATGTAGCTAACGAGCAATAATTAGATTTATATATTTTTTTCGACTACTTTAAAGTTGTTGTTTTTATCTTCATTTTGCGAGTGCGTTTTACTAAAAGTTTTTATATTTGCAATATTTTATTTTTTATTACCGTATAGATGTTCAATTAATTTTCAATTCTGTTCTTCAATATTGAAATAATTTTTTTAGAATAAAAAAAAAGGTTTTCAACAAATAAAGGCGTTGTGCGTGAAATTTTCACCCTAATCTTAATAAGTATTCTATTACACATCACCTAAGACAAAATTCTTAATGTTATCTTGCAAAAATTTAACACAACAAACAAGATCTGGGCGATATCAAAGTTGACGGAAACGATGATGGTTGGTTATCTATTTGTGTTAATTAAAACTTCTATTCGAATAAAAATCGTAAGAATATAAGTATATGCATAGTTCGAAATAAATTATTTAAATATAATTTACTCGAAAAAAATTATTCGAATTAAAACTATTCGAATTAAAATTATTCGAATAAAAATTGTTTAAATAAAACTTCGATTAAAAATTCATATTATTAAAATGTTTAGACATTAATCGTGACGAATCAGTTATGAATTCTTTGCGAATATTCGTTCACTGGAGTCTCTTAGACGAATTATTTTTTTTTTTTGTAATTTTCTCTAGGGCACTATGTGTTTAATTTAAATTTTTGGCGCAAAAATTAAAAATTTCAACTTTCGCTTTTTGAAAATAAGAACACTATTTAATTCCTAACACTTTGACAACATAAATGTCGAAAATTTTGCTGTTTTGAATGTTTAAATTTTTTAAATTTTTTTAAATTTAAAAAGATTGCAATAAGGAAGTTTTTTTTTTTCAAAAAATTACTTATATTTATTACAATACTTGTGGTATGTACTTAAAAATATTTTATGAAAATATTTTACTAAATGTTGGCATTATGTGTAAAATTTCGTGTTTTTGTTAGTTCATGTTTTCTGTGAAGTTGCGAAAAAGTTTTTTTTTATCTTCTGTGGTATAGAAAAATACTTATTTCAGCAACAGGTGTCGTCTCTACAACAAGTTTTATGATGCTTGCTAATTTTCAAAAATAATTATGGACGCAATTTCGGCTTTTTGACACATAGTGCAATGCTGGAGAAAGCATTATCGCTTTCTCCGGTTTAATTACTTCCAAAAATGTTCAATAGGATTTAGGTCTGGGGACTGCGGAGGGAGTGGCAACATTTTGCTTCTTTTACGAATTATGGTTAAAATAGCGTTATTGAATTTTTTATAAAAAATAGTTTGATAAAAACCAAAACACAAATAAAATGTTCTGACAACACTTATCAAAAAAAAAAAAAAAAATTTAAAGCAGAACCTGTTGCAAGTAGAGCTGGGTCCAACTCGTTCGTTCAATCGTTCATTTTTGCCACAAACCTATGATCAAACCAATTTAAATTACATGAGTTTGATCACTGGTTTGTGGCAAAAATAAACGATTGAACGAGTTGGACTCAGCTCTAGTTGCAAGTCACTTATTATAACGATTGAACGAGTTGGACTCAGCCGTAACGATAGGTATGCGTAGGTACAAAGAACAATGAATATTGGTACAAACAGGTATGATATTAAGTGTTTAGGTTATACGCAAGTATGAGTATGAATGGGATGAGTATGTACAAGTATAAAAAAAATATTCAATATGTGCTACAGTATCCTAATTTTTCTGTATTCATTATTGTCTTTCTCTGATATGCATGTGTGTTACCTTCTTTAAGGTACCAACAGACGACATGTTTTGCACATTGTATGTGCCAGAATTTACATATGTAAACGAAAACATGTCGTGTGTTACCTTTAAAACATTGCTTGTGTAAAAAACATGACAAAAAACATAAGACATTATTTGAAATAGAGCGTGTTATATTTTCTTATGTTAAACATACAGCTCCAAGTGTCTATGTCATGCGAACAAATTCGTCGGCGGTTGATTATGTGCACTATCATTAGCCGTCTGAATGAAGTATTTTGCAAGACAAATAAATTATATATATTTTTTTTTTAATTTAACGTTGTCGTTTTATTAAAATAAGTCCAAAAATTTATAGATTTTTAGATACAACCTCAACGTCTTGTTTAAAAAAGAAAAAATTAAAAAAGCCCATTTACGTCGCCAGTACTACAGCGACGGAACCAAAAATATTTCGACGGCTGCAAGCCATTTATAAAACAAACAACGTGGATATTTATGTACTAAAAAAGAAGAAGTGATACTACATGTACGTTTGTGACCAAAAATTATAAACCTTATGTAAATTAACCAATATTGACAAGCATAAAGAAAAACATACGAGTCAAAAACTTAAAAAACACATGTAAAAAACATGTCGTCTGTTGGTACCTTTAGGAAAGGAAGAATAAAGAGAGCATGGTGATGGTGAATTTCTAAGGGCCAATCCCACGATGTTGACAACGTTCGACTTGTTGTATGCTTGCGTTCGACTTGTCGTACACTTGCGACAAGTCGAACGTTGTCGACATCGTGGGATTGGCCCTAAGTTATTAACTTCTCTTTCAACTCTGCTACTGTGCGTCTTGTTAATTTTTAAAGCATTGTTGCAGAACTTTTGGTGTTACGATGCAGTGCTACAAATATCGATTAATGATATGATGCATTAGCATAGATCATTGATGCGCTTTCACACGCATTCTTAAGGCCGGGGCACAATGAATCCGTCATACGTTAAACTTCGCCTTTTTCAACTGACATTAACGCTACGACGGAGAAGGTTGGCACAATAAGTACTTTATTGACGGAAGCATTTAAACAGCTTAATAGGTCGACTCTCCATTTTATTTATTAAATTCAACTTTTTGTATCCATTTCGTTTTTTTTTTTTTAATTTTATTTTTGCTGCCACAAAACACAAAAAACTAAATCAGAACATACCAAAAAAATCAACCAATATCTGTCAAACTACTCAACGTACACAAAAAGTTAAAAGTTGACCAAATTTTGTACTTTACACGTACTGAATGTAACATACCTCATAAGAAACCATGTATTTCAACTTAGCTGTCAGTTGAAAAAGGCAAAGTTTAACGCATGACGGATTCAGTGTGCCCCGGCCTTTACCCTCTTTAATTTAGTCGTCGATGAGACAGCGACGAATGCACACCAGGCTGATGCTTACATATTTTTTTTTTTTCAAGAATATTTGTCCAGCTAACATACGTGTTTCATTTCAAATTGGTAACATGCGAAAAATATTTTATTATATAAATATATAAAATCGCATTCACTGAAATAACAGAGTCGCAACAGCGCAAATCAAAAATATAACCTAACAAAACTAAAATATCAGTTTATTTGTTTAATTAAACCTCAAGTTAAATTAAATAATTTTTAGTGTTTTTTTTTATGGGAATTGTTACAATTTAAGTATAAAAATTTTTTAAACGCACTAATAATCCCAAATTAATATTTTACTTAAGTAAAATATTTTTTTATTAAAAATACATTGAAATTGATTATTGAGGGGTTTAGCTGGATCCTATGCGCATTTCACTGTTGCTAATGCAGATCATCAGGGAACCTTTACCCAAAGATTCTTAGAATAACTAGAGTTATTATGTTATAAACTTTCATTTAAACAAATGAGAAGCTTAAAACAAATAACAAAGTTGAAACAAGAATTCAATAATCAACATGTTTTTTATTTTCTTACTTTACCATTAATACATTGGCTGACTTTTTTTCAGCTTCAAATTGTATTTGTAAGAGTATGTAAAAAGAAAATAAATGAAAATAATAACAACAGCTATTTAAGAATAGAGTGTTGCCACACAAGTATTTTTTGACCGGGTGCAGTCAAGTTAATAATTAGTGTTTTTTATGGGAATTGTTACAATTTAAGTTTAAAAATTTTTTAAACGCACTAATAATCCCTAATTAATATTTTACTTAAGTAAAATATTTTTTTATTAAAAATACATTGAAATTGATTATTGAGGGGTTTAGCTGGATCCTATGCGCATTTTTCTGTTGCTAATGCAGATCAAGTAAGTAAGTGGTAAAGTAAGAAAATAAAAAACATGTTGATTATTGAGTTCTTGTTTCAACTTTGTTATTTGTTTTAAGCTTCTCATTTGTTTAAATGAAAGTTTATAACATAATAACTCTAGTTATTCTAAGAATCTTTGGGTAAAGGTTCCCTGATGATCTGCATTAGCAACAGTGAAATGCGCATAGGATCCAGCTAAACCCCTCAATAATCAATTTCAATGTATTTTTAATAAAAAAAATATTTTACTTAAGTAAAATATTAATTTTGGGATTATTAGTGCGTTTAAAAAATTTTTAAACTTAAATAATTTTTGTAAGAAGTAATTGTAGTTGAATTAATACAACTTGCAGCTGTATCAAAAAACATGACAAACCAACCATCCATTTGTCAAAAAAAAAAATAAAAATTGCAAGAAAGCCACAAAACTTTTAGATTGATTGCAATGCAAATTTTCTAGACAAGTTGACTGTTTTTTAAAGTGGAAACTACACTTTAATTCTTCGTTAATACATATAAATAAATTAAAAAGTAAATGTAGCTTTTCCCCGCACAATTTAATTTCCCAGAGTTTAAAGTCTAAACTTCGCTAAAAGTTTGATAAGTTAATGCTCGTTTTTTTTCTTTTTTGCTATTTAAACTAAACAACAATTTTCCACACTAGCCCAGCTTGTAGCCACCATTAGATGCAAAAATAAAAAAATTATTAAAATACTATTTTAATATTATTTACTGTCTAAAAATAATATACGATTAAACATATTTGCATATTACACATTTACCAACATTACAATGGCATAAAGAGGGCTGATGAATGGTGCATACACACACACACACTGCTAAAACTCCACTTAGAGAAATTTATAGATTATTTTACTAATATTTCGGCCATGGAGATGCTGTTTAGGTTTTTGTATGCTTTTGTAAATTAATTGAAAAGGATTAAAAAAATAGCACAAATAAGTTCAAATTACTTTTAGTTAAGTTTTAGTAAAACGATATATATTTACAGTGCAAACGCAAAAAATTAACGGCTCTTACTTTATTTAAAAATTTTCTCTAATCGAGAACCTATGGCAATTTTTTAACTTTTCGCTTTCAAATTGAAAACATTTTGTTCTTCTCCATTTGACAACGTATTGTATTTTTATTATTACGTTGTTGATCTGGCAACGTTTTGCTCTATATTTGAGAACAGAAAGGTTGATTGTCAATTTTACACAACAGTTGGCAATATTACAAGAAAACTTTTTATCTTCAGTAAAGTGGTTAAGACACGTTTAAAATGCTTGCTAAGTTTGGTTATGTTATGAGTAACGTGACCAGATGGTTTTTTGCAAAAAGCGGGACATGATCGATCAAAAAGCGGGATTTTGAAGAAAATGCAGCCAAAAAGCGGGATTTCAAGATAAGTATCTTTTAGAAAGCAGGATGTGCAATATGCACACAGAGTTTTGCATGTACTTAAGAAACACAGTTTCCAAGTCAAAAGAAACGCTTTTAAATAAACAAAAGTATTTATAAAAAGTTATTTACCCAGCTTAAAAAAATATGTATGGAGCATATATGATATCCCATATATGGTTCGGATCCGAAAAATGAGGGTATATGGCCATATATGATTATATATATCCATACATGTATGTGTAAATTAGAGAGCTGCGTAAACAGTCTTGAAATGTAAGAACGTCATGATTTTTAAATGTATTCACGTCGCACTTATTATATTAAACCAATAATAAATGCTGTCGTACTATAAGCGAGGCACGATGGATGTATTGGTGTATGTGTATATCAGTATTAACAACCCTATCGGAAATTTGGCTAACTTTAAACTAACTTTAAGCTAACTATTTCGCAACTAGTACTGACTGCACTTGGATTACTTTGCAATGTAATCAACTGACTATTTTAACATTGCGATGTCCTAGGCGGTAGTCAATTGTCTCACTATGCACTAACTTAAAGTTGACGTTTTTAAATCACTTGGTAGTCACTAAATTAAAAAAAAATTCTGGGGCTCGAACATGTAACATCACACGTTGTGTACTCAATGCGCTACCGCTCTGCTAAGCTACCATATAAAATAACAACAGCAAAATGTTAATATAAAACTGAAATAAGTTTTAAGGTAGCTGAGAATAAATTTGTTGGCTCTCACCAAATTCGATTACGTACTCAAATTTAGGATTAATTTTGGGTTTGTTCTGGATGACTTTGCAGCTAGCTTTTGGTCAGTCTAAGAAAAGTTAACTATAAGTTGACTATTTTTGTAGTAGGAAGCGATGTCGCCAAGACAGCTTGCTTGTAACAAACACTCAAAAGAAGTACTTTTGATTAGTGCATGCTTGTTATTTTTCATATCGTACGTTTGAGTGTGTGTGTAATATGTAGATGGTAAGCTATTATGTGGTTAACCGCATACAACTAATGTTAATGCATGTGTGTGCCTTTGCATGTGCGCAGAAAAATAAAAAGTCATACACACATACATGCATGACGTTTGTACATGCGCTCATGCGTAGAAAGAAGCAAGTATCACAAATTCTTCCGTCACGAAGTGTTTTCTTCTTTACTCTTATACCTACAATACTCAAACAAATTTCTTGCAAACAATGTTGTGTTAACGTTTGTTTTATAAGATTTCGCTGTAGTAAAGCATTTGAAAAATTCCTCATGTCTTGAAAGTTCTTATAAGATGTCTTGTGCAGGAGACTAGTGTAAATATTCCCTATACGGTATGAAAAGTTCATATTCATACTTTCTTGAATCAAAAGAGCGCACTGCTGTGCAATAAATAAAATTTCTAAAATTAGTTTTTTTTTTTAAGTTTTTGTAAAGTGAGGAGGTTGTATTTAATGAAACATTTGTTTGGACAAAATAATTAAAAACTAACTAAAAGAAATTGTATTCATCATTTCAAAGAAAAGGTGAATAATAGACTATTTAAAAAACACAAAACTCATATTCGTACAAAAAATTTAATTTAAGAAATCAGATTAAAAACTAATGCAATTAATTATAAAAAAATCCGTCTAACAATAGTTTTCAATAAATTTGTTTGCAGTAATATGAACTTTGTTTCTTATCCAGAGAATTCTGTTATTTCCCAGCTAAAAAAATTATATATGGTCCATATACTTTTAATATATGAATGTATATAACTATATATGAATATGTATGAATTCATGTATGGAAATGTGTGGGATTATACATGCGAAAAGTATTATATATGAATTGATATATGGACTAATATATGAAATGTATTATAATATATGAGCTCATATATGCGGATCCATAGATCCATAGAAATAAGATGTAATATATGGCGCATTTATATAAGACCGCATTTGCAATCAAAAAAGCTTGAATTTTTTCAATTCCATCTTTTTCTCTCTTTTTTTATCACTGGTGAATTGGAAGTCTACTCAAAGTTTATATGCGTAGAGCCTCAAGGTTTAAAAAATAAAAACTCGTGTAATAAAAAAAAATCATTCTTATAGGATTTTATATGTTGTGTGCCTATTTAATAAATCAAATAATCAAAAAGATAATTCAGTCATTAAATTATTATTAATTTTATAAAAAGTAACGGAATCCTCAGATATATTAAGAAACAAAGTTCATATAAATGGATTATTTTTTCTTTTATAATTGCACTAGATTTTAATCTGATTTTTTAAATTATATGTTGTTTACGAATGTGTGTTTTGTGTTTTTTTAATAATTGACTCATATTTTCTCTTAAAATGTCGAATAAAATGTCTTTTAGTTTGTTTTGAATTATTTTTTTTCGAACAAATGTTTCATTAAACACAACCTTTCTCCACGAAATCTTACAAAAATAACTTTAATAATTTAATTTATTGCACAGCAGTGCGCTTTTTTAATTAATACGAACTTTGCATACTATATAGGGAATACACATTCATGTATGAAAATGTATGAATATTTATGATCATATATGTCCATATACCCTCATTTTTCGGATTCGAACCATATATGGAATATCATATATGCTCCATACATATTTTTTTAGCTGGGTTTTTATAATTAATGACTGGATTATCCTTTTGATTATTTGGGGGCTACAATGTATAAAATCATACAAGAATGATTTTTTTTTTTTTGTAAGTATTTTCTTTTCTATATTTTTGTATGTGTTTTCTAATGGATTTCCAATTCACCAGTGATAAAAATCCAAACTTTTTTGATTGCAAAATCGATCTTATGTAAGATATTATTTATGCATACATTCTGTAACGAAGTTTCTTGGGCTGGGGTAAAACTCAGCGATGTCCAGGGTTCGTCCACAAAAATTTGTTGATTTTTGGGACCGTGAGAGAGACACAAAAAAAAACGCAGTCAATCCAATAACAATAGTACTTTATTAGAATTCTCATATAATTAACTGGCCGTCTAGGTGACAACTTTAATGCTCAGAAGGAGCGGTATGCGTATACAGTATGCGTATGTAGAGCGCAGTCACGGAGCACGCAATGCAGGCGGGATGTGTAACACCACACAACCTACAGAATGCGCGTGTGAGAACGCGAGAAACAAATGCTCAGAAGGAGCGATAAAACGTATGCTCGTGTAGAGCACAGTCACTGTGCACGCAGATGCAGGCGGGATGTGTAACACCACACAACCTACAGAATAAGCGTGTGAGAACGCGAGAAACAAATGCTCAGAAGGAGCGATAAAACGTATGCTCGTGTAGAGCACAGTCACTGTGCACGCAGATGCAGGCGGGATGTGTAACACCACACAACCTACAGGCTGCGCGCGTGAGAAAAGCTCAACAGGAGCAGTGTGCCTGTTGCTAGACCGAAATCCACGGAGATCGGCCACACAATAGTATACACTAATTGCGCTAATAAAGTCTGTCCAGTAGATGTGTTTAAAGGCAAGTACAATGCTGATGGATGTGTAACACCACGTTCAACTTTGTGTTCTTACCTTGCTGACAGCTGCAGCAGACCCCCTTTTCATGCGGAGATTCCTTCTTATATACGCAAAATTCTGCCAATAATCAGTTGTCATAAAACGTAACTTACTAAATAATGGTTGTATAAAACTGTCGCTTTAACTATTTTAGTTCTTGAATTCACATATAGATGGCGACTCCATCTATAATAAAACGTTAATTTTAAATAACTTTTTAAATCATTAAAGGTAACTTGAGTAATTCTAGCTAGATACATGTATAATTCAATGGTAATAAAATATTATAAAGAAAAAGAAAGAATATACGCGAATACAATTCAGTCTAATAAAATTCAGTATATAAAAAAATAAAATAATGTATTTCTTACATAAATGAGTAATTGTTGTACGATGAAAATGAGATGCCCGATTTTCGTCGTTACAATTCTTATATGACTCCATATATTAAATCTTATTTCTATATATGGATCCGCATATGAAGAGCTTCATAATTAAATTTCCATATATGAGCTCATATATTATAATACATTTCATATATTAGTCCATATATTATATTTTGCCATGTATAATCCCATACATTTCCATACATGAATTCATACATATTCATATAAAGTTATATACATTCATAGTTATATTAATAATATATGGACCATACATAATTTTTTTTAGCTGGGTATCTAGTTATATAAATAAAAATAAAAATCGTTCGTTTGTAATCGCATCAATTAAGAGTGGCTGCACCGATTCCGCTACTTTTTTATGTTGCACTTCCATTATAATTTTTTTCTGAAATATCTTTCAGCAAGAAACGTGAAATTTTGTGTGATTAACAATTTTTATATTGTGCATTGTCTTATAAAAAAAAGTTCGAATTAGACATGTTGGGTGCCATAAAGAAAAAATATTTACTGTGCGATATCTGAAAAACTAATATAGTGAGAAACTTGAAATATTGTGGGCATAACTCTGCTGATATTGTGCATTGTCTCTGGAAACAAATTCAGAATTTAACAAGTAGTGCAATTTTTCAAAAATAATACCAGAGTATCGATCTTCCTGCTTTGCTTATAGAGTAGATGTGCGATTGCTTTACGTGAGTACCTGCCATTACGGCCTAATCTCACGTGTGCCAAAGCACTGGGTGTGGGTTAGACGCCAGACCAACGCCTCCATGCACGCTTTTAGAATGAACTTATGGCCCACTCCATAAGGCACATAGGTTGCAATCTTTGAATATAGTTATCCCTGTACTATATTCAATTACATTGCTGAGGTAATTTGAGCTATCTAAAGTCTGCTGCTATGTCGGTGCCCATAGCAGCTTCTTTTGAATGGCAAGAGCACCTAGAATAGTGCCTGGCTGACCGCGTCAGACCAATCACTAGCATTGATTTCACACTGGGAAGCCAAGACTATTCTCCCAGCGATTTTGGTAGCAACCACAGCCACCACGATAATTCTCCGGCTTCCACGCTAAGGTGTTGTATATACACCCATAGCGAGGTTCCCAAAAGAATTCCTCAACCATTGCCGGCACAGCTCAACCACTCATCCATAAAGAACGCATGCCTGTGTCGCCAAATAACCAGTGCCTACTCCACACTTACCAAAATCATCCCTTTAACCCCTTAGGGGTCTACCCCTTTGGGGTAGGACGAACTCGGCATTTCAGCAAAGGAAACTGACGACCGCTACACGCACTCAAAACTTCAAAGCAGCTCGGCTGTCGGGCAACCGGCACCCGTGGCACCAGAAGTAGCCTCTGGTTAGACCTCGAAGTTCCACCACAAGGGCTTCACCTCTATCGTCTTTTGAACTCAGGGGCAGTTCTAGGTGACGCTGCACCTAACTGCCATCAACAGGACCTGTCTTCCTTTTGTTATAAATATGTGCACATCCTTTGCTCTGTTTGTGTTCAGAGATCGGGTAGTAACACATAAGTTCTATGGGTAATGTACCAAAGGTACGTCAATGGAAAAAGCCACATCACCCCAGCTGGGGCCCCGGGGTTGCCACACCCGTAGTCTATAAATAGACTCCCCTGGGGGGGGGCTTATAGAGTAGACTGATGGTCTAGAAGGAACAAGTGGCTATTACCCAAAATATCTTGGAAGCCAACATAGTCTAAATTTTGATATTTTTTTCATAAGCCTATAAAGAGAAGATTATTGTAAAAAGGAGTCAATAGTAGAGCAAAAAGTGCGTCACCTCCTAAGAAAATTAAATATTTATTTTTAAAATATATTGCTACAAACACAAACATGAAATTTCGCTGATTCTGCCAATGATAGAAAATAATAGGGATTGGAGAAGTAGCATGGCTCCTCTCAAATAGAGAATATTTATTTATTTATTTATAGTACATATTCTGCAAAGTAAATTTGCAGAATAAGGTTGCACAAAAATGGAGGACAGGTGACTAAGACCATATGTCCATGATGTTATTAACAGTATTCTTAAAAATGTTTTTGTGACTGACTGTACACGACCTATGCCTTCACATAGGAAGTAGCAACGTGATTGTTAAGGAAATTCCACAAAAGAACCGCAAGATTATACGGTAGTCCGTGGCAGATCAGTCAACCAGTGCAAATGAGACGCAAAACTCTCGAAGGCCAATAAACAACAGTGGCCTGGTTGCATTTAAGAAATAATTGCCAACGACGCGTGATGTTGACTCGCCCAGAGCTGCTTTACGACTCAAATAGAGAATATGTACATATGTGTATGTTTATATATGAATATATGTATATGAATATATATGTTTATCTAAAAAATATTTTGAAAACTAATGCAGTGAGAATTTTAAAACTCTTCGTGATTATTTATGTTAATAATGAGAATTGTATTCTACAAAATAGTAAAGGTTGAACCGCAAGCGTGGCACTTCTTATAAAAAAAATCTTTTCATCTCAAATCGTTTATGGGGTTTTGGCTAGTTAAGCAATAACTGCACTTAAAAAATATTTAGAATGAATTTTTATCAGTTACATTTTAATAAAAATCGAACAAGAGATTGAATTCTTCAAAACTCCAAAAAGCGGGATAAAGCGCGATAGAAATTCGAGGCGGGATCGACATGTGAAAAGCGGGATAATCCCGCCTAAAGCGGGATGTCTGGTCAGGTTAATTTATGAGTGAAAATTTGTTAGTATGTGTGACACGAACGTTGCTTGATGGAAAATCAAAAAAATTTTTATTTTCGGCATGCTTGCTGTCACTTGTTAATGTGTGTATAGTGTTAACCCATCATGACCGTACACATTTTCATTGTAATTACACATATTTCCATTGTGAACGGTTGCCCAAAAAATCAGGGGGCAAATCGCGGCACTCGTTATCGAGCGAAATTACGAAATATTTAAATAGAGTTAATATGGAAATATTTCGTAAAATTAAAAGAAGAAAAACATAAATTTGATAAAAGAAGTTTTAGAACTTTCTTATTTTGCTTTTCTATTTTTTTTTTTTTTTGTAAACAGTGCTGCCACTAAACTAACAGCACAAAATCAAAATAAATGCTTGGTGGGCCATCAATTGGCCATGGTAACATCAAGCCGACAAGCACACGTACACGTAGTAGCAACCATTTTGATCGTGTCCAAAGCCCACACCTCTCGTTATGACGAACTATTATGTAGTTACATATGCACATACGAATACATATCGAGTCATAACCGCCAAAAATGCTTAAGCGACATTATTTTCGAATCTCATATTTTCATGAAAGTCAATTATCTGCGATAGTAAATAAGAGATTTTCCTCAAAAAAAAAAAACGAAGTCCAAAAATTATTTCGCTGAAGCTGTTTTGGCGGTTATGGATCGGATATATCTTCAATTCAACAACACTTTTCAGTAACATTGACCAGGTTATTTCTTTGCATGTAAATATTTCAAACTTTATTTTAATTAGCATTTTAGCACAATGCAAGTAAATGATTAATACGCCTAAAGCTTGATGCAGCCGAACTGCAACCAAACAGCAAGAAAGCAGCCCATAGCGCACTAGTTGAAATAATTACAGCCAGAAAGAGGTAAGCTTTAACAGACATAAAGTGAACATTGTACTAGTAGACAAAATCAAGCAACAAGTTGCCGCCAACTGAAATGATTGGATTTCTGTTTTATAATCAAATCCATACAACTTTTTTTTTGAAGAAAAAAAAAAAAAAAATTTTTATTTGTTGACTATCAAAAAACGAGAAAATAAAAGTCAATTTTTAGACTACGCTCACAGCCAAGGAGTTGATTTTAATAAGACGACACCTGTCGTCTGCCACATAACTTGATGTGGCATCAACTGCATTAAAGCTAAATTACATACATACATATGTGCGTGTGTTTGAGTGTGCATGCTACAATGTTTGCTTAAGATTTTTGCAGGTTGACGAAGACAAGCATATTACAAAAATATGTAGTATTTAAATAAATATTCGTTCTCGTAAATTTAACTTAAGAGATAAGTCAAGACAGCTATTAACATCTCTTACCGCCAGATACTCGTACATACGAGTAGTCAGTCAAGAACAAACAACCCTTTGGAATCTGCGGACATAAAAACTTGTTCAGCAGCGTTGTCAACTTTTAAATTTCAAAAAGCACCGAAACCAGGTAAAAAGCGCGTAATTTAAGTAAAAAAGCACTAAATTTAAAAATTTATTATTTTATTTAAAAAAATTTTACACATCGTCGACTGGTTATTGGTTTACTGCAGACATAATGTATTTTGAATAAATTGTGCCGCAAACCAATAACCAACCGACGACATGTAAATACATAAAATATAAGATTTCAAATTTGAGCCATCCAATACATATTTTATTTCTATGAGAATAAGTGAATTCTTAAATCAATTTGACGAAGCATTTTCAAGTTATTATAAAAAAATTTAATTTTTTTTTTCGTCAATGAACAAACGAATCTCTCGAGTTTAGTCAAATTGGCAGTAACCTACAAGTCTTTCTGAGGTTAAGAGCCGATTACTCGTACATTTTGAGCTCGATGGGCTTAGCAGTTGATAATATTTTAAAATCAAGGCTTACAAAATTTGGTTTTTATTAAATTATGCTGTGGAAACATTCTCTCGTCTGCTATGTGACAAAGATAATAAATTTTGATCGAAATAAAAATGGTGACTTCTGCGTTTCAATATGGAAATAACAGAAGTTTGTTGGGAATGCAAGTTCTGATAATGCCTCAAACGAGGTCATATCAACTGAATCTCTCAATAGTGGACTCAATATTTTCCCATTGCATTAAGTATATAAATATTTCTCCATCCATTCTATAAATACTAGGCAAAATTTCGCTATTAGACTATATTTGAGTAAATACTTGTATTATATCTTCTTTGTTGTATGGCAAAACATTGTATACATTAATTATGCTTAAAATGTTAAAGTTTGAGGGTAATATGACACGTATTTATTCATTCAAGAATTTTAAAATCTTAGTAGATTTTTTTGAGATGCTCCATTTAACTTCAGAGCTTATGTTTTTGAATGAAAGACTTCCTCGAAAAAAAAATAGATAAAGAAATTTTTCTTTGAGTTTTTGGTTTAGTGCCACCAACTCTAAACAAAAAGCACCGAAAATTAATTTAAAAAGCACTGAGCACTAACTTCAAAATTTGTCGCGTCGAAAATTTCAAAAAGCACTAAAAACGGTGCGAAAAGCACCGAGTTGACAACGCTGTTGTTCAGTCAAGTTTCTCAACTTAAGCGGGCAAGGGGAGGGATCTCCGGCAAGATGACAGCAAGAGAAAGAAGAAAAGCGAACGACAGATGCCCCAGAAGATAGGCCGATTATTAATTTACTTTTCAAGTGTAAGGACAAGTTTTCAGCTTTCAGTTTGAATTGTAGTTTGTTTTTATTTGCATGCACTTACACGATAGGCAGGGTTTTGAAAGAGTGTAATGTTTAAGTTATGTATGTGCCTGTTTAAGAAAGTCACTTCCAAATAATATGAATTAAAGTTATAAATATTTTTTCTGATGAAATTTAAATATGCAACATGTTGGTTTTTTTTTGTGAATAATTTTTTTAAATTTATTTTTGTTCAGTTTTGTATGGTTTTGCGCATAAGCACAAATTGTACTTTATTTTAAATAAATTTAGCTAGATAAGACAAAAATGAGACCAAATTTAAAACAAATGAATGAATGAATTAAAACAACTTTAATTCAAAATAAAACCAAAAATTAATTAAAAATGTTGTTTAAGTCAATTATACTTTTGTTTAATTCCTACAATAGACAACTTTAATTGAAAATAAAATCATAAATAAATAAAAAATGTATTTAAGCTAGTTAAACTTTTGTTTGATTCCTATAATGAACAACTTTAATTCAAAATAAAACCAAAAATAAATTAAAAATTTATAATCAGAAATAATTTTTAGTCAGGCTTAAGTTCAGTAATTTCAATTCTTTTTATTGAATGAAATATTTTATTAATTAATGTGAGTTTCTAAAGAAGAGAAGACAAATTAAATTAGACTTTTAAGCTGGGGGAAATACCGATTTTTTTCACTATAGTTCAATTAAAAATCTAAAAATGTCTCAATTCATCATGGGCACGTGACAAAAATATGTTCACTTGGCAATCACTGTTCACTTCGCAATCACTAATGTTCGAAAACCAAATAAACGGGAGAATGCAACAACAAAGTAACATAATATCCACTACTATAATACTTATATGTATGTACCGACGGTAAATCGAATAAGTAAAAATAATTAATGTGATGATCGTAAAAGATAAGCAAGAATAGTTAAACATACGTAGGTAGAGTAATATAACTTCGTGCTAACCTAAATAGAAAAATGAAAAAATGGAAAAACAGGGGAAATAAATAGTGATACTTACATATGTATTTACCAAAGGTAAATCAATAATTGTACACAACAATCATTTCTCACATTCCGTTTCATTAGAATTTACGTTAAATAGCTGATGTTAATAACAATCTCTACCCAAGTAGATAGACTAGGGTGCTGATGAAGTGCGTTGCTGCACAGAAAAATATCGGTATTTCCCTCAGCTTAAAAGTCTAATTTAATTTTTCTTCTCTTCTTTAGAAACTCACATTAATTAATAAAATATTTCATTCAATAAAAAGAATTGAAATTACTGAACTTAAGCCTGACTAAAAATTATTTCTGATTAAAAATTCACTATAGTTCAATTAAAAATCTAAAAATTAAAAATTTATTTAATGCAATTAAACTTTTGTTTAAAAATTTAATTACAAAAATTAATTAATTACTGCACACAACGCACGAAATAAAACTGAATAGCAACAAATCATTTATTTATATTTAAATAGATAAAAATTAATTTTTTTTTTAATTTCAGATAGTTTGATAGTTTTGCAAGTTTAACGACACAAAATATTAAATTTTTCTCAACGCGATACAACCCGACCACGCACGAAATTCGATTTTCTGCCACGAACAGTTTCTGTCACGCGCCCATTTCTAATTTGTAGTGGCACTAAGCTTATTTTATTTTCCATTTTATATATTATTTCGAAAAATTTTTTTAAAAGAGATTACATTCCTTTACATTTAGATCGTGTTATACGCATTCCCAACAAGAACGCAAGATTTAAATATGGCGCCATTCGAAGTGTCATTGTTTGACATTTGAACAATTGTTATTGTTTGCTAGTAGAAGGTACGAGGTTAGTAAAAATGGAGCGCTACACGAATGAACAACGCATTCTCATTGTGAAATTGTTTTACCACAATGATGAAAGTTTTGCGGCTACAGTTCGCAAATTTTCGATCAATTTGGGGGCACAATAATACTCCAAAAGAGTCAACTGTAAAGAGATTAATGGATAAATTTGCCGAAACTGGGTCTGTTAGTGATGTAAAGACAACAACGCGCCTTCGACCAGGTCGATCGACCGAAAATGTCGCAGCTGTACGTGATGATGTCGCTCAAACGCAGGTCAAGCGCAAACAATCAATGGTGTTCGGTATCGTGAAATGATAACCAGTTTTTTCGTGCCTAGAATTGAAGAAATGAATGTGGAGGGCATGTGGTTTCAACAAGACGGCGCCACATGTCATACAGCCAGAGAAACAATTCAATTGCTACATCAGTCATTTCCCGGTCGTGTTATTTCGCGTTTTGGAGACCAGAATTGGCCGCCTAGATCGTGCGATTTAACACAATTAGACTTTTTTCTTTGGGGTTTTTTTAAATCGATGGTTTACACGAATAAGCCGACGACGACTCAAGCCTTAAAAGAGGAAATTGGACGCTGCATTAATGAAATACCGCAACATTTATGCAAAACGGCCATTGAAAATATCATTAAAAGATCACGTGTGTGCCAGCAAAGCCGCGGCGGCCATCTGCCCGATTTGTTGTTCCACACATAACCTCATTTTGTCTACTTTACGATATAATAAAGTTTCACGGTTTTTTTTTTAAATATCTGTTTTATTTAAAATTTAAATCTTGCGTTCTTGTTGGGACACCCTTTACATAATACATACATACATACACATGTATCTACATACATACGTATATATATAATTTCGAGAAAAAAACCACATCCCAAACAAATTATTATAACAATCAGTCAGAAGCTTTATAACCAGATTTAAATTACTTTCTTGTTGACTATGACTCCATCTTATAATTTTTTTTTTTATATTTTTTTGTTTGTTTTGTATCTTGAAGTTTTCCCCTCCCTTGGCTAGTGGGTTCAAAAGTGCAACGACAGTTAAACTATCAATTACTATTATACTTTATGGTTTTTGTTCTTGCACTCACTGCTCCAACTATTGTAATTATAGCAAAAACAAAATTTTTTTAAATCAAAAGTCATTAAATATTATGAGAGCGCAAAATGAATTAAAAATTAACAGCAGCAATAGAAGCAAAAACAAAAAAAAATAATATAAATAAAGTGAATAATAGAGCTGTGTCGTTCATGAACGAACGAGTACAATTGAACGAATCGGTAAAATGAACGAAGTGAGCCGGTCACTTTACTGAGCTATTTTCGCTCAGCAGTACTGATAAAAAGTACAATTGCACGAACGAACGAACGCACTTATGTGTTTTTGTGTTGTTTTGTTTACTTTTTCTTTATTCATGAGAGATTTTTTGTCACATTCTGGTTTTCATTTGCCTTTTTGTTTGCTTTTAGTAACAATGATCATTACGAAATTAATAAAATTTTAATTAATATTTGTTAAGGTTTTAGAACATATTAAGAGTTTTTTTAAACAAATTTGATATACATACATACATACGTAGATAATTAATTAGTAGTTAATTTTTATTCTATATATGTGCCTCTTTTGGCAATATGAATCTTTTGATTTCTTATTCCCAAGAATATAATATACTTTAATATTTTAAAAGTTTTTACTTCCTGATTTTTTTGTATGCTTATATTTTCTATTGTTTGTTTTGCTTATTTTGCTAAACAATTCATAACAAACTCACTGCATTTGTCCCTTTTTATTTGACGAATCAACTGTTTGTTTGCTTTTATATCGTTATATTTCTTGAGAAGAGCGGATGAACGAACTCGTTCTTTTTTAGAGAATGAACGAAAATGAGCGGTCATTTGAATGAACGATTTGGCACAGCTCTAGTGAATAATAACTGGCGATATTTAAACAGAAATTTAAAATTAATGACACACTTTGAGCGCCACTTAATGCCTTGCACTAAGTGTTGCCAGAGTCACATGAGTGAGTCGTAAGTGGAGCTAATTTCAAAGCGGGAATTATTATTTAGCAGATTTTGTATTATAAACTTTTCTAGTGACAAGCGCTCTACACTACACTACAGATACGATTAAAAACAATTTAGGTTCATTAAAATATTTATATTTATTTTATATTTTTTTTTTAATTTTAGTGTTTATTTTTTAAGTCAATTCAATTTATTTTAATGTTTTAATTTTAGCTCCGTAGTGGTTATTTTTGATCACTAAAGAAGCCCAAGGAGTCGGTATCAGTACGTAAAAGTTAAAATTAATTTTTTCGCATTGCGTGTTTTGTGTCAAAGTTTAAAACTCGTAGCAAACGATTGAGTGGATTACATAAAATAGTGTATAACGTTTTAAGGGGCGTGGTCCCGTCCACTTTTCTAAGTGCAAGTTTGTATTACTTTCAGACTTCCGGTCAATTCTTGTAAGAATCGGCAAAGCAGCGGCTCGTAAAATATAAAATTTAACTTTTAATGGGCATGGTCTTGATCGCCTCTTGAGGCACGAAATTGTGTCATTGCAAGATAACAAGGTATTTGCCCAGCACATATAACATAAAAATTAAATTTAATGGGCCTGGCCCTGCCCACTCAGCTCAATGTGTGTGCTAAGTTTCGCAAAAATCGTTTAAGTAGAAGCATGTGAAATATAATTTTAAATTACAATGAGCTTGTCTCCGCCCACTTTCTAAGCTAAGGTGCCAAGACTCGTGGTAATGGGATAAGTAAAAGTACATAAAATAAGAGTAAAAAATTTAGTGGACGCGGTCCCATCCATTTCTTTGGCAGCGGAGCCAAAAACAAGGTATATCCTTTCAGCAAAAAAAAAAAAAAAACAAATAAGGAATTTAAAATCAGACAATAAATGACGGAGTTATGAAGTAACATGCATAAGAAATTATACCTCGGAATTGAGAACCTCCTACTTAAAAAGTGGACCACGTCGGGTTACGAAAACAATTGCAAGCTCGGAGCAGGAATGTGCACCAATTTTAAGAAGTAGTAAGCCTTTTAAGTTTAGTTTATAATGTGGCCGTTTTTCAAAAACGAAATTTAAAACTTAAGATAATAAGGTTTTTAAGGGTCTTTTAGGTTCCATTTCGATATTTAAAATAACGACTATTTTTTTAAGCATATTAAGGGATGTTTATTTAATTGCAAAGAGGGAGGTAGGGCCCTTAATAATGGAAAACAATATCTGCCAAATGGCCACCACGGCTGCACTTGCAAGGCCATATCATTTTCATGAATATCTCCTCGATAACTTACAAAAATTTCATCTTTTAGATGTTTCATTGATTGTGGTGCTAAAGAAAACGAGTTAAATGTGTTAAATCTCAAAATCTCTGTGGAAAATTGTGATCGCCTCTTTGAGAAATCATGCGGAGAGGAAACTTTTCACGCAAAAGAGCGATGTGGCACTTAACACCATCTTGATGAAAATTCCAACCATACAAAATCATTAATCATTGTTCGATAACGCTATCCACTCACCGTGCACAGCTGCTGCCTCATTTTCAAAAAAGTGAGGTCCAAAGTTAAGGATGTCCGAGCCCCAAGTGCGTTAAATCTGCTTGTTATCGCAGCCTCCAGGTGAGAATGAGCCTTAATCGCTGAAGATGATTTTTCGTTTAAATTCCGGATCAATTTGCGGCATTTTAAGGACCGAATGAGCAGTAACACAACGTTTGTGATGGTCGGTCGGGGTGAGTTATTGCGTTAAATGAGATTTAAAAACCTAAGTGTTATCTCATTTGTGAAAAATCCAATTCTAAAAATAGGTAAGAAATTCACAAATCTGGGAGCTACAACAGCAATATTCTCAGTGGTTTTTGAGCGGCATGTACTAGTTCGATTCTTCACATCACTGACTTGTCCCAAGAGTTAAAATTTTTCTATCACTTGCACAATTGCTGGCCGAGAAGGTGCTTTACGACTACCTTTAATACATATGTAACCACTGATATATGTATCATGTCATAACCGCCAAAAAAGATTTGAGATCGTAAAAAAGGAGGTCGAAAAATGAAAATCGTATTTTAGAAAAAAAAAACTCATTAAATCACATAATTCTGGCAACGCTGATCAAAAGAACTCTTTCGATTCCGGTTTTAAGTCAAGAAGTGTACATAAAATAATTGAAATTTATTTGCTGGTAGTTTAGCATGTCTATATACGTATTTCATTGGCGCTTAAACCAAATCATCAGTAGACGTTAACCACAAATTTTAAACAGTCACAAACCTCTTACTTTATGCATAGACTCCCAAAAACCATATGAGAATTCATAAAATAATAATACTTTTGAAAATCACAAAAGAAAAAATAAGCTTAGTACGCTTTGAAACTGATACAAAACCCAGCAAATAATTTATATCCAGGTGAACTCATTTTATTTTTCTACTGATGATTTGGTTCAAGCGCCAATGAAATACGTATATAGACATGCTAAACTACCAGCAAATAAATTTCAATTATTTTATGTCAATTATTTTTTTTTAATCTTCTGTTTTTTTTTTGCTTTTTCTATCTAATGGGAGTATACAACTTTCGGCAACCTTTTTTTTATATCAAAATTAACTTTTTTGCAGCCTCCTGTTGCTTAACTGCCTGCCATTCACTGCTTTTCATTAGCACAATATACTAATGTCGACTGACAAGGGACAAAATTATGTTTTAGCAATTTAAGCAAGTGTTTTTAATGGAGCAAGTAAATGGAAACTAAGAAGATTTCTTTTCAACTACTTTAAAAGACATGCCAAAAGTTGTTAGCTGCTCATTTCAACTACTCACATAGGTCAATGTTTTAAGGAAGATCGCTGATAATATGCACATATATTTTTTATAGAGCTTTTAAAAAACTTGTAAGTTTTTGTCTGTCTATATATGTTAATTGAAATGAGTGTTTGCTGATTCAACAACTTTTTCTCACTAATGTGGTATGTTATGGGCCATTACTACGAGTATTTAATTAAGTATTTAACCTACAGACTTTAATAAATTCCATGATCGAATGTGCTTTAAATTTGCAAGCAACTAAGAATAATAATAAAAAATAAAAAAAAATCTACATAGCTTGAAGACTTTGAGCTTCAACGGAAATTATTACAACTACATACATAAAGGGTGTCGCAACAGGAACGCAAGATTTAAATTTTAAATAAAACACAGATATTTAAAAAAAAAACCGTGAAACTTTATTATATCGTAAAGTAGACAAAATGAGGTTATGTGTGGAACAACAAATCGGGCAGATGGCCGCCGCGGCTTTGCTGGCACACACACGATCTTTTAATGAAATTTTCAATGGCCGTTTTGCATAAATGCTGCGGTATTTCATTAATGCAGCGTCCAATTTCCTCTTTTAAGGATTGACTCGTCGTCGGCTTATTCGCGTAAACCATCGACTTCAAAAAACCCCAAAGAAAAAAGTCTAATTGTGTTAAATCGCACGATCTAGGCGGCCAATTCTGGTATCCAAAACGCGAAATAACACGACCGGGAAATGACTGATGTAGCAATTGAATTGTTTCTCTGGCTGTATGACATGTGGCGCCGTCTTGTTGAAACCACATGCCCTCCACATTAATTTCTTAAATTCTAGGCACGAAAAAACTGGTTATCATTTCACGATACCGAACACCATTGACTGTTTGCGCTTGACCTGCGTTTGAGCGACATCATCAAGTACAGGTGCGACGTTTTCGGTCGATCGACCTGGTCGAAGGCGCGTTGTTGTCTTTACATCACTAACAGACCCAGTTTCGGCAAATTTATCCATTAATCTCTTTACAGTTGACTCTTTTGGAGCATTATTGTGACCCCAAATTGATCGCAAATTTGCGAACTGTAGCCACAAAACTTTCACCATTTTGGTAAAACAATTTCACAATGAGAATGCGTTGTTCATTCGTGTACTGCTCCATTTTTACTAACCTCGTACCTTCTACTAGCAAACAATAACAATTATTCAAATGTCAAACAATGACACTTCGAATGGCGCCAAATTTAAATCTTGCGTTCTTGTTGGGATACCCTTTACATACATATATATTTAGTATTTTGAACGTCTCGTACGTGAAAAAAGAAGAGCTAGAAGGGAATGGCAACAGCACAGATCACCACAAAATAAAATCAGATTTAAAGAGTGCACTAAACGACTCCAAGAGCTGCTTGCATCTGAAAAAACTGCATCTCTTAAAAATTATCTGGAAGGTCTTGATGTCACACCAGCGTCTAATTACTCTTTGTGGCGCGCTGCTAGAAAGCTTAAAACACCCATTGAGTATAAGCCACCTCTACACACATCTACCGGAGGTTGGGCAAGAAGCGATACTGAAAAAGGTAAAATATTTGCTGAACACTTAAAATCCGTTTTTACGCCAAACATATGTACTGGTGTTGCTGATTTGCCGAATGTAGTCGCTCTACCCCCTCAACACATAAAGTTTAAGACGCGTGATTTACAAAAATTAATTGCCGAACTCAACTCGAAGAAAGGTCCGGGTATTGATGGAATTAGTAACCAGATGCTTATGAACTTGCCTCGTATTGCAATGAGAATCCTATTATTCATATTTAATGCCATTTTACGACTGGAGTATTATGCACACAGCTGGAAGATTGCCAAGGTTAAAATGATTCCAAAGCCGGGCAAAGATCTAACCAAGGCTGAGTCATATAGGCCAATAAGTCTACTACTACTATCAAAACAAAATTGTCCCCAATTCTAATTAGTAGTGGGTGCATACCAGACCATCAATTTGGTTTTAGAAGTCAGCATAGCACCATTGAACAAACTCACAGACTGGTTCAATTTATAAGAAGAACTTTTGAGGAAAAAAAGTATTGTTCTGCGCTCTTTATTGACGTTTCCCAGGCATTTGATAGTGTGGCATGAAGGCCTAATTTTAAAATTGAAGACTTACTTACCAATAAACATTTTAAATATTTTGGAAAGTTACATTATTTCCCGTAAGTTCACTGTTGTGGAAGGAGACTTTACGAGTAGGCCTGAAACTATTTCATCCGGTGTGCCACAGGGGAGCATACTGGGACCAGTTTTATACTTGATTTATACTTGTGATATGCCTGTGAGCAGTAGTATCCATACTTCCACATTTGCCGACGATACAGCCTGCCTTAGTATGCACGAAAACCCTGATGAGGCATCCCGCAAACTCCAGGAACACGTTAGCCAGATGGAGCTTTGGTTAAACTTATGGAGAATTAAAGTCAATGAACAAAAGTGTGTCCATATAACGTTCACCCTAAGAAGAGATACTTGCTACCCCATTCGGATTAACAATCAAGTTGTTCCTCAACATTCACATGTGAAATATCTTGGTTTACACCTTGATCGACGACTTACATGGAAACATCACATTGACTCTAAGTTAACTCAAATGAAACTTAAATTAACTCAGGTACATTGGCTGATTGGTAGAAATTCAACACTTAGCCTAGACTGCAAACTTTTAATATACAAGTCGCTTTTAAAGCCAATATGGTGTTACGGAATTCAACTATGGGGCACTGCTTCAGCTTCAAATGTAGAGAAAATTCAACGAAGGCAAAATAAAATTTTACGCATGATAACATCGGCTCCATGGTACATCAAAAATTCAAATATACATCGCGATTTGAATATGCCACTAGTGACTGAAGAAATTGTAAAATACGCAGGCAAATATCTAACAAAACTCGAGTCACATCCTAATCCGCTTGCTCGTAATATTTTGAACTTTACTGGGCACATCCGCTTAAAAAAGAGAGATACACGGGCTCTAATATTCAACACTCTAGATGATGAAGCTGCTTGAAAACACTTTTTTCTTTTTGTTGCTTATCACTACTTATGTATTATTAATAACTATCACTAAGCTTATGTCCGACATTGGTCGGGCCTAATAAATTTTTTATAGATTTTTAAGATTTGAATACTTATTGTTAGTTGATATTTGAAGATACAATAAATAAAAAACATGCATTAAAAAAAAACCTGTCGATATATATGTATTTAGACTGTTAAAAAAATAACTCTTAGTCTGGTGCAAAATTGATGTGACGTGACAAGTATGTATTTTCCGCTTTTTATAAATTTTACTGTGTTGTTAATTTATTTTCTACCTTAACTTCCTAAACTAAAGCATTTTTATTTATAAAATAAGTAGAAACAAATTGCCTCCCACTCATTTTTATAATAAAGTTATCGTAGTTTAGATATATCTGTACTCAATTGAGTACAGCGGCAGAATCCGAATGCGAATTCTGGCAACACTGTTGTTTCCCCAGAAATACAAAAGCATACTTGTGTATTTTTCACAATAAAGAGGGAACTCCCATAATATGCAAACATCAATTATTTCTTTAAATGAAGTTCATGATTGTCGAGAATCATCGAGAATCGCTGTACAGAATTGCCATTCGAGGTAAGAAATGGTGGTGGGTCTTGTTCACCTACATAATAGATATGGCTATTGCAAACGCTTGGCGGTTATATGTAATGACTCATAATGATGACATGGATCAGCTTTTATTCCGACGTTACATTGCAAGATACTATTTACGGCAAAATACGCAAACTAAAGCTCGACTCTCGTCTTCATTGGTCCTAGGGTTGCCACAAGATGGTATAGGGCACTACCCCAAAAAGTTAGAAAATCAACTCAGATGTGTCGTATGCCATGCAAGAGTTTGCTGGCAGTGCAAAAAATGTTTGAAAACACTATCAGCCAAACCCACGATATCGAACGTTGTCGTTCGCAATCATTTTTAACGACAAACAGCTGATTTGGGACCCACTAAACTTGTTCAGCACGACAAGTCGATCGACAATGCATGCGAACGAGGACGTAACCATTTCCATACAAATTTGGTACCCACTATGAATATACAAACGACAACAAATGTCAAAATCAGTCACTTGGTTTGTGCTTGTCGACAAAACAAAAAAGTACACATAAATACCAAATTTTTAAACAAATTTACATTTATGAAAATCAAAAATAAAAATGTTAATTTTTTTTGCGTTTATTTTATTTATTTAACTCACAAACATGCATTTTTGTCACATAATTCTTTTTGAATTACATACATACATACATATATATATATATATATGTATGTATGAATGTGTATACGTGCAATTTATCTAACCAATTCTAAACACTCAATTAGGCACATTACTCTTTCCACTTCAATAGATTGCTTGTCCCATTGGTGCTACTCCCGTCCATTCTTCATTACAATCCGCTTGCATTATTTTAGGTGTATAGCATAAAACACATTCACCACAGCAAGCTACCGACTACCAAATGTCAAGGATAGAATACACATGTTTATGTGAGAATAATTCTTTTGAAGACAGCAAGGCAAAAGGGCGGCAGGTTATTGTCTATGCTGATTTTGTCGTTGTAGTCCAATTAAACTAATTTCTATTTTGTTGGCTACAATGAGAAAATTCAGTATTGCCAGTATAATACAAAATGTTGAATGAATGATTTTGTACAATTATTTCATATTATTTAACAGAAATAATATCCAAAAATTTATGTTAAGAATAAATTGATTCATTTTTGTACTTTTACATGAAATATGTACATTTTAAAAGAGTAATTAATTTTTATAAATGAAAAACATATAAAAGTGGCAATACTGAACTATGTATTTGTACTTGAATATCAACTGCAGATGGTGCGGCTGCGGTCTCCAAAATAATTAAGTAGCCGGCTACGAGGCGGCAAATGCTGCTAGCGGCATTTGAAGTCGTGTGTTCGTGTAGCCTGCTGTGGTGAATGTGTTTAGTGCTTATCTACACATTTCAACTGATATATTTATTTATATTTCACACACAAAATTTTGAAAATAACTTTTTAATTTTTTTTTTTTGTATTGTCTTATGTTTATTATTGTTGTTATTTTTATTATTTATTTGTAGAAACTTTAAGTAGCATAGAGTTGCATTTTTTAAGGAATACTTTTCACATTTCAGCACTTTTTATTTGTAAAGTAGCGTTTTATTTGTGAAATTTTTGATGTGGCAATATGCTAATTTGACAATGAGTAAATGCATTACATTAACAACGTAAATGTAGAAACAGAATAAAGTCTTCAACTTCAGGAAAATCGCTGACAAATTAATCAAGCCCATAATAACATCGACGGCAGTAACTTCAAATGCTCTCTAATTTTTGTTTTATTTTCTTTTGTGCTTATTTTTTCTTTGTAGTTTTGTTTACAAAATGTATGAAATTTATTGAAAGTATGGTAACATTTTTGTGAGAATGAACATTGATATGTGAGAGTATAAAAAAAACGCTCTCAAAATAACATAGATTCTATCTCACGACCGGTTTCTGCGGCTGTTTTTTTGTGTCAATTTGTATGGAAAATGTGTTGAAGCCGGTATTCTGTTTAATCATTAAAGCCTGACGACCGGCAAGTCGATAGTTAGTGAGTCGCTCAAACAAACTATAATGAGTGACTTGTCGTCAGTCGATCGAATTGTCGATCGACATCGTGGGTTAGGCTGTATGTATTGAAAAATCATGTTTTGAAAAATACCACTTGTAAACCGCCGCTGTACTCAATTGAGTACACCCTCCTTACTCCGCCCACTTATTTTTTTTTTAATTTTTCCATTACTTTATGTTAACTTTGAACACAATGAAATTAAAAATAAACTTTTTTGTTAATTATCGTCATTGGTTTCATTTTGGCGGTTAATGGGTTAATGACTATCGATAGTCGCTCCACTCGATAGTTTCGATAGTTTTATGTAAAACTATCGATACTATCGATAGTATCGAATAGTTTTATAAAAGTTGCCACATAAACTACATTTGACTCGAAAAAAAAATCCAGAGTCCTCAACATTTTCATTAGTATATAAAAATATATCAAGCCTTTTTTTCGATTTTATCGTAAGCGGCACATTATCGAAAATATACTTTTTTATTGAAGTTATAATTTTATGGGCCTACCCATGGTTTAGAGTTATCAAAATGCGAAAATTGTTGATAACTTTTAAGACACTAACTGTAAAGTTTTATCGTAAGCGACAATTTTAACCTTCTTCTAAAAATTTAATTTTTATCGCATACGATTACATCGAAGATTAGGCTGGATATGTAGGTATGTATGTACAATTAAAAAAAAATTTTGTAGGGAAACACGCTAGGGTACGTCAAAATAAATCCGAGACGATTGGCGGCCGTCGCGATATCAGTCAGTACCACCAAAATTTATCTTTGTGTCGACGATGTTGAATTTATTAAGATACTTGTGGCTACTATTTGTCGAATAACACTTGGATTTATAAATAAATTCATATACATACATATGTATGTATTTAAGTACTTATGTATACAGAAGCAGGGATGCGATGTCATATTTACAAATTGTACTAACTTTCAAAAAAAATTTTAATTTTTTCAGTACGATTGTACCTAATTCATTATTTATATTTTTGTAATACTTGTACTTTTTAATTAACTAAAAATCAATCAACAAAACGCCAGAAGGTGCACAAAGAATATTAGTTGCTGGGATCTGAATATAAATGTAACATTTACGATATACTACGTTTATAACCCTTTTTTTTATTCGATTGTTCACAGTCGATGCAAATAGTCGGCTTCTCCCTTTGGTACGAAAATAAAATTTCCACATTAGCAGATGAATTTGGAATAAATAACATTCCTGCAGCAATTCTTTAAGTACCGGAAAACATCGTTTGATTTACATAATTTTCTAATACCTTCGAGCTAAAGATTAACCCCCTTGTGCAAAAAAATAAGTGAATGTTAAAACCGGCTTTTCTATGGAAATTTTTTTAATGTACACTTCAAGCACGCATTATTTTTTGCATAAGGGGGTTAATATATTTTAATGCTATTTTTGGCATGTAATAAATATAGAGATTCCAGTAGTGCTAAATGGGTCATTGCGGTGCTACGGTACTTTTGGCATTCAAATAGCGCCAAAATTATACAATTGTACCAAATTTTGCATCGCTGTACAAAAGCTTAAATCAACGACAGATAATTTGCTTCAAAGCTGCCGGCTACTGTTTACTGACTTCGATTATTTTTACTCTTTTAATTACTTGTTTTTTTACCGATAGTATCGATAGTGGAAAAAACTATCGATATTTCATTTACAACAAAACTATCGATACTATCGATAGTACTATCGATAGTTTTGCAGCTCTATTAATTACGGTCATAACAAATTGTAAGTTTGTTGTAGTGTTTTTTTTTTTTTTTGTAAACTACAGGGTTAGTTGAAATTCAAGTTTACAATTTTTATTTAGATTATATTTTTTTAAACATCAATTACACTAGCAACAATCTCACACAAAAATCTATTCTCTATGCTGCTAATCCGTCTAATTCATAGCTTGTAGGGTAAGGGAAACAAGCACAGTTTTCCTTGAGTTAAAAAATACACGTACTGTGTATAATTTTTCTGTATAAAATTTTAAATTAAAAATATGTATGTATATAAGTATGTATTAATAAAAAATCGAGTTCCACACAATAAATTCACCTGTTTCAACTTGAGCAAACATACTAAACCCATTAAAAAAATTAACTTTTTTGTTTAATCGTATATTTGAGCATAACTTTAATAACCAGAGTGTTTTAAAGAGTTTCTTTCATACATCTGAACTAAATACAGGGTGGGCCAAAAGAAACCAAGGGGTGTAAAAGTTTAATAACTTTTTTGTTTATTAACTTTTTTTTATTTTTTCTTTCAGATTATATAATATACAAAATGGAAATTTTTTTACACTAAGTATGAAAAATGATGTCTCTTAAATGACCACCGTTTTCAGCTTCGCACTGATGGGCTCTTTTTAGAGCATTTTCCATAACATCTTTCAAAACTTGTGGCTGTAGCGTTCGAATTTCTGCAACAATGTTTGCCTTGAGTTCAAGGATTGTCTCTGGCTTGTTCACATACACTCGCTCATTCAAAAAAACCCCAAAGAAAATAGTCGGGTGCTGTCAAATCTGGCGATCGCGCTGGCCAAATAATTTCCGAATTTCGAGAAATTATTCGCTCTTGAAATTTAACTGCAAAATTTAGACGTTGCCGATGATCTGCTGGTTTTAATTCTTGGACCAATTGCACCTTATATGGGTATAACTGTAAATCTTTTTTTAAAATGCGCCGTAGTGACGTACGAGACATTTCTAGCTGAGCAGAACGCCTTCTGCCAGATGTTTCTGGTGCTTCGTTAACACTTTGCTGTACTCGTTCAACATTTTCCGCAGTGCGACTTAAACGTGGTCTACCGGTTCGAGGCAAATCTCTTACGCTGCCATGTTGGTGATGACGATTAACTAAGCAACGAATCATCGCTTCAGAGGGCGAAATTCTGACGTTAAAATGTCGACGATATGCTCTTTGCGTTAAAATAATTGATCTCTGGTTTAAATAATAAAATTCTATTGTTCTGGTTCTCTGTTCAGTTGTGAACCTCTCCATTATAAATTCTCCAAGTGTTGTCTATATAATCTGAAAGAAAAAATAAAAAAAAATTAATAACCAAAAAAGTTATTAAACTTTTACACCCCTTGGTTTCTTTTGGCCCACCCTGTATTATTAATAAGAGAAGACGAAAAAAGCTGCATACATATTAAATTTTTAATTTAAGGTAGAAAAATTATTAAAACAAAACCAACTGTTAGCAGCAGCACCAACAACAGAAAAAAGAGAGACGAAAAATAAACTTAAACTTTAACTAATTAATTTAAACACTAATTTTCAATTCAGTTTCAGTCATGCAAATGTTAATTGACCACTTAAGCTAAAACAAAAAAACTTCACAATAAGCAAGTTTAAAGACCAAGGGAACACAACAACAACAATAGCAACAGTAATACTAATACCAGCTACAACAAACTTATAAAAACTCAATGGTCAGTCAGACACGCCAAAAACGCCGCATCACATGCAACAGACAGACGGAGAAAGGGTGAGGAGGTATGAAGAGATAAATACAAATCTAATCCCATAAGTGCAAAATACACTTAATAGAATTAGTCTTAATATTTATGGTTCGATTATGAATGGTAACCGAACTTCAGTTGAGTTGCCAGTTCACATTAAAATTAGTATAGGGTGTTTTTTTAGAGGTATAAAACTTCGAATTGAAATAAAACACAAGAAAATTCGTTTTAATGTCCATCAATTTGGCTTTATTGGAAGGATAATTTTATGCCATTAATGTTTAAATATGACTTCGGGCATGTGGCCGCCGCGGCTGGCTCGAATAAAGCCAATTCTACAGGTCCAATTTTCAACCACTTTTTCGAGCATATGGGGCCGTATGTTGGCAATAACGCCACGAATGTTGGCTTCCAAGTCCCCTAACGTTTCTGGTTTGTTGGCGTAGACGAGCGACTTCACATATCCCCAAAGAAAATAATCCAATGGTGTCAAATCACACGATCTTGGTGGCCAATTGACAGGTCCATTCCGCGAAATTATGCGCTCATCGAATGTTTCCTTCAATAAATCGATTGTGACGTGCGCTGTGTGGCATGTAGCGCCGTCTTGTTGGAGCCACAACTCATCCACATTCATGCCACATTCAAATCTTCCATAAAGTTGATGGACAAAGCTCCAATTGCTGTG
This sequence comes from Tachina grossa, assembly GCA_949987645.1. Taxonomy (NCBI): domain Eukaryota; kingdom Metazoa; phylum Arthropoda; class Insecta; order Diptera; family Tachinidae; genus Tachina; species Tachina grossa. The sequence goes on from OX465278.1 coordinate 143,157,285, forward strand.
CACGGTGGCGAATCGATTCATTCGGGTCCTCTTCAACACTTTGCTCTACAGCGGCAATTGTTTCTTCGGTGCGCACTGTTCGACGTCTCTGCGGATGCGTATTATCACATAGAGTAAACGTAGTGCGAAAACGATCCATGGTTAACCGAATTAATTGCTCTGATGGACGATTATGTCGACCATAAAATGGACGGAGCTTGCGGTAAACTTCGCGAACTGAACCATTATTTTCGAAATAAATTTGCACGATTTGCAAGCGTTGTTCTTTTGTCAACCTGTTCATGATGAAATGGCAAACCAAACTAAATATTAATCACTTGACAGCTGACAAAATGGCCGCCAGTTAAAAAAGTGATGCCAACTTAAAGTTCTATACCTCAATAAAAAACACCCTTTACAATTATTTATGGCAACTTTCTCCCAAAAGTTATCGAAAATATAATTGTGACAGATAAGCAACTGAAAATAATATAAACAAAATTCAAAGTATGAGAAACATAAATGCTAAAAAAAAAAATGTTTAAGTAAAAGTGCTTAAAAAATTTCTCATAATAAGTTCAGTGGAATTACTTTGCGAATATCAAGAAAACAAAGCACAATATCGTGCTATAACATAATTTTTGAACCTCAATTTTTGACCAAAATCGATTATAAGCGATCGTAAATAGTCGACTTTCCTCACAAAAAAAAAAAACGAAGTCCAATAGTCTTGTGTAGTTCATGAACGAACTAGTTCAAATGAACGATTCAGTACTTTGAACTAAGTGAACTAGTTCAATTGTTTTACGCTCACTAGTTCAATTTTTGAACTAGTTCAATTTTTGAACTAAGAACTAAGACACAAAATGAACTAACACAGAGGCTGTGAACTGAATGTTTTCAACGTTTTGCTTTACTTTTTCACTGTTTGTTTGCTTATCTTCTATACTCATCCATATGTATTCTACTACCACAAATGCAATAAACAAGTAAACCTTATACTACCCTATTCACAAAAAATATTTTGGATTTATGAGATTTTAAAAAATTTGTTTTATAAACCCTTTATAGAGCAAATTTATTAATTAATTAATTGATTATAGTTTTCATAAAGCATTTTAATCACAGAATCTGTCTTTTTAATATTGTCAAAGACCACAACACTCATACATATGCATATAGAATTGTAGATGTAAAATCATTGAACTAAAAAGAGCGATTGAACTAAATGAACGAACTAGTTCATTTACAAATAATGAACTAAAATGACCGGTCACTGAAATGAACTAAATGGCACAAGTCTAAAGTCCAAAAAATATGTCGCTAAGCTATTTTAGCGGTTATGGCACGATATGTGGTGTGAAGGTCAACTCAAATCTTTTAACCTTTATGTCTACAACCAAAAATTGTTCGTCAAACATACAACCATCATACCCGGGTAAGCATTGCTGTTTGGTAAGGAATTCCTTTTAACATATCGTATATTTCATGTTTTTGTCGCCAATTTTAGTTAGCTGCAACCCATTTCATGACAACACATGTCGTCATTATTTTCGTCGTTATAATCTGACCTATTGAAAACTAATAACCATCCCTTGTATCGTGCATCGTTGGGTCTTCAACGTTTTTGGGCTATTAGCTGTTAGATAAGGTTTAATAATAAAAATTCACGACAACTGCAAACGCAAAATCTGACATATTCTTAATTCTGAACAGAAATCTTCAAAATAATTATATAGCAGGAGCAAGAATCACAGGTGATGATCAACTTTATCCATTTCGTGGTAGTAATTCTATACTGGCTTGGCGCCTTCTGGGAAAAAAGAAAAAATCAAGGTGAACGAGTTATTAAGGATTTGTGTTGCAATCTGTTTCGAAGAAGTGGAAGAAACGTCGTTTGTGAAAAGATTTTTATAAGTTACAATTTGGATATCAAAGGTTTAAAAAGTAGGCCAGTACTGATATTGGATTACAATAAATACAAAGGTAGAGTTGATAATCACCCCTATTCTGCGTTTCGATTACGTTCCCGCATTCAGTTACGCACGGATCGAAAAGAGGTATTCTGCCAAAAAACTGAATCGTAAGAAAAAGAAGAAGAGAAGAGTATGTTTAAACCTGCTACTTTGCTTTGAAACGGGCGAAATAGGAACAGAAAAATTAGCAATTTTGCAAAATTTTTAGCAAAAAGTTAAATTTAGTGCAAAAAAAAAACAGTGATTTACCATTAAAACAATTAATAATTAAATATTGTAAAAATTTTTATTAAATAGATTCTTGCAAATTTAAGTACAGAGATTAAAAAACCAGATAAGCAATAGGTATTTGTGGCCAAACTTATCCAGTGTGAAGAATTATGTCGCGCCGGAGGTGATATTTTAGTTTTTTACACATAATTGTAACACAAAAATAAAGTTTATTTCTTTAAATTTAATTAAATACGTAGGTAATATCGTTTTTTGTTGCCATTAAATAGGTATGTCAACTTTTTATACTGTAATAAACTAAATAAAAATTGCATTTCAGTAAAGAAAAACAAAACAAACCGTTTAGTTCATTAATTAAACCTTCTTTCATTTAATACTTCCATTATTTTTTTAATTAATCACTTTTTAAAGCTAAACAAACAAAAATTGAAAACGCTCCGCCACTAAAATAACAACTTACAAAAACGTAGTTACGATCGAAATGCAGAATACATAGAATCGAAAAAGAAATCGAAGAACGGAACGCAGAATACCAAAGTTGCCAAACGGAGAAACTTTCGATTCGAATCGAAACGCAGAATAGGGGTGAATATCGACAAATATTTGGGAGAATACACAAAAAAAGGAGAACTAATATATGGCCCTTAGGTTTTTGTATAATATTCTTGATATGGCAGCATTTGTAGCTTATATTATTTATACAGAAAATATCCCGCATCTAAAGGTATCAACAAACCGTAAAAGAATATTTCTCCAACAGCTGAGTGAACAATTGGCTATGCAGCCAATTGATCATCGCTCACAAAATACTCAAGTAATAAGGCATTTTTTATCGCGCAATGGAATTGAAAGTATTATAGGCCATCCAGTAATATCAGAAAACCAAACAGTTCGTGCAGCAGAAGAACGAAATAATTTCCGAAGGCTCAAACAAAAAGAAAGTTCATATATACCTGTGAAAAAAAGAGCTCAACTAGAAAAGCTTGAAAAAAATTTCAAATCCAGTATGTGCTCGACATTCAGCGGGTATTAGTATTCGTAATGTATGCTCAATCAAATATACATAATAATTTTCTAATTATTTTGCAATAAATAAAAAAACATTCATAAAATTTAATGCCTACCCAGGTAAGTCTATTGTAGGTTTAAGGGGTATGTTTTAAAAACAGATAATATATATTCTCCCAAAAAATATTTTTTATAAATAAATTTTTTAGAAGTTAAAAAACAATAGAATAGAATAGAATAGAATAGAATAGAATAGAATAGAATAGAATAGAATAGAATAGAATAGAATAGAATAGAATAGAATAGAATAGAATAGAATAGAATAGAATAGAATAGAATAGAATAGAATAGAATAGAATAGAATAGAATAGAATAGAATAGAATAGAATAGAATAGAATAGAATAGAATAGAATAGAATAGAATAGAATAGAATAGAATAGAATAGAATAGAATAGAATAGAATAGAATAGAATAGAATATAATAGAATAGAATAGAATAGAAGCATATTAAAGAGTTAAAACAAATATTTTACCAGAGTGTGAATTTATATCGAATTGAAAACAGAAAATTTACCCGTGTAGGTGGTTGTAGACATAAGGGTTAAAATTGCCACCTATAAAGTGAGTAAATTTTATTGTTTAAAATAATTTTTTACTTAAATTTTACCACCTTTTGAGCCTAAAAACTTTGGCTCAACTAAAAGCTTGTGGTTGCGCTGAATAGCGTGGTTTTGAAGTGAAGTTTAATAATATTTAACATTTTGTAAGCTATTCTCTATTTCAGCAATAGTATCAACATCTTTAATGAAATATATCAGACGAAAAATGTATGCTTTACACTGAGAAAATAAAAACATCAAGTTTTTATTAAAGTAATTTTAAGAAATACACAAATTTCTTAAACGCACATTTTCTTAGTTTGGCGCTAACGCTCAAAATTTAGCGTTTCGAGTCTTTAAAAAGCACTAAAAATAGTGCCAAAAGCACCAAGTTGGCATCGCTGGTTGCCACTATTATTACAATTTGATTAATGAAATAAACATAAATACAGTAGAAGGCGAAGACGGATGTTGAGTGGTACTACCAATAATACGTATGGTAAAGCGGTTTATAAGAGGAAAAGGAAGATTTCGAACGATTAGATAGATTGCCTGCTTTGTGGAAGCAGAAGACTATCGACGCTGTAAACAAAAGTGTGGGAAAAAATTTAAATTTATCCATTCGTCATGGTTCGCAGGAATTGGGACTCTGCACGTCCACTATATGGAAGTCTTTGCTCAAAAATCTTGGTTTACATCCCTTTAAGATCCAGCTGGTGCAGGAAGTACAGCCAAGAGACAAGACGAGGGTGGCGTTGACTCAAGTAGTTAGCACTTTGCCTAAAAAACCGAAGGTCCTGAGTTCGAGCACAGACACCGACAGTCATTAAATAAAAACACCACAAATTTTTCTGATGTGCATTAGTGTCCATTTGTTGCAGGAAAGTTCAAGTGATGAAGGCATAGACACTGGTCACGGAACTATACCGGCTTCAGCGGATACTAATCCTAATGTAACATTAGATAAGCGCCCTCCTTCTTCGGTATTGTGTAGCAAAGTAAACAAATAAATAAAATGGCAACAGCTTCGAAAATTTAATACACCTCATTGACAACAGAGGCGCTGCAACACTGGCTTATCAATAAAAACGTGCTAAAAGTATATATAGCTTCGTTCACCACCTGTCTTCTCCATCACAATCCCTTTTCTTAAAGAAGGTAACACCTACACAGAAAAAACTAAATTTCATTTTCAGTAACCAAATTCGTTGAATCAGTAAGTATTTTATTTGAATGCGGTCCTACAAATAATTTTGTAAATTCTAATAAAAATTTTGTAAAAATTTAAATTAATCAGAGTTCGGCTGAGAGAAAATGTTATTTCAGTGTGTTGGTTGGTGATTATCTTGCTTGTTGATAGGAACAACGTGCTGTTGTGCGGTTGTTGTTGTTTATTTTGATTGATCGTGTTGTATACATGTAAATGCCGAAAAGTAGCCGACAAACGTCGTGGCCTGTTTCTTCTCTACACAGTTTTTTGGTACAAATTAATTTAATGGAACAGTACAGAATATTTACTGAAACTAAGTTTGATTTCAAACAAATATTTGTTTAAAAATTTTTTGGGCATAATTTTTTCTGTGTAGTAGTAGTAATAGGCATTAATTAATTGCCTGAGTGTTACTTCTATTAAAAAAAAAATAAAAAAAATAAAAAATATCAGTCGTTCTTGGAAACTGGTCCGAAGTTTCATCGCAAAATTGTGCTCAGCGTTGAGGCACATTTTTCGCTTAACGGGTTTGTTGATAAACAAAATTGCCGCATATGGAATGAAAGAAATCATTCCACAACAGACCCCACAGACTCCATTACATCCAGAAAATGTATCGCTTGGTATTATTTACACGCTGGTGGCATCATTGGATCTTATGTCTTAAAACAAGCAACCTGAGCTCGCGTTACTGTCATAGGAAATCGTTACCCCACTGTGATAAATTATTTTTTGAAATATGGATGACATTGATTTCGCTTTCATGGCTTACGCTTCATTTACACATGCAGGTAACTGGTTACAAGTTGCGTGTACGTATTAACAACCAATACATTGAATGAAATAATAAAACACTCGCAACTTGCTTGATTGTGTACACAGTCAAGTGCAAGTTTATTTTCATTTTTCTATATGTTACTATATATAAATATTTGAAAATTTCGTTTTTCTCTTTCTTCTGTGCGTTGTTTGTACTTTATTTTGTCTATATTAGTTTTTAATGTGTGGGCTGCCAAATTTTTGGTATAGGAACATTACAGGGAAACGAATTTAGTGATCAACTTTGTACCAAAATAAATGATAAATTTATATTGCAAATCAATAATAAGTCATATTTGATTACATGTTCTTACTTTTTGTTTTATTTTTTCTGTATATAAGTTGAAATAATAACATTTTAAAAATTATTCCATGTAAGCTATCCATTAAAATTAAAATAAAATCCTTAAAGGGTAACACTGTTTTTATTTTTGACAATTCTCTTACATGCAAGTGAAAAAATTACTTGTAATGAAAATTACTTGTAATCAATTCCACCATGTTCGGTTTCTCATGTGTCAATCAGCGTGATGTTTTCTTAAGTTTTGCACAAATAAAATCAAATGCAACAGGGTTTGACAATATGCAGTTTATAAAAGTAATATTACCTTCTATTTTGCCATATATAACATATTTCTTTAATACCATAATTACCACAAGTTGTTTCCCTCTGAAATGGAAACATGCAAAAATAATTCCAGCTTCTAAATCCAACAATGAATATCGTCCAATAGCTATATTAAGCTTCTTTTCGAAAGCCCTAGAAAAAATTTTGCATAGCCAAATAAGCAATTACATTTATGACCATAAATTGTTGTCTGAAAAACAATCAGGATTTCGACCAGGACACAGTTGTGTAACTGCTTTAGTGGATGTCACGGAGAGTATTAGGCGTGATCTAGATGATGGAAAAATTAATTTTTTGGTGCTTCTTGATCATTCGAAGGCGTTTGACATAGTTAATCATGCAATATTATGTAGCAAACTTCGATTCACGTTTAACTTTTCCTCAACTGCTGCACAACTTATATCATCGTATCTTTCAAATCGTACACAATCAGTATGTGTGAACGATATGGTGTCCAGACCACTTAAGCTAACAAGAGGTGTTCCTCAGGGGTCTATTTTAGGGCCACTGCTTTTCTCAATTTATGTTAATGACTTGCCAAGTAATTTATCCCATTGCAATGTCCACATGTATGCAGATGATGTGCAATTATGGCTCAGCAGCCCAGCCCAAGCAGTCAGGGAGAATATAACTAATCTTAATCATGATTTGCATAACATTTATATTTGGGCATCTGCAAATCGTCTACAGTTGAATCCAAAAAAATCTAAATGTCTGGTGATTCATAAGAAAACTGTACATCCATTTATAGAAGATGACATTGTAATTAATCAACAAAAAATTGAATTAGTAAATTCAGTTAAAAATCTGGGAGTTGTATTTAATAACAATCTGTCATGGTCAAGTCATATAAATGCCTTGGTAGCTAAATCATATGCCAAAGTAAGAACACTATGGACTGTTCAAAGTTTTACACCTCTGAGAGTAAGAATGTTACTTGCTAAAACATATTTGGTTCCAAGTCTTATTTATGGTTGCGAATTATTTTCTAGCTGTGATAGTGTCAGTAAGAGGAAACTTGAGGTGTTATATAATAATATAGTAAGATATGTTTATAATCTCAAGAGGCGAGATCATGTGTCACTGTATGTCAAGACTTTATATGTTGTATTATTTGAAAATCTCTTAAAGATAAGAACATTGATTTTCCTCCACAAAATTATATACACCCAAAAGCCGGAATATTTATTTCAAAAGATTAGATTTGCAAGATCTTTAAGAGGCAAATATATAATAATCCCGAAATATCAATGTCAGGTCTCTACATGGCATTTCTTTTTACATGCTGTTCGCCTTTGGAATACTCTTCCACATCATCAACAAATTAACAGCAATGCAACAAATTTTAAAAACTTTCTTTTTAATTACTTTGAGTAGATCACTAAAGGTTTTATAGATATGTACTTATATACAAATGTCTTTTTGGTCAATTTTATATGTAAATTTAAAAATTATTTTTATAAATCGTTTTATTTATTCGGTTTTTATTATTATTTTTTTTAATTATTTTGTTTTTAATTTATTAAATATTAATCTTTATTGGCGAATTTATTGTACACAATACAACCCTGCATTATAATTATAAGACTATGTCTTGTTATGTAAGGGATTCAATAAATAAATAAATAAATAAAATAAATAAATAAATAAATCTCTTGCCAGTGAGCCTACAACTTGTAGCATTATGATTGTATTAGTAAAAATATGTCTATGTATTGAGTTACTTGCACTTGTACTTGCATGTGTAAACGGTAAGTTATTGTAATTGAAATGTAGCGATAAGTTGATTTCGAGAAATGTACCTGTCAATTGACCTGCAGGGTCGTGCGATTGGACACTTCTGGTTTATGCTGATAAACCAGCAAACAATTAACCTGGGATGTTCTGTAAATTGCAAGTTTTAAAATCACCTAATTTCCCGGAAAGAGCTCATTTAAAAAAGGTAACTTATTGCAGCTTTTTAATTGGTTTTAATGGTTTAGATGTTTAAGATATTTTATATATGTATATACTTCAAATGCACTAAATCATTCGATAATCAGCACGATTTCAAAATGCACGGTTTACATAACACCCCTGAACGCCTTCGAGGCCAACATTGCTTGTGTTGTTCGTGACATACGGCCCGGCAATGCTCGAAAAAGTAGTCCAATTATAGACCTTCAGAATACGTTTTTTTTAAAAGAACAGCTACTCTGACCGAAATCATTTTCAAATGTTAATCCAATGAATTGATCTTCCGAATAAATTTTGTTTCTTTTATTCTTTATCCAATTAGCTCCTAAAGCAGTCTCGACCAAGAATATCAACAAACCCATCTGCCAATAAGAAACCAACTGAAGATGCTTAATGACAATTTGCCGAACTATACTCTCTTACTCTAATCAAACTTTACAATGCTTAGTTGTATTTTATATCGCGATTGCTGTTGTCTTCGTTACCATTCCTAATTCAGTTATTGTATTCTGTTGTTCTCTAAGCTTAGTGAAGAAAAGATTGAAATGTGAATGGTTTAGAATCAGGTAGTTAAATACATAAAAGCACTATCAAGTTTTAAGAAAAAAAAAAACTTACAATCTAAAAAAAAACCTAAACAAAAAAAAAATTAAACAACAAGTTGTTCAAGAACAAGTTTAATCATCATCATCTGCTCAACTTGACATCACCAGTGATGCAATAATAATTTGAATATTTTTTTCATGAATATGACTAACTATGATTATAATGTAGAATAGAATTGCCCACATACCGCACAGCAAAAACAAAATTAATTGTGGTACTTAACGGAAGACTTGACGCATTGGCTTCATAGCTCACATTCAAGTTTGAACTTTTTCACCAGGGTATTCATAAATGATTGTTAAAGTTAGAGCATTCTTTAAACCGGGTTTCTCCTTCAAAAATGCGTACGTTAAACTAAAAATAACTTTAATAATTGTTTATTAACACCACTGCTAGTATTCAAAAAGTTGTAGATAATTTTTTTTTGCCTCAAAGCGTATTTTAAGTTTAAAATTCTTGAATCCGACATCGAACAATGTGTTTACATTGTTCAATAGAGAATGCCATAAACTTAAACTGGGAAAACGTGATCGACTCAGCGCGTTATCGAAAGTGAGGATTGGACTCCTGGTTTTATTGCCGTTGATGGATTAGCGATACTCGGTGCAACGGGCTTATGATGTTAGTTAATTTATCAAATAGAATTAGGGTAGCTAATAATAGCGTTTCGTGACCGAGATGGTGAGCTGAGAGAATGTCACAGGCTTTGTTATATCGCCTGTTTGGTAAGTAGCGTACGAGGGCGGTTCGGAAACTTATTAGCCTAGCACAAAAAGCGCGGTATAAACAGAAAAAAGTTAAGTGTTTTGGAAACTTCCATCTCTGCTATGAACACATGTTAAATTTTGTTTCGATCTGGCAACTCCTTCATATAGAAACAGGTGTTCACAAAAGACGCATCCGCGATTTTTTTACAGGGTGTTTTTTATTGAGGTATAGAACTTTAAGTTGGCATCACTTTTTTAACTGGCGGCCATTTTGTCAGCTGTCAAGTGATTAATATTTAGTTTGGTTTGCCATTTTATCATGAACAGGTTGACAAAAGAACAACGCTTGCAAATCGTGCAAATTTATTTCGAAAATAATGGTTCAGTTCGCGAAGTTTACCGCAAGCTCCGTCCATTTTATGGTCGACATAATCGTCCATCAGAGCAATTAATTCGGTTAACCATGGATCGTTTTCGCACTACGTTTACTCTATGTGATAATACGCATCCGCAGAGACGTCGAACAGTGCGCACCGAAGAAACAATTGCCGCTGTAGAGCAAAGTGTTGAAGAGGACCCGAATGAATCGATTCGCCACCGTGCACAGCAATTGGAGCCGACTAACCGACTATTTTGTTCCCGAATTGGATGGCATGAATGTGGATGAGTTGTGGTTCCAACAAGACGGCCCTACATGCCACACAGCGTACGTCACAATCGATTTATTGAAGGAAACATTCGATGAGCGCATAATTTCGCGGAATGGACCTGTCAATTGGCCACCAAGATTGTGTGATTTGACACCATTGGATTATTTTCTTTGGGGATATGTGAAATCGCTCGTCTACGCCAACAAACCAGAAACGTTAGGGGACTTGGAAGCCAACATTCGTGGCGTTATTGCCAACATACGGCCCCATATGCTCGAAAAAGTGGTTGAAAATTGGACCTGTAGAATTGGCTTTATTCGAGCCAGCCGCGGCGGCCACATGCCCGAAATCATATTTAAACATTAATGGCATAAAATTATCCTTCCAATAAAGCCAAATTGATGGACATTAAAATGATTTTCTTGTGTTTTATTTCAATTCGAAGTTCTATACCTCTGAAAAAAAACACCCTATACAATGGAAAAATTAGAAATGCGTGGTGTCATTAAATATTTACATAAAAAAGGTTTATCGGGACAAGAAATTCATAATGATATGGTGAATGTGTTAGGTGAAAGTGCTCCTTCATATGCAACAGTAAAAAAATTGGGTTGCTGAATTTAAACGTGGTCGTACAAGCATTGAAGATGAACCACGTAGTGGACGTCCAAAAACAGCAACAACAACAGAAATTGTAGCCAAAGTGCATGATATGGTATTAAATGATCGACGAATAAAAGTGCGTGAAATAGCTAATATCATGGGCATCTCAAATGATCGAGTCCATTTAATTTTGCATGAAGAACTACAGATGAAAAAGCTTTCTGCAAGATGGGTGCCGCATTTGTTAACAGTCGACCAAAAACGCATAAGAATGAACATTTCTCAAGCTTGTTTCGATCGTTTTAAGCGAAATAAAATGGATTTTAAGCGTCGTTTCATAACTGTTGATAAGACATGGATCCACCACTATATTCCAGAGACAAAAGAACAATCCAAACAATGGACTGAAGCTGGAGGAAGTGCCCCAAAGAAGGCAAAAACAATTCAATAGGCTGGTAAGGTTATGGCAACGGGTTTTTGTGACTTCAAAGGTATTTTATTGATTGACTATCTGCAAAAGGGTAAAACAATAAATTCAGAGTACTATGGCAACCTTTTGAATCAATTAAATGTACAAATTCGAGAAAAACGTCCTGGCTTACAACACAAAAAAATTATTTTTCATCAAGACAACGCACCAGCGCACAAGAGTGTTTTAACAATGGCTAAAATAAACGAATTAAAGTACGAGTTGCTTGACCACCCACCTTATTCTCCTGATTTAGCTCCCAGTGACTTTTACCTGTTCCCAAATCTAAAAAAATTCCTTGCTGGCAAGTGTTTTACCTCAAATGAAGATGCAATTACAGTTGTAAACCACTATTTTGAAGACCTTGAGGAAAACTATTTTAATCAAGGGATAGAATTGCTAGAAAAGCGTTGGACTAAGTGTATTGAAGTTTCAGGAGATTATATTGAAAAATATAAATATTTTTGAAAAACTAACTATTCTCTTTCATTGATAGGCTAAGAAGTTTCCGAACCGCCCTCGTATTTCAATGTCTAATCCTCATTTTATCGACTTTCCAAAACACCTTTCGATGGTACTTGTTTAAAAAATAATAATTAACTGACTTTATGGGATACCTCAACGCAACGGTTATCTGCCAAAAGATAAACCAACCAACCAATCTTTGCTTTCGACCGTAATTGTCAAACTTTTTAATTCTCTGCAATCTGAGAGACGATATAATCTTGATAGCATGTTGACTATAAAACCGAAAGTACTGAGTTCGAGCCCGGTCTCCGACAGCCATTGAATAACAACACAACGCATTTTTGTAACGTGCATTAGTGTCCCTTGGTATCATCAAGTGATGAAGGCAAAGTAGCTGATCACTGAACTATACCGACTTCAGCTGATACTAATCCTAATGTAACATCAGAACGGCGAAGTAAAATAATCAATAAAATGGATACTTAACGCCGTTTCGAAAATTTAATGCGCCTCATTGACACCAGAGGCGCTGCCAAGACGGCCTTATTAAAAACGTGCAAAATGCAGAGTTGTAAAAAGAATGAAGCTTTCCTCTATCTCTTCCTTCATCATCTGTCATCTCTATAACTATCCCTTTCCTAAAGAAGGTAACACCTTGTAATAGTAGTAGACATTCCTTTCCGGAGTATTACTTCTCTTAAAAAAATAATTATAATAAAAATGTATCGACTTTGCTATTCAGTAAGATATTTTAAAGATATTCACTGTCGGTTGAAGTAAAAAAAAGTAAAATAAAAAGCTCAAATTCATTTAGTTTTTCTTTAATTCTTTGTGCTTTTCGGTTATTTGAAAACGTTACTGAATCCAGGTACTGCAATCTATTTTCGCTCTACTGAAGAACTTCTTGCGTGCAACTCGAAAGTCATGTTGTTGAAGAACACAGTAAACACAGAGACTAATCTTCGTCTCAGCTTCCTGAGACATTTGAGTTGTATTTTATTTTTTCTAGTACTTCTCAGCCTTTACTGAGCAAATTTCCCAATATATAAAGGGTGTCCCAACAAGAACGCAAGATTTAAATTTGGCGCCATTCGAAGTGTCATTGTTTGACATTTGAACATTTGTTATTGTTGGCTAGTAGAAGGTACGAGGTTAGTAAAAATAAAATTGTTTTACCAAAATGGTGAAAGTTTTGCGGCTACAGTTCGCTAATTTTCGATCAATTTGGGATCACAATAGTGCTCCAAAAGAGTCAACTGTAAAGACATTAATGGATAAATTTGCCGAAACTGGGTCTGTTAGTGATGTAAAGACAACAACGCGCCTTCGACCAGGTCGATCGACCGAAAATGTCGCAGCTGTACGTGATGATGTCGCTCAAACGCCATTCAAGCGCAAAGAGTCAATGGTGTTCGGTATCGTGAAATGATAACCAGTTTTTTCGCGCCTAGAATTGAAGAAATGAATGTGGAGGGCATGTGGTTTCAACAAGGCGGCGCCACATGTCATACAGCCATAGAAAAAATTCAATTACTACGTCAGTCATTTCCCGGTCGTGTTGTTTCGCGTTTTGGAGACCAGAATTGGCCGCCTAGATCGTGCGATTTAACACCATTAGACTTTTTTCTTTGGGGTTTTTTGAAGTCGATGGTTTATGCGAATAAGCCGACGACGACTCAAGCCTTAAAAGAGGAAATTGGACGCTGCATTAATAAAATACCTCAGCATTTATGCAAAACGGCCATTGAAAATTTCATTAAAAGATCGCGTGTGTGCCAGCAAAGCCGCGGCGGCCATCTGCCCGATTTGTTTTTCCACACATAACCTCATTTTGTCTACTTTACTATATAATAAAGTTTGCAGAATAACGCAAAGACTTTGCAAAGAGCTCAATTACTTTACAAAGAGTGCAAGAAATTTACAAAGAGAGCAAAGTGAAATTTGCAAATAATATTGTGGAACAGGATCCCTTATCACTTTGCCAAAAAATGCAATTTGATAAGTGCAAAGTGAAAAGTTGATAAGTTGTTTTGTGGAATAGGGCCCAGCTTTGTATTTTCTCAAAAATTTAACGATTGTGTAGGATAGTGCATCACAGGCTTTAAGGTATATAAAAAAAGCCATTGTAGCATCTTTGAAAGTCTCATCAGGCACTCCCATAACGTATAACATCTATTAGTATAACATCTATTAGTACGTCATTATCTTTTCTAGCTTCCAGCTTAATGTTTCATTCTTGCATGCACTGATACCATTTGGCCAGTCAGTCACGGCTATAACAAGTGTTTATAGCCAAGGCAGTGGCCAAGAGCTTTTAAAATCATATTTAGACACATTATTGCAGCTGAATACATGCAGATGACCATACAGTTGCAAGTTATGTTTATGGAAAGTGGTTAAGAGGTACACGTTGTCAGTTGTTTTATGGCAACAGCTGTAAAGTTGTTGTTCCTGCATTTCTATTTGGTAGTGAAAAAGATGTTGTCGTTGCATATTTCAGGAATTGTTTTATTTTATTTTTTTTCATATTTTTTTTCTTCATCATATTCTCGTTTTATTTATGTATAGGAACCGGTAGCTTTTCCTGGTGTTCTTTAAATAACAATAACAACACTAGCAACATAAAAAGATTAAAACGACAGCAACAGCGCAACAAGTAGTCTGTATGTATGTAGATAGTTGCAAGAGATCAGTGATGCATGCGTACCATGAATATTGGTTGGGCATGCAATGTCCATCGCACAAGTATCGTATGCCATCCAACCATCTATCTCCAGCCATTCGTCTATCTATCCACGCCTTAACATGCTACTAAACTATAAATTTAAAAAATTCAGGAGTAGAGGCAAAAAAATAGCAGCAACAATTTAGTATTTCATACGCGCCCGCATGGTAAATGAAAGGCTACTCAGTTCGATATAAAAGCCATAATAGAACTTTTAATGTATATATAGAGCTAATGGGAAGGAAGCTGATGGTTGGTTATTGTTAGGTTGGAAGTATTTAATGGTATTATATGTAAACTAATTTAAGAGTAATTGCTTCAAAGACGGATATCGATTTAAACTAACAAGGCAATATACTGTAATTGCTTCATAATACTAATATGAAGGAGAGTTAAGGAAACCGTTAGCATTTGTCCGCATGCGGTAAGCTCAGGTAATTAATATCCATTACGATAGCCGGAAAAGTTGTGGAATTTTTGTCATCCAAACAGCAAGCACAACTATTTGCAACAGCAACCGGGCCAGTCGACAGCCAATCTCTCAGATATACCAAAAATATGTGTTCTTAATAGAAAATAGCTGCACTTTTCCGTTCCTCATCTAAATAGCTCGCGCACTAGCGAAAATAAATTTGCCTGTAGTTATGATGTCATAAGAGGCGCACACCGCAAGTCCAAATACAGACGTTGCTTACACCTCCATTGTACGAGTATATACCAGGGCGTAAGTCAATGACTTTTTGAATAAAACACAAGTTATTTTATAAAAAAAAAAAAAAAATAATAATAACAATTTTCTTCGAGCTCTATACACTTGGTCCAACGTTTCGCCAACATTTGCATCCCTCCCAAAAATAAGGTTTGTCGAGCTCGTCAAAATCTAAATTCTTTGTGAGAATAATGCTTGGAGTCAAATCTCTTTGCTCCGGGCCATTTCTTCACGTTGCTAAATCTAGATAATCGGGCGGATAAGGAAGCAATTCGTAGCCCAATTCATGGATTTTTTGAAACAGCAGATGCCTGTAGTCTTGCATCATTGTCCTAGTGGAAAATAACTTTTTTCTTTATTAAATCTTTTGAAGGAAGTCAATATGGATGTGCATAAAAAGCGGCTGGCAAGCCATCCCTGGCCTTCTTTCGCGCCGATTCACTGTTTTGAATGCTGTTTGGTTTCTGGTGTGTTACTATCGATACAGGTTTCGTCCATGCTTACTATAGCGCGCTAAAACGTATCCTTATTATGGTTTAACTATGACAAATTGTCACACGATTGCGTTTGTTGTAGATTGTCAGCAAACGCGACACCCATCTAGAGGATTTTGCTTTCTCGAAATTTAGGGAACTGAGCTGTGAAATGCCAACGGCATCCGCAATTTTAGTTGCTTTCAATCTGCGATCGGCCAACACCACGTCATATTTTTTTTTTTTTTAATTGTTTCGGTTATAGAGAACTTAACCGGGGCTTCCAGAACGTTCAGCAGCTTCCGTGCTTGAACGAGTTTCGTAAACCACTTTTTTAACAAGTAAAATTTATGAAGGAGGGTTCTCATAGTAAGTATTTATCCGAGCAAACGAAATTTACTTTTTTCCACTACTTTCTGAATTCACGCGATATTCTACTAGAAATGCCTGTCAAATTCAAACTAAATGGTGCAACTTTTTTAAAAATTTGAAAGGAGATAATTGACGGTAGATAGATAGATTAACGTGAAAAGCTGCCTTTACGGCCTTATCTCACGGTAGTCTAGATACCGTGCTAAATCAGACTTTGGATCAAAAATGTATTGCGTCGAAATTTTAGTGCTTGATGTCGTCGCTAAAAATTTTTAATTTTCTATTTGTTCAGCATTTTAGCGATCGAATTTAGTTTTAGCTTTATCGAGTTACAGAATACGGGGGCTGTTCAACTTAGTAGCGTTCACTCATGCCGTCACTATCTCATTCTTCATTTCCTTTTTCGCTTTTTAAGTAATTTTATAACACTTATAACACTTGTTGAATGATTTTGGTTATAAAAAGAAGAAGAAGAAAATAGCTACGGGCAATCCGGCGTTAGTTATCCGTTAAAAAGTCGTTTTCCTAAAATTTGCTAAGAAAACTCAAGCACAACGACTTAAAAAATTGCAAAATAAAGAAATAAAGAACAACATATGTACATACATATTTATATTTTCTTTAAATCTTTTGGTTTTGCCAACAAACAACAACTTCCATGAACAATTATGTATGTATGTATGTATGTATGTTTGTCAGTATTTGGATGGCCAGACCGAAGTGCAGGTTTCCACGTAACTTGTGGTCATCGTCACCATTTATATATATTTTGGTTGTTATTTACTTTTGTAGCGTTTTTCTGAATGAATTCTTTTTTTTTTTTTTGTATATGTTTAACTTTGGCTTTTTAAATACTTATTTTATTTTATTTCTTCTTTTATGATTATTGGAATGTGCGTAAACTTTGTTTGCAGTATAAAGGCCGTGTTGATTTTAATTTTTACGACTGTTTCTTCTCTACTCCTTTTAGTTAGATATACACCGTTATAAACAGTGTTGTATACGATTTTAATTTTTATGGCGTTTTTTTATTCGATTTTTATTATAGTTTAGCTATTTAAATTTATATTAAGTTAGTTAAATTTATATAAAGTTTTTATTGAACAACGAAATAAAGTTTTATTACAAGTTTGATTAAAATAGAAATTAAAAATTTATATAAAAACTTAAGATTCGAAACTAATAAACTAAAAATGACTAATGATGACTGGGAGTATAAACAGTTCGATTAACCGATCATTTCATAAAAAATGTGGCTGAGTGGTAGCGATGCTAGCCGCTCAGTCCAGAGGTCGTGGGTTCGATTCCCAACATAGACCCTGGGTGTTTTTCGCAGACAAGCTAATCGCTTTGCGAGTTGTGTTTGTTAAAAAAAAAAGGATGAAACATACACTAGCCTCCGAGGAATTTATTTGTGGGCAGTAGCCGCCAAAGTTTCTTCAGCGCAAGTCGACTTTTAGCAAATCAGAATCTAGTTTGTTCTCTGCTGGCAACCCAAGAATTTCCGGCTGAGCCGATCTAAAACTTGGTTGTAATCTTATTGCAGTTTTTTTTTGTTTTTTTTTTACAATAATGGTGGTAAAATATTACCGTCAACTTTATATATTTTATAACAACTTTTCAATTATTTGCTTTTTTATGAAGAAATTTATATGCAAAACTTTTAATATTCATTATTAAATTATTCAAATCAGAAGAGAGTCTCATTTGTATTTATATTACAATTAAAATAAAAAAAAAAAGTTATATAAAATACAAATTGTATTGAATATGCCAAAAAAAAAAGAAGCCAACGCAAACAACCTGCATATTTAATTAAGTTTAATTCATTAAAAATTTCTTTTATCTTTTATTCTATTAAAGAAATTTGATACATGAAGAGATTAATAAATATTTCATGCTTAAAAATCTTTTAGAAATTATCATAATTTATAGAAATATAAATAATTTTACGAATAGAAGCCAATTAACATAAATTCACAATTGTACTTTTGCGTGAATCTTCGATTTTACACTTAAAGGGGGAAGTATAGCTAAAGGAAAATAGGTATGTATTTCTATTTAAACTGCTTTGAAATAATTTAAATTTGTATCTCGATTTCTAATGATTCAGTATTCACTTGCCTACATAAACGTACAGCTATTTGGAGAATATAACGCTGATCAAACGAGTTTATGTAAAAAAAGAATAACGACTCATGATATCAGGGTTGTATTTTTCTCAAATGTCATACGGGAATGTGAAAGCCAGGTCAGAAAATAAGTAAATTTTCAAACAAATTTTTTATATGGCTCTGTTAAGTTCTTACAACAAGAAATACATAAGTAGCTCACACATACGTACATATACATTTAATTTCTTATACTTTTAGCCTTAAAAGTATCTTGTGGAATGAAAATATGTACATATCTTCTTGAATGCCTGGGAAGTATTTGTTTGGGTTTGCTTCGAAACAAGGATGTGTGTTGCTCAGCAACCACAACTAGAAATTCCAAACACACGCTTGATTTGAGAGTTAAAACCTCTTCATAAATGAACGACGGACGCACTCTTGCCACAATCCTGATTGGGGTCATTGAAACGTAAAAGTGAATTTGAAGCCTAAAGAGGAATTGAACAGAAATCTTTACAGTTCTTTTCTTTCTTTTTTTATGCTTCTTTTAATTTTCCATGTGGCTTGTGATTCCCTAACTAAGATTAAGTCGCATGTTTTTGGTGAATTTTAGTCAAGCATTTAGTTTTTTTCCTCTTTTTAAAATAAAAATGGTATAAATTAAAAAACGAAGAATATTAATGAATTGAAATGTGTGTATACGTGTCAGCACTATATACCAACGTTTATTAGAATAAGGTAAGGATTGTTTATTGCATTAGACAAATTAAAAAATTAAGTTTCAAACAACCTTTAAAATAAAGAATTCCTTATAAAGTTTAATTATCTAAGGAACATCGATATATGAGACACCAAAATATATTTGATCAAATTCTATCACTACCCTCTAGTCAGCCTAGAACTATATGTCTCTATGTCAATACTATTTCTTCAGCGACAACTGCACTAGTTAAAATGTCGACAACTTTCCTTTTATGCGCGAGTAGAGATACGTTAGAGACAAGAGTTCTAGTGTAT
Organism: Tachina grossa; assembly: GCA_949987645.1. Taxonomy (NCBI): domain Eukaryota; kingdom Metazoa; phylum Arthropoda; class Insecta; order Diptera; family Tachinidae; genus Tachina; species Tachina grossa. The sequence continues at coordinate 143,176,605 of OX465278.1, forward strand.
TTCTGGTGATATTGTCAATGAACTCGTCAATAGTTTGTTTTTCTTTTTTATTATGCTGTGCAATAATATTAATATGTAGACGAGTGTCACTAAAATCTACTGGTGAATCTTTGGTTCAAATGTCTAAATATGGTCATAAAAGAACTACCTTCTCAATAATGCTAAAGTCTACTAGTAGATTTTCAATGACAACCCTGTTTTTTATGTCAATAGGCGATTACATTGTCTGGGGTACACCTAATCAGTAGTACTATTGACTATGTCACTAGAGAGTCACTATAATTATACCATTTACAAGGAGCGAGGAAATGTCGATATTGTAGACTAGAGCCCCTAAAATTTACTAGTGAAACTTTGGTGTCAATGTCTCCATGTGGTCCCAAAAGAACTACTTAGTCAGTAGTGGTACAGTCTAGTGGTGGATTTTCAATGACAAGCTAATGTTAAATGTCAATAGATGACACCATTGGCTGGGGCACACCTGGTCAGTAGTACTACTGACAACTGCACTAGTAAATCACCACAATTTCACTATTCGCACTTTCTGCAGGGTAAGTACATATGTATGCATGAAGTTGTATTATCTTCATTTTCTTATACAAATTTATTATTATGCGATTTTTTAACCTATTATTAATATTCTATCATGAGTCAAAGACTACAAGATTACGCATGTACGTCACATCAGCCGATAAATATAAACACAATCACACAAACGTGTATTTGGTATAGGGCAATTTTGTTTACATTTCCATTTCTACGTCATTTTGACGTCACACCAGCCAAACACCAGCTCACTCAAATTAACAAACATGCGCAATGCGTAATCTTGTATTATTTGCAGCGTTACCATATACATATGAAGATTTATCTTATTTTCGACGATTTTCGGGATGTTAAAAAGACTAAAGAAAGTGTCAGACACATCAATATTCAGCTTCAATATATGTGGTTGTGTGCGTTTGTTTACCAAAAATAGTCACACATATACTATTGGTGTGAATATTTTTTATAAAAAACGCACACAACTACACATATTGAAGCTGAATATTGATGTGTCTAGCAACCGCTTAAAAGATTTCTTCATTAAAAAATAAGATTTTTAAGAATGTGATATTTCGTACTTTTAGTATATTATTTAAGGTCCTTTTGACTAAAGTACTGACATATTTTCTTCTTTCTTTCATCAAAAGTATGAATTATGTGCATACCTATCGCACATTTACTTCAATAGTGGCATAACTCAAAAAAACCAGTTTTGCAGAAAACGCGTTTTAAGTTTTCAATTTGCATACAACTCAATGGAGAAATTAAAAAAAATTCTTCTCTCAGGAGGTGATGGTATAAGCTATTTATATGAAATTTTTACACAAGATAAAATACGAAATGACGCATCTTTCTGCATTATTAACTCAAAAAAACTAATTTTTTGAGTTATGGCACTATTGATGTAAATGAGCGATATGTATATATGTATATATATTTCTTATACATGTTCTATTCAGTAAATATTTTGTGTTATTTGCCCTCACGTTTGTTAGTTCATTTGAAACAAAATAATTTTTTCCTGAATTTGAATTCAGTAAAATCAATGCAAATTAATAAATTTTGAGCAAAATCACTAAAAAAAAGATTTTTAATGAGAAAAAAAATATTTTTTTTTGTTCGACTTGAAGGTTTTTCTGATTCTTTGATTCATGATATTCTATCACTTGTTCTTGTTCTCTTGTAATTTTTTTAATTGCTCTCTATTGTTATGCATTAAACACATTCACCACAGCAAGCTACCGACTACCAAATGTCAAGGATAGAATACACATGTTTATATGAGAATAATTCTTTTGAAGACAGCAAGGCAACAGGGCGACAGGTTGTTGTCTATGCTGATTTTGTCGTTGTAGTCCAATTAAACTAATTTCTATTTCTTTGGCTGCAGTGAAAAAATTCAGTATTGCCAGTATAATAGAAAATATTGAATGAATGATTTTGTACAATTATTTCATATTACTTAACAGAAATAATATCCAAAAATTGATGTTAAGAATAAATTGATTAATTTTTGTACTTTTACGTGAAATAAGTACATTTTATAAGAGTAATTAATTTTTATAAATGCAAAACATATAAAAGTGGCAACTCTGAACTATGTATTTGTACTTGAATATCAACTGCAGATGGTGCTGCTGCCGTTTCCAAAATAATTAAGCAGCCGGCTACGAGGCGACAAATGCTGCTAGCGGCATTTGAAGTCGTGTGTTCGTGTAGCCTGCTGTGGTGAATGTGTTTAATACTTTACGTTGATAAAAAAAACATAAACAAACATGCTTACCCACCAGAGTAGCAAGTCGTAACGGCGTGGCGGGCGGCTAGCCGTTCAGCCGTTTTTTTTTCAACAAGTCGAGCCGCCGCCGAACCGCTCGGCTTATTGGCGGCTTAGTACTCAGCCGATATTTTGTCTTTTATTTTTTAAACTTTTTGAATTGTGTTTAATATTGTGTCTACTCCACTTGCTTTTAGTTTTTATTTATATTTCGTATCGAATATGATAGCGAGTCTCTGAAAAATGGTTGATTTTGCTTCCACATAGAGATAGTATGTGTATATGAACGGTAAGTCCCGGTTCACACACTTCAACTTTTGTTGATCAACTCGTAATTCAGTTGTAAGAGAGACGGAGGAAGAAATACAAATATCTCTTTTTTCTTACAGCTGTGTATGAACCTGGACTAACGTAGCTGCGGCAACACTTACGTTCTCTATTGGAGTCCCTTCTCAAATCCATGCAAGTTTACATAGACTTTTTTTGTTGCAGCCGTCAGGCAACTTTTTATAATTATTTGATCAAAGCTTTTTATTCGTTCATCCGATCAGTTTTGCAATAAATGAAATTTATCGGCACTTAAAATCCAAAAGGCCGTAACAACCAAAAAATTCAAAATAGACTTTTTGATTGATTATGATGTGACTAACCAAAAAAAAAAAATACATATTTTCCTAAAATTTTACTCACATATATTCAAAAATAACGATTTTATTGATTATTCAATTTGACACTTAACACATAAATAGTATTTAATTTATGAAGTTTTTTGCTTCTCCAGTAAAATAGTAAAAAGTGTACTTACTTACGGCCTTTTGTATTTTAGGTGACGTTATGTATAGTCTAGTTTCTATGGTTTAACAAATTATTTACGAAGTTATTTTCATTGGCATTTAGGACATCAATTACTGCAATATTCAAACTATTGCAAAATAAATAATTTTACAACGGGGTGATTCAATAGTTCATGTACTTTTCTGGAAGCAGACTGGGTTCAAACATTTTATTTATATGCTTAAATAAGTCGGCGTTAAGCCGTTCAGCCGCCGCCGCCGAAAATATTTCTCTTTCAGCCGCCCCCGAAATTTTTTGGTCGGCTTGCTACTCTGTTACCCACATTCATACACACACACACACGTACATACTTAACTCGACCGACCGAACGCGACGAAGTTATCAATTTATTAAAGCTAAGATGATGAAATTGATAAAACGCTTGTTTTAACACACAAAATTAATAATTAATATGAAACCTTCTTAAAATATTTGATCACACACAAATAAAACTATTGTTGCATTATATTTTCATGCAAAAATTGCATTCAAAAAACGTATTGTAACTATTAAATATTTAATTTTAATTCACTGACTTACGAACGGCCACGCACTGTTTGAAATAATGTAAGAAACTGATAAATGAAGAAGAAATCGATCGAGTCCATGTTGTTTAGTGCTGCCAACTGCACGATTTTGTGATAGATTATTGAGGTTTATGAAAAGGATTGACGATATTGCAGGATACATATGTATGTATGTATATATATAGTAAAAGTATGCATTTATATTTTTTAAATGTTACTTATATTCAAATATTATTGTATGTAAAGTTAAATATGTATATTAGTGGCCAAAATTTATAAAATTGAAATGGAAGCCCCAAAATCATTAAATAAAATTTTTTTTAAGAACCAGCCAACATTCCAAAAACATTCTAATAAGAAAAAAGATTTATGTAAGTCTAAGACGAAGTGTATTAAGGGCTAATGCCAAAAGCACATTTATTTTTGAATCTCTGAAATTTAGAAGCCTTTCTTTTTAAATAAAACAGGCTGTCAAACGATTCTATTAATGTTTATTCTGTACTAAAGTCTCATTTTCAAAGTACATAATATAATATGATTTCATAATTTTTTTTTTTTGCGTTATATCAATGCAGTTGGCTTTTCATTTACTTATAATATATCGTCTGCTGAAATGCAAAACCACGTAACTAACAAACTAGCTTCAAAATTGAATTTTAAATTAATTAATATGTATTAAAAATTAAAATAAAGAAACATTACTTCAGTCATTTGAATATTTTTGTTTAGTTTTTTTCTCTCTACTATAAAATTTAAAAAGCTTAGTTACGCGATTTAAAATTTCAGCTAACGATGTGTATGTATGCACTATTATTATATTAAGAACTGAAATGATATAATTTTTTTAACTAACGTGTTTATGAAACGTATTTGAAAGATCTCATGAATTAATATTTATATTTTAATAAATTAAACTAAAGGAAATTATTTATCGTTAAGTACTGGGCGAGAATTCATAATCATCATAAAATAAAAATTTTCTAAAACATGTATAAATAGCAATTTTAGAAATAGTCACTAAAAATTTCGAAAAAGAAGTGTAAAAAAAACATATTCATAGTAAAATTTTATTTAAGTGACAATAAATAATTTTCAAAATTTTATAAATTTTTTTCTAGAAAAAAAACGTTCAAGCTCTCGTATTCTAATAACGGGCAGTGTAATCCAGCTAGCTCTTAACTGTAAAATCGCTTTGATGTTATCAAGACACATATGCACGGCGTTACACTTGTTCAAAGATTACATTTTTAGAGTTCTTTTTTCTTGTTTTTTTCAGATCCAGCCATAATCAGGGATGATAAATGAGAAAATCAATTTCGTACCAATTAGCTTTTAAAAATGTACTTTTCGAACCCAATAGTACTAAAATCGGTATTTTTTGTATTTTTAACTTTTTTTTTATTATATTTTTGTAAAATGTCGCTCATTTACTCAAATAACGTCATAACTCAAAAAAAATATTTTGCCAGATCACAAATTTCAAGTTTTCAATTTACACACGTCTTAATGAAATGTGAAAATTTTGTGTTTGTTTCAAAAAAAGAACTATATGAGGATTAATCTGCATCATTAACTGAAATTTTATTAAAATTAGAGACAGTGGAACAAGCAGTAAATACATATCGTTGGTCTCAAGTAAAAAGGCCCTAACTGAAATAATTGCTATTTTACAGGAGAAGGTAAAAACACAATAGAAACTGTAATATTCTATCTGTAATATTTTTGTACAACTGATTGTAAAAGCGTTACTTTTCAAACTATTTTAAATATATTGGCATCACTGAAAAACTGAATTTCATAAAAAAAAATATGAGTTACAGCCTCTCAATAAGTCCTTTGTTTGTATTAGACTTTCAAGTCTTCGTTTTGATTATGAAAATTCTCTTTCCACATTCGCTGATGAGTGAAGAATTGACAGTATTCTCCTGATAACTTTTGAAAGCTCATTAGCTCATCCAATTAATTTTTAAAGCTCGTAACTCGTTATTTATTGTATAATAATTTCCATTCTCTTTTCGGAATATTTTTTAATAAGAGAGATACTATACTACTAACATATTCGGGAGTGAATTTTGTTAGCCATGTTAAAATTATAAAAAGCAACTTTATTTAGTTTCGCAAAAGTTTATATAATATTTCTTTTAAAATCCGGTTGTTTAACATTTATTTTAAAATCCGTAACTATACAACTTTTAATTTTATTTCTAGATATATAAAGTTTTTAATTTCAAAGTAAATTTTAATCGTTTACATACGTATGTAGCATACCTAGCTTCATTTAATTTCATCACTTAAACGTTTGATATGATAATAATATAGCAAGTATTTTATTTCTTACAAATTTCATATTAATTCAATAGATAAAATAAATGAAGATATTGAAACGATATTGAAAACGAAACACCGGTGAAGTTAGATGTGGTTCTTTATAATAAACCAATCAAGTGTAATGCACATCTAACAAGGTATTCGCTCTCAACAACAAAACAAGTTCGCCACTTTTCTCTCAAAGTGATTATACTTTAAATGAACGCGATTAATTATTTTTGTGGAAATAAAACAAGGGATAGTCTATCGCAAATTTTTCAAATAGTACCAAATGAGTCGCAGGGGTACCAACGTACTTTTAGGGTTTGAATAGTACCAAAAAAAGTACAATTGTACCAACTTTATCATCCCTGGCCATAATTGAAATTTATGACATCTGATGTGTTAGTTTCACTTCTAAACATAAAACTCTCTCTCTCGCTATCTCTCCCTAACTTACTTAGAGAAAAAAACCCAAACTGAGCAGAATATGTATATTAAAATATTTTAATTACAATTTAATGTTAATTGGTTTAGAAATGGAAACTAAATTATTCCTAGGGCTCGTTTTTTTTATCGAAAACTTAAACAACAAGACAACGGAATATAAGTTTTCGTTTTTAAGTCTTAATGCACAAAAAAAAATATGCATTAAATTTAAATTTTTAATTTAATGAAATATGAACAACACACCGCGATGATGTACTTTATATCTTCGTAAAATTATTAAAATACAATACACACCTGTTAAATAGATTTCTTTATTTTCATTTAAAAGTTGTTGGAGGGGACTTTTTAAATTGAAGGGACATTTGACACCGTGGGATTGAAAAAAAAAACATTTTTTGGAAAAGGTGTATTTATAAATGCTGCGAAATTTTAAAATACCTTTATAATGTGAAACTTGAGAGATAAGTTTTTTGCCGATTACAATTTGTTTTCTTTTTGAAATTCAAATATTTATTTTAGATCTGGTAACTTTTATAATGATAGTGCCTAATTAGGTTTTCTATATGAATAAACAGAAAAGATATAAAGTGATAAATTTTGTTATATCAATAAAAAATTAATCAAATTTGTAGCACAGTTGTACGAATGGATTAAGACGAACAATGAATTGTGCCCCTGCTTTAACAATTTTTATGTATTAACAAGAAATTATTCAAGAAATTGTTCAAACAAATTGTTTAACTGCTTCGTATTAGTTAGTTCAACCAATTTAGTTGGTTGGTAAAATTTTAATTGCCAAAATTGGTTAGATTTCACAAGATTTTTTTTCTGTGTACCATGCTTCTAATGAAAGATACACACGTTGGAAATAACACTAACTTTTTTTTTTAATAAAATATTACTTTAATTTCTTTATCATAATTTTTTTTCTAGCTCCACTGTAGAGAGAACGAAGTGTTTATTTGCTATTTATTTTTATGTAAAGCATTATAATTAAATTTCAAACTGTACGACGAATCGAATATACTAGAATAATTTGTGTTATCACAAAGAGGTTATTAATATTAAAAAACTTTAAACTATTGACCTAGAAACACATTCACAGTGAAAAATACTTTAATGAATGCAATAATCCATCCATTTTGTATTTAAATGATAAAGAGCATTTGAAATATGGCACATGTCATTAATGGTGGCACTTTGTTGCTTTGCTTAAGTAAGCAAAAAATAAAATAGAATATTTCTGTTTTCATAAAACATGTTCAAATAAAAACAAAACTAATTCAGGTTAAAGAGATAAGCGATTTTTTGTTAGCGAAGTATTAACATTTGTTTTAAGTCTTCTTCGAAGTAGTGATTCTCTAGGAGGTGTATGATAGAAAGATCATAGAAACAAACAAAAAAAAAACATTTCCCTGATCTTGATGGAATGAATGTGGCTTACCGCCCACATGAACAAAATCATTTCTCGTAGACAGTGTTCATCATGTTCTACCATAAAACATAACCGTGACATTTTATTACCACCCTTAGAAATTATAAATTTTAGTAACATGTTTTAAGCATAAATATTTACACATTTTATAAAGCAAAACACACTAAATCATCGAAATATAAGAAATTAATTTAATTCAGAAAAACAAGAGAAAAATTTATAACAATTACGAAAATGTTATTAAGGAGTAAAATCAAAACTGTCGTAATGTGCATAACCTACAAAAGTACTTGCAGACAGCGTGACCGTTTGACTGACTAAAGTGGCAATTTGCCACTTTTTCGACTGCCTTGCCACTTTTTGACTCCCTTTATTTAGGGTGAGTTATATGAAAATACATTAAAAATAAAAAGTTTAGTGCAGTTTTCTCGTTTTTTTTTTTAATTTTGCCCTTTTTTTTTGATAAATCCCCTATTTGGTGCCACTTTTTGAAAAATGTCATCGGTCACCCTGCTTGCAGAGTAAATTAAATTGAAGTCTGGCAACTTCCGTTAATTTCAGACGCCATGATATGAGTGTTTTGCGATATACATACATATGTATGGCAATGCCTCACATTTATCGTGCCCAGGGCTGCCCCATAAAATTATCGAAAAATCGTCGAAATCCCGACAGTATATTAAAAAGCTGGACTATTTGGACATAAAGCAATTATTCGTGATTAAAAGTAAATAATCGATTTTCGTCAAAAGAAAACGTGGTCCAAAAAATGTGCTCGATATGTACTATATGTACATATGTAAGTCAAATTTGTTGAAGTCATTAAAGCTCCAATAGTTCTATAATACGAGAGCCTATTGCGTTCCAAAAATAATGAACAGAATATGGCGATAAGACAGTTGAGATTTTCGAACTAAATTAGTTACAGATTAGGGTTGCGTACAACAAAGGTTAAAAGGACCCCTATTGTTTTCTCACAGGCTGTTTTCATGAGAACAGTAAGTCCTACGGACCTGAAATTTTCTCAGAATATGTAAAACTTTGACCGCTACAACAACAAATATATGAGAGTTAAAAATTAAAGAGTGTCCTAAAGCGAGCAACGAAAAATTTTGAAATCTTAATGCAACATACAGACAATTACACTATATAGCCACTTGAAATTTTCAAAGTTATTGTATTTTTATGCAGACTACACCAATGAAGTTAGTGTATTTTTATGCAGACTACACCAATGAACACTTAAAGGGTATTCTATCAGTTAATGTAATTTTGACTATATAATTTTGACAACAGTAAGAGGCAAACTCTTGAAATTTTCAAACACGTTAAAATTAAAAAATCCCAAAACACAAAATCGCCAGAACGAAGAAATTGCCAAAACGAGAAAAAAAAATCGCCGAAACTAAAAAAAAACCTAAAAACACCAAAAATAAAACGAAAAAAAAAACGCCAAAAAACGATACAAAATCCCACAAACGAAACAAAACGCCAAAAAAAAAACTACGAAAAAGCAACAAAACTAAAAAAATCGTCAGAAACCACAAAAAAATCGCCAGAAACGAAAAAAAACGCCAAAATTAAAAAAAAACCTGAAAAACCGAAAAAAATCCCGCAAACGAAGAAAAATTTTCATAGGTAAGAAAAAAGCACCAAAACCAAAAAAAATCGCCGTAAACGAAAAAACGCCAAAACTAAAAATAAACGTGAAAAGCCGGAAATAATGCCACAAACGAAAAAAACGTCACAACTAAGAGAAATCACCAAATCTAAAAAATAATCCCCAAAAACAACAAAAATCACCAGAACGAAAAACAAGAAGCCAATACTAAATAAAACCCAAAAACCGAACAAAACGCAAAAACGAAAAAATAGCAAATATAAGAAAAAGCACCAAAGCTAAAAAATCGCCAAAAACCGAAAAAAGGTTCACCGGGTACTTAAACTTGTTTTAAAAATGTTTATATCAGGTAAGATATTAGATTATAGTATACGTTCATATGTATGTATGTAGTGTCCTTACGTAAACCTTCGTATGCGAGTCAAAATCGCGCAATCTACAAGCGTTGTTCTGGCATTAGTCTGAACACACATGATCACATTCCCATATCTGACGGCCGTCGTCGGAAAATATAACCTTAAATCAATTAATAATATTAAAGATCAACAAGACTGTTGGCAAAATTAATTTTATATTAATTTTTAGCTCGCACTCCTTTAATTTTTAATTTTTGCTTAATGTTTCTGTTTTGTTGGTCAATTTAAAATTTCATTATTGTTTAAATTAGGGATGTAACGAATGTTCGCATTCGCTTTCGCATTCGCAAATGATTCGCTTAGTTTTGCTATTTGCATTCGCATTTGCATTCGCTAAACTGTATGAGAATATTTCAAGCGAATACTAAAGACAACAAAATTTGTACTTCTTTTACGAAAATAGTTTACGATTCCAAACAAAGCTTTAAAATTTTAGCGGAAAACTTTTCTATAAATGATAATTATCATAATGAATCCACAATCTAGCTGTTTTGTAGTCTGTTCAAACCTTTGGAAAAATGTTGAGTACCATTCATTACTTCGTACAGAAAATTTTAAATGCTAACAATATTAACCAGCCCTTGTTTGTTGTAAATTCCATGCGAAACAAGTGCCAATTTTCTTAATATATATTTTGACAGCATTTCACATGAAATGTTGAACAGAGTACCAGGCTTTAGGGCCGAAGTACGAATGGGTTGATTGATTTGTAAATTTTTTTTTAATTAAAGACTCAATTTAAATAAAATGCTATTTGTATTGCATCTATTTATACATATAAATACAACTTCATGTTCTTAAAAAAATTAAGTTTCATGTGATTTTTATCGTATTTTAAGTATTTGCATTCGCTTTCGCACTCGCATTCGCTTTCGCAAAAATTCAAATGCATTATTCGTTTTCGCATTCGCATTCGCTAAACTGGTATTCGTTACATCCCTAGTTTAAATGTTTTATTTTATGACACATGTATAGCATTTTTAGTCAGCATTCCTAACACCCTTTACTTTGTTATTGGAACTTAGAGTCGGGGGATTGACAGAGACCGAATGCTGTTGCCAATGACTTTGAGTTTGCAAGTTTATATGTATTTATTTTATTATATTTGCTTTTCCTCTGAGGTAAAATTTTTTTATTTCCTAAAATTGTATTTGTTGCGTTAAGACAAATAAGATAAGATATACGTATATGTAAGTACATACATACATAATGTACATATGTATATACATACATACATATGAAAAATATATTGTCAACAGCTGCCGTAAGCAAACAAATTTGGAATGCTGTGCAGAGTGCTGGGTATCTGGGCAATTTTTGTCAAGAGTTAATTAATTAAATTATTTGATAAATTGACAATAATTATTAAGAAACAAAAACAATAATAGAAAAAATTCATACCACTGGGGACTGGGTTTCTTTTAATAGCTTTTGTGTTTTTTATTATTTATGAATATATTCCACTCTGTTAAAAAATATTTTATTGCATTTCAAGAAAATTTATTAAGGCTTTTAGTAATATTTCTTTTACCTTCCAATTTCTATTTTTTTTTTAAGAGAAGTAACACTCAGGCAAATAATGCCTACTATGTGTGTTTTTTTTAGAGGTATAGAACTTCGAATTGAAATAAAACACAAGAAAATCGTTTTAATGTCCATCAATTTGGCTTTATTGGAAGGATAATTTTATGCCATTAATGTTTAAATATGATTTCGGGCATGTGGCCGCCGCGGCTGGCTCGAATAAAGCCAATTCTACAGGTCCAATTTTCAAACACTTTTTCGAGCATATGGGGCCGTATGTTGGCAATAACGCCACGAATGTTGGCTTCCAAGTCCCCTAACGTTTCTGGTTTGCTGGCGTAGACGAGCGACTTCACATATCCCCAAAGAAAATAATCCAATGGTGTCAAATCACACGATCTTGGTGGCCAATTGACAGGTCCATTCCGCGAAATTATGCGCTCATCGAATGTTTCCTTCAATAAATCGATTGTGACGTGCGCTGTGTGGCATGTAGCGCCGTCTTGTTGGAACCACAACTCATCCACATTCATGCCATCCAATTCGGGAACAAAATAGTCGGTTATCATGGCTCTATACCGGTCTCCATTAACGGTAACTGACTCTCCAGCATTATTTCGGAAGAAGTATGGCCCAATGACTCCACCAGCCCATAGAGCACACCAAACAGTCAGTTTTGTGGATGTAATGGCGTCTCAAGGGTCTCATGTGGATTCTCTTCACTCCAAACGCGGCAATTTTGCTTGTTGACGTAGCCATTCAACCAAAAATGAGCCTCATCACTGAACAAAATTTTGCGATGAAAATCAGCATCGAGATCAATCTCATTTTCGGCCCATACACCAAAATCACGACGCATTGCATGGTCTCGCGGCTTTAATTCTTGCACAAGCTGGATCTTGTAAGGTCGCAAGCCAAGATCTTTGCGCAAAATCTTCCATAAAGTTGATGGACAAAGCTCCAATTGCTGTGCACGGTGGCGAATCGATTCATTCGGGTCCTCTTCAACACTTTGCTCTACAGCGGCAATTGTTTCTTCGGTGCGCACTGTTCGACGTCTCTGCGGATGCGTATTATCACATAGAGTAAACGTAGTGCGAAAACGATCCATGGTTAACCAAATTAATTGCTCTGATGGACGATTATGTCGACCATAAAATGGACGGAGCTTGCGGTAAACTTCGCGAACTGAACCATTATTTTCGAAATAAATTTGCACGATTTGCAAGCGTTGTTCTTTTGTCAACCTGTTCATGATGAAATGGCAAACCAAACTAAATATTAATCACTTGACAGCTGACAAAATGGCCGCCAGTTAAAAAAGTGATGCCAACTTAAAGTTCTATACCTCAATAAAAAAACACCCATTACTATTACTAGGTGTTACCTTCTTTTAGGAAAGAGATAGTGATAGAAGACAGGTAGGTGGTGAAGGAAGAGATAGAAGAATAGTCAGAATATTTACAACAGACTTTGGTGTTATTTGTTCATTAATAATTATCACATGTAATTTGGCTTAAAAAGCGATACGAACTTGAGCCCGTTCAAATCACAAATATAGAAACAAATGGAGTTCGAATAATAATTAAAATTAACTAAAAATTAATAGCCATGGGCCTGTGGCAAAAATTAAATAAAAATATACTTAATAGTAACAAACCAAAAAAGTTTGTCTTAAGTAGAACAAAAAAGAAGCAAATTAAGTAACATGTGTATAATTAGTAAAAAGAACAAAACGACAATGGTAAGACTGTTGTAAATATAGTGATGGTAAAATTGAGCTTACAATACAAAAAAGCTTTCAGCAAATTGAAATGCGATGAATCAAAACAATTCACATATTCCATTTGCAATAAAATGCTAAGTATATAAAGCAGAAATCTACATCAACTGACACCACACACAGTGGACCAAACACAAAAGAACGCTGATGATGAAGGTTTAGTGGCCTTCGAAAACGGCTGGCTGTTCCGTTCAACTATGTGTTGTTAGTCAGAATATTTACAACAGACTTTGGTGTTATTTGTTCATTAATAATTATCACATGTAATTTGGCTTAAAAAGCGATACGAACTTTAGCCCGTTCAAATCACAAATAAACTCTGCTTTTTGCACGCTTTTTTTAATAATGCAGTGTTGCAGCGCCTTCTGGTGCTAAAGGAGGCGTATTAAATTTTGAAGCTGTGTTTAGTAGCCATTTTATTGGTTATTTTACTTCGCCGATGATTTTGCTACACAATACCGACGAAGGAGGGCGCTCTGATGTAACATTAGGATTAGCATCTGCTGAAGTCGGTATAGTTCAGTGACCAGTGACTATGCCTTCATCACTTGAACTTTCCTACAACAACTGATGCAAAGGGACTCTAATACACATCAGAAAAATGCGTGGTGTTGTTATTTTGATGACTGTCGGATACAGGGATTGAACCCAGGATCTTTAGTTTTGTAGTCAACGTGCTAACTTCTTCAGCCAACGCCACCCTTTAAACGTAAGAGATTCGAGTCAGCGAAAAAATTTCGATATCTTGGGTCACTGATAAGTGCTCAATTTCACACTAAAAGAGACAAAGCTAGATATACATATGTACATAATGGCTGTGTTCGTAAATGCATCACTGTTCTGCATCATACGAGCAAACTTTAATTTAAAATGCAATACAATTTTGCTGATAATCTTTTTAAGTAGTATCCATGTTACAAGCCCATATTTGAGACTTATTTGTGCGGTATCTACTTCAGTGGATAAGTTTAAGACATTTAAAATTTCATTTTCAGTGCAGTGATGCATTTACGAACACACCCAATATGTACACATGTACGACTAGGAGTAACAGGCAAGTATCACCTTCAGAGGGCTGTAATTCCAAATAGAAGAAATTTCTTTCGAACTTAACTACATACATATGTATGTACAATGTTATTAACATAAAAGTTTCAAAGCATTTTCGTTTGGTTCAAATTATAGAGTAGACCTACTGATCTTAGGATTTTGAATAAGAGCCGGCATTTTCAGCACGGCCCATTAAAGAGGCGCGGTACACCCAGGCCTTACTAATTTAAGCATTCTTGTACGAATATATAAGCATTGGATTACAAAATATGCTTCGAAGACCTCATTTAATATTGCTTTAATAATGGCGCCAAAAATCCACATTTTTACTCCAAACCAAACGATTTTTTTTTTCTTAAAGAAAATTTGTCATTTTCAATTTTTTTTTAATTAATAACAAAACCAAAGTGACAGAGAAAAACAAGTAAAAAGAAACATAAATAAAATATTAAAATAACCAAAATCGGGACATGCTATGAAAAAAGCAAAAGCAATGATTCATGTGCATGAAGATAAATTCGAATTTAACTGGGAGAGACACAAATCACGATTTTTAACATACAAGTAGCAAGCATGTTTTGTAGTGATGAGCGATAGCGTGATTTTTTAATAATGTTGCTCCTTGTGAACGTGATTTCTAAATCGCTGTTCTTTTAAACTGTGACTGTGATCACAGTTTAGCAATATTTTGTTTGTAGCATTTCTGTTATTTTGAGAAAATCTAATAAGAAGAACAGCCAGCGTGACCGTTTGACCGACTAAAGTGGCAATTTGCCACTTTTTCGACTGCCTTGCCACTTTTTGACTCCCTTTATTTAGGGTGAGTTATATGAAAATACATTAAAAATAAAAAGTTTAGTGCAGTTTTCTCGTTTTTTTTTTAATTTTGCCCCTTTTTTTGATAAATCCCCTATTTGGTGCCACTTTTTGAAAAATGTCATCGGTCACCCTGAGAACAGCAGTGAAATTAAACAGTGACTGTGATCACGATTTAACACATTTCAGCTCTTCTGCTTTAAAAGTATTTATTAGTATTGGTGTCTTGATAAATACTAATAAGAAGAGCTACAAGAATAAACAATTAGCAATCAACCCCATCCATACATTGAGAGTTATCGTATAACAGGCAGAGAGACAATAAAATTGCAAATATAAAAATGTGAGCTGTACAAAGTTGCCAGAAAAGACGATTTGACACGATTCGACGATTTTTTTCTTGACAAATGTGGTAGCTTCATTTATTGTAAAGTAAGCATACAAGAACATTCACAGTTTGTATGAAAGAACTATATTTCCAAAACCTGTTACTTGATAAATTCAGTCACAGTTGTGATATGTGATTTTTCAATCGCTGTGAAAAAGTAACAGGTTTCCAAATATCGCTCAACTCTAATGTCTTGCACGTTACAGAACACTGTTAGTCAGTTAACAGAGCCAGAAACCTTGGAACTGGGACGCGATAAATAAAAAAAAAAATTACAGAAAAATATGTAGCTATTTCTGTGGCAGTAAGGAAAAAGTGCTTAAGCCATATTTGACTATTTTGCAGGACAGCACTTTTAAGCGATCAAGTCGATTTTCGGAAATTTATTTCTTTTACAGTTAAACTGGGAAATTCTGTGTTAACCTTAGTTTTTTTTTAAGCAAACATCGTTCTACAGACTGTAAATAAAACATTTAAGTTGAAATATAGCAAATTATAACCCAAATTAAGCTGTTATTCCAAATGAAATTAGAAGTAAAAAAAAAATCAGCAATTCATTTTGCTATAACTTCTTGAAAAATCGCACAAACTAATTGAAATTTTGCTCAGGGATGCTTTCAAGTATTTTTATTAAATGGTCCTTTAATTAAAAGGTACTTTTATTAAATGGTACTTTTATTAAAAGGTACTTTAATTAAAATGTACTTTTATTAAAATGTACTTTTATTTAAAGGTACTTTTATTAAAAGTTACTTTTATTAAAAGTTACTTTTATTATAAGGTACTTTTATTAAAAGGCACTTTTATTAAAAGGTACTTTTATTAAAAGGGACTTTTATTATAAGGTACTTTCGTTAAAAGGTACTTTTATTAAAAGGTACTTTTATTATAAGGTACTTTTTTAATTGAACTTTTATTAAAAGGTACTTTTATTAAAAGGTACTTTTATTATAAGGTACTTTCGTTAAAAGGTACTTTTATTAAAAGGAACTTTTGCTTTTTTAAAAGCACTTCTAAAAGGTAGTTCTACTAAAAAAGTACTTTTTTCAAGGTAGCTTTTTGCAATTGTACTTTTTTTCAAGGTACTTTTTCAAAAGTACGTTTTTAAGCTACTTTTAAAAATAAATTTTAAAAAAATTTCAAAAGAGCTTTTTTAAAAAGGTTTTTTTCTAAATGTAAATTTTTAAGGTATTTTTTAAACGGTGTATATTTTCTTTAAATGTGATTTTTTGTTGAGGTACTTTTTCAAAAAGTACATGTGTACTTAATTAACTCGTTTAAAATTTACTTATTTAAAGCTATTCGCATTGATTACCTTCAAAAAGTAATAAAACTGTGCGATAAGTAAAATATTCATACATCTACTTATGTATGTAACTCGTTGTAAAGCTTTCTATTAGTTTCCCCCTGCATACAAAATTTTACTTTCAAACTAAAAATTATTCCTATTTTGGTTATTGCAACCTTTAATTGTGTAGTTTAATTTTAAAATATTTTTGCTTTTCAATAAAATATGAAATTCTATTTAAGATTCTTTAAAAACTGAACGAATTTTAAAATTTTAACACTTTCATATGGCATTAAAACCCACACACAACGAACGCACCGAACCAAAAAAAAAAAAAAAAAAGAATTATTCTTCCTCTAAAGTTTTGGAGCAAGCTAAACGGATAAATATGACAACGAATGAAAATTCTTTCTAAATCATCATCATTTTGATTGTAATAATGATGTTGTTGATGATGGTGATCGGAAAACCAAGCAACCAACTAACCAAACGACAATGGAAACTCACGGTGAACATCAACATCAACAACAATAACAGCAACAACATGAAACTGAACATTAAAATTGTAGCAACAACTAAATTAAGCGACAAAACGTCACAAGATCTGTATAACATGAGTAAAAATCTTCATCAACACCTCCACAGACAACTTATTCTGAACATTTAGCAAAAAAAATAATAAATGAAGAAAAAATAGTCCAACAACAGCAGCCGCAAATCACGCAGATTGAAAATTTTAGGAAAAACAAAAATTTTATTTTAGTTTTATTTTTCGGCAGCACAATAATTTCGAGACGACGAGACAATTTAAATTTTTTTTTCGAGTAATCAGACAATTAAAATGATGAAATCACGTCATGACACCAAATATTTAGAGCATTTAAGCAGCGCCCAAATCTAGAGGAGCAAAATTTAGACTTTTGGAATTGTTAAAACAAATATTCTGGCTTTTGTACTTCTGGTAGAATATTTATTGCCAAAAAAAAAAAAAAAAAATTAATAAAATTAAATCTTCGAACAAGGGGAGGAACAAGGCTAATTGATACCAGATGATCTCGTTTTGTAACTCTGCATATTCGCCTTGTATATTTGTTAGTGTAAAATTTCCTGTAGTCGGAAAATTTCCGAATGTTTTGCTTTGATTTGACACCAGAGAAATTAACAGCTGATCATCAGCTGCTGACTTGAGATCATCTGAGATATGAACTCGCCTTGGGGAGGAAATCAAAAAGTTGAGACAATATTGAGATGATGTTTTTTTAGTATTATGTGTAGCCACTGGCAAGTTCCATAGACTTAAATTAACTCAACAAGCTACAGACACTGAAATAATTCAGAACCGAGAAACAAGCCGATCGGCTCACAGCCGGCTAAAGAGCAGCCACCGAATTTCTATGTGATTTCAAGCCGCCGCAAAACGATTGAAAATGGGGTAAAAAAAAATTATGAGTATTCTGTAACTGACATCATCTGGCAAAAATTAAGTTAGGTAAGACTAGATCAAATATGGATTAGACAAGATTGTCTTACACTTAAAAAGTATTTGCTCTAATATGGCACGACCACTCAACTCAACGTCTATTTCACTCAATGCTATGCCGAGAAAAGCAGCATAACAACAGATTCCTGTGTGGTTATGGAGATTATGGCTTCCGAGAACTATGCTGAACAATCCTTCTGAAGTTAGGTTAGATTGAAAAAGGGAAGCAATCTATGTTGAACCAATTCCATTACGGGATTACACTTATGTTCTTAAGGCAGATTGTGCGATGCATTTTTAAAAAATAAGGGGGTTCCCAATAAAGTAAACCATAGCCTATCCAACTTGGTTAGGTTAAGAATCTAGTGGTTTCTTAAGTTTTTAGAATCTGAATACTTAAGATATTCTATATTTGGTATATTTGCATAAAGAAGATCTGAAAAGAGTTGCACAGTGGCACAAATAATTTAGCAGTGGTGGCCAAAAAAAAAAAAACCTTGACCCACAAATTTTTTTAACTTCGATTTTTTACGAAAATCTATTATTTACGAACGGAAATAATCGATTCTGTTCAAAAAATTTAGTTTGAAAATTATGTCGCTTAAGCTTTTTTTGGCGGTTATGACACATTTTTGACAATCGAGCATTGGTATTCTTGCTTTGTCTATGTGACACCCACTGAGCTGAAAGATGGACTTGCCCTTGCTGTACGCCCAGCATTTCATCTCGTTTACAGGTTCGACCGAGGGAACATATTTATCCCCTTGTAATTTTATCAACCCTTACTCATGTCTTGAACACTCTTCGGATCTTTGGTTCTCCTGAACGGCTTACAAGAGAATAAACTTTATTAATTTATATTTCAATAAAAATAATTTCTTAATTTCTCAACATGTCATACTTTTAAGGATCTGCAAAGACGTTTTTTTTTTCTTCTTTCCACTGTCTCATTTTCAAATAAAATCATTTTCCAAATGAAATGAAATGTGTGGTTGCTCCATTGCATACTTCGGCGAAATGTTATCAGGAAATTAATATTTAATACTCTTGAGTTAAGCAGTTTATTCTCACTTTAAAAAAGAAAAAATAAAACATTTTGCTTTAGCGACTATATTTCTTAATTAGTTTGTCCGTTTTTGCGTTTCATTGGTATTTAGTCCATGTCCCATCATTTAAAAGAATTTTAAGTTTTAGTAACATCTTATAGCCAAGCATAGAAAGAAAAAATTCAGGTGGGCGCAAACACGGAAACCTCTGAAAATATTATGTTCTAGAAAATCTTTTTTTTTTTAATGTATGTAAAACACTTATAAAAGCTACTTTAGTTCTGCCAGTGTGCATTTTTGATTTTTCTATATATTTCATGGCACCGACGACAGTGGCAGCAATCGTTGAATATTAAGATTTAAAAATAAACTGCGAAACATTTATAAAGTGGCAGTTACAGAATAATGGGCTTTATTATAAACTTGTTATTATGGGGGGAAGGAAACTCCCCGCATTCTGGAACCATTGGTATACCACTTTTTTGTTTTTTTTTTAACAAACACAAACTGCAAAGCTACTTTGGCTTGTATGCAGAAACGCTCAAGAGTCTCAGGCAGGAATCGATCTTGTTACCCTCCGACTACTAGACCAGTGTGCTGCCTACTAGCCGAGCGAGGCACTGTAATTTTTTACGAGGTAGCTTCTACCCCCCCCCCACGGAATCTCTTCAGTTTGCTAGAAATCAAAAGTCATACTGAGGGTTGCGCAAGTAGGGGCAAGTTTCCTGCCGGGGGTGATTGCTCTCATTGGCTAATTAGACATTCCCTCCCTGTGCTTCTTCCCATGAGCTCATTCATCATACTCTTCACACACGTGGTTTCAACAGGATGGGGCGACTGCACACACAGCCAGAGCTTCGATGAACTTGCTGCGGGAAAATTTTCACCAAAAACGGATCAGTCGCTTTGGAGACATACCATGGCCACCAAGATCGCCCGATATAACTCCCATGGATTTTTTTTATGGGGCTACCTCAAAGAGAGGGTTTATAATGACAATCCCCAATCTCTTGTGGCTTTAAACTTTAAAGTTTAAAGGAAAATATTCATCGAGAAATCAGCTCAATTGAACCAAGTTTACTGCAACGTGTGGCGCAGAACACAAGGCTCCGTTTTGAATAGCGTGTTCATCTAATCTCACCTATATCTTTTCTTTACTAACTTTTTTTATGACAGCATAACTTTGCTTTTACACCACTGTGCAGTGAAAGAAAAGAATTGCTTATTTCAGCAAAAAAAAAGCATATATAACGGGTGTTTTTTTAGAGGTATAGAACTTCGAATTGAAATAAAACACAAGAAAATCGTTTTAATGTCCATCAATTTGGCTTTATTGGAAGGATAATTTTATGTCATTAATGTTTAAATATGATTTCGGACATGTGGCCGCCGCGGCTGGCTCGAATAAAGCCAATTCTACAGGTCCAATTTTCAACCACTTTTTCGAGCATATGGGGCCGTATGTTGGCAATAACGCCACGAATGTTGGCTTCCAAGTCCCCTAACGTTTCTGGTTTGTTGGCGTAGACGAGCGATTTCACATATCCCCAAAGAAAATAATCCAATGGTGTCAAATCACACGATCTTGGTGGCCAATTGACAGGTCCATTCCGCGAAATTATGCGCTCATCGAATGTTTCCTTCAATAAATCGATTGTGACGTGCGCTGTGTGGCATGTAGCGCCGTCTTGTTGGAACCACAACTCATCCACATTCATGCCATCCAATTCGGGAACAAAATAGTCGGTTATCATGGCTCTATACCGGTCTCCATTAACGGTAACTGACTCTCCAGCATTATTTCGGAAGAAGTATGGCCCAATGACTCCACCAGCCCATAGAGCACACCAAACAGTCAGTTTTTGTGGATGTAATGGCGTCTCAAGGGTCTCATGTGGATTCTCTTCACTCCAAATGCGGCAATTTTGCTTGTTGACGTAGCCATTCAACCAAAAATGAGCCTCATCACTGAACAAAATTTTGCGATGAAAATCAGCATCGAGATCAATCTCATTTTCGGCCCATACACCAAAATCACGACGCATTGCATGGTCTCGCGGCTTTAATTCTTGCACAAGCTGGATCTTGTAAGGTCGCAAGCCAAGATCTTTGCGCAAAATCTTCCATAAAGTTGATGGACAAAGCTCCAATTGCTGTGCACGGTGGCGAATCGATTCATTCGGGTCCTCTTCAACACTTTGCTCTACAGCGGCAATTGTTTCTTCGGTGCGCACTGTTCGACGTCTCTGCGGATGCGTATTATCACATAGAGTAAACGTAGTGCGAAAACGATCCATGGTTAACCGAATTAATTGCTCTGATGGACGATTATGTCGACCATAAAATGGACGGAGCTTGCGGTAAACTTCGCGAACTGAACCATTATTTTCGAAATAAATTTGCACGATTTGCAAGCGTTGTTCTTTTGTCAACCTGTTCATGATGAAATGGCAAACCAAACTAAATATTAATCACTTGACAGCTGACAAAATGGCCGCCAGTTAAAAAAGTGATGCCAACTTAAAGTTCTATACCTCAATAAAAAACACCCATTACATATATTTCATGTATCTTTTCATTTTTAAAATACATAAAAATAAACAAAAACAAAAAACTGAAACGTTCACATTCGTTTAATAATCATCCTTTCTGCTGCTGGATTTAGCAATAGCAATGAATTTTGTTAATTTATGGCATATTAGTGACATTTTAAATATACAATTTTCTACTTTTCTATTGTATGTATAATTATATTATATTTTTGTTATACTTAAACTCATGATGATTTCCTAAACTTGGCAACAAATTGAAAAGAAAACCAATAAAATAAAAGCACAAAACATAAATTGCCTGCGTAAAAAAAGCACCTTGGATTTTAATTTTTATAAACATATTTATTTTATTTTATTTAGTTTTTTTTTCTGTTTTTTCTAAATTCCTTTAAATAAAATAATAATAATTCATGAACATTTATTGTAAATGTGTATGTACGAGTATATAGTTGTTTTTATTTGTCTCTGTTTATAAGTATATTAAATTGCCACTCAATATATAATCAACGTGTTCTTTTTAACGAAAAGGTTATCTGAAATGTCTTTTTATTTGTGTTAAACTCAATTATTATTTGATGCTATAAGCATCCGCATTCACAGCACCAAGAAAAAAAAATTACTTTATTTAAACAGTTGCATGATTTTAATGAGGAAAAAAAAGAAACAATTTAAATAAAATAATAGTTTCAATTCCAAATTAGAAATCCAAATGATTTAAGTATTTGTAAACTCATAGAGATAACCATGGCCTATGTGTTAGATAGTCCTATAGTTACTCACTCGTATGCGTTTAATTTCCATTAGTTTTTTTTTGTTATTGCAGAAATTATCAAAACTTTTATATTTCGCACTCACTCAGCAACCAAAAATTCTTGGTTGCTCAAGGCCTTAATTATAGCGTACAGCAAAAAGGAAAATAAAGCAATAGTATATAAAAAATGTCCCCTCTTAGACTTTGTATTTCGACTTTGAATACCACGAATAGGACCAAAATGTCAAAAAGTCAAAATACGACAGCCACGATAGGTTAGGACCACTGGACCCAATTGGTCCACCTCCACTCGAAGACCCAATTGGGTCCATTGTGTTTCTCTTCTGTTGCCCAAAAAAGTATATTTACTATTCCATTTATAGCCAGAAGTGACCCTATTATCCCTCATTAAGCCACTGAAATCCCATGATAAAGCCCCTGATGTCCTGTAGTTTACACTTGCCGATATCAGTAATGCTTTCATGGAAATGTCTGCTCAGACATCTAAGCCTATGACGTTGCAGCTTCGGGCAGTGACAGATAATATTTTCAATGGTTTCTGATTCCTCTTCTGGTTCCCGCACATCCTTCAAAAATCTGGAGTGCCAGTTTCCCAAATGCTGGTTCTTGCTCTGGCCGAGCAGTGACCTATCAACGCGCCTATCATAATTCGCATCGCCTTCCTATTCATGTCCAGTAGCAGTTTGGATCTTTCTTAGTCAAGTTTTGGCCAAAAAAACCCTCGACACTCTACAATTCTCCCTACTTCGCCATGAACTGTTGGTCCTACTTTCTACCCAATTACTGAGTTTCCTATGGTAATGACCTATCGTTAATTTCACCGATCTGTCCGACATTCCCTCATCTAACGCCGACCATGGGCATGCCAGCTCATGGGCAATTTCATTTCCCTGAACACTGCTGTGACCAGGAACCCAGCATAGACTGACACTATATTTATACATAAGCAAGTTGAGGGCTTTCCTACAGTCACTAACAAGTTTCGACAACATTCCAAGCGCATCTCCCAATTTACGGTCGCATGTACAAATTTGAGTCCACTGGTTCAGTCGAAAACAGTGCCGCGAAAACATTGTACGTGAAAGTGTGCAGGAGGATCCGAAGCAGTCGATAAAGTGTGGAACATTGCTTTTCGCTGATCACAACGTTGCGAAATCTGCCTTTCACCCTCTTCGCCAGCAGGCAGTATACTAGTCTAGTAGTTATAGGATCGCAGGTTCGTTTCCTGCCTGAGACTCGGTATGCTTCTGCAGTCAAGCCAGAGTAGCTTTGCAGGTTGTTTTTGGATCAAAAAAAAAAAATGACCCAGAACCTGAAGGTAAGCAACTATATGGTTAGGAAGGATGGTGCTACAACACATCTCTACTCGGAGACGCAGTTGGGTTCATTGTGACACCCTTCTGTTAATACCCGTTAATAAAAATTTAACCCCCAATCAAAGAAATAAGTCGATCGGTTTGGACCCCATGGTGCGCCGCCGATGGCATCGGTTCGCATCGGCTCAAAACCAGTCGAAATTTTACGAGTATCGAGAGCTCCTCAAAAAGGAAAAATCATACAATTTCGGAGAGAAAAATTATTAAAATCGATTTTCAATTTCAATTTCCTCTTTAAACTTTCATATGCTTATTTGGGCGCACCGCCTAAGACTTGTTGCTCTGCCCCCAATTATACCCAGAAGAATCCCAATTTTCTGTCATTACGCCACTGAATTCCCATGATGAAGATCCTGATATCCTCCAGTTTACACTTTGAGATATAAGTGATGCTCTCATACAACTACGTGTAATCATATGACTGAAGGCCCAATTTTCATAGAAAAATCATCTTCAGCAATGAAGACTATTTGTGAAAATAGTCGCATTGGGGACGATACCAATCAACATGAGATCCAAAAGCGTAAAAGGCATTGTTTGGTGTGAATTTTAGGCTGGCGGGGTCAAGGGTCCATATTGCTTTGAGAACGATGTTGAGGTTGATGATTACCCACTTCGTTTGCCCAAAATTTATTCATATGCTCACTAACGCTATGTAATTTCAACAGCACCGCGTTACGTTGGATAGCTCACATTGGACATTCTGCACGATCGATTTAAGGGTCACCGACATTGCGCAATTCGATCCCGTTAAATGCCGTGATACACTATCATACAAAGTCGTGCGATCTACAAAAAAAAAAAAAAAACATAAAAAGCTGGTGTGATGGATTTTATGAAAATTTTCAAAAGGCAATAACAATTCATCACATCAGCGTTGTATTTTTTCGTAGATCGCACGACTTTGTATGATAAAGAGTCATGGCCTTAAGACTTTTTTTTATTTATTTATTTATTTCGGTCTATAGATTATAAATGCTTACAGACTAAAGACATAATACCAGTTGAATAACATTATCTATTTAAATACAAAATAACTTTTCTTTTTATAGTATCGGGTGTGTTCGTAAATGCATCACTGCTCTACATCATACGTGCAAACTTTTATTTAAAATGCAATACAAGTTCGCTGGTAATCTGTTTTAGTAGTAATCATGTTTGTACAACATATTTGGCATTTATTTATGCTATCTACTTCAGTGAACCAGTTTAGAACAGTTAAATTTCCATTTGCAGCGCAGTGATGTATTTACGAACACACACATCATCATTGCTCTCAGAAATATCTATAATATGATACAATTTATTAAAGTGTTCACAAATGCGACGAAAGGAGTCATTGTTAGCATAAACAGATCTGTAGTAATTCAGACGAATTAGCTGAAAGTTACGAGTTGGCCTAATTGGAGCATAAAAGCTAATTTTACCAAGCAGGAACGCAGAATCCACTTCACCACGAATCAATCCAAGTAGAAAAGAGACACTCAGCATTACACGACGGCTTTTTAAAGTTTGAAGCTTAATAAAAGCAAGTCTATTAACATACGGCGGTAGAACATATGAATTCCATCTGAGGCCTCGTAAACAGAAAATTAAAAATTGCTTTTGCACCGATTCAATGCTGTTTATATGAATGGAGCAGTAAGGATCCCATACAATGCATCCATATTCAAGAATTGGACGAACTAAAGAAGTATGTATACAGTTGTTTCGTGACGTAGGGGTCAGAAAATTGCTTTGACCATCGTTTCATAAAACCAAGAACACGATTAGTTTTACTAAAAGTTAACGCAATGTGATCACGGAAATCAAGCCAGTGATCTAACAAAAAATCCAGATCGGTAATACTGATTACTTTTCCAAGTGTTGTTCCATTAACGTAACACTGAGAATGTAATTTGTTTATTCTGTAAAATGCCATATGTTTACATTTTTTAATATTTAAGTCCATTAAATTAATTGTACACCATTGAGAGAGTTTATCGATATCAGACTGTAGTAAAATCTGTTGATTGGAATCATTAAAACTCTTAAATCTTTTGACATCATTTGCATGCATAAGAACTTTAGAATGTAAAATAACAGAAAGGAGGCCTTGTGTGCGGCTTTTTATTCGCAGGTCTATGCGAATAATAGGCTTTTTACATTGACACACATTTCAATGAAACGTATGGAATATGTAAAAAATGTGAAACATGCGTTTACATTGACAACATCTAACATCTACCATCATCTCACTTGTCAAAAAGACAACACGTTCTGCATAGGTTTTGTTAAGGAAATTATAAAAAATAGATTTTGATGTAAAATTAATAATTGGAGTAGTTGTTGCTTTGCAAGAACAATCCCAATTAAAGTGCAGTACATGAAAATTATAAAAGATTTGCAAGAATAAGATGAAGATTTTTTAAAAGGTACATATGTATATGTACTATGTATACACGTATGTGGTTTTTTCTTAGTTTTTGACCAGCGTTGCCACTAGTGAAAAAAAAAATTACAAAGCCGCAAGTCTAATGCAAAACCGAATAAAATAGTGCAAAAAAAATCTAAGAAAAAATTTTTATTTTCTTATTAGTTTTTTTTAGTACATTGAAATTTAATACGAGCTAATTTTTTAATATTTAAAAAACGTACAATTGAAAATATAAAAAAAAAAATTCACTAATTCGTAAATATTTACTTCAACGAAGAATAATTTACCACTTTCCTCTTAACATTTTGTCTAAATTTAATAAAATATTCTTTGAACCAGGCGTTCAAACCTTTTCTTTTCTTAATTTAAACTCATTTAACTAGAAGTACTGAGCGACACTTATACATTCTTTGGTTCTTTAAGCATATGCACATATTTACACTAAACTATTTTTTCCAATTTCTTTTCATAATTTTAAGTTAAAAATTTGCACCACAATTTTAAAATTGACGCTATGTATTAGCTGATAACTCATTCTTGGGGTATCAGTTTTAATTAAGATCAGTTTACTTCAAAAATAAACTCTTTCAACAGAAGCGTTTAAGAATGGTAATTTAAATTTGGAAAGAAAATACCGCCAGCACAGTTATAACTTTGAGAAATTTAAGACCAATAAATTTCAAAACATCGAATTTATCTTTACGGTCTAAAAGTGCATATTCACGCCACTCATTGTCTAATTTTTGATAATCTAGCTTAAAAAATGGAAATCGATTTTTATTTCAATGATTGTGCAAATTCTGATTATATATACTACATCAATAAAACAGAATTTTTTATTTTTTTTTTTAAATTAATATAAATTCCACTTTTGCTAACAAGTTGCTCGTTTTTATTGGTAAACTAAAAATTAAAAAAAATAAGCCTTTTGTAGTTAGAAAAAAAAAAAATTGGCACAACTTTGATTACTTCAGCTTTTAATTTGTATAAAAGCAGGGATTAGCTCCAAGAGAATATGAATGAAACTGCAAATAATATATTGTAGATGTTTCATCTAAAGCAGAAAGAATTGATTCAGTTATTTTTGAATGATCTTTAAAATCTTGCAATCTTCAATAAGGCATGAAGTTTCATCTGTAGAATGTTGTAGTACATAAGTATAACTCGATTTTGTCTTTAGTCAACTCATGCTGTTATCGCTTTATAACATATAAATATAAATGCCATTAAAGTCAAATGGTGCAAAATTACACAAAAAATTTATGGTGCAAAAATACTACAAAAATATATAAATAGTACAGATTTAGCAATATTAAACAGAAAGTGGCAACGTTGTTTTTGACACAACAATGTAATTTTGATAGTGATGGCACTAAAATTAACGAAAGATGTTAGATGAAACAAAATGATATAGTTAGTAACATCTTTTAAAGATGTAGAAAGATGTTGGCTTTTAGTACTGTGTATTTCTTATGGGAAGATGTTAACATTTTCGCAAATTGATGGTAGATGTTAGATGTGCGTCAGTGTAAAAAGCCTATAAGCCACCAGGCACAGATTCCATTAAATTCATGGGTTATGCTGACTTCGCTAAAATCAAACCTGATTTATGGTTAACTTCCATTTTGTGAGATATCTAAGAGTCGAATAGTTTATTTAGCGACCATCGGTATGAGTTTCAAGGAGAACGATCCACGGGAGGCATACTTTGCTATCTTTTATTCAGAAAAATTGTGTAATTCATCTTGAATATATTTGGCGTATATTAATTGACATTCAGCCCAAAATTCCGCAAAAATTTTCTCACTTTTCCCTTTTCTCCTATTATGAATGTGTTTTTTCCCCTCTTTTTACCAAATGCGGGAATAAAAAAAAACTCCTCGGGGGGAAAAAGTAGGTATTATTAACGCAGTGGAACTTGCTTTTTTCACTAGAAATATTTCCTTTGCAAAACAGAAGGGAGTTTACATACATAAAAACATTGTTAATACTCCATTAAAACAAAATTTATATGCATAAACTTTATTTTGTAGTTCTTGTATTTGGAAAACCTTAAATAATGCCCAAATAAATCATTTATAAACTTTTTTTTACATATTTTTACAATTTGGTGAATTGTAATCACCCTTATTCTATTTGGCGTCGGCAACATCGTCATCAATTTTGAAACAACATCAATATAACACAACATCAATGCTAACTTTGTATTCCCTAACAGTGTTATGACGACATTGCCTGTTTATCGATAAATACAATACACATATCCAATATTTGAGTCAGCTGGTTCATTTTGTTTACTATTTTTGGTAAAAGTATTTTTGAATAAGTAAAAGCTTTGTAAATAAATTAAAATAAAATGTTTTTCTTTCCTATTGAGACGATGAAAAAAAAAATTAATAGTGAAAATAAGATTTCTCAGACAAAAGTCATGCATTTGCCAGTTACCCAAGGAAAAGTAAGTGATAAGTTTTCTCATGTTTTTGGAAAATAATGGGTAATGTTCATCCTTTTAATATTTTACAAATATTTTCGGTTGAACAAAACATCATTTAGGAATGTATTGGATACAATAGAGCCTAACTTTTGAAACAAAAGGGATCAGATCAACGTTTATTGGAGCTTTGAGCTTCCTCCAAATGTACTCAGTGCTAATTGTTTATATACCCCGCCTTCAGTTGCTTTGCTGTTGTTGTTTGCAACCTTTTTTTTAATTTAAACCTCAAGTCACGCCAGACCTGTAAAAAAAAATTTATCATACAGTATACTTTCCCAACACACTATTTACCTTACATTTTGCCATCCACCACTAGTTCTAATTGGTGGACCGAGGGAATTTAGTGCAGTCTCACTTTCCCTCTGCACCTTGAAATTATTAGGAACACTACCCCTGAGGAATCCTCTAGCAAAAGAAGGACTTTTCCAAATCTTCCACAAGCTTTTCAAATTGGTTGGGGTTGGTAATTTTAATTTTGTCCATATTATATTTTTCACTTTTTTTAAGAACTTTTTTCAAATAAATATGTACATTTTTATATCTACTTATATTTCACTTTTTTACCATTTAAACTATTTTTCAAATTCGTTGAGGCATGCACACAACAGAACACGACATCAAAAACACTGACGACAAAATGAACGGCAACATCAACATCAATGTTTCTTTCAGAATACCAAACATATGCTGACAGTCATTGATAAATGGCAATACTATCTACGGGAATACCGATTTGATAAAAAAGCATTAAAAACGACGTCGTGTTATGTTGCCGACGCCAAATAGAATAAGGGTGAATAATTTTGTTTACTCTCTCACTCAAAAAAAAAAAAAAAAAAAAAAAAGAGAAACAAAATGTCAACAAACAAGCAGCGTGACCGTTTGACCGACTAAAGTGGCAATTTGCCACTTTTTTGACTGCGTTTCCCCTTTTTCGACTGCCTTGCCACTTTTTGACTCCCTTTATTTAGGGTGAGTTATATGAAAATACATTAAAAATAAAAAGTTTAGTGCAGTTTTCTCGTTTTTTTTAATTTTGCCCCTTTTTTGATAAATCCCCTATTTGGTGCCACTTTTTAAAAAATGTCATCGGTCACCCTGCAAACAAGCAAAAAAAACGAGATTCGTATTGCGGTGATGCCACGTATTACTCCTTTTTGTTCCCAAGGAATTTATGACTGGAGAAATGTTTTCTCGAGAAAAAATTTTTCCGTGAGAAATAAATTCCGAGGGAACATTCATGATTGGTCTGATCTTAAAAATAACAACAAAATTAATGCTAAATGTGTACTCAGCATAGTTTAAAACTTCAAAAGCATTTAAGGGTTAATTTAAGTTTTCACTTAAATTAGATACAGTCGACATGCATAAAGCTTAAATTAGACGTGACATAGCCATAATGCCATAACCATAACCAAACCACACCAAAATTCAATTGGTTTCAATGGTGAGAGTTATGGCGTTATGGCGAGTCACCTATAATCAACTACAATGTTGCCCATTGGTTTGGTTCGAACGGCTGTTCTCTATGGCTATGGTTATGTCACGTCTGATTGAGCCTTAAGAACGAACTGTAGGGATAGTTAAAGTTCGTCTTTTACAGATCTCAACATTTTATTTTATTTATTTCTTTTCATAATCTTTTGAATCTTTTTATAAAGATTATAGTTTCTTTTAATATATCTAACAATTTTGTATTGTGAAAAATATAATTAATTCCACTTAATTATGCAAAATTATTGTTCACAATTTAGAGCGCGTGTTTTTTTATTTTTCATATCAAAGAAACACACACACACACACAAGAGTTTGTCTTGTATCAACACTTCATTGTGTTAAAGCCAATTGATTAGCAGATCGATTTAATTAACATATACAGAAAATAAATTAAAATATTTATGAAAAATTAAATATGTATTTATATTCATTAATGAAGTTTTGCATACAAATCTCTTAATGGTCTCCTTGAAGTTGTCAATAGCAGGTGAAACTGACCAGCACTGCTGTTGAAAGAAAAGAAAACATATCTACAGTTCCTATGATATGTATCTAATACGAAACGGAATAATTAAAACTTGAGCTGAAACATGAGCCGCACAAAACTTTTACTTTTACAGAGAAAATCTAGCAAAAAAGAAATCTTTCAAAAACTTATTTAGAAAGTTGTGAAACGATATTGCAGCGCAACAGAGACAGAAAGTTGAATGTTCGAATGTTGCTTTAGTTACGGTCGCTCGGATCAAACGCCTTAGAATCATCTAAGGGAATTTTTAACACTTTTTCGGTATTTGATTGCAGCGCAACAGACACAGCATATTAAATGTTCCAATTTTACTTAAGTTATGGTCCTTCGAACCGCAATGTAACGTTTTATATGTTAAGTTCTGCAATTGTTTCAAACGCTTTAAAATGACCCAAGCGATTTTTAAACACTTGCTCGGTACTAAATTGCACCGCAACAGAGACAGCAGATTCAATGTTCGATTGTTATTTTAGTTGTGGTCTTTCGGATCGATCGAAATGTAACAGCGTTTCACGTTTTATATGCCAAATTCTACCATTGTTTCAAACCCTTTAAAATTACCCAAGCGATTT
Organism: Tachina grossa; assembly: GCA_949987645.1. Classification (NCBI taxonomy): domain Eukaryota; kingdom Metazoa; phylum Arthropoda; class Insecta; order Diptera; family Tachinidae; genus Tachina; species Tachina grossa. The sequence goes on from OX465278.1 coordinate 143,208,095, forward strand.
TTAAACACTCGTTAGATATTTTAAGGTACTGCAAAAGATAGCAGATTCAATGTTCGAATGTTGCTTTAGTTATGGTCCTTCGAATCGAAATGTAACGTTTTATATGCTAAGTTCTGCAGCTGTTTCAAAAAATTTCAAGATTTCGCCAGCAATTTTTAAACACTTATTCGGTATTTGATTGCAGTGCAACAGACACAGTAGATCGATCTAGTGTTCGAATGTTGCTTTAGTTATGGTCCTTCGAATCGGAATGTAAGCGTTCTACGTTTCATATGCTACATTTGTTTCAAACACTTGAAATTTCCTTAGTTAGAAGATTTCTTCAAAGCTCTAGAGGAAACTAGAATCGAGACAAATGAAGAAGTGTGGGTTGACCTTTAATTCGGCTTATTGTCTACAAAATCCGTATTGGCAGAGGAAACTCTTGTTCTGCCTACAGAAATCAGATGTAAGAGAAGGAAGCGTGTTTGGAAGCCTAAAAACACTTTACTCCCACAACGATGAATTTTGAAGTGTGCACCAATTTCAGTGTTCACAATTCACTGCATTTTTTCCAGTGAAAATTTTAGACTTTAGTGTTCAAAATAATTCATTCTCATTGATGAGCACTTTAAAATTCATCATTGCGTAATATGGACCCTGAACTAGTGCTTCCGGCGGCGCATTACTACTGTTTGCTGGTATGTTATTCTGGTCCTTGAATAAAGGAACCGGTTTAAGTTATTTCCTACCATAACCATAATCTGTTTACTCGTATATAAAAATAAAAATAATAATGAAAATAAAGAATAAAAAGATAAAACTAAATAAGAATTTGTTACTGAAATGCCGAGATTGCGAGGAATTCTACTTCTTTTAAAACCAAAATCGTTGAGATCGTTACGCGTGCAAAAATCTTGTTTTTATATTAATGAATCGCCACCAAAGAAAGTGAAGCAAAAGAAGATAAAATTTTACATAATCAGTAGTGACAATATGGATGCCCTTCTGCATTGTCGATAAATTTTCAGCAGCAACATCGTTGACTACGTTGAAGATCCATCCAGCCTGCGATGATCAATTGTGCCGCATCAGGGTCTTTAGAGACCGGAAATCGTGAGAGATCAAATCATGCGCAATTCACAATGACGCTTCATCAAGAAGCAGTCAAGATGAAAATTTAAAACATTTTTTAATAGAGTTTAAATGGAAATACTTTGAAATTTCGTTCGATATCGAATGCCGCAATTTGATTACAGACCAAAGATCAGAGTGCTGTTGGTAAATGACAGTCTTCGAGAGCCCGAGTTCAAATCTTAACCGGACGCAGTCATATAAACATCATAGATCTTTCTGATATACATTAGTGTATATCGTTACCTTAATATAGAAAGGCCCCAACTCATTATAGTTTGAAATCGAGTTTTTTTTATATTTCGATAGAACATCGAAACATAAAAATGCAAAAATCTCGATTTAAAAAAAAAAAAAAAAATATGAGTTATGGCCTTGCTATATTAAGGTAACGATATGTTAATGCATATCGTAGCGCAAATGAATCGCGAGTGAAGTAAGATAACTAATAAAATTCCTACATAAAAATGAATTGAGCTCCTCTTTTCTGTCACTTCACCATCTTTTTCTACTCTCAGGTAACACAAACGACAGGTCATTTTATTTGGATTCAAGTTAGCTTAAAACTTACTTTCTCTCTCTTCATGCTCAAGCTTTGGTTTTATACTCCCATACAAAATCAAAACTTATGCGAGAAAGCTTTTAAAGAACAATGAAATGATAAAAAAAACGCAAATGCTAAAATTAGAATCGTTAAATTTAATAAATCTTTCAACTGAACGGGTTCGTTTATAAACTACAGAACTCTCCTACTTGGTGGCTTCTTATTGGTATTATATTATTGGCTATAACATCAAACGAGCTTCTCGATTGTCTTGAAAATCAAGTTCGTACACCATGAAGTCAGAATTATTGCTATTATGCGAACTCTTTACCTCAGGTGTCACCAAGTTAAAATATTCGGGCTTATTCCCATTGGCGTTATCGTTTTAAATGTCGTTTTTATAGTCGCTTCGTTGCCAAGTTGACATTCTTGAAATATATTGAAACGAAGTAAAGAAATGTTGGTAGCACTGCAATGCTTAACGTTGTTATTTTTGACAGTTTTTAAACTTCTTGAATAGTTTTTTTTTTCATTTTAAACGAAGAATCAATGAATGACGAATGCTGAATTTTATTTTTTAAAAGAATATAATATGTAAGCAACTTTATTATGTATATGTACACGTGTATGGTTTGTGAACACATTCAGACTGAATAAATTTACCTTTCAATATGTCCCGGATGAAATCAAACGAGTGCTCTACAATTTTTTGTGCAAGGATCACATCAACTAAGCGTTGTGAATTACATACTTTAATTTCTCACAAAAATTTCATAACGAAATTCTATTTTGCCTACTTTGCACCAACCGTCTCCATCACGAAACTTCTTTCTGAAAATGATCGAAAATAAGGAGTTTTATACACGATCGAAAACCCTCTGCCTATGCATTCTTTACCATTTCAGAAACTATAATTTCAAATTGTCTTAATTTTGTTTTTTTTTTATTTATTTTGTTCTAGTCGTTTCAAATTCGTTGCTAAAAATGGCGACGAAAAAGAAGGAATGTTTCTTTGTCGTTGCTATCTTCGTTTCAAAATGGAGAATACCGATACACTTTCAATAAACCTCGATAACGCCAATCGGAATGTCAAATTGTCGTTTTAGTTTCGTTTTAAAACATAAACGCCAACGGGAATAGGGCTGATTGTCAAATAAAGGACGGAATGGACATTTGCACGACATTTTCTAGATAAACAAACTGAACGGGCCTGGCCTACTTGCAGTCGATGACGAGCAACCAATGCAAGCTCTTTTGCCCTCGAAGGTGATAAGTCAGCAATCGCTTTGGTCGACTACAAAATTATTGTATATGTGCACTAAATTTGAAATTGTTTAAATATTTTTTTATGGTTTTTAAAAGTTAAAAGCAAGACTCAAGAAAATTTAGCAACGCAGCTAAACATTGCAATACATACATTAAAACACAAGTTATAATTTCCTTGATGATCTCTTACGATCTTTGTCATTGGTATTTGTTCTTCGTCAGACAACAAACTATACAATGACATGAATGTACCGCCTGTAGCGTGATTTTAAGCACAGATCCTTTCGATATAACTTTAATGTGTGTTAAATTTTCTTTTAGTTTTTATTCCTGCAGTATGAAGACAACACAAATTGGCAATTGATTGTAATCATTGTTTTGTATGAAGTTTTTTTTCTACCAAAGTTAAGAACTTGTTGCTTTTAGGTTTGCCAAAAAAAAGTTCTTCTTTCTAGTGATGAAGCATTAAAAACTCAAGACAATGGCATTGCAACAGGTTTTTTTTTTCCTGTGCGACAGAAACAAATATAAACAGATATAATAAGAACATTGTGAATTGAACGAATTTATAAAATGAGCAAAAAAAAAATCAGACAAATTATTTGATTTATTGCTTGATTTTGTTCTCTGACCTATAAAATGAAATTAAGAAAAGATTTTTTTAAAACATCTTTTTAACGAATTTTAACATGAGAATATGTAAAAAAAAAGTTAAGACTTCAGATAGTTTAAAAAATCGCTTCTTAAAGATGGTATTGTGAAACCTTAAGAAGTACATATTCATGCCGTGACTTTTTTCAGATTATGGATTAAAAGCGAAAGCAATAATTTTGATACTAAAACCAAAGTTTCTTACAAAAAGAAATAATAACAAAAAATTTAGTAGATGACAATTATTGTCATTATCATAATGGAACTAAGAAATCAATTAAATGAATTAATATACTAGCAAATTAAATAAATACGAGTTCGAAACAGCATTTTGCAGTATCATCTAAACATACAATATATTGGAATATTTAATAAAAATTTTGAACCAATTGCATAAAACGTAGTATGTATGCGAATTTAGTTCCAATTAGCAACATATTTCTTAAAAAATAAAAACAATAGAAAATCGTTGTCAAACAATTTTGTTAAGACTTTCAAAATTGCAGAAGTCGTCCTCTAGCACATTTTGCTTCTAGTTTAAAAAAGATACAAAGTCTTCTTCTAAACGCACATTATCTATATTTTAAATTAAATCGAAATAGCTCCCAAGTTTCAAAGAACTGGAGATTGCCCCTTTACCACCCTCTTGGACGTAGCACAAAATGCGAATTTTCATTGCAAAAAAGTGTACTGATTGATGTCACCGTGCGCAAAACCATATGAATGGTATTCAAAATTACGTTCGATAACTGGCAGTGCTTAAAACTAAGCAACTGCCAAAATCTATATTTAAAAATCATATTGTTTAAAATTTTCCGATTTACTGCTAACTTCAGAATCGTTTGATTAAGGTTTAGTGGAAATTTAGTCTTCGCAATGTCCGATTATTTAATTTTTAACAGAAAATTTGATAACTGCCGGTTTGTTAAACATCTTTCGTTTCTCCATCTTTCGGTTACTTAGCGGAAGATAACAGCGTACATATGTATATATCAAAAAATCAAATTTCTTCAGTAGAGCCAGAAAAAGTTATTTTTCAAGCTTATTTAAAATAAAAATATAGAAGTTGTGTTGTTGTTTTAGAAACATAACAGATTTGTTTTTCTGCTATATTATGCAGTTTTAAAATTAAAAATTTTACCATAATTATATATGTTGGTGCACAATCCTATCCATTTTAATTTTTTTTTTTTTTTTTGGTGTCTTAACCAGCAAATTCCGTTCGATTTTATTTAACAGTCACTTTTCTGTTAAATACTAAACATACATTGTGAAAATGGCCCTAAATGTATTAAGCAATCATGAGTATTATTTCCGTTTTCATTCACAGATATACAAAAGTTCATTGCTACGTAACCACGCTATTTCATGACAATAAAATACTGCCATAAAAATACAGTAGTTATTTCCGGCTTAACTTAGCAGATTTTCACACCTTCAGCAAACACCAGAGGCAACCACTAGAAAGGAAATATGCGATTGGAATCACGGATGGAAATCATGGTACAATTGTACTTTTTATGGTACATTTTTGACCTTTTTGGTACCGTGGTACTACCGCGGTACAATTTGAAAATATTATGTTTCACTATATGGTGACATTAATTTTGCCTATGTTCTCTTTAATTTTTTAGTGTGTGTTTTATTTTAATCTCTAATATAATAGTCGAATCTACGAATGTACCTTTATGAATGTAATATTTAATGTTTTTTGTGTTAAGTTTCTGTTTTTTATTGTAAACTTCTGTATTTTTAACCCACGACTAAAAAAGGGGTGTTATAAGTTTGTAGTGTGTGTCTGTGTATCTGTCCGTGTCCACGTAAAGGCCAAACGGCTGGACCGATTTTCAATTAGTTTTTTCTGTTTGAAAGATGACTTGATCGACTCGACTCGATCTTAGCTATGTTGGAAGAAAATCGGTCCAGCCGTTTAGAAGATATAACATCTTTTCTGAAAAAGTCGGGGGTTTTTAAAATTTTTAGTTTTTGTTATTATAGTAATTTTTACGTTTCTGTTTTTATTAATAAATATTAAAAATTGGTACCGTCATGGTTTAAAAAGTACATTTTATTTTCATAGTTGGTACAAAATCCAAGAAGTCATTTTCCTTTCCTGATTGGAATCGAGTATGGCAGCTTGGCGCATCAAACAACATGACACGAAGCAATCATATACATTACATTAGATTATGGCAATGCTGAACGCTATTAAAGCGAAAAACATAACCAAAACAAAAGTAAACAAAGATAGCAGAAGCATAGACAAAAGACGTGGTGCTGCATTGGTATTCCAAATTCTTTAGATCTTACAAAAATAACTAGATTTCATTAAATGGACGACCCGCTAAAACCTAAAGCAGTGCCTTTGGCGGCTGAGACTGTATTATGGTTTGAATTTTTACTAGATCCAGAGTTAATAACGAAACACTTGAAAAAAATAAATCCGGGTAAAAAAACTATCTTTAAAAATACACCTATTTACTCGTAGTGCTCATTAACTTCAATTTAATCTTCTTAGATCCCTCTGCTTTAGAACTACTATCGCAATTCATTTCCATGGCTCCAGATGTGGTTTTTCCACAGTTCGATTTGACTAATACCGAGCCAGCGGCTATGCCGGTAGCACCGCCAGTTGTACCAGCGAATGAGGAAGGATTGTGCTTAACTCGGAAACAGTTAGCCTTAAAAGTTCTGGCTCTAAAAGTGGCCACTTGGCTCAAATGGAATTTGGATGTATTCGAAAAGAATCTTGCAATACCGAAACAATTATTTTTACTTAGAGATCTGTGCACCATATGTTTGGGCAAACGTGTTACTATACCATTTCCCAATGATTTTCAACCTCAAATAAGTAACTTATCAAAAGATTCATTGATTTATGTACGAAGTATGTAAGGGAATAAATAAATATTTTTCTTTTAGCTGCGGAAGGCAATGACAAGGCCGCCAAGTTTGCTTTAACGTTTTATCACCGCTGGGTATTAAGACTGCAAATTCTTAAAGATATTGCTATTAAAGCAGCCAGACCTAACATGGGCAATTTGTAAGGATATTTAGCAAACTTACTTTTTTTAAATAAATATATTTGTATGTGCACATATTTTTTAGGTTTGTCCCTCTGGAGCCAATGCATCAATTTTTTGCTCCTGAAATAAATCCCCAACCAAGTATAGAATATTTGCAAGAATTATGCAAATCCAGTGATCCCTTCTACGTCTTTTCGTATGAAACTTTTATACCACTCCATCCCAACGACGAAACGAATATGACACAAAATTTCAACGAAATGCTGCAAATATCTCCGGCTGAACTGAGGACACAGATTTATTTCGATTTGGTCAACTTCTATCTTTATACCAAACAGTATCTTTTGGCTAGAGACGCTGTGAATGAATGTCGTCGCTATTTAAGTTTAACCAAGAATGAGTATGAGATGATTGCTAAAATACCTTCACAATTTGTTTTTTGTCATGTGAACGAAGATGAGTTGGAGGGATATTTGTTGGCATGTGGTGTTAGTGCTCAGTCGCAAACATTGACGGAACGTTTCAACATGTCGCAATTGACTCAGTATAAGGTAAGTGAGTTGCACAAATAAGAATTTTTTAATACATATAAACCAAATTTATGTGGGAAGTTCAGAAAAATTAAAGAATCTGTACATCTTTGTAAATGAGAATCGTTACAAGATTCCAAGTGAGCCATAATATTTTTTACTTTCAGGATATTGTTGAAATCTTAAAATTAGACAATCGAAAACGTGAAATACCTTTGGTAAATAGACGTATATTAGAACTTGACATTGAAGGTGCCATATCACAAGGCATTTTAAAGGAAACTAAACAATTAGAAATGCAAGTATCTGCTCTTAACTTGGTGCGCAGTAAATTTGAGGAAGGTAACATATTCGCTAGTGTTGATTATTTTGATAAGTACTCACAACTCAACTGTTTTTCGGCAATAGTAGAGGTAAAGAAAACCAATTTCCTACTCGAAATTTACTGACAGAAATATTAAATTATGTTTCTTTAAAGGGTATAATGGATGTTTTACCCGTGTGTTCGTTAAGCGAACGCAATATGCTAAAGCAGTTTTTAATTGAATGTATTCTCAAACATAAAAATAAGCAATGGTTGCAGGAAGTAATGCATTTGAATTTATTTTCAACGGTAGAACTTAAAGATTTTCTACAAAAAATACAAGAGCAAGAGTTGCCTCAACCAGCTTTGGCCATGTTGAACGAGTGGAAATTCAATTCGAAAATGGCACGTATAGAAATTGGCTCGTTAGAGAGGCAACTCATATCATGTACTAATGCAAATACGGTTAGGAAACTACTTGTAAAATTAGCTGCCACAAATCCGTCTAAACCATTGTGGACGGTCAATCCCAGCTGGGAGATAGCTACACCGATTAAATCAGTGTTAATGTCAATGCAGAGGGGTTTTCTACAAGACTTTGCCTATGTTTTATTAGGCAAAGCTAGAGAGTTAACAGCGAAGGGAGTAAGTAAAATTAAATTTACTGTGAAAGTTGAAATTTTAATACAAAAATATACTTTTAGAATTATGAAGGTGCAGTATCTATGTTGAGCATTTTGAAATCAGAAACCCAAAGACCCGAACTATCAAATACCATTACAATTTCAAAATTGGGCAAATTGGTAAATTGGGAAATCTTACTTATACAAATCACTCAATGCTTAGACGAATGGAATAATAGAACCTTAGATCTACAATCCCTGGGTAATCGTTGTAAGCAATGTTTGCAATCCTTGCAAACAAATGATAATATAATACCACGCATAGAAGTAAGTTGTTACAACAATTTGAATGATAATGGCTATAGCTATAAGTGGCAAATTTGTATTGTAGATTATTGAAAGTTGCTCTCTAATGCTACTCAATCTAAATGATTGGAATACTATTATATTACTGGATAAAAGATTACCCCAATTAGAACTACCAATAGCTTTTGCTGCTACCTTTCTGGATATGGAAAAAATGAAAGGTCCCAAAAAGATATGTCGTGATGCTTGGGATTTGGTTTTATCAATGTTTCTTAACACGTCGAAAAGAGGCGGCAGTGCAAGCGGTCCTAATTGTGGAGGTAGTTCACGGAATTCGCCCTGCTTAGCTGTTTCTACCAGTTTGCATCCATTTTTAAAGCGCATAAGGCATCAAATATTATTTAATTTGGCGATTTCTATGTTGGGTAAAATTCATAATATTTTAAAAGATGATGCTAATCATGATTTAAATGGAGAATATATGCAGTTATGGCCAACTACCATAAGCAAGTTAGTTTTACTCAATATCAACTTCTTTTTCTTTTTTTTTCTTTCTCTCTTTTAATAAAGTATGAACTTTTTATCATTTCATTATGATTTCAGTCCTATCGGTTATAGCATAAGATCGGTTGGCGAAACATTACATTGGTTACTTACCGAAGCTTTGCAATATTATCCTCAAACTATACCATGGCTAAAAATGAAGGGGGATCTTGAATTAGGTGGGTTTTTGAAATTTTGAATTATAAATTGGTTTCTTGAATCTTGATAATTCTTGATGATCTATAAAAGAAATATAGGGAAAAAGAATTAGTTAAACTTAAAATTTCATTGCTTTTTAAAAATTTTAATGATATAATTTATGAGACATACATATTGATACGCTTTAAACAAAATACCTAAAAAATCTTTCCTAAACTATTATGCTATGTTTCTAGCAATTGGTAACAATGAAGCAGCCATGCGCTGCTACGTCAACGCTTTAGTAACTGGTACTGATTATTGCAATATTCCATTGCAACGTAATGTGGCTGACGATTATATCATTCGAAAAATGATAAGATGTTCTTCAAATCTGGGCTGCCACATGCAAGCCACAGTCTTATGTCAGGTTTGTCTTCTTTTTTAAGTCATTGTTTTCTTTTAACCATTTAAAATATTATTGCTGTTTAAGTTTTTAGAAGAAATTGATTATGGCATAGTGTTTAAAAATCTAACAGAAAAATGTGCGAATTTTACGGATGCCATGGATGCATACTATAATTGTATATGGGATACTACTCTTCTAGAATTTATAATTAATTTGCATGCAAAAAGAGGGGAACATAGTCGAAAACTGGAAGCTGTATGTACATAAATAAAAATCTTAACATTTAAAAAATCTACAATTCTCTAAAAAAAATATCTTTATATTTTAGATTTCCATAATGGGCACTTTGGAATTAAATGCCAATAACAATGACGAAATCAAACGTGAGGCTGCCTCTATAAGAAAATCTCGCTTTGTTAGAGCTTTAGCGAAGCAGTATTTACTTTAATACGTACATTTATTTCATATCTTACTTTTATTTAATAACAGTAGCATTTCAGACAAAATTGTAAATGCAATAAAAAAGAAGACCTTTATAAACAAAAAAAATGAAATCACCCCTTTATATTTACCTATGAAGTTTATTTAGGGCGTCTGCCTCTATTAGAACCAGCAGCTTTAGATTTCTTTTGGTTTGCATTCTTTTTATCTTCATCGGCTTTCCGCTTTGGTGTGCCTGTAGAAGGTAAAACTTTAAAAAAGCTATCAAGCCGTCCTTGAGTTTGGGATTGTTTTGATTTTAATATCTTTTTGGCACCGGATCTTACGCGATCTTCATTGAATTGCCGATCACCGCACAAAAACTTAACCAGTCCCTCTTCGTCGGGTTCAGTCCACTTAAACTACAAATATTACACACATAATTAAAAATGCTAATATCTAGACAAAAGAAATTGTAACATACATCTAGTTCAGCTGGATCTTGAATTTCAGGAGTAATAAATAGTTGGCGAGCCACATCAAAATTCCAATTTTCTGGCACGGTATATTTTTTGCGATCAATATTTTCTAAAATAGTTTCTATATCCCGGTAACTGTTCATTAGTTCTATGGCACGTTTGGGTCCTATGCCCTTGATGCCTTCGCAATAATCGCAGCCCAACAATATACAAAGATCAATAAACTCTTTGCTTGTAAGTCCAAAACCTTCCAATACCTTATTGTAACTGATCTCTTTGACTGGCATTTTGCGTGCCTCGCTAAAAGTCAAATGCCGTAATAATACCGAGGAACCAAATGTCAAGGCATCCATATCTTCGGTGGCTGTGGCATAAACTTTTCCCGCCTTGACTAGAGCTGCACATTGAGCTTCCGCTTCACAAGGCGCTTCTACAAATGGTACTCCCATAAGCTTTAGCAATTCTTTGGCCTCATTTGTATGATCTTTAGTTACACGCACTAAACGTCTATTAAATTTATCCATGTCTGCCTCATTACCAGCTTCTGTAGCCTGTTGTAAAGCTTTTTGAGCCTCTTCGCGTCTTTCAGCTCTTTTAGCTAATTCTCCAGACTTCAAGTCTGGTGGCTTGCCATCAAAAACATATAATGGCTTAATGCCATTATCCAAAAGGCGTATGGTGCGATAAAACATACCCATTAAATGTGAGGTAGTCTCGCCATCGACGTTGGTGAGCTGTGCGCCTTCTGCTCGTACCGCTATTAGAAACTGGTACAAGCACATGGAAGCATCAATTGCTACTTTTCGACCGAAATAATGTTTAATTTCACTTTCTTTTATAGCCTGTGGACACACATCGGCTATTAGCTTTGAGAGGCCTAGAATTCCCATGGTAATTTACACTTAAATTCACAAAATATTATTTTTCGCAACGATTTAAAAAAGACGCGTTCCGCACAGATAAAGGGCGGCATAAACTAAATCGTCGTTGCCAGACCTAGCAATTTGTATGATTATTTGTCGATTATTACGTACGTAGATGCTACGTTTTGTATGAACCCTGTCTGCCGCTAGTAATTTAAATACTTTTGAAATTCTTATTAATTACTAGGGTTTGACCTATTTTCGTGAAGATAAAGTTTTTAGCAAGTCATCGGTTGACTATTGGTTTGCGGCACAGTATATTGAAAATACATTATGTCTGCAGCAAACCAATAATTAACCGGCGAAGTATTTTCAGTTTTCATTTGTACCTTATAATTGTGTAATGTGTTTAGACCACGATGGATATTCGATATTAATTAATATCTTAATTAAAATAGCATTGGTTTGCGCCACAGTATATTCAAAATATAGTCGGTTGGTTATTGGTTTGCTGCAGACTTAAGGTAGAATTAGTAAAATCGTATCGTGATGTTGCGTGTCAGCTGACAAAAACCGTACCATATACAATGCATGTTACTGGTTATAAAATATGTGGTGGTAGCACTGCTGACGTAGGAATCTGCAGAAAACAGATTTTTCTGTAGCGAATGTCAAAAACGCAGTATTTAATGCCAAACAAAAAAAAAATGTTCTGTGTAAACTGTTACATTTTCTATAACTTGTGCACAAAGTTGAACGATACGGCAAGCTGTAAAGTAGAATGATACGATTATACTAATTCTACCTTTAATGTATTTTGAATATACCGTGCCAATAACCAACCGACGATATATATAGTAAATTTTTTAACTTGCCGGTAAGATATGTATCATTTAAGAATGGCAATTTCTATTCGATTGTATAGGGTGTATGAACACATATTCACATACATCATATGCAAGAACGATTATGAAATTTTCATACGATTACATTGTCCAACGAGGTACATAATTTGTCCCCCTTGTTGAATACTTGAAAATGCAACTCAGCGTTAAGGAAAAAACGAGATAAAATAAATGGTAGAGAAAAAGAAAATAAGGTGAAGAAAAAGTAGTGAATTTTTTATTTAGTTGAGTATTTTCCATAAGCATGTCGGCCGACGGTGAAAAAGATAAAACCATTGAAAATATGGTATGTAATTAGTAAAAAATTGCTGAAATTATTTGAGAAAAGTGTACTCCATCAATAGAAATAAAAAAGTTGATGTAATTGTATGGATAAAATGTGAAAATTCGTAAATAAAAATTTCGAGCGCGTCACATCGCGAAAAGGAATCTCCCAAAAATTTACACAACGACGTTTTTAGTTCATCTTTACATTATTAGCTTTCTTTTTTTTTCTTTTCATCTATTCTTATTGTGTATAAACATGGCGTCGGTCCATTTTTCCACGGTGTTTTTTTAATGTTTTTGTTCGTTCTTTTTTCTATCCTATAATCCGAAATGAATGCATTTGTATGTGTGTGTGATTCTATGTTTATGATGAGCGCGATATTGGGCGAATTGATTTAAATGAAGTGAAGAAAGTGCGCCGTTGAAGTTGGTTGAATTTTCGCGAATAGAATTTGCGTGCGTGTCAGTGTTGCCAAGTGATTTATACAATATTAAGAAAAGAAGTTTCAAGAAAGATCAAAATATTTAAATTATAATGATGTTTACACAAGCTTTAATCGATTTAAAAAGACCAAAATACGTACATATAACGTGTTCAGTAGTACTCGGTTCTTATTAGAATGAAACGTTGAAGATAAATAATGAAATGCGGCTAAAAGGAAACAGAAGAAAGCAAAATGCTAATATGTACTTAATACGCACACACGTATATAAACGTATTGTATTCTAAATATAGATTTATTTAAACAAAACTGCCATATGTACGCTTTTGGAATGGTACAATGCTACCAGATGAATAGATATAGAAAAATATCTTGATATATTAGAACACAAGACTGTTCAGCTAATAAGTTTTTAATATTGTCCGATATATTTCAGGAAACGGAAAAAAATGAGGAAGCAAAAGTTGTGGATGCAACAAATGAGAAGTCTGCTGAAAATGATAAATCTAATGATGATGGCGGCGGTGACAAACCAGCAACCGAAACCGATGCTGTAGACGAGAAAACTAACAATGAAACTGGTGCACAAAAAAAAGATGAAACTGATAAAAAAACCAAGGAAGATGAAGGTGAGTAAAAAAATATAATGCAAAATTTATAAAATAGTAAGTTAGGATTTTCTGAACATTTTCCTATGCTTTCTCAAGTTTTTTTTTTTTTGAAAATGCTGTTAAGACAGCGACGTAAGCAAAATCATAGTCATAATTTTATGATCCATATATATGTAATAACATTGTGTTATATATATCAACACTTTGTATATCTTTTGAAAATTCACTTAATGAGGGCAATCATGAATAAAATTCCGCGAGAAATTTTTCCCGGGGAATACATTCAAACTAGGGAAAACTAAAAAATTCTAATTGGGAAAGGGAGAAATTTCTCGCGGAATTTTATTCATGATTGCCCTGAATATTTAAAGAATGTATTTCTATTGGCAACTCCATACTTATGTTTGATAGTATGTTGTTTGAAATTCCTGCTTTGTTTTGGTCGAGTTGGTTGGGCGTTTTGGCACTTTAGTTTTCCGTGATCTCGAGTTCAAATCCCAACTCGGATTGAAAATAATTTTTCGCCTTGGTATTTGTTCATGCTTAATTTGTCTTTAAAGATTAAGTTCAGTAAGAACCAAGGCATATCAAATAAAATTCACTATTTCATGGTTTATTCGAGTCCGTTATGACATACGTGTAAACTTTCCCAAGAGTGAATACATGTTTTTTTTTATTAATTAATTGGTTTCATTTTTCATTTATTAAAATTTTTTATTCGTTTTCATAAGAAAAATCTGATGAAGTTCCAGAAGATAAAAAAAGTTCAAATGATAAAAAAGAGGATTCCCAAGAAGATAAGAAATCCAATGACATCAAAAAGGATGAAGCTGAAGAAAAAGATTCTGTTAAAAATGGGGATGTAGACAACAAAAAAGAAGCCAAGGAAAAGGAAGAAGATGAAGAGACAGACGAGAAAGTTGAAGAGAAAAAGAAGGAAAACACAGAGGTAGCAGAAGACGATGAAAATGTTGTAGCCTTGGCTGAAATTGATAAAATCAATGAAAATATTAACAAAACTAGAGTAGATGGCTTACAAACGTTGCATGCGGTAAGTTGTCATATTCACAGACACGCAGTAATTTTGTAAGAACTATACTTAACTGTAAAGTTTTCAAATTATTGCAGATATGTTTTGGTTCTCAAGGCAAAAATAATGTGGTCAAAAAGAATTTACGCTCATTTGCTGGCTTTGAATTTGAAAAAGATTCATCGGAATATAAAAAGAAATTTGAGTTTATAAAAAAAGTAGATTTAAAACAATTGAAGAATATTTGCGACATTCTATCGCTTGAACGTAAAGGATCTAAGGAAGACGCTGCAAATCGTATTCTAAAGTTTCTTATGGAGCCAGATGAGTCGCTGTGTGTGGAGCCATCTCCGGAAGATGAAGAAATTGAGGAAGACGTTCCAGAAGAAGAGGAAGATGAGGAAGAACCCAGCGAGGATGAAAAGCGAAAAAGCAAGTCCAGTGGTAGATCTGGTGGCAGATCAACATCTGGTCGTCCTCGTCGAGCTACTGCTGGAAAAAGTAATTTATAAGGCATAATTTAGCCCTAATATTAATCAATTATGTGTTCATTTTTTTTTTTTCAGAAATGTCGGCATATGTAGATTTCTCTAGTTCGGATGAGGATGCACGCAAAGTAGCACCAGCTAAACGAAGACGGAATAATGATGAATCTGAATCTGGTTCTGATGTAAGTTATATGATAGATCGTCTGTTTTTTGTTTTAGAATAATGAAATTTATTCTGTCTTCTTAGTATAATCCTTCTGGAAATTCTGATTCTGATGGTGGTAAAGGACGAAAAGCAGCAGCTGTTGCAGCCCGAGGAGCTCGTGGGCGACCGGCACGTAAATCACGTAGAAGAAATTCTGATTCTGAAGAAGAATCCGAACTCTCGGAAGCTGAAAGCGATGTAAGAGTGTGTTGTGTTACTTGAAATTATAATAATAAAAAAACAATAATTATTGTAGGCGGCCCCCAAACGCAAGCGTCCATCAACTGTTGTTGGAAAACGAGGTCGACCAGCTGTCGCGCCTCGTGGTAGAGGTCGTGCTGCCGCAAGCAAACCTTCCGGTAATAAACGCAAAGGAAAGGATTCAGAAAGTGAGGACGAAGAAGTTTCCGAAGATGAGGAGGAGGAAGAAGAAATGTCTGATTTGGGAAGTGAAAAAACCGAGGTAAGTTGTAAACAAAGAAGTATAAATAAAAATGTAAATGAAAGAATACATACTGGAACCCCATTGTATTAATTCTCTTTATTCCTATTCAAGGAGGAAGATAAATCAAAAAAGAATAAGAAACCTGTAATACCTGCGAAAAACAACAAACCCAACAATAAAGCACCATTAAAACGTAAGTATAAAGCGCAAAATGGATTAAATATTGTTCTTATTATTGTTTATTGGTGTAATGTAGCATCTGGACGTCCTAAAAAATCTAAGAAAGAATCCTCAGGAGATGAAAAAGACGACAGCGATGAAGACGAACCATTAAACAAAAAGGGGAAAGCCGTATTTCCCACGGTAAGTGTGTGCGAATTTGTTTAATACATATTGCTAAACATTCTTTCCGCCTGTTACAATTTATTGTAAAAACTTTGAAATTATTTCGCAGTATTTGTTTTCTAAAAATATTTGTGAGTTTGTGAAGTTTTCATACGAAATTTGTACATGAAAATTGATTTTAACAGTTATTACTTGTAGATTCCAATTTATTTTATATCTTGACAGTGCCAGATTATCAGTTATTAGATACGATATATTTTATAACTCTGATACGGTTCTTTATTATATTTGTAGGCAGTGAAATGGGGGCTTGCACATGAAATTATGAACGGAACTGCGTTGAAACTTGTCAACAATTTCAAAATAGTTATTTAAAACATTCATAAATGCATTTTTTATTCGAACAAATTAAAAAAAATATTTCGCTGGAGGTATCGATGTTGATGCCGGCTCTGCATACAGATATAAATTATAAATGTGTCCATAATTATGAAAGTGGTCTAAGTCAAATATTTTTTATTTCGTGATATTAAGTATGTTACATTTGCATAAATCAAAAAATATCTTTATGCTACATTTGAATTTAAATTTATACCATTACCGATTAATATAAATATGTGTATGTATATTTAATGTGTTGAACATTTATCAAAGTTTTTTATAAGATTTTTATTTTTCGAAGCAAAAATGCATTTGAATTATACCATTTTCATAAATATCGGCACAAATAGCAAAATATTTATTAAATACAAATCGACTTAATACATACTTTGCTTAAAAAGTTCAGAAAAATATCTGATAAGAGTTGGATGTAAATAAAAACTATGACTTCAATATTGACTAAAAACATTTTCTCGATTTACATGAATTCAATATTGAACTAAAAAATTTCTAAATATATTTCAATAACTTTCATTTTAGGATGAACAAATTCGTGCTTATGTTAAAGAAATTTTAGATAAGGCCAACCTGGAGGAGATAACTATGAAAACCGTTTGCAAACAGGTTTACGCTAAGTATCCAGATTTTGATTTAACAGATAAGAAGGACTTTATTAAAGCTACAGTAAAAGCGGTATGTGTAGTTTGGAAATAAAATCACGTTTAAGTTGTAAAAATCTATAATTTTCTTTCAGCTGATTGCCGCTTAAAAATTCGAAAATCCCTTATCTTCTTTCTTTAAAAAATGAATCCTGTTTAATTTTAATTGTTTTCAAAAGAACCAACAAACGTTTTGTATAAGTTTTTCTTTATTTTTTAGTTTTTAACCTAAAACTACTACTGTGTACGTGTGCAAATCTGCAACAAAATGTTGTCTATTTTTTTGAAAATGATACATTACATTATTATATAAATAATATATTTAACCCACTTTTAAAATTTAGGTTAGTTAAACCGTAATCGTATGACTTTTATCTTAAAGCAAAGCAACATTTTGTTTTCGATAACATTGTAATTTCTTATGAGTTTGAAATATTATTTAACATTTATTATCCGTTTAATATACTCTACATTTATGAAAATGTATGTATATTAGAAATGCAAAATCTAAAGAGAAATAAAAAAGAAACCATTCTACAATACAATATAAAGTCAAAAATCAATCTTTTATGTTTTATTTTCATTTATGTAATGGCCATTATACGCGTCAGTACAAAATGAACATTATAAGAAATAAATATTCACAAAAAACAAGTATTTTTAATATTCGAGGAATGAGACGAGACGCATAATCAAAAGAAAATAAATTTTATTTTCAATTAAAAAAGCACAGTCTCATGAGATCGAAAAACAAATGTTCGTTAATCTGATTCTATTCGAAACAATAAAATACAAGAATTAGTTTTTGTTTTCAGTACAAGTTGTCGAACGTACGTTTTTTTTTTGATATTGTGAGACAGGCTGATAATTGCGATATTTTCCTTTTTAACCTCAATAAAACTTTATTTCCGATAATTGGCCGGTTTCTCTTTAAACAAAAACACAACATAGTCATTAATTAAACTCTAAAGAAACTTTCAAAAAATACGGAAATAAAACAGTTTATTACTTAAAAAAATTAAAAAAAAAATATTCAAATAGAATAAGCATCGAAGTGAATATCAATTCAAAATAGTTCGTGTCAATATCCCAATAAAAACAAAACTACATATTTACATTTTATAATGCATTCAGTTTGATGTTAACGATGAATGGAATGTATGTATAATCATTTCTTTCAAACATCCAATAGAATTAAAAAGTAATAAAACACTAAATTTATTAATTCGCTGTAAATTATGTTTTATTCGATGTTCTCTAAAAATAAATATTGTAATATTAATAAAAAAAATGTTTGATTTTTGGTTTAAACTTTGAAAATTTATTTTAATTGTGGAAATAAAATTAGGTAAAAACGCTTTACACCTTGGACCTACGCTGGTAGTACTCAAGACTATGGGTTTTGCCTTGAGAAAATGTAATTTAAAATTAATATTAAAAATGTTTTTGATTTTAAAACACATAGCAATTTACGCAAATTGAAAAATTCTGAACAAGAGATAGATAATTCATTCTGAAAACTGTGTGGCATTCAGAAAGATGAAAGAAAGCAAAGAATTATTTCACTTAACCTTTATGAAAGAGAATGAAAGATTCACACAATATAACAATATATCTGGTTATAAGACTAATGCATATGAAATACTGAACCAAATTCACAATACAAATTCTTCTAACTATACCGACCGACTGACTATACCTTCTCATTATACCGACAATATAATAAATAGCTAAGAATTCATACTTTTAATGTAAACTTACCGGAATATTAATCATAACAAAGCACAAGTCATAGTTAGATATTTTGTATATATTTGCGACCCATAAGGATAAGTTATTTTGTCTTTTAAATTATTTTAGTTATTATCAGAGCTCGGATTTCGATAAAAAGTTATCTATTTTTTGCAGTTGTTTTTAATATTGATGTACATATACACAAAACTTACAAGTTTTTTTTGGTAATTTTATTGTAATTTTTTCACATTTTAGATTTAGGTTTTTTTTTTATTATTTAAAGTAATTTTTTTGGTAACTTTCCACTTTTTGGGTAAGTTTTTCATTACTTTACGTTATGTTCACAAATTTTTGACAGATGTTGTAATTAGAAATGAACTTGCTTGCTTAGTAGGGGAAGAAGAGAATATTAAGAAAACTCCTTATTTATCGACTACAGGAACCTTATTAATAATTCTTAGCTACGATTACCAATCCTACTTCCGAGCAATTTTTATGATTGGACATAACGAACTGCAATGACCAAATAAAAAGCAAACACGAATAGGTAGCACTTATTTTAGCACCTTAAAAGCAACACTGTTCACTGCTTTTAACTTTACGCGCCAATATAATATACATACATACATGTGTGTATACAAAAAAGCAAATAAAAGCATAATAGGAGCCGGCTCACACAAATTCTAATGACTGCACAAAATTTGCTGGTATTTATATTACTTTGGTATATTTTCATGAACACACATTAAATAACATCTCAGTACTAGATTTCCGGTAAAATGAATACATTTTCTTTTTTACTTAAACAAGAATGCATTAATTTTCTTGGACAATTCAACTCAACAACAGTACAGTTTGGAAAATGCGCGCGAAACTAAATGCTTTTGACAGAAATCACTGACAATGAACTCGCTAGCGAAGTAGAAGAGAATGGTAAGAAAAATATCAAAATGCTTATTTATCCACTACACGAACCTCATTAAAAGTTCTTAGCTACGATTACCAATTGTACTTACAGGTAGGGGTGGAAAATTATCGAGTTATTTTTTTTTCATTTCATTTCATTTATTCAGAATAAATTAATCGAGCCTAAAGGGCCATATATGATTAATTGAGATATAACAATGTAATATAAGACTATAAAGTAATAAAATAAAAGTACGCAATAAACTAAAAATAAGTAAAAAAAAAAGATCAAATTTGTATTTACATATTTATAAAATATATATAGCAATTATATACATATATGCACATATTCATAAAAAATATATTAGTAAAATAAAGCAGTGAAAGAGATTTGAAAAGAAATTCTTAACCGATAAAAAAATATAAAAATACGAAAAATATACTAAACACGTTTATAAATGAATGTAGATCAAAATATGAAGATAGTAAAAAAAGGAAAATTAACGGATTGACTAATTTAGGTCCAAGAAGAAAAGTTAACTTAGGTCATATTGGTAAACCAATTAAGAATATGATGTTTAAAAGTAACTCTTGACAAGTTAAATCTCTTTAATGGGAGAGGCAGGGTGTTCCAAAGCTTGCACGTTCTAACAACAAAAGATCGACTGAATGTTGAGTTCGATATTCGAGGCAGAATAAATACTGGATTTCTAGTAGATCTTGAAAATTTAAACATGTTAAACAAGCCTATAGGCGATCGAGATTTAATGATTTGATAAATAGCAATTAAGAGTTCGATTTTGGTATAAACAGAAAACGAGCTTTTCAAAAATAGGGTGCAGAACCTCGAGACATGAGCAGACATTCTTAGTCTAAATATGTATCTGACAATTCTATTAACAATGAGATTAATTCTTCTTAAGTTGATTGCTGTAGTACCACTGTATATATTCAGACAGTAACGAATGTGAGGCATAAGAAGAGCATGGGCAATTTTAATTTTAATATTGAGAGGTAAGTGAATGTCTGATGAGTAGAGGGATTTTAAAATTGCATTTACTTTGGAACTTAAATTGTATATGTGGTGTTCAAAGGACAACGACTGATCAAGAGTCACACCTAGGCAATTGACTGAGTCGACGAAGGAATTATCAAGAAGAATATTCATGGCTGAAGTAATGCTGGAACTAGCTCCAAACAAAATTGCATTTGTCTTAGATGGGTTAAATTTAAGTTTATTGTTTTCGGCCCATTCACTGGCCTTTAATAAAGTGTGGTTAATAACCATTTCATGACAATCAGGGAACTGTTTATCTCCAGTAAATAGTAGATTAACATCATCTGCGAATAGGTAAGTTTTGCAAAAGTTAGTGCCTACAAATTCTACAAAATCATTAACATATGCTAAGAATAGAAGAGGCCCAAGGATAGAGCCCTGAGGAACTCCACTAAGGCAATCTGCTAATGAAGAACTGGTACTGCCACTACCAACAAACTGTTTACGAGCATTTATATAAGAATAAATAAGTTTGCAAGAAGATCTAGCAAATTGAAATTTGAGCGCAAGTTTACTAATTAAAACGTTATGATTGATAGTATCAAATGCCTTACTTAAGTCCAAGGAGATCATGGTGGAAAATTTGTTTGAGTTAATATCTTGAGTATATTTTCAGTAAGAGATAATAATAACGAAGAAGTGCTGCAACCATTCCTAAGACCAAATTGAGAATTGCTAAGCAACCGGTTTGCATTAAGATGATTCAATATTTGGTCTTTTAGTAAAGATTCAAAGGTTTTTGATAAACTACATAACAAACTAATAGGCCTGTAGTTGTTCAGACCTAAAATTCTGCCTTTCTTTTTTATAGGCAATATCCTGGAAGTTTTCTAAATAGAAGGGAAGCTAGAAGTAAGAATTATAGTATTAAAAATACAAAGAAGATAGTTTTCAATATATGGATATATAATTTTAATGAAGTTATGAAGTAAATTGTCAGGTCCAACAGCATTAGACTTGATTCTATAAACTGCAAGATATAGTTCACTTTTGTCAATACATCTAAAGTTAAAACATAGATGAGGATACTCAGTGAAGACAGGAGTTTCTATTCCAGGATTAACCTGCGAGGATATAAAATAATTATTGAAAGTATTAGGGTCATGCTGTTGGAATAAATTTTGACAGCTAATGTCCTTCTTATTAATCGCCTTCCATATTCATTTACTGTTAGAGTTTTTTTTGTGCCTATCGATGCTTTAATTTTGACATCGATTAATACTTGAAAACAATCGATATTTTTTAGTCATTATCGAAAAAAATTAAATATGTTGCTTTTCATAAACAGAAATAGTTGAATGACGGAAAAATTTCTTCCACTATTTCTCATGCAAACAAAATTTTATTTTATTTCGTTTAAAAATACTTCGTTTTGAACTTTTAGTGTAAATAAATATGTACGTTATCACGATAGTTTTTCTAACTTTCGATAGTCTTGAATCGATATATCCTTAAAATTTTTTAAACTATCGAAAACTTTCGATAGTCACATTATCGATAGTTTTCCACCTTTATTTCCAAGTACTTTCAACGATTAATTACAACGAACAAATAAAAAGCAAACAGGAGTAGGGAGCACCAGGGACATGCGCCGAAGGGTTTTCATCGGCGGCGCCTGGCTCATGAAAAATCATCGGCGGCGGCTGAAAATCGGCTGTCAGCCGGCTGAGACAAATTCAACCACAATGCATACGAAGCTCGTATACGAACAATACATGTAAAGGTACCAACAGACGACATGTTTTTTACATGTGTTTTTTAAGTTTTCGACTCGTATGTTTTTCTTTATGCTTGTCAATATTGGTTAATTTACATAAGGTTTATAATTTTTGGTCACAAACGTACATGTAGTATCACTTCTTCTTTTTTAGTACATAAATATCCACGTTGTTTGTTTTATAAATGGCTTGCAGCCGTCGAAATATTGTTGGTTCCGTCGCTGTAGTACTGGCGACGCAAATTTGCTTTTTTAATTTTTTCTTTTTTAAACAAGACGTTGAGGTTGTATCTAAAAATTTATAAATTTTTGGACTTATTTTAATAAAACGACAACGTTAAATTCAAAAAAAAAAAAAAAATATATATAATTAATTTGTCTTGCAAAATACTTCATTCAGACGGCTAATGATAGTGCACATAATCAACCGCCGACGAATTTGTTCGCATGAGATAGACATTTGGAGCTGTATGTTTAACATAAGAAAATAGAGCACGCTCTATTTCAAATAATGTCTTATGTTTTTTGTCATGTTTTTTACACAAGCAATGTTTTAAAGGTAACACACGACATGTTTTCTTTTACATACGTAAATTCTGGCACATACAGTGTGAAAAACATGTCGTCTGTTGGTACCTTAATTATCATAGGGCGCAGCATCAATCACGTCTACACAGACACAGCAAGTACAGCAGCAGACAACGCAAAATGGATCTGGACAGCAGGTTCAGCATCAAGTGGTACAGCCTACACAAGTCAAAGCCACTTTTGTTAATTCCTAAGGCCAGCCACAAATGACAGCTGCAGCTATACCAACCATCAAATACCATTGTCGCAAATCATAAATTTGCAACAGCTACCGCAACAATTGTAGCAGGACTGCAGGTAACTCTGCATTAAAATAAAACTATTTACACCTATGTATTTTTATAATAAAAGATATGTTGGAAACATTTCAATGATGTAATGTACTTAGCGCAAAATTTACAAAATTGAATATATACATAAAAAACAAGTTTCAGCCGAAAAATATTAAAAAATTACGTCAATCGGCGGCTAATTTTCAGCCGCTTATAAGCCGGAAAAAAATCGGCGGCGGCTGGTCAAAAGCATTCGGCGGCTCGGCTAAGCCGGCTCTCAGCCAATCGGCGCAGGGCTCTGGGGAGCACTTATTTTAGCACCTTAAAAGCAACACTGTTCACTTTACGCGCCAATATAATATTAATTATGCAAGAGCGCAGCAGAGGGGAAACTAAATGTCAAATTTCATATGTTAAATATCTTAAATATTCCTGTTCATATCTTTGGTACGAAATCTAACATCGAGATTATACTATCCACTATATAAATTTATTAATATTTCTTAGCTCGTATTACCGTGGTGCTTCCGAGCACTTTTTATGTATAGATATAGCGAACTACCAAAAATAAATAAAAGGCGTACACAAATTAACAAATTATAACGACTTTGTAAAAGGATTTTCTGGAATTTATGGATAGATACTACTTTCCTTTGAGCTTTTTATGCACACACATTAAACAACATATCTGTACTAGATTTACGGAAAAAATAAAAAAATTGCTTTGTTACTTAAATAAGAATATATGAATTTTCTTTGACATTTCAACTTAACAACCGAACCATTCGGAAAATGCGCGAAACTAAATGTATATATATGTATGTATGTACATTTATTTGACAGAAGGAATTCAAAATGAACTTGTTTGCGTAGTAGGAGAGGAAGAGAAGATTAAACAAATACTTGTGTGTATACTTTGATGACATTATTTTGAAAAATGGTAAGTATTCTAATGGAAATAATAAGCATTGTCTTTCGTTTCGAATATCACAGTGAACACCCTAGTTTTCTTATAATAAAAAATGTTCATGAATTATTTTTCCTGGAGGAAAAGGAAAATGAAACTATTCGAATTTGTATACTATTAATATTGCAATTCGAAAGCATTTCTATTTGATTAGAATTATGTACATAATAACACCCCTGTTTAATAAATTAATTGTGAATTTAAAAAGTAAAGTTCGAAGTCGGTTTGTCCGAGTTTGAAAAAATTTTTCGATTTCTTAATTTTTTTTTAATGGTTTGAAGTTACTCTGTGCCCCCTTGTTAATACAAGGAATGGGAGAATTTAATTTGGCAGAACACTAAGGTTATAACGCCATCAACAATTTCTTTATTAAGGAGCCTCCTCCGAGAAAATTCCAAACGACATACACCGTTGCATACAAATCTGGAACTCCCAAAATCCTGAGTTTTTGTTTGGTTCTCTAACCAGTTATCAAATGTTTCTTTATGATTGTTTTTGCATGTGATTAATGGAGACCAACGGGATTTCGCAGAATACCGCTAACCGACGCCAACCACACGCGGTGAGAGACGCAAAACTCTAGAAGGCCAATTAACAAGTGGCCTGGTTGCATTTAAGAAATAATTGCCAACGACGCTTGATGTTGACTCGTCCAGAGCTGCTTTACGAATGGATTTCTTAATTTGATAGTTCTAAATTGCAATTAGAAATTTGTCAAAAAAATCGCATTGTAAACTTTAATATCATAGTATGTATATATCGCACATCCAGTTCAATAGTGTCATAACTCAAAAAAACGAGTTTTGCAGAAAACACATTTAAAATTTTCAATTTACATACAATTCTCAGCTGATAGTATAAAGCTATTTATATCCAATGTTTATGCAAGATAAAATAGGAAATGCATTATTATTCTGCATTATTAACTCTGAAAACGAATTTTTTGAGTAAGGTCTGTATTTAACTGAATGTATTATACATGAATGACTTCGTTGATTTTACTTACTTTGTACCGAGAGTGAGTGAGTTTAGCGATTGCCAGTTATTATCATGTTCTCTATGTTGCTACGTATTAGTTCATAAAGACTTATCCCTTATGTAAAAACGATTATTAAACTTAAATTTGGTTCAACAAACGAATTTTGTATGACAAAATCGGTTTTAACACATGCTTTAACTTTAACAAACTTTTATGCATAAGGGAGTTAATTAACTAAAGGGACTCTTCGAAAATTAAATCACTGTACAGAAAGAATATCATGCATTCGCAATTTTAAATATTCTCCGGAAATTAAATCATTAGAATAAAATTTTCATATCTTAAGCAGCCCATACACGATTCAATTCAATTTTCAATTGAGTCGGTTGTTGTCCAAATCAAAGCGTGTATGGCTTTGTCAATTGATTAGTTTGGCAGTTGTCGAGTTGGTTGAAGAAAAATCAAAAGATTTTGATTTTTCATATTGACTAGTAAATCTTTCAATTCGATTCTGCTGTGTGTGTTCGAGTTTCTTGATTAGCTGTTAAAATTTATGTTTGTAGCCTTATTTTGTATAGAAAAAGTTATGTATTTTCAAAATTGTATTTAATTTGACTGAATTCTTAACATACAATATAAAAATAAATGAATAAATACAATAGAAGTTTTAAATTTTTATTTGTGAAAAAATATAAATTTGACAGTTGAATGAAAAGCTTTCAATTCAGTTTATGAAGTGTGTGGCCAAGAATCAATTCAATTGAAAGGCTCAATTGACAATTGAATTGAAACGTGTATGGGGTGCTTTATATTTTCATTTTTCTTCTTGCAGATTTTATAAACTTAAAAAATAATTTATAAAATTTTTGGACAAAACAGTTTTTGTGTTTTTTTTAGCATAAATTAAATAAAAACAGCATTATTTATTATTTGAAATATTTTTGGACATTTCAATTTCAATCTCACTTTACTATTTTTAAACGGATTTAAAATGTAAAATTTTTCACGTTTTACGTTTTCTAGAGAAAGGTAAAAACGTTTTCATTTTCAATTTCGTACAAATTCGGTTTCTGTGACACGTCTGATTATCACAGTTAACTACATACTGAAACGAATCTATTTTAAATAGAAATATGAAATTTTGTAAAAGTCGTTTATTATCGACTTTTGTAACGTAGTAAAACAGCTTAAGGTTTAAAAATAGGTACATATGTGACAGCGCATAGAGAAAGGGACCTTAAAGCATTTGAAATTGATACGAGGAGTTTATATAAAATTTGTGTACATTTATTTATAAAAATTCTATTGCAAATTTAATTTCCTTAAAATATAATACATACATAGAATTTTTAAATACATATATGTATATTTAAGAAATAAAACTCAATTAATTTCCTGTAAATAAAGGAGAATATTCACACAACAGAAAAATGTACATATGTTACATACATAAATCGACGTAGTAAAATTTGAAGAAAAAAAAAGAACAATTATAAAACAGGAATTATGTATTTAAAAAATTGTCATGTGATTGCGAATTTAGCAAGATAAAATAGAAATAATTTACGAGTACTTACCTAGTATAATGCCATACTTTCTATGTATGTTATAAATATATACATATAAATGAATGAATATTTTAAGTAAATATATGTATATATATTGACTTTTGGGAATATTTTTCTTTTCTGATTTGTTAGTGAATTACTTAGTTTTTTTTAAATATTGGTTTTTAGTAAAATTAGTCATTTCCGGTGATTTAGATATTTTTCGGCAATGATTTATTGACTGAAACTTTTTAAAACAGTATGTAATGTTGCTCAAATACGAAACCACAATTTAATACGCACGAATGGAATGGCAGATTTACAAGGCCCCCTCCCCCTAGTATAAAAATCTTTACAAACGCACACATACTGTGCATACATACATACATGCCATCAAAAATAAATAAATAATGGTGTAAATTAGTGAAATTTACATGGAAAGGAAAACTGCATAAATTTAAAAAAAAGAAAGAAAAGAGGGAAAGAGAAACGCGTTGAAATTATCACATTGATTTCATTTTAAAAATGTATGGTAAACGAAAATAATTTTTAACCGACGTCAAAAAAAATGAGGTTAACAACAATTCATCTCTATTTTTTTTTGGCGGTGTTACTTCATAGCTCGGTGCATTTTAGACAGTTTGAAAAAATTCTTTTTTTTCTTCTTAAAACTGGGCGAAGACACGCCCACAATTTTTTAATTTAATTTCATGATGTTCTACTTACTTGATTGCTGCGAATCCTATATCACCTTTGGTTCTTTTAATTACACAATTTGAAAGTTGAAAAAATGGGCGGGGTTATGCCTATTAAAATTTATTATATTTCACGCGGTTCTAGCTAACCGATTTTTACGAAACTTACCACACCCTGAGTTCTAAAATAGACACAATTCTCCGTCAAAAAAATGGGCGGAGTCACGCCCATTAAAATTTAATATTTTATTTTAACTGGTTCTACTTTACCGATTTTTTAAAGACTTAACACGCACCCTGAGCTCTGAAAACACACAATCTTGCTTTTAAAAAATGGGCGGAGGTACGCCCATTAAAATTTAATTTCTTATTTCACGTACTTCTTCTATCAGATCTTTGCATTGAAGTTGGTTTTTTTTTGGCAGAAAGAATTATTGAAACTTTGTTTTGTTTTAATGAGAATTTTCACTTCTACGACACGTTTTCCAGAATAGCCACCAATATCACCTTATAACCTACATGATTTCTTTTCATATTAAAACTCTTGCCAAACTTTCGTTTTTCTGTTTGTTCAAAAAAACTATTTCGGTTTTCATACTGTAACCGTTCTTTTCATATAAAATAATTAAGAAACGAGAGTGTAAAATCTAACGGTAAAAAATAGCACCGTGCTAGAGTGCCATTTTGATATTTGCGAAAAGTATAAAAATATGTATCTGCATGTCACAAATCAGTATTTTGCGTATGATAATTATTTTTGATTTTTCAAGAATCTGCTATATTTACACTGATCTTGTTAGTACAATATAAAAATACATACATATACATATGTAGCTATAAATACTACTATATATTTACAAATGCGTCTGCAGCACCACATGTACATAGTTTAGAAATCAAATTTTGTTTTAAAAATTTCGTAGTCAGCCCCCTTAATCACATTTAAATTAAAAATACTAAAATCGCAATCATATGAAACAATTTTTAAATATATGTATGTATGTATGTATGGTTTTTAATAATATAAAAAATAAAATTACTTTAAATTTTCATCAATGATTGCTTGAACGATAGTTGAAGAAGTATTGAAGTAAACTCTGTGCATTCTCAAAGCCCATGTTATATGTATGTACTTGTATGTACATATGTATGCAACTAATGTGACTTGCGATAGCCACTGTTCTTATATTTTTTCCTCCTCATTCATCCCATACATACACCCTCCACTTAGAAAGCCATGACACTTTCTAGACTAAAGAAATATTAAAAAATATTAAAAATATATTAAATGAATTGCATAGAATAGTATATAGTATGTACATATATGGAATTGAATGTTGTATAATTTTAATACAATATGATCAGAGAATTATATGACAAAAATTGTAGAGTTCAAAAATTTTATATTGCAAATGGCATAGGTCAATTATCATAATACATATATTTGAATGGGAAATATTTAAAATATTTTATATATTTAATTTGTTGGTAAACTATACATACCATTTAAGGTAATAAAAATCAATTTCTAGACGAGGTCTTTAATAAGTTTAATTTTGTCTAAAAACCTTTGCCTGGACTTCTGTCTTTGCAAGTGCTGTAAATAGTTTTTTGAAAATAAAAAAAAAATACAATAAAACGCAACAAATATACATATTTCATATTCCTCTATTAATAAAATATGAAATATAAAAATTTATATTGAACATAATTAAGGTTTTTATTTTAATGTTTGTTAAATTGTCTTAGTTATTACTTATTAATTTTTAAACAATTTCAACTTTTTAAAAGTTTGTAAGAAAAAAAAATGTTGCAACATCTTTTTTTTTAATGTTTGTTTTAAATTTTCAAATACTTAGCTTATTAACTACAAATTTTAATTATTTCATTTAAACCAGACGTATTGTTTGTTACTGTTAGTTGTTTGATTGAATATGTATTAAGTTTTATATTGTTGTTCATTTTTATGTGAAATTCAAATATATAAATAATTCGCATTTTTTAAGAAGTAAATAATCTTACCATAAATCTTTAAGCTTTTTATGCGTTTATTTTGTATTATTTCGTTCGAATATTTTATATTGAGAGGAAGTGGTTTTAAGCTGGAAATAGATTTGATACATGGAAATCTGTCTATATATATGTATGTAATTATATGTACTCGTATAGTATATTGAAATGAAATTTTACCAAATCTTACCGCAATTAATTGTTTGTTTATTATATAAAACATAAAATCATTGAAATAATTATGAATTTTTTGGGTTTTAGATATTTAAGGTAAAGCCTAAACTTTGATGCATGTGAAGAAAATACCTAGAGAAAAAAATATAAAACATTTTTTTTTTTTAAATGAAAAAGAAAAATCACAACGATTGTTCTAAAAGATGTGACGACAGGAGGAAGAGGAAACTGCAATTCACATCCTCTGCTAGTGCCCCTAGGCGAGGAATTTCGACCGTGATATCCTACCAGAATTGGATGCTTTGGAAGGATAGTGCTAACTAAACTGACAGCATTACCAAGGAATCTTTATGGCTCGCTGAGGCAGCCATACCTATGGATTAAATTAATTGAGAGGCCGACCTTCTAACTCAACAGCCTATTATCCGATCAAGACGACACAAATCATTGATCAAACCCTTCTCATATAATACAATGAACCGAATAAATAGAAATGACCTCCTTCAACTTATTTCTGGTTTGGAACCATCTTAGAATGGGCACGCACATAATCAGATTTGTTCAACTTTATGGATACAGATGAATGCAACAAACACCACAGAATTGTACTGAAATCATGGTTTTATTTAGTAGTAGTGGGTTTGTAAGGATATTCCTCTGACCTCTGTGCTAATGCTAACGGCGGGAAATTTTGAGGTTATGAAGTAAATTGGTTGAAAAATGATAAAATGTCAAGAATTTAACTAAACTGGTGAACACTATTAATATGGGACACACAAAATCATTAACCAGTCCAGTATGATCCGGTTTGTGCCTTGATTGATATCCCTCCATAAAATATTAAACACTACGCTGCTATTGCAAATTCAATAGCAACAAGAGTTGTTTGAAGTTGAAGGTACAAATGTAATAGGTTAGGTTGAAAAGAAGGGCAAAATATTGACAGGTGTGTTGCAGTTGCTTGAATATCGGCATGTAGGAAACGATGAGTTGTCTAGATCACTTTTCCTATTAGCGAAAGATGATATTTTTTCACTGACATTCTTATCCCAAGTACGAGATTAATAGAACATTGTTTGTACGGTAAAACGACTTTAACTTTAACAATAACCATTCGAATTCGAAAGAATAGAGACACAATAATGCCACCTTGTTTATTACACAAAATAAACAAATACATACTTTGTATGTATACAGTTCTACTGTAGAAAAATATTCTCAATTATGTATTACCGTATTCTTCGATCTTTGAAAAGCAACAGAAATATGTGCACTATTTTTCACTAAAACACAAAAAATATTTATGCGCAAAATCCAACCAAAGTTTAAATAAATATTGGCGGTATTCGGTGTTTGATGCAAATGGTCTTGCGTAAGTGTAAATGCAAAATATCGTACTTACGCAAGTACATTTGCATCAAACACCGAATACCCCCATTGTGTACAGAGAGACCTCTTTTAAAGCTTTCAATTCACACTTTTGTGTACACACAATTATCAAAGGATAAAAAGCTTGTAAGGCATACCATTTTCTGTTTCTTTATTTATTTAAATTTTTTCTTTTTTTTATTTAAGTTTAATGGTTTTTTTTTGTTGATATTATTCAGTTACTCCACTCGCCAAAATTCATTTGGAGGATTATTTGGCCAGTTCGATGAACTATTTCGCCATGACCAATTCACACGCCATACGTGTTACAGTTTGATTTCAATTTCTTTTAGAAAGTCTATTAGAGTTTTATAATTATTATATTCTTCTTGCTTGAAAAAATCAGTTAAATTTGAATACTTGAGTAATAAGGGATATCTGGATCGGATATTATTATAAAAATCACATTCAAATATTATATGAGAATCAGTTTCAGTTTCACCACAATGATCACATCCATCTGAATCAACGATTTTCATTTTGAACAGAGTTGTTTTTCCGAAAGAATGGCCACTTGATAATCTGTTAATTTGTTTTATATCAGTGGGCTCTAAGTTAGTTATACTACTAAACCATGGTTTCGATCTCTTTACAAGAGGGAATTAATGGTATTTTAAAACAAATATTTTTAACACAAAAGAAAACGCCATTGGGTTAATATATAGAAAATAGAAAAAAAAACTAATTTACTTGGAGTTGCTAATATCGCAACTTTCATGTTCTAAAATATATGAAAACAAAATCGATTACACAAAATTCTTTTCAATAAACCCCAGAAAAAATGCTAATATGTATTATGGAAATATGTATGACAATGTACTACCGATGTTTACTTCTTACAAAAGCTTTTCTTATGCATCTTTTTTGAAAAATAATTAAAACATCCTGTAAGACATTTTATATGTTTGTTACAAAAATGTGCAGTATATAATAATATATTTGTTTTTGTTTTGACATAAACTTAATTTACGATTAAAATTAAATATTTTTATATAAAAAAGATTTTTTTATATTACATATACGTACTCCTCTTACCAGTAAATTATTTTCCCATTAAGACGGAACTCAAGAAGTTGAAGTCATCATCCTCACCCACTGCACTGCTCCATTTTCATTGTCAGCTTTACTATACCCTGTAGCATCAACAGTCGTTAGTCTCAAAACTCTCTGTCTAAAGAATAACACTTAACAACAAAGTTGGGTTTGGTATGATATTGAAATACATACATATATGTATATGTAATTGTAATATGTATAAGTATATATGTATATATTTTTTACTCAAAATAAAAGTTGTATTGCAAGTTTATGTGGTTAATTTATGTTGTATTTTTTTTTTAAATTGTTAAATATTTAAGAAAAAAATTTATATGGGGGTTATATATGTAAAATATATGTACACTCCACTCCGTTAACATAGGATAAGCTCACTTGAAATTTTAGAGAATAGTAGACATTTTCGCGATTCCTTAAAAAAATAGCAAATATGTTTTTAAGTCATTCTTAAGAGGATACTCTGTTGCTTTATTGACAAAAATTCCAAATGGGTCAGTAAACATTAAGTGGACTTTCATAATATAGTAGTTTTAGTAAACAGCATGAGAAATTTTAATATTTCAGTGTTAACATAGATTAGCCTCAGTGATGAATTTTCAATTAATCCTTGATGTTTATGCCAAAATACCTTTAAGTGCAATAGAAAAACGTTTTATTTGCACAAAGAAAAAGTATTAGGAAAAAGCCGTCGCTTAATTCCACGGAAATCGCTAAAATTGAGACGTATCACGATCTAGGTCTTTTAAACCGCGCTATTGGCGGAAAACTTCGTCGCAGCCCAAAAGTTATAAGCAATTACATGAAGAATACATCAGAGTATTCCAAATGGTACAAAGGAAAAACTTACAAGAAGTTTGCACCTCGCTATAGACGCAAAATTCTCTAAATGGTTTCGAATTCATCTGTGAGTTTAAGTAGAATTAGAGCTGCAGTCGGAGTTAGCGTCAGTAAAATAACTATTCATAATGTTATACAAACCACGGAGTACTTGAAGCATCTAAAACATCAAAAACAGCCGCAATTGTCTTCAGACGAAAAGCCTTCGCCCTTCCTGATATTATAGAAATAATAACTATACCCATCTGGAATAGCGATATTAAAGCACTTTTCTTCAGAAAAAAATACTTTTTTCCAATCGTTCGTTTGATGACCTTGATGCACCATCTACGTCATGTTGTCTTTCCCAAACTTTAGTCTGTGTTGCTTATGTACGTCTTACGTACGTGGCTTTTTTTTGATGATTTAGATGCTTCAAGTACTCCATGGTTTGTAATTATAACATTATGAATAGTTATTTTACTGACGCTAACTCCGACTGCAGCTCTAATTCTACTTAAACTCACAGATGAATTCGAAACCATTTAGAGAATTTTGCGTCTATAGCGAGGTGCAAACTTCTTGTAAGTTTTTCCTTTGTACCATTTGGAATACTCTGATGTATTCTTCATGTAATTGCTTATAACTTTTGGGCTGCGACGAAGTTTTCCGCCAATAGCGCGGTTTGAAAGACCTAGATCGTGATAGGTCTCAATTTTAGCGATTTCCGTGGAATTAAGCGACGGCTTTTTCCTAATACTTTTTCTTTGTGCAAATAAAACGTTTTTCTATTGCAATTAAAGGTATTTTGGCATAAACATCAAAGATTAATTGAAAATTCATCACTGAGGCTAATCTATGTTAACACTGGAATATTAAAATTTCTCATGCTGTTTACGAAAACTATTATTAAAGTCCACTTAATGTTTACTGACCCATTTGGAATTTTTGTCAATAAAGCAACAGAGTATCCTCTTAAGAATGACTTAAAAACATATTTGCTATTTTTTTAAGGAATCGCGAAAATGTCTACTATTCTCTAAAATTTCAAGTGAGGCGGCTATCCTATGTTCAGGGAGTGTATGTATGTATGTATATGTAGACACCTAGACTTTTTGACAGCTCTCTAAGAGAATGGTTTTAAAGGAGAAAAGGATACTGGTAAAATTTTATCAATATAAGTAATAGGTTGATTAATTTAACAATATTACACACAAGAAATAAAATTTGACATACAAATAAGAATACCTAAAAAAATTAATAAAATTCAGTAATTGGAATCTTTTGCGGGCGAAATCCTTGATGATATTTTTTGATTGGTACAAAGAATATTGATTTTTAACTTATTATGCACATAGACTTATATAGCAAGTTTGTGCAAGACGTTGACGTTAGAAATCTTGGCGTTTTTGTAATAGATGAAAGAATCTATTACGAAATTGTCAAGATTTCCATAGCCAAAGTCTTAAACAAACAGGCTTAACTAACAAGCCAACAAAAATTTCTAGTACATTACTTCAATTCGACTACGGAGATTTTGTACTAGAATAAAGAAGATTTTTCTCTTTAGTGTAATACAAAATTGTCGAAGTCGTAATACGAAAATCGTAATTAGGCCCTCTTAGGTAGGTCTACTTTTGCATTTTTTTTAACTTTATTTTTTTCGGATCTTTAGTCATTTATGTATGTACATCATGTACATATGTATGTATATATGTATATACATATGTACATATGTATATACATCGCTACCTTAATATAGAAAGGCCGTAACTCATAATTTTTTGCATTCGAGATTTTTGCATTTGTGGATCATTAGATCTCCTTCTATCGAAATACATCTGTTCAAAAAAGTAATGAGTTAGGGCCTTTTTACAAGTATATTAATGTGACGATATGTATTAATTGAAATATCTTTATGGATTTTTAACGCGCCATATTGATAATTATCACCACAATGTATGAACTCGTGTTTTATTTAAATTTGTCAGTTTTTTAGTACCTATAAGAGTAGATGCATTCAGTGATACGATGAAAATGTCATTCCTTAAGACTTTTTTCCAAGGAATAACAAGCTGAAACCGAACTTTGGCGGAGCTAAGGTTGTTACAAAATAGAATGTGAGACTTATATTATTAAAGTTGTTTTAAATGAAAAGAAAATACAGTTTTAAAACTCAAATTCGAGCCTTCTATAAAGAAAAAAAAAGTTGAAAACAAATACATGGGATTAATGGAGAAAACCACAAAAGAAACCTCACGGATAGAAAGAAGCATTTCAACATTAAAAAAAAAAACGCTAAGCAATAAAATTGTATCATGGTTTAAATGCAATATAAATTTTTGTGAAGCAAATAACTAATTTATCAATACTTAAAAAGTCTTAGAACAATTTTAAAAATTTTTTGGATTTTGTCCGCCCAATAAATAGCTTTGCATTATTACAACTTCCATTTTTTATATTTGCATATACATATGTATGTATATCAGAGGTTTGCGTGGACATACTGTATTTTCTATAAGTATCTAAACTTTTATCAATTATTTGACCTGATAAATTCTAATCAAAATTTTAGTCTTAATAGGCAAACAATGAATATCTCTTTTAAGAGCTGTCTGTAGTGATGATCTGCAAATGAATTTGGCTGGTTTTAAATTTTTTTGTAGTATATTTAAAAAAGGTTCAGTTACTAGATATTATTTAAAACTACAGACATATTTTATTTTTAAATTTCATTACAAAAAAAAAAAAAAAAAAAACAAATAATAAAAGAAAGGAAGCTTTTGTTCAAGACTTCTTTGCAATAACTAAAGAAATCATATTTCAACTATAATCTAAGATGTGTGTGTGTGTGTGTTTGTGTCATATATCTAACTTAAAAACGGCCGTTTTTAGATAATTTTATATATTTTTTTTAAATTTCTTGAATAAACATTCCTGATAAGTTGTATTAGAGATAGAGGAGTTATTTATAATTAAACTTGCTAAATAACTTATGTAATTTGTTATTGTTATATGTATGCATATATGTAATTATAACACACTATTATTATTATTATTAAATGGTTTCTTTCAGTTTGTTTCTCTATTATAATTAATAATGATAAAAATTATATTAAAGGGAAAATTACACTTAAAAATTAAAGAACGAAAATTAAATTAAATTGCTAATGCAAATAAGCATTCTTGTTTCTTATTTTTTACATCAAACCAAACTCGTCCACACACTCATCAATACACTCTTTTGTAGAATTACAAAATTTCATTTGTGTTTGTTTTTCTATTTTTTTTATTTCTTGTTTAGAGAGAGACTTTGTTTTTTGTATAGAAGGTCATTTTTATATGAAAACTGAAAGCTGCAAGAAA
The DNA here is from genome assembly GCA_949987645.1 of Tachina grossa. Classification (NCBI taxonomy): domain Eukaryota; kingdom Metazoa; phylum Arthropoda; class Insecta; order Diptera; family Tachinidae; genus Tachina; species Tachina grossa. The sequence continues at coordinate 143,244,401 of OX465278.1, forward strand.
AAAATTTATGGAAGGAAAAAAGAAATATGGTTTGTTATGTTAGAGTTTATAATAAAAAATAAAATTATAAAATTAATAAAAAAAAAAATGATAAATAAAGGTATGTAAATAATTAGGAAATTGTTTTAGAAATCATTAAAATTAAAATATCAAACTCAGTGGAAAATTATATGTATTTCTAAATAAAAAAATAGTCATAAAAAAGTAGGTTATTTAATAATGTTTGTGGTTTTTTATATACATATTTAAATGTATATAATACATAAAGGAAAAAAAACGATCACATAATTCATATATAAATTTTTTTTGATCATTTATATTTTCATGTACATATATGTAAATATTGCTTCAAAAGTAAAATATAAAAATTAATGCATTTAATAAAAGTCAAATTTTATAAGTTTTTTAAATAATGAATTAAGGCACCCAACATTTGAAATATTATATGAAAAAAAAAAAAAAAATATTGTATCAAAAAGCCTTTTCAATGTTGAGCATAGTTAATAAAAGGATTTTTTGAGGTCTTTTTTATAATAAATATGTTTGAGGAAATCAACAAATCAATGTAGAAATAAAGAATCTAAATAAACGTTACCAGATGAACGATAACTTACCATTATTGTGGACTGTTGTAAATCCTTATCTCTACATATCTCTAATATTGGGTAGTACGTCTAATTGTTAAAGGCTTTTTAGTGCTTGTCTCCTTTCTTCTGACCATTGCCACCAGCTTGATTGGGACCATTGCCTGGTGGTTGTGGAGCTCCGGGATAGCCTCCTGGAGCTCCATAGCCACCAGCTGATCCGGCGCCACCATAACCACCAGGTTGAGGATATCCTCCCGCTTGGGCAGCAGCTGCAGCATAATATTGTGAATATTGAGCATATTGGCTAGGGGTCATACCTTGTGGATAACCACCTCCAGGGGCAGCTGGTCCGCTAGGACTAGCGGCAGGGGCTCCAGGTGCACTTGCAGGTGCACTATTGCTGGCGGCGCCAGGATTTCCAGTGCTGTTTTGTCCTCCCTAAAATCAAAATAAAATATCCTATTATTTTCTATACACACATACGAGTATTAGAAATGGCCGCGTGTCGAATTTGTTCAACACGACGCGACCCGAACACGAATACTAAGATGTCCAACACGCACGAAATCAAATTGAATAGCAAAAAATAATTTTTTTATGTTAAAATAAATACATATTTTGGTTTCATTTCTAAACTAAAATTAAGAGATCCATACACAATCAACAAATTTGCTAATGTTGCGTGTCTGTCGATACAAAATATTTAATTCTGTCTTTACAGAAAATTCATATATACACGTTTACACCTAAAACATTTCGTGTTATCCGTGTCAATTTTGCTCAACACGAAACGAACCTACCACACAAGAATTCATATTTTTTGTCACAAACACTTTGCGTTGAGTAGTGAGTGTTTGTGTTGCGAAAAAAAACCCGACACGCGCCCATCTCTGATGAATATGTATTTAATTTACACATCGCTCATTTACTTCAACAATGTCATAACTCAAAGCAGCTGGTTTTATAGAAAACTAGTTTAAATTTTCCCATTTACATCCCAACAAATGAATATATAAAATATATTCTTTTTCCAAGAGACGATTGTACAAAAATTTTTTTATATCAATTTTGGCTACAAGATAAAATGCAATATGAATAATTATTCTCCATTATTAGAACACTAACTGTGTGTTTAAAGTTTTTTAAGTTTTCTTTTAAACTCTTTCGGCACTATAGCATATAAATACAGAAAAAATAAATAAAAACGAAGCACATTTTAGAGTACATCAAAGTGTGTACTCACTTCCACTATTTTTTTCTTCTCCCAAAAAATTCAAGACTTAGCAAAGTAAGAATGGGTTACAAGCAACAATTTTAGTTGCTCAACTTTTTAAAAGTTTTTGCTGAAATTAATTTTACGTTCACACACACAATTTTTTGTTTGTTTTACTTATCTTCAATTTCTTAAATTTTTACATATGAAGGTGGGATGGGGTTAAATGGGTCGTCATCGAGGTCAAAACTAGAGAAAAACGAGCTAAAATCCACAAAAAGTTCCACAATTGCCCCTGAGTTGCTCCTAGAGGGGTAAAACTTAAGACCGACCGACACCAATAATATTTTCGAGCCTAAATATTTTATGAACATACGAACCACCTACCTGCGTTCCTTAAAGGGCTCACATACAAAATATTTTTTATACAATTACCCTCCATCGCCCTAACTAGACATAGAACAAAATTTTGATCCGGAGAAAATTTTTTTATGTGAAGTTTTACGTTTCTCTTTTTTTAAGAGAGAGAGAAGAAAAAAAATACACACAATTTCGACTATTCAACTCTTTTTCTTATTGGTACTCGATACAATCACCGTTATTCCAGTTGTCGTTTATATTGTTTTATATTGGGCCTTAGATATTACGAGTGTCGTATTACTACTTCGACTACGACGATTTTGTAGAATACTAAAGAGCATTGCAACATTTTTTCATTAATCTAGTTCGAAATCGTCGTAGACGAAATACTACGACACTCTTAATTAGTCCCATTATGTAATATTTACAATTATTTTATGTATAATTCGACATTACCTTAAAACCAAGTGCAGTACTAAGTAACCAGATACTTTACAGTTTTACAAATCTGAATAGTCATCCACAAAAAAAAATTAATTAATTAAATTACAAAATATGTATGTATACATATTAACAGCAGTCGTAAAGCAGATCTGGGGTCAAATCGTCACATCCGTGAACGTACAACTCGTCACGTAAAAACATCATTTTCGGATTATGACATACGTGAACGTACTGAAATCCCATTCAGCTTATACGACTGACGTATCACTCACTTTATTTGTTTTCGTACGATTGCCGATACGATCACGTATGTAACGATTTGAGCCCTGGGTTGAGGAACATCTCTCGGGTCATTGTAATTATTTCTTAAGTACTGTTAGGCTTGTGTATGTTGTTTGGCCTTCGAGAGTTTTTCGTCTCGCTCGCACTGGTTGACTGATCTGCCACGGATAGCCGTATAATCTTGCGGTTTTTTGTGGAATTTCTTTAACAACCACGTTGCTACTTCCTATGTGAAGGCATAGGTCGTGTACAGTCAGTCACATTTTAAAATACTGTTAATACCATCTTGAGCATATGGTCCCCCCCACCCCGCCCATATTTGTGCAACACCATATTATCCAAATTTACTTTGTATAATATGTAACATAAATAAATGTATATTAATATTTATTATTACTATACTTTATAAATTATATATTTTAATGACTTCCGCAATTTTTATTTGACCTTTTCTAAAATTTTTGCACTTTTCGTTTGTTTACCAAGTGTTGTGTCAATGACTTTTCAATTAAATTTCTAAACCTGTGCTCACTTTTGCACTCTTACTGTACGTATATACAAATATACCGGTATAATTATTTTTCAATCGATTTTTAAACTTTGGAATAAAAACATGCTGAACTTTATCCAGGCGCCCACAAAAATAGATGAATTTTTATATTATATCATCAACTGAAATGGAAAACCTAGTAATTAGCAAAAAAAAAAAATTAAAATATCAGTTTTAATTATTTTTTTGGGTATTAATTACATAGAAATTCATGCCTCAACAAATTTGAAAACATTACTTCAGCCTCTTTAGTAATGTTTCGTGTAGTTACATAATTTTGAATTTCAGCTAACGATATTGTTTTATGTACTATGTATAAGAATGTTAAATGATATCCCTAATAGTTCAGAAACTGTGAAAATTAAATTATGACTACTCTCATATTAATGTGATCGACTCGGTTTTTCAACCGGTTTTAAAACCTGGTTTTTTCACATTACGGTTTTCGGTTTTTTTCAAAATGTTGATTTTGCGAATAGTCCAAATTTTTACAATTTAAAAACCGGCTGAGTCGAATACTTTTAGATTTGTGTATTTTGCCATAAAATCTGTTGATTTTCCTAAGAATTTTTTTTTTCAGTGTAAAAGTTCTATGCGGTTTTTCAGCATTACTGCACTTCCTGAAACATGAAATTAAAGCGAAATTATATTACGAGGTGTTAGCAGAGGCAAACTAAATTGGCCTTATGTGGTGCAATGGATGTCAAAATCCATTTGTAAAGTGTTTGTTAGTTTTGTTGACATTTTGCATTATATTTTATATAGAGGTGGATATCCAACTTGAATAATTTTCTTATTTAAAAAATACCGGTTGACCGGTTTTTCCTGAACTGTTAAAACCGAAACCGTGTTTTTCATAATTTCAAATATTCGAAAACGGCTTTCTGGAAAAAGTCGAATAATCGATCACCCTAACTCATATGTATGTATATAAAAGTTATAAATTGTGATTATTCCGTTTTAAATCTAAATAAAACCTCTTTTTCACACTAACATGTTAAGCACTCATTTTTTCTAATTTTAGCTAATCTCTAAACTTTTATTGTGTTGCCTATTTTTTTATTATTTAAAAAAATACACAACGTACCTTCATTTGTTTTTCGAGAGCTTCAGCCTCCTCAATTTTACCTATACTACGATAATAATCAGCCCACTGAGCACTATAGTCTTTAGATTGTTGACAAGCAACAGCAACAGCCGGCGAAGTACCACTACTAACACCAGTTGGTGTACGACTATCAGCACCACCAGCAGCAGCAGAGGCAGATGATGATGATGCTGTTGAGGCCGATGATTGTGTACCCTATTTATCATTAACAAATGAAAACGTTGTAAAAAGTAATTGAGTTTTGAGTGTTTTCAAAATTAATTGCTGTTCTATATTGAATATAAAACATCTAAACATACAAAAAACATTAACTGCCGTATTCAGAAAAAATTATGTTGGTTTGAAAAAGGTTTACAAAAAAAATTTATATGGAAATTTATTTGTTAAACGTTTTGTAAACCTATTTTTTTCTGAATAAGGCCTTAACAAATTATAACTAACTACATGATATAACGTAATATTATTTGCCTAACCTAAAACATTGTGAATCGTTGGACCTATTTTTTGTTTTATTTCATAAATAAAAGAATGGATCGAAGTGTTGGCACTTCAGTAGAAATTGCCACATATGTACATACCTTCATTTGTTTTTCAATTGCCTCCGCTTCCTCAATTTTTCCTATGCTGCGGTAGTATTCAGCCCACTGTGCACTATAATCTTGCGATTGCTGACTGGTAGGTTGAGCAGTTTGTGGTGCAGCGGGTTGGGCTTGAGGCTGAGGTGCAGCTGTTGTCTGTTTAGCTTTAAGCTGTTGTTCAATCATTTCAGCTTCCCGATGCATGCCCATTGATCTGTCAAAACATTTCATATTATTAGTGGAACATATTTATTCATTTATTAACTTACTTATAATACTCAATCCATTGTTGTGAATAATCTGCTGATTGTGCTCCCGCTCCAGGTGCTCCTTGGATCATGCTAGCTGCTTGCTGTTGCGCTTGATCACCCCATCCACCGGCTTGTCCATAACCTGCAGCCCACTGCTGTTGGTAAGCAGCCGCAGCCGCGTTTGGATCATTTGGATTATAGCCTCCACTGCCACCACCCTGATTAGGAGGACCACCATTAATGGACTTTCGGTTTATAATCGGCAGTTCCATATTAATTTTTTCTGCAATCATTTGTCGAGCAGCTTCAACCTGTTCGGACGTGCCTTTGCATTTGAATAGTTTTTCTGAGGGTGGATTTACAGCATTACGATCCATTTCACAATAAGCTCCAGACTGCTGATTAATTAACTTTATAGTTTCGCCGCCACGTCCAATAACAATCTACATATATTATAAATTCATGTGTTGAAATAATTTATTTATAACAAAGTATGTAACTATATACAAATTAGTACATAATTTTGAATATTAAATAGAATTCGGTGAAAATATGTAATTATTTTATACCATCTGTAACTTAATATACGTATGGCATGTATGTATGTATGTAATTTTTTTTATTTTTATTTTTTTATGTACAATTACAGAATTTTTTTTTTATTTCCTATTTGAATGGATTTACAACTTACACCGCATTTTGAGGCAGGTACCATAAATGTTATTTCTTCGCGTGCTGGCTGTTGAGCATGATTAACTCCGTAGCCATAACCGTAGTTGGAGTTACCGTTGTCATTATTGCCACCGCCGCCAGCTCCTCCGTTACCAATGCGATTCCTTTGCTAAATTGTTTATATTACAAAGTCGACATAAAACCTTATCATATTATATAAAATCTCATTTCTAAACTGACCATGACGTTATCAATAAGACCATCAATCATACGCTTGGCATCGTCAACTTGTTGTCGTGTACCTTGTATTAGGCACCTGCGATCACCTGGTTCGTCATTTTTACCTTGTATGAACTGTAACTTGCAACCGCACTCCAGTTGGATTTTACGAATCATATCACCACCTTTTCCGATTACAACACCTACAGCTATTTTGGGCACAAATACTTCACACTGCTCTCCCCCGCCACCTCCAAAGTTATTGTAACTACCTCCGCCATTATTGGGGCCGTTGTTGGCCCCCATACCAGCGCCGCCGCTGTTATTGCCGCCCATACTAGATCGACTGTTGTTCTGCTGTTGCTGTTGTTGAGCTTGAGCCTGAGCTTCTTTTTGAGCTATTAGGTCTAAAACTAACTGTTTGGCATGTTCGATTTTCTGTGGATCACCAGAAATGCGCAGTGGTTTCTATATAAAATTAAATTATATTTCCGATGAAATATCAATACATTATAGGTAGGTATATAAGGGATAAAAATTGTGACTTACAATAACTTCTTGATTGGGTCCTTCTTGTATAATGACCATTTTAGCTCCAGTTTTTTCTTGCAACTGTTTGATGGTGTCACCACCCTTGCCTATGACTAACCCAACTTTGGTACCAGGTATCATAATTTCTTGATAAGGGGGATATCCTGTGGGGCCTGGCGGGGGCATATTTATGGTCAAAACTACTTCAACGTTACCACCTCCATTACGATTGGCTAACTGTTGCATAACTTCCCGACCTTTCGTAACAGATTCCCGGGAACCCCTGAGTGTGATAACACGATCACCCTCAGACTGGCCCATCTGAACTTTGCAACCAGAATCGCCTTGTATGTGGGAAATGGTATCATTGCTACCACGACCATAAAAGGCGCTCATAAGACAATCAGGAATACGAACTTGTTCTTCACAAGTATTACCAGCAGTAGCAGCTAAGCGTGCTGCAACTGCCGCTGCTTGTGCAATAGCTTGTGTCATATTTGCTGGGCCACCGCCAGAAGATGCAACACCTCCACTACTCATATTTGAATTACTATTATGACCGTAGTCATTAGCGTCCGGACTGGTGAATCGTTTATTTTCTGGACCCGAGTCAGAGTCATCCATTGAACGTTTAAAGCCGGCACCACCACCAACGTTACCGCCTCCACCAGTTTGTGAATTTGGCTGAATTTTTGCGGCAATCTTTTATAAAAAAACAACAATGTAAAAGTATATACATACATACATTGTACATACATATGTATGTATGTATGTTATCCCCATTAATTCTCTTCTTCATTATTCACCTTTGTGTGTATAATCGATTTTTTCCTCTGATAGAAATTTTATTCACTAAAAAAGTTAAATATTTTACCTGTTTTGCTCGCTGTAAAGCTGCTGCAAATGCTTGCGATTGATTTATGTTATTTTGGGCTGCGGTTGAACCACCAAAATCTCCCATATTTGATTAATTATATATTTTAAATAATTTCACTCTACGCCACGCGTTTTTCTTAATAGAAGTGCAAAATTTTATTCTTGCAAGGGCGTGCGACTTTGCAACGAATTTGTAAGCCTTTTTCTCACTTTATATAATTAGATACTTTGCAAAATTCTTTACGTAGATTGTAACGCGTGTAATAAATTTTATGTACTTTTACAACTTGTTTGGAAATGTTCCGTTTTTTTATAAAAAAATTAATATTTTTCACAGCAGTTTCCAAAACTCACTACAAATTGCGGCATGAAAAAATACAAATGGCGGATTCAAGAAATGTGTATAAAAAATAGAAGAACAGAACAGAGTCGGTATGTGACCTTTGCAGTACTGTATTTAAAAAAAAGGCAAGAAATCTCTGATATGGCAGCTCTGAAGTAGAAGAATCGGATACATTCGTTCTATAATTTACCTGGAAAAACTAATTTTCTATTGTATGTATTGTTTTCAATATAAATTTTAACAGGAACGTATTCTTTTAATATCCATGAACTGGTCGGATCGCTATTAATCAAATATTGTTTTCATATAGGTCATGCCATGATACAATAATAACAGGTACATGCACAAACCCAGCCTGTTAATGTATACAATACCTACAGTTGTCAAACTTTGTTTACAAGCTGCAAAAATGTTAGTGTATGTGTGTGCATAAAATGATTACACACTGTAATGAAATTACACATGGCTGTGTTTCCAATTATATGTTAAAAAAATTACACTACACATCTTTTGTGTAGGTTAAAATTAAAACAAAAATAAATAAATATACAAGCCAAAGTAGAATTACACACAGATTATACATGAATGTAATTACATGGCTACAAATGAGAGTAATTGCACACTCTGTGTAATTACACACCTATTGGCAAAACTGAATGACTATAATCATTCATGAATGCCGCGTCTGCAATTGTACTTTAGTTACCCTGTAATTGTTATTTTTAAAAACAAAAGGCATGTGTTTCTGACAATTATTCGTTTGTTTATACCAACAAAATGAATGTGTTTTTTGGTGTTGTAATTTTGTTGTAGTTGTGCATGTACCTAGTATAATTGTACCATGGGTCATACAATAAAAATGTCCCTTTTTGCCAAGAAAATTTCCTTTCAATAAAATACAAGTTATGACATTTCAATTTTTCTTTTGTGTTCTCACACCTTTTATTAACTTGGGGGCCACACGTTCAATTTTTGACTTTCAATTCCATTCAATTTGCAATACACTCACACTTTTTTCACTAACACAATCAAACTTTTTAAGTTGAAAACTAGATTGATTTCAAATTCACCTATCCATTTAAATGGCAATTTAGTTTTCAATTTGAACGGCTGGTCACAGCACACATTGATTGAAGCTACAAATTTGAGTAAGTTAGATATTTTATTTATTTGAATAAAAGGTGCTAGAATACATACGAATGTAAGTATTATAATATAACCCACGCAGATATAAAAAAAGGATAAGATAGGATACGTTTTTCTCTAATCGATGATTAATAAGTGGTAGTCCGGACAAAATCTGTGGACGCAGTCCAACTCGTCTTTCAAGGACAGCCACTTAGTGATTTTCTGGAGGAATTGGTCGAACCTCTATCAAAGTATAACAATACAAAACAGGTAAAGCGGTATAATTTAAGAATAACAAAAGTGGTAGGCAGCCATTACAATGCAAAAAAAGGCGCCTAAAAAAAATTCGCCATTTTCTGTGATTCATAATACAGAAAAAATATCAGTATTCGAGAAACTTCAGGTGTCCAGACAACACTAGCAAAGACTGAAACAAATTTTAAGTTAAGTGTTTATATGTCGTGTTGTTTTTTGTATGTCTTTATGTGGAAATAGTGAATAATTTAACTAAAATAAGTTTATCACGTAATATTTGTTAGTGCCGAAATATAAAGTAATAAATTAGGAAAACGCGGGAAATTTCTATTTTTTTGTCAAAGGAATTTGTAAAAGGCTATAATTTTTTTATAATTTTTGGTCTGCAATACCACCTAAGTGAGCTCTTTTAGGTAGGATAGTAAATCAAACAATTCAGTGTGAGAAAACGATAAATTCTTTTACAAGGGAAATAGAAAGTTAGTTGGTCGCATAAAGCTTTTGCATTTCTGGGTGAAGTGCAAAAGCAACTTAGCAGTTTTTTTTATATTGAGGCACCCTTAATTTTGTTCTTAATGCTATATATGTAATTGTCTTTATTGCTTAGTGTATAGGTTAGTTTAAAAGTTTAAAGAAGTTGTAAATCAAATAATTTGTATTTTTTTTATTGAGTTTAAATATAGTTTTAAGTCTCAAGACCACTTGAATTAAAAGTAAATTAAAATTTGACTCGTTTAGCCCATTAGGAGGCGATATTTTTTTTTTTAATTCCATATAAAGAAAACTAATAAAATTTGAAAAGGAAAGGTATAATAAGTAATATTAATTATTGTTTAGTTTAAAGAATTTTATTTAGTCTTAAGTTTGATTTTTAATAAACCTTATGTAGTTCGTCAATAATTGTAAAAAAAACAATGTTTTTGTGCTAAAGTGATTTTACTCGGGTGAGGTTAGATGTGAAAATAGTGGATTAAGAAAGAGTGTGTGGATTTTTTTTGGGGGGGGGGCACAGACAAAATGAGAACGGATCAAAAGTGTCCTAGGTAGGGTGGGCGAAGTGGGAAACACAATCACCTAGTTCTCCCTCTAAGTGTTTCCGTGTAGGGGTAAAGTTCTTTTTGTTTGTACAATAGTTTTTTTTTTTGTTGTTCAATTTAGTTGTGCTTGTCTCTGGCTTGTAATTGTGGGTTGGAACCTGCCCTGATGGTGCTTTTGAGCTGGCTGGCATCACAATTACAGAGTCAAATCGAGGCTCTTAAAAAATATTAAATTTTTTTAAATTACATATATATAGATAAAAATATCGCCAATGAGATCAAATATCGCCATTAGCCATTTAAAATTTTCATCGCCAAAAACAAAATTTATCGCCACATCTGACAATACTGTTTGTTAGGGCAGTTTTAGCGCGCGCTTTTAACACAAGAATAAGTTTTGACATTTCTATTTTGCTTTTCCGTTTTTTTTCTTTTGTTGAAGCAGTTTCAGAAAGCTAAAAGTGTTTAACGGGCGTGTTTGTACATAAAAAATATATTTTTTTAATTTTCGTTGATATATTTATGTATAAAAATGTGAAGTTTTATAAAAGTGATATATAATTTGAAAGCATATTTGTGTAAATAAAATTAAAATGGCAGCTCCGAGATTAATAACTTTTTAAGGTGTAGAGTATTCGTGATATCCAAATAGTTGTGTTGCAAGTAAAGTTATATTTTAAATAAATATTAGGTTGTATACCAACAAAACAATGAAATAAATCTCTAAAAGGTAGGAAATATGAAGATAAATTTATTCAATTATTAAATTAAACTTTTTAGTTCATATTTGTTCAAGCATTAAAATTTTCCCTTTTGCCAAGAAAATATCCCTTAACAAAAGAAGAAGAGAAAAAGTTTTGACATTTCTGATTTGCTTTTCAGTTTTTTTTTTGTATTTTGTTGGAGCGCGCACTCATTGTTTAACGGCGCGTTTTCCCATAAAAAATAAATTATCGTAGTTTTTGTTGATATATTTTTGTTTAAAAAAGTGAAGTTTTATATACAGTCTGTGAAATAAAATTTGGAAGTATTTCTGTGCAGTTTTGTTGTTCAAAGTGATACATACGTAAAAATGACAGCTACGCGATTCATTAGAAGTTTTTAAGTTCTATTACTCGCATTTACCAAATAGTTGTGTTGCAAAAAAAGTTGTGTGTTGTATATTAACTAAAAAATAAAATAAAGCTTATAAATGTAAGTTTTTAAAATATAAAAATATTCATTTATTTAATTATAAAACCAAACCTGTTCAAGCATTTCAAATTTCCCTTTGGCCAAGAAAATTTCCCTCAAATTAAGACATTTCTGTTTTGTTTTTGAAGTTGTTTCATTCACAAAGTAAACGTTCCACTTTTTGTTAAGTTGGTCATAGATGATACATAGCAAGTGAAAACAATATTAATATTTTTTGTTGATTTCTGAAAGAGTTTTAAATTAAATATGCCTGCTGATCTAATTGGTTACCTTTATGCAGCCACTGTAGCTGCCGGTGGTATTATGGGATATGTTAAAGCAGGTTAGTTTAGGAAAGGAGAAGTTATCTTTCTCTTATTGTGCAATAATAATTTTGGTTTATAACTTGCACTAAGGTTCTTTGCCATCTTTGGGTGCCGGACTGGCTTTTGGTGCCATACTTGGCTTTGGAGCCCATCTCAATTCACAAGAACCGCCACGACCGCTATTACAATTGAGCACATCGTTGGCTTTGGCTGGTATGATGGGTGCCAGATGGAATCGATCCGGCAAGCTGATGCCAGCTGGCTTGGTTTGCATTATTTCGGTCGCTGCACTGATTAGGAACGTTGTCACATATAATAGATATTTGCCATTGCCAGGAAGGACTTAAATGAGATTTCACTTCAAACGATTATCAATTTTTTTGTCATATTGAATTCTTTTTTTTGGGGTCAAAGGTTTGCTTTTTTATATTTCTTCATACATACATACCTACATGTTTGTGCTGCTACTTGTATTAGCAATTTCCAAAATAAAATACACATTTTAACAGAAAATACTTTGATGATATTTAATAATATTTTACTTCCATCGTAAAGAGTATTTAGTGGACATCACAAAAATACAGAAACAAAAAATAAAGTTTGTTTTAACAGAATTTTAAAGTCCAGAAAAAGAACAATTTAAAATATTTTATTCGTTCATATGAGAAACAATTTTAATTAAAAATGTATTTTTTTTATAATTTAAAAAATAGAGCGAAATCTCATTAGAGGAATCTTTAATGGGAGAATTAGCGACTCCTTACCGTCGAATTGCAGAATTAATGTAATTGGTCTATAAATATCATATCCTTTAGACAAAGCTAGTAGTTGTAACAGAGCCATGTAAGTTTCTTCAGTAAGTTTTGCATTTTGAAATTCTAAATCGATTGTGCTGTAATACGTTATAACAACACAGACCATAACCAAATACCACACTCTCTGCTGTATTGGCGATATAAGAATATATCTTCTTATTTAACGAAAATAATAACTGTAGCCACCTGGGACAGCTCCATATTAAATCTCGTACGCCAATCGTTAACATAATTTTTACTTGAATGTCCAATGAAATATGCTCGCTTCAGTCTTTTTTTAATTTCAGGCATGCATAGCTTGCAATGGCTACTTTACCCGTTGACATACTTGCTTGAATACCAGCTTACATATATTTGGCTTTTTCCGCCATTTTCAAAATACTTTTGACAATTTTTACCTGATGCTTTTTGGAAAGTAACACTTATCTTCTAGTAACAGTTTAACGTATATATAAAGTTCGAATAGTTGCAAAAAAATTAAAAATGCAGTGATTCCAATCATGTGAATTTTTGATGTGTAAACATCTACATATACGCTAGGGGGTAAAAATCTTTTGACTTGGATTTCTTTGCTGAGATTTCTTTGCTGAGATTTCTTTGCATTGTCAAATCGGTGTGAGCTATGAGTGTATTAGTTTTTGAAAGAAGCAATACCAAGCAGAGAAACAAGTCGACCGGTTCGAAGCCGACGGTGCGCCGCCGCCGGTTATTTTTCTGTATATTTCCGTACACCAAAGGTGAAAATGAACCGTAAGAGCTACGGACTTGAAATTTGGACACAATGTGTAGACATTTGGCCACTACAACAACAAATACATGAGAGTTAAAAACTAAAGGGTGTTCCAAAACGAGCAACGAAAAATTTTAAAATCCCATGTAATACACATACAATTGTATGTACATATATACACTTGAAATTTTAAAAGTTAGTGTATTTTTATACAGACTACAACAATTAACACTAAATTTAAAAAATTTAAATCAATGGGTCTTCATCAGTTAATGCAATTTTGACTTTGTAATTTTGACAACTTGCTGTATCTTGGAAACCGTAAGAGTAAAACTCTTAAAATTTTCAAAAACGGTAAAACTAAGAAATCAAAAAAAAAATATAAAATCGCCAAATATAAAAAAATCGCCAAAAACAAAAATATCGCCAGAACGAAAAAAGCACCAAATTAAAAAAAATCTCTAGGACTAAAATAAATCGCGAAAAACCGGAAAAATCGCCAAAATGAAAAAAATCCTTAAACAAGAAAATCGCCAGTATGAAAAAATCGCCAAAATGAAAAAATCGCCTAAATAAAAAACCCCAAAAACAGAAAAAATCGCCAAAATGAAAAAAACCCCAAAAATAGCAAAAAATCGCCAAAATGAAAATAAATTGCGAAAATTAAAAAAACCCAAAAAGAGAAAAAAACACCAAAACGAGAAAAAAGCGATAAAACTGAAAAAAACACGTTTAAACTGAAAAAACTTAAAACAGGAAGAAAGCTAAATCAAAAAAAAAAATAAAATTATCAAAACCGAATGTGCGCGAGTCAAAGTCGCACTTTACTGAATTTATTTTAATTGCAATGCGTACACAACAACAAGAACAGCAATAACTAAACGATGAACAACAGGAATTAAAAATTAAAAAGTAAAAGTGAAGGCATTTAGCATAGATGAGCACTGCAGTACCACTAAAGTTTCAGTAATAACAATAAAAAATGTTTAACAAGTAAATTTTTACTGATTACTAAAATTTTTTTCTACAATTTTTATAAATTGCCTAAATGATTTGTTATATGATGAGGTGCATTGAATTTTCAGTAATCAGTAATGCCCGTATTCATAATGAAATTCTACCAAGTGGCTAAATGTTTTTCATACAAAAGTTTCAAAATTTGAATGAAAAAACTTTGCCACTTGCTACAATTTTATTATGATTACGGCCCTACGATTTTACTGGTAATGCAAATTAAATTTCATTAGCAGTAAAAATTTAATGAATTTTTTTAGTAATCAGTAAATTTACTGCTTACTGCAATTTTGAATGCAGTACATATACATATACTGCAGTGTGCCCATTTACTAACCAAATAAGTTTAATTAAACAAACAAAAACCAACAAATTCCTATGTATTTACAATATTGAAAGTTTTGATACTTTTAATTAATTAATTTAAAAAAAGATACTAAAAGCATAAGTACTTCCAACTTAAAAAAAATTTTCATTACTAGATGTTTACACATCTCCTCTGTGATCGGACTCACATTGCTTTTTTTTTTTTTGAAAATAACTTCAAATACTGTTACATTTTCCACTTTTCCATTTTGAGAACAATCTCAAAAATGCTATCATGGGAAGATGGTCTTAGTAACCCGAAAATTTTTGGGCAGGCATATTTTAAATTTTAAATAAAGACACATTATCGAGGCTTGAATGTTTTACAACGAAAGCCCCCTGAAATATGGTAAAAAGTGCATATTTTATTTTTTTTATTTATTCTGAATTACAATACCTCCGCAGCTTTTTCCTTATTCCTCATTCCGTATTTTAAAAAATCATTTCCAAACTTTTGAAATTCTTACATTATAATTCTCTCGTCATCTGTTTTGAATAGGGGTATTTTATGGTATACTCGAAAAAAATTAGTTACCCGGGAATCACTGACTTATCAATATTATGAGACACTTCCACTATATCTAGAGATATAGGGCTACACCCTTAAAGCTTAGATGTAAAAATTAAAATCACAGATTTTCAACAAGCGATTCTATTGAAACTTTGCATACACATTGAACTCATGCAATTCTAAATTTTGCGTTTCCAACAGTGGGCTTGATCACGTCTATAAACTTTTAAACTTCTGTTTCATGTTCTTCGGCCTAGATTATTTTAACCTATTTATGTGTTTCTTCCTAAACACTTCTTACTTAATTTTACATGCATCATAACACTGGGCACAACAAAATCGTCAATTTAAAAAGGAGTGAATTTTCCAAAGTATGATGGACAGCGCCCATTAAGCTCTAACCCATTATTTTATGTACCGATTTTTACGATTGCAAAATAAAATCCATATAAAATTGTAATGGAAGGTATTGTACCAGGACAAGAACTTTGTCGAAATTTTGATTTCAATACTTTTGAAGGTAAATTTTATTGGTTAGGAACTTGAACTTTTTTCACATTTATGTTTTTTGTTTTAATGCAGAAACGCCTTAAATTGTTATTTTTAACACCCGACTAAAAAAGGGGTGTTATAAGTTTGTAGTGTGTATGTGAGTGTCTGTCCGTGTCCACGTACAGACAAAACGGCTGCACCGATTTTGATCTAGTTGCTTCTGTTTGAAAGGTGACTTGATCGAGGGGGTTCTTAGCTATGTTTCAAGAAAAACGGCCCAGACGTTTAGAAGATATCACATCTTCACATCCATCATGGTCATTTTGAAAATTTAGGGTTATAGTTTGCGATAATCGCATCGCTATAATAAATAAGTGTGTTCGTTTACTTTTGCAGTAAAATGCAGTAAACAAGTAGTTACTGCGAAAATTTTAAAATTTACTCTCAAAAAGAGCGGTAGCCAAAAAAAGTACACGAACGGAAAAATAGTAAAAATTAGTAAGATTAAAGAAACAGCTGACTCTAACTCCACATAGTGTTGAAAAATATATAACCTTTTAATTATTGGTACTCGATAGAATATTTTTATAACACGGACAATCTAAGAATAAATTCTGTAATTTGTTTCATGTAATATTTGTAATTAATTTCTTTTTGGTTTCCTTGTTTTGTTGTTAGCTAAATTACTAAAAATTACATGACTATTTGTTAATGTTACCGATTACCTTAACAGCAAGTGCAATACCAAGTAACCATATACTTCACAGTTTTACAACTCTGAGTAATTATAATAAATTGCAAAACAAAAGGTTTAATAAATATGTTACAAAATATGTATATTAACAGCTTTTATTATTATGATTTATAAATTAGTTATTTTGTTAATAACTCACGATTTTCATTTAACCTTTTTTCAAATTTTTACACTTTTCATTTGCTTACTTTCCATTTGTTTACATTTTGAATCATATGTTTTTGTCTTACTAAACTTTACTACGACAAATTTCTGCAGTAAAAATTTGCAAAACACTCACCCCCTTATGCAAAAAAATATTTTACTTTAGCTTTAAAGTTCATAGTAGTTGATAAGCACTTTAAGGCTAACATAGCTTTATTAAAAAATCATATGCAAAATACAACTTTAAATATTTTGTGATTTAATAATAAATACTGGTAACACCACCGTGTTCAACAACCAATTCACAGCTTATGATGTACAAAATTGAATACAATTTCATTCGGGTATTCAAATATTTTTTTTATTTTATTAAATAAATTTTTATTATCTTGAAGTAAAGCAACCTTATTTAAAAAATATGAGCTTCTGACTTAATAGGAAAACAGATAAACACAACCATGAAGTAAAAGTAAAAAAATGTGAAAAATTATAACAATTTGTTTTATTCGAATGAAACGAGTATTTGAATATCCAGCTTTTTTCGATTTGTTTTGATTGTATGTACATCACTAAAACATTTTTGTATAATTGTATTTATTTTAATATTTTTTTATGGATTTTGCTATGTATTTCGAAGCAGTTGGATAATTTGGTGATGTTTCCCATTACATGACAGAAATAATAAATTTAAGATAAGAGCAGGCACTTCTAGCTTCATTTTCAGATGTAACATGAAACAGTATGTGCTATATTAGTAAAAATATTTGAGGTACAAAATACTCATTTTGGAAATATCAACTTAAAGTAGTCTTAACAAACGTGGGTGCCTACTTTAGAATTTTTATACAATAATTTTTTTAGAATACAACTTTACTTAACATTGCTTGGCAAAGCTTTATTAAGTTTTTTTGCATAAGACCCTCAGTCAAGAACTGTCACTTTACTCTCTCAATTTGTGTTCTCATTTACAGTATTTTGGGTAAACGAACGCAATTTAGTAAAATGCAGTAAAGTTCAGTAAAAATTTGTAAAAACTTTTGAGTACGCGAACGCAATTAATATAACGAAAATAGTTAAGTAAAGTTAGGTTGTTTATTTTCCGAATCTGTAACTTTATATTAAAAAAAATTACAATATTGAGCTTTCATTTTGTAAATTTTGATTTTTATTTCCTTCAGATTTTACTTATTTGAGTGTAATTGTTTTTTTTTTTCAATTAACAATAGTATAATTTACAATATCTTATGCCAATTTATGTCCAATATTTTATTGAGGGTGTATTTTTTGTTTTTGTTTTAATTAAAATTAAATTAAAAATAAAATAATATTTTAAAATCTTAACTAAATGGGAGAGTATATTTATAATATACAGAAGAAGTACAAAATTAATTTATAATTTACAAAAAAACATAAAAAAATAAAAAAAAATATCATATGAATAAATTTAATACATAAAATTAATAAATTCTAGCTAAAACTTGATATATTTTTGTTAGAATCTTTCTAACAAAAAAAAGAGGGTTTGTTTTTTTGTTTTTCTTTTCTTAAAGTTTCTTATTAACAATATTCAATTTGAATTTAATTGAAAAATAATTAAAATTAATGGCAATTACTTTTTACAAAAATTTCCTTTACAATACAACAAACGACACTTTATGGTCAATAGTGACGATGTTGGTTGGGTTGGTTGGTTGGTTGGTTGGTTGGTTGGTTGTTTTGTTTTCTTGCT
This sequence comes from Tachina grossa, assembly GCA_949987645.1. Lineage (NCBI taxonomy): Eukaryota > Metazoa > Arthropoda > Insecta > Diptera > Tachinidae > Tachina > Tachina grossa. Next base: position 143,262,889 of record OX465278.1, read on the forward strand.
TGGTTGATTGTATTAAAATTAATAGTATAGTAGAATCAGATGAACAGGTTGGTTTAGTGATGATGATGGCGATGGTGATGATATATATGTATGAATATAACTAAACTGCTTTTTGTTTTTAAATAAAATTCTATATCCTCTCTAAGGCAGCATTAAGTATTAACACATCAGGTATTTTATTAGTTAAACATATCAGGCATCATCAAAATGGAAAAGCTTTCCAATTAACCACTAAACGGGAGAGATAAAAAGGAAAGGAATTAAAATTTTAAAATATTTATAAATAATAAGTTAAAATAAATATGTATGTATGTATATAAGGCTAGGTTAAATCCAGGCAAATAAAAATTTAGGTATATAGTATATGATTTTGTGTAAAAACAAATCCTTTTTGCTTTTGCCCCACATGCTGTTGTGTAAGTGTAAATCCTTGATATTTTTGTATGTAAGTATGTATTTTAAAATTCGATTGTATTTTCCATTTCATATTAATGAAATCATAGTCAGTGGTTATTACAATTTCATTTAGCATTTCCTTTAATCCTTTATCCATTTCATACAGTCATAAAGTTTTTAATATAGTATGCATGTAGTTAAACATTTTTTCAATCTATTTATTAAACCATTTTGGAGGCAACTTTTACCAGTTTTAGTATACTTATGTATTTTGTATATTTGTCTATATTTTCGATTTAATATATGCATATTTTTTTTAAACGTAATTAAAAATTATTTCTGTGATAGTATTTATGCAATTAATAAATCCTTTATATCCATACTACTTTTAAATAACAAAACTAATTCATAATTCATGCTGTATGTCGTTATGTTTGTATGTATGTTTGTGTGCATGTGTGTATGTATGTATGTTTTGTAACTGTGTATATTTTTTATTTTATTCCAGTGTAATTTTGATGTTTGCGGGTGGTCTGCTTGTTTAAGTCTAGCTTCGATATTCTTGTAAGTGTTGCATAATGCATTTTAAATTTTAACTAATGCTTTATGTGTACTTTTGTTAGATTGTAATTTCAAATAGGAAAAATTAATTGAAATGAATGATTTTAAACTTATTGATTTCGATGTTTTAAAAATGCCATGCTGAGTTTACCCATGTTGATTAAAAGAATGATACAGATAGGAAAGATAGCGAGACTACAATAAAGTGAAATTCATTTGAAACAAAAAAATAATACTATGTATGTATGTAATGATGTGAATTAAAAGCGGAATTCACGGTTGGCCTTGTAGATCTTTTATATCTTGTAGTTTTGATAAATTGTTATTGCTTTGCTTTAAATTTAACAAAATTTACCAATGATACAATATGTAAAAGATCTTCAAGATCAACCGTGAATTTCGCTAATGTATTAATTAAGGCGATGAACAAATATTCAATTGGTAAAAATTTGTAGTGAATTAAGAAAAGAACAGATTCTAAAATCGGTTTTAACATTAAAAATTCCTTTGTTAAGTTTATCAATCGTTTTTGCAGAAGAGGGTAAGAAAATAGAGTAGGCTTTTTTATATATGTATGTAATGTTATATCGTCGGTTGGTTACTGGTTTGAGGCACAGTATATTCAAAATACATTATGTCTGCAGAAAACGAATAACTTACCTACGATATTTATTTATTTACTTATTTATAGCACATATTCTACAAAGTAAATTTGCAGAATATGATTGCACAAAAATGGACGGGTGACTAAGACCATATGTCTGAAGTTGGGAAGTGTAAACTAAAGGACATCAGGGGGTTTATTATGCGAATTCGGTGGCTTAGTGATGGATAATAAGTTCACTTCTGGCTGCAAATGGGAGGGTGAATGTTACTTTTTATGGGCAACAGGGAATCACAATGGACCCAATTGGGTCTCCGAGTGGAGGTGCGGTAAAGCAGCACCCTTCCTAACCTAAACTAACCATGATGTTATTAACAGTATTCTTAAAAATGTTTTTGTGACTGACTGTACACGATCTATGCCTTCACATAGGAAGTATCAACGTGGTTGTTAAGGAAATTCCACAAAAGAACCGCAAGATTATACGGTAGTCCGTGGCAGATCAGTCAACCAGTGCGAGTGAGCCGCAAAACTTTCGAAGGCCAATAAACAACAGTGGCCTGGTGGCATTTAAGAAATAACTGCCAACTACGCGTGATGTTGACTCACCCAGAGCTGCTTTACGACTGAAAAAACCTACGATATAATATAATTGGATACAACTCAGTGACGCTAACTTAGACTTTTTCGGGCTAGATTTAGCACGTTTTCAGTCACTCAAAACGCGAAAAAATGGTTGGCCCGAAATTAAATAACGCGCAATTCTAGTACTTTTTACAATTATTTTTCAGCCCTTTTAGCTCCTTTGTACTTTTTGCTCATTATGGCTACATTTAAATTTTTACGAACTTTTTCTTCCTTTAATCTAGTAGTATTGACTTTTGTTAATTTTCTTTACCAATTTAAAGAAAAAGAAATAATTTAGATTAATGTTCTATTTCTTTACAAAAATGTGTTTGTGATTTTAATTTTCAACAGAAACGTTTTAAAACTAGCCCCTTGTAACGCTTTTTCCAAAAACTCGATTTTATGTTGCGCTAAACGTATATTTTTTCAGTTTAAGGGCTAAACTAAGCCATTTTTACAAAAATTTTTACGCTTATTGAGTCTCAAAAGTTGGCACCACTGGATACAACTGCACTTTTCATTTTCGAAAGAGTAGAGAAAATGATGGTAGACTTTTACAGTGGGTAACTGTGACCACTGTTATATTTCTTTCTTACAAAAAGCTGAAATTGAAAAATTTCGTGTGGACCCCTTTAGAGGAAAAAGTGCGATATAATAAGTGCCATAATTCAAGAAATAGAGTTGAAGTTGTTATAACAAGAAAATCATGGTTTTTGAGAGACTGAGTTCGATACCGGTCGTGTGTCTACCATGCAATCTGGTCCCAAATATTTTTTTCAACATGAATATTTATATAAAGAAAAAAAATCAATAGTAGCTTTTTCACAATACGCCAGAAGAAGCTCGGGTCCACATACAAACAACAAATACAGAGTAGACCCCGTAATGTTTGGTTTCTTATGAAAAAAAAGAAAGATTTATATTAGGTTAGGTTAGCAAGGGTGATGCTATACCGCACCTCCACTCGGAAACCCAATTAGGTCCATTGTGAGTCCCTTCTATTGCCCATTAAAAACTAATATTTACCCCCCTTTTGTACCCAGAAGTGGAGTGCCATTTTGCTGGTTCTTGCTCTGACCGAGCAGTGACCAGTCAACGCGCCTATCACGATTTGCATCGTCTTTCTAGTCATGTTCAGTAGCAGTTTGGATCAATCCTCCCTACTTCGGAATGTACTGTTGGTCTTGCTTTCTAACCAATTAATGAGTCCCTATAGTAATGACCTATCGGTAATTTCACCGATCTGTCACACATTCCCTCATCTAACGCCGACCCTATTCTTGCCAGCTCATCATCAATTTCATTTCCCTCAACACTGCTATGGCCAGGAAACCAATATAGTTTGATATTATTGTGTCCCTCCAAAGCTTTTTGCGCTGCCTGGCTGTCGACGTAGAAGGTTACTTTCTCACCTTCAGCTACATTCTTCGCCACCAGTTCCGTGGCCCTGAGGATCGTCAAGATCCTGCATTCGTTCGGCAGTCTGAAAGAACTACGAATGTTCGTTCCCAAGATATAGACACCAGCACATATGCCTCCCTCCATTTTTGATCCATCTGTAAAGGCCGCACCACCCTCATATAGATCGGATTTGACCCAATAGTCCCTATCCGGAATTACCAGTGAGGGTGTTCTACTAAAATCAATTTCAGAGACCTTATAGTCCGTGAACCCAGGGTTTACTGATACCTGATCACTAAAACTGACCTCATTTAAGATTGATGTGTGACCTGTCATTCCTGTCCTCACCAAACCTGTTTCTACGAGTCTAAGGTGACTTCTAGTCGCCGTACCCCCACAAAGTCCTCTATAGGAAGTAGAAGAATGACGTCCAAGGCAGGCTGAGGTGTGGTCCTCTGAGCACCTATGATGTCCAGCGAGGCACACCACTTAACCTTGGCTAGTAATCTTCTGTGACTTTATTTTCTCAATGCCTCCCACCAAACCAAACAACCATATGAAATAACCGCTCTGACAACCAATGTGTAAATCCAGTTCACTACGAAATATAACAGTGAGATTACACGAAACATAAGTTTGGAAATTTTTGTGTTGGCGATTGTCAAAATCTGTTGCTAACACAAAAAATGTCTTTGTAAACCGTAAATGTTAGTGTTCGAACACATGTTTGGAAACAATTGCTCAAACACAAGTCTGAGCAATTATGTTAGGACACAAGCTGTCAAATTTACCTTTTTCATAGAAAATAATGGCGGGAAACTAGAAATAATAAGTTGATTACAAAAAAATCAAGCAGAAGCACAAAATATATGCTCTGTTGCAGAAGTATTAAGCTGGATTCACCCATTGTTTCCGAACAAAATTTTTGTCCGGACAAAAGTTTTTTCATATGTAGTTTGATTTCTCTCTTCTTGAGAGAGAGAAAATATTTTTTACGAACAACTCTCAGTTTGAATTGGTTTAATTTTATATTTTGTCCGGACAAAATTGAACTGAGCTGCCAAATATTTTATTTTTTCAGCCAAAGTTGAACTGAGCCACATCATGTTATATGAATAATAAAAACACAGAGTATACTTGTATTAATTGCAATTGAAATAAAAGAAAATTGAAAAATAAAACATATACATGTGGAGCTGAATGGAAGAATTGCATTAAACATTTAAAAATATGCAGCGAATTGTAATCATTTGCCGCTGTGGTGCCACTTGTAAAATTAATACACATCGTTTAAACACGTGTTTCATATGGTAGTTTTGATTTTCCAGACAAAATGTTCGAAATGGATGAACCCATGATACAATTATAACAGGTACATGCACAAGCCCAGCCCGTTAATGTATACAATGCAAATAGTTGTCAAACTTTGTTTACAAGCTGCGAAAATGTTAGTGTATGTGTGTGAATAAAATGATTACAGTGTTGCCAATGAATTTACACATCGCTGTGTCTCCAATTACACATCGAAGAAAATTACACTACACATCTTTTGTGTAGGTTAAAATTAAAACAAAAATAAATAAAAATCAAACACAAAGTAGAATTACACACAGATTATACAAGAATTTGATTACATGGCCTACACATGTGAGTAGAAATTACACACTGTCTAACTACACACAGATTGGCAACACTGAATAACTATAATCATGCAGGAATGCCGCGTCTGCAATTGTACTTTAGTTACCCTGTAATTGTTATTTTTAAAAACAAAAGGCATCTGTTTCTGACAGTTATTCGTTTGTTTATACCAACAAAATGAATGTGTTTTTTGGTGTTGTAATTTTGTTGTAGTCGTGCATGTACCTAGTATAATTGTACCATGGATGAACCGTGCTGCAGAAAACTCTTAGTAAAAAAATTTTTGTCTGGACAAAAATTTTGTTCGGAAACAATGGGTGAATCCAGCTTTAAAAAATCAAAATGTAAAACGTGCACTTTGTATGCATACGACAACCTAAATTTTGAGTTTTAACATTATACGTCTAGCCACCCCTTAAAATAAGTTTGAACACAAACTTTTTTGTGACGTCATTCTGCCGACGTTATTTCTTATGTTCAGAAATAAAAATTGCTCATCTATTTGTACTGTAAGAAATATTCTGACAGAAGGAAATTTTACACTAACAAATATACAAGGCGAATACGCAGAGTTGCAAATTAAGACCACCTTGTAATCAATTCGCCTTGGGTGTATCAATACAAAAGGTTCAGTTAGCCGACTGTAATGGAATGTAACTACAACGGTAGGAAACAGCCTTTATAGAGATGTAACCGGAATGTAAATCTCAGTTAGCCGACTGTAGGAAACACCTGATCGATATTTTTATGTGAAAAGTAATGAAAATGGTTATAGAGATGGAATGTATTGTAACCTACTTTTCATATGAAAATATCGATCAGGTCTTTCCTGCCGTTACAGTTACATTCTATTACAGTCGGATAACTGAGTCTTAAAAATCTATACATTATTTTTCACATAACAATATCGATCAGCTGTTTCCTGCCGTTACAGTTACATTCTATTGCAGTCGGATAACAGCCTTAATTGAGCCTTAAATTTGTATACATTTCGGATGTGTTATTGTTGTATGTATGTATATATATCGTGTACAGATACAAAGTTTCGAAACAATGTAACCATGAGCATAAATTTTAAAACCGATGCGCTGATTGCCTGTTGACGACGTTTTGAAAAGGTTTGCATTGTCAAAGTTTTGAATTACGCCCTTTTGAAACACTGCACTTTGTTCGAAGACGTTTTTGTATTCAGCCTAATTGTCAACAGTCATGCTTGTCCAAATAAGAAGTTTTAGTTATACGTTATATTTTGAAATTTTTGGTTTAATTGAAAATTAATAGATTAAAAAAAAAAAAATAATAATGAAATGAGATAGATAGCAAGATAGAAATATGTATGTATGTATGTAATTAACTACAGAACAGAAATGATGATAAGAAACGTGGAAACATGCAAATCATTGGCTTACAATTAAGTGGAATAATGAATATGTATGTGCCAATACGAATTATATGTGGAAATTAAAGAGATAAGTTTTTGAAATATTTTTAAGTATATAGTATAAGTAGTTATGCAGCAGGGGTTTGCATTATTAAAGTGTTGGTTTTTTGGTCGGTTAAATTAAATGGAAAATTCAATTGCTTGAAGCTTTTTACGGGCAAATATTATGTGGCTACGTATTAGAATACTACATATGGCTAAGTAGGAGTAGTGATATAATTACTTCTTTTAGATGGAATTATTTTGGTGGTGAAGTGGCTACTTCTAGGGTAGTTTATTAATTTCGAATTTGCTTGAATTTGCTTATTTTAGAGGCGTGAAGTTTACTTTTTGTAAGAATTTTAATTTGAAATGCTTACCGCACATTCGTAACTAAAATCATTTAAAGTGTGTTTTTTTTTAAATTGAGTAATTTGACGTAATTAGCATGAAATTTCATTTGACTTGTGTACGTAATCTGCGTATGAGTTTTTGTGTTTTAATTTTAGGTTTTCTCGTGGTGCTAGAAAATAAATGAAATGATTCAAATTGTTGGTTGGGTGGTGGTGGTGATGGTGGTTGTGTTGTTGATGACTTGAATTGTTGTTGCGAATTATATTGTTGCAGTGACGTTGTTGTTGCTGTTGCCGTATCCTGCTGTTGTAATAGCTGTTGCTGGTGGTGTCTGATGGTGGTTAGACGTTGTTGTGTATTATCACCAATATAATTTGTAACATATACCGGCGTTTGTGGTCGTGTTGCTGGTGGTGTTGCCAATATTGTTTGTATTGGTTCATTATGATAATTATTGCCTTGTCTATTATTGTTATTATTATTATTATTATGATAATTATTGCTATGGTTATTATTACTACGGGATGCAGATGTTTTGCTGGCAGTGTTGGAAGTAGTGGATTTAGTTATGAAATAAGGATTATTTTGATTTAAACTACTACTACTGTAGTTATCAATATCGCCTTCGTTGGCGGAAGGATTTTCACTCATACGTTTAAGAAATTGTGCCTCGAAGTTGGTAACAGACTTATCTTCTTCGCTTTCAGCTTGTTCATTTGGATCTTGTAGATTTGCTATAGTTTTAGTCAGTTTTAGTTTGGTTCTGTTTTCATTTGTTCTGATAATTTCGATAGCCGTTCCCATAGGCTTGCTGGGGCTGTTATTTTGAGTTGGTATTTTGTTAAAATAGTTTTCAAAATATTTAGACGTTGCTAAATTATTGCGATCGGTTGATGTTGTTGGGGACTTACGGCCATAATGCGGCGTTGTAGCGAGGGGCAAGCCAGTGGTGGGCAATTGATGCTGTTGCTGTTGCTGTAGCTGTTGTTGTAGTTGTAGTTGCAAAGTTTTTGTTGTTAGGGGTATGGACAACTTACGTTTTAGTTTTTCTATGGCCTCATTGCTCTCCTCATTATCTTCGCCACCATTACTGCCCTCATTATCAGGCTCGTCTTCGTCGTTTTCATCCGGTTCCTCGTCTTGATTGAGATGCTGTTCACCATTATCTTCGCTGGCGGCATTTTGTAGGCTGTTACTATAAGGTTTAGAAGGCAAAATTGTTTGTCTATTGTAAATTTGTTTGTCATTAGTTAAATAACGATTATTTCTAGTGTTATTACTATTATTTTGTTGCAATAGCTTTAAGAAGTATTGAAATTGTTTGCTTAAACTTTTCAAGAGTGTGGAAGAAGTTGAGCTTGTGTCTAAAGTGTTGTGTGGTTGTGGTGTTTGGTGTTGGTGTTGCTGTTTCTGTTTCTGTCGCTGTGATGTACGATTTCGAGTACTTTCACTGCTACTGCTTATGCTAGACTTAGTACTTGTCTTGACCACCACATAACCGTGGCCCTGCTGTTTGCCTTGAAGCTGTACATTTTTAGATGTTAGTTTGTGTTGTGAATGTACTACATCCATTAAAGGATTTTTGGTTGTAGTTGTGGTTGTGGTTGTGGTCGTGACTGTTGCTGTAGTTGTTGTTGCTTGTAAATTTTGTAATAATTGTGCCAAATATTGATAAGTATTGGTATTGAATAAATTTGTATTTTGTGTTGTATTTGTGGTGTCTGCATTATTATATTTAATTAAGTTTAAAGAATCTTTATAATCATCTTTAGTTTTAAGCATGGTTGCATCCACATTGTTATCATTGCGTAAACGAATATTTTTATTATGGTTAAGAGAAGTGTTAAATTCGTTAAATAGATCTGTTAAATAGAGTTCATCGTCGTCATTAGCATTAGTAAAATTTGGATTATCATTAAAGTTTTTGTCTTCATCATCATTCTCATTATCGTTATCTTCATCATGTTCCCCCTCCTCTTCTTTACTACTATTTTCTTCATCATCCTCATCATCATCATAATTTTCTTCGTCTTCTTCCTCCTCATCGTCATCGTCATATTCTTTCTCCTCGTGATTCTGTTTTTTAGCTTTGGAACTAAAGTCCGAATTAACACTAGAAGCCTCATTGTTTCTTGTATGTTTAGTAGTATTTTTTTTTATCAAATAAGGCAGTGTTGTTTTGTGGTTTTGTAGTTTGAATTGTGTTTTGTTTATTTTTAAGCGAAAAGACAGTGTAGAGTTTTGTTTGTACCAAAATATTTTGTTTGAATTTTGATTTTGTTTTTGATAGTTACAGGAAAGAATGTAGAGTTGCATAGTGTTGCAAGAGATAGAGAAGTGTAAAAAATAAAAGAGTAAATTTTTTATTAAAAAATCTTGTTTGTTTTTGTAACTTTATAGTAACTATTGCTTATACAGTATATAAAAGTGCTAAGAACTCTTGTTTTAGTGCTAATAAATTTCGCTGTATTCATTCGGCCAATTCCGTTTGCAAATTTTCTGCCCATTTAAATAGTTTTTTTATTTAGCTAAAAAAAAATAGAATTAAAAATTCTTCAAAACACTTACTTGTATGTTAAGCGATATTGTGGAACGTAATTGGGTATGATATTTGAGGGTAAAGGTGTACAACGTCCATCCAAACAATGCTAAGGATTAAAATTTCGTATGAATAAAAATAAAAATCAAATTTGGATGGATATTTATTAAAAACGTACCAAACTGTTACCACAAGATGATCCTTCGGCCGCTGGTCTATAGGCTACACAGTAACCTGTTTGGGCATCGAAACAGAATAATTGGGCACACACTCTTTCATCCTTAAAGCAGGCATAGGTGCCACGATCTCTTCGACATTGAGCATCTAGTGAAAGCAGTGTACCGGGCAGTGAACGTCCCAAGGCGCTGTCTTCATGAGGAGCATTATGGAGGCATGTTGCTGTATCACCACTATAAAGTTGGAGGAATAAAATTTTAATGAGACATTTTAGCTGAAATTTTAAAGCATCTTATGTGAATTAAAATATTGCTTTTCTGTAAATAATTGATTCGAGTATGATTCCAAAAGCATTTTTCTTCATATCGCCGTAGATAACTGGAAAAAGTTCTTATGCCAATTGTTTAAAGAAGCGTCTGTTCGTAAATGCATTACTGCTCTGCATTATAAAAGCAAACTTTAATTTAAAATGCAATACAAATTTTAGTAATTTATACCTCATATTTGACATTTATTTGTGCGTTTTAAATCTTTAAATTTCAATTTGGAGTGCAATGATGCATTTACGAACAGTCCCGAATCCGTTTCTTTCTCATAAATGTAGCCAAAATGAATGATATTTGATAGAGGTAGAGGTAAAAAGCTCCTAAACTTTGAGAGAAACGTCCTTGCACGCCTTGTTGGGTCTGTCCGTCTTTGCGCAATCACATCTCTGTATGTCAGAACGTCAAGCTTTTGAGCTTTAAATCAAAGCATTTTGCACTTCTGATTAGCTTCATTGAGTAATTGCAGTTATGTCAAAGAGTTTAGGTTTAGTATATAATGGGAAATGTGAAAGTTGTTTCGACTCCAAGAACAATTTACCAATCTCCACATAATTCTCATGGGATCTTAAAATTCAGACAGATCTTAGTACGCCAGTTAGGAAAAATCCTGGGGTGCTTGTTATATAATTCGATTCGAAAAATAAAACTTTTCGAAAACATGTACATACGTGTTAAAGGCAAAGTCAAGTGATGCCAAATTTTATATACATATAAAGAAAACTTGGTATTACTGAAACTTTAAATTATTCATTTAAATTATTGAAAATCTTCACAAAATAAAATGTATATAATTTGTTAATGTTATATTAGCCTCCTTATTCATAAAATTTAAAACGATTTGGAAATGTATTTCATTTAAAATTTTTCATACAAAATTTTCTTAAAATAAATTTTTTGTAAATATGATGATATAATTATATTTTCATATGCATATTTTAAAATAAAGTTATGAGCATTTTAGAAATATTCTAGAGTACGAAAATAAATTTTCGATCGATCGTAGAAAATTTTTCAATTTGTACGACTTTACCTATTCGAATCGAGCTACATAATAACGCCCTTAGATTTGGTTTTTAAGAGACGCTTTTATGCAAAATTTTTGCTTTACCTTTGGTGAAATTCGGCAAGAATTAATAATAATCACCGATTGTTGGTCGACTAACACATTTTTGGCGTAACTGATTAATGGGTCGCTTGGACACTACTAATCTGGGAGATTCCCAGATTCTGTATTTCGAAACGAAAGAAAATGCTTTCGAAATTGTATGCTATTAACATTACTATTCCAAAGCATTTTCTTTCGTTTTTAATTACAGAGAGTATTACTGCCTGTGTTTCGAAAAATAATGATAATTATATCAGGAAATTGCTGTTTTACTGAGAATGCTACAATAAGGACTCTAGTAAAATGTTTCAGTTCAATGCCAATTGTTATTAATATGTATATATTTTTGATTGAACTTACTTTAAGAAATGGTGAAAACTTTGCACTGTACAGGGTGACCAACGGAAACCTCTTTCTGTATGTCTCAAATCTGACATTATGTAACCATCTTCCCAACGGCAACGTTGAGCTCCAGGTCCACCCAAATAACTGGGTGGTGGTGAGCCATCATGAACAGCACCAAGTCTGCAAAAAAAAGAAAATAAATCGTAAACATTTTTAAAGGCGGATGCTTAAAAAAGGCTTAGCTGTTTAAAAAACTTAACAATCTGTTTCCACAAGTCAAGCAGGCGACTTCGTCTAGAAAATTGTGTATGAAAATCACTCAAGAAAATTAGTGCTTTTCATATAAATTTTCTACTCAAGTCGACTGTCCGGTTTTTATAAACAAGAGTTAAGTTTTTTTTAACAGCTATTTCAATGCTCAATTAACAACTTTTATGTTTGCTTAAAAAAACTAAATATAAATTGTGTTTTCATAAATACTTACAAATGGCCCACTTCATGAGCAGCAACAATGATGCCACTAAAACCGCCAGTATCCTCAATGATAGCAACACTGTTGACTTTTTCTAAACGTTTGTTCACCACACAAGCTCCACCAACATATGCAAAGCCTGAATTTATTGATTTTTTTTAATGGACGAAGAGTAAAAAATATAAAAAAAATTTAAATATTAATAATCACATCTCGATAAAAAGTAAGTTGTCATTAAATGACTGTATTAAAACTAGTTCACGAAAAATAAATAATTAAGCAATTTAAATATTTTTTTTGCAAATTTCTTTTGCAAACCAATTAGTTTTTGCCATTAAGTTATTAATAATTATTAAATAAAACCGTTTAAGTGCTTTATAATATGTGCTGAATAAATTTAGTGTTATAACCAAGCTTTTAATGTGTACGATAACAAAAGTGTGGGGAGTTTCCAAAATTAATATCGTTATTACGGCATGTGCCAAACGGTAGAAAAGTACTATGGTGAAAAAATATTTGCCTGTGGGGAAAAAATTTCATATTTCTGCTGTGCCAAATGATATCTTTTTTGACAATGTAAAATTTTGACAAATTCGCTTTAGCATAGAAAGAAGCTGATGAAACAATTGCCGCGGCGGCGGTTTTGCTTCGCCTGACTACAAGCCGCCGGCTACCAACAAATTTGTAAGAGGACATTTTTATATAAAACAATATTCTTGTAGCAATAAATTATATAATATTATATATATGATGCAACATTTTTCGCAAACTAAAATAAACAATGATTTTTTTCACAGTCTAATTAAACTGAAAGACGTAAAAATCTTTGTATTGGGCGACGGCGGTGGATTTAAATTTTATGATACCATGCTTTTTATTGCAGCTTGTCAAAAATTTACCTATTGTGTCAAAATTTCTACTAGACCCCAGGGCTAGTGAAATTTTATTCACCTTAGAAGTGTCAAAAATTTACTTACACTAGTACTTTGCTACCGTTTGGCACAGGCCCTTACACCTGTTTCAAACGCAATAAGTTTTCTTGTCAACTTTATTGATTTTATATGAGAGCGGTATACAAAACAAGGCGAATTGACACCAGGTGGTCTCGATTTGCAATTCTGCATATTCGCCTTGTATATTTTTTTATTGTAAAATTTCCTGGTGTCAGAATATTTCCGAAAGTTTTGCTTTAATTTGACAGCAGAGAAATTATCAGCTGATAGTCAGCTGGTGAATTGAGATCATCTGATGTGGATTCGCCTTGATACATCTCTCTCATACGAACTCAAAACTTGAGAAAGAAAACTTGCCGTTTATGCATCAATCAAGTCTTACAAAAGCCTTAAACCAACTTTTAATAACCCAAACTCTTTGTTCTGTGCATTTAAAAGTTAGCTTTATTTAAAATAAAATAGGATATTAAACTTTCATATCGCATGCATAAGATTAATTGTAGAGAAATTTAAGGAAATAATTTCAAAAATTTTATTAGAATTTTGGGATTGAAAAATATTGGCTTTTATGAAGAAATGTCTGATTGTAGAGCAGAACAAATATGAAAAAAGACTAGAAATTTAAAGCTCATAAACTTCACATGCTATATGTTCCTACAAAAAATCGCTTTTATTCAAGCAGTCTTCCAATAAGTCGTAGTTTACACTATGCAAGTCTTATTGCTAAGCTGATTAGTTTGTTAGGAGAGAGAAAGAGAGAGAGAGAGAGAGACGTTTCTTTTCCCCTCGTCTCACTCTCCTAACAAACTATTCAGCTTAGCAATAAGACTTGCATAGGGTAAATTAGGACTAAGCCTAGAAATGTCATTTCAATATCTTTAGTAGTTCGTAATTTACTTAAAATAAAATTGTTACACACATATTGGAAAACTGTTGCTTTAATTTGCGAATTATATAAGAAAAGAAAATGAGTAGATTTGGCAAAAAGAAAAATTCCCTTTATAGAGAGAACAAATACTTGCAATCTATTTACATTGTAAACAAAAATTATCACAATTTTATTTTATTTTTTTAAATCATACGATTATTTACATCATTGCGATTATTTTATAAGAGACTCTGAAATTTAGAACTTTTTACAATAGATTTAAATTTTTTTTTACTGTACACGTAGTTTTTACTTGTATTTTTCCTTTAAAGGAAAAAAACTTTTTTTTTTTTGTTTTTAAAGAGAACTTGAAATTTGTTACAACAGATCGTGCTTGCTAAAAAAATATATCTTATTACTGTTGCGTTTATTACCTGCTGTACCGCGGTTACAATTTCCATAAGGTGAGGTGCGTCTGCACATATCAAGTCTAAATTAGAAGTTTACACACAAACGTAAGTGAAAAAATTTTTATAATTCAAATTTTAATTCAACGGAATTTGAAAAAAATAATGATTTGAAAGTAAATAGTAAAGAAAAATTAAATGAATATGGAATATGTAAAATATGTAAAAAAAGAAGAAACAAAGAAGAAAGAATCTAGGAAAGTTAAAGAGGCATTTAAAGACAAGGTATGCCGATTTATTTCTCTTTGCAGTTGCATTATAATCCCTTCTAAAGTAATCATCATGTGTATCTGTTTTATTTATTTGTTATTAAATATTTGCCCAATACCACTAAAGTGTATATGTAAGTGAGTATAAATTGGAAGATTTCATAACACTGTTACCCGAAGAATTTTCTGCTTGACTTTAAATGCATTTTTTTTCAATAATATTTTATCATGATCGCTTTTGAGGTTGGTTGGAGTTAAAAGAGTAGATTACATTCAAAACAAACCTATTTAAAATTTCTGTCTACTAGGATCCAAATTTTTGCGAGGGTCCTAAAATTCACACAGAAGTGAAGTTAAACAAAATTCACTGACCAAGTCCAGGCCTCTAAAAAAACTTTGCGCTACTTTAGAGTCCAGCGGCCCTCAACGAGGAAAACCTAAAAGTTCTAACAGAAGTCAGATTACGCTACGAGAAGTAAAATAATTCTTTCTAATGAGTTGTTATTGTCTTTTGGACATTTTCATAAGCTCCATTAGATCAGGGTTGAATTTTCTCAAACATCGTTTGGCTATGTAAGATAGTGAAAACTAGCCTAGTTGCGTACTCGGAAAAGATGTAGTGGACGGCCTAGCCAAAGATAAGGGGGTACTGCCAAACTGACATACCGATTAACTGGTCAAAATTCCATTGTAATGTGCAGATCACAAATAGTCTCTATTCTTTACAATGATCTACCTCACAGATTTTGAAACCTAAACACAACTAGATCAAAATATATTTTTCTTTTAATATCCCAACAAGAAGAGCTTTCAAGGAAGTCAATGAGATCCTGAACTTGTGATCCGGAAGTAGTTCAAATACACCTTTTAGACATGCAAAGTTTATTTTGCAAAGTCTTAATAAAGCTGTGCGAAAGACAGAGGTGAGAATACTTTCTCTTTCTGTCTTTGTTTACATTGCAATGTAAACTTTGCGTGTATAAAAAGGGGTTGAAATTTGGAAAATTTCTAAAGATTTTTACAAGGGTTGTCATTGATACATATCCAGTGAATCCGAAGTCATGTTCATGGTGTTAAGTAAATCTGATTTTTCATTATTCTACTAAATTTATTTTAAATCAAATATTTTTATATTTTGAGACCCCTTTTAGACACGCAAATTTTACTTTGCAAAGTCTTAATCAGCTAGGTATGAAAACTTTCTCAATAAATACTTTTCAAAGTAAACTTTGCGTGCCCAAAAGAGGTGGAAGTATTTGCAAATACCACAAATGATCTCCATTTTTGCATGAGTGAAATAAATTCTTAATTAATTATCTGGATATTGCTAAGATACCTTTTCCACACGCATAGTTTACTTTGCAAAGTCCTAATTCAGCTGGATGATAGGACATGGACAGAAATACTTTCTCGTTCTGTTTTTCGTCCAGCTGAATTAACGCAAAAATCGATTCCTGAAATGTGTAAAATATACACAAATTGATACTTTGGAAGTAGAGAAAAAGTAGTTCCTGAATTAATTATTATCAATTTTTTTTTTCACTGGGATATAAATAATCAGTTGAAATCTTCCATTTCATACCCACACACTCCCTATACTTTTAGGAATATATATAAATATGTTATATTTTTTATTACTGGTAAAAGTGTATTGAATTATTAAACAAGCCTGTTCGCAATGCATCATTGGTGCTGCATAACAATATCGATCTGCTGCTTCCTACCGTTGCAACTACATTCCATTATACCCTTTTCACACTCGCTCACATCTTTGAGAAATGGGTGGAATTTGTTGAACATTTAAAAAACCTGTTCACATTACAACATCTTTCATCTTTCATCTGTCATGTATTATAATACTATTTTTACGAGTGTGAGCAACTAAAAATTAAATAATAAAATGCAATTTAAAAATTCACTAGAAATTGATTTAATTGCTGGCTCCTGAGGAGCAGAAACAAATAATGCTACAATATGCAGAATTAGTAGAAACTATGCCAGCGGACAATGATGATGAAGAAATATTATGAACTTTATCCGCAAAGATTTCGCGTAGACATTTGCAACTACTTTGTAATTTATTTCGATTAGGAAAAATATATACAAGATTTAATTATATACATGAATATACATACATACATATGTATATAATACAATTTTGGAGTAATTACGGATCTCTTTTTGGGAAGGATATTCCAAAATGTAGCCTTGAATGTATTACATATGTACATGCATATGTAGATATACATACAAACATATGAATACATTTTTATAGTATGTATGCATGTATGTATATAGTTGTATACATTTTTTCTAGTGATGACACTAAAATAATCGAAAGATGTTGAACGGAACAAAGTGAGATAGGAACATCTTTTGAAGATGTTGAAAGATGTTGAACATTCAGCCCCGTATAATTCTTATGGGAAGATGTTATCATCTTGCCAAATTGATGAAAGATGAAAGATGTGAGTAAGTGTGAAAAGGCTATTACTGTCGGCTAACTGCGCCTTAAGGCTCAGTTACATTACATCTCTATAACCATTTTCATTACTTTTCACATAACAATATCGATCAGCTATTTCCTACTGTTGCAGTTACATTACATTACAGTTGGCTAACCTTGCGTTTACACATGCAAGTAATCGCTTGCAAGTAGTGTATACCAATAATCAACGAAAATTTCGAAGAAATAACCGAAAGTCTTGCAAGTTACTTGAGAGTTTACACAGTCAGTTGTAAGTTCAATTTTCAAACTTTTTCGAAGCGTAGACGTCTTATGAAAATAAATGTGATGTTGAAAGAAAAAAACATGTTTATTTCAAAAATATATCAATCAAGTATTGCCGTATTCCCAAAATATAAAATTACTGAAAATAATATTTTTTTTCCAAAACTTTTTTGTCAAAATGCATGAAATTCATATGTAAAAACATAATAAAGATGCGTTGTTGCATAGTTTTGTTGTTTTTATATATTATTTTCTTATAAATACGCAGGAAATAAATAATAAATATAATTTTTATTACACGAAGTACTAAAAATGTATACAAAACTGATTCTCGGCAACACTGTTTCTTCATTTACATTACATCATTACAAGGAAATTGTGTTGTAGGCTGAGCAGTAAGTACAAAAATTATGATTGTATTAGTAAAAAAGTGTGAGTGTATTGAGTTTTTCGAACTTGCACTTACATGTGTAAATGCTAAAGGCTCAGTTAGCCGACTGTAATGTAAAGTAACTGTAACGTAGGAAACAGATCGAGAATTTTATATGAAAAGTAGGTTACGTTACATTACATCTCTATAACCATTTTCATTACTTTTCACATAACAATATCGATCAGCTGTTTTCTACTGTTGCAGTTACTTTACATTACAGTCGGCTAACTGAGCCTTAAGTAACTGAGCCTTTACAGCTTCAATGTTGCCACTATTTGCATTTAAAAACATGCGTTTGCGAACAGGCTTATAATTTCTTGTTTACCTAAAGCTTTTTTGTTTTTCATTGTGTGATTTAATAATTTTTTTTAGTAGCTACTTCTCATAAATTTTATGTGTTGCTTTAAGTGCTTATCAATCATGTGTTTTAAACATAATTTTATATTGCTTATATTGCTTGTAAATATGGCATAATAAACATATCGCTCATTTACTATGAGGATTAATTTTGCATTATTAACTCAAAAATTTCCTTTTTTTGAGTTATGACTTTCTTTGAGTAAATGAGTGATATGCATGCATTTCTTTAAGAGTGCAAATGTTATTTTAACTACTTGAAATAATTGTTTGCTATCAATAACCCCAGTGCATTACATAAACAAAAACTACCAAGTGTTTTAAAATTTTATAAAATTGTATATGCATTAATAAAGCAATAATTGTTGAAATATTTTACCGGCTGTGCCTTTGGTACAACGACCTCCTTTACGCCTTCGACACATATCATACCTAAAGTTTATATACAGGATAGAGTAAAGTGTATTTAAAATAGATTTACATATGAAAGAGAAAAAGTAGAATTTGTTTTTTTTAAATAGAGAAAAAAGAAAAATGTATGTAAAGAAAATAAAACAAAACATGTTTCTTAGAAATTCAATGTAATTATGTTCATTTTGAAAAGAAAAATGCATTCCTTGGTTGCCATTAGAAATGCCGTAATGAATTAGTTGGTTATTATGTCAACTTACTTTGTTATGGCCACAGCTATATCATAGACAGGTAATCTTCTTTCACGGAACAAATATTTACCCATATCAGTTAAAGCGGCCGCCGAATCAATGGCATCTCTACCAACACGATTTCTTTCCAAATAAGGTGTAGCATCACGTCCCTTTAAGCAAATTAAAAATAAAAACAAATAGTAAAGAGATCATTATTATGTTTAACATTTAAATTTTAGCTCAAATTAACTAAAGTTGATATATTAAATTAACCTTTTCAGCTAGATAATCTATATTGGGTTTAGTTAATATTTAATTAAATTTGAAATCTTCTTCACAAAAATATTCCAATAACATGATTTTCATAAAACTAACTGGAAAAGTTTGGAAGACACGGGCTTAGACTAAAAGGGGCAGAAATTTATATACATACCCAGCAAAAAATTACACATTACCATCAGAACTACTTGCCATATAATGACTTACTTTTCTGATTACCAAATTTCGTTACTCGCTTACAAATCACATTACCTAAAATTTAAAAAAATTATGTATAAGCTGCTAAATGAGGAAAATTATTCTTTTAGATTAAATCGATTACGTGAATAAGTTTCCAAATAAAAAAAGTAAGTACTTCTCAAGAATCGATTATTTCAGTCTCACGCCTTGTTAAAATCATTAAGTTGGTAATCCAGTAAGGAATAGCTTCCACCAAAAATGCTTAGTTCCAAACTCGATTACCTTTTTTGAAATTTTTTGATGGGTATGTATGTATAAAAATAAATAGAATTGGTGTCTGCATTAAAAAATGAAGATGCCACGTCTTTGCACTCTTTCAGCATTTGCTTGTCATTTGAATTGTAGTACAACAACAATTTAATTTTTACAACTGGCTAAAACTGTGCAAATTACCCACCCTCCCTCTTCAACCAAAAATAAATGGCAACAAGTTTTATATGTAAAAATAAAATGTCTATAACAAGCGTGATTCAATTGACATTTGGAAAAAAAATCCATTAGCAGTTGTTTGGCTTTGAGGTAAAATGTTTATTAAAAAAAAAAAACTAAATGGCTGGTGTATTCCTTATTTATTTTTTGTGTTAATGGATAACTAATTTCAATGTGAAAATGTTTGTGGAATGTTAATTCTTTTAATACGTATTCATAACAGCAATTGAACGATAAACATTTCAAAATGTTGTCATATTTATGCAAGTAAGTTGGCAATGTTTCTTTCTTAAATGGTGGAAGCAGGGATGGCAAAGTTGGTACAATTGTACCTTTTTTGGTACTATTCAAACACGAAAAGTACAATAGTACACCAATGACTAATTTAGTACATTTAAGGAATCTTTCCAGTTTCACTCCGTACACCCAAAAAAAAAGTTTTAAAATCAAGAAAAAACAATTTGATTTTAAGAACGTAACCTTTATGAAATAGAACTAAGTTTGTTTTCTGTTATTTTAAAAATTTTCACTCTGGTTTTAAAAATGAAAAATATTTTGAAATCCAAAAAGAATATTTTTTGTTTGATAAAGACAACAACCTTGATATAAAGTTGGATATACTCAAATTAAAGGATTATGTTTTTGAGTTAAGAATTAAATATTCTTGAAGTAATAATGAAGCATTTTTATTTTAAAACTTATTATTTTGATATTAAAAATGAAGCGTTTGAATTAATAATGGAGAATTATTAAGTTAAGAATGAAAGGTCTTAAATTAATAATGAAGCATTTTTGAATTAAGAATGAAACGCCCTAAATTAATAATGGAGCGTTTTTGAATTAAGAATGAAACGTCCTAAATTAATAATGGAAGGTTTTTAAATTAAGAATGAAACGATTTAAATTAATAATATAGAATTTTCGTTTTTAAATTAAAAATATAATTTTTTTTTTTGAATCAAAATGCCCTTATTATGAACAATTTTCGATAACCGCTAATGGAACGAATTTTCATTTGGGTTATGACGATTTTTTTGTGTTCCAGGATCATACAGGGTAATGGACATTAATATACACTTGGTCATAATAATGAATTAATTCTCTTTTTTAACACGACACAAATATAAAATGTTACTCGCTGAAAAATATAATTTCCTTTATTTTTAAAACTTCACATTTCTTTTTCATTATGACTTCAAAAATTACAATTTTTATTTTAATAAGAAAACATTATTGTTTTTGAAATTTTTAAAATGTAAACGTACATTTTTGTTTTAAAATTGCTTAGTTATAAAAATAAGAATGTTATTTATTAATGTTGTAAGAAATATTCATATTTTAACAATTATTTTTAAAAATGCTGCGTTTTTAAAACGAAAACGCACATTTTTCTTTTAAAACTGCTTCGTTATAAAAATAAGAATGTTATATATTAATGTTATAAGAAATATTCATATTTTAACAATTATTTTTAAAAATGCTGCATTTTTAAATCGAAAACGCAAGATTCTTGTTTTAAGAATGCGTTTTTGGTTCAGTGTACTTATTTTCAAACCATTCCAAATGTAAAATTTTACTTTTGAACCATGAAACTTATATTCTTCTCTCCTGAAAGCAAAACGCAGCGAGAAAATCAAAAAATGTGAACTCGTCCTTTTCCAAATAATTTTTCATCTGAATTCGGATGCTAGAGCACATGCTGTTAACTTGTATATTTTAAACTTCAACTTAAACAGGTGTGACCATATGCTTTTACATCCCGACTTATAAGCAAATTTGTACAAAAACATATATAAAAATATGTAATTTTATTAAAAAAAAAAAAATCTTTTAGTACAATTAAGGTCAAAAAAGTATAATTTTTGAAAATTCTTGTTACAATTTTAAAATGTTCAATGCCCTCCCTGGGTGGAAGAATAAATTGAACACAGAGACTAATTGATATTAATTTGATCAATGCTTTTTATTCGTTCATTCGTAGCAGTGTTGCCGTAAAAGAACTAATTTTTAGCTTGGGAAATGTAGAATTAATTTTTTTATTTTTTTTTAATTTACTAGCAAAATACAATACATAATTAATTTTCATTCATGTTATCAAATTAGTCGAACTGGCAACACTGCATGTACGTAGCATAAAAAAATACGAGAGAGAGAATTAAAATTGTCGCTTCAATTCTCAGTACGTGCGACTTTTGCTACCCCGCAAGGTTCTCTTCACTCCTCGTCAACAAACAAGACTCGCAGGCGACGTGTCGCAGCTGGGCCACCCTTTGTCTAAACGGGCTCTTTACTGTTAAAGTGTATACAGCAGCCAGTTGTTTACATATTATCGTTGTGAGCTAAAAATAAATTTTGAATACATATTAGTCTCCTGCACAAGATATCTTATAAGAACTTTTAAGACATGAGGGATTTTTCAAATGCTTTACTACAGCGAAATCTTATAAAACAAACGTTAACAACATTGTTTGCAAGAAATTTTTTTGAGTATTGTAGGTATAGGAGTAAAGTAGAAAACACTTCGTGACGGAAGAATTTGTGATACTAGCTTCTTTCTACGCATAAGCGCGTGTACAAACGTCATGCATGTATGTGTGTATGATCTTTTATTTTTCTGCGCACATGCAAAGGCACACACATGCATTAACATTAGTTGTATGCGGGTAATCACATAAAAGCTTGCCATCTACATATTACACACACGCTCAAACGTACAATATGAAAAATAACAAGCATACACTAATCAACAGTACTTCTTTTGAGTGTTTGTTACAAGCAAGCTGTCTTGGCGACATCGCTTGTTAATACTGATATACCATACACCAATATACATCCATCGTGCTTCGCTTATAGTACGACAGCATTTATTATTGGTTTAGTATAATACATGCGACGTGAATACATTTAAAAATCATGACGTTCTTACATTTCAAGACTGTTTACGCAGCTCTCTAATACATATTGTTGGTAGTACAGGGGTGTGTACTCTGTAATTCCAAATGAGAGAAAATGCTTTCGCATATGCAAGTTTATAACATGTAAATTCGAAAACATATTCTTTTGCTTCGAACTACCGAGCAGACCACGTAATTTGATACTATCGTGCCAAAATTTAAAGAGTTTTATACTCATGAATCATCATGGCTTATTACCAGGGATACCGCAAATATGCAATTGCTTGTTTTTACTTGTGTGACGTATTAAGCGGAGATAACATACGAGTATTTATCCGTTTCAAAACTTTTTATGAATTTTGGCATCGATTGCGATTGCATATATTACTCTTTAAAGCATTTTGTTGCATATTGCAGTGCATATTTTTAGATTTTTTTTTTTAATTTTTAGAGCATATAAGACGCTTTTAGAGCATATTTTGATGCTCTAGAATTATTTTTTATTTGTATATGCTTACAAGTCAATATGTTGGTAAAAAATTTAATTTTAATTTTTTACCCTCTAAATCTCATTTTCAATGTTCTATGCATTTAGTGAATAGTTTATACATTTGGCTTATTTATTACGCCATTATGAAATTAGATTTTCAAATAAGAAACCATATGTTAACGTGATTTTTAAATAGAGAAACAAGACCGAACAATATATTCTTTTACGGCTCCTGAGCTTATATACATTTTACACGGTTGAATTGGTCAATAAATTTATACAATAAATTTATAGTAAAAAATTAAAAAAAAAAAAAATGCAAAGTGGCGGGTCCATCAGCTTAACCTTTACAGTTTATCAAACATATCGCTCATTTACTCAAAGAACGTCATAACTCCAAAAAATGAATTTTTGACTTAAATATGCAGAATTAATTTTGATATCGTTCTTCATATTGTATAAAAGTTTCATACAAATATCTTGTTTACTCAACTCTTGAAAGCAAAATAATATTTTCTTTTTCCATTAAGTTGTGTGTAAATTGAAAAGCTTAAACTCATTTTCTGGCTAACTACTCGTAGTTTTTTTGAGTTATTTTTACTTCCAAAACAGTCAATTTATATTATTTTTAAGGGCATATTTTTGAGTTATTTGTGCATATTTTGAAGCTTTTAGTGCACTTTTTAGAGCATACTTCTGGTTTCCCTGATCATGACTTCTTGCTATTATTTTTTAGTTGGGTGTCACAGTTTGGTGTACTCGTAACACAAAAAATACATATGTACATACACACTTCATATTTTAATTCATCCCCATAATAATAGCTTTTACACTTGAAAAATTCTATGCAATTGCATGGCACGATTCAAGTTTTCTGCCATATAAACTTCATGTAAATATTAATTGGATATGTCAAACTAACAACTTGCATGCAATGAATGCAAAATATTGTCTGATATAAAAAAATTGCTTCATTCCCTTTATTAACACACTGACTTCATTTCCGTTTAACCATAACTAAAGGCTCAATCAGACGTGACATAACCATAGCCATAGAGAGCAGCCGTTCGAACCAAACTAATGGGCAACACTGTATTTGATTATACGTGACTCGCCATAACGCCATAACTCTCACCATAGAAACCATTGAATTTTGGGTTGGTTATGGTTATGGCGTTATGGCTATGTCACGTCTAATTTAAGCTTATTTGTTATTTTTTCTTTTCATTTTGATGTCAATAAATCATTTGCATTAAATTTTAAAATTAAGTTTTTCTAATCCAGGCGTTGCCACTTGTTTAATTAACATTAATTTTAGATTTGTCAATCACACTCTCAGCTTGCAAACATACACACATCGTGTGTATTAGTTAAATGTACCGTAATTAGTTAATAACATTAAAGTAACAGTAACAAGTGAAACTAAACTAAAACCGTTATTAAAAATGCTAATAATACTAAAACAAATTGCAAAAAACAAAAAAAAGGACAGTTGTTTTCAAACGACAAATAGTGACAGAAAACACGTGAGCGGTAAGATAATTAAATATGCGAGCGAGTACATAGAACTTTTTTCATAAAAACTCATTGTCTAAAAATGTTACTGACATATGAAATGCTTTGTTATTGATTTCAGATGTCAAAAACACCTGCCGTGAAAATCGTGCAAGATTTTATGCTAAAGGAGAATAGACCCTATAGCGTTAATGATGTCCTGGAGAAGTGTGG
The DNA here is from genome assembly GCA_949987645.1 of Tachina grossa. Taxonomy (NCBI): domain Eukaryota; kingdom Metazoa; phylum Arthropoda; class Insecta; order Diptera; family Tachinidae; genus Tachina; species Tachina grossa. The sequence continues at coordinate 143,287,579 of OX465278.1, forward strand.
CAAGGAGTTGGGCAAAGCAAACATACACAAGTAAATATATGAGTTTAAAGCAAACATTCTATATTAATCAATTAAATTTCTTTAAGAGCTTTAGATTCTTTAGTTAGCAAAGATATATTGGTAGCAAAGACCTATGGGAAGAACAGGATTTATTTTGCCAAGCAAGATGCTAATACATCAGGGGTATGTACATGTACTAACTCTTTCAATATCTGTATGTCCCTATTTACACTATGCAAGTCTTATTGCTAAGCTGATTAGTTTATTAGGAGAGAGAGAGAGAGAGAGAGAGAGAGAGAGAGAGAGACGGGGCGAAAAGAAATGTTGCTGTTCCCCTCGTCTCTCTCTCCCTGAAACTAATCAGCTTAGCAATAAGACTTGCACAGTGTGATTTGGGACTATGTAAATAAATATATGTACTTTTTAGTCAAAGCAGCAAGTACAAGCGTTAAGACAAAAACTAGCTCAAGCTGAAAATAATTTGAAATCCAAGGAGACCCAACTAAAGCAACTGGACTTAAAGTTGAATTCTTTGAAGAAAGCAAAAAGTCTGGCTACTTTGGAAGAGGAACGTGATCAGTTGTTGGATGATATCAGACAATTAAATGAAAAATTACGAGGCTATCAAGCTCGAGCAGCCCAAGCCAAGGTACGAGTACTAAGCAATTTACATTCATTAATTTTCTTTCCTTAATTTTCTCATTTAAGTATTCCACTGAAGATATCAAAAAAATTGAGAGCAAGTATGAACGCGTGGCTGTGGCTTATCGTAAACGTAAACGCATGTGTAACGATATGTTGGATGCCATTATGGAGGGTTATCCGAAAACTAAAAAGGCTTTAATAGCCGATATTGGCTTAGAAACAGATGAAGAAGTTGGCTTTAATGTTAATTCAAAGCATTAAATTGCAATAAATATTGTTCGTAATAAATTACAACTCCCCTAAATTTATCTAAAGAATGTGTGCATTTTTTTATTTTATGTTGTATATAGTTTGAAAACATACTCGTATGTACATATGTACATATCTCTTGGTATGTGTTGGCTTTTTTTGATTTGTCAAATGTATTTATGAAAGTAGGTAACTTTATTTATATTATATTTATCACTGAATTAATAATAGATATTCAAGCTTTATACATGTAAAAGACCGTAAAGGCCAATATGTTTTTATTATTGGGGGCCAAAGCAAAGTTTTTTAACTGCCTGCTTTTAGAAAAAAAGAAGGTAATAAAATATGAAATTTTGTTTTTACTTTAAATATAACTTCTCACACGAAATATCGTTTTCCTACGGCTTTTGAGAAAATGCAACCCTGGTATGATGAAGTAGTTTATGGAAATTTGCAAAATACAACAACAATTCATTTGATCAGAGTTGCTTTTTTTTACAAAATTCGTACGATTAAATAGGATAGTGAATACTGAATGACTCAGCCGATACTGTTTATATTTTAAATCTTGTTAGGACTGAAATAGTAAAGAAGTTTGCTTACCAAAATGGTTGGACAATTCTAACATATCAGTAATAATCAAACCTCAATTAGCAGAGTTCGTATTTTCAGTACCACACTGTAAATACGTACCCCGCAGCTAGCGCAACGCTCCAAATTATGTTTAGCGATAAACTACAAAATTATTAAAAAATTTATTGAAAATATGAAAACAAAATTAAGGTTCAATAATGAGGTCCGGTTGCAGGATATTAAAAGAAAAAATTTAAACTCTTCAGACGATATATTAATAAGATAAAAAATCTTATTTTGAGGTACATATGTAGGTTTTAAATTAAAACAAGTAATCAGGTAGCTGCACAGTGCCGTTTTGGTGCCAAAAACCTATTTTCCGAACACTCAAAAATCGACTGAAAAATTTTATCATACCAAGGAAATATGGGAAAGCCTTCTTCCGATTAAACAAAAAATTATTCTCAGAAATTTCCGGAAGAAAGAAATAATATATGAAGAATAAATAAGGTTTTTTTTTGTCGAATTATAAAAACAAATAAAAAATCTTATCTATACATACATACATATATATATATATTGTAGGGGTTTCACAATGGGTGGGCGATGGACATGGCCGAATTTGATAAAAATCGGCATGTGTCTCTTTTTCTATTCTAGAAAGTGTATATGCCAATTTGGAAGACCTGCTTGTATAAGAAAAATTTGATGTGGCCGATTTTGAAATGATCTAGAATCGCTATTTATAGTTTTTGCACAAAAATGTCTGTGGGATGTTGTATTGGGATGAATAGCATTATAGGCATGGGTTTGGGATATATAGTGGGGTATAATAGATACTAGGTAATCTCCGCCAATAACCTTACAAATTTTTTTTCGGTTAAAATGTATTTAACAGCTTCATATTGGTTCTTTCAACCACATCAATTGGTTAAATTTACCAACAAGTTTTTTTTTGGGTCAGTCACATCTTTTTACGAGGGGCCGCAGCTTGAACATTTCTGCTGGTCACAAAATTTAAATATTATCGACAAACCGGTAGTCGTTAGTCCACTCACTTATTGTGTGTTAGTAATGGCAAATCATAAAATGCAAATATTTATTTATGCATTTGTTTAGCTAACTGTCCGTCCGTCTGTCTGTCTGTCTGTCTATCTGTCCCAAAATCGCAAAGGGAAATGCTGCCAATATTTATTTTGGCATACTTGTGACCCTATAAACAAAAAACTTTGGCTTAGAAAGGTAGCAGTGGGTGTATGTATACGAGTATAAATTTTACACAAAGCATTATTTCTTTTTATTTACTATATTTTGTCTCTACTCCCGTCTAGTGTGGGTGGTCATTTGCAAATGAAATGTATACGAAAAAAAATCTTTTAAAAACATTACAATTACAACACAAAATGGGTTACAGACAAATAATAAAAAAAGTATTTAAAAGCGAAAGTCCCAATACTGGCATTTTGAACATAAAAATATTTGTTATATTGTTTTGTTAACAGTCGTAAGCCATAAGCTATTTTAATGCAAATAAATTCATTTATTATTATTTTTTTTAATGAAATGTTTAATGAAAAATCTAAGAAATATAAAACCAAATGCAAATAACTTTTCGTACATATCAAACTTTTCCGCATTAGATATCGTTTGCAAAAAGAAGAAAAAAAAAATGCAAACCAATACAGTACCGCTTCAGTTTTTCATTTTTTTATCTTAAAAAAAAAGTATAAATAAATAAAAACAGCACGAATTGACAATTGCTTAATAATGTCTTTTTTTAAAATATTTTTTGCTCAGCGTGGGCTTTTCGTTCTTAACCAAAAGTTTTCTATTTTTTTAAAATTTTTTTTATTGAAATATGAGCAAGACAAAATTTGATTGCGTAAATTGAACTTAAATTTAATTGGCAGTTATACCAGTAATAGTAGTAAGATTTATGATTGAGAAAAAAGAAGTATTGCGCCCAAAATTTAATAACAAAATTCAATGTACATGTATGTATATTAACAAGATATTAAATATGTACAAATAAATGATTAAAAATTAGTAAATTAAAATGAAGGAGTTGGTTGCAAACGACCATCAAATACCCTTTATTTTATTGAAAAGTTTATACTCTAAGCTTAAACTTATTAATATGTTGCCAATTTTGTTTCTGGTAAATTAACAACGAAATTTAGCAGTGTACGTAAAGTTGTCCATAGAATTTAAGCTAAAGTGTGACTGAATTGTATTTGAAATTATGTATAGGCAAATAAGATATGCAATTTAAATGCGAACCAAATTGTCATTCAAAAAAGTGTAAAATAAAAAGAAATTTTAGCTATTTGTTTTTGTGCTCAATATAAATAATTACTAGAACGAAACATTTGCTGGTATTTACATAAGTGAAATTTTGGCTGTTTGTTTTTGTGATCAATACACTAAATACTGAAAAGTTGAGGGCTAATACGAGTACTAACGTCAAATGGAAATAATTGAAATAAAATAGAACACGCTCTATTTGAAATTTGGTCAGATGACTTTAGATCTGATTTTTATGAAGGGGAGCGCAACACATTCATTCACAGTATTGCATTTCTTCAAGACAGACTATTCATCCTTATTCCAATTATCGACAATGACCCGTTGTTGAAAACAACTGACTTCTGTTGTCAAGTTTATCTTATTTTCTAGATCTTAGAGAACAGAAATAGATTGGCAGTAATACAAAATTGCTCTCGCGAGCGAGTAGCCAAGCCCCAAATTTTTGGTATTGTGTTAAATGACGTCGATGTCGACAACTGGAATAAGGGTGATTGTTTGTAGTAGTAATTGCAAATGCAGAGAACAATGCAAAAATGAAATTGTGTCATTTCACAAACTCCAAATTTCATAAAATATTAAGCGATTATAAAAATTCTTACAAATACATACTGGAATTTCCACAGGATTGTCAACTTTTTGTAGCGTGCGACACCAAATAGATATATTTGTTTTTTTTTCAAAGAAAACGAAACTTTTTTTTACTTCTTTATTTATTTGTGCAGGCTGTCAGCAGATCTACATTAGCTAAAATTTAAAAAAAAAATCGATTCACACTGCTGTCGCACGCGACAAAAAAGTGAACTTTCTCGTAGAAATACCCATATATCCATGATGAAATTATATTATTTGGATTCTTTATTTTTTTTAAATGTTAAACTAAGAAATTATAAAGTTTAGAACAGCATCACATGCGAACTAACACATATTGTCACACTAAAAACAATATTTCATTTCATTTGACACTATTGTCAATCGATAGTGAAATTCGCCTCAACACTACAATAAATAATGTCCTTGCTTTTTGGTAAATAAATAAATGCTTTTGCATGCTTTTGATAAAAGGGAATAACTATTTTAGAGTTCTCATAAAATCAAGAGCAATAAAAAAGAGATCAACTCAATAATGTACATCATGAAGATTGAGCAAGCAAATGTTTTGTGCTCATCTCTAGTACATATACGTCATGTTTTTTTACATGTGTAATTTCATTGGCAACACTGTAATCATTTTATATCCAACACATACACTAACATTTTTGTAACTTGTAAACAAAGTTTGACAACTATTTGTATTGTATACAGGCTGGGCTTGTGTATGTACCTGTTATAACGCGCTTGTCCGCGGATACATTCCATAAGTCATTATACCATTATGCACAAACTAATGACCTATACTTGCTCGGCAATACTTACGCAGTGCGTTTGAGTGACGAATTTAACATGGGGATGTCATTGGAAGTATACAATGGCCACCCTCTCGCTTACATTCGTTTGACGAAAACAGTGACGAATATTCATCATAGTTTTCATTCACAAAAATACTATGATGAAAAGAACACTGAAGCCGGAGTTAAATAATGAACGGTCATTAAGACCGCTTCTGAAATGATTAACAATTTATTGTCAATTTACATTCAGCCAAAATATTCAGTGTTTTTTACCTGAAAGTACTGAAAATTTTTTTTTGTGTTCTTTAAAGCTCTTCTTCCCTTGAACACCATCATGCTTATGCTAGAAGACCATTGTACACATATTTCTTTTCACGTAAACACTAGAATATGACAGAAAAAGAATTTTGGTCGCTTTCTTATATACGATCAACGAATTCATATAATATATTGGTACACCAAGTAAGTACTGCCAACTGTGAGTGACGAATTTATTACAGAAAAAATGTCAATAGCAGTTTTGCCGAACAAGCGGGAATTGTATCATGTTCCCACTGTTTCATGCTTTTGATAAAATGGAATAACAGTTTTAGTGTTTTCATAAAATCAAGAGCAATAAAAAAAGAGAACAACTCAATAATATAGATCATGAAGATTAAAGGTGCCTATACACTACATGTTTTTTACATTGCACCTGTCAAATTTTAGATAATTCAGTAAAAACATGTAGTTGGTGACCTCAAAAACTTTGCTGGTGTAAAAATACACAAGCAAAAACATATGACAAATTTTCAATTAGAGCATGTTCTATTTTCTTATGTTCACACATGTATTTTCAAATGTCTATGCCATGTGAAAACATTTATCGACGGTTGAATTTCTCCGATATCATTAGCCGTCCGTTTAAAGTATTTGCATTAGTGATAAATTAATTATTTTTTATCTCATTTTAAAATTTTAATAACAATGATATAAAGTATATAACAAGTGTTGATACAAGCTCCATATTTTGCAGATTAAAAAGAAAAAAAACTTAAATAAATATTTGTGACGCCGGCACTTCAGTGACGCCGGCACGTCAGCAACGCTACGAAAGAAATTTCCAGCGGCTTTAATGTTATAATAAAAGCTGTTGTAACATAGCGTCTATACCTGATATAATATCAAATATATTTCTATCAGCAAACGTCAAATTTCATAGCAGAGCGAATTATATTACATGTGGACTGCAATATTAGTATTATATTAATATTATATCAGATATTATAATATTGTTTTCGTAATATATATTTAGAAAACAATATTATGATATCAAGTGTCAAAAAACGCACACATACATAGATACGAGAAGAGAATTTTGTGAATTTAAATGAAAATGATGTAATTTTTTCATAAAAAAGTGATGAAATGCTTTAATTATTCACGATGTATTAAGGAAATCGCAAAATTTTTATGAAATACTCATTACTATTCAAATAAACAAAGATGTTCACTGCACGGCTGCCTGATAATTGTGAAATATTATGATATTTACAAGTGTACGTTTTCCCCTACATAGATATTAATATTAATATAAATATATTTTTCTTCTCATTCTGCCGACGTTCTCTCTCATATTATATCAGATTTAATATCAGGTATAGACGCTATGTAAACAATCATGGCCGATGTCACGTGTAATTGTACATACAAGTTGGTGACCAAAAATTAAAAAACGTATGTAAATTAATCAAGTTTGACAGACACAAAAAAAAACATGTGAATTGTAAACTTGAAAAAACACAAGCAAAAACATATATAGCAAGCAAATGTTTTGTGCTCACCTCTAGTACATGCACGTCATGTTTTTGTTACATATGACATCTAAAATTTCTCACTTCAATATTACCTATTGCTCCATTTTATTTCCATGCACTTTCTGACATCTCATATCGAACGAAATTACGAAATATTTCAATAGATTTTATATGGAAATAATTTAAAATTTCGAATCGTATTGATTGCGGTAGTTTGCCTGTTGGCAGTATGAAAAGTATTTCGTCAGAAATATATGCCGTGAGGAAACAATCTTAAAAATGCCTCAACTTTGTGCGGCGCAAACAAATTTTTTGAGGCGACAGCACGCCATTTTGAAACCGAGAACGACCTTGATTTATGCAAAAGCGACACAAATCAGCTGTTAAAAAGCAGAGACAATGTCAGAAGCAATTAATATGACTTCTACTCAACCGCTTTCTATTGAAATTGACATTGCTGTGATAGAAATTTGGGATTAAAAAAATAGGTTAAATGCACATACGTTATACCTTTGGTAACAACTTCATGTATATTTTTGAAGTCGTTTCAGCCCTTTTTAAAATTACCAATAGTTATTATCGCACATATCCTGCATTTGAGTGTGTAGGGTAAAGCGTTTTTTTTTTGATAAAAATTTGTGCTTTTCAATTTGATGCAAATAAATCTTTTCGAAAACTCAAACTACATTTCGCTTTAAATTAAAACATATTAAATGAATGTATATATGTATATAAAACTCTAACAGACACTTTTTTTTTGCTATTTTGTTATCATGATATTTTAACACCACCTTAAGGAAGTTAGCAATTTCAGAGTGTGTCAATTTGTTATTAATTCTTGTGCTTGTTTTTCCTTTTAGTATTTTTTTATTTTTTTATTTTACAAATGCGTTCGTTGTTCAGACAATTTAGTGTTAAATTTTAGAAAAATTTTAGTGACTTATGTTTAGAAAGGAAACCGGTCATTTGGTTTGACTTTGTATTGTAAAATTTTTGTTTATTTAAGAAAGGTGTGTAAAAAGAATAACAAAAAAATTTTATAAATATTTTTTTTGTAAGCATTTTTGTCTGTTTTTTAATTTCTGGTCTAAGAGATAAGAACGAAAAAGAAACTCCTTTTAAATTTTTAATCGAAGTTATGTTACGAGTATTTCTAGTGGCTAACCTGGTTTACTAATGTCTAAATAAACATGTTAACTTTAGTACATACTGAGAAATGTCAGAAAGTTAATTAAAGTTGGCAAGCAAGTCCATTCCAACAGTTAGCTAAGTTGACATTACACAAATGTAATTCTAATTTGCGTGTTTGGACTAAGCATGAAATTTACACGTTTCAATAAAGGGATTTTGTAAAAAAATCTTAGGAATTATGATTTATTTACATAGTTATTGAATTGGGTATGTGCCTGTTTTCTATATGGTTTGTTAAGTGTTTTTAAATTCAAAACTAGTGTGTACACGATTAATCGGTTTCGTTTTTTTTTTCAAATAGAAAAGTTGACTGTGTCTCACAGCACACGTTTCTTATAGAAAAGTTGAGTCTGTGTCACAGCACGCTTTCCCTGTAGCAAAGTTGACTGTGCCAGAGCACACTTTTAGCACTTTTAGCACTTTAGCACACTTGTAGCAAAGTTGACGGTGTCACAGCACATTTTCTTATATAAAAGTAGACTTTGTGTCACAGCACACTTTCTTTATAGAAAACTTAACTGTGTCACAGCACACTTTCTTTATAGAAAACTTAACTGTGTCACAGCACACTTTTCTTATAGAAAACTTTACTGTGTCACAGCACAAAATTAATTGCTTCAAAACACACTTTTCTTATACAAAAAGTTAACTTTGTCACAGTAACAGTGAGATGGTCGACTGTGTCACAGCAATATTCTGATATTAAAAATTGTTGATAGTGCGACAGCGCCAGGTGGCCTCGATTTGCAACTCTGCATACTCGTCTTGTATATTTGTTAGTGTAAAATTTCCTGCTGTCAGAAAATTTCCGAACGTTTTGCCTCGATTTGGCATCAGAGAAATTAACAGCTGATTATCAGCTGAAACTAACAAACCATACGCAAAATAATTTTTTTCTGTTAAAAAAATAGAAATACTTTAGGGAAGAAATACTTTCATTAAATTCAACACGGAATTTAAAATTAATAGGCAATTATTTATTTTTGAGGCAAGAGAACAGCGTATAAATTTTCACTCAGATTTGTTTAAAGGACTGAAAAAAGAGTTCGTTATAAGTAGAAACTGGATGGAGTTCGCTACAAGCATGCTAATATTAGTAGAAAATAGTTGGAAGCTATAAAGTTGCTGACTATACATTATGATTTGTTATAGCTTAACTCTACTGTTGTACATAATTTAACTTTTTACTAGGAGTAATTTTATTTACGAATAAATGTCTGATCACTTCTTGTATGGCAACTTGTTTCCTGTACTGAAAGAAATTCCTGCTATAGATCAATTTATTATGCAAACAAAAAATGTGTTTATAACATTATGAATCTTACATTCTTATTGCTGTCCATTTAATTGTTACACACACTGTGTGCATAATAAATCTTGGAACCTTAAAAGTCCACACATCGAAACATATTAAGAATTTATGAATAAAAATATAATAATTGTATTGCTTAATGGTGTTATTAACACTTGAAGTTAGAGATAAAAATTAGTACTAAAGACTAAAACAAGTTTTAGATTAAAAATTGTTTTTTTTTAATTTTTATTTTAACGCACTAGCATTCCAAGAGAGAGAGAGAGAGAGAGAGAGAGAATCTTAACTAGATCAGACATTGAACAAAAATAATTGCAGGTTTTATTAAAAAAAGAAAAAAAACGGAGAACAAAATGTTAAGAAATAAAATTTTCTGCAATTAAGGAAATTGTTATTAAATTAATAGTTAAACTAACGACCTTGCGGTAATAGACAAATGCCAGTCAAATTTTGTCTTTTTTTGTCAGTATTATACTTAGAACCGAAAATCTAAAAGCTTGAAAATTTTATATTTCTTAATCTTACGTAATATGTGAGCTATTTAAGTATTTTTTTTTGTTTGCTTTGTTTTCATTGATTGTCAAATAAAACCTTCATTTTTTATATATGTACACTTGTAGTACATATTATGTACATATATAAACTTTGTTTGGTCTTTGCAAACGATTTACAAGTATGACTTTCATGCTTAAGTGATTCTCATAAATTTTGCTTTTAAAAACCTTTAAGAATATTAGCTAATAAAAGAACTGTTATTACAAAAGAAATAAAATCATTTTCAGGCTCAATGACAGTGACACGAAGGTAGTGTCATCAGCGCATGACGTCATTTCAGTGGCGTTCTAATTGCAGCTTTTTTTTTAACAGTAGTGATTAAGAATATCCTTATGGTCTATTTCCCACCTGCGAAAGAAAACGTTCGACTTACAATTTATATTGAAAACAACAATAAAATACGAAAATTTGTTTTTGTTTTCAATATAAATTGTAAGTCGAACGTTTAATTTCGCAGGTGGGAAATAGGCCATTAATCTGTAGTTTTCAAAAGAGGACAATTCAGATAGAATTTAAAACGCCGAAATTTACTTTTTAAATAAGAATTGAATTTGATATTTTTGAGATCAATCCATTTTTAAAGAAAAAAAAAAATAATTCGTTTAAAATTATTTTCAATAAGAAAAAAAAAAAAACATAATTTAACGCTTGGCACGGAGTTCTACTTAAATTTCTGGGATGATTTCTTTAAAGAAAAATTATTGTGCAGCACTCTGTAGAGAAAACCATATGTTTGCTCACACGTAAATTCTCCACAGTGTTTTCCGCTTAATTGATTTAAAAAATGCATGATTTTTGATGTCATTAACAGGCGATAGTAATCCATTAAAATAATTGCATGTCTTTTCAATTAAATCAATTAAGTGGCAACTACTGTAAGATGTAAAAGTAAAAGTCTAAACACAATGTTTGCGGTGCGGTGCGATTTCTCGTTGCGGAACAGAAAAATAAACATAATACAAGGGAAGACGGCGACGGCAATACTTGTCATTGTTTGTTTAAATTTTTATTAATTTTTTGGTGCATACATTTTTATAAAAAATTTACTCCTTCTGTTAAATATTTTGTAATGGCAGTAACTAAAAACAAAAAATTATGAAAATTTTATACATTCGCAGATATATTTGATAAATTTTTTAAGCTTTTATATTTTATGACAAACATTTTTGAACTTCAAGATCACGTTTTTTGTTGTGAACACCGCCAATTATTCAAAAACTATGGCAACATCAGAAAGAGAAAGAGAGTCAAAGATTGAGAGAATAAGAAAGTCCGCAACAGCGTGACCGTTTGACCGACTAAAGTGGCAATTTGCCACTTTTTCGACTGCGTTTCCCCTTTTTCGACTGCCTTGCCACTTTTTGACCCCCTTTATTTAGGGTGAGTTATATGAAAATACATTAAAGATAAAAAGTTTAGTGCAATTTTCTCTTTTTTTTAATTTTGCCCCTTTTTTTTTTTGATAAATCCCCTATTTGGTGCCACTTTTTGAAAAATGTCATCGGTCACCCTGGTCCGCAATGAAAATAAAATAGATTTTAAATTTATGCCGCTCCGCACTGCGCGTTTTTACTTCAAAATCATATGAAAAACCGCACGCAATGAATTCTCGTTACATTGTGTTCAGACTCTAAAATATAAAAAAAAATTTAATTTCGAAAAAAAAATTAAAATTAAAAAAATTTTAATAGACTTTTGTGTCCAATGCTTTTGTAAAACATTTTAACTCATTTTATAACCGTTTTATGGGTATTTATTTGATCCCTTTTTACGAAAGCAACCTAAAATCTGGCATGTGGAGGATAGTTAGAGCAGGGTTGAAATGTTCCACAAAAATTTTCCACCTTCGATTTTACATAAAACTGTCGAACACATCCTGTAATAATGAATAATAAATAAGTACGAAATTAACCCTTAAATGAAATTGACCCTTCAAAATTTTACTTATTTCGGCGCTATGAAATTAGGCCTGAGGAAATCACTCCCAAATAAGAAAATTAAATAAGGCCCAATAAAACTGAGGAATTTTCAATTTTGTTTTATTTAATATTTTTGGGCTTTATTACATCTTGGATTTGGCATAAAAGAGAATTCAAGAAAAACGCAGGGGAAAAGCCATCGTGTAAATCCCGTATTATTACTTGGGCTTTATTTCATTTTTATTGGGTGTTTTTTTTCATACATTTTCTCTTGGGTTTTATTTTTTTATTTTATTTATACCATTTTCATTCATTGGGGTGACCCTGTGGCTGAGTGGTAGCGATGCTAGCCTCTCAGTCCATAGGTCGCGGGTTCGATTCCCACCATAGACCCTACGTGTTTTTCGCAGACAAGCGAACTCGCTTTGCGAGTTGTGGCTGTGTTTGTTAAAAAAAAAATTTAATTTTTTTTTAGGTTTTATTTCATTGGGGCTTATTTCATTTCTTATTTGGGCGTTATTTCTTTAGGCCTTATTTCATAGTGCTTTATTTTTTAAGTCTGGCAGCACCATTTTGCTCAATATCTGTTGGCAATTCCATTTGAATTATTTTATTAACTACATATGTACATAACTGTTTTTATTTATTGCATTACCTTAAAATAAATAAACACTTACTCTTGATATAATTATGCCAGCAATGCTAATACGTATTTTTGGACCCTTCAGCAAACGATACCTCAAATCAACGCCATTCCAAAATGAGATAAAATAACGTTTCACCTACAAGAAAAGAAAAGAAAAAAGAAACAATAAATTTATAAAAAGCTGGCAATCAAATCTTAACGATCTAGAATTTTAAATAGAAAAAGCGGCATATGTTTTTATGTATGCATACATATAAAATAAAGGATTATTAAGAATTGTAAAATAATTTAAAACAAACACGTCTTTAATAGTAATCAAATGGAACACAAAAAAAGAAGCAATTCAAATGAATATTTAGATTTTAAATTATTTTGACAAGTTTTTTGATTCACTTGCATAATTGAAATTTATTTAATTTTTTTTTTACTCAATCTTATACAACAGAAATAAATCAACTTGTTATTTATGAAACTACAAAGAAATAAATTGAAACCAACACCTTGTTTGTTTCTGTTTTATGCAATTCATGCACAAAAGAACACAAGGAGTGTCTGTATATCAGCAACAAACATGTGTCATTTATGCCTGTCACTGATTTGTAGTTTTGTCAGTTTACCTGCAAATTATCACCGCCATGCAAACGATAACCGTCGTAGTCTACAATGACCAAAATTTCTGGATAAATTATGAAAGGCGCTTGTCTTTTGGCTCGTTTGTGTGTGGAAAACTCCGTATCTTCTAGACCTTCATCAGCTTCCAGCTGTTCTGCTTCCCATTCTATGTCTTCCAATGTGGTTCGCTGGGCAGATCTTTTAGGGCGATTTTGTAATTTTTCCAATTTTTCGCTAGTGGCCAAGTCATCAGGTTCCATGAAAGCTGTAAGTTTCAAAGGAAAGAAGCTCTATAATTCTTATATTCATATCATAAAATTAATGCAGTTTTTTACGAGTAATTATTTGAATTCGTTCTTTCTCTTTATTTTAATTAGCAATTTAGTTTTTATTTAAATAAGTTTTTGATTGCTTTAGTTAGAATATTATCAAAAATTTTTTATTCGAACTATACAGAATTAATTAATTCATATATTTATCTAATTGATCAAATAAATGCTAAATAGATTCAAAAAAAAAAAGTTTAAATTAAAACTCTATTCTTAAGAAAAACCCATCAAAATCATATGCTACATATTAGTAAAAAAAAAGACTTTATATAAGTATGTAAATAACCATTTTGCCAACCCATAAAGACTAAACTCATTATTAATGTAAATTTCTTACATTAATACTTTGCTTTTAAAAATATTTGCATTTCAAAAGTGGTCTCTTTTAAGCGGATTTATTTATTTTTTTGTTACCAAATTAACAATAACTTTGAGGTTTTTAAGCCAAGTATAAAGATGTGAAATCATTTTTTTTTTACACTCGTATCTATGCAAATTTAATTAATAAAATAATTTGCTAATCGATTATGCCAACTTCTAAGAAGCTTTTGAGAAAATTTATGATAATTTAATCTAACAAATTGTATATTCTTTACTGAAGATAAATAAAAAGCTTAAAAACACAATTTTTAAAAATGTTTAGATATTGAACATTATCTGGCTTTGCGCATTTCGACTTGGTTTTACGACATTGTGGTTTTCGATAAAAGAAAAATATTACGATGTTCTTTAATTTAATATGTAAAGGTCGCACAGTGGGCTGGTTTCATACATTTTTTAGGCAAAAAATGTAAGTAGTGGTCTTGGATCATTGAAAGTTGGCACCGAGCAGTTATACACAGAAAAAAATATTTATTAAAAATGTATTTGAGTCAAACAAACTTTTGTTTAAAAATAAAATATAAACAATAAACAACTTTAATTGAAAATAAAACCAAAAATAAAATAAAAATGTTTTTAAGTCAATTAAAATTTTGTTTAAAATATTAATTAATTACAAAGTTTAATTGACTGAATAACATATTTAATTGATTTTTGGTTTTACTTTCAATTAAAGTTGTTTATTTCAGGAATATTTTATTTTTAAACAAAAATTTAATTGAATTAAATACATTTTTAATTGATTTTTGGCTTTATTTTCAAATAAAGTTGTTTATTGCAGGAATATTTTTTCTGTGTATTGACTATATTAATAAACAAAAAATAGTTTAATACAAATCGGTCACGCCCACCGCCCAAATCTAATGCAATACAAATCGATTTTTTCGCATAAAATTTTTCCTATCCAAACAAATGTCCTCAAATTTGGTACAAACACTTTTCAGAATTGAAATAAGGTGTATGCCAAGTTCCAAACATTACAAAATATAAATAATATTTTCTAAAATTTTCATTCGACAAAAATCGTTATTTATTCCACATATATAAGTTTTTTTTTTGACTAACTAAATCGTCATATCCCAAATCTTGTCCTCAAATGACAGTGTTTGTCGAAATATCTATTCCATTTCCTAGAAGAAGATTAGAAAATGTTTTCGAGAAATAGTTTTTTTTTATCGAAGTAACAGTTTGAGGGCAAGTGAGCTATGTACATTATTTTTTTTTCGTATCAAAAATAAGTTAATATTTAGAGACTCATAAATTTAGGTACAGCGTCTTAAGGGTTTATGATATGATTTTTATATTTTTCAAATATATAAAAGTCAAAAAATAGTATTATCAAGAAAATTATACATATGTATATGGATCACAGAACTGCATGAAAATGTACATATGTAAGTAATTTCTCGCTAAGTACCCTTGCATGGACTTAACTTAAATTTTTTATAAAATAAAATAAATTTTTTCAAAAAAACCATAAATGAACATTTCATATTTAAAAATTTTGATATCTCAAATTTAATGGTCGAAAAATACGGGGTTTTCGACATCAAAAACCCACTATGCATGGTAGCCAACGTCGAAATACGAAAACTGCATTAAGGAGATTTAGTTTATTAATTTTGGGTTTTTTACGGATAATAAAGCTTTTGTCAATGTAAAACTGAGATGAACTCATACAGTACCGGTATGAATATAACATTTATAATTACACAATCGAACGATTTACTAAAAACTACAACACTGATCAGATGAATTGTTATTGTCGTTTGAAAATTTTCATAGATTTCATCATACCAAAGTTGTATTTTTTAAAGAGTGCGATTGTGCAGCATAGTGTATCACGGCCTTAAATAGCACCACACTGCAGAACGTTAAATCTATTAATAGACTCAAAACGAGACCTTTTCTTTTGCTAGGACTTTTTCATTTTCCGGGAAAGCGGGAATGATTTTTCAATTTCCTGGGAGTTCTTTAGTTTAATTCATTACACAAAATAAATAGTAATTCATGAGATCTATCAAATAACGTTTTATATACACGTTAGCTAAAAAATTATAAAATTTCAGTTCTTTATATTCATACATATCGTCGAAATTTAAAATCACGTAACTGCACTTTTTAAATTTTGTAGGATAGAGAAAAAACTAAACAAAAATATTCAAGTGACTGAAGTAATATTTCTTTATTTTCATTTTTAATACATATTAATTAATTTAATTTTGAAGATATTCTTAGCTACGTGCTTTTGCATTTCAGCCGACGATATATTATAAGTAAATGCAAAACCAAGTGCATTGATATTATGTTGTATTAAGGAAAATATTACTTTGAAAATAGGACTTTAGTAGAGAATAAGCATTAGTAGAATCGTTTGACAGCCTTTTTCTAATTTTACGAGTATTTAAAAATTTCACAGATTCATAAATAAATATGCTTTTGGTAATAGCCCTTATATAAAAGCCATCATTTGTTTGTGAAGAAACTACGACACTTAAATCTTCCTTCTTATTAGAATATTTTTCCAATTTTGGCTCTTTATTTCTTTTTGCACACAAATTGCATATTAAAAAATACACACGCATGTATACTGTATATTCTGCAATATCGTCAATCCTTTTGCATATCTCAATGATCTATCACAATATCTTGCAGTTGGCAGCACTAAACAACATGGACTCCGTCGATTTCTTCTTCATTTATCAGTTTCTTACATTATTTCAAACAGTGCGTAGACGTTCGTAAGTTAGTGAATTAAAATTAAATATTTAATAGTTACCAGTGGTTTTTGGATTGAAATTTTTTCATGAAAATATAGTGCAACAATAGTTTTATTTGTATGTGATAAAATATTTTAAGAAGGATCTCATATTAATTATTAAATTTGTGTTTTAAAAAAAGTATTTTATTAATTTCATCATCTTATTAGCTTCAATAAATTGATAACTTCGTCGCGTTCGGTCGCTCGTGTTTTGTACGTGTGTTTATGTGCGTAAGCATGTTTGTTTATGTTTTTTTCATCAATGTAATAATTGAGAGCAATTAAAAAAATTACAAGAGAAAAGGAACTAGTGATAGAATACAAATAATGTAAGTATGAGAGAAATATTTAGCTACATACTACATATCGCTCGTTTACTCAAACAACGTCATAACTCAAAAAATATAATTTTTAAGTTAATGATCCAGAACTAATTGTCATATCGTTCATACACCAGAGTGTACGTAACATAAAAGAAATATAAAACACCATTTAGAAAATAATAGTTATGAGAAGAAGATTTTCTCTATGAAATGTTTTTAGGCTAAGGGGTATCCCAGCAGAAAGAAGCGAAGATTTTTTCATAGAGATTTCTTATTGCTTTTATGTGGTAAATCTTATTAATTTTATCAAGAAGAAAATCACATAAAATCAAGAAGAAATCTTATTATTCACAACTTTTTTTTACTTCATTTCCGTTATTTTTGGCACCAAAAAAACAATCCATAGAGAAAATCTTCTTGATTCTATGAGGTTTTCTTATAAATTGTAAACTATAGGGATTTCTTATTGATTTTATGAGGTTGCCTTATTGATTTTTATACCCTTTACCAAAAAATGGTAAAAGGGTATATATAGGTTTGTCATTCCGTTTGTAATTTCTAGAATATTAATAAGCGAGCCATAAAGTATATATATTCTGGATCCTTATGCATAGGGAAGACGAATAAGCGATGTCCGTCTGTCCGTCTGTCTGTACGTGAAATCGGTTTTCCGAAGCTCCCAGAAAAGCTAAAGACTTCGTTCTTGGACTGGTGTGTCAGAAATGGTCGAAATAAGATTGGTATTGAAAATCAGCAAAATCGAGCGGACGGTTTCAGAGCTGGGAAGCTTAAACTTCATTTTGTCATACAAAATAACTACCGAAAACTAGTTATTATTATTTTTTTATTAAATAAACTTATTTTATACTTCAGAATGAATAAAATTAATATTTCTTAATAAAAAATAAATAAAAAAAAAAAAATTAAATAGACGTTACCAGGGTTGGAAAACTTTAACTTTTTTATACAAAATTAATTTACTAAAAGAAATTTTTCATTTTTTCTATAAATTAAATATATCTTATATTCTAAGAAGAAAGAGATTGGGTTAAAAAATCAGAAAAATCAAAAAGGATAATTCCAGGGTTGGAAAACTTAAAATTTTTGTGATATAAAAAATTAACTACCGTAAACTAATTTTTATATTTTTTTTATTAAATTAACTTATTTTATACTTCAGTACAAATTAAATTGGTGTTTCAAATTAAAAAAGAAAGTTAAAAAAATTAAAAAGACGTTTCCAGGGTTGGAAAACTTTAATTTTTTTTTCATATACAAAAGTAACTTACTAAAACAAATTTATTTTCTTTTTCTCTATAAATTAAACATATCTTAGAAAGAAAAAAATTGGTGTAACAAATCAGAAAAATCAAAAAGGATGATTCCAGGGTTGGGAAACTTACACTTTTTGTAATATATAAAAGTAGCTACATAGGTCTTACTATTTTTTTTTATTTTTTTTATTAAATTAACTTATTTTATACTGCAGTACACATTAAATTGATATTAAAAATAAAAAAAAGTTTAATACATGAAAAAGACATTTCCAGGGTTGGAAAACTTTAACTTTTTTCTTATACAAAAGTAACTTACTAAAACAAATCTTTTCTTTTTCTCTATATATTAAACATAGCTTATATTCTTAAAAGAAACAAAGAACGGTTCCAGGGCTGGAAAACTTACACTATTTGTGATATATAAAATTAACTACCGAAAACTTATTTTTATTTATTTTTTATAAAATAAACTTACTTTATACTTCAGTACGAATGAATTTGGTATTTCAAATTAAAAAAAAATTAAAACGAAGTTTCCAGGGTTCCTTATTTTTTATACAAAAGTAACTCAGTAAAACAAATTTTTCCATTTTTTAATATAAATTAAACATTTCTTACATTCTTAAAAAAAAGATTATTTTTAAGAATACAGAAAAATCAAAAAAGAAAGAAAATAAAAAATTAACTACCGAAAATTAATTTTTATTTATTTTTTATTAAATAAACTTATTTTATGCTTGAGTACGAAAAAATTGTTATTTAAAATAAAAAAAAACAGTTAAAAAAATTAAAAAGACGATTCCAGGGTTGGAAAACTTTAACTTATTTTGTACAAAAGTAACTTACTAAAACAAATTTTTCCTTTTTTCTATAAATTAAACATATCTTAAATTCTTAAAAGAAAGAGATTGATGTAAGAAATCAGAAAAATCAAAAAGAATGATCTCAGGGTTGGGAAACTTACACTTTTTGTGATATATAAAAGTAACTAAGTCTAATTAATTTTTATCTTTTCCTTTAAAGATTATACATATTTTACGTTTTGGAAAGAAAAATTTGGTGTAAAAATTATAAAAATAAAAACCACAGCTCCAGAGCTGGAAACTCTGGATATTAGAGTAACTAAATAAAACATTTTTTATAAATTTCCTTTTTTTCTTTTTTTACTTAACACACTTTCTATATTTTTTTAAGAACTTCTAGATTGATACAAGGAATCAGAAAAATCTAATATAATGATTCTAGGGTTTGTAAATTTATTTTTTTTACATAAAAGTAACTAGGTCAAATTATTTTTTCTTTTTGTTTATACTTTATGTATGTGCTTATGTATGTATCTCTATACTACATAAAAACACTTTGGTAAAGGGTATATAAGATTCGGCACAGCCGAATATAGCACTATTACTTGTTTTAAAAAGGTTTTCTTCTTGATTTTAGTAGGCTATCTTATTGATTTTTTCAATAAGGTTTTCTTCTTGATTTTATAGGTTTCTATATGATTATGTGTAAAGCATCTTATTGATTGTTTTAATAAGGAAATCTTCTTGATTTTATGAGGTGTCTTGTTATTTCATATCTATAAATAGACATACAGACAATTTTTTTCATGATGTTTTCCGTTTTTGTAATGGGTGTTTTTTATTGAGGTATAGAACTTTAAGTTGGCATCACTTTTTTAACTGGCGGCCATTTTGTCAGCTGTCAAGTGATTAATATTTAGTTTGGTTTGCCATTTCATCATGAACAGGTTGACAAAAGAACAACGCTTGCAAATCGTGCAAATTTATTTCGAAAATAATGGTTCAGTTCGCGAAGTTTACCGCAAGCTCCGTCCATTTTATGGTCGACATAATCGTCCATCAGAGCAATTAATTCGGTTAACCATGGATCGTTTTCGCACTACGTTTACTCTATGTGATAATACGCATCCGCAGAGACGTCGAACAGTGCGCACCGAAGAAACAATTGCCGCTGTAGAGCAAAGTGTTGAAGAGGACCCGAATGAATCGATTCGCCACCGTGCACAGCAATTGGAGCTTTGTCCATCAACTTTATGGAAGATTTTGCGCAAAGATCTTGGCTTGCGACCTTACAAGATCCAGCTTGTGCAAGAATTAAAGCCGCGAGACCATGCAATGCGTCGTGATTTTGGTGTATGGGCCGAAAATGAGATTGATCTCGATGCTGATTTTCATCGCAAAATTTTGTTCAGTGATGAGGCTCATTTTTGGTTGAATGGCTACGTCAACAAGCAAAATTGCCGCATTTGGAGTGAAGAGAATCCACATGAGACCCTTGAGACGCCATTACATCCACAAAAACTGACTGTTTGGTGTGCTCTATGGGCTGGTGGAGTCATTGGGCCATACTTCTTCCGAAATAATGCTGGAGAGTCAGTTACCGTTAATGGAGACCGGTATAGAGCCATGATAACCGACTATTTAGTTCCCGAATTGGATGGCATGAATGTGGATGAGTTGTGGTTCCAACAAGACGGCGCTACATGCCACACAGCGCACGTCACAGTCGATTTATTGAAGGAAACATTCGATGAGCGCATAATTTCGCGGAATGGACCTGCCAATTGGCCACCAAGATCGTGTGATTTGACACCATTGGATTATTTTCTTTGGGGATATGTGAAGTCGCTCGTCTACGCCAACAAACCAGAAACGTTAGGGGACTTGGAAGCCAACATTCGTGGCGTTATTGTCAACATACGGCCCCATATGCTCGAAAAAGTGGTTGAAAATTGGACCTGTAGAATTGGCTTTATTCGAGCCAGCCGCGGCGGCCACATGCCCGAAATCATATTTAAACATTAATGGCATAAAATTATCCTTCCAATAAAGCCAAATTGATGGACATTAAAACGATTTTCTTGTGTTTTATTTCAATTCGAAGTTCTATACCTCTAAAAAAACACCCGTTATAAGCATATTTGCACAATTATTTCAATGGTTATTCAGACTGCTTGTTAGCATATTGGTTAGAGTGTTTGTGTATCAGTCAGAAGTTTGCTGGTTCAATACTTGTCTCCTTTCAAGTAATAATAAAGGGTGTTTTTTATTGAGGTATAGAACTTTAAGTTGGCATCACTTTTTTAACTGGAGGCCATTTTGTCAGCTGTCAAGTGATTAATATTTAGTTTGGTTTGCCATTTCATCATGAACAGGTTGACAAAAGAACAACGCTTGCAAATCGTGCAAATTTATTTCGAAAATAATGGTTCAGTTCGCGAAGTTTACCGCAAGCTCCGTCCATTTTATGGTCGACATAATCGTCCATCAGAGCAATTAATTCGTTTAACCATGGATCGTTTTCGCACTACGTTTACTCTATGTGATAATACGCATCCACAGAGATGTCGAACAGTGCGCACCGAAGAAACAATTGCCGCTGTAGAGCAAAGTGTTGAAGAGGACCCGAATGAATCGATTCGCCACCGTGCACAGCAATTGGAGCCGACTAACCGACTATTTTGTTCCCGAATTGGATGGCATGAATGTGGATGAGTTGTGGTTCCAACCAGACGGCGCTACATGCCACACAGCGCACGTCACAATCGATTTATTGAAGGAAACATTCGATGAGCGCATAATTTCGCGGAATGGACCTGTCAATTGGCCACCAAGATCGTGTGATTTGATACCATTGGATTATTTTCTTTGGGGATATGTGAAGTCGCTCGTCTACGCCAACAAACCAGAAACGTTAGGGGACTTGGAAGCCAACATTCGTGGCGTTATTGCCAACATACGGCCCCATATGCTCGAAAAAGTGGTTGAAAATTGGACCTGTAGAATTGGATTTATTCGAGGCAGACGCGGCGGCCACATGCCCGAAATCATATTTAAGCATTAATGGCATAAAATTATCCTTCCAATAAAGCCAAATTGATGGACATTAAAACGATTTTTTTGTGTTTTATTTCAATCCAAAGTTCTATACCTCTTAAAAAAACACCCTATATGTATGTATGTATGGTGAGTTAGTTAATTAAGAATACAATATAATATATATGTATGTATGTAAGTATGTATAAATAAATAACATCTACATATACTACATTCATACATAAGTATACGGTATAGAATTTAAATGAAAATACATAAGCAAAGCACAAAGAATAAAGACATAATTTTTTTTAATTTTATGAGTTGCCTCATAAAATCAAGAAGAAAACCTTATTAAAAAAAATTAATAAGATAACCTCATAAGAACTACAAGATTTCTTCTTGATTTTTTCAAAAAGGTTTTCTCTATGAAATTAATAAGATTTCCGTATTGAAAAAAAAACCATAGAGATTTCTTTTTAATTTTGTTCTATTTTATGAGGTATTTAGTAGGCACTGTTTTCTCTGTGTAAAAATAAAATCATGTTGCGAAGTTCTCTTACAAATTATCGTAGTCGAAGTCGAAATGCGCCAACCAATTATAGGGTGGCATATCTTTAGGCTTGTCACCACTATTCTATTCTAGCGATGCCAACTTGGTGGATTTGACACTATTTTTAATACTTTCTGAATACTTAAAACGCCAAATTTTGAGCGTTGGGGCCAAACTAAGAAAAACACTAAGTAGTGGTTTCAAGAAATTTTTAGTGCATTTCTTAAAACTACTTTATTAAAACTTGGTGTATTAATTTTTTCAGTGTAAAGCATAAATTTTTCGTCTAATATACATATTCCATTAAAGATGTTGATACTATTCCCAAAATAAAGAATAGCTTGGAAAATATTAAAAATGATTAAACTTCAACTTGTTTGGATCTTCACTTGTTTTTCACGTTAGTGCTTTTTACGCTTTTTAGATCTCTCTTTTTAGTCCTTTTTCAAAAATTTTTTTACAGCCAAAAAAGTTGGCATCACTGTTTCAATTCTTATACCTGGCTGTTATTTTGGAAATGTTCATTAAAACCTATAAATCTTTCTTATTCTTTTATTTTTTAAACATAATATGAAATATTTTTCAAGCCTTAAAAGCTTTAGATTAATCTGAAACATTATATAGCAATAAATATTAAACATTTCCTGTCTAGTTTCTTTAACAAAATAATAAAAACAAGTAAATGTTAATAAATTTTAAGCAAATAAAATTTTATAGAAGTTTAAAAAAAAAAGATTGTTTTAATTGTAACCTTCAAGCTGAAAGGGCAAACGCCTTTGGATTTTGTTAAGAATTAACAAAAAAAAAAAAAAAAATCAATACTTTAATTTTTTGTTTCGCAAGAAAAATTTTTGCTGGAAGGCTTGTCTCTTCTTTTTGTAAACTATATTTTATATAATTAATATTTTGAAATTTTATTTAATTTACTTTTTTAATGGAAATATACAGTTTTAATGAGGTGCTACTGAAGTTTTTAATGATTTCAATAAATTAATTGTTTTGATATAAAATGCAACAGAAATAAGTATTTAAAAAAACCGTTAATTCTTATTTTGAATTATGCAACGGAAGACGCCTTAAATTAATAAAGCGGCAGGAGTTTGTCTGCTATTATTTTAATTATCTCCAAGAGATTGGAAAATTTCATTTTTTTTTTGGTATATCCGCTTTTGAATAATTCGCTTTAATTGTGAAACAATAAAGTGGGATTTTGGGAATTGTTTTCTTCTGTTTGATTTCTGTTTAACTTACCAAAATCACTTAAGTGCTCCGCGTTGTCTACATCTCTTTTAAATATCACATGTTGTGTTTCCTTTTCATGGGGTATTAAGTCGTGAGGCAGAGGTTTTATCACCATATCGTGGCCAATGCTGCCCTCCTAGAAACATAAAAATAAAAAAAAAACATACACACACACATAAGTCATCATTCAGTTACCAGTAATAGCAAAATATTTAACAGAAATAGTTTATAAAAAAATTAAGTTGTTATTGAAAATGTAAACAAAAATTATATTTTTAAATATTTTGCTTAACAGCAGGGGCTCCAAGAGACAAAAAAAAAAAAAAAAAGATAATAATAAATTTAAAATTTAAACAACTTCCATAACTTTTGATCGAAAAGAAAAAAACATTATGTTGAAATAAGTCAGACTGTTGCATTGTCCTCCGGTTATAAAAGTCAGCAAAAAGGTTATTTAATGTTATTTGCCTCATTGACGGGATTTTACAATTTACCACAAATATTTAATTAATACGAAATCCCATGTGACTTGGTTTTTTCTCGTAAAAATACAATAATAAATATATATGTATAAGTAATAACAATTTTAACAAAAGTTTGCTTTAGTTTTTATGCATTAAACATGATTTAGCGAAATTTGAATTTCATATTTTTTTAGAGGAGTTTTCTTTATGTATTTTTTTAGTACACACAGTTTGTTTTATGCATTTGAAATTAAAAAGGAAGCTTTAAAAGGTAATTAAAAACAATGACTAATTAAGGAAAACAAGCTGTTATAGAGGTTAAAAGTAAAGGAAAGGAGAGGTGCACAGTAAAGTTAACAAGATTAAATGAAGTAAAATTTCAAAATTTAATTTCAAAACTAAATTAATTCATTATATTAATCAAAGGATGAATATATTATTCTCATTTTGCGAAAAAAAACCAAAATCTCCAATTCGTTGATAAATCTCTTTAGCTGGCAACACTGGGCAGTACAATTTATTTTGAAGCGTCTTGAATATAATTCATTTTATATAATCCATTTTGTCATGAATAAAAAAAAAAAGAAAACAAGATTGCGCACTTAGCCGCACAAAAAAATTTTCTACTGCGCATCTACCTTATCATAGAATACACACGTGTGTTTCTTGTAAGAAAGAGAGAGAGAGAGAGTGAGAGAGTTCATTCCTCACGTTAGATCTGTTCCAGATGCATAACAAAACAGTCCGAACTTGTACAAAGTTATCCAAAAGCGTTCCAGATAGCAATTTTTGTGAAATTTTGAGAGCGAATGAGAGAGTAATTTTTTTCATTTCCTGTACAAACTAGTACGAACTTTTTCCTCTGGGTAAGTTCGGACAAGAATTAAATAATCAGCTGAAAAAACTGAAACTGAAAAATTAATAAGAAAATTTGCAAGTATAGAAAAAAGTTTTTACATACAAATTTATTACAAATCAAAATTGAAGGATTTCTGAACAAAGTTGAAGTTGTAAGTACATTTGTGCATATTTCTCAATTTCTTTAATATAAAAAAATGTTCTTTTTAAAAAATTAACTATTTTGGAACTTATTTTCATTTACTTTTTACATCTGTTGCCAATGATGCAAATTTTTTGGTTTTACAATGTTATGCGTTTTAAGCGACTAAAATCACTTGAATTAAATTTAATGTAAAAAGTAAGCAACATTAATATTTCAAGATGTGCAATTATGGTTTCTTGCGTTCCAGCAATTTTGGATAACTTTTGCATATTCAGAGAGTAATTTTCTTTTTTCTCTCATTAGTCCGAACTTGTACTAAATCTTGTGGAACACACCTATTTTTTACAACAAAAATTCTATGTCTATGCGCCAGGGATGGAAAAGTTGGTACAATTGTACTTTTTTCAACACTATTTGAATGTCAACAGTACCGTAGCACCCCAGTGACCAATTTAGCACTATTCAATTTTTTTTTCTATTATATTAATTACATGCCAAAAATTGCACAAAAAATATTAATCTATAAATAACGAGTTTTGAGCTATGATTGATGCAGAAGTTATTAAGTCCTGAAGAAACGACAACATACTATGTATTTATGTATTTAGCTCTTACTCTAAGGTATTAGAAATAAAATAATTAAGTAAATGAAATGAAGCGATATTTTCCGATATTTCAAGAACTACTAGAGGAACATTATCGCTTCTAAATTCCTTTCCAAATGTGAAAAAGGTGTTTTCGTACCAAGGAGAGAAATATATTATAACTTGAACGTCTCTAAGCGAATCAAAACAAAGAATAGAAAAGAATATTCTAAATGTTAATTTATATTGAGATCTCAACAACTGATAGTTTTTTGTATACCCTCTGAAATAAAAGATTAATATTAATTAATAATATAGTAATTGAATTTCAAGTGGCTTTTTGTTAATTGTTAACCTTCTAACAGACAAGACCGTCTCAAGACAGTCTTCGATTTTTTAGCTCCAGTGGCATATTGCAAATGTCCTTAGACTTCACTTTTTCACATTAGTTTCCCTCATTCAGCATTTCCTGACGAATCATTTGTTAGCAAATTAGCACCAAATATTATTGCGAAAACTTAATTTTTCGCGACTATTAAAAAAATACATTTACAATAAATCGATCGACTTCAAAATTTTACCGTAAGTAGCTAATATATTATATTTGAGTTTTCTTATGTTCTTGAAATAAAAAAAAAAAAAAAAATAAAAACTATGCTTTTGAACGGAATAGTGAAGACCGTCTTAAGACGGTCTTGCCATTTTGTGTGTACAAAAATATCCAAATTTTTCAAAGTTTTCACCTTCGATGTGTATGTATATGAAAACACTATTGTTGGTTTTCCGTTATGTTTTTTTCATTCCTCTATTTTACAATTATATAAAATATGGATCTTACTAAACGTGCCTATAAAAAAATATAAATATGGATCAAATGCCTGATGAATAATTCCTCGAATTAATCGTTGCTGTAGAAAGTTCTATAGAGAGCACAGATGAAAGTTTTGAAATCGATGACAATCTTGAAGATCCCACTTATGTTTTCGAAATATCGAGACTAAAATATTGCCAGATAATGCAAAACAGACTACAGCAGAATGCGTTCAAAGAACGGATGTAGCTGAGACCACGGATACATGCATAGAGACGGCAAATTTCTGAACTTTAGGGCAATGGCAATACCAACGGCTTATTCAACTTTCGTTGTAGGTGCAGCAGTAGTTGAAACCGTTCCGACACAAAAGGTATCAACATCAACTACAACCACAACAAGAACATCCTTTAAACGCAAAAGAGCCCGATATCTATTGCCAGCAGCTGAAGCTATCGGACCATCAGTTTAACCTAATTCTGGATGTATGACCGGTTAGAGGGTTAAGCTTATTAACATATGTGTGTATATGTACATATACGAGTACGTACAAATGCATATTACGCACGTTTTAAGTTAATGTGAAAAAAAAATATCAAAAAAATAATATAAAAAATTTAAAAATTAATAAATTGGTACAATCGTACTGAAAAAAGTACAATTTTTCTTAAAAATTAGTACAATTTGTAAATCTGATTTCTCATCCCTGCTATGCGCAATCTTGTTTTTTTGATTCATGCCATTTTGTATATGTATGTATATTAGAGCAACGGTTTAATTTTATTTCTTAATTTATAGACATACATACATATGTATGTACTAGAGACCTGCGTAAACAGTCTTGAAATGTAAAAACGTCATGTTTTTTAAGGGCCTAATTTTGTAAAACGCAACGCTTGGCGTTGATACATTTTGTATGTATTTTCTTTTTGTAATTTAAATTTTTTCCATATAAAATTTGACAACGCTTGGCGTTGCGTTTTACACAATTAAGCCCTAAATGTATTCACGTCGCATGTATTATACTAAACCAATAATAAATGCTGTCGTACTATAAGCGAAGCACGATGGATGTATTGGTGTACGTGTATATCAGTGTTAGCAAGCGATGTCACCAAGACTGCTTGTTTCTAACAAAGACTCAAAAGAAGTAGTGTTGATTTGTGTATGCTTGTTATTTTGCATACTGTACGTTTTTTGTGAGTGTGTGTAAGATGTAGATGGTAAGCTATTATGTGATTAACCGCATACAACTAATGTTAATGCATGTGTGTGCGTTTGCATGTGCGCAGAAAAATAAAAGATCATACACACATACATGCATGACGTTTGTACACGCGCTCATGCGTAGAAAGAAGCAAGCATTACAAATTCTTCCGTCACGTAGTATTTTCTTCTTTACTCCTATACATACAATACTGAAATAAATTTCTTGCAAACAGTGTTGTTAACGCTTGTTTTAGAAGATTTCGCTGTAGTAAAGCATGTGAAAAATCCCTCATGTCTTAAAAGTTCTTATAAGATATCTTGTGCAGGACACTAGTATGTACATATAAATTTACATATGTATGTGTGTTTCCAGTGAGAACTTTTACTCCTCACTGCTCATGATACAATTATACTAGGTACATGCACGACTAAAACAAAAATGCAACACCAAAAAACACATGTATTTTGTTGGTATAAACAAACGAATAATTGTCAGAAACAGATGTCTTTTGTTTATAAAAATAACAATTACAATCCGAAATTTATTTGCTGGTGGTTCAGCGTTGTCTATATATTTCATTGTTGCTGTAACAAATCAGTAGACTTCAACCACACATTTTGAATAGTCACTAACCTCTTATCTTATGCACAGACTTTCAAGAACTATTTGAGAATTCACAAATAATAATATTTTTGAAAATCACAAAAGAAAAATAAGCGTAGTAGGCTTAGAAACTAATATAAATATATAGACAACGCTGAACCACCAGCAAATAAATTTCGGATTGGAATTAACTTCTGACAATATGTCGAATAATAAATTTCTTAAATAACAATTACAGGGTAACTAAAGTACAATTGCAGACGCGGCATTCCTGCATGATTATAGTTATTCAGTGTTGCCAATCTGTGTGTAGTTAGACAGTGTGTAATTTCTACTCACATGTGTAGGCCATGTAATCAAATTCTTGTATAATCTATGTGTAATTCTACTTGTGTTTGATTTTTATTTATTTTTGTTTTAATTTTAACCTACACAAAAGATGTGTGGTGTAATTATCTTCAATATGTAATTGGAGACACAGCCATGTGTAAATTCATTGGCAACACTGTAATCATTTTATTCACACACATACACTAACATTTTTGCAGCTTGTAAACAAAGTTTGACAACTATTTGCATTGTATACATTAAAGGGGTTTAGACACGATCAAAATGCTTGCTGAGATTGGTTATAGTATGAGTAAAAATTTGTTAGTATGTGTGACACCAACGATGCTTGATGGAAAATCAAAAAATTTTGATTTTGGCATGCTTGCTGTCAACTGTTATATAAGTGTATGTGTTAACCCGTCAAGCACGAACAAATTTTCATTATAATTATATTTTCATTGTGAACGGTTGCCCAAAACATCCGAATTAAAAGAAGAAAAACATAAATTTGACTGGTGAAGAAAAAAGAAGAGTTATTTTGCTTTTCTCTTTTTTTTTTCTAAACAGTGCTGCCATTATTGCTATTGAATTTCTTTATTTAAAAATTTTTATATATTTTTTTCAACCAAACGAACAGCACAGTTCAAAATAAAAATGAATGCTTGGTGGGTCATCAAGCATGGTAACATCAAGCCTACAAGCACACGTACACGAACTTGACAGCAAGCATTTTGATCGTGTCCAAAGCCCTTAACAGGCTGGGCTTGTGCATGTACCTCTTATAATTGTATCATGTCACTGCTTAATATAAAGTACCCCAGACGCTGCACTGGCTGTTATTAAAATCACTATCTAAAACAGCTGATATATTTTTTATTGCCATTTCATGTAGTTTGTTAGAATGTCACATTATCACAGCTTAAACATCTCAAAGAAGAGACAATATTTCGAAAATTATTTATTTATTTATTCAAATAAAAAATAATTGAGCATTTCTAAAAATTTTACGAGTGTTGTGATATGAAAATTATTTTGCAAAATATTATTTTCATTTCCAGTCACAAACGACACACTCTTTCAATTTTAGCGTTATTTTTAGTAATTAATATTCGTTTATTGTAACGCCACGATCAGTGCTACGGAGCATTTCACTTTTTTCATGTCTTGAAAATAAATTCATATGATGGCTTTTTTTCATTAGAGGAAATAGACTAATTTTTATTATTAATTTTTATAACAAACTATTACTAGCTGCCTTCTAGTGGGTTTTTTTTTTAACTAAAGGGTGATTTTTTAAGAGCTTTCCGATTTGATTTAAAAGAACATTTAAAGTTTAGAGAAATGTATGAAATCTTTGTTTAAGTTTTCAGAAAGATCTACATATATAATTCAATGTTTAAAGCGACTACGCCTGAAATAGTTCATAAGTTGGGTCCAATTTTCGGCATACTCTCGCCAACACATCGCCCGGTATCTCAAAAATAAATTATTAAATATTGTCTTCCAGTGCCTCAACAGCCCCACAAAAACTAGTCTAAAGGCATTAAATCGCACGATCTAGGCTGCCAATTGACCGGCCCCAGACGTGAAATAAACTGTTCATCGAATTCGCCTCTCAATTGAGCCATTGTTTCGCGTGGTGTGTGGCATGTGGCATCGTCTTGTTGAAACCACATGTCAGCCAAGTCCAGCTCTTTCATTTTGAGCAAAACAAAAAAAGTAAAAAAGGCCCAATTGCTGCAGATACAGCTGCAATAGTTTCCTCTGTGTGTTGTTGGTTCACAAAGAATTCGAAGAGCCGCCTCAGAAGGTCGCCCAAAGTGCACGATGCACTTTCTTACACGAGCATGAATTTTGATAATAATAATTAATTATAGACCAAACTGAACATGTTCAACAGTAACATGATACACGAAAAGAGCTGAATTGCCAAAAAGAAACTTGCTAAAAAATCACCCTTTATCTGAAGTTGTTTCATTTATAATAGAATATTTTATTCCAACTTCCAACGCTACAAATTGTGCAATTCACAAAAGCAATGATTTAGCTTTTATTATTTTTTTAAAATTCCTTGAAATCACCGTGATTTGACATGTCGTGATTTGAAGAACAGGCCCGACAGACTTGTGTACAACAGGCGGCAAATTACGGCATTCGATACGACTCGTAATATACAAATATTTCAATAGAGTTTAAATGGAAATATTTTTAAATTACGAGTCGTATAGGATACAGGCCTGTTTCAACTAATTCGCTCATCGTTATCATTTACATTGATGTTTCTGTTCTGACTTATGTCCACTAGTTCATTTAGCGAAGAACAGTGGGTAGAAACAAGTTTAATTTGTTACTTTAATCAGGAATAATCTACCTGTAATCTTCAAATACTTGTATTAACTTTAATCTGAACCAAATGAGAATTCTATGATGTATTACTGAGTTCGGTGAGAGATGAACAAGACATCCAAAATCTTTTGAATATTCAGCAGTTGTTATCTTTTAAGAAGGCGAAAACCAGCAGTTTTACAAGCACTTATAGAAGCCATGAAATATTATTTCTTGCAAGAAAATGCCTCTTTTAACAATCAAACACCAACTAATTTAGAATTCCCAGGACTTTGTGAAAATCTTTAAAGTGTAAATATTATTCTTGATATCACAGCGAAACAAATCTTTATAGAATACTTATTCTTGCACTATTTTAAGCAGATTTCTTTTTTTTTTGTTGTTGTTGCATTTAAGTGGCAAAAAAACTTACTTTTAATTTAACTCCATACATGCGTATTATTTTAATTTTATACGAGTATTTCAACTTTTAAAATTTTCATGAGTTTTTATTAAACTCCAATTTAATTAAATCTTTATGCAAATATGTACTCGTATTCTCCCCTTTCTAAGAACAAGAACAAGGCTTTCAACTTCTTTGAAAAGTTTTTAGACTTTGACAATTAAAACTAAAATGAAACTACTACGCTTGACAATATTAACTAAAATGGTCATTTACATATTTAAATTATAAATTAAAACAAATAAATAGATTTTTAATATAACAAAAAAAAAAAAAAAAAAAAAAAACTTAAAATTTTTATTACATTGAACTTGTTCAAGTATCAAATCTTTGCTTGAAATCTTTCAATGTCTTTAAAGAAATATTAATGTATGCTTTGTACCTTAATCTCAAACACCTTTCAAAAGTAATTAAATGATATAAAATCTATAACTAATTGCTTTTAATAATAATAATACAAAAAAAAAAAAAAAAAAAAAAACTAACATTTTAATAAATGTGTTCAGGCGTAAATTTCTTAAAACATCAAAATTCTAAAGGTCACATATACATAAATATGAATACACATAGATATGTATATATGTGGTATATAAATCTTTTCATTTAACAATTTATTTAATTTTCTTTTTTAAGTTAAATTAAAAGTAAAAAAAATATAGATATTTTCAAAATCAAGTGCGTTTTAAATTGTTCTTAATTTTCAAGTATTTTTGCTACTGCTTTAATATAATTGAATGCTTTATAAGAAGTCAGTTTGAGTGTTTTTTATTCACTTCAAATCAAATCTATTAGAATTTTGCTGTTTTTAAGTTTAATATCAAATTCAATTACCACTGTTACGGTCAATGTTAATTTCATTTGCAATTTATTTGCAATTCAGCTTAAGAACGCATTAAATATTTTCTGCCGCTGAACAGACAAATGAAAAGCAAGTTAGAATTATTTGCAATAAATCGTTAATAACTAACACAAGAAGGCACACTATAGGAAGAGATAAATGTGCAAGATATAGCGGCAAGAGATTTCCACCAAGATATGATAGAATGGCCGTTATAATATAAGAAGTCTTTATAAGATCCTTATCAAGGCGAATTGATACCAGCTGGTGTCTATTGGCAACTCTGCATATTGGCCTTGTATATTTATTGGTGTAAAATTTCCTGCTGTCAGAAAATTTCCAAACGTTTTGCTTTAACTTGACACCAGAGAAATTAAAAGCTGATCATCAGCTGCAGAATTGGGATCACCTGTTATGTCTTAAAACGTGTTTCACAAAATCTAACAATACTGTAAGAAGTTTTGCCAGTTTTTTTTTCTAGAGCTTATCCCCAGTTTTTGATTTGTGATCCCCGAGAATCTTCAAATTGAGCTTTTTTGATTAAAATTTTTTAATTTTTTTTTCCCAAATAAATAACAAAAATAACATATTTATTCAATAAAATTCATTTATATCAATAGCTATATTCACATTCATATGAATTTTATTTGTAACTTATAAAACTTGTAAAGAAAAAGAAGTATAAAAAAATTTTTAACTAAAGTTTACCATTTAAAAAACTTCAGAATGGAAATCTTCTGGTTCATCAGTTTCAGAAATTGTGTTGTACGTAGTACTTGTATTAAAAAGCTTTATCATTTCATCAGAAGGATTAAATTTGTCACAACAAATTGAATTATTTTTAAAGTGTGTGTTTGTTCTAAGAAGTGCTTCAAACATGTCATATTGCATTTTGTTACGCATTTTTGTTTTGGTAGTGTTCATTATTGCTTATAACGGGTGTTTTTTTAGAGGTATAGAACTTCGAATTGAAAAAAAACACAAGAAAATCGTTTTAATGTCCATCAATTTGGCTTTATTGGAAGGATGATTTTATGCCATTAATGTTTAAATATGATTTCGGGCATGTGGCCGCCGCGGCTGGCTCGAATAAAGCCAATTCTACAGGTCCAATTTTCAACCACTTTTTCGAGCATATTGGGCCGTATGTTGGCAATAACGCCACGAATGTTGGCTTCCAAGTCCCCTAACGTTTCTGGTTTGTTGGCGTAGACGAGCGACTTCACATATCCCCAAAGAAAATAATCCAATGGTGTCAAATCACACGATCTTGGTGGCCAATTGGCAGGTCCATTCCGCGAAATTATGCGCTCATCGAATGTTTCCTTCAATAAATCGATTGTGACGTGCGCTGTGTGGCATGTAGCGCCGTCTTGTTGGAACCACAACTCATCCACATTCATGCCATCCAATTCGGGAACAAAATAGTCGGTTATCATGGCTCTATACCGGTCTCCATTAACGGTAACTGACTCTCCAGCATTATTTCGGAAGAAGTATGGCCCAATGACTCCACCAGCCCATAGAGCACACCAAACAGTCAGTTTTTGTGGATGTAATGGCGTCTCAAGGGTCTCATGTGGATTCTCTTCACTCCAAATGCGGCAATTTTGCTTGTTGACGTAGCCATTCAACCAAAAATGAGCCTCATCACTGAACAAAATTTTGCGATGAAAATCAGCATCGAGATCAATCTCATTTTCGGCCCATACACCAAAATCACGATGCATTGCATGGTCTCGCGGCTTTAATTCTTGCACAAGCTGGATCTTGTAAGGTCGCAAGCCAAGATCTTTGCGCAAAATCTTCCATAAAGTTGATGGACAAAGCTCCAATTGCTGTGCACGGTGGCGAATCGATTCATTCGGGTCCTCTTCAACACTTTGCTCTACAGCGGCAATTGTTTCTTCGGTGCGCACTGTTCGACGTCTCTGCGGATGCGTATTATCACATAGAGTAAACGTAGTGCGAAAACGATCCATGGTTAACCGAATTAATTGCTCTGATGGACGATTATGTCGACCATAAAATGGACGGAGCTTGCGGTAAACTTCGCGAACTGAACCATTATTTTCGAAATAAATTTGCACGATTTGCAAGCGTTGTTCTTTTGTCAACCTGTTCATGATGAAATGGCAAACCAAACTAAATATTAATCACTTGACATTGACAGCTGACAAAATGGCCGCCAGTTAAAAAAGTGATGCCAACTTAAAGTTCTATACCTCAATAAAAAAACACCCATTAGTATGTTTCCACCGGCATGATTTAGACAAATCATGATGATTTGTGGAAATCGTGTTAATTTATACATGATTTACCATACATTTTACACCTCAAAGTAGTTGATTTATTACAAATAATGTCGAAAATACTATTTTTCGAACTCAATTTATAAATGCAATCCTGCGTTGCTTTTAAAATTACAAACTCTATCCCTGGGTCATCCCTGGTCATCGATAGTGATTGAAAATTGCGAAAAAATGACATCCAGGAACATTTAATCAATTTTAAATGTCAACTAGTTACATGTGAATAAAATTCACATCACAGCCCACCTCATAAAGCACGTGCATAAATTGAACACGAAAATTCGATCAACAAATCACTCACAAGCTCGGTGGAAACACTTTATATCTACTTGATTTAAAGTCGGTGGAAACATAATAAACATAAATTGCCTAGATAATTCTTCTTTATTAGAAACCATTCACTACAAATAATAACACACATTTTTAGACTTGCCAGACGCACATTTCTTAGCTAAAAATAATTCTTGTTACCATCCGTTATAAAAAAATCCCCTAAAATTTGGCTATCATCCCCAAAAACACTCAGATTTAAAAAAATGTTTTATCAACATGCAGCATTTTTAAAATAAAAATCCGAAATTCTTGTTTTAAGAAAGCCACGGCTGCGCTTGCAGAACCATATTCGTTGCATTAAATTTTCCATCAATAATTCACACATTTGCAACTGTATGCCCTCGATAACTTCAAGGAGTCCACCGATTAAAGAAATAAGTATAAAGGCGTTAAGTCGTAGGATCTCTTCTCTTCTTCTATCGAGAAGATACTTCATGATGATCCAAAATATGTTTTACTTTCGCTAACTGTGATCGTGAAGTTTTCACCATTATTGTAGTGAATTTTAATAATTTGAATTTTTATTAATATCATAGTTTTTGCTTGTCATCTGTCAAATATTTACCGGTTGAGTGAGTCATAACACAACAACCCATGATACAATAATACAGGTAGCCGCGAATCTACAACAAATGTACAACAAATAAAACAATAGTGATTTTTATTGCTGTTTTGTGATTGACAAGAGAGACAACCAAGAGAAAACATATACATGTACTTGCGTTTTCTCTTGGCTTTGCGAAGCATGTTTGTATTAGTACAGTTTTAACCCTGCAAAAAGTGCGAATAGTGAAATTGTGGTGATTTACTAGTGACGTTGTCAGTAGCACTACTGACCAGATGTACCCCAGCCAATGGTATCATCTATTGACATTTAACATTAGCTTATCATTGAAAATCCACCACTAGACTATAGCACTACTGACTTAGTAGTTCTTTCGGGACCACATGGAGACATTGGCACCAAAGATTCACTAGTAAATTTTAGGGGCTCTCGTCCACAATATCGATATATCCTCTCTCGTTGGCAATAGTAAACTTATAGTGATTTTCTAGTGACATTGTCAATAGTGCTACTGACTAGGTGTACCCCAGCCAATGCAAATGCCTATTGACAAATAACATAGGGTTGTCATTCAAAATCTATCAGTAGACCTTAGCACTATTGAGAAGGTAGTTCTTTTACGACCATATGGAGATATTTGAACCGAAGATTCATTCGTAGATTTTAGTGACCCTCGTCTACATAGTATATTTATTTAATATTATTGCACAACATAATAAAAAAGAAAAACAAACTATTGACGCGTTCATTCACAATATCACCAGAAATACACTAGAACTGTCGTCTCTAACGTATCTGTACTCGCGCATAAAAGGAAAGTTGTCGACATTTTAACTAGTGCAATTGTCACTGGAGAAAGAGTATTGACATAGAGACATATGGTTCTAGGTTGACTAGAGGGAATAGGCACTGTGCGCGTGTGTTGGTAAAACATAAACACCATTTGACAGATCAAATCACGAAACAAGCAAAACAGCTGGTTCTTCGCGGTTACCTGTATAATTGTATCATGAAACAACCTGTACATAGTCAACACACCCCCCCCCTTTTTTTTTTTAAATCGCTACGCTACTATACTAATTAGTTTTATAACTTCCATTTACGTATATACTGACACACAATTAAATACTGGAGGGAATACACTTGTCGGTTTTTTTTCTTCAAAGAAAAAAATTATTAAAAGCCGCCACGACCATAAGTAGGGGTATTTAAGAGTCAATAAATAAATATAAACAAACACTCTGTAATATGATTCTTAAAGAACAAATATGTTTATATTTATTTATTTTTTCTAAATATTAACCAGTTTCTTGCTGATTTAATTCATTCTTTATATATTGTATTTGTATTTTGCTTAAATATGTTTGTTTATTTCAGAACATACTCGTAGAATACAGTCTGTATTGCCGTTTGTGTACTCTGATATAGAATATTTATTGGGTGTTTGTGTTCTTATGTGTTTAACAATGTGTTAACATGTTTTAAGCTTTTTTCTTTCAAAATTTTTATTTTATATATAAAAATTAAAAAAAATAGTAATAATAATACTATGTATTATATAACCTTGACCAAATTGATAACCACTTGCTGAGCTGTTCTTGCACGGCCAATGCTATTGATATACTTACGTAAATTAATTAACATGTTCTTGGAAATAAATTTTTTTTTATGTGTCCAAATTTTAATTTAATCTTGATTAAAAACCTTAGTAAATTGAATATAGTCATATATATATATATATATATATATATATATATATATATATATATATATATATATACATATGTAAATATGTATTTGCTATTATGTTTGTTCAGCGAAATAATTGTAAGAAAAGCTTTTAAAATTTAAAATTAATGTTTGCTTAATAACGGCCATTTGATAAATTTAAGTGATTTGTCAAATATTATAAATGATAATGTTTATTGCTTATGCATAATTTAATTTATAAAATCAAGTTTAAGGATCTAAATAAATATCTAATGCAATAAGCTGCCAGAAAGACACACGCGGGAATGGCTGTGTCCAGCACATTTTATAGAAAAGGTAGTTGAATGTGTCACAGCACACTTCTCTTATAGAAAAGTTAACCGTATCACTGTGTCATAGATCATCTTATAGAAATGTTGTTTGCGTCACAGAAAACGAAATGAGTTGAGACCTGACATCTGAGTCCTGATAAGTCAGATTAGATGCCGATAAAGATAACGCCTGGGGAACTGGTATTATTAGGACAAAATTTGTGGCATATATTCAGGTCCTTGCCGAAAGAAATTTTTATTCTTTAAAATGACTTGAAAAAAGAAGGAATGAACCGACTTTTAAAACAAGGTAGTTCTCAATTCGTTTTTATATATATATTTTTTTATTTAGTTTTATTTTATTTTCTTTTGTTTTATTTTATTTTTTTTGTATTTTATTTTATTTTATTTTATTTTATTTTTATTTTATCTTATTTAATTTTTTATTTTATGTAAATTATTATTTTATTTCATTTTATTTTATTTTATTATATTTTATTTTATTTTATTTTATTTTATTTTATTTTATTTTATTTTATTTTATTTTATTTTATTTTATTTTATTTTATTTTATTTTATTTTATTTTATTTTATTTTATTTGATTATATTTTATTTTATTTTATTTTATTTTATTTTATTTTATTTTATTTTATTTGATTATATTTTATTTTATTTTATTTGATTATATTTTATTTTATTTTATTTTATTTTATTTTATTTGATTATATTTTATTTTATTTGATTATATTTTATTTTATTTGATTATATTTTATTTTATTTTATTTTATTTGATTATATTTTATTTTATTTTATTTTATTTTATTTTATTTTATTTTATTTTATTTTATTTTATTTGATTATATTTTATTTTATTTTATTTTATTTTATTTTATTTTATTTTATTTTATTTTATTTTATTTTATTTTATTTGATTATATTTTATTTTATTTTATTTTATTTGATTTTATTTTATTTTATTTTATTTTATTTGATTATATTTTATTTTATTTTATTTTATTTTATTTTATTTTATTTTATTTCATTATATTTTATTTATTTTTTATTATTTTATTTATTTATTTATTTTTAATTTAATTTAATATAATTATATTTTATTTATTGCGGTTAGAAAATTGGACAGAATTTGCATTAAAGCAAATCTTATGTAAAGTGGGTAGTTGTTGTAGATCCTATTCATTACCATTTTCGCTGCACACGATTTGTAGCTTCTGAAAATGTTCTTGCTAATTATGTATTTAAATCAAAAATTTTAAATTCAAATTCAAATAAAAAAATATCAAGTTCAAAAGCACGTATTTCGTAACATAAACACAAAAATTAAATAAAAAACGAATCACAATAACAAAACTTAATTGCTTTTTAAACATTGAACTTTTTTCATAGTTTAACATTGTAACATTTAAATTTGTTACAGCTGAAGAAAAAGGTCTTCTGCTGTGAAAAGCTTCAAACATTTAATTTAAATAAATTGAGTGTCTTTCTTACCTTCTGGCCATTTGAAGCAAACAATTGTATTGATAACTGCTTGCTACTTTTTTTTAAATTTTATTTTTATTTTTATATGAAATAAAAAAACATATTCCATAGAAGAGTTTATTACAATTTCAATTGCACTAAAATCATTATTAAATGCTACAACAAAAACAATAACAACGACAATTCTCAATATTAAATTCATGGTCGATTATTTAATGTGTTGGACTTGAAAGACAAAAAAGTAAAAAAATTAAAATAATCCAGTTGTGGTCGGTAAAAAAGTATTTGATTTTGGTTTGTAAGGTGCCCAGTAAAAAAAAAATGGAAGTCATTCTGAAGCACATTTTCATTGCTTTCAAAAAATCGATATTTTTAATATGCCGATAGTTAGCAGAAAACCAAGTAAAAGTTTATTTTAATCACACAAAACCTTGTAGTTTTTCCATAGTTTTAGTAAATACTCACCAAAATGTTCAAAAAAATCGATTTTTTTGAAAGAAATTCATGAACTAATTTTGGCCTAAAATTTAGAAGTTATTTGCTTAAATTTACATGAAAACACTGTTTCGCGTTTAAATTCGTATAAAAAGAAACGAATTGTTAAAATATGTAAGTTTTTAAAGTTATTCCTAGATGAAAATATTACCATAGAACACAAAAAAGGAAATTTTTCTTAAAATCGCTTCTAATTCGGTGACTAGGCATCGAAAGAGAGAACTTCTTGCAATGACAACCCTATGTAAAAATCATTAGATCGGATCGAAATTTGAACTACTTCCAGACTGCATACTCTACATTTTCATTACTTCTTTGGAGTGTCTTTTTTTACTGGGTGTATGTTAATTTGCATAAACCTTTATTAAATAAATTCAGTAAAGTGCGACTCTGACTCGCGCACGCAGGGTTCCGTACGAACACTAGATATATAATATAATACAAACTTCATCCTATATAATATATAGTTTTGGCATTTTTTTCGTTTTTGGGGTCTTTTCGGTTTTTTTTGTTTTGGCGGTTTTTACGTTTTTTCGGTTTTGGCGATTTTTTTAAGTTTTGGTTTTATTTTTTAGTTTTGACACTTTATTTTCCTGTTTTGGCAATTGTTTTTCGGTTTTTGGCGTTTTTTTCATTTTGGCAATTTTTTTCATTTTTGCGATTTTTTTTATTTAAAATTTTTTTTTAGTTTTGGCGACATTTTCGCGTTTTGGCGATTTTTTTTCGATATTTGGCGTTTTTTTCATTTTGGCGTTTTTTATTCATTTTGGGCGATTTTTTCGAATTTGGCGATTTATTTTAGTGTTAGAATTTTTTTTCATTTTGGCGTTTTTTGTTCATTTTGGGCGATTTTTTCGAATTTGGTGATTTATTTTAGTGTTAGAATTTTTTTTTAATTTTGCCGATTTTTTTCGTTTTGGCGATTTTTTTTTAATTTTTGGCGATTTTTTTTTTGGTTTGGCGATTTTATAATTTTCGGTTTTTTTAGTTTTACCGTTTTCGAAAATTTCAAGTGTTTGCCTCCTACGGTTTCCAAGATATAGCAAATTGTCAAAATTACATAGTCAAAATTGCATTAACTGATGGACCACCCTTTAATATTAATTTTTTTAAATTTTAGTCTTAATTGTTGTAGTCTGTATAAAAATACACTAATTTTTCAAATTTCAAGTTTCAATATACAATTGTATGTATATTACATGAGATTTTAACATTTTTCGTTGCTCGTTTTGGAACACCCTTTAATTTTTAATTCTCATGTATTTGTTGTTGTAGTGGCCAAGGTTCTACATACTGTGTCCAAATTTCAGGTCCGTAGCTCTTACGGTTCCTGAGAAAATACCGTGTGACGGACAGACGGACAGCGTAGCGAAAACAATAGGGTTCCTTTTCACCTTTGGTGTACGGAACCCTAAAAAAGCAACCTCAAACACTACTTGATGATTAATTTTCAGTTATTAAGAACCTGAATCAAGCCTGATAATATTTTGACAAGCCAATTTTTTTTTTAAAACAGAAAATGCCATTGGAAAATTTTAAATATTTTGAATGAAATAAAGGAGGATTATTATATATTTTTTATTTATTATATTTTTTTTTAGTAATATTAAATTTATTACATCAATAGACTTGTTATGATTATTTTCGTTCGCCTCCAAAAATGAGTGAAAATTACCTGAGTAACAAAGTGCAAAGTTTCATCTTAATGAAAGCAGAGCATAAGTGCTTGGAAAGTCAATATATAAAATTTTTATGGGCGTGGCATTGGGCGTTTTTTTAACCCCGTTTTTAACAA
Source organism: Tachina grossa (assembly GCA_949987645.1). NCBI lineage: Eukaryota > Metazoa > Arthropoda > Insecta > Diptera > Tachinidae > Tachina > Tachina grossa. The sequence continues at coordinate 143,329,127 of OX465278.1, forward strand.
TGATTTTCCTTGACATGTTATTCTACATGTCCCATGTGCCTAGTATTTCAATATTTCTGTGGCAAAAGAGAAAAAGTACTTAAGACGACTTGAGCTAAAATTAAGACAATGACTGCGTCATAATTTATGTATATAAAGTTACATCTGTGCAACAAAATTACAACAAAATTACTTTTTGCTGTGAATTTTGTCAATCTCTTTATGAAAAATGAGTTGATAATTTATTTTGTATGCTGAACTATTTTGCAACTTGTAAACATGTAAAACACTACGAGTATAATCTGAACAACAAATCAGTAATAATTAATAAATATTTCCAAAATGTTGACTGTTTGTCTAAAATCTGCCATAAGCAGCCTGAAATATGGTTTTTGCTTTTCACACCTTTCATTTTTAATGCAACGTCTATTGGAAAGAAAACTTAAATAAAAGTTATTAGTTGAGGTTTTGATACTTTTTTTTTTAACTCAGACATAGATTTTTGTTTGTTTTGTGTAATAAAGTTAAAAAAGTTGTTGTTGACAAATAACAAGCTAAAAATTTAAATTAGCAAATTGTGCCAAAATTGAAAGAAATAACAAGCTCGATATTGGAAAATAATTATTATAATAAGAAATTGGAGCATTAAAGGCATAAAGACATAAATTAAGCAAAGTTTTCCGCATTTTTGAGAGCATGCTGAGACTTCAGTAGCCGTAGTTTGTATGGTTTTTGCTTTTAAATGAAAGAATTCATGTTCATAAATAATTGATTGGATGAGATGGTTAAGAAAACATGAGGGTTAAATGCTTAGTAAACAATTCTTACACAAATTTTAAATAATTATTAAGCCTCTCCTGAATAATAGAGAAAAAACACAATTTTTTTTTTCAAGTTTTTACTTAACTAAGTTATGTCTCGTATTTGTTCTTTTTCACTTTATTTTATTTGATATTCTTCAATTTAAGCAAATAAAACATTTAGCGGAATTTTTTTTACTTTGCACAACAGACACCTGAAACCAATTACTTTTAACCACAAAAAAAAAAAAAAAAAAAAAAAACAAAATAGAAACCAAAAGTCTTGGTTTTATTCTTTGGGTTCAAATTTAGCGTATAAATATGAAAAGTTAATTTTTATCTATTTTAATATTTATGAGCATCTTTATTCTTTTCTAAATGTCACTTGTTGTACGCTTGTAAAAATTTATTATTTTTTTTAGTTTTGTTTTCTTTGAAAATAACACTCAACTTGAAGCTCGCTAACGAATTAATCAAGATGGAGGAACATTAAAAGAATTGTTAAGGCATAACTTTTTGCTATTTAAAGAATTGTAATAAAGATTTTAATTGTGTGGTTAAAAAAACTATAAATGCGGGCAAAAAAGTCGAGGCACGTTTTGCTATAAATACATACATATTTGGTGAACATTGTTTTTAGTTAAAAAATATCTTTGTGAAAGGATTTCTTTTATATTTAGAATAACATGCCAAAATTCCCAGAAATTTTTGTTAAGTCGTTCAACTTATTTCTGTTTAAATTGTATTCTTCTTATTGTTCTAAGCTGTGAGAGATAAGGAAACACATGCAAGGGGATTATTTTTTAAAACTGTTTAGCTTAGATCAAAGTACTTTATCCGATAAAACTCGTATAATATTTAAAAAATTTACAGTCCTTGGGATGTTTTTTGGGGCCCATTTAGTCAATATTGGCCCACTGTTATTCCTCTGATGCTTAAGCCAGAAGGCCTAAATTCTCCTCTAAAGATGATCTCAGTTCCATATATATTTTTGATGTGTAAACATCTATACGCTTGGGGGTAAAAATCTTTTGACTTTGATTTCTTTACTGAGATTTCTTTGCATTGTCAAATCGGTGTGAGCTATGAGTGTATTAGTGTTTGAAAGAAGCAATACCAAGCAGAGAAACAAGTCGACCGGCTCGAAGCCGACGGTGCGCCGCCGCCGGTTATTTTTCTGTATATTTCCGTACACCAAAGGTGAAAATGAACCCTAAGAGCTACGGACTTGAAATTTGGACACGACGTGTATACATTTTGCCACTACAACAACAAATACATGAGAGTTAAAAACTAAAGGGTGTTCCAAAACGAGCAACGAAAAATGTTAAAATCCCATGTAATATACATACAATTGTATGTACATATATACACTTGAAATTTTAAAAGTTAGTGTATTTTTATACAGACTACAACAATTAACACTAAATTTAAAAAATTTAAATCAATGGGTGTTCCATCAGTTAATGCAATTTTGACTTTGTAATTTTGACAACTTTGCTGTATCTTGGAAACCGTAAGAGCAAAACTCTTGAAATTTTCAAAAACGGTAAAACTAAAAAATCAAAAAAATATAAAATCGCCAAATATAAAAAAATCGCCAAAACGAAAAAAAAATCGCCAAAACGAAAAAAAGCACCAAATTAAAAAAAATCTCTAGGACTAAAATAAATCGCGAAAAACCGGAAAAATCGCCAAAAATGAAAAAAACACTTAACCAAAAAAATCGCCAATATGAAAAAATCGCCTAAATAAAGAAACCCCAAAAACAGAAAACAATCGCCCAAATGAAAAAACCCCAAAAAACAGAAAAAAATCGCCAAAATGAAAAAATCGCCAAAATGAAAAAAATTGCGAAAATTAAAAAAACCCAAAAAAGAGAAAAAAAAACGCCAAAACGAGAAAAAAGCGATAAAACTGAAAAAAAATCGTTTAAACTGAAAAAACTTAAAAAAGGAAGAAAGCTAAATCAAAAAAAAAAAAAAAAAAAATATCAAAACCGAATGTGCGCGAGTCAAAGTCGCACTTTACTGAATTTATTTTAATTGCAATGCGTACACAACAACAACAAGAACAGCAACAACTAAAAGATGAACAACAGGAATTAAAAATTAAAAAGTAAAAGTAAAGGCATTTAGCATAGATGAGCACTGCAGTACCACCAAAGTTTCAGTAAAAACAATAAAAAATGTTTAACAAGTAAATTTTTACTGATTACTAAAATTTTTTCCACAATTTTTATAAATTGCTTAAATGATTTGTTATATGATGAGGTGCATTGAATTTTCAGTAATCAGTAATGCCCGTATTCATAATGAAATTCTACCAAGTGGCTAAATGTTTTTCATACAAAAGTTTCAAAATTTTAATGGAAAAACTTTGCCACTTGCTACAATTTTATTATGATTACGGCCCTACGATTTTACTGGTAATGCAAATTAAATTTCATTAGCAGTAAAAATTTATTGAATTTTTTTAGTAATCAGTAAATTTACTGCTTAATGCAATTTTGAATGTAGTACATATACATATACTGCAGTGTGCCCATTTGCTAACCAAATAAGTTTAATAAAACAAACAAAAACCAACAAATTCCTATGTATTTACAGTATTGAAAGTTTTGATACTTTTAATTAATTAATTTAAAAAAAGATACTAAAAGCATAAGTACTTCCAACTTAAAAAAAATTTTTCAGTACTAGATGTTTACACATCTCCTCTGTGCAATGTGAGTCCGATCACATTGCTTTTTTTTTAACAAACACAACCCGCGAAGCGATTAGCTTGTCTGCGGAAAACACCTAGGGTCTATGGCGGGAATCGAACCCACGATCTGTCGCCATATTACCATTTATTTGGCAAAAGTCCCCACTGTGCACAGTCCGGTTCTTCAAAGTTCAATCGTTCTTCCAAATCGTTTCAAGAGCTCTACCCATGTTTTGAATTTTATAAAAATCGGTTGGATAGTTTTGGAAGGGCAGATTTATTCCCATGCCCTCCTTTTGGTCTTACTTTTAAAAAATATATAATGAATGATTTCTTTTACTCGAAGCGATATTTATATTTTAAATTTCATCACAACTGTTTAGCCAATAAATAAACAAATAAACATGTACATTTCGTCAGGGGACGGACAGCGGACAGACGGACTGGACGGCGAACAACATACTTACATTAATAGCTTTATGTTTTTGTTATCCAGTAAAAGAAACCCTAAAATCTCTTACCTTAGTCGATGTCTACTAAGACGACAATAAATATTTTCTCGTTATGGGGGACTTAACGCCCCACGACCCTATCCAAGAACTATATCTTAATATTCTAGGTTGCAACGATTGAATCTGACAGAAGAGACCTGAGAGAAGCTTGTACATACGCAATAATGAATTGGTGGTTTTTAGGGTTCCGTACACCAAAGGTGAAAAGGAACCCTATTGTTTTCGCCACGCTGTCCGTCTGTCCGTCACACGGTATTTTCTCAGGAACCGTAAGAGCTACGGACCTGAAATTTCGACACAGTATGTAGAACCTTGGCCGCTACAACAACAAATACATGAGAATTAAAAATTAAAGGGTGTTCCAAAACGAGCAACGAAAAATGTTAAAATCCCATGTAATATACATACAATTGTATATTGAAACTTGAAATTTGTAAAATTAGTGTATTTTTATACAGACTACAACAATTAACACTAAAATTTAAAAAAAATTTAATTAAAGGGTGGTCCATCAGTTAATGCAATTTTGACTATGTAATTTTGACAATTTGCTATATCTTGGAAACCGTAAGAGGCAAACACTTGAAATTTTCAAAAAAACGGTAAAACTAAAAAAACCGAAAATTATAAAATCGCCAAACCAAAAAAAAAAAATCTCCAAAAATTAAAAAAAAAATCGCCAAAATAAAAAAAAATTTCTAACACTAAAATAATTCGAAAAAATAGCCCAAATGAAAAAAATCGCCAAAATGAAAAAAAACGCCAAAAATCGAAAAAAAATTGCCAAAACGCGAAAAGGCGCCAAAACCAAAATAATTGTTTATATGAAAAAAAAAATCGCCAAAATGAAAAAAAAATCGCCAAATTGAAAAAAACGCCAAAAACCGAAAAATCGCCATAACGCGAAAAACTAAAAAAAAACCCAAATGAAAAAAAAACGCCAAAATGAAAAAAATCTTCAAAATGAAAAAAATTGTCAAATTGAAAAAAAAAACGCCAAAAACCAAAAAAATGCCAAAACTATATATTATATAGCTGAAGTTTGTATAAAATTACATATCTAGTGTTCGTACGGAACCCTTCGTGCGCGAGTCAGAGTCGCACTTTACTGAATTTATTTTAAGTTTAGGTGCTTTTTTTCGTTTTTAGCGATTTTCAACTTTGGCGATTGATTTTAGTTTTTTTTTTGCTTTTTGGCGATTTGTTTTGGAGGTTATGGCACGATATGATGTTCAAGTGGCGAGGATAGGGGGATTTTTAGCTCTCATTTTATAATAAATTTTGCCGTAAGCTATTGAAGTGCCTAAACGCATACTCTTCAATATCTCTCTCGTTATTTTTTGTGCTGTATACCGATCTTTGGAAATTGTTAAATTTTCAATTCTCCATCTTATTCATTCATTGTTTTTTGTTTGGTAAAACAAAATTTTATTAACTTCTTTGCTAAGTCTCCATTACAATTTTTGTTGTTGTTGTAGTGCGTTAAATATTGTTAATTTTCTTGTAATTGGCTTAACAATTTATTAAAAACAAAAAAAAAACTAACAGATTTTAATTATCTTATAATAGAAGAAAAAGAAATCGAGACATGTTTAATTAAAAGACAGAGAGACATTAGAAACTTGACAACTTCTGCGTGACTAAAGTCTATAAATTAGAATAAAATTCTAAAAAAACATAAAAATATTATTATTTGCCTTAAACCGCCAAGAATTGAAAACAATATTTTGTCAGTTCTATTTAAAAGAAAAATCATAAAAGTATTTATTTAAATTTATTTATTTTTGTTTTGCTTTCGCTAATCTAATACTTGTTACTCAAATTTTGACATGAAAAATAATAATGTCTAAATCAAATATTTCGTAAGATAACAAAAATTAAAAATTTTAAAAAACCCCCGACTTTTTTCAAAAAAGATGTTATATCTTCTAAACGGCTGGACCGATCTTCTTCAAACATAGCTAAGAACCTTCTCGATCAAGTCATCTTTCAAACAGAAAAAACTAAATGAAAATCGGTCCAGCCGTTTGGCCTGTACGTGGACACAGACAGACACACAGATACACAGATACACAGACACACAGCCACACACTACAAACTTATAACACCCCTTTTTTTAGTCGGGGGTTAAAAAATATAGTTATTCAAAAATAAATTGTCAACAAATTAGTATAATAACAAAAAAAAAAAAAAAAAAAAAAGAGAAAATAATAATAATAATTTGGGCTTGAAGTGTACGCTAAAGAAATTTCATGGAAATTTTATAAGTTTTTTTGGATACGGTCGTTAACGTTTTATTGTATTCCAAAAATATTTTCATAACAAAGCAGAATAAATTTTTTCTTCTCATGCCAACTTGTCTTGAAAAGAAAAACTCCTACTTATAACCAATAAAATAGGCTAACTTTGTCTACGTAATATTTATTAAAATCATATTTCTTAACGAAATATATTTTAAACTATTAAAGCCTTTTTTAACTCCAGGCCACAAAAAGTTTTTCAGTACAGACAGTGCAGTTTGCATAACGTGTTGTGTTGCTTCACGTAAAACATGAAGCAAAAAGTCTCAAGTTTCTTATCATGTAGCAATTAAAACTATTAGTTTTTATATATTTCTAGAGCCTCTCTCTCCTTACTCTTACTCTAGCCTAAAAAAAAAATTATGAAAGTTAAATATCAAATTTCTTGCTGGCAAATATTTAATAATATATGAACCTTCCTATAAAAAATATTAAATCATCATCCTGTCATAATGATTATTATTTGTTTTTATGTAATAATTGGAAAATTTTCCTGTTTGCAGTAAATACGTATTTGAAACAAAAATAAATACGTATATAAAAAAATGTATAATATACATATTATGTAGATACTCGTATATTCATTTTGTATTTGCGTTCATGTAAAACAAAAGACTTGAGTAAGAAACTTGTTTTTAAGGCATTTACATGCTCCAGTGGTTGTTTAACTCGAATTATACAAAAAAAAAAAAAAAAAAAAAAAAAAAAATATACATAAAACATAAATAACACTTGGCAATTAGATAAATAACATTAAATTGCTTCCAACAACCGAAAAAATATCGCAAATAATTATTTGATTGCTTAACATATTCTTTAATTTCCTTAAAATTCCTTTTAAATGTTTTAAAATGATGATGAGTTCAATCGTCACCAAAATATATATATACATGTATGTGTATACTATACTAACCCGGTGTGTTTTAAGACCTCCGTTATTATAAAATTAAATAAAAAGTTTCTATATAGTTAAATTATTTTATTATAAACTAGCATTTTCCCACAACTTCGATTGCCTCCTCCAGTAAGAAACTGGGTAGATTTCAAACTGTATTTATACAAATCTTATCAAAAAATTTTTTCTTTCATATTCTTCTTCTTCGGATAGTAACAAACAAAACAAAAAAAGAAGTGAGGAATGAATGAATTTTTTTGTATGCGTTTGGGTGGCGCCCTGGTTGGTTTACATTTACAAATAAGCCAGGCAGAGGGCGCTGCAGTCGGTATATATAAATATATAGATTAACTATTGTAACGCTCTAAGATCCTCTCTATATGCAAAAACAAAAAATAATTAAAAATTCCTTAAATTTTCGGGGCGGGCAGTTTGCCTCCTCCACCGCCACAGTCCATATTTAAAAAATATTTTAGCGGAATTTTTCCATGTGAAAAAAATTTTGAAAATCGGTCCATAAATGTCAAAGTTATTTGATATTAACTTTTTAATACGGTCACCTCGCCCCTCCAAAAAATTTTTTTTTCATAAAAAAATTTTATTGGACCTTTTCCATATGAAAAGGAGTTTTGAAAATTGGTCCACAAATAATAAAATTATATGAGAATCAATTTTTAAGCCGGGAACTTTTCAAAAATTTTTTTTTTTTGTAGATCGTTTCCATAAGCAAAATAATTTTGAAAATTTCTCCAAAAACGATAAAGTGATTTTATGATCCATTTTTTTTGGGGCGGATACTTTTTTGCCTCCTCTCGCAATTTCCTCAAAAAAAACAAAAAAAAAAAAATTACTGAATTTTTTTCCATAAGCAATAATCCATTTATTACCGGGCACATTTCGCACCCCAACCCGCACTTAAAAATTTTTTTTTGATCTCTTCCATAAGCAAAAATAATTTTGAAAATTGATTCACATTCGACAAAGTAGTTTGATTAAACATTTTTTGGAACGGACACTTTCCTTTACCCCCCTCCTTTTTCTAAAAAAAATGTGGACTTTTTCTATATGCAAAAGAATTTTGAAAATTAATCCACTAATGGCGAAGTTATTATGCTCAGTTATATTGGAGGGTGACGTTGGCTGAAATAGTTGGCGCGTTGACTACAAAACCGAAAGTCTTGGGTTCGAGCCCGGTTCTGCCAGTCATTAAATAACAACACCATTCATTTTTCTGATGTGCATTAGTGTCCCTTTGTATCAGTTGTTGTAAGAAAGTTCAAGTGATGAAGGAATAGACACAGGTCACTAAACCACTCCTGCTTCAGCGGATACTAATCCTAATGCAACATCAAAACCTCCTCCTTTATCGGTTTTATGTAGCACAATCATCGGCGAAGTAAAAAAATCAATGAAATGGCTACTAAACACAGTTTGGAAATTAAATACGCCTCATTGACACCAGAGACGCTGCAACTCTGCATTATTAAAAAAAAACGTGGAAAAAGCAGAGTTGTATAAAAATGAAGCTTTCGTCTATCTCTTGCTTCACCATTTGTCTTCTCTATCATTAACCCTTTCATAAAGAAGGTAACAGCACGCCTGAGTATTACCTTCTTAAAAAAAATCGGTTAAAAACAACTTTGTAAAGAAACAAGAACAAATTTAAGAGCTTTCAAAGCTGTTTACCTCAAATGCAAATATCAGTGAATGTGTGTGTGTGGACATAGCTGGATTAAAATGTTACACAAAAATATTTGCAATGCAATTTTATTATATGTTTGGGAATAGAGCAAAGCTCAAAAGTCGAATCAAATATCAGAAACCAAGTTGAAACATGCAATCCGTTTAAGGGTTAATTTCCTGCCTATTCACACTTTCATTTGAGGTACCGCGTATAATCAGCAGGATCAGGTGTCCCTTTTGTACACAGATAAATTTGTTCACCGATTAATATTTTCAATTAAGCATTTAATTGATTCAATTAAGTTTTTAATTACTTTAATTAATTGATATTATCAAATCCTTTATAGGCGAAAATTTAATTAATTTTTTAATTTATATATTACAATGTTTTCATTGATATTAAACAAATTTTTCCTATTACGTTTTTCTGTGTATTTTCTAGCATAATTTCAAAAATGTATTTTATTACATTTAATTAATTTTTTTGCCGTCATTTGTCGCAATGAAAATCTACAATTTTAAAAAAATTAAATAAAAGTGACTGAAACTCAAGACAAAATTTTAGGCATCAATAGTGTTTGTCTTTAAGTTAAAATTGGCACTGCCTTTTCCTAGGCGATTTCCATAAAAAAAAACTTAATAATTCCTCAAATCATTTAATAAAAATTAATAATCTTACAAAAAATATTGTACAAAATTTGTCCAACAAAAGGTTAAAAGAGTATTTAAGCAATCAATAGTTTTAAATTTTTCTGCATCTACAAATGGCCAAAGATGAAAAACAACAAGCAGTCGCTAGTTTAAAAAAAAATATATATATTTTTTATTAAACCTGACCTTTTCGAGTAACGGTTGTTGATGTTCAAATATTGCATGAACATTGCGCAATTGTATTTGAAAGCTTCTGCTAATTTAATAATAATTTTTAATAAAAAAAAATTTTAAACAACAACAAAAAAAGAAGATATTTTTGTTTGACCAAAAATAGCTAATTTTTTTTCTATTCATTTTAAGTGATTTTATTATAAATGTATTGTATTTATTTATTTATTTTGTTTTTGTATATGATTTTTGTTCAGCTTTATTTAAATTAAGTATTAAAAATGTTTCATATTTTCTCACTCATTCCAATTTGATGACCTTTTGCAGTTGTACTCATTAGATTAGCTTAAATCAAAGCAAATGGTCTTAATTTGTGCTTTAATTAAAAGGCTTTGAATGAAATTGGTGGGAATGGTTGTAGCGTTTTAATTCAAGTTCAATGAGACTATTTTATTAAGCTTTAGGTCAATTTATATTTTATATATTTTTAGCTTTGTGTTTCGATATTTCTTTATAACAAAAAATAAGAATTATCCTGAAACATCAAAATTAAAAACTAGAAATATATAAATTAACCTAAAGCTTAATAAAATAGTTTAATTGAGCATATAAAAAATGTCGAAAAATTAGATAAACAGTTTTAATTCAAGTGTATGTATGCATTTCATGCTTAAGGCCCTATTTTGCCCAGAAAAGATTTTTATGGTCCTACGAACCAGAAGCAGCATAAACAAGACGCAAATTGAAGTGTACTTAGAAGGCTAGAGCCCTCGTGACTGCCAAGGTGCAATAATTTGGATCAGTTGTGTGCCTCAAAGTTATGCCTGCTTAATACAATACACATAATGCATTTTGTTTTGTTAATTGGTTAAATTATGCAATTTCGGCTTAAGTATATCTTAATAGAGATATTGTGTAGTTAGGACTGCTAAACTGGGAGCTAAAAAGTTGTGTGCAATTACTATGAACGAAAGTATATATTGCGTGACTCGAAGGACCATAAATAAATTTTCCGTTTATATAAAAAAAAATAAAATTACAATCGAGCAAACATAATTTTAAAATTTTTTTTATAGAATGAACTATTTTATTAACTTAATGTAATTTTCTAAAGACGGCAATACGAATTCAATTATACCAATTGCTATTTCATATTGTGTTATTATGGTCCTACGAGCCAGAAGAACCAACAACAAGACGTCAGCTAAACTGTACTTACACCTAATTCACACGAAGACTTTTATGAAGTCTATTTTTCGACGTCACTTTTTGTTTGTTAGCGAACGGGGTAGAGAAGAAAGAGGGGTAGAAAAAATTACTCGATTTCTGTTTTCCATGGTTTTTTTCATATTTCTCTTTACATTGCTCTTGTTGTTATTGTTGTTACGTTTCAATTTTACTCTTCTATCTTATTGTTATTTTTTATTGTTACTCTTCTAGCTTATTGGCTATATGAGTGGAGAGAAGTAAAATTAGACGTCCAAAAAAAACATCCTATGAATGCAAGGAATTTTTGGTAGCAACTTCAAAAGAGAATTAAGAAAAATAGACGTCACCGTCTAATTCACCGTGTGAATTAGCACTCAGAAATATAATAGCAGAATTGAAAAAGGTGTACCAAGTATGCATTTTGTAGGCAATAAGCATTTTATATTAATTTATATATTTTATAAAATATAAAGGCAAGAATAATTAAATTACAACAATTAGTGTAATATCGAACTTTCTGTGCCCATGTAGATAGAAATTGATGTTGATGAAATGCGTGGTGGCACAGACAAATGTAAATTTCGATTGTGCTATTATGGTCCTACGAAGCGGAAGAATCAAAAGCAAGACGTCAGTTAAACTGTACTTAGAAACAGAATATCAGAATTAAAAAAAAGCTCGATGAAGTATGCGAGAGCCTGCCTAGGCGCATGTGTCCCAAAGTTGTGCCTGCTATAATTTGTTGATTGACCCAACTCAGTTCTTAAGCTTTAATTACTCTAGAGACTAGACTAAAGACTTTGTACACAAAAAAGTCTGATGGCTTTTTTTTTTTTTTGAAAGAATAGTATGTAGTCAATTGGTAGTTTAATGTGAAATCCTGTGAGCAACATTTTTGTGAACAATTTTAAGGCTCTATATCTTTTTTATATTGGAATTTGATGTCCTTCCTATTCGGGCATCTCAAGAACCATTTCATGAAATAATGCTCCAAAACTCGAAGTTCAAGTTAAATGAAATGGAAGTTTAAAATGCATACATAATATGCATAATATGAATAAGCTCAATTTCAGTTTTGATTTATGCTGCTCCATAGCAGCAGATTTAACTTTTTTTTTTTTAAATATTTTCCAAGTTCTTTTTGCTTTAAAATTTTCACAATTCTTATAAAAACACACATTGCAACATAGTTTACATTGCCGCCATAAAAATCTAGTTCATTTAACATACAATTAAAAATGTTGTTTTTTGTAAATTCAAAAAAAAAAAAAAAAAAAAAAATTAATAGCTTATTGAAATGTACTTAATCCAACTAACTAAGAAAGAGAGAGAGAAATATTGCTACTAATCATAATGATCATTTGTTAACTCATTACTTAATTGAATAGACACCAAAAGCGACAGACAGCGCGACACACCTCTTGTGGCAAAACTAAATGCAAGAAATTAAAAAAGTGGCTTATTTAAAAATATATATATCTAACCGTTCAGTTTACTAGACGTATGAACGGACGGACGGGCAAACAGACAGGCATATAAACTTCTATGGTTTTTTTTTTATAAATAAAAATACATATCGGAAAATTTCAATTTTATTTCCAAATGTCTACAAAGCAATCATACATCATTGTATTTGGATTTTATGTTCACTTTAAATATAAAATAATACTTAGACGTTAAACAAATAATATTACAAGGTGTTATTTGTAGCGCCTTGCAACACGACAATTTTGCAAAAAAAAAAAAAAAAAATTTACGCAAAATAATTTTTACGATTACTTATGGCAATTCTGAATCTGTAGGAAAATCAACACCCACTAAACATAATGATCGGTGCCTGCCATTTTTCGTTTCTAGGCATTGGCTATATGAAATGACTGGATAGGAATGATAGTTTTTCCGATCGTCACCAAATCAAACAACTCCATAAATTAAAAAAAAAACTCTAAAATTGCACTATGCAATAAGTGAAGAATTTTGAAAAATTACATGGCCAGCCCGTAGTATTGGTTCGATATTCGATAGTACTACCAAAGGGTAATAAAACCCTAGTTTAGCGATTTTGATGACAAGTTTTTTCATGGGCGTCCAAAGATGAGGCCCACAAGATCTCTCAAATAATAAACAAAAGATTATATAATTCAATTCTTTATATAATAACAATGCATTCATATGAACATATTGTTAGTTGAAATTTAAAATTACCTAATTGCACTTTTTAAATTTTATAGGATATTTAATTGAAATTGATTTGCTGGTGGGTAAGCATGCCTATATGCATTTCATTTGTAGTTTCCCTAATCATCAGTGGAGAGAAAAAGTAAAGAAAAATTTTCAAGTGACTGCAGAAATGTTTCTTTATTTTCATTTTTAATTCATATTAATTAATTTAAAGCGCTATTTTAAGATATTGTTATGGCATTTTCTTTTCTGGAAAAAAATGTTACACTTATTACATTTTTTAATGAAAATTCGCTATAAAATGATTTTCTGAAATATACATTTTATTATAAATAATTGTATCATCCCTTGCGAACTTAAATTTTTTCTTTAAACGAACGCTAAATTATATTTTTTTTTTAATAAAAAGTTAAAAAATGTTACACTTTTTCCAGAAAAGAAAAAGCCATTAGTTACGTGGTTTTGCATTTCAGCTGACGATATATTATAAGTAAATGAAAAGCCAAGTGTGTTGATCTAACGAAAAAAAAAAATAATCAAATTATATTATATTAAAGAAAATATTGTATTGAAAATGAATATGACAGCCTGTTTCTAATTTTATTTAAAAATAAAATCTTCTAAGTTTCAGAGATTCAAAAATAAATGTGCTTCTGGTAATAGCCCTTACAAAAAAGTCATCATTTGTTTGCTTAGAAACTAAGACACTTAAAGTTTCCTTCTGATTAGAATATTTTTCCAATGTTGGCTGTTTCTTACACATTTTTATATTTTATAATTTTAGGGCTTCCATTCCAATTTTATGAATTTTGTCCAAATGGTAAATAAGGCTATTAGTATAAGCATTTAACTTTACACACTATAATTTTTGCACATAAATTACATTTATAAAAATATACATGCATATATACTGTATATTCTGCAATATCGTCAATCATTTTGCATATCTCAATGATCTATCACAATATCTTGCAGTTGGCAGCACTAAACAACATGGACTCCGTCGATTTATTCTTGATTTATCAGTTTCTTACATTATTTCAAACAGTGCGTAGACGTTCGTAAGTTAGTGAATTAAAATTAAATATTTAATAGTTACAAGTGGTTTTTGGATTGAAATTTTTGCATGAAAATATAGTGCAACAATAGTTTTATTTGTATGTGATAAAATATTTTAAGAAGGATGTCATATTAATTATTAATTTTGTGTGTTAAAAAAAGTATTTTATGAATTTCATCATCTTAGCTTTAATAAATTGATAACTTCGTCGCGTTTGGTCGGTCGTGCTATATATGTACGTGTGTGTGTATGCAAGTGTGGGAGCATGTTTGTTTATGTTTTTTTCATCAACGTAATAATTGAGAGCAATTAAAAAAATTACAAGAGAATAAGAACAAGTGATAGAATATCAATAATGTAAGTATGAGAGAAATATTTAGTTACATAAATACATACATGTATAAATATGTATGTACTATGTAAAATTTAAGAAATGGGAGAGAATTTCTTATTTTGGCAATAACAATTGATTTATACATATATTTATTGCTCTTGGTAAGAAACGTGAAATAAAAGTGCAATTTCTGTACATATGTACATATGTATATGAATATCAAAATTCAAATAACACTAAATAGGAACACCAAACTTTTGTACAAATACTAAGGGAACCTTCACATATTGCGCAACGCTATTTTCGAAATTTTGATATATTTTATTAACGCTTTTTACAAATTTTTCAGTATAAATTTTCTAAACCGTAAAAAATGCTTATAAAAAAATCTCGAGAAATTCCCGCGCAAATTTTCCGGGTATTCTTCCTCGGAAAATAGGCGGAATCGCGGAAATTTTTCCTAGGAAACCCAGTATGAAAACACTGGTCTGAACTAATTTAATTAAATTTTTTTTTATAATGTTGCTCCTAGTGAGCGGGATTTCTAAAGCATTGACCGTGATCACGGCTTAACATATTTGCAGAACTTCGGTTTTAAAAGTATTTATTAGTATTAGTATTTTGATATTGCTTCTATTTTCTTCGAAACATTTTTAATGATTTTTCTCTATTGGGTGTTTTTACATTTATCTGATTTTAGTTATTTATGCTGCTTTTATTATTAAAATCTGCTTTTATTATTAAAATCTTTATACGAATAGAAAATTGAGTTTTCTTATTTATTCATATATTTATTTAAATAAATTTAAATTTAGTATTTTATTTTAGTGATATTTGTATCTGATAAATACATACGCTACATGGGCTATAAAATAAAATTTTGTAGATACATCTGTATGGAGCTGAGTAAACATTGGTTTTCAAACACTGTGTAACATAAACATAACGTTTAATAGTTAGTTTAGCTAGAAATTGTAGTCAACTTTACAACTTGCTCGTATAAATATTTAAATTAAAATAAAGTGAAAATACTTTTAATATGATTTTCAACAAAATTTATTTGAAATAGCAACAACTGTTGGACTTTTTTTCAACAGATACATTTGATTTAAATGTTCACTAATTATGGGTCTTGTTTCCGATAGAAGTGATGAAGTTAATAGCAAAAATAAAATTAAATTAATTTTGGCCTTAATTATAATTTGCAACTAAAATGATTGTAAGACTATGTACTAATAAAAGAACTAATTTTCTTTAACTAAGTTTTCAATTGAGTTTTCCATTTACTGTAAAATTAACATTTAATTGTTTCGACAAGTAACTGATTTGCAGCTCTAACACCACCACCAGCTTTGAAAACAAATTAAATATTAATGGCCAGACATTAAGTTTTCCAATTAAAAAAGATCATCTTGTTATTAAATTAACTAGTGTTATGAGCCAGAGAAAAAAAAAGTAGATTCACAAGCAGTTTTATTAAGTCAAGACTTGTTTTCGCAACGGCAGCAGAGTGAAGAAGTATTTATTGTATTGAAGTAGCAAAATCATTATTAAAAAGTCAATTAGCATCATGCATGATGCTGTTTAGCTGTTGAACCTTAAGTCATCTCTCAGTTACAGATTTTTTCATGTCTTTTTTTCTGAGTCTTCTTCTAAAAGATGGCCAGTTATTGTAATGCAACTGGCCTTGATATTTAAGGAATGATAAATGTGTAAATAAGACAGGCACTTAATAGACATGATCTATGCTTTTTAAATCTTCTTGCCACTTGTATTTTACCTTTATCTTAAGTCTTTAGAAGTAGAAGTAAAAATTTGAATATACTTTGCAGTAATTGCGCTTAAGGTTTATTGCTTAAAGCTTTTGTTTTAAATATACTTGTGAATGCAACAAAAAAAAAATATATTTTGATTAATTTCGAAGACCGTTGTAAACAGTTTGTTATAAAAATTTTGATTGTGAGTTGTTGGTCTTAAGGCTTTGCGGTTTTGTAAGTATTTTTTCAATTGTGTTTGAAGTTTACTGATCACAGAAAAAACTAAATTTCGTTTTCAGTAACCAAATTCATTGAATCAGTAAATTTTTTGTAGATTCTGATAACAATTTTGTAAAAATTTAACTGAAAAAAAAATTTTATTTTTAGTTAACTTATTATGGCATTAGAGAAAAAAGTTAACTGAAACTCAAAATATATTCAGTCAAATTTATTAATAAGAACAGAAAAACATTTTTGAAGATTTTTTTTGTATTATTCACTAAAATTTTTCGTATTATCAGAAAATAAATTAACTGAATCAATAACAATTCTAAAAAAAAAATTAAAAAATTAGTAAAAGTTTTATTTGAAAAAAAAAAAAAATAACTGAATCAAATGAAAGGTTCGACTATTTTTTTTTTACTTTCAAAAATTGGCTTGTTTTTATGGTTAAGCATTTCGTTCCCGCTTTTGGAACTCGTCAGTAGACTTCAACCCAAAAATTTTTTTAATTTAGCTAACAAACTCCGTATGTTTATAGTAAGACTATTAATACTATATTGAGAATCACAATATGCAAGCATAATAAGTTTGAAAACCGCAAACAAAAATCTTAAAAAAAATGTTTTTTATATCTATAAAATAATTTGTAGAAAAAATTTAAAAAAAAAATCAGCCAAATTTTTTTTACAGTATATAAAAATAAATTTAACTGAAAATAACAAATTTAAATATAAATAAATTCAGTAAAGTGCGACTCTGACTCGCGCACGAAGGGTTCCGTACGTACACTAGATATGTAATTTAATACAAACTTCATCCTATATAATATATAGTTTTGACATTTTTTTTTCGTTTTTGGGGTCTTTTCGGTTTTTTTGTTTTGGCGGTTTTTGCGTTTTTTCGGTTTTGGCTATTTTTTAAGTTTTGGTTCTTTTTTTTAGTTTTGACACTTTATTTTCTTGTTTTGGCGATTTTTTTTCGGTTCTTGGCGTTTTTTCATTTTGGCGATTTTTTTTTTATTTTTTGGCGACTTTTTTCATTTTTGCGATTTTTTTTTTATTTAAATTTTTTTTTTTAGTTTTGGCGACATTTTCACGTTTTGGCGATTTATTTTCGATTTTTAGCGTTTTTTTTATTTTGGCGTTTTTTGTCATTTTGGCGATTTTTTCGAATTTGGCGATTTATTTTAGTGTTAGAATTTTTTTTTAATTTTGGCAATTTTTTTCGTTTTGGCGATTTTTTTTTTAATTTTTGGCGATTTTTTTTTTGGTTTGGCGATTTTATAATTTTCGGTTTTGGTTTTACATAAAACCGTCTGTACATAGCTTTAGACGTTATTGTATTATTTATTTTTTATATTATTTATTATGGTGCGTGTATTCATTTCAAATAAAGTAATTAAGTCCAGTTGAAATTTATTTTAGATAAGTTTGTTCAAATTAAAAGAGAAAAATAAAAAAAAATTAAAGATTGTTAAGTCCTTTTAGATATACAATTACTCATACTTTTTCGGTTTGATATGTACAAAAAGCAACATGTGCCTTATTTGCTTTAACACCTTACTAGCCATTAATCAAACTTTTAGCAACTTAATTATGTTTGTCGTTTTCGACTTAAAACTCAGACTGACTGAACTGTCAAAAGTTTTACAAAATTGTAACACTGTCAAATTTTCGTGTTTCTTTTTTAATATTATATTCCACACTAGTTTAAGAGTGCGAAACATAGATTTTTTATTTTTTTTTGTTGGAAAATGTGTCGCCTTACGTGTTTGCTCCACTCACTAAGTGTCTGTCCGTCCACCTGTCTGTCTGTCTGTCTGTCTGTCTGTCTGTCTCTTAAATAAATAACTATTTCTGGGTTGCTTTTGTTTTTGGCTTCTTTTTATGTTGCCTGTCTCTAACAATATTGATGTTGCATGTTATTATGCAACATGCTTTAGGGGGCCCACAGTTTGTGTGCATGAAGAGTGTGTGCGTGTGTGTGTGTGTGTGTGATTGCAATTTTTGCAAAAATATTACCAGTGACTACTGTCTACGTTTCTTAATCTAAAATGTTGCTGCTTATGGAAAACTACGAGTATAATGAACACCAACGCTGTTAAAAAAATAGCATACAGTGGCCTAATTTAAGAAAAGCCAAATTAAGAAACAAACAAATTTTTTTTGTGTGATATTTGTGAACTTATTTTCTTTAAAATATAACAGATGAATCTGTTCCAGTTATGAGCCAGAGTTTTTGTATTATTTGGTGTTGAGAAATTTAGCAGATTGTTTTTTGAGCTCAGCGTGAGTTTCTTTCTAGGATTTTTCTACTACGAAAATATAATCACTATGCAATTAATGTCCGCTGTTATATGTGCATATAACTTTAAAAGGAGTTTTTACTTTTATGTCTTACCATATTAGCTCCACTGTCCAAGCTTTGCAAATAAATTGCCAACTACGCACGAACTATGAACAATCAGTTTTGTTTTGCACCAAAAATTCATAAATACAAGCTGCAAAATTGTAACACTTCATGCTTGCAGAGTGACAGTTGAAAAAAAAACAAAGAAACTAAACTTAATTCGAGGGTTTTCAAATGGAATTCCTTAACAGTTTTTTTTATCTTTTTTGAATGTTGAAAAAGAAATTTAATGGTATACGACATCGAAAGCTTGTTGTTTGGTTTGTTGTGGAAATAAAATTGTCATGCTCCAATTAAGTGATTTTTGAAATATATATATTCTAGTCCATATATAATATTTGTCATTTAAACATATCTTGCCATAACCGCCAAAAAAGCTTAAGCGACATAATTTTCGAACTTAATTTTTTAACCAAAGCCGATTTTCGTAAAAAACAAAGTAAAAAAACTGTGTCGCTTAAGCTATTTTAGCGATTATTGCTCGATGTGTCAAGATCAAATCGGACAAATTGGCGGCGGCTTAGACTGAGGGGCATTGCTATTGCAATTCATTGCCGCACTCTTCGGCAGCGGCTAACTAATTACAAAAATCATGGGCGGCGAGGCAGTGAGCTGATCGGCTTCGTTCTTTGTATGTGTGCCCATAATTATGAAAGTGTTATAAGTCATATGCGATTTTCTTCAATAAATATTCAATAAATAACAAACAAATTTATATTAATCAAGCCTAGCACAACTGCAAAATATTTTTTGATATATTCAAATGTAACCTACTAAATATTTCGAAACAATAAATATATGACTTAGAGCACTTTCACAATTATGGGCACATGTATGAATTAGACTCCTGCACAACACCACTTACAAGAACATTTAATATATGAGGGATTTTTCAAATGCTTCACTACAGCGAAATCTTCTAAAACAAACGTTAAACAACACTGTTTGCAGGTATAGGAGTAAAGAAGAAATCGTAATACTTACTTCTTCCTACGCTTGGCCGCTTATACAAACGTCATGCATGTACATAAACACACAGGTTGTGTGTATGCTCCTTTATTTTTGTGTGCGCTTGCTTTAAAAAACCGCCCTCAAACACATAATAATTTAACATATACATATACATACATCCATTGTGCTTTGCTTATTAAACGACATCATTTATTATTGGTTTATTATAATACATGCTACGACAATACAATTAAAAAACAAGACGTATTTACATTGCAAGACTGTTTATGCAGCCCTCTAGTATGAATGTACGTGTGTTTATGTATGTATTGGTGTTTTCTTTTCTAAAAGAAAAGTGTAACATATATGCTACATGTGATTTGGCAACATTTTTAAATGCTCACCTGAAGTGTTGCATATTTTACGTTTACAAAAGAACAATTTTCCAACAAGTTTCGGCATAAAACAATCACGAACTAGAAAATGATTTATTTTTTTTCATAGACAATAACAAAAACAGCTGTTAATATAATGCTGCACTCATGCCCCTTTAAATGAAAATGAGTGTTGAACATGGAGCATTTTTCTTCTTTTTAAGGGTAACATCATGGGAAAAGAACGCGTTCAATTTTTAAAATAATACACACTTTTCAGAAAAGAACACAAAGAAATGTAAAAGGCAGCATAAGTGCAGCATATTGCTCAGAAAAGAAAACGCCATATGTATGTAATTAGTAGTGATGCACGAATATTCGTATTCGTATTCGAATTCCCGAATATTCGCCCATTTTTAGATATTCGCATTCGTATTTGTATTCGCCAAATTTTTCCAAAAAATTAAATAAATAAATGCTTAAATCCTAAACGAAATTTAAATAAATAGCTAAAACTAAATTTTCATAAAATTTTTTTGTACAAATTTTTGCTTTGTATCATTTCCAAATGCTATTCAATGACGATCATTAAAATTTTGGGTAATTTTTATTAACTTTAAAATACGCCAAGAGAGGCGTATGAAGTTCTTTTTCATAAAAATGTTTTCATATTTCATTTTGCAGGCGTAAACAGAAATATATTCGCGTGTTCGTGTTCGCGAATATCGTTTCAAATATTCGTATTCACGAATATCAAAATTTGACATTCGTTACATCACTAGTATGTAGTCAACCCATAACTTAAGAGCGGATCGGAAGCAAATTTACCGAAAGATGTTGAGCTCACTTCGATGTAGTCCGACAGTGACTCGATTCGGTTCGATAGATTGCGAAAACTTCAGAAAATAAAATCTAAATAAAAATTAATCTTTTTAAACAATTTTTAAACTGAAAAAGACACGTCCGATTGCTGCCAATTT
This sequence comes from Tachina grossa, assembly GCA_949987645.1. Lineage (NCBI taxonomy): Eukaryota > Metazoa > Arthropoda > Insecta > Diptera > Tachinidae > Tachina > Tachina grossa. Next base: position 143,350,301 of record OX465278.1, read on the forward strand.
GTCGAAAATGTTGGAGAAAATAAGGTCAATCGATTCCTAAATTTTTTATTTTGGTTTCTTCTGCCAGAATTAGTCGCTTTCTTGTTTTAGAAAAAAAATTAATGTTGTTAGACAGTGTAAAAAAAGGTTCAATGTTGTTCATTGCATTGGTAGCATTCTAAAGTTCCTTTTCAAAAAAAAAAAAAAAAAAAAAAAAAAAAAAAAAAAAAAAAAAAAAACAATTATGTACCAAAAAGTATTAATTGTCCCTTTAGGCATTTGTTGCATCAATCAATCTTTTAATCACTCATTTGCTAATTAACCACTCTCATAACGTTACAAGATGTTTAAGTGCAGGTTCATTGATTTCAAAAACAATAATAAAAACAAAAACAAAAACAAAAAGAAACAGCTATTAAAAATTAAATCTACAACAATATAAAGGAAAGAAGTCATTACAACAAAGAAAATAATAAAAGATTACATAACTGAAAATATTAAAAAAAAGCAGCAGCAAACAGCAAGTAACAGCAACAACTACAACATTGTAATAAATGTATATTTTTTTTCTTTCTTATTTCTGTTGTGTTAGTTACGCTTCATTATGAGTTTGAAATTCCGACAACAACATTAATAAATATTTAATGCCAAACAACACTGACAATGAGCCTTCACTGATGTGTGTGCTTTACTGTTTTTGTCTTTTTTTTTGTAGATTTTAGATGTAGATTTTTGTTTTTCTTCAATCGATTGTGTCTTAGATTTTCCACAAAAATTTCAATTCATGTGACGGAATTAATGAATGTTTGCATTTATGCATGAATGAATGAACTCTTTAATGATGCAACAGTTCAAGATGCACATTTAACAAGCTGTTAAGTTGAGCTGCTTTTTGCCTATTTCTGTTGCTGCTGTTGTTGCTGTTGCTGTTGCTCTCTGGCTGCTGCAGCTGATATAGCTGTTTTTGTTGTTGTTGTTGGCAGTTTTATATGTATGTTGTTGCATGTTTAGCATCTTGCATACTTTCTAATGAGACTATTAAGCGACTGCATGATATATCTTGATTTTGTTTTTGATGCAATAAAAATCTTTGTGGAAAAAAAGAGAAGCTCAAGTGAAGTACGAGTAAAATATTGTTATTACCCAGAAATGATTTTTGTTTTGCTTTTTTTAAGATTAATTTGGCTTTTAAATTATATTGAGGAAAAGTAATAAGAAAAATTATAACATAAGGTTGATTTTAAGGAAAAAAAACTAAGTGAAGATAAATTATTAGCAGAAAAAAAAGGAATTGAAATTGAAAAATATTAAAATGTAAATAAGTAGATATGCATGCATACATATTTATATAAATATTTTTCAAGATGCCCATTTTACTAATGCCATTATTGCTATAATGTAACAAAATGATATTAATAATTTGTACCGATTTTCCTTCCTCCCGCGTCAAATTTGTTCGACAAACTTTCCGGTTTTGGCTATGCGATATCTTCAGTGCTCTTTTGAACACTAGGGGCAAATGATGGCATTCGGTAACGTTCGAAATTTTTAATACAAACACAAATAAAATTTTTATAAACATTTTTTCGATATCGAATGCCGGAATTTGTCCTCCTGATTTTAATTTTTTTTTGTGTAAACATTCCTATCGATATCGGGCTGTTCACATTTTACGTAACGCTTCAGGCAGGGGGGGGGGGGTTGGGGGGAGAGAATTTGTCACGATTTAGTAAATTTATTAAGAGGGAATTTTCGGAAATTCGAATTTTAAGGGGGTAAAAATGGGTAAAATATTTATATCTAGTATATCTCCGAAACTAATAAAGTTAGAACCAAAAATCCAACTGAATTTCAATTAAAGAAAAATTAAAAAGGTGTATGATACTTTTTAACTTTTCTTTTTACTTTTAAAGGGACAAAATGGCCGAAAACTGACTTCTGGTACTTTTTTTTATCTCTATTACACTCGAAAGTAATGAGCCCAGAAATTAAATTTAAATGGAATTGAAATATGTGCGCATAAAGGGTCAAATCCCTCTTTTCTCAGTCCTTTTTTTAAATTTTAAAAGTAAAAATTATTTCTTGTAAATAAGTTAAGTACGTTTACTACTAAGTAGTATATGTGCTTTAATTCGGTACATCACTGCATGTGCTATAATTCTGCACATGACTATTTATTTGGTTTGCAACATGAAAATTGCGAGAATTTTGTTTGTTTGTTCAGTTAGAATGTGAACTATTTATACGAAAATTAATTTCGTGTGATTCTGCTTAATTGATAATAATTTCTTAATTAGTTATTAGTATATAAGTTTAGATTTTTATCAACACAAAGAAGAATTAATTTAGCAACTAAAAAGTTTGGACACTTATTTTTATTCTTTCAAAAAGGAAATTTAGATGCGGCTCGATTATACGTTAGGAGTGCTAAGATAATACTCAAGACCATATAACAAAATCAATCCTCGGTACAACTATAACGACTGCTAAAAAGAAAAAAAAATACTTTTATTCCTACTACTACCGCTAACACTACTGGTTCTATCAATACTACTACTACTACTACTACTATTACTACTACTACTACTACTACTACTAATACTACCACTACAACTACTACTAATACAACTACTACTGATAATACTACTACTACTAATACTACTACTATTAATCTTACTACTAATGCCACTACTACTACTAATAATAATACTACTATTTTTTATTTTATTTTTTTATTTAATTTATTTATTGTAAAAATAATTTTAAATAAAATTTCAGCTTTATGGAATCTAAACTCAAATAATTTAAATTAAATTAGACCCGCGAAGCTATAGAGCTTATCTGAACGAAAACAATAATACGGATGCTACTACAACTACTACTACTACTACTACTACTACTATTACTACTTCTGCTACTAATACTACTACTTTAATTTATACTACTGTTTCTTTTCCTCCTAATATTACTTCTGCTATTACTTTTGCTACTACTTCTACTACTATAGTACTGCTGTAATATGTTTTAGTTTTTTTTTATTTAAGATATAAATATTTTTGTCTAAAGGGATTTACTTGCTACGCAAAAAAATTGTTTTTAATTTTGCTATTCCTGTGTGTAATTTTATATTTACTCGTAACAATAAACATTTGAATTTTAAAAGTTTTCACTTTCAAATACGAGTACTCTAATTATGCATTCCATTTCGCTTAAGCTATAAAATAAAATAAAAAAATTAACATAATTTGGTCATGGCTCTAATTACATACAGTTGAGTGAATATAGACGACCACATAATTATCAAATTACTTGTGTAAATTTTTTCTTTAACACAAACTTAGAATACTTAAATAAATTAATTCCAGTTTAATGTATTTTTTTTGCGGTCGTAATTGTTGTTCTGAGAATTTTTGTTGGTGGTGGACACATATTTAATTTTCAAGGCTGTCTAATCTTTATATATATACATAATTTGTTCTTGACTATTTTGCTTTTAAGCAGCATAGAAAAAAGTAAAAAATAATAATGAACTAGTTAATGCAAAAATATTTGAAACAATAAAACAGAGTCGTTTCTTAAGAGACAATGAAATTAGAAAAAGGGTCTTATAAGATTTATATGAGTTGGTTGTTAAACCTTGAAAAAAAAATATCAAAAGAAGCGTTTTAATTGTAAAATGTAAATTTTAAACTTGCGTTTTTATTTTTTTTTATTTTTTAATATTTCATAACATAGTACAAATAGCAATATCTGATGTATTTATTGCTATTGATTTTAGGATGGTTCTCAATGGTGTTAAAACACAAAAGCTTGATATATTATTGTATATACATATTTTTGCATCAATATGGAATTATTGCTTAAGTCGACCTAAACAAGTTTTGCTTTATTGTGCTGTTGAAAGTTGCAGTGTTAGAAATCACGCAAAAGTATAATCAGGCGTTCCAAAAAACTTTTTTGCTTAAGTCGACTTGAGCGATTATTTCAGATCGCCGCAGATTTCGTTTTTTTATTAATTATTTTCTTTCTTATAGTTTTTTTTTTCAGTTTCATCCAGTCCCTATCTAAAGGTTGACTTGTGCAACGCTCTTCGTGTTCAAAACGTGAGTAGTAAAAATAGTTAAGCAATCCATATATGTCTGTATGTATATACGAGTAGTTAATTCAAATAGCAATTATGTCTTTAAGGTGAATTTAAGTTAATAACTTCCCACTCAATAAAATTACACAAATACAAAGTAATTTAAGAAATAAATAACGAACAACAAAACGTTCTCTCTTGATAATAATACATATAATATATAAAAAACAAAGCCTGAATTGTTTATCTAAGCCAAATTGTTGGCAACCAGCAAGTGCTGAATGAAATAGCCAAACAAAAGACTCAAAGTTAAAAAAAAAAAAATAAAAATAAATTAGCAACAATACAATGGCTTAATGAGATTGTTTTTATAGTGGATCTATGATATGATTTACAAAATTGTTTTTTTTCTCTCCTTTTAACAGAGGCTAAGAACCGGGTATTGTTATCTTTGCAATAATGTACTCATGCATAAATATTTTGGCATGGCTTTAATAGATCTCTAGCGACTGTTAAAATACTGTTTATTTTACCATCGAGTAATTGTTAACGGCCTTTCAAGGTCAATTTTCGTTAGGCATTCAAATAGCTTTTAATTTTTAAACAATTATTATTTTTTTAATTGCCATAACTTGCACTTACCATTATTAAATCACCGGTTACTTCATGGCGTCTCATTAAAATTGCAGCCATATTTTCTTCATCTTGAAATACCTGGCCAATACTATCGCTGCTACGATTAAGCTGTAATAAAAGTTAACAAAAATTTATCATTATTATGTTATTATATGAAACGACAAAAAGAGAGAAATAATTATAAATTCGTTAAGGTGATTTTTCAAATGCCAACAAAAGACGATTTAGGTAACAAATTTTTTATATTATTTTTTAATAAAAACAAGCTGCGCTGCGGGCCCCTTAAAATACTCGTAAGTAAATTTATTGAACGCGAATGTACTGCTAAGATTATTGAAAATCTCATATACTTACATATATTTAAATGTATGTCATAAAATTCGAAAAGGCTTAAATTTCCTAAAAACAAAAACATTAAAGCGAAATATTCATAACATCAAATTTAATAGCCGAAAAAAAGGCACCAGCTTTTAGGACTTAAAATAAATTTTATTGATTTTTTAAGTGGACAATTTTGGTATTGTAAAATAAGTCTAGTGATATTATTGTAAAACTCATGACCCCAACAAAAAGCTCGAAAAAGTGACCTAAAATTGTATTAAATTTCATCAAGTATCCCCGAAATCATTTGTAAATCAGATGTGTCATACCTAGAGATGCTAAACGGGAAATCCCGATCCCGGGATTATGCAAATCCCGGAGTCCGGGATTTTTTTTACTTTTAAAGCCCGGGATTTTCGGGATTTTCTGAATCCCGTTTTTGCATAAATAATGCTTTTGACAGTCATTTTCGTTATTAAAAATTATTACAAACTCCCTGTTATAAAAAGTTAAAATAAAAAATTTGCTTGAATAAATATTTTAGTAGATAATATTATATTGTGTATACGAGTACATAATATATGTACATAAATATATCTGTGGCAAAAAGGAAAAAGTGATTAAGTCATATTTTACTGTTTTGCAGGAGAGAACTTTTGAACTTTCACGTCGATTTTCAGAAATTTGTTTCTTTTACAGTTAATTCGGAAAATTCTCTGTTAATCGTTAGTTTTCAAGCAAATATCGTTGTACACACTATAATTAATATATGTATTTAAGTTGAAATAAACTAAAGTATAATCTAAATTAAGCTATTGCTCCAAATGAGATTAGAAGTCTAAAAAAGATAAGTCGCAAGTCAAAGCGCTATAGCTTCCTGAAAAATCACACAAATTGATTAAGATATTAACCGGGGATACTTTCGAATATGCAGATTACGGAGACCCCATTAACTCAAAATCAGCATATCTCGACTTAAGCACTTTTTCCTTTTTTGCCACAGAAAAGTAAACGCCATATTTTCTAGGAAAAAACATTACATGAAATGAAAATTTGCAATAAAATGTGTTTTTTGAAATAGAGAGTTTATTAGAAATTATTGATTGTATCACACGAACGCCAAATTTTATAGCAAAAAATAAAAAATGTGAAGCTTTTTCTAGAAATGAAAACGGCATTAGTGTTAAATATTTTAATTAAAAGTCTGAATTGTATAAGTGCAAAAAAATAAATTGTTAAATAAAAATATTATTTTTAATATAAAGATGCACATTTGTTCACAATTTTTTCGGAATTTCGTTAGTCCAGAAAATCCCGGGATCCCGGTTCGGGATTTCGAGACTCCATCACTAAATCCCGAAGCCCGGGATTTCTAAAAACCTGTCCCGATTAGCATCTCTAGTCATACCATAATGTCATATACATTAGAGCCCTGCATAAGACCATTTGAAAAAACTTTCAAGTAATAATCATGAGGGATTTTTAAAATGCCTTACTGTAGACTTGTAAGGACTTCAAAAACAATTAAACATTATCACCATCAAACTTATTTTGTCTGATTTATTTTATTTAATTTTAAAAATAGCCTAAATTTAGAATATTTATATATAAACTTTCAAACATTTAATTGACAATTTATGATGAAAATGAAATATGTATCTTGCATAATAATAATAATCTAGTATGTGGGAAAAGATTTCTGAATACTGTTGCTCTAATGACAGTTTTGTGCAACTTAAAAGTCATAAATCAAAAACTGAATTTATACATGAAATTTTTGTTAAAATTCTTTGTTTTTTTTTTTGCTTCCATAGAAACTTGCAAAGTAATTTTTTTTAATTGAAAACTCATGTGAAATTGTTGTTACTGCGTGAAATCTAAAATTATAAACGCTTGTGTTGCATTCTGTTTGTTTTACGACGTTACGAAACTTCAATTCTGTTTGTCTTTTGTTTTCTTTATTAAAAAAAAAAAAAAAAAAATATGAGAATTAAATAACAAATAATTTCATTTAGAGTTCAATACAAAAATTTTTTTTGTTTAGCTGACCGCCAAATTTGTTGACATGTTGTTGTGTGTGCTTTTTTCTCGTCGGTTTAATTTCGAAAAAAGATTTGTAAATATCAATTTGTTAGTTTTGTATCTTTAAGGTGTTATTTTTCGTTTTCTATCTATTAGATCAGAGTTTTGTGTTGTTTGCTTTTGTTTTTTTTTAAGTTAACCTTGAATTTGTTTGAAACCAGAGTACGTACAGCAGCACAAGTGCGGTTGGAATTTTTATTTTTATTATATTTCTTTTACTGTTTGAACAACAAGTTGTATCACAAAAAAAAAAAAAAATGCAAATAATTATAATAATTTTAAGAATTTTTATATTGATACTTCTTAAGCAACAAATAAATTAAATACTTAAAACCTGCTTAAGTGGATTGCGGTTCTTGGCAACGAGGTCATGGTGCAAATAAGGTTCAATTTTTCAAGGCATTTTTGAAAACTGGCTTAGAAAATTTTTCAAACTAGTGCAACATTGTTGCTTGATAATTGCCAATTGCATAATCTTAAATTTGTATAATGCTTAAAGAGGAAAAAGGTGTGAAAAGAAAGTACGAGTATTTTAAGTTTTAATGAAGCTGAATGAAGGGTTGTTTGTTGTGTGTTAACAACATCTAAATGTGTTTCGTTGCTGCTTAGACAATTCATTAATTCAAAATTCATAATTCATAATTCAAAAAGCTCACAAAAATTCAATTCGTTGCTATAATAATATAATAACACGGTAATTTTAATAATATCAATAAGATAAGTTGGTGAATAAATCGCAAACAAAAATTAATAATTCTCGAATCCTTTTTTCGACGCATAAAACCGAATTAAATTTTTTTCGAATTTTTGGCATTTTAAGCTTTTAATAATATTAAATAAAATTTAAGAAAGATATATAAAAAAAAAATTAATTTTCCAAAAAAAGAAGAAATTTTAACATTTTCAAATAATTCTCAAATTCTTTTTTTTTTTTAACGAATAACATTGCAATATTTTTTTTTTTTACTTCAAATTCTTTTTTAAAAAATATTTTTCTTTTTATTTTTGGCATTTTCACTTTTTTAACGAAATTAATTACATTTAAAAAGAAATTATAAAAAATTTTGATATTATTTTGTAATTATTTATATATTTTGCGCAAAGAATTTTAAATAATATCAATGAGCTAAGTTATTTAATAAGTCCCAAACAAAAATTAATAATTTTCAAATCCTTTTTTCGGCTCAGAACACCAAAATGAATTTTTCCGAATTTTCATAATTTTAATTTTTTAAGGTAGGGAAATTCATAATTCCAAAAAAAAAAAAAAATCAAACTTTTCCAAAAAAAGAAGAAAGTTTCAAATAACACTCCAATTCTGTTTTTTAACAAATAAGATTTAAATATTTGTCTTAGCTTCAAATAATTCTCAAATTCTTTTTTTTTACGAGTAAAATTAAAATATATATTTTGGCTTTTGGAATTTTCAGTTTTTAACGAAATTAAATACGTAATTAAAAAAAATTAATTAGGAAAAAAATTTAAAAAATTTGGATGTTATTTTATAGTTACACATTTATAAATATTTTTTGTAGAAAAATTTTAATAATATTAATAAGAGAAGTTATTTAATAAGTCCCAAGTAAAAGTTAAAAATTCTGAAATTCTTTTTTCCGTCAATAACATCGATTTATTTTTTTTTCGAATTTTCGGCATTTTAGGTTTTTAATGAAGTGAAATACATTATTCCAAAAACAAATTAAAATTTTTTCAAAAAAGAAGATATTTTAAAATTTTCAAATGATTCTCAAATTCTTTTTTGTAACGAATAAATTAAAAGATCTTTTTTTGGCTTCAAATAATTCTCAACTTCTTTTTTTTTTTTAAAGATTAACATTAGAATTTTCAGTTTTAAACGAAATATAATACGCACTTAAAAAAAATTTAAAAAAATTTGGATGTTATTTTATAATTATGTATTTAAAAATTTTTTTTTTGATAATTTTTTTTCGGCGAATAACATTGAATTTTACTTTTTCCGAGTTTTCGGTTTTTTAAGTTTTTAAAGAAGTGAAATACATAACTCCAAAAACATATTTAAGTTTGTCCAAAAAAGACGACATTTTTAAATAATTCTCAAATTCTTTTTTGTAAAGAATAACACTTTAAATAATTTTCAAATTCTTTTTTTTTTAAATAACATTAAAATTTATTTTTTACATTACATTTCGGCATTAAATACAATTATAAAAATTATTATTAAAAAAAAAAATCAAAAAAATTTGGATGTTATTTTATAATTTAATAACTCGGAAAATTTTGGGGTTTTTTTTAAATTTATTTAATTTTTCCTATGGAATCTATTTCCTTGGACGTTATTTCATAGATCTGCGAAGTTAATTAAAAATAAAATTCTTATAATAAAATTTATTTCTGCAAAATATCTCAGTATTAAGTCGATTTAACTTACTTACTTAAATTTACCCCAAATCAATTGAGACGTGACAATGAAATCATACATTTTTTCTTTAAAGTTCTTTGCATCTCCCATATTTATAGAATTTTTATATTCAAAAGACGTCTTGAAGTCTGGAGCAGCAAAGTTAAATAATTATATTAATTTTATAAACTTTTCAAAGGCAATATAATAGATTTTAAATTAATGCTCAATCTGCTGCTGATGGATATCGATTTCAGTTCTGACCACAAATTATAATTTCATTAGTTTATTATTGCTTCAGTTTGTTTCTTAAGTCTTTTGTGATTTCCTATAATATTCATTAATTAACAAAAACGATTTTATAATTTTGCCTATTGTAATTTATACAAAAAATAAAATAAATTTTTTTAAATGGTTGATTATAAAACTCTATTAGTCTTAAGAATGAATATCATTTTGAAAGATTTAAATAATAAAAATAACTTATCTCGCATTTTACGTAAAAGACGGCTTTGAGAGATTAATAGTTGTTTGATTTGCGTCAGCATCTTTGGGCTTATCTAAACAAAAGGCAGTTTTGTTTTTTGTTTTAAATGTTCCAACAGAACAAATAAAATTCTAAAAAGTAACTGCTAATCATTTACAGATAATTTTTTCTTCTTTTACTTTTTTGCCCGCCAAAAATAACGATTTTTGTCTTAAATTCCACCTGGCAACAGTCATAGAAATGTTGTCCAAGAAAGTTAATTTTGTTTAATATTCTTCTTTAAAAATTTTTTTTGCCACTATTTAAAGTTGTTGTTTTAGGGATTTTTTTCAATATATTGCTGTAATTAAGTTAAATTTTTGTATGCAAATTTATTAATTTATGCCAAAGTTAATCAGACAAGAGTGGCATAAGATTGTTAAAGCTGATTAAAGCCATTTTGGGGCGATTAAATAATTCTAGAAGAAGCTATGTCCGGATATTCTTTTTGTTGATGTAAACTATTAAAGAGCTTGGAAGAAGCTGCTGCATGTTATAGAGGGATACAATTTGATAATGTAATATGCATAAATTTGGCATATAAATTGAATTGAATATACATATGTATCAATTGTAGAAATTTAACTAACCCTTCCTTAAAGCCATTATTATGGATTTCAAGATAGAATTATATATTAGCAAAATAAAATACAACTTTAAACTCTACACAAATTAAATCAACTTAAATTAATTTTTTCAGCTGCAAGGGCAGGCCACGTGAGCATTGTAAAACCTTCCCATTTTAAACTCTTGGAATATTAAACCGCAAACAATCAAAACAAATGAATACAAAACATTCTACTTAATTATATATCTTGCTAATTTGCATAGAACACGCTTCAACTATAAAAAAAAAATTAATAAAAAACATTCACAACTATATGTTGCTTTTTAGAAAATATCGCTCTAAAATAAATACTAACATTAAAAGTTATGGTCTTTCGTTTTATTGTAAAAGAATAATAAAAAATATGCAAATTTTTTGGTTAAAATATATATATATTTTTTTTAACTAGAATTAAAACCTTAAAAATACCTTTCTACCAAAAGAGAAAAAATAATATAATGAAACTATTAATAAGTTGGCAAGTGTTTTATAAAAAGTGATAATTTTCAACTCATTATTATTCATCACGAAAGAGTTACTAGCTTATAATTTAAACACTTAGAATTAACTTAATAATACAAAATTAATTATAAAAAGAACGAATAAGAAAAGAAGTTCAAGGTAAAAAAGATTTTGGAGTTATATTTCTTAAACGAATTAATAATTTTGCCAGAAATACATGGCAATATAATTTTTATGGTTCTTTAAAAAGAATTGTGTGACTTTTATGGAACTATTCACAGCGCAGCTATATAAATAACAGCAACTATACATATCTCCTAAAATGATTTAAATTCTTAACAACCTAAATTTTGTTAACAGTTTCCTAAAAAAAATATATAAGACTGGTTCTGAGTTTTACATTTTAAGTGCAATAAGCTTTCTTAAGAATTAGCATTTATGTACTTGCTTTCGACTTAGAAAATTCGAACTTAATTTCGAAATTTCAAATTATAATTGAATATTCAAATATTCATGGCCTCGTATTGATCTTTACAAAAATATAAAAATTTCGAGTTTTAAAGTATATTCTAAATTCTAATTTAATTTCGAACTTGTAGATAACTGTCGAAAAATTGCGCTAGGGTTTTGATAATGTGTTTTCTAAAACCTTTATATTGAAAAATATAAAATTTTTTTCAAATTCAATAATTCGAACTCAATTTCGAAAAATTTATTATCAACTTTTGACTTTAATAGTCATAGTAATATTTGTGTAAGAAGCTGAAAATATTTGTAAGTACAAGTTTTCCATTTCGAAAATTCGAAGTTAATTTCGAAATGTTAAGATATAATTTATTACTCATATGTTTAATAATAACATAATTTTAATTTTTACCAAACTTGAAGAATTCTAAGATTTTAAAAATATTCGAAATTCGAATATGATTAACAATTTAGCGATAACTGTCGGAAAAATGCAATAAAATTTTTATAATTTGTTTCATAAAACATTAAGATTTCAAAAAATACACAATTTCTTCAAAGTCGAAAACTCGAACTTAATTTCGAAAAATTAATAATCAACTTTTGACTCCAATAGTCGTAGTAATACTTGTGTAAGAAGCTGAAAAATATTTGTATGTATATGTTTTCTGTTTCGAAAATTCGACCTTAATTTCGAAATGCTAAGATAGCATTTATGGCTCATATTTTCATGGAAATTTTTTTATTTAAATTTAAAAATTTTAAGGTTTTAAGCATATTTGAAATTCGAATTTAATATCGAACTTTAAAATAACTATCGGAAAATTGAACTCAGGTTTTTATAATTTTTTCATAAAACATTAATAATGAAAAATTATAAAATTTTCTTTAGACTCGAAAATTAGAACTTAATTTCGAAAAATTAAGAATCAACTTTTGGCTTCAATAGTCTTAGTATTATTTGTATAAGAAACTCAAAAATATTTTTATGTTCTTTTTCCATTTCGAAAATTCGAACTTAATTTCGAAATGCTAAGATATAATTTAGGACTTTTATATTCATGGCATAATATTAATTTTTACAAAAATTTAAAAATTTCAAGTTTTTAATTATATTCGAAATTCGAATTTAATTTCAAACTTTAAGATAACTGTCGCAAATTTGCACTAAGGTTTTCATCATTTGTTTCATAAAACATTAATATTGAAAATATATAAAATTTTCTTCTAAATCGAATTAAAATTTATTTTTTAACTATTGATGATGATCAACTTTTGAGACCTCATTCTTAACTCAAGAACTCTCAGTTTAAATATAAATTTTTTTTAATGAAGTTTGTAGTTTTTTTTCAAAATTTTTTTTATTGAAGTTTAGTAATGAGTTTCTTGAGCAAGGTTAGTTATATGTAGATAAAAATAAAACTTTAAACAAACATCAAAATAACTTAGTTTCAGTTAACTTAAATATTATTATAAATTATTTTTGCCTTTAACTGTTATAAATTTATTTTTGTTAGTCTATAACCAGTTCTAATTAATGCAAACAATTTTCCTCAACACTAAGGGCGACTTTTTGGGTACGAGATTAAGATTAGTTTATTTCTATAATTAGCTAATCCGAAAATTTTTGAGTGGTAGTTTAAACTTCTTATTATTTGTAGTATTACCATACTGAGGAACAAAATAGTGGCAACATTTTCTGTGTAAAAGTCATACATGTTATCAACAAACTTGGATTTTTTGTGGAAAGAAGAAGAAACTGCTATGTTTTATTATTTACAAGTAAAATATTGCGCGTGTTAAAGGAAATAGATAAATAATATAAAATATATATATTTATTTATGTGCTTTTAAATTATTTTATAATATAATTTTTACAAAAAGTTATAAGTTTCACAAGTGTATGTTGTCAATGTTAATGTATTAGAGCTGCAAAACTATCGATAGTGGCTCCATTCGATAGTTTCGATAGTATTCTTTGATGCCATCGATACTATCGATAGTTTTTAATTCTTAAGGTAGAAGTACATAGCACGCGTCAGTTCGTCTACAAGTATCGTGCATTTGAAAACTTTACCGCATAAAAAATGGCAAGTTACACAACACGCGTTATATACGCCTTTTCTGTCAGCTCTTTTTACTTATTTATACATTGAAAAATGGATTGATACATTTACAAATCCTTTTTAATCCAATATTGTATGTTTTTCAAACTTTTCAATAAGTTTTTATTTCATGATTCCATTTTTTTAAAATTTTTTCTTATTTATTGACTACTGATTAGTTGTCAAAACAATGCAACGCGTTAAGAAGTTGAAAGTTAAAGAATTTTCTGCGGCAAACACGTCAAAGAGTTTCGTATGTTAAGGTGCAATTAGACGTGCCATAATGCCATAGCCGTAACCAAACCAAAATTCAATTGGTTTCTATGGTAATGGCTATGACGTTATGGCGAGTCACCTATAATTAAATGCAGTGTTTCCCATAAGTTTGGTTCGTACGGCTGTTTTCTATGGCTATGGTTATGTCACGTCTGATTGCACCTCGTTGTATGCAAAAAACGCTATTTAAATTTTTTTTGACAGATCGCCGGTTGGTTATTGGTTTGCTGCAGACATAATGTATTTTGAATATACTGTGCCGCAAACCAATAACCAACCGACGAGATGTCTATGTATGTGTGTACATATGATGTATTTTCCGAATATAAAATCTTAAATTTTTTAATCATTCCTTAAAGTAAAAAAGAAAGTTGATTTTTTTAACTTTTATTTGAAACGTTTTTAATATATGTACATATTTACATGCGTATACGTATGTGTATTAAAATTTAACGAAAAAACAAAGAAAACATGTATACATAGTTCTATAAAAATAATATAAGAAAAGGCAAACAAAACATATAGATCAATAAAAAATAAGTTAATAAAAAGTTTAAAAATTAAAAATATTATTTCATCATTACATAAACTATTGCAGTTAGCTAAAAAGTATTGATTTAACATAAGGAGAAGCAAACTATTTAGCGTCACCGTTTATTTAAAAGTCAAGAGACAGTGAAGCAGGCTGGGTTTCCATCTGTATGCCATGTGGCACACAAGCCCAAAAAAATCGTAACCACTAATTACTAATGAAAAATTTTAGATCCAGACATGTATTTATTAAGTTAAATAGTTTCATACATAACTAATAGACAATTTTATAGAATCCAACATAATTGGAAAAACTTTAAATCAATAAATAAATGTTTGAATCAAACAGTTTTGCATTAGTAATGTAAATGCCAGATGTAAACTCAGCCGTAGTCGTCAAATTTAGCCGCCGCCAAACTTATTCATGTATCAAAGCCGTCGGTACATAATAATTTTATTTTTTATGCAATTTGCTTCTAGTAGTTAAAAATTGACATCTTATGTTGAAACAAATCAAAACCGTTGTTATAAAGGTTTACAGGCGGCGAAATATTAAACTTGCACCTTTTATTCCACAGTCGCCGTCATACCGTTTTTATTGACTGTGTTTTTTACTTTAATAAAAGCCTGTTTTTGGCGATAGTATCGCTATCGAAAAAAAATATCGATAGTCCACTTAAAATAAAACTATCGACACTATCGATATTACCATCGATAGTTTTGCAGCTCTATAATGTATGATGAAACCACCACGATTGCCCGCTTAAACTAGCAAGTAAACCATATAATCGACTACCCAAAAATCACAAATGAAGATTAAGGTTAATTTAATCTCTAATCTTGAACTCAAAAAGCCGCCCTAATTGTTTTTCTTTAATGAGTTCTCATGAGGTGAAAAAGTACTTATAACGGGTGTTTTTTAGAGGTATAGAACTTCGAATTGAAATAAAACACAAGAAAATCGTTTTAATGTCCATCAATTTGGCTTTATTGGAAGGATAATTTTATGCCATTAATGTTTAAATATGATTTCGGGCATGTGGCCGCCGCGGCTGGCTCGAATAAAGCCAATTCTACAGGTCCAATTTTCAACCACTTTTTCGAGCATATGGGGCCGTATGTTGGCAATAACGCCACGAATGTTGGCTTCCAAGTCCCCTAACGTTTATGGTTTGTTGGCGTAGACGAGCGACTTCACATATCCCCAAAGAAAATAATCCAATGGTGTCAAATCACACGATCTTGGTGGCCAATTGGCAGGTCCATTCCGCGAAATTATGCGCTCATCGAATGTTTCCTTCAATAAATCGATTGTGACGTGCGCTGTGTGGCATGTAGCGCCGTCTTGTTGGAACCACAACTCATCCACATTCATGCCATCCAATTCGGGAACAAAATAGTCGGTTATCATGGCTCTATACCGGTCTCCATTAACGGTAACTGACTCTCCAGCATTATTTCGGAAGAATGACTCCACCAGCCCATAGAGCACACCAAACAGTCAGTTTTTGTGGATGTAATGGCGTCTCAAGGGTCTCATGTGGATTCTCTTCACTCCAAATGCGGCAATTTTGCTTGTTGACGTAGCCATTCAACCAAAAATGAGCCTCATCACTGAACAAAATTTTGCGATGAAAATCAGCATCGAGATCAATCTCATTTTCGGCCCATACACCAAAATCACGACGCATTGCATGGTCTCGCGGCTTTAATTCTTGCACAAGCTGGATCTTGTAAGGTCGCAAGCCAAGATCTTTGCGCAAAATCTTCCATAAAGTTGATGGACAAAGCTCCAATTGCTGTGCACGGTGGCGAATCGATTCATTCGGGTCCTCTTCAACACTTTGCTCTACAGCGGCAATTGTTTCTTCGGTGCGCACTGTTCGACGTCTCTGCGGATGCGTATTATCACATAGAGTAAACGTAGTGCGAAAACGATCCATGGTTAACCGAATTAATTGCTCTGATGGACGATTATGTCGACCATAAAATGGACGATTATGTCGACCATAAAATGGACGGAGCTTGCGGTAAACTTCGCGAACTGAACCATTATTTTCGAAATAAATTTGCACGATTTGCAAGCGTTGTTCTTTTGTCAACCTGTTCATGATGAAATGGCAAACCAAACTAAATATTAATCACTTGACAGCTGACAAAATGGCCGCCAGCTAAAAAAGTGATGCCAACTTAAAGTTCTATACCTCAATAAAAAACACCCATTATTTAAAAGCTTTTGAAGATTTATTTACTAGAAGTTAACTTAATTTTTTTTTCTAACATCTTTTTCTATAAACTTGAACCCAAATGCAGTTACATAAACCATTTCAAATTCATTAACATTCTTGTCAATAAAAACAATTGTTATCCATGTATATATATTTTTTTTATACAAAATGAATAATATTTTATTGTTGCATCCAACTGTTTCTCCACCTTGACAAATGTTTAACCATAAATCGTTTGAAGTAACAGACCAAAACATAAACATAAAAAACATAGATTTCGTGTACAAGAATTTCATGAAATTTGCACTCGTACTCTCAAACACCAGCTTCTATAAATGTCTATTTCAATAGGATGTGTGAAGTAATACTCGTAACAATAATAACAAAAAACCAAATCCATCTATTTTAAAACGAGTACTTTCAAGCCATAAGCTGTTGGTATTTAAACAAAACAAAAAAACCAATAAAATAGTATAAGATTTTAGTAGGATTCTATAAGACATGATTTGTATTCTAACATAAATAAGACTTTTGTCTATCTGGCTGCGTTCATGGTCAATAAAAATAAAACAATTGATCTTAAAGTGGCAACTGTTAGTGGGACTTTTGGCCGGTCTGTTGGCTGGTAGATATTTTGATTTCTTTTCGCTTGGTTGCGTTCTTTTATTATTATTATTATTATTCTTTTTGGTCTCCTTTTATAAAAATTTACTTTTTTCAGTCATTCATGCTTGCTAGCTAGCTATTGGCTGGTAGTGTCAAATATTTGGTTTAACACCATAAATATATTTTTAATTTTATGTGAAGAGGAGGAAAAAACAATTTAAACCGCAAATCAAAGTTTCCTAATGCCTTGCAATGTTTGATTGCATTTTTTCTACGAGTATTTTTCTTTTCCATGTATTCGAGAGTACACAGAAAAAATTATTACCAAAAAATTTTCAAACAAACGTGTGTTTTGAAATACATATAATTTAGTTTCAGTAAATATTTTTTACTGTTCCAGTAAATTATTTGTTCCAATTTTATTTTATATAAAAAAAACTGTATAGAATGATAAATATCTATATAAAGTAAAATTTGTAAAAAAAAAATTTAAGATTTATTTTTTTATATTTAAATTTGTTATTTTCAGTTAAATTTATTTTTATATACTGTAAAAAAATTTGTCTGATTTTTTTTAATTTTTTCAGTTAAATTTATTTTTATATACTGTAAAAAAATTTGTCTGATATTTTTTTTTTAATTTTTTCTACAAATTATTTTATAGATATAAAAAACATTTTATTTTTTTAAAGATTTTTGTTTGCCGTTTTCAAACTTATTATGTTTGTATATTGTGATTCTCAATATAGTATTAAGAGTCTTACTATAAACATACGGATTTTCTTAGCTAAATTCAAAAAATTTTTGGGTTGAAGTCGACTGACGTGTTCCAAAAGCGGGAACGAAATGCTTAACCATAAAAACAAGAAAATTTTTGAAAGCAAAAAAAAAAAATGTTGAACCTTTCATTTGATTCAGTTAGTTTTTTTTTCAGATAAAACTTTTACTAATTTTTAAAAAAAAAAATTTTTAAGAATTTTTATTGATTCAGTTAATTTATTTTCTGATAATACGAAAAATTTTAGTGAATTTGTTTGTAAATTATAAAAAAAAAATTTGCTGAATAATACAAAAAAAAAATCTGCAAAAATGTTTTTCTGTTCCTATTAATAAATTTGACTGAAAATATTTTGAGTTTCAGTTAACTTTTTTCTCTAATGCCATAATACGTTAACTAAAAATATATTTTTTTTTCAGTTAAATTTTTACAAAATTGTTATCAGAATCTATAAATTTCTTTGTAGGTCCGCATTCACACAAAAAATTTACTGGTTCAATGAATTTGGTTGCTGAAAACGAAATTTAGTTTTTTTCTGTGTATTTCTATGGAACATAAGTTAAGAGCATTTACTGTTAAATTTTTCACATGTTTAGATTTTTGCAAAAAAAAAAAAAAAAAAAATATTGTATAATTTTTTTTGTTTATTTCAATTTGAATACAACGTTGTTATTTGCAGTTTTTGTTTTGTTGCCTAACATAATGAAAAGGTCAGTAACATTGTTTACACATTCAAAAATTTTAAACAAATAAAAAACCACAAATGCATACATAAATGGCGTTTGTATCTCTTGTATGTATATGAGCGTGTATTTCCAAATAAATTAAAATATTTCCTTAACGAAAAGAAAAAATCATAATGAATTTACAAATAAATTAATTAAGCAATAACAACAATAATAACAACATTCTTTTAACTCATCAAGAGTTGAAGGTTTATAAAGCGGCACAAATGATGTGAACTCTTATAATATGTATTTGTTGGCTCAAGGACTTAAAATACTTGCTTGGTATGATGATAAAAAAGCTGTCATAATGTTGAGTTGTTAAGTTAACATCACTACTATTGAGACTTTATATCACTAGAATTTTCAGGAAAAAAAAACTTTCTTTTTAGACAATTTTACAATATTGCAAGAAAACGCACAGCGTCATGGTGTCAGAAAAAGTTGTGTAAAAACTATAAAAAGTAGACCCAGATCATTGAAAGTAAAATAAATTCAGTAAAGTGCGACTCTGACTCGCGCACGAAGTGTTCCGTACGAACACTAGATATGTAATTTAATACAAACTTCATCCTATATAATATATAGTTTTGGCATTTTTTTTCGTTTTTGGGGTCTTTTCGGTTTTTTTGTTTTGGCGGTTTTTGCGTTTTTTCGGTTTTGGCTATTTTTTTGAGTTTTGGCTCTTCTTTTAGTTTAGACACTTTATTTTCTTGTTTTGGCGATTTTTTCGGTTTTTGGCGTTTTTTCATTTTGGCGATTTTTTTTATTTTTGGCGATTTTTTTCATTCTTGCGATTTTTTTTTATTTAAAATTTTTTTTTAGTTTTGGCGGCATTTTCGCGTTTTGGCGATTTTTTTAGATTTTTGGCGTTTTTTTCATTTTGGCGTTTTTTTCATTTTGGAGATATTTTCGAATTTGGCGATTTATTTTAGTGTTAGTTTTTTTTTTTAATTTTGGCGATTTTTTTCGTTTTGGCGTTTTTTTATTTTTGGCGATTTTTTTTTTGGTTTGGCGATTTCATAATTTTCTGTTTTTTTAGTTTTACCGTTTTTGAAAATTTCAAGTGTTTGCCTCTTACGGTTTCCAAGATATAGCAAATTGTCAAAATTACATAGTCGAAATTCCATTAACTGATGGACCACCCTTTAATTTAAATTTTTTTAAATTTTAGTGTTAATTGTTGTAGTCTGTATAAAAATACACTAATTTTACAAATTTTAAGTTTGAATATACATATGTTCATACAATTGTATGTATGTATATTAAATGGGATTTTAAAATTTTTCGTTGCTCGTTTTGGAACACCCTTTAATTTTTAGTTCTCATGTATTTGTTGTTGTAGCGGCCAAGGTTCTACATACTGTGTCCAATTTTCAGGTCCGTAGCTCTTACGGTTCCTGAGAAAATACCGTGTGACGGACAGACGGACAGCCGGACAGACGGACAGCGTAGCGAAAACAATAGGGTTCCTTTTCACCTTTGGTGTACGGAACCCTAAAAAATGGAATTTAATTAAAATCCCCAAAAATCCCCAAGAATCCCAAAAAATACTCCAAAATCCCTAAAAGCTTCCAAGGAAACTCATAAAGATTTGCAGATTTCGTTCTCCAAGAGGTTAATAAAGCCTACACGCAAAGAAAAGATGTGGTTATAGAATGGTTGAGGAAACAACATTATGTTCTTTGAAACAAATGTGTGGTCGTTGAAAACTAGTTATTGTTATTTTAAACATTTATTTCGTTACGATAAACAGAGTAATGTTTGAATTTAATAATTACTTTATCACATCCATACAAAAGTGTCATATGGTTAGAGTTTAACAGAGTTTAACAATATAGTTTTGTTAAAAATTTATGACTGCAACATAATTTGTATTATTATTTAAAAATAATATGATGTAAATAAAAATATAATGTTTTCCAAAACCATACTATGTTAAGTTAAAAAAAAAATCTTCTTTTTCAGAAACATCTGTCAGTTCAGTATTTCGTTTGTAAGCTATCGGTAGTGTTAAATAAATGAATAAATAAATAAAGTTTTTGTTTATACTTTATTTATTTATTCATTTATTTAGATCAATAAAAATATATAAACATTTGTGTATCTTTTTATGCAGACATGGCTGTATAAAATTAAATTATATTATAATTGTATTTATACAATTTATTTCAACAATATTAATTTATTTTTATTTCGAATCTAACGCACAGCTGTTTCTACAATAAATATATGATCAAAAAACAAAATAGTATTATTATATTAAATAATACTGTGGTCGTATTTAACAATATTAATATAATATTAGAACATGGTATGGCGAGTCTCAATTATATTTTAGTCACATCTAACAAAAGTGTTCTCATATTTACAATGCTAAGATAATAATATAATTAACTCAGATAATATTATAATTAACTCAGATAATAATATAATTACCTCAGATAATATTATAATTAACTCAGATAATAATATTGTTAAAGTTTTTTTTTTCTATTAACAATAATATGATTTGACTGCAACCATATAATTCAATCATAATATGGTTGCCTCAACTATATTTTTTCTTTGCGTGTAGATCCCACTATCCGATTTTCGTCGGAATATGTCTGCATGGCTTTATAACCAATTACAGTGTAGTGCAACTATGTCCTTATATTTCCATTAGTTGAGAAATAAGCCCAATTAAGCTTAGTACTTGTGACTTTCGGCCATGTTCTGAAAACCGAATCCAAGTAAATTTCTCGTTTTCCAAAAATAAATAATAGCCCCATTCATGTGTTTTAAATCATACAGACTAAATTAATTTCAGATATGATATTTCAAGATCTAAAAAATAGAAAACTAGAAAAAAGTCTGAAAAAAATCGTTACAGGCAGGTTTATTTCAGTGAGCCGACGAAAATCGGCACATTGTGCTGGTAGTCAGATCTAGGCTTAAGACTCTATAACAAAATTTAAATTTTTCCAAAATAACAAAATTCTAAGCCAATATTTTTTTTACTCTTGCTTAAGCACGTCTAAATACATTTTGTACTTAACCAACAACAAAGAAACTTTTTTTTTAATTCTTATATATTTTGATGCGCCTTAAATATTTTTTCTTAAGGGTTTTAATTGCGCTCGCTACATTGCCAAAATAATTTTTTTCTAAAGATTCTATAAGCTCGTAGCACAAGTAAAAATTTTATTCTAGGACTTTTTTGAAATTTCATTTATTGGTGTGAAAAAAAAGGGTAAAGAATTAAGAGGAATTCTTTCCTCAGATCAGATATCTTGACAATAAAGGTACCAAACTGGAAATAATTTTGCTGATAATATTCTAACAATAAAGACAATGACTTTTTTATTTCATTTTGGCTTGAACATTCACAAGATTTATTGAAAAACGAAAAAGCGCCCACCAAACTAAAAAAATCTCTAAAACTAAACTAAATCGTCAAAAACCGAAAAAAATCGCCAAAATAAAAAAAAAGGCCAAAAACCACAAAAAACCCCAAAACGAAAAAAGCGCCAAAAGTAAAAAAATCGCTAAAATTAAAATAAAAAAGAAAAAGAGCAAAAAAACGGCAAAAACGCCAAAATGAAAAAAATGCCAGAACTAAAAAAACTCCAAAACTATAAAAAGCCAAAAAAAAAAAAAAAAAAAAATAAAGAAAAAATACCAAAATAGTCAAAGTCCCACTTTACTGAATTTACTTTATATGTTCAATGAAAAATTGTTTTTCAGGCTTTAGGTCTGTTTATATTTTTATTTTTTAGTTCCCCACTTAGCAATATCTATTCTATATAATTAATAGGCGAACATGTTTTCTGTAATCCCTTTTACGCTGGTACCACTACACAGATTTTAAAAAGATTTATATGGTTTTAAAGGATTTTCGATACAGATGTGCAAAATCTATATTTTATTGAAATCGGTTTAGTATTTTGGGAGCTATAAGCGTTTAAAGTTGCTACTACTACATGCACACATATTACACACGCATTTATTAACTTACAAGTAAAAAAGAAACAAAACATGAGTGTGTGTGTGTGTGTGTGTGTTTGTAGTATTTCTCTTGATCTAACAATTCTTTTTTCTTATTTGTTGTTGTATGAAAGCTATAATACTTAAAGGAAGAGAGTTGAATAAATTGAATTAACTTGGTTAAAGGGATTTTGTTTATGTTTTTTTAATTTCATGTATTATTTAATTATGCTTGCATATGTATGTAAGTTTGTGTAAATAACATTTTAATATAAATTCTCTTTTTATTGTTTATTTTATTTGTGTTTTAAAGGGGTAAGAACAAAAACCCGGACTAAGAGGTGTCGTTGTTAAAATATGTGGAAAAATCCGCGATTAGCTAAAGGATTCTGTAAGTGATTTCCTAAATGCGTTTAGAAATTTTTAACGAACTTGCGATTTTTCCGTGAACTTGCGATTTTTTGCGTTTTTTCCGAGTTTATTTTCCTTTGGCGACATCTAATGAATTTCAAGGCTTGTTTCCGATTTTGCAATCTCGCGAATTTTTGCATTGTTCGCAATGAAGTTTTTGCAAGTGTTCTGTTTCCTATGAGTTTTCGCAAATTTTAAACAATATTAGACTTTGCTATTATGCCAATGTTATTAAGGTTTTGTGAATTTTCGCGATTTTTTTTACCGAATTTTTAGCAATTTTTAATAAAAATTATGGCTTTTTTAAAATTTTGAAATTTTTCGCAAATTTCTGTTATTTTTGCGGAAGATGTAGTTTTTGCAACGTTTTTGGCTTTCTTTATCTATTTTTAATTTTTGGCTTTCTTTACTTATTGATATTTAGAGGCTTAAAATTTAAATTTTTGCAAGCTTTGGCGAATTATCATAATGTTTTGCGCTTTCTCCCGAGTTAACCTTACAGTTTCAGCGAGTTTAATAAATTTTAGTTTATTTTCAACATTTGCTTAATGTGTGATTTATTCGACTTTTAATCAAGTTCAAGATTTTTGCATTTATTTTTATTGCAAGTTCATAATCATTTGGTGCGAATATACATATAATGCAAATATTGGGTCGACAAATTTAATTATGCTTTAAAAGACGAAGTTTTGCAAAGAATTCTTGAAGGCAAGTTCGTCGAACTATGCGAAGTTCGCCGTTCGTTCCAATTGTGTTTATAGCATAAAATGTGTTTTTTCTATGTTGCTTGAAATATTTATTTGAAATAAACTGGGAATGAAATCGTCATGGAAAAAAAGTTTCATTACTTTTCTAGAATACAGTGATATCATATCGACTTTATGGAATTAAAAACGTTTTCATTTTCATATTGTAGTGGAATGTAGAACCTGGCCGTATATTTCAAAGCTATCGATAGTATCGATAGTACTATCGATAGTATCCCAGCACTAGTATCCGCTGAAGCTGGTGTAGTTCAGTGAGAAGTGACTATGCCTTCATCACTTACACTTTCCTACAACAACTGACACAAAGCGAGACTAATGCCCATCAGAGTAATGCGTGATGTTGTTATTTTAATGACTGTCGGAGACCAGTCTCGAACCCAGAACCTTTCGTATTGAAGTCAAAGTGCTATTTACTTCAGCCAACGCCACCTAAATATTTGTTTTTATGAATGCATTTGCCTTTAAAAGGTTTATTCGAATATTTTTGCATAACAATATAATTAGTTTGTTTGTCTTAAATACATAATTTTATGTATTCATATAATTTTTTTTTTGGATGAAAGTCCCAAATCACACTGTGCAAGTCTTATTGCTAAGCTGATTAGTTTCAGCGAGAGAGAGAGACGAGGGGAACAGAAACGTTTCCTTTCCCCCCGTCTCTCTCTCCTAATAAACTAATCAGCTTAGCAATAAGACTTGCATAGTGTAAACAGGGACTAAGCAAGTCTTAACTGAAATAAAAAGTAAATTCTTACATGGAAGACAATATTCGTACACAGAGAAAATAGATTCGTTGTGACAACCGAATTTGTTGCCAATAGAATTTTGGCGGTTGCAGCAACTATCATAGAATTCTGTCTGCTATACCGACTGAAATTTTCTTGTGCTACCACTATATTTTAATTATAACCCTCAACCCAATAGTTGCAGCAACAGAAAAAATTGGTTGACAGTATGAAATTTGAAATAAATGTTATTCTTGCTACCGAAAATTTGGTTAACATAATTAAAACAATATCATAATTGGTACCTGTAAAAGAAAAATTTGCCTTCCTTGCTAAAATAAAAATAAACAATAAACGCAAATAAAAATACACAATTTAAGAAATTGATTATTTGACATATTGTCATAAGTTTATTTTAATTGAAATTTATTTCCTAATGGTGAAGCATGTCTATATACATTTCTTCAACCACACATTTTGAAAAGCCACAAACCTGCTATCTTATGCACAGACTTTCAAAAACCATTTGAGAATTCACAAATCATAATATCTTTGAAAGTCACAAAAGTTAATTTTTTAATTTGCTGCTATAAACTATGATAGTAAACTCAATCTCTAGTTAGTTGCAGCAACTGATTGAAAGTTTTTATTTTAATTTTAATATAGAACGACAATTTTTTAGTTGCTAATACCAAAAGTTGGTAGTAAAATTCAATTCGTAATATTTTATTCGGTTGGGTAATACCAATCAGTTAATTAGTCATAACAAAAGCATACGCTCGGTTGATGCAATCAATTTAAGTATTGTCACAATGATATCTTTGTAACAATTATGCCCTTATGGCAATGAACATGGATTATTTTTTGGATTAACAGAAAATTGGTAGCGTGAACTGAAATATAGTTAATGCAAATGATATTTTATTGGACTAACCGTTTTCCAAGCAATCTTTTTTCTGGGTGTATTTATTAGGAATTTTCTCTCTAACGTAGAAGTTCGTTTGTCACCAGCTACTACGTTATAGAGAAGTTCGACTGTATTTTTACCCAGCTATCGTTTAAATGATCAGCTTAATCATTAATGATTTATTTGTTATGCTTTTTATGAATGTTTTCAAACAGCCTTGATGCAAGTAAATTTCATTTATATAAATTTGTCCAGAATATTTAAAAGAAACCGTTCACCAGCAGTATTATGAGTATTTCATGCTTCTTTTACCTTTCTTGTTTAAAATAAAAGAAACTTTATAGTTGATTCGATGAAGCTTATTTGTCTGTATGTTAAATTAATAGCTAACAACGTCTGTGGCATAATTAATAATTTCAAGAGTGCAGCACATCAAACCCAACTCGTGGTTAATAACACTAATGTATATATTATTAAATTAATTCCCTAAATGTGTGTTTGTGTGTGTTTTTGTCTTCTGTTGTCTGCTGTTATTGTTTAATGAAAGAGGAGTAGTAATAAAATTAAAACGCTTTAAGCATTTTAAATTAAATTTAATGTTAAAAAAAAAATTCAATTACTATTTTTTACTAAATTAGTTTTTTTGATCTGAACTACGAAGTTCGCACTCGTAACAATGAAAGTTATGGCAAGGTTGTTTGGAAGAAGTTCATTTGCTGCAGTAATTATTGAAATTGCTACACTCTAACCATAAAAGTCGCTATTAGGCATATTTTTGTTATTGTTAAAATATTGTCTCTAGTAGTACTCGCATATTGCCAAGTACATATAAATAAGTTTGTGCCTTAAGTCTTTTGTTTTGTTTTACTACAAGAGTGTTGAGTTTTTTTTAATGCATTGGCTTTACTTGTTTGTTATACTTCTCTTTTTGCTTGCATAATTTTTGTTATTTTAAGGAAATTGTTAAACATTTCACTTTTGTTGTTATATTTGTGTTAAACTCTTTTTTTTTGTTATATTTTTATTTCTTTTTTTTCTGTTCAATACTGGTAAAAAAGAAACACTTTCGTTTTCGTTGAAGCGGTTTTATTACAAAAAAAAAAAAAAAAAAAAAAAAATTAACAATTTTTTGTGGCATTTTTACTTTTGCTTAAAATTTATATTCCATTAAATTTCCTGTTAAACTAAAAATGCGCCCACGCATGCAATTTAACAATGTTTTTTAACAAGCTTTTGGTTTTTTTTTTCGGTCTTAAACTGTGTTATTGCAGTTATTGCATAAACTTTAACCAAATCTTCCATCATAATTTTTCCTTTTTTTTTTGGTAAAGAAATTAAATGCATATATTTTTTTTTTGCAAAGGTAGAAAATAAAATGTCAGCAAAAAAAATTACTTTCTATAAAGAAAATGTACGCTATTAAGAAACAACAGTAGAAAGCAATTGTTTGTACTCAAAAACTACACGAAATATGCAGTTGTTTAGATGCTGGCTGAAAAAAAAAAAAATCAGCTTGCAATGATATCTACCCTTATTTCAAGTTGAAAGAGTCTGCATTAAAAGCTTTGTGCAAAACCCCTCTTAGGTGTAAAATACTTTTGTAAAACTCTCTAAAGCAAAAACAATTTTGTAAACAAAAGTATAAAAATTATCTTTTGTAAAAAACAAATCTTAATTTTTTTCTAACAAAATGTACTTTTTGTACAATGTACCTTTGGGAAAGAGGAGTTTTTAATAAAAATTTTAGTTTTTTTTTTGTTGTAAAAAGTACCTTTTTGTAAAAAGTACCTTTTTGTAAAAAGTACCTTTTTGTAAAAAGTACCTTTTTGTAAAAAGTTGTTTTTATAAAAAGTAGCTTTTGTGAAAAGTACTTTTCATAAACTAACTTTTGTGGAAAGTACTTTTCTTAAAGTAGCGTTTTTAAAAAGTTCTTTTTTTAAAGTAACTTTTGTAAAAAGTACTTTGTTTAAAAAGTTCTTTTCGTAAAAGTACTTTTGTAGAAAGTAACTTGCATAAGGAGTACATTTTTTAAAAGGACTTTTAGTAAGAAAGTCTAGTGTAAAAACTACCTTTTGAAAAAAAAACTACTTTGGTTATAAGTACGTTTTGTTAAAAGTACCTTTTGTTAAAAGTAACTTTTGCTAAAAGTAACTTTTGCCAAAGTACCTGATTTTAAAAGTGCCTTTTGTTAAAAGTACCTTTTGTTAAAAGTAGCTTTTGTTAAAAGTACCTTTTGTTAAAAGTGCCTCTTGTTAAAAGTAACTTTTGTTAAAAGTTCCTTTTGATAAAATTACCTTTTGATAAAATTATCTTTTGTTAAAAGTACCTTTTGTTCAAAGTACCTTCTATAAAAAGTACCTTTTATAAAAAGTACCTTTTATAAAAAGTGACTTCTATAAAAAGTACCCTTTATAAAAAGTATCTTTTATAAAAAGTACCTTGTATGGAAAGTACCTTTTGTTAGAAGTACTGTTTGTTAAAAGTACTTTATGTCAAGGTACTATTTGTTAAAAGTACTTTTTGTCAAGGTACTTTTTGTTAAAAGTACCTTTTGTTAAAAGTACCTTTTCTTAAAAGTACCTTGTATGGAAAGTACCTTTTGTTAGAAGTACTGTTTGTTAAAAGTACTTTTTGTCAAAGTACTTTTTGTTAAAAGTACCTTTTGTTAAAAGTACCTTTTGTTAAAGTACCTTTTGTTAAAATCATCTTTTATAAAAAGTACCTTTTATAAAAAGTGTCTTTTATAAAGAGTATCTTATATAAAAAGTATCTTTTATAAAAAGTATATTTTATAAAAAGTGCCTTTTATAAAAAGTATCTTTTATAAAAAGTACATTTTATGTAAAGTACCTTTTACATAAAGTACCTTTTATATAAAGTACCTTTTATAAAAAGTTCCCTAGGTAAAACGTACCTTTTATAAAAAGTATCCATTATAAAAAGACGTTTTATAAAAGTTGACTTTAATCAAAAGTACTTTTTATAAAAAGTACCTATTGTAAAAAGTACCTTTTGTAAAAAGTATCTTGGATTAACATTTTTTTTTAAACCCGGCTTTTGTAAAAAGTTCCGTTTTTTGTAGAAAGTACTTTTTGTACTTTTTGCATAAAGTATATTTTGCAATAAGTAGGCGTTGTAAAAAGTACCGTTTTACGAAGAACCTTTGCCCAGAGCGACTTAAACAAAAATATTTTATGTAAAAACTACTTTTTGCATAAAGCACCTTTTATTAAAAGTACCTTTTGTAATAAGTAAAAAATACCTTTTCTAAAAAGTGAATTTTATGGAAATAAAATTGACGTTTTTGTGGAAGTCACTTTATATATAAAGTAGTTTTTGTAATTTGTAAAGACTAGAGCGTAGCTTAACCCCGTGTTTCCACAAATCGCACGGTCAGCTTGAGTAGAAAATTTATATGACAAGCACAAATTTTTTTGAGTAAAATTTATAAAAATTTTTGGAGTAAAATTTTTTTTTATATGATTTTTGTTCAAAAACTCTTATATAAAAAGTAACTATTTGAAGTTTGCAATGATTAAGCAAATTAATTTTGGTGAGATCTCCTTTTTTTTGTCGTAAGTTATGTCATGGAAAAAGTAATTTTTACTGCTTTAGAAAACATAAGTGTTTCAAGTATTACAATCGGATTGACAAAAATCTTTTGCTTGATTTGTAGTAATCAAATCATATACATATGTAAGTACAACTACAGGATTAGGAGACATACAAATATTTTTTAAATATATTATTCGTGCTTGCTATCAATTTCATTATAAAGCGTTCAATTGCTGTATGTTTGTATGTTTACTTACGGTTCATACATAAATATGCACATATGTATGTAGTTATCGTACATATTCATTTATGTACTCCAAACCCACAAAATATATCGAAAATTAGAGCACTTATTCATTCGCTAATTTTTTTCAAACGATTTATGTGGTTTCCACTACATTAACACAAGCAGTTTATTTTTTTTATCTACATTTTGCTTGTTATTGTTGGAAATAATGGAAAACAAAATATTTTTCCAATAATAAATAATTTTAAAAATTTTCTAAATATAAGTGGGAAGAGAGAGAGAGAGAGAGAGATAGAGAGAGAGTTTGCCACTTTGGTGCACTGGTAGGTTTTCTTGCAATCATAATTTAAAAAAAAAAGTAAAGAAGTTTAAAGAAAATTAACGAACGCATTCAAATTGAAAATAAAGACCAATGAAATATAACGAAATGGTATAATAAACTTTAAAGTAAATCTCTTTTTATATGGCTTGGGTTTATTTATTTTCATTAAAAGCCAAGCTTGCAACTTTGTAACTTATTTCATGCTGGTTTCTTTTTGGCTCAACCACTTCAAGAAGGTTTATTTACAATTTCTTTAATTTTTTTTCTCACTAAACCAAATCGTTATGTAATTTGTGTTATTTGATTGAAGCCGTTTGCTTGTTTTGGAATGAGGGCCTAAAAATATCGTGATAATTTGCTCCGTGATTCAGTTTAAATTTACTGAAATACGAAATTATTTGGTTTGTAAATTAAACTTATTGAAAAGTGTAAAGTCTTGGGAAATAATTTATATGTTTGTCATATTAATTTGAGCGTTCATTATAAAGTATCCTTAAAAGTTTTAAAAGATTGCAAATTCACTTTAAATTTAAATCAGTTTCGTGTTTTCGAGCTAAAGTGAAATGGATGATTTTGTTTTAATTTTTTATTTTATAAAATATTGAGATTTGTGTGAAAATGCAATTTCGAAAACTTTGACTCAATTTCGAATTTGACTGAAATATTTTCTGTATAATTTTAGTATATTTTTATGCATTACAATTTCTAATTTAAAAAAATTGTATTTTGAACACACAAAAAAGTAATATGAATGATTTTGTAATATCAATTAAAATATTTGTAATATCAATTAAAAAATTAATTAAATTTTCACTCAAATTAATTGATACAATTAAAAATTTAATCAAGTCAATTAAATTCTTAATTGAAAACATTAATTGATGAATACTTTTTTCTGTGAAATTTGTTTTAGAAAATAATAATTTCTTTATTTATTTTAATAAAATACAAATATAATAAAAATAGCTTTTGTACAAAGCAAAAAAATTACTAACAGTCTGGTTATGACTTAAATGTTGTGGCAATATTAAATTGTATAACAATTTCATAGATAATTTTTTTTTAAATCAACTTCGAACTTTAAAATTTTTTTTTATCACTTTCATCTTATAAACTATATGATTTTTACATATGCGAAATTAGAACGCAAGTCCGAACTTAAATAATTGCACTTAAAAATACAAAAAATTTATGAGGTTTTAAAATTCGAATTTAATTTCGAAAATTTCAATAGTCAATTTATGGCTAAAATGTAATGATATAATTTAAGTTTTTATATTAAAAATGTTTATATTGCAACCTTTTGAGCATATTCGAAATTCAAATTTAAATTCGAACTTTAATATTTGCACTTAGAAATAAAAAAAAATTATAAAATTTTAAGTTTTTAAAATTTTAGTTTTTATAAAAATTTTAAAACTGCAAAATTGCAAGCATATTCGAAATTTAAATTTAACTTCGAACTTTTTTGAAAAATGTATTCGAATTTTTTTACAACCATTTTCATCTTATATTTAATAAACAATAAAACTTACACTAAAAACACAAAAATTTTGTAAAATTTTGAAATTCGAATTTAATTTCGAAAATTGTATGAGTCAGTTTGTCATTCAAGTACTTTGAAATATATTAAGGTTTTTTTTAAATGGCTAAATTTAAAATTTCAAACATGTTCGAAATTCGAATTTGACCTCGAACTTAAAAAAAATTGCCTTACAATTTCATAAAGTTTTTTTTTTGTATCCATAATTTTTTTTCCTAATATAACTTTCATCTTGTACACTTTAAGAGTTGAAACTTTTGCAAACTTCGAATATGACTTCGAATTTTAAAAAACATATTGTCTGAAAGCTACGTGAGGATTTTTCACATCTTGCATATTTTAATTTGTAAAATCTTAAGTGCACATACATAACTTAAAAACTCAATCATCTTTTCAAATTCCTACTTTCGAATTTACAAATTCCCAAAATTTCAAGTATTGTGATATAATTTTAGCTTTTATAAAAATTATTAAATAGCCAAGTTTCAAGTATATTGGAAATTCGAATTTAAGTTTGAGCTTTTTTAAAAATTGTATACGAATTTTCTTAGTATCATTTTTATTTTGTACTTTTAAATTAAAATATGTACATTAGTACATGTAATTTTTTATGAAATTTGAAAATTCGAATTAAATTTCGAATTAAATTGTTTAAGTTAATTTATGGCTCAAAAGTTAGGCTATACTTTCAGTTATTATGAAAATGTGCTAAATTGCCAGGATTTAATTGTTTATGAAATTCTAATTGAAATTGGATTTTCGAACTTTGAAAATTTTTTTCTAAAAATTTCATAAAGTTTTTTTAATATTGTACTTCAATTTTTGAAATGTCAAAACTCGCACTTGAAAAATAAAACAATTTTAGTAAAATTTTGAATTTCGAATTTAACTTCGAAAATGTCAATAGTCAATTTATGGCTTAAATATTGTGGCATAACTTCAGCTTTAATAAAAACTGTGAATTAATAAGGATTTAAACGTATTCGAAATAAGAAATTAACTTCGAAACTTAAATATATGGACGATTTTAGTAGAAATTTTCTTGCTGCACTTTAGATATGTATGTATGTGTATATATATGTATGTATTTATGTTTATAGTATCCCTCTAGTCAGCCTAGAACCATATGTCTCTATGTCAATACTCTTTCTCCAGCGACAATTGGACTAGTTAAAATGTCAACAACTTTCCTTTTATACGTGAGTAGAGATACGTTAGAGACAACAGTTCCAGTGTATTTCTGGTGATATTTTCAATGAACGCGTCAATAGTTTGTTTTTCTTTTTTTATTATGATGTGCAATAGTATTAAAAAAATATATGTCACTAAAATCTACGAGTGAATCTTTGGTTCTAATATCTCCATATGGTCGTAAAAGAAATACCTTCTCAATAGTGCTAAATATGTCAATAGGCATTTACATTGGCTTGGGTACACCTAGTCAGTAGCACTATTGACAATGTCACTAGAAAGTCACTATAATTTTACTATTGACAACGAGACAGGATATATCGATATTGTAGACTAGAGCCCCTAAGATTTACTAGTGAATCTTTGGTACCAATATCTCCATATGGTCCCAAAATAACTACTTAGTCACTAGTGCTACAGTCTAGTGGTGGATTTTCAATAACAAACTAATGTTAAATGTCAATAGATGATTACATTGGCTTGGGTACACCTGGTCAGTAGTACTACTGACAATGTCACTAGTAGATCACTACAAACAATTTCACTATTCGCACTTTCTGCAGGGATGTTCAATTACTCATGGACAAAAGTGGTTTTAAAAATGGTTTTTTTGGATTTTTTATTTTAGGCGCAAAAAAGCTGAAGAAGAAGTTACGAATTAAATTATTTCTAAGTCGTTAAATGTTTTGTTAAGAAGAGAGCATTTGAAAATAATAACTTAATATAAGCTTTACACATTAAGACATGAAATTAAATTCAAATTTATCATTTTAACTTTCGAAGTGAGAACACATACATATTTGCTTTATATATAGTTTGCTTGATAGACTTTTTAGATATTAGCTAAATCAGCTATGAATTCAACTTATTCAAACAAGGTTATTGCCCGTGTAGTACTTGGCTTAAGTTTTCAGAAACACTTTTAGTGCCTTTATATTTAATTATCTAATTTCACACAAAATGAGATTTTTAATTGAATGTTTCAATGCTTAAAGTATGTTGAGCATTTAAGATTGAGATTGTTATCAAATTTGTTAAATTTAATTCGAAACAATTTATTTAAATATAAAAGTAATTTTCTGTCAGTAATTTTTTTTTAATGTTTTCAAATCATTATCTCGAACACAAAACTTTAATGTTTTCTCTGCGCAACAATTTTGTTCATATAAGTATCTTTCTTCATGAACAAAAGTAAATACGAAATAAAAATTTACTGCCCATTTAAATATCTACTATATTTGTAAATGATCAATTAGTTGTGAAGTTTTTCTACGGCTACTTTAATTGAAAAATATAAATGAATAATATAAAATATTTTAAGCCAAAACACGCCTTTACTATTATTGCTGCCTCCATAGATACAGTGTTTGCAGTCAAAGGTCACAATCTAATTTTATAGGAGCTGTTAACAGCGTTCAAAAGCTACTTAGCATAGAAATCACTTTGTTAGTCTATTTTGGCTTTGGTTTTCATGAATATGCGAATTCGAAATGTTTTGAAATGTTCGAAATATTTTGAAATTAGGATTTTTGCCTCTTTCACAGAAAATCTAAAAAATCTAAAAATTTAAATCTATTATCCCAAAAGTCTGTCTAACACAAGACAACTTATTGCATGCATTACTACTGTAGAACAAAAAAAAAAAAAAAAAAAAAAAAAAAAACCAATTAACACCTTAAAGTCCCTTTTCACAATGTATAATTAAGAGTTAACATGAACTTTAATTGCAAGTTCTTCATAAAAAAATTTTTGTTAAAGTCCATATTAGCTTTTAATTGTACATTGTGAAAAGGGCCTTTAATTGGTACAAAAATACAAATAATCAATTATTTGCTTTAATGCGTACCATTTCTATTCTTACCTTCTCCCAAAGGGTTAATGATTAAAGCGAGTCATTTTACTTTAAATTAAATTTATTTGCACTCTCTAGTTAATATATCAAAAATGAAATGTTTTGCTATTTTATTGTCAATCTGTTTACCTTTGCGTTGCAAAGTTAATTGCCTAAGAAAATGTGCCACAATTCGTGAAGTTACTTTATAATAGAGACTTAAAAAAAAAAAAAAAAAAAAAAAAAAAAAAAAAAAAAAAAAAAAAAAACTTTTCTTATTGTACAAATTGTAATAGACAAAAAAATATTTCAGTAAATCATTTTGTGTAGTGTAAATTATAAAATGAGGTTGGTTTCTTAGTGATACAGAGGAGAGCAACTTGAGTGGGAAGTTGTAGTTAGAAACTAAACTTTGTTGCCAAAAAAGAAAACTTTAACTTAAAGTTGTATTCTTTTGTAAGAAAAAATAAAAATATATTCAGGTATGTGATGAAAAACGATTTAGACACAAAAACAATTTGAAAACGATAAAAGGTGTGATATGTTTCTTATAGTCGTTTTGTTAATAATTTTAAAACTTGTTTTTAATAGTCTTTCCAGACATTTTTGATAAATTCCTTTTCACAGCTCCAATATGTGATTTATGTTTTATTTTCTAGTGTGATCTTTAGAAGTCAGTAGTTTAAGATAAGCTCAAAAACGATACTCAAAATCTATCGGAATTCATCACACCTTTTCAAAACGATTGTTTTCCATCACATAGCTGATTGTGTTATTATGACATTCATGTGTTACTAGAGATGGTCACTGTTCATATCAATGGGCGTGAGTCATTAGTGATTAAGCGAGAGTTATATTTTTTCTACACCCATATTATAACTCCCTGAAAAAGCGGGAGTATGCCAAAATGTAGAGTGATTGTAACGATCTAACAATTTATTTGGCATAATTAAATTATCTTCATACTCACTTGAATTTGCTAAAAACGCCCTGTAGACTATCAAATTAAGTCATCAATCATATACTGGTGTGCTAGCAATCGTGTATTTTTGGCTACACACAAGATTTGTTGGATGGATGTGATTGATAAAAATCAAAATGTTTTGATTTAAAAAAATTTATTTGTTGTTGGTGAAGCACATCTAGATGCATTTCGTTGTTGCCTAATCCATGCATCAGTGGACTTTAAACACAATTCCAAAATGCTTGAGCAGCAACGAAATGCATCTAGATGTGCTTAATCAATAACAAATAATTTTTTTTAAATTCGTCTTCATTTTGACACGCGTTAAATAAAAACAAAGTATTAAATATTAAATATTGATTAAAGAAAAAATAAAAATTTCTTTTGTGTTTCTTGTTAATGATGAAGAGGGAAGCGAGCGGTCGAAAAAAATAAATAAAAATAATTGGTGATTGACATGTTTCTTTGTACGTCTACTTTTAAGCGACAAACATGCAAGGGACTGGTTTATTTGATCATCTCCAGAGCACCTTACATGCACATTAGGGGGTGGAATAGTTCACGACTTTTTGATTTCGACGCGCTAGGAACCCTAATTTTGTAAAAAAACTTATGGGGTTTGGATGCGGGCTAAATATGTTTTTATATTCCTAATAAAACATTTTTTATAAACTAAATATTTTTGTTTGGGGACCACCCTAATGATTAAAGATGAAGGCTTGGTATGTTCTGAACAAATGTTAGGGCAATAAAAGAATTGGGGGTCGGTCTTTTATTTGACTCCTCTGGGTGTACTGCGGGACTAGCAAGGACGATGGGGCGTGATTGTATAAAAAATAATATTTTGCTTGGGAGACCCTTAAGAAGTAAGGATAGGGGGTTGGTAGTTCATAAAAAATTTAGGGGGCAAAATATTAGTGGGGGTCGATCCTAAGTTTAACAGAATTAGGAGCAACTC
Source organism: Tachina grossa (assembly GCA_949987645.1). Classification (NCBI taxonomy): domain Eukaryota; kingdom Metazoa; phylum Arthropoda; class Insecta; order Diptera; family Tachinidae; genus Tachina; species Tachina grossa. Next base: position 143,386,479 of record OX465278.1, read on the forward strand.
AGGGACACTTTTTTATATTCTTAATAAATTTTTTTTAGAAATTAAATGTTTTTGTATGGGGACGACCCTAATGAGTAAAGATGAAGGCTTGAAGGTTGGTGAAACAAAAGTATTGGGTGTCGGTCATATATTTGACTCCTCTAGGTGCACTCCAGTACTAGTTAGGGTGATTGTGGGTGGGGGGGGGGGGTAATTGTACAAAAAAATAATACTTTGTATGGAAACACCCTTAAGGAGCGCAGATAGGGAGCTGGTATGTTCATAAAATGTAGGGGGACAATATTAGTGGAGCGGGTGCAACTCAGGGACAGTTGTAAAGCTTTTGGTGATTTTTGACTCGTTTTTTCCCTATTTCGAGCCCGATGAGGACCCTCCTTTACCCCCTTCTCACACCCATAATTTTTTGTGGCTTATTAATTTTTTTCTAAACTTTATAAAATTAGTTGCACAAGCGTACCCAAATCCTGTTGCTAAGCATTTGCATATAACACTGTTACACCCCTAATGCACATATTATTGTCGTGGGTGAAAAGCTACCCACTGTACAATCCCTGCTATAAGAACATTGTATTCTACTTGATTCGAGCCTTGTGTTTTTTTTCTTTTTTTTTTTTTTTTTTACAAAATTAAGGTTTGTTTGAAAGGAATGGCGTCTTTTAAGAAAATAAAGACAACAGTTCGCTGAAATGAAATTAAAAATTTGAAGTTCTGCCACAGTTTGAGTTTTTCATTTTAATGTTATTTTTGTGTGCTCTTAATGGTGGTTTGAAGTTTTGGTTAAAATGGCCTAGTTTTTTTTTCAAATTTTGGAGGTTATAAATCTTTTACTGTTTTTCTTCCAAAGATTCATTGCTTAGATTTTCTTAACGCTAAAGATGAAATATTTGTTCGTCTTTCAGTTTTAAATTGATTAATGTCTAGTCAAGGAAAAAATAATCATTAATAGTTTTTGAGAAATAAATCATTAATTTGTATGACAAGATGATTTTCATAAATTGATTTATATGACTTTTTGCTTACATATACATATACACACAATAAGTCTATATATATGTGTATACATAAATATTATTTTAAAAATGTTTTCACGTGGAACTGATATTAATCTATTTATTGTATTTATTGAAATTACTTTGAAAACATCTAAGTTTTTGTTTTAAACATTTTGCTAGGAGCACATATTTTTTTAATTGTTCATAAATTGCAGCTGCTTTAATGTGAATTAATTTAACGTCTTTAGTTACACTTCCTTCTTGACAATGTTATTAATAACCCACATATAAATTTCCTTTCTAAAGAGCTTTCAAAAATTTGGTGAAGTTGTGTGCTGTAAAATAAAGTTTTTGCCTTAAGTCTTTCGTTTTACTCGTGTCTTTCTCTCAATTGAAAGTGACCAACCACCACAAATTAAATATGACAGCAATTAAAATCAAAAGCAATTGAAAAAAAAAAACGAAAGAGTGAGAAAGAAAGAGGTATATAGAGATATAAATACAATTTGATGTAATGCATTAAACATATTCACCACAGCAAGCTACCGACTACCAAATGCCAAGGATAGAATACACATGTTTATATGAGAATAATTCTTTTGAAGACAGCAAGGCAACAGGGCGACAGGTTGTTGTCTATGCTGATTTTGTCGTTGTAGTCCAATTAAACTAATTTCTACTTCTTTGGCAACAGTGAGAAAATTCAGTATTACCAGTATAATAGAAAATGTTGAATGAATGATTTTGTAGAATTATTTCATATTATTTAACAGAAATAATATCCAAAAACTTATGTTACGAATAAATTGATTAATTTTTGTACTTTTACGTTAAATAAGTACATTTTAAAAGAGTAATTAATTTTTATAACTGCAAAACTGAACTATGTATTTGTACTTGAATATCAAATGCAGATGGTGCTGCTGCCGTCTTCAAAATAATTAAGTAGCCGGCTACGAGACGACAAATGCTGCTAGCGGCATTTGAAGTCGTGTGTTCGTGTAGCCTGATGTGGTGAATGTGTTTAATGCTTAATGTTCATAGACAACGTAACTTCATGCCGTAAATTTGTCTCTTTTATACAGTTGTAAATAAAAAATTTGCCAATTCATATAGAGAGGAAGTTACGCGGAAGTTTTATTTTATTAAAAATAAAAAATGAAAACTATCAAATAAATGGACTTTTATTATTGTCTGAATACAAATAAGAGATTTGTGTGTTAGCTTTAGCGCTTTCATTAAACAAATATTACGAGTGCATGGTGCACAATAGGTAAAATAGATAAAAAAAATGCTTAACATACTAAAGAGATCGCACCAGTTGCTGGATGCAAAACTTTTAGAGAAAATGAAAGTAGAAAGACAACAAATTAATAGTAATAACAATAAGTGCAATTAAAAGACACAGAAACAAGTTGTCAAAGAGTAAGTAAGACATCAAGACGAAAGAAATATAGACTGACAGGCAGACAAACAATTAAAATGTGTCTTATAGCTACTGCATAGTAATAATAACCAACACAAAGTAGTGTGTAAATGTAAATTTAAATGATTTTATATATTTGTTTCTTCAATTTATTCAATTATCAACATATTTAAATGATTTTTGTGTACTTGAAAAACTTTTTAATTTTTTAGTTTGCTTAATCACAATTTGGTGACAGTTTCTGCCAACAATAAACGGAAATGATTTGAATTTGTAAACTATATTTTTTGCATATTTTAATAAAAAAAGCAATGTGAGTCCGATCCCAGAGGAGATGTGTAAACATCTAGTACTGAAAATTTTTTTTTAAGTTGGAAGTACTTATGCTTTTAGTATCTTTTTTTAAATTAATTAATTAAAAGTATCAAAACTTTCAATATTGTAAATACATAGGAATTTGTTGGTTTTTGCTTGTTTTATTAAACTTATTTGGTTAGTAAATGGGCACACTGCAGTATATGTATATGTACTGCATTCAAAATTGCAGTAAGCAGTAAATTTACTGATTACTAAAAAAATTCAGTAAATTTTTACTGCTAATGAAATTTAATTTGCATTACCAGTAAAATCGTAGGGCCGTAATCATAATAAAATTGTAGCAAGTTTTTTCATTCAAATTTTGAAACTTTTGTATGAAAAACATTTAGCCACTTGGTAGAATTTCATTATGAATACGGGCATTACTGATTACTGAAAATTCAATGCACCTCATCATATAACAAATCATTTAAGCAATTTATAAAAATTGTGGAAAAAATTTTAGTAATCAGTAAAAATTTACTTGTTAAACATTTTTTATTGTTTTTACTGAAACTTTAGTGGTACTGCAGTGCTCATCTATGCTAAATGCCTTTACTTTTACTTTTTAATTTTTAATTCCTGTTGTTCATCTTTTAGTTGTTGCTGTTCTTGTTGTTGTTGTGTACGCATTGCAATTAAAATAAATTCAGTAAAGTGCGACTTTGACTCGCGCACATTCGGTTTTGATCATTTTTTTTTTTTTTGATTTAGCTTTCTTCCTTTTTTAAGTTTTTTTAATTTAAACGATTTTTTTCAGTTTCATCGCTTTTTTCTCGTTTTGGAGTTTTTTTTTGGTTGTTTTAATTTTCGCAATTTTTTTCATTTTGGCGATTTTTTAATGTTTTTTTGGGGTTTTTTTTTCATTTTGGCGACTTTTTTCTGTTTTAGGGTTTTTTTTATATAGGCGATTTTTTCATTTTGACGATTTTTTCATATTGGCGATTTTTTTGTTTAAAGATTTTTTTTCATTTTGACGATTTTTGCGGTTTTTCGCGATTTATTTTAGTCCTAGAGATTTTTTTAATTTGGTGCTTTTTTTCGTTTTTGCGATTTTTTTGGTTTTGGCGATTTTTTTATATTTAGCGATTTTATATTATTTTGATTTTCTAGTTTTACCTTTTTTGAAAATTTCAAGAGTTTTGCTCTTACGGTTTCCAAGATACAGCAATTTGTCAAAATTACAAAATCAAAATTGCATTAACTGATGGAACACCCATTGATTTAAATTTTTTAAATTTAGTGTTAATTGTTGTAGTCTGTATAAAAATACACTAACTTTTAAAATTTCAAGTGTATATATGTAGATACAATTGTATGTATATTACATGGGATTTTAACATTTTTCGTTACTCGTTTTGGAACACCCTTTAGTTTTTAACTCTCATGTATTTGTTGTTGTAGTGGCCAAATGCCGTAGCTCTTACGGTTCATTTTCACCTTTGGTGTACGGAAATATACAGAAAAATAACCGGCGGCGGCGCACCGTCGGCTTCGAGCCGGTCGACTTGTTTCTCTGCTTGGTATTGCTTCTTTCAAACACTAATACACTCATACATAGCTCACACCGATTTGACAATGCAAAGCAAAAGCAAAAAGCAAAGAAATCTCAGCAAATAAATCTCAGCAAAGAAATCAAAGTCAAAAGATTTTTACCCCCTAGCGTATAGATGTTTACACATGAAGAAATGTTTTAAATTATTCACTTACCTCCTCTTCAATCTTCTGCAAATTTAAACCATGTGTGGCATTCGCTTCATCGTCAATATACCACATGGGCACTTGTCCGTCTTTGAACAGACCCTGTGTCGGTTTCAGTGTCAAATTCAAATCTTTGCCAAATGCATTAAATGATACTTTATGCTCTTTAATGCCATAACTCCCCTTGTCTGCGTCGTGTATACTATTTGTGCTTAAAGATTTTGCAGTTTTCTCTTTTATTTCACTGAAATAGGGATTCTTGCTCAGATCCTTTTTGACATGTTGAGTGTCGGCTTTTTGTTTTAGATCAGGCAATTCTTGCAGCGCTTCAATACTACGTCTTCTGCGCCTGTAATGGTTGTGATGCTGATGAGTGACTGGTTCTTGGGTGTCGTGGTGTAAAAGTTGAACGACTTCGTAATGTGGGACGGCGTCTGGTGTATCGACATGAAATATCGACTGCAGTTGTTGAGGTGACATTTGGTTGTGAAACTATTAAAAGATACAGAGAGAGGAACGAAAGATGTTAATAAATTAAAATTAATGTTGAGAAATAAAAATCTTAATCTTATAATAAAAAAGGAAAATAATGTTTCCTTGCAATGGAAAATATTGCTAAAAACAAAACAAAATTAATTTTCAATACTCAATGATTTGTTCGTTGCGAATGTTATTGAGACTTTACCAGTTTAAATAACAAAATATTTAACAATTGATTCTTATAGAGGAGAAAAAAAATATGTCTATCGGTATATCGTCGTTTTGAAAGTTTAAGTCTGAACATACAATGAAGTTGGTTCACTTAGTTGATTGATTGATTGGTTGGTTAGTGGTTGAAGTCCTCCTAGCTTTCAACAAATTATCTTAAAATCTCTGAATATATATAAAAAATAGCATCTTTCGCAATAAATAAATGTTGTAAAAAGTACTTGATACAAAAAGTACTTTTTGGAATGACTACAAAAAAGTACATTAAAAAATATACTTTTTGTAAAGGAACTTTGTAAAAGAATATCGTTTGAACAAAGTGTCGTGAAAAAAGTACTTTTTGTAACAATTTTCATTTAGTAAATAATGCTAACTTTTCAAAAAAGTACTTCCTGCTACCTTAAAAAAAATATGTTTTGTAAAGTTTACTTTTCATGAAATGTATTTTGTATCAAATATATGGGTTTGAAAAAAGTACCTTTTTATAAATGTCAAAAAAGTGTTTTTTGTATAATTTAGATGAAACATTTTTGAAATTTTAAAAAGTACCTTTAAAAAAACAATTTTTTGTAAGAAATTTTTTTTTTAAAATATATAATTGAAAAAAGTATCGTTTAAAAAATACCTTTTGGTAAAAGTGCATTTGCGTAAAAACATATTACTAAGTTTTTTAAAATATACTTTTTGTAAATGCAAAAGGTAGGTATCCTTACAAAAAGTACTTTCTGTAAAAAGTACCTATTGTAAAACCTACTTTTTGCAAAATGTATCTATGTTTTTGTAAAAGTATCGTTCGAAAAAAATCATCTTTTGCTAAAGGTACCTTTTTGTAAATATCTACTACTACTAAAAATTAAAAAAAGTACTTTTTTAGATACTGCAGCCATTGCAAAAAATTACCTATTGTAATGCCTTTTCAAAAAAGCATGTTTTAAGTATTCAACAGTTTGTTTAAAGTACTTTTTGTAAAAATTATTTTGGATGAAATGTGCGGTTCGGAAAAAGTACTTTTTAGTTAAAAGTATATTTTGTAAAAAGTACTTTTTAGTTAAAAGTAAATTTTGTAAAAAGTACTTTTTAGTTAAAATTACAAATTGTAAAAAGTACCTTTTGCAAAAAAGGGACTTTTTTAATAACTAGTTTTTGTAAAAAGTACTTGTTATAAAAATTACCATTTGCAATTATGTATGTAGTACCTTATCAAAAATGTATCTCTTGCAAAAAAAAGTATTTCATATAAAATATATATGTATGTATATAGTTTGAAAAAAGTACTTTTTTTATTAAAAGTACCCTTTTGTAAAAAGGACTTTTTTATAAAAACTACTTTTCTGTAAAAAATAATTTTTTTTATAAAAAGTAGCTTCTTGAGAAAAAGTAAGTTTTTTTTTATAGAAAGTACCTTTTTGTGAAAAGTATCTTTTTATAAAAAGTATGTTTTCAAAAAACCATGTTTTAGAAAACCAATAACAATAGTACTTTTAGAACTTTTTAGTTAAAATTACATTTTGCAAAAAGTACCTGTTGCAAAAAAGAACTTTTTGTGATGAGTAGTTTTTGTAAAAAGTACCTGTTATAAAAAGTACTTTTTGCAGATGTGTGTGTAGTACCTTTTCAAAAATATACTTTTTGAAAAAAAAAGTATTTTATATACATAAATTATATTATTTGAAAAATTCCTTTTTTTTTATAAAAAGTACCTTTTTGCAAAAAGTACTTTTTTAGGTAATAAATACCTTTTTGTAAAATAAAAGGTACGTTTTTGTTAAAATTATCTTTTGTAAAAAATTACCTCTAGTAATAACTGGCTTTTGTGAAAAGTACCTTTTTATAAAAAGTACTTTTTGTAAATGGTAAGTCAGTTTTGAAAAATTTACTTTTCATATTCGTTGAAAAATTGGCTTTTTATAAAAAAAAAACAAAATTTATTAAAAACAATTAATAATATTCTTTTGACTTGTAAAAAATTAATGTATTCCATTTTAGAAAAAAATTATGCATACCAATAAGTTTTTGATGTTTAATATTTGCTTCACATCAGCAAAACATTTGCGTTTTTTTTTTTAATAAGTAGACCATGTCTTCTCCAAACCTGCATGATGTTGTAACAAGTTTTTGTGTTGTTATGATGTTTATTTATGAATGATGAATTTTTCTAAGATAACATCAATAAATCAACAAAGATGTCAAAAAATTAGACCACAATTCAAATTTTCCAAAAACCTTGAACTACTGAGCCAAAAGTTTGTTATAGCTGAACCCACATACATACGAGTATAAAAAATATTTTAATAAATCAATAATAAGATTTATTTATACACTGATATTTCTTTTCTTTTTGCTGGCATATCAATATGACCTTTGAAAAAGCGAATATTTTTTCTTTTCAGCAGCAATTTTTCTGCAGCAGAGAGTTCTGCTTTAAGGATTGTGTTTTTTTGTTTAAATATTTTAGTGTACATATCTTTAGAAAAGCATCTGAGTCCAAGATTTAGTAGTCTTTTAAAGGAACTTGCAGTTTACATCACACCAGTTTCTATTATTATACAATTATTTTAAGCTTTCGGGGTGCCATAAGTGCGAATTCTTAATGTTGCGGGTTAGAAAATACTTACAGATTTGCTTGCGACTTTTATTTTGATTCGTGTACATATTTAGGTCTGGCCTTATGTTTATAATGAAATAAAAATTCTTTTTGGTTTTATGTTTTCTTAAAAATTCATGTTTATTTTTGGTAGCAAAACTACACAGAAAAAATTATTCCCAAAAAATTTTCAAACAAACGTGTGTTTTGAAATATAATTTTTAGTTTCAGTAAATATTTTTTACTGTTCCAGTAAATTATTTGTTCCAATTTTATTTCATATAAAAAAACTGTGTAGAATGAAAAATATCTATATAAAGTAAAATTTGTAAAAAAAAATTTAGATTTATTTTTTTTTTTTATTTAAATTTGTTATTTTCAGTTAAATTTATTTTTATATACTGTAAAAAATTTTGTCTGATTTTTTTTTAATTTTTTCAGTTAAATTTATTTTTATATACTGTAAAAAAATTTGTCTGATTTATTTTAACATTTTATTTTTTTTAAGATTTTCGTTTGCGGTTTTCAAACTTATTATGTTTGTATATTGTTATTCTCAAATAAGAGTCTTACTATAAACATACGGAGCTTGTTAGCTAAATTAAAAAAATTTTTGGGTTGAAGTCTACTTACGAGTTCCAAAAGCGGGAACGAAATGCTTAAGCATAAAAACAAGCCAATTTTTGAAAGTAAAAAAAAAAATAGTTGAACCTTTCATTTGATTCAGTTATTTATTTCAGATAAAACTTTTACTAATTAAAAAAAAAAAAAAAAAACAAAATTTTAAGAATTGTTATTGATTCAGTTAATTTATTTTCTGATAATAGGAAAAATTTTAGTGAATGTGTTTGTAAATTATAAAAAAAAAATTTGCTGAATAATACGAAAAAAATCTGCAAAAATGTTTTTTAATAAATTTGACTGAAAATATTTTGAGTTTCAGTTAAATTTTTTCGCTAATGCCATAATAAGTTAACTAAATATAAACATTTTTAGTGTTTTTATGGGAATTGTTACAATTTAAGTTTAAAATTTTTAAACGCACTAATAATCCCAAATTAATATTTTACTTAATAAGTAAAATATTTTTTTTTCATTAAAAATACATTGAAATTGATTATTGAGGGGTTTAGCTGGATCCTATGCGCATTTCACTGTTGCTAATATAGATCATCAGGGAACCTTTACCCAAAGCTTCTTAGAACAACTAGAGTTATTATATTATAAACTTTCATTTAAACAAATGAGAAGCTCAATAACAAATAACAAAGTTGAAACAAGAACTCAATAATCAACATGTTTTTTATTTTCTTACTTTACTATTGTTACATTGGCTGACTTTTTTTCAGCTTCAAATTGTAATTAGTCGTAAGAGTATGTAAAAGAAAATAAATGTAAATAACAACAACAGCTATTTAAAAATAGAGCGTTGCCACACAAGTATTTTTTTGACCGGGTGCAGTCAAGTTAATAATTAGTGTTTTATAAACATTTTTTTTCAGTTAAATTTTTACAAAATCTTTATCAGAATCTACCAATTTCTTTGTAGGTCCGCATTCACACAAAAAATTTACTGATTCAATGAATTTGGTTACTGAAAATGATATTTAGTTTTTTCTGTGTATATAAATCGATTATAAAATTATTATGATTAAAACTGTTGTTTTATTTTGATTTATTATTAACAATTCATTAGACTGTTTATTTGTTGGCGGTAATAAAATAATTTAATTAATTGATTTAATTTCGAGTTCAATTGAGATTTTTTATTCAAAAACAAAATAAAATTTTTAGCACTAAAAAAACTTTTACTACGAGTACAAGTGATTAAAATCAAACAAAATACAAACAAACTTGTTTGCTCAACAAAAAAAAAAAAAAAAAAAAAAAAAAAAAAAAAAAAAAAAAAAATTTTTATTAATTTTAACGATATCTTTAAGATAGTATCATCATACAGACAAGTTAAACCAGAATATCACTGGCTTATTAAGCAGAAGATAAAGAAACGAAGCTTATAATTATTTTCAAACAAAACAATTTAAAACAAATCATGACGTTAGTAGTATGGTGTAGGAGAAGTAATTATATTTTCAAGAAATCTTGTTTTGTTCTTAATAGTTTTGTTAAAAAGTTGCATGAACAAAATAAATATTTGTTCAATTCACAAAATCGTATTAACGTCAATGCACTGTCTAATCATCTAATTATACAATATTTTATTCTTTGTGGTAGTTAATTTTTATAGAAAAGTGTTTTCTAATTATGCGATTGAATTTTTATACGCTCTTTAAATATGTATGTGTATTGAGGCCAAGTCTGGGAATATTGTATATGTTAGACTTTCTGTAAAAAATTTTTAAGCATGTGATTACTAGCAAACAAAAATTAAATTCTGTTTATTGATAAATTAATTTAAATTTTTTTTTCAATTAAAATTTTTTATTGCAAATAACTTATTAACTATTCGAATCAAATTTAAGTTCCCATGCCTGATTTAATTTCATGGTATCAAATAAAATTCTTGTCAACTTGAAATTCTGACGTTTAAAAATTGTATAAAATAAACGGTGCAACAAAAAATTTGCCTGTTTACAAGAAGCGCATAAACAAATATCTTTTTTTTATGATAAATTATGAGTTGAAGAATTAATTTAAATATTTCTTTGGATTAAACTTTAAACCACATTTTTTTGGTTTGTAAGGCTCTACTCTACATTTTTATTTATTTGGAAACTTAACTTTTATTTGTTTTGATAATTTCAATCGGACCTTATCCCATTTAAGGCCCAACTATATATAATATGAATAAGCTAGCTTAAGCAACTGTGCGGTTACATATAAAACGCATGTGGAAAACCATAATGTACTTAACAAACTTTTCGTCAAGTTTCGTCAAATGTCATTTGCTTAAGTGAAGTGCCAGACTGAACGCACATTCCGTAAGGAAACAACTGTTTGTGCATTTTTTTAGACTCAAACAAGCAGCAGCAGAAAATATTCATTGAGTTTAAATATTTTTTTATTGTTTCTTATTTTAAACTCGGAAAATAAAGCAAAACTTTTATTTTCATTGTTTGTTTTACAATACACATATGCACACATACTCATGTATTTGCTTATGTCTATTCACTGTTGTACTTTTTAGTAGGTAAAACAAATAAATAAAATAAATAATAAGGTGATGGATATATTTATATGTGAATTTCTAATAGATTAGGTCATTCTTTCAAGTTAGTTTGATTGAATTGCATTCATTTAGGAGTTATGAGAAGAAATAAAATTACTACAAAATTATTGACAATACCTAGATGTGCAGCTGTGGCTAAAGAATACTTAAGTGCATGTAAATACATTGTGGCCACCTAAAAGTCACATCTGAATTGTTTAAGCATTTGAAAGACTTATCGTTCAATTCTGACATCAGCTTAAGCCAGCTTATTCATATTATAGTTGGGCCCTTACGTTTCGTTTCAAAACGACAGATGAAAACTACAGTTTTACCCTGATAATGTACCGTTTTACCCAAGCACCGTACTACCATTTATATATCTGTGGCAATAAATAATAATGGCTTAAGTTGACATATGTAAGTGCTTTTTCATTTTATTACATATTCTTATTCTCTTCTTCAAGATCTATCACTCAACTAAATTTCAATTAAAAAATGTCATTATTAATAAAACTATACGCATTTATATTTTAACTTAATTCTTCTTGGAAAATAATACGTAAGCCATAACATTTTACCTCAATTTAATTTTTTTTTCGGTAGCTACATCAATATTAAAATATTTGAGCATAAAAACTTGTATACACTTAAGTTCAATAACTAACATCCCATCCAAATTATTCTTCATTAAAAAAAAAACTTATATTTAACTAAGCTTTTAAAAAATTATCTTATCTCAGGTTTTCCGCATTTTTCAATTTAACCTAAAGCACTTATCTCGACTTACCATCAATAAAAATTATTTTGATTTTCAATATAATAGCTTAAGTGCACTTTAATTTTTATTTTTCTAACAATGGATTTTTTCATAACATCTTAACTAAAAAACTGCGAATATTAACTAATAAAACGTTTTCATTTTTTATAAAATTAAAAGTTTTGTGCTAAATAAATGTGCATCTTTTTCGGAGGCTAAACATTTTATATAAAAACCAAACACAATTAATTTTAGACAAAACCCTTAATATCTCAAAACATGAAATTTCGACTTAAGCCATTATTAATTATTGGCACAGATATAAAATGATCGTTTTTAGGGTTCTATACACCAAAAAGTGAAAAGAAATACTATTGCTTTCGCTACGATGTGCGTTTGTCTGTTTTCTCGAGATCCGTATGAGCTAAAGACCTGAAATTTTCATACTACAACTACAACAAGCTATAACAATAAATATTACAGAGAGTTCTAAAGCGAGCAACGAAATATGTTGCAATCCTAATATAATATACACACAATATAAAGATATTTGAAATTTTCGAAGAGTAGTGTATTTTTATGCCGACTACCTACTTGGTGTAGGTGAAATGAAAAAAAAATAATCAAAATTAAAAGGTATTATGTCAGTTAATATAATTTTCACAACTTCCTGTATCTTGGAAGACGTAAGAGGCAAACTCTGAAAACTTTCAAAAAACTCTAAGGGCCATTATTACAACTTAAAGATAGTTAAAAGTAGGATTTTATCGGACGTATAAAAACTTTATCATTTGCAAATTTTTTTTTATTTTTTTATTTTTTAAATAGGACCAGCACTCAGGGGATAACCCCTACTCATGCAGTGCATTGTGCTAGAACTAGGAAAATAGGTTATAGGGAAGAAGGATAGAGGGAGTAGTGTCTGTGTACATTTGATTTAAATCTTCCCACGCTGGTAGTGACAGGAAATACCTGCGCAGGTAGTTGATTCCACATACGAACAGTGCGGCTAAAAAAGGATGCAGTGCGATGCATTGGCCAATCGACCACAAAAGGATGTGCTCTAAATGAGGCACGTGTTGTACGTACATATGCGCGGGTTTCAGGAACAAGTTCCCTAATTTCATTAGAACACATTCCGTTGTAGTCACGATAGAACAATGAAATGCACCCCACATTGCGTCGATGCTCCAATGAATCAATAGAGTTGGATACCCTACTGTCACCGATGAGCTTCTTCGACCTCTCCTGTACGCGGTCGAGCAGCACCAAAATAGACTTTGAAGCGCCGGCCCATACATGAGAGTTGTATTCCATTTTCGGACGGATATAGGTGGTATAAATAGTAAGGAGGTCAGATGGGGTGAAATATTGTTTGCACCGTTTCAAAAAGCCAAGGCACTTGAATGCTTCTTTTGCAATTTGAAAAATGTGTTCAGTCCAACGAACATCACACTGCATTTTCATGCCAAGAACATCAAGAGCATCTGATTCCTTAATATTTATACCCCCCATAGTTACAGAGGCAACAGCATTTTCGGTCATACGTCTATGTGCAACCATGAAACATTGGGTCTTACGGGCGTTAAAGTCGACCCTGTTCACATGACCCTATTCAGAAATTTTTTCTAAATCATAGTTTAAAGTCTCATTCATTATTTGACGCATGGCAGACTAGGTCTATTGCTGAATGAGAAAGAATGGCAAATGCTGCTGTCGTCCGCGAAAGAGTAGATAGGGTTGAAAGTTTTACATAGAAGGTCGTTTATAAAGATAAGGAATAGAGTTGGCGAAAGAACGGAACCTTGCGGTACCCCTGAATTTAACTTGAACTCATTTGATGAGATCCCATCTATAACAACTCTTATAGTGCGATCCCTGCGGAAACTCGATAAGAAACGAGAGAAATTATCACAGACACCAATGGCAATACATTTTGACAAAAGTGCACCATGCCACACTCTATCAAACGCCTTGGATATATCTAAAGCCACCACCTTACTTTCGCCAAAATGGTGGACTGAATTGCACCATTTCTCCGAGAGGAGGGCTAGTAGGTCTCCCGTAGAGCGGCCTCTATGAAATCCATACTGCCGGTCGTTGAGTAAGCTGTTGGACTCCAAATACCTTACAAGATGGAAATTTACCATACTTTCCATCACTTTGGAAAGTGCAGAGCATATTGCAATTGGGCGATAATTTTCAGGGTTAGTAGCTTCTCCTTTTTTTTTAGGGATTGGCGTAACATTAGCAATCTTCAAACACACTGGGAACTCGCCAACATGGTACAACGTGCTGAAGAGATTAGCTAATGGACGTGCTAGCGTCGAAGAGCACTGTTTCAAGACAAGTGCTGGAATGCCATCCGGCCCGGGAGACTTGTTTATGTTGAGTTCCGACAAAACCCTTTTTACTGCCCGAGCTCGGGCAGGCTCACCTTAAGTGAGCGAAAAATTGCAGGCAAGTTTATGCTACCTGGTTAGTTAAATCCAATTTGCAATAATGGAAAGCTTTTTATACGTCCGATAAAATCCTAATTTTAACTATTTTTAAGTTGTAATAATGGCCCTAAAAGTAAAAAATCAAAAAATTAAAAAACCCCGAAACTGAAAATCGCCAAAATGAAAAAAGCGCTTAAATGAAAAATATCATCAAAAATAAAATAAATCGCTAAAATGCTAAAAAATTAAAACTAATAAAGCCGACAAAGAAAAAGCTAAAAAATCGCCAAAATGAAAAAAATCACCAAAAAGCCAAAACGAAAAAAGCGTAAAAATTAAAAAATCGGCATAACGAAAAAAAATGCTAAAACTAAAAGAAAAAAAAATTTTTTTAATGTGTCTACATTAAGTAAGATATTCAATTATATGGTAAAAAAACTTCTTTGTGAGAAAAAGCGAATAAAAAGAAATTAAAAAGAGCAAAATTTCGAAAATGAAATAAAAACTACAAGCAATCATGTTTCCTTTTCTATTCCTCTCACCACTCTCTCCTATAAGCACAAGAGAGTTAAGCAACTAAAATTGCCGTTTGTGAAACGGGACATGCCAATAATTTTGCTTATGCTTGCACCATTGTTGCCAGAAAATAATGATAATATAATGCTAAATAGGTTAAAATGCAAAATTTTAAATTTACATAGATTGTTTTAGCATTATTTGTACAAGAACTTGTTTTTAAAGAAATTACTCGTATAAAAATACTTGACGTTTGCTCGCATGATGTAGCGCCTGCAGCTGGCTTAAAGCCGTTGGCGTTATTTTTTTTTACATCGGCCTCTGGAGCTCTGCTCACATTTCTTCAGTCTTTTGTTTAATATTACTTTTTTTTATATCATAATTATAACTATTTAGTTATTATAAAAAAGTTCACCGTAAACAATTTAGAAGAAAGTAAATGAATTATCATATTCTTTCTCCAGGCCTTATCAATGGGACCATAAGCGAGCGAGCACTCATTGGCTATTTATTTATAAAAATATCTCTGAAGGCTTTTGTTTAATTGCAATTTGTGACTTCTTTTGTTATTCCTAATTTAATATTCAATGCTGAAGAGGTTTTTAAGTTTTTAAGTTTTTTTGTTTTATCAACAAATAAATATTTAAGTGGAGTCTTAAAAACAATACACGATTCAAAAGTGCTCAGTCATAGTTGTCATATGCAAAATAACTTTATTGAGATTAAAATAGCTGTTGGCTAGATATTTAACATTACAAAAGTGTTAATATATAGAAGAAATAATAAATTTTTTATTGTAGCAGTTATTCAAAAGCAGCATGATCGATCACACTGATTGAAGTGATACTTTTTTTAAATAAAATTTTTTGATTCACAAATACATACTTTGAAGTAGAGAAATTTTGCTAATAAAATGAACAGTTTCTTTTTAAGGTAATTTTAAGTGGTTTTGGAAATTTTGTTTTATGAAAGACATTGTGCAACATCAAAATTTTTTTTCGAAAATACGACTGAGAGAATATATGTTAATTAAAATATGATGAATCTGAACTGCTCTGAAACTTGGATAGTACTGAACGCTATTTTTGGCCTTTAAGGCATTAAGTTGTTTATTTATTTTATAAATAAAAATTTTAGAAATAGATATATCGCCATCGAGTTTCCAAAATGGTTTTTAGCAAAGTTAGTAAATGTTAGCAAAGCTTAGCGAAATTAGCCAATTTTAACAAATTTGAGAAAAATTAGCAAAATTTTTCAAAATATAGCAATATATCATCTCTTATCAATAAGTGCTATTTTAATAGATTTTTGCAATCAGCAGCTGCAGTAGACTTATGACGACATCGGAGTTCAAACAAAAAAAAAAAAAAAAAAAAAAAAAAAAAATAATGACTTATGCTCTTTTATATTTGCTCTTATTCCATGCAATACCAAATCATTGTAATTGTTTTGTTTTTACTTCCGCTTGTATTAAAATCTGTATCTACCCAAGGATTGAATAAATTAGACCCTTGACCGCAAAAAAAAAAAAAAATATTTTTGGTCAAGCCTTCCCCTCTTCTCACCTTCATATTTTTTTTAATAAAATGAAAATCAGTTTTTTATTGCGTTTCGTTTCGTACCATATTTTTATAAGAATCATTCATAAAAAATATCTTTTTTCTTTTATAAAGAATTTATAAAGCAAATTTTGGGGATGGCGTTGGCTGAAGGAGTTAGCACATTGACTACAAAACTGAAGGACCTGGGTTCGATCCACGTCTCTGACAGTCATTAAAATAACCACGAATTTAATAACGTGCATTAATGTCCATTTGTTAGCAATAAAATGGGCTAATTTGAAAATTTAATGCGTCTCATTGAAACCAGAGGCGCTGCAAAACTGCATTATAAGAGACGTAAAAAAGTAGAGTTGTAATAAATTTACAATTGCCTAAATTAAATAAACAAAATAATACGTGTTGCACTCGGGGACTGCCGCGGTAAAGCTATTGCTTAACATTTTTTTTATCAACTTATGCAAATTTATTTTTTAAAATAAAAAACCTACGAATTGTCTGTTTTGTTTGTGTTTACCATTTTTTGTCAACCTGATTGCTCTTAAGTATGCCACATTGTGTTTTCCTACATGTAAAAATCTGGGGCCTAATTCTCGCATTCGATTGCGAGCGAGTTATTACTCGAATGTTCGAGTTTTTTAACTTTTGGTATTTTCGCATTCGGTTTCGAATAACACATATCGAAATTTCTAATGACAACATACGATAACGTGCATACATTCGAATGCAACCGTTCGTGTTTTTACTCGCAAGCAAAAAGGCATTCGAAATCATGTTTAACATAGAAAAAGCGGAGAAAAGGAAAATGTATGTTCAATATTTGACTAATTTATTTATAAATGAATGAATGCACAAATGTACATATAATAAAAATACAAATTAAAAAATTTCTAGTTGGCTTCAAATATTACAAAACACACTGACTTGGCAAATAATAAAATAAAATATAATAAAAATCAACCAACTCTGGGAGCATCTAAATAACAAATTAACTGCTTCTGGTCAACCAATAAAAGAATCGAAAATGTAGCTAGTACTCTATTCTCTAACTTTACACTAATTTATTATTATTAAGTTATTAATTAAATCAAAATGAAAATAACATTTATGTATATTCGTTTCTTTTTTCTGCATATACGTGTGTATGTACGTACATACATACATATGTTTTTGCACACATCCATATATACAAACATATGCTTTTGCTTACAATTTATTCAGTGTTGTGAAATGAATTTATATATAAATATATTTGCCTTTTTCCAACACTGAAACAAAAATTCGATTCGCTTGGTAGCGAGTGACATCATCCGAAAATTTCTTGCCATCGAAATTAATTTCTATTCGAATGCAATTCCGATCACGAGTGCAGGAATTAGGCCCCTGTTCTAGCAATACTGTATGTTAATGAAATCAATAGCATACTTTAGGGGTTAACATACACTTAGGTTGTTTTTCGTTACGGAATTTCTTGATTCGGTCGACACCCTCAAAGCCTGCGATAAAAGCTATGCAATAGCTTAAAAATATTTTAGGAACTTGTTGGGACTTTATTCCTAAAATAAACTCTTGCTGAACTTTTTACACAAACTGTTTATAACAAACTAAGACGACTAAACAAAAATGTTATGAGGGCTCGCTGCTTTTCAATAGAAAGTCTTTTGGCTTCCCCAGAGAAGTTATAAAATAACAGAAACACTTATTGAAAGAAACTGCAGCTATTTTTTGGTTAGTTGACTAAAAATCATAAATTTCTCATCCCCCGTTCTTTGCTCAAGTCTTTTATTTTATTAAATGCGAACACATTGAATTTGTGTTCGTTGCTTAAATCTTTTGATTGCAGCGAAACAAGTGTATGTAAGTCGTCTACACAGGCAGGCAAAAATTAAAAATTGAATTATATATGGTATATTTTTTAATTTTTATTTTTTATTTTATTTTTTTTTTTATTTTATATATTTTTTATAATTTCTCAAATTTTTTATAAACTTCTAAATCAACAAGGCGCTCTAATTTATGACCTGAATATATGTTTGTATGTATTTATGTATATTAAAAATGGAAAAATCACATTTACGTATGAATTCAAGAAAATCATATCAAAACATGAAGATAAAATACATAAACTTAAATATAAGTTTGTATGAAAATATATAAGAGTTTAAACAAAAAGTTGTCTTCACGACGACAAGGTAAACCACATTTTTTTATTGTTGCTTTTTGTTTTAATATTAATTTTATTGTTATTGTTACTCTTATTTGTATTTATTTTTTATATTGCCTTTGCAATAAACACACGTAAAACTATATACTTATTTGTATATATAATATATATGTAGGTATGTATGCATGTATGTTGAGATTAAAAGTATCTTACAGATGTATTCTTTATTTAGCTCTTTTATGATCTCTTTTTTTGTTTGTTTGTTTTTAACTTCTTGGCTGCTCCCATATTTAAGCATTTGCCTCCGCGGCTCATTTTAACTGTTTTCGATAAGATGTATTCTTTAGAGTAATAAATGCAAAAGTAATACAAAGGGTATCTATCTCTGGCCATTTTTAGCAGCCGGTTTAAAAGCAATTTATTTTTAGCACAGTTTCTTTTGCACTTTTTGCAGTTGTTTTTAGTTAAGAAAACCCATAATAACGGTCAATTTAACATGTTTTCTGTACTTTGACTTGTTGGCAATAATAACTGATTTTGGGTGTAGTGCCTCAAGACTCAATGAAACTATGGAAACGGTTTAAGCCCTTTTTATGGAATAATAACTGGTTTTTCTTTTGCAAATAAAAGGAAAATTTATGAAAAGTAGAATAAAAGCAATTGTCAGAAGAATAACTTGTAAAATATATATACATACATACATATGTATATACATATGTACATATGTGTGTTTGTATGTTGTTATGTTGTTAGTGTTGTCTCATGTGAAATAGCAGTAACATTACTGAAATTTTCGCCTTGTCTTTCTGAATACATATTGGGCAAAATATGATTCCCATTTTTTATAAAGCTCAGTTGATGCAAATTTTTTTTTTATTTTTTTTTATTTTTTTAAAAGAGAAGTAACACTCAGGCAATTAATGCCTACTACTATTACTAGGTGTTACCTTCTTTTAGGAAAGGGATAGTGATAGAAGACAGGTGGTGAAGGAAGAGATAGAAGAAAGCTTCAATCTTTTTCTGGTGTTAAATGAGGCGTATTAAATTTTGAAGCTGTGTTTTTAGTAGCCATTTTATTGGTTATTTTACTTCGCCGATGATTTTGCTACACAATACCGACGAAGGAGGGCGCTCTGATGTAAAATTAGGATTAGCATCTGCTAAAGTCGGTATAGTTCAGTGACCAGTGACTATGCCTTCATCATTTGAACTTTCCAACAACAGCTGATGCAAAGGAACTCTAATGCACATCAGAAAAATGCGTGGTGTTGTTATTTGAATGACTGTCGGATACAGGGATTGAACCTAGGATCTTTAGTTTTGTAGTCGACGTGCTAACTACTTCAGCCAACGCCACCCTCCTGGCAACAGGAACGACCATAAAAATTAACAGAATTTCAATACATGATGTAGCTGTCTACAACATGTCTATTTATGTAAATGAATCTATGAGAGTTTTTAGAGATGTAAAACTGTAAAAATTATATTATTTTATAATAAATTCAGTAAAGTGCGACTCTGACTCGCGCACGAAGGATTCCGTACGAACACTAGATATGTAATTTAATACAAACTTCATCCTATATAATATATAGTTTTAGAATTTTTTTCGTTTTTGGGGTCTTTTCGGTTTTTTGTTTTGGCTTTTTTTGGTTTTGGGGATTTTTTAAGTTTTGGCTCTTTTTTTTAGTTTTGACACTTTATTTTCTTGTTTTGGCGATTTTTTCGGTTTTTGGCGTTTTTTCATTTTGGCGATTTTTTTATTTTTGGCGATTTTTTTAATTTTTGCGATTTTTTTTTTATTTAAAATATTTATTTAGTTTTGGCGATATTTTCGCGTTTTGGCGATTTTTTTTAGATTTTTGGCGTTTTTTTCATCTTGTCGTTTTTTTCATTTTGGCGATTTTTTCGAATTTGGTTATTTATTTAGTGTTAGAATTTTTTTTTAATTTTGGCGATTTTTTTCGTTTTGGCGATTTTTTTTTTAATTTTTGGCGATTTTTTTTTTTTTTTTGGTTTGGCGATTTTATAATTTTCGAATTTTTTTAGTTTTACCGTTTTTGAAAATTTCAAGTGTTTGCCTCTTACGGTTTCCAAGATATAGCAAATTGTCAAAATTACATAGTCAAAATTGCATTAACTAATGGACCACCCTTTAATATTAATTTTTTTAAATTTTAGTGTTAATTGTTGTAGTCTGTATAAAAATACAATAATTTTACAAATTTCAAGTTTCAATATACATATGTACATACAATTGTATGTATACTAAATGGGCTTTTAACATTTTTCGTTGCTCGTTTTGGAACACCCTTTAATTTTTAATTCTCATGTATTTGTTGTTGTAGCGGCCAAAGTTCCACATACTCTGTCCAAATTTCAGGTCCGTAGCTCTTACGGTTCCTGAGAAAATACCGTATGACGGACAGACGGACAGTGTAGCGAAAACAATAGGGTCCTTTTCACCTTTGGTGTACGGAACCCTAAAAAGTACCTTTAAAAAAAAAAGCGTTTTATAAAGGGTACCTTTTATAAAAAGTACCTTTTATAAAAAGTACCTTCTATAAAAAGTATTTTTTTTATAAAAAAGTGCGTTTTATAAAGGGTACCTTTTATAAAAAGTACCTTTTATAAAAAGTATCATTTATAAAAAGTGCTTTTTAAAAAAGTTCATTCTATAAAAAGTAGCTTTTATAAAAAGTATTTTTTATAAAAAGTACCTTTTATAAAAAGTATCATTTATAAAAAGTACCTTTTATAAAAAGTATCATTTATAAAAAGTACTTTTTAAAAAAGTTCATTCTATAAAAAGTACCTTCAAGAAAAAGTACCTTTTATAAAACTACCTTTTATTATAAGTACCTTTTATAAAAAGTATCATTAACAAAAAGTACCTATGACAAAAAGTACATTTTACAAAAAGTACCTTTTATAAAAAATTCCTTTTAGTAAGAATTACCTCTTATAAAAAGAATTACATTTCGTGTAAAGTATTTTTTAAAAGAGTAAACTTTTATGTGAAGTACCTTTTTTAAAATCAAAATCTTGTTTTTGAAAAATATCTTTTCTATAAAAAGCTTTTATAAAAAGTACCTTTAATTAAAATTACCTTTTGTAAACAGTACCTTTTTTCAAAAGTACCTCTTATACATGTAACTTTTATAACAAATATTTTTTTAAAGTACCTTTTATAAAAAGTGCCTTTTATAAAAAGTACCTTTTATAAAAAGTACCTTTTATAAAAAGTACCTTTTATAAAAAGTACCTTTTTTAAAAAGTACCTTTTATAAAAAGTACCTTTTATAAAAAGTTCCTTTTATAAAAAGTACCTTTTATAAAAAGTACCTTTTATAAAAAGTACCTTTTATAAAAAGTACCTTTTATAAAAAGTACCTTTTACAAAAAGTACCCTTGGTAAAAAGTAATTTTTGTAAAAAATACAATTTGGACCAAGTGCTTTTGCAGAAATCACCTGTTTTAAAAGTACTTTTTATGAAAGTACTTTTTTAAAAAGTATCTTGTACATTTTTTTAAATTCTCTATGGATATAATTTTTTTTTGGAATGTTGCTTTAAAAAATTAAAATTTTTTACAAGCAGGGAAATTTGTTTCCAACAAATTTTCTAACAAATCTATTCATAGCAAACACTATACATAGAGCTGAAAAGCACTTGTCATTTTCCAAGAAACCAAAAAAAAAACAACAACAACAAATAGAAATAAAACATAAGAAAACCCAACATAGTTTCCAACAAACCAACATACCTGCTCTATTACTAAGCAAAAATTTATGTGAATTTTGTTAAAAATTCAATTGTTATTGAATGACATTTACAATGCAATCGATTGTCATTAAAAACCATAAAAACAATTACCTAATTTTTACAAAAAGACCCAAGAAAAAGTATCGAAGTAAAAAAAAAGAAACATTCAAGTAAAAAATAAGTTAAACATTCAATTTTTATTTACGTAAAGCTTTTTATTGCCAATTTCCTTTTGCTACATTTTCTGTAAAAGCAATTGTATTTCTATATATTTATGTTTAACTTAAGAAGAAAAAAATATTTAAACAATTTTTCTCATGCACTTTTTTTATAGTGGTTTGCAATTATTAAACATTTGCAGGTGCGCTAACATGAAGTGAAGGGAGAAAGGAAATATGTATTGTGTGTTTTTTCTATCATATTTGACTGGCAATGGGTCCTTTAGATAGGAAAAACATAAATTATAAGTAAATAATTCAACTCTTGGCTTAGCTCAGAGTTTCCCAAACCTTAATATGCATTTACTAATTGAGAACACAATATGTAATTAAAAAAAATTAAAAATATCCTACTGTGATTAACTTTAAATCGTTAAATATTCTGGATGGTCATTCGAAATGAAAAATCATAAGAGAAACCTAAATATGATTTTAAAATTCCTGACGCATGATATCCATTTTGATGTAGTTCATCGACTTTTTATTTTTGGCGTGTTTACAAAATTGCGTCTGTAGGCCGCCATATTGAGTTCTGACCACTGTAATATCTTTGGGGATTAAGACAAATCGATCGATTGATGTCAGAATCACCGATTGTCCACGCGTTCGGTTTATATAGTGGTGCAAAGGAACACACACACATATGCATACATACATACATACATACATACATACATACATACATACACACATACATACACACATACATACACACATACATACACACATACATACATACATACATACATACATACATACATACATAGGCTGATAAACACAATACCCTTCTTTGCGCCGCGCATTCGGGTAAAAAAGTAGTAATATATTTTAATATTTAAATTTTTTCCCAGAGCTTTTTTTCACTGCGCTTACTTAGTTCATTGAAAGTTGAATTAATTTGATTAAGTTTAAATTAAACTTTTGCTTAGAAATTTAATTGATTAAAAAGTTTAATTGACACAATTACATTTTTAATTAATTTATGGATTTTTATTTTCATTTAAACTAGTTTATCGCAAAAATTTTTTTGTATATAACAAAAAATTAACAAAGTTCAAACTGCTGATAGTAAATGGACAAAAGAAATGTGCATGTACACTGAGGAAAAAAAGACGTTGTACAATCAACAACACCTGTGGTCAATGTAAAATAATTGTTGTTTTCAAGTTTTGCCCTTTGTACATTCTTATGATGTGTTCTGTAAGTTTCTGTAAAATTATAGGCGAAACCTTGCTGTGGAATATTTGAACCACTCTGAGAGAGTCAATTTTAGAAACTTCGAAAATGATCTAAAAAGCTATACTGTAACTGTAAAGCTCAAATTTTTATTAAAACAGCAGAAAGAAATAAACATTTAAGACATTCAGCATGCCACAGAATCAGTCATTATTTGGGTGAGAGTTTATTCTTGTTGCACAGTGTAATCAATGCCTTTCTTTTTTACTTTGTCCAATAAATAAATATCTTTTGATAACATAAATGATTTAGATCTTGCAATTTCCTTTCATTTGAAATTAAAAATTCGCAAGTCTACAAAAACAAACAAAAAATCCTGCCATGAGACTCTCCTCTTTTTATGTTCTGCTCAGATGAAATTGAAAATTGGTCTCACTTATTGAAGCGATCAATCGATTACTGATCGTACGTGCGGACAGGGCTGTCAGATATGGCGATTTCTCGCCAAACGTGGCGATTTTTCAACTTGTTTGGCGTCTAAATTTTTGATTTGGCGACATGGCGATTTTTCTGGCGATAAATAAATTTGTTGGCGATTTTAATGGCGATAAATAAATTTGTTGGCGATTAGGCGATTATTATGGCTATTTTTTTTTTAACAAAATTGAACTTAAAAATTTTTCTTATTCAAGAAAATTAGTTTGTTAAAGGAGTAGTTTCAAAAATAAATCCTACCTAAACTCGTCTGCAAGAAGTTAAAACAATTTTATTTTGGCGATTTTCTGATAAATATTGATACGATCATTTTATAAAAATTTATATTAAAAAAGTGTTATATAAAAACAAATTTATTATCAAATATATACTAAGAAAAACTACATTTTGAAATTAATTTGGCGAAATAGGTCGGAAAAAATCTGACAACCCTGCGTGCGGAAGCTCTTGTAAGAAAAGGTGTGTGTGTAAGTGTGTGCGTGTGTGAGTCTTTGAGAGAACTTGTGGCTTTGTACAAAAGTATTGACCCACTTGACCTGAGATTCGATAAAAACGAATGCTCACTAAAACCAAGAAAATTTCGAAACAAAATTGTTCGATAGTTGTTCGCAAATATGGAAAAATTCGAATGTTCGCTAAAGCTTTGAACTTCGAACATCTCTCAGTAGTTTCTCAAATGTGTGACGGTAGCCGATGGGGGGTGTGCTAGCCTGTTAGTCTAGAGGAATAATGTTCTAAACATGACAGCGCACTGCACCGTAAGTTAAGCTATTAAAAACAAATAAATAAAATAAGTTAAAATAAATAAATTAAAAAATTAAATTATTTTTTTTACTTTTTCTGCTGCCTCTTTGCGGTATCGAAATTAGTTAGATAAACTTTTTTCGATTCATTTTTGAGTGTCACTCTCAATAGTTTTATACGATAAATGTTCGAGATAATATTCGCAATCGGTATCAATAACGAAAGTCTTGGTTAACTGGGGAAATGTTTTCATATGTTTGGTTGTTGCTGGTGTTGTCTGTCTGTAGTTGTAACAACGAAAAATGCTGTATGTAAAATGCCTGTATGTCTGATTGCTGATACTACGTGTTGTTTGTTGAAAACACGTTTCAAACGAAAGTAAAAATTGTCGTTTTGAGTTTTTTTTTTTGTTATTGTTTGTCTGTTTTTCTTTAGAGCATTTTTTTTTTTGCTTCAAACAGCTCATATTCGTGCATCGAAATGTGAGTAACCGCTGGAAGAAGTGAACAACGAAAAAAAAAGTATAAGAAATACTTCATAATATCAAAAACTAACGTAATATAAAACCGTTTTATAATAGTTACAATTAATGAAAAAAAAAAAAAAAAAAAAAAATACACACAATGACTGCCAGCAACAAACTCGATTATTGTATAGTAGTTTTTTGTGTTGTTTCTTAAGTAAACCAGTATCTGGTCAAATATCCAAATGGCTAAAAGAGAGAAGAAGTTTGTAGCTCTTTAGATTTTCAAATCAATGACATTGATACTATTATACGCACTTGCAAGGTGTGCAAATCAGACGTAAAATAACGTCATCATTATTACAACTATGTATTTATTTATTTATTTATTATTATTATTACTATTTGGTATTTAATGTGTTAAAACATGTATTTATTGAGGCTTGACTATAGTTTACAAACATGTGCACATTTACTTATTGGTACTAATGACGAGACAATTGCGTTTGTTAACCCGCTTTGAAAAATAAAATAAAAAAGTTGCCAATCTTCAGCAATTTTTTCTTTTTCTTTTTGGTTGCACTTATATTTTGATTAATTTTTAGTTTGGTTTTTTATTCAGCTATTTAATTTAAATGACTTGCTTACACTACTTTGGTATAAATATTCTTATCTCGCTAATTAGTTGAAAAGTAGAGCGTGTAAATAAAATAATACATTTTGCGACATATGTATTATTGGCAAACTGCTGAGTAAAATCCCTCTTTAATCAGTTCGGAGTAAAAACGTAAATGGTATTTTTAAGCAAATAAATTGAAATTATCTTATGTATACTCGTATATGTACATACATACATATACATATGTACAGATGTGCAATTGCTTTACGTGAATACCTGCCGTTACGGCCTTATCTCACGTGTGCCAAAGCACCGGGTGTGGGTTAGACGCCAGACCAACGCCCCCATGCACCCTTTTAGAATGAATCTATGGCCCACTCCATAAGGCACATAGGTTGCAATCTTTGAATATAGTTATCCGTGTTCTATATTCAAGTACCTTGCTGAGGTACTTTGAGCTATCTAAACTCTGCTGCTATGTCCGTGCCCATAGCAGCTCTGTTGAATGGCAACAGCACCTAGAATAGTGTCTGGCTGACCGCGTCAGACCAATCACTAGCATTGATTTCACACTGGGAAGCCAAGACTATTCTCCCAGCGATTTTGGTAGCAACCACAGCCACCACGATAATTCTCCGGCTTCCACGCTAAGGTGTTGTGTGTACACCCATAGCGAGGTCCCCAAGAGAATTCCTCAACCATTGCCGGCACAGCTAACCACTCATCCATAATGAACGCATGCCTGTGTCGCCAAATAGCCAGTGCCTACTCCACACCTACCAAAATCGTCCCTTTAACCCCGTGGGGTAATCCCCGAGGGGTAGGACGAACTCGGCATTTCAGCAAAGGAAACTGACGACCGCTACATGCACTCAAAACTTCAGAGCAGCGAGGACCACTCACGCGAGAAGAACGCAAGCTTGCCACCAAAATCTCTGTGCCTACTAAGACCCGACACTAAAAAGTGAAAGTGTCCTGGGGTCGTATCCAGGACGAAAGGCCATTTCGGACCAGAAATTTTTGAAAACCGCAATGCATTTATCTCTAAGCAGCCCAGCTGTCGGGCAACCGGCACCCGTGGTACCACACGCAAAGAAAAGATATGATTGTAGAATGGTTGAGAAAACAACATTATGTTCTCTGAAACAAATGTGTGGTCGTTGAAAACTAGTTATTGTTATTTTAAACGTTTATTTCGTTACGATAAACAGAGTAATGTTTGTATTTAATAATTACTTTATCACATCCATACAAAAGTGTCATATGGTTAGAGTTTAACAGAGTTTAACAATATAGTTTTGTTAAAAATTTAAGACTGCAACATAATTTGTATTATTATTCAAAAATAATATGATGCAAATACCAATATAATGTTATCCAAAACCATACTATGTTAAGTTTTTAAAAAAAATTTTTTTTGCAGAAACATCTGTCAGTTCAGTATTTCGTTTGTAAGCTATCGGTAGTGCACGGGTGGTGTTAAATAAATTAATAAATAAATAAAGTATAAACAAGAGGGTAGACCAATAAAAATATATAAACATCTGTGTATCTCTTTATACAGACATGTCTATATGTTGTGTAAGTATACATTTTTATATATACATTTTATTTCACCAATATTAATTTATTTTTATTTCGAATTTAACGCACAGCTGTTTCTACAATAAATATATAATTAAAAAACAAAATAGTATTATTATCTTAAATAATACTGTGGTCGTATTTAAAAATATTAATATAATATAAGAACACGGTATGGTGAGTCTCAATTATATTTTAGTCACATCTAACAATAGTGTTGTCATATTTACAATACTAAGATCAGGTGTTACATAGTTCAGTGTTTTTGTAGATTATATTATTATTAACTCAGATAATAATATTATTTAAGTTTGCTTTTCTATTAACAATAATATGATTGACTGCAACCATATAATTCAATCATAGTATGTTGCTGTTTGATTATGATTACCTTAACCATATTTTTTCTTTGCGTGCAGAAGTAGCCTCTGGTTAGACCCCGAAGTTCCACCACAACAGGGCTTCACCTCTATCGTCTTTTGAACTCAAGGTAATTTCTAGGTGACGCTGCACCTAACTGACAACAACGGGCGTACAATATTTGTTTTCCTTTTATAAATATGTGCACATCCTTTGCTCTGTTTATGTTCAGAGATTGGGTAGTAACACATAAGTTTTACGGGTAATGAGCCAAAGGTTCGTCAGCGGAAAAAGCTACATTACCCTAGCTGGGGCCCCGGGATTGCCACACCCGTAGTCTATAGAATAGACTCCCCTGGGGGTATATACATATGTACATATGTAAACATATATATTTATTGTACATAAATTTATTACAAACTCAATTGGTTTTACTCATATATTTCCAAAGATATGCAAGCAAGCTAACCGGAGCATTAAGAAAACAAGCGTTAAAATTTTAGTAAATATTTCATATTAGAAAACACTCTGTTGTGTGGATATCACTGACTTCTAAGCCGTTTCATATATTACATCATAACTCTGCAAAGTTTCCTGGTTAGGCTGCTCATAAGTACAAACAATCCCCATAAAAAACATTTGTAATAATTATAAAAATTAACACATATAATGCACAAAAAATCTATTGAATGAAAGAAAGAGAAAAAACTGCTTCATTAAATATTTAATATTGCTTATAAAAAGCAGATAAAGACCAACCGGTTTGACCCTGTAACACATGTTTATTCAAAACTCGGGTAAATACAGTTTGAAAGATAAAATGAAAACTATTTAAAATATTTTGTTAAATCTTTAGATAATTATATACCACAATCCATTAAATATTAAAAAATAAATACTAATTTATGTATCGTTCGTTTAATATAGAGAGGCCCTAACTAATTATTTTTTTTTAAATTGAGTTTTTTGTATATTTCTATAGAAGGAACATCTAGTTAATCGAAGAATGCAAAAAAATAATGAGTGAGGGCCTTTCTATATTAAGATAACGATATTTAACATTAATAAATGGTAAAAACAAGAAACTATCGCCTTAAAAGCCAAACAAAAGTAAGCAAATGTTGAAAACAATCAATGCAATAAAAAAATTTTTCGGGCAAATTAAATGTTAAAATGGTATAAGTTAAATGCAAATGAGCCACGTCTCACAATACTAGCGGGACAAATAATTTGTTCTCTAGTATTGGTAAAAAAAAAAAAAAAAAAAAAGATTTATGAAAAATCCCCAAAATAAACACTTAATTTTTTGTATTAAAGTGTGTAGTTAACAAAAAAATACGCTTTGTGTTGAAGTACTTTTCAAAAGAACGTTTTACAAAAAGTACTTTTTATTAAAAGTACTTTTTAACACAAGTACTTTTTGTAAAAGTTATTTCTAACAAAAAATACTTGTTAAAAAAGTGTACTTTCATTAAAAGGTGGTTTTTGCAAAAAGTACTTTTTGCAAAAAGTACTTTTTATAAAACGTACTTGTTGCTAAAAATACTTATTTTTTAAACGAACTTATATAAAATGTATTTTTCAAAAGGTACTATTTACAAAACGTTCTTTTTATAAAAGGTACTTTTTGTAAGAGGTACTTTTTGTAAGAGATAATTTTTGTAAAGGGTACTTATATTTAAAGGTAAAAATTATTTTTATACTTTTTTTGCAAAAGGTGTTTTTTTAAAAGGTACTTTTTATAAAAGGCACCTTCTAGAAATGGAATTTTTTATAGAAAGTACTTCTTACTAGAGCTGGCAAACTACCGATAGTCACGCCATTCGATATTTTCGATAGTTTGTTGAAAAACTATCGATACTATCGATAGCATCGAATTATTTAACACTATGTTCACACGCCAACACGAACAGTCGTTTTGACTGTTGATATATGGATATGGTTAAAAAAAATAGGTAAAAATTATAACTGCCTTATTCAGAAAAATAATTTTGGTTTACAAATTGTTTGTTAAACGTTTTTTAAACTTAATTTATTTTTTTCTGAATAAGGCCTTAAATAATTAATTTTATGTTTAATTTTATTCTAATTTTTCAATTTGAAACACGTCTTTTTTTTTTTACAAAAACATAACTACATATCGTCACCTTAAATGCAAACAGACGTAACTACGCAAAAATTCGAAATCGAGTTTTTGATTGATTATAGTTCATTTTATCAAACTACATGCTCACGCAAATATTTAGACCTCTGCGATGAAAAATTACGATTTTATTAAAGAAATTCAAACGGACGTAATTAGGAATGCATCTATTTTTTATTGCAAGGGACGTAACTAACATAAAAGCTTAAAGATACATAAAAAGGTAATAAATGTTTAAAGAGAAAATTTTCAAGAATACTTTATTATTGTTGATTTTGTAACATTATTTTTTTGTTTCTCCTGTAAAAAATATAAAAGCGTAGTTACAAATGCAAACGTATGCATTTCAGGTGACGATATGTACATACGCGTATGTATGTAATAATTTTGTTTTAATAGCCAATTCAGATAAATTAGTGATAATTTGTTATCAAAAAATTCAGTAAGAATCAGAATGGAACAAAATGGTTCACTCACAAAATTTTGTATATTTCAATCAATATTCGAGCGCGAATCGTGAATGTGAGTGAGAGCGAACCTCGATATTTGTTGTCCGTGTGATCATGCTATTAGGAATGCTGAATTTCATTTTTCAATACATATCGCTCATTTATTCATTATTATGACTCAAATAAAAGTAGTTTTGAAAAAAATGTGTTAAGTTCTCAATTTACATACAACTCAGTGGATATATTAATAAAGCTTTCTTCTATCAAGAGGTGAGCTTGCACGCCATTGCATGAATTTTTTTTACACAAGATGAAATATGAATTGCCGGGGCATTCTGTATTATTAACTGAATAAATTAATTTTTTGAGTTATGTCGTTATTATATTAATATTTCAATAGAAGACAACTAATATGTTAAATTTTATCGAGTTTGTTGACAATTTGGTAATAATTTTTTTCAACGATAGTATCGCTATCGAGAAAAAACTATCGATAGTCTAATAAAAACAAAACTATCGATACTATCGATAATACTATCGATAGTTTGCCAGCTCTACTTCTTACAAAAGTACTTTTTACAAAAAGTACTTTTTACAAAATATAGTTTTTACAAAAGGTAATAGTTGAAAAAGGTACTTTTCACTAAAGGTACCTTTTTCAAAGAGTACTTTTTCCAAAAAGTACTTTTTACAAAAGGTACTTTTTACAAAGGTTACTTTTTATATAAGTAACTTTTAATCAGAAATAATTTTTAGTCAGGCTTAAGTTCAGTAATTTCAATTCTTTTATTGAATGAAATATTTTTTATTAATTAATGTGAGTTTCTAAAGAAGAGTAGAAACTTTTCATGAAAAAATTTAAAGTTTGTTGGAATTAAAGTCACCTCTGTCCAAATGTTTTTTTTTTCAATTTCTTTAAAATATCCTCTCAAAAACGTTCTTTCAGATTACTGCTAGAAATAATTAGCTCAATAGACTGGTGTTACATTTATGTACGTATTTTACTATACGACTATTTTTGGAAATTGTCCAATACAAACACATTTTTTAGAAAATAAAAACTAAAACGAAGACATTTAAAACTCATTAACAAAACAAATGTAAGCTTAAGTAATATACCAAAGACTATTTTTAAAAAACGTTTCGTTTATGTAAAAAAAAAAATTATGGTCAAGGTTAATGAGACTTCAACGCAACAGCCATGTAGCGCGTCACAATATAACCAACCGCGAATGTAATTAGTTTAAAACAATTTTGATTCTTAAACCTCATAATCTTAAATATGGGGCTAAAAAGTATAAAAGATAAATTGCCTAAATAAAAATATGAAATTAGTCATACATTTAAATAACTTTACAAAGTCAGCTTTTCAATACTTTCAAAAGGGCCCCCTATTGTTAAATGTAACAATTGTTTGTGCATAATTGTTAAAGTTTTTGGGCCATAAAACAATTTACATGATTTTTTTTTTTAAATACAATTTTTTCCCTCTTGTCTTAGTCTTAAGCGAGCATGCAAATTAAAGTTTATATATTAAACAATGACAATTTTTCGAATTGAAACTGACAACTTTAGCAAAGGTCTTTAAAAAAATTGTACAAAAGACACGTTTGAAAGCAGCTGGAACAATTTGGTTTTCTAAAAAAAAATTCATTTGAAAGGTGTCAAGGTCTTAGTGAGAAAATATTTCTCGAAATAAAAAAGCTGCTCAAAAAATAGAAGTTTTTTTAAAGTAATTTTCAAAATAATTACTTTTTATAAACAAAACGTTTGGTATAAAAAAAATGGTAAACGGAAACTAAGATTACCTTTTTAA
Organism: Tachina grossa; assembly: GCA_949987645.1. Classification (NCBI taxonomy): domain Eukaryota; kingdom Metazoa; phylum Arthropoda; class Insecta; order Diptera; family Tachinidae; genus Tachina; species Tachina grossa. Next base: position 143,418,684 of record OX465278.1, read on the forward strand.
AATATACTTTTATTTAACTTGTTTCTACCAAGGTGCATATACAATTTTAAAGATGCATTATGAGCATTGCATTATTAAATCTAGTTGATTTTTTTTTTCATAAAAAACAACCTATTACGAGTAAAAGGTAGTTAAAAGATAATATGATGCCATAACGGCTGGTTACAAAATGTAACATTTATAAAAAGTATTTAAAAAAATTGGTTTTACAAAAAGTACCTGTTACAAAAAGTATATTCTTCAAAAGTACCATTTACAAAAATTATCTTTTACAAAAAGTTCCTTTTGCAAAAAGCACATTTAGCCAGAAGTATTTTTGTAAAAAGTACTTTTAACAAAATATAAATTTTATAAAAAGTACTTCTTACAAAAAGAAATTTTGCAAAAATTGCCTTTAACAAAAAGTACATTTTGCGAAAAGTATTTTTTACAAAAAGAAATTTTGCAAAAAGTAACTTCAACAAAAATTACACATTACAAAAAGTACCTTTCACAAAAAGTACTTGTACAAAATGAGTCTTTTGTAAAATGAACCTTTTACGAAAAGTAGATTTTACAAAGAGTACCTTTTACAAAGACTACTTTTTACAAAGTACCTTTTACAAAAACTAAATTTTACATAAGTACAAAAAGTATACCTTTTACAAAACGTAATTTTGCAAGAAGTATATTTTACAAAATGTAAATTTTACAAGAAGTACCTTTTTCAAAAAGAAATTTTTCAAAAATTACCCTTAGCAAAAGGCGCATTCGCAAAAAGTCCCTTAAACAAAAGTATATTTGACAAAAAGTATCTTTTACAAAAAGTACATTTTACAAAACGTAACTTTCACAAAAAGTACTTTTTACAAAAAGCACTTCTTACAAAAAGTACCTTTTACAAAAAGTACCTTTTACAAAAAGTACCTTTTAAAAATTTTCTGTTACAAAAGTACCTTTTACAAAAAGTCACTGCTACAAAAAGTACCTTTTACAAAAAGTCCCTTTTCAAAAGGTACCTTTTACAAGAAGTTCGTTTTTCAAAAAGTACCTTTTGCAAAAAGTACCTCTTACAAAGAGCACCTTGAGCAAACACTACCTTTTACAAAACTACCTTCCTTTTACAAAAAGTACCTTTTACAGAGAGTATCTTGAGCAAAAACTACCTTTTACTAAAACTACCTTCTACAGAAGTACAAAAAGTATACATTTAACAAAAAGTCATTGTACAAAAAGTACCTTTTAAGAAATATAACTAAAAAAAAGTTAATTTAAAGAAATATAATACATATTTTAAAAAGTTACTTTCGCAAAAATAAATGTTGCAAAAAGTATCTTAAGCAGAAAGTATATTTTTTCGAAAAACATCTTTCACAAAAAAATATCTTTTCCAAAAAGCAAAGGTGCCTTAAAAAAAGTACCTTTAACAAAAAATTCTTTTTATAACAAGCAATTTTGCAAAAAGTACCTTTTACAAAAATCACCTTTTACAAAAAGTACATTTTTCAAAAATTACCTTTTACAAAAAGTACCTTTCTCAAAAAGTACCTTTTGCAAAAAGGATGTATATTACAAAAAGTACTTTTTCATAAAAAGTGCATTTACAAAAAAGTATCTTTCATAAAAAGTATCTTTTTCACCCCTTACAAAAAAGTACTTTTTACAAATTTATAGTACCTATCAAAAAAACTTGGCCTTGAAAAAAGTGCTTAGAAAATATTTTTTACAAGAAAGTGCATACGAAAAGTACATTTAAAAATATTTACTTTAAAAGAAGTACCTTTTTGAAATACTGACAAACTATAGTGAATTTGAAATGAAAACTCGGATAAACTCGCATGCAAAATATTTTAGTACTTTAGAAGGAGTTGTTCAACAAAAATTTATTGATGATTTAACAGGAATCAACAAAACAAAAATGTAAGTTTAAAATTTAACTTTAAATTTTTTTAATTTTCTAAAGAAAATATGCTTATGACAATTATTGTAAAATCTATTCAAAAACAAACTTTGTAACTGTATATGTACTATAATTAATAAATAAGTTTCATCAATCAATCAAATCAACCCACGTTTTTCGTTTAAAATTAAGTGTTTATATAATAAATGAAAACTAACAGTTTATATACTCGTACATATGCATTTCCTTCTTAAATTATTGCTGGAAATACACAATGCATGCTTATGGATCACGTGAATTTTAATTTAATTGCAAAAATACATAGGTTTTTTTTTTAAGTATGAAATATAATCAGAAACTTGAAGTTAGAAAAAGAAAATAACAAAAATTCTTAATACAGCGGATATTGAGACACAAATATTTCTCGTATGATATACATATTAGAGACCTGCATAAACAGTCTTTAAATGTAAATACGTCATGATTTTTAAATGTTTTCACGTCGCATGTATTATACTAAACCAATAATAAATGCTGTCGTACTATAAGCGAGGCACGATGGATGTATTGGTGTACGTGTATATCAGTGTTAGCAAGCGATGCCGCCAAGACTGCTTGTTTGTAACAAACACGCAAAAGAAGTACTGTTGATTAGTGTATGCTTGTTATTTTTCATATTGTACGTTTGAGTGTGTGTGTAATATGTAGATGGTAAGCTATTATGTGATTACCCGCATACAACTAATGTTAATGCATGTGTGTGCCTTTGCATGTGCGCAGAAAAATAAAAGATCATACACACATACATGCATGACGTTTGTACACACGCTCATGCGTAGAAAGAAGCAAGCATCACAAAATCTTCCGTCACGAAGTGTTTTCTTCTTTACTCCTATACCTACAATAGTGAAATAAATTTCTTGCAAACAGTGTTGTTAACGTTTGTTTTATAAGATTTCGCTGTAGTAAAGCATTTGAAAAATCCCTCATGTCTTGAAAGTTCTTATAAGATGTCTTGTGCAGGACACTAATACATATGTACATACTTATACAAATGTGAAAAAGCTTTAAAGCTAAACATAAATGCATTTATGGTTAAAGGCCCAACTATAATATGAATAAGCTGGCTTAAGCTAATGTCAGAATTGAACGATAAGTCTGTCAAGTGCTTAAACAATTCAGATGTGACTTTTAGGTGGCCGTAATGTATCTACATGCACTTAAGTATTCTTTAGCCACAGCTGCACATCTAGGTATTGTCAATAATTTTGTATTAATTTTGTTTCTTCTCATAACTCATAAATGAATGCAATTCAATCAAACTAACTAGAAAGAATGTCCTAATCTATTAAAAATTCACATATAAATAGATATATCCATCACCTTATTACTTGCTTTATTTGTTTTGCCTACTAAAAAGTACAACAGTGAATACACATAAGTAAATACATGAGTATGTGTGTATATGTGTATTGTAAAACAAACAATGAAAATAAAAGTTTTGCTTTATTTTCCGAGTTTAAACAATAAAAAAATATTTAAAATCAATGAATATTTTCTGCTGCTGCTTGTTTGAGTTTAAAAAATGCACAAACAGTTGTTTCCTTACGGAATGTGCGTTCAGTTTGGCACTTTACTTAAGCAAATGACATTTGACGAAACTTGACGAAAATTTTGTTAAGTACATTATAGTTTGCCACATGCGTTTTATATGTAACCGCACAGTTGCTTAAGCTAGCTTATTCATATTATTCAGTTGGGCCTTAATTCATTTACGTCAGGAAATGAAGCTCGCGAGCTCTTGACTGTCTAATGCAAGACAGTGTTCGTCAAAACACACTTTTAAGAGAATAGTTCTCAATTCAGTTCAGTTAAACTGGGAACTGTTCTTTCGAGTAGTGCTGGCATAGAGGTATGTGATGAAATAATTTCTATTTTGGATAGGAAAAATCATTTTTAAACTTCCGTGATTATTTGCTGTTATTTAAGCAAATAACTGGCTACAACTCCACCAGAGTTACTGCAGCCTTCTGTTTATGCATTTCACGACAACATGGCAAATATTTTAAAAGCTTAGGGCATGGTGAAGAAAAATTAAGGGTAGTGGCGTTATGGGGCTTCGAGGGACAATTAACAACTTGGCAATCGGTGTGATAGAACCAAAGCAAAACTTCTGCATTTAGCTCAAAATATTAATATTTCTTTGCTTCCTTAAGGCGATTTAGTTTAATATCAAAGCTTCAGTTGTGATTTCAATGTTATTTACGCTACGAAGGACCACCAGCAAGTTCAACGATTACATAATAGCAAAGCTATTTATGAAAGGGCAAATTGGCACAATGCTTACGGTAGTTGGCGTCTTGCGACGAATGCTCCCCTGACTAGTGGGCTAGGGCACTAGATTAGTAATCGGAGGTCTGCTGCGGCGATCCCAGCTTAACACACTGTTTTTTTTCTGCAGACAAGCCAATGTTGTTTCCAATGTAACTGTGCGACAAGTCGAACGTTGTCGACATCGTGGGACAGGCCCCAAGTGTACCTCTTATTATTGCTTTTAGTGTGGGAATTCGTACAAACACACTCGTACAATTTGTGTTTCTTTTAAAACTTTTTGCTTGGCATTAATATTTTTGTAATCTATTTACTAGTATAATTTTTATTTTTTTTTTCGATATCTAGTTCAAATCCAATAGTACATTTGTCACTATAAGAACAAAATTAGTTGTGAAAATACTTTGTGTAACGTTGAAAAAAAAAGACATATTTTTATTTAATGGTTACATAAACGCGTGATTTGTCCACTACTGCGGTTTGATCTTAAAATTTATTTGATACAAAAAAAAATGTGTTGTGTTTTTTTTTCTTTAGGAAAATAAATCATTAGCCAATGACGGATGTTGTGAAATATTCATTATAGTGTTTTTTTCATTTGTTGTTTTTGTTTTTGTCTTGCTCAAATCAAGCTGAAGATACAGTTTGTGCCAAATGCACTGAATATGATGCAATGAAAATGTGTGGAAGAATAACAATGCAAATTGTGTAAAAGCTTCATTTATGGCCTCTGCCTCTATATATATTTTTTTTTAATTGAGTTAATTTGTGAAACGTGGAAATAGTGGAAAATATAAAAAATGATGTTTTAATCGTGTTCTTTTTTTTCGAAAAAAAGTACATGTTTTACATCGTTAATTTTTAATTTTAATTTAAAGAACTTGTTCTATGACAACAAATTTTCACTTCCAAGAGAATATGAAATTTATGTAATTTTCTTTTAAAGAGCAAAAAATGTTGCCGTTGTTTAGAAAATAAAACGCCATTAGCTTATATTTACTAAGAATCGTTTTATTTAAATTAATGTTAATTTTTTTTTATATAGAAAAGTAGGAAGTTGTGTTTGTACCAATATTTGCGTACAATTCAAAATTTTATTTGGTTAAAGGGTTAACTTAAGATTAGTTGGGGAATTTAATGTAAAATTTCAGATTGAATATATTAACCCTTTAACTCTTCTTCAAAACTGAATCACACGTTCAATAACAGAGTTGATAATAATATATTTTTTATGTTTCTTGAATATATTTTAGTTTAAATAAAAAACTTCAATGCAAAGATCTGATAGAACATTCTCGAAAAAAAATTTATGGGAGTAAAATGTATGCAAGTAAAATCTTTCAAACAAAAAAAAAATTTTTTTTGAAAATCTGTTGATTAACCCTTTATGGCGCAACATCGAGAAAATAACATTCTCGAAAAAAAATTTATGGGAGTAAAATGTATGCAAGTAAAATCTTTCAAACAAAAAAAATTTTTTTTTGAAAAACTCTTGATTAACCCTTTATGGCACAACATCGAGAAAATAATTTTTTGCTAAATATTCTTCTAGAATCGCAGCACAAGTAAACAATTTTGTTTGAGAACTTTTTTGAAATTTCATTTATTGGCGTGAAAAAGATATCTTGGCAATAAAATTTCCAAACTAGTCACAAAATTTATTGAATTAAAACGCGGGCAAAATAAGTTTTTAAAAAATTGCATTACGGTAACATTGATATAATAAAATCGTAGGATTAATTTAAATCTGTTGCGATGTAGCAGATACAACTTTTTATTAAGAAAAAATTTTACAGTTTGAAACTACATAGATATTGTATTAAAGTTATTGCATTAAAATAAAATTCACAATTGCCTGTACTTAATGGGATTGAATGTTTTGTTGCATGTCTCTGCAACATGGCGCCATAAATGGTTAATAAGAAGCATGTGAAATATAAAATTAAATTTTAATGGGCGTCCCTCCGCCCATTTTTTAAATGCAAGATTGTGTGTGTTCTCAGAGCTCAGGGTGTGTGTTAAGTTTCGTAAAAATAGGTTAAGTAGAAATTTTAATGAGCTTAGCCCCGCCTATTTTTTCAACTCTAAAATTGTGTAACTACAAGAACCAAAGTTTTCGCAGCAATCATATAAGAAGAATATCATAAAATCAAATTAACAAATTGTGGGCGTGTCTATGCCCACTTTTTTACAATGGTACTAATTGAAAGCTCTCTCAGATAAAAAAAAAAAAATTCCAATCGGTGTAAAATGTACCGATTGATGAAGTAACATAAAATAGAAAAATCCGGACGAATTTTTTTGACGTCGGTTAAAAAGTTATTTTCTTTTCTTTTTTTATTCATAAAAAAAAATTATAAAAGGTTTATTAATCAAATTTCCATAAAAAAATTGTTGTATTAACCTCTTATAAAACAGAAATATTTTTTATGAATAAGGCAGTTAAACAGAAATGAAAGGTTGCTTAACCAACAATAAAGAAAAAAAAATTCATTAAATAAATTAATGAGTTAAACTAAACGGCTAATTATTGGCTCAAATTTTCTGCTAAAATATTTGCTATAAAATTTTATTAACAATCCTTAAATACGCTGTAACGACACGTTTCCGCTCTTAGCTGGGGTAGGCTCAGCGGAGTCCAGGATCGTGTGTGAAATAAATAAAAGACTGATCTGATTTCCTCTACGTTATACAAATTCACTTTATTTCTAAAAAAAAAACTAAACTTCTATCGCTAAATGAAATTTATTTAAAACAAAACTAAAATTCTATTACTAACGAGCGTTTACAAAATTCTGTTGGATTTTACTTTAACTCAAAATCAAATTAAACAATTGGAACAATGGCAGAGGGCCCCTAAACTTTTAGTGCATGGATTCGTCGTGGAACCAGTAACCTGGACACCAGCAACAGCCTCCAATCACTCGTAAATTCCGTAGTGATGAGATTCGTTGTGAAACCAGTAACCTGGACACCAGCGACAGCCTCCGCTCACTCGTAATTTTACTAGTGCCGAGATTCACCTTGGAAGCGTGTGCCAAGATAGCCTCTCTTCACACCTAATACTAGTCCGTAACGAGAGTTTACTGCAGGTTGTAGGTATTGGAATTGCACCCAAATTCCAATATCTAGTCTTGCTCCAATGTGGCTATAGGAAGACAATATTAGATAAGTAACCTTCATCCGATATCTGTCTTACCGTAGCGAGCGCTGCCACAAAACATACAAAAGTGTCACGAGACGGAAGATACGGGTATTTTTCAGTTTGTCTCGTTTTCCCTCAAATTTTGTTGTCGGTTTTGTTTTGCTACGTCTTTCTAGTGCAATACGTTTTTATTAGCTGTGTTAATTGGTAAGTAGTAATACACTACAGTATCAAATACACTATGCTTTTCTCTTTCTTCCATGAATTTTAACAGAAACCTGATTGGAACTTTTTTTACCTGTCACTTTCTTCACTTCTGTGTCTTCTGTGGCGCTGCAAGCAAACTGAAAATTGTTCTGTATTGAGTCGGTTGTTATACCATTCATATCAATATTCAAATCACACAAGCTAACAAGAGTGTGTGTTGAAAATATGGTGTGGTGACTAACAGCCTTTTATGCTCTTTCAGTTTCAGTGTACACCAATGGTGTCAAAAATAAAACTATAGTTGTATGTGTGAGAAAATCTCTCTCATTCGTCTCTGAAGTACATAGAGAAAAATAAATATTTGCAACAAATGCAGTTTAGTGAAGCAGCTCAAAATATATAAAGAGGAGTCTATATGATAGAAAACTAAAAAATAAGGAATAAAAATTAGATAAAAATTTGGTGGCGGCCCATATTTTCCGAGTTACGGGGCTTTGAACTTTTCATAGGAATCTGTGAAGAATTTCTAAAAATAAATTTTTAAATAGCTTATCTTATAGAAACTTGAGAAATAAGAAGAAAAAATTAAACAAAACAATTAGCTACGACCAATATTTCCCGAGTTATTGGTCTTTTAAGTTTTGGTTTTAAATACAGTTTAGTGAAGCTGCTCCAAAAAATTCAAAATGTCTTTTTAATATATATTCATTTCTTTCCTTAAAAGTTTTGTAACATAAAATACATTAAATGTCGCAAAAAGCATTACTGATCATAGAATATTTTTCGCATACCCCTTTTTTTCTTTCACTGTGTCTATAAAGAACTTAATACACCCGCTAAGCATGTGTTTTCGTCGCTGTCTCATCGACGACTAAATGAAAGAGAATAAGAATGTGTGTGATTTTAGTTTGCACAATTGTGCCATGAAACTGACATCAATGGTGTACACATCAGGGTTACCGTTAGGAATTTTTGAAAAGTCGCACAAAAAGTCGTTTTATAAAAATAAAGTCGTTTAAGAAAATAAAAGTTGCACATCTTTTTTAACTATAAAACAACAAAAAATAAGTTGAAACCATGCATATAACATATACAGTTCCATTATATGTGCTTCTATACATGTTTTTATGTATACTGAAAAAATTTACTTAAGTTTAATAAATGGGGCTGTCGTCGTATGCTGCCGAGGTATCATATTCATTAAAAATAAGCTAAAAAAGTTAAACTTAAGATATTTTTTACAAGCATTTCCAAATAAAGCCCCGTGAACTTTTTACTTTAATTCTATTCGTTTGATCTTGGCGCCATAGTAGACTTGGGTCGAACTCGTTCACTAGTTCATTTTTGCCACAAACCAGTGATCAAACCCATTTAAATTACATGGGTTTGATCATTGGTTTGTGGCAAAAATGAACTAGTGAACGAGTTCGACCCAAGTCTACGACATATATTTTGGGTGAATGTATGTGTACTTCAATAATATTGCGACTAATTACGAGTGTCGAATTTCGATTACGACAACGAAGATTTTGTACTAGATTAAAGAAAAAAATTTTGTAATATCTTTCTTAACATAAATATTAATTTTTTGAAATTTTATTTTTGTATATAAAAATAAGTTCATAAAAAGAAATCCAGTCTTGTATATCTTTGTCTATTAAATTTAAGGCTGTCAGCGTGAAAAGTTGCATGTTTTACTTTTAATTTTTTAGCTAATTTATTATTAAGCAAAGCTAATTTCAAAATGTTTACATATTCGTGTACACCTGCATACATTTTACGACAATTTTTTTCATTGACTCTGCGGGTAAAAATAATGTTGTAAAATAAGCACTCCAAAAAACACAATTGTTATTTATTTAAAAAATTGTTTTTGCTAAAACTATTCTTTAAAACTTCTACTGAAAATTTGCGAAAAATTTCTTAAATACATTGTACACGTGACAAGGTTACAATTAATAAAAGTGCTTCCAAATGAACAATAATCTGTGAATTGCTTTTAAATTTTGACGATTTTTTTTATAAAAATAATAAGGAACTTTTTAATTTACTGCAATTTTGATGTTCTCTATGAGAACCTTTACGAAAAAGGATAAAAAGTCCCAACAAAATTAAAAAAGTCGCAAAAGTCGGTGATAAAAAAAAGTCTCATAAAAAGTCGCACACCGCTAAAAAAAGGGTCAAATTGCGACTTTAGTCGGGTGAACGGTAACCCTGGTACACATACACGAACGTTACACACAGAGAGCGTATGTGGTATCTCTTGTTCTCACTGTAAATAGTGATAATCATTAGTGATGGGCAGTCAAACTTAAATTACATGAAAGTACCACGGTGGGTTAAGTGTCAATTACATCGTTGGTCTAATAGGCAATTAATTTAAACTTTCTTATTAACTAAACAGACTATTCTCTGCTTATTACCGCATGAGGTACTAATGTAAATAATTATAAAAATAATGAAAAAGTAAACTAAATAGCTTCAGCGTTTTGTGAGCCAAAACAAGCATGCGACTTTGGTCGTCACAACGCTACAACTAAGAATTCAACTTTAACCACCTGAACTAAGTCAAAATTTAAATTGAAATTTGTATGCATTTTATGGTTTGACTTCTTTGAAAAGTTTATGTTGAATTGCGAGCCTTGGGGTATTTACTGGAAGAGTTAAAAAATATTTACTGGAACTAAATTTTATTTCAAACAAATGCATGTTTTCTGTAATGTCGAACTCGTGCTATCTGATGGAAATTCTTTGATTTCAAGCCTTTATAGCCAGTCCTATTTAAGAATGCATTTGTCACTTTTTTTCGATTTACCACCGAAATGTTTGAAAAAAAAAACGAAGGAACCTCAACCTTCTCCAAAAGGCAGATCTTTAACTTTGAAAACACCGATACACGTATATTTTAGGTTTAATCTCCTCTGCCAGAATTTGTATGTGTAGCACCGTGTATAAGGCATTAATGAGAGATAAGATGGTTCACCCCTTATAACTGTTTATTAATAAAAAATTCATAGTGTCAATACTTACATCTGGCAATGCTTTGCATGTTGTGATTGCTAACGACACCAGAGCCAATAAAATACCAATTAAATGTGACATATTTGTTTGATTGTTATAATTAAAATGTTGTTTCAAAAAATATATAAAATTTCTTTCTTTTAAGACAACAAATGCGAACGTAAAATGTAGATAACTGAAAAGAAAAAAAAACAAGAAAAATAAGAATTAAATTAAAATAATTGAACAAAATAACTAATGACGAAAAAATAAAATGTGTGTTAAAAATTTGTAGCTTAAATTAAAAAAATTTGTTAAGGTTACTACTTCCAAATGTTTAAACAAACAAAAAAAAAAAAAAAAAGAAAGAAAAAAACTTGAAAAATATCAATGTACAGATACACATACATATACATACATATATAAATATGTATGTTTGTATGTATGTATGTATGTATGTGTGTACACAATTTGGTTGCATTCTTCATAAAAATTGATGAATTGGTATTAATATTGATTTTCCTTTCGTTTTCAAAAGCACTTCAAATATTTCGTTTTGAAACAAACAAATATATTTATTTTTAAATTATTTTTATGATGTTGGTTGGTGGTGCATCGTTAAAACAATCGAACAATCGAGGAGAGTGCTTGCATGCAATAATAAACAAGTCTTTCAATTTTGTTAAACCATATAAAATTGTTTGAAAAAAAAACTCGTTATTTATTGTATTTCTTTATTATATAATAGTGATTTTTTTCCAAACGAAAAAGTCAATAATTTACATTAAAAAAAATTGCTTAAATAAAACAAAAAAATAATAATAAAAAAAGAAACAACAAAAAAAAATTCATGACGAATACAGTTGATATGTATGTATGTTTGTGTTCAAGAAAAAAAATATTGGTTTTAGCTGTTTTTTTCTTCACATAAAACAGATTTCATCAAAAGTGTAACAAATTAAGAGGTTGGATTATTACGATGGGATTTTTTTTGTGAATTTAAAAATCAAAAGAAATCAAGTAAAAGAGTTTGTGTGACATTTTCAGTGTCAAATGATTTTACATCTCCATTATTAAGTTTGTCTAACTAGCTGAGTTATTAGCCGGACATACGGTTACAGTTCACGTTTGGTTAACCTTGAAATATTACATTTTTATTTTTTAATTAATATCTTTAAATGATAACTACATACGAAGATTTAGTGATAAACTCAAACGAAATACGAAAGCTGCAGACTAACAATTGCGGTCGAATTTGCCGTAATTTAACTCTGATGGATTCTTTTTGCAAAAAGGTACATTTTGTAAAAAGTTCCTTTAATAAAAACTACCTTTCAAAAAAAGTACTTTTATAAAAAGTATTGTACTATTTGTTAGATGGACCTTATATAAAAATTACCTTTCGAAAGAGTATATTTTCTAAAAAGCATCTCTTCTAAAAAGTTCTCTTGATAGAAATGACCTTTGGTATAAAGTACCTTTTGCAAGAAGTACGTTTATAAAAAGGACCTTTAGTAAAAAGTACCCTTTATAAAAAGTATCTTTTATAAAAATACCTATTTTATAAAAAGTACCTTTTATAAAAAAATACCTTTTTTATAAAAAGTACCTTTTATCAAAAAAATACCTTTTTTATAAAAAGTACCTTTTATAAAAAGTACTCTCTTATAAAAAGTACCTTTTATAAAAGTACCTTTTATAAAAAGTACCTTCTATAAAAATTATCTTCTATAAAAATTACTGTTTTAAAAAGTACCTTTTATAAAAAGTACCTCTTACAAAAAGCACCTTTTATAAAAATTACTTTTAATAAAAAGTATTTTTATAAAAAGTATTCTTTATAAAAAGTATTTTTTATAAAAAGTACCTTTTATAAAAAGGACTTTTTATAAAAAGTTCCGTTTATAAAAAAGTACCTTTTGTAAGAAGCACCTTTTTGTAAAAAGTACCCTTACATTTTATAAAAAGTACTTTCTATAAAAAGTACCTTTTATTATAAGTACGTTTTATAAACAATACGTTTTTTTTACAAAAACTACCTTTTTTATAAAAAGTAACTTATAAAAAGTAGCTTTTATAAAAAGTACCTTTGGTAAATAGTGCCGTTCATAATAACTACCCTTTATAATGAAAATTTTTTATAAAAAGTACCTTTTATAAAAAATACTTTTTAAAAAAGTAAACTTTATATAAAAAAATGTACTTTTTTTAAAACTGCCTATTATAAAAAGGACCTTCTATTAAAATTAGCTTTTAAAAAAGGTGAACTTTTCAATAAGTACCTTTTACGAAAATTTTTTTTATAGAAAATAACGAAAATCTAAATAAATATTATTCCTAAGATAAAGGCAATAATTTGCATTAAATTGCCACTATAAATAGCATTTTTCAATTCAAGCGGAATAAAAGATGAGTTTTTTTAAATTAAATTTTTCGTTTGACAAAAACAAAATATTGCGTTGTATTTGGACATGTTTTTAATGCCAATTTAAGCCCATTTCTAGCTATAATTCCGTTTTATATATTTAATTTTTTAATTTTAATAGTGATTTTATAAATTCCCTTAGCTATACAAATGAATGTTTAATTATTTAACTATGCTCCAAGTTCTTTTTGTAACAAAAGCCCGTATTTGATTACAACCTTGATCTTTTGAATTAAATTATAAAAAAAAAATTAATAAATAATTAATTAGATAATCGAAAGCAAAGATATGTATATTGATGAGCTGCTAATCTACTATTAACCTGTTGGATACACACAAAAAATAGTTATTAAAGCTTGTAATTCTTTAACATCTTCTTCAACGAATAAAAAACTGCAAAACGTGAGAGCTTTTAAATATTTTAATTTTATGGAATACAGAAAAATTCCATTAAATAATTTTATTCGTTTGAATATTAATTCACTTATTATCAGCTTAATAGTTTGGTTATTTGATAATTTTTTCTTTTTCTTGCAGTTCAACATGCTAATTTGCTTATCAAATTAAAATTGGTATATTTTAAACGACTGGTTGGGATTACTAAAATATATTTGATTTGCTTTGTTGTAAGATAATTGTTTAACCGAGAAGAACTTGTTTGACTTAAATATTAGAGCAATAAAAAAAATATTTGAATAGTAAAGAAATTAAAAACAGAATATTGAAATGTTGACCAGAAAAATTGCTTGAATAAAACATAGTATTTTGAAGTGTTGAAAGAGGATCAGAGAATTTTATGTATTCGACTTATAAACTGGTTCCTGAATTTTTCTTTTGTTGCTCTCTTCAAGAGCAAGTTCAAAGCAGCAGAGCAGAAGTTCCCTAAGAAGGCATTTGTTGTCAGTTCTGACTTGGGAGATATAAGCATTGTGATTGTTAACCATTCGATTGCATAAAAGTACAGTAATTTCCCTTTAATTATTTGAAAAAAAAAAAAAAAAAATTAAATTAACAGGAGATTAATTAAGCGGAAATTACTGTATGTAGTAGATATGTAATAAATACAAACAAAGCTGATAACATGACTGAAAAACATAAGTGCGATTAACATTTGATCAGCTTTTAAGTTTTCATTTCAGTATTTTATGAGAAAAACTTCAATTTAAAGTAGCAATGTTTATTGTTTAAATAATGTACACTTAGAGAAAAAACAGCTTAAAATCAATGGCGCATATTCAGAAATCGTAACCAAAGTCGAAACTAATAAAACAGAAACTAAAATATAGTGCACAGATAGTTACAGCTCTTATTCACAATTCATAACTAGTGCAGCAACTGCTTTCAGCTGGTAAACGAAATGCAACCTTGCATATTATTATGTAGAGAGAATAAAATGTCGATAATATTTTGAACAATAAATTCTGTAATTAATTAAAAAGCTTACTAATATATTGAAAAACAGTTTTATTTCCTTAACAAAATTTACAAAATCTATAAAAGTATTTTTTTGGCTATAGTCTGTATTATAGCATTGCACAGATACATCTGTTTGCACTAGTTTTGCGTGTTTTTTGGTTCTGGTATGAACAAATATATTATTTATCGTTTTCTGTTACTAGTTGTAAATGTTGATTTTTTAAGCAATTATTGTATGGTTGGGCAATGAGCAAATGAAAACAACACATTTATTTTTTTTTTTGTTTTTCTAAGGCAAATAAGATACATAAAACTGCTTTTACCATAAGTGCCTTATGATGCGTTGAGAAAAAATGTAATTGCCTGATGAATGAATGAACCCAGCGGTAAAACTCAGAAGACTTTCTTAGTGAAGGCCTTATTAAAGGACTCTTTCGCATAAAATATACGATACACATTCCACACTCGCTTCTATGAGAAGGGAGAAGAGAAGGAGTAAAATGTTTTGTTTTGTTTTTTTACCAAAGCAAAAACAAAATCTATTAGTTTGAAGGCCTCCCAGAATCTCTGGCGAAAGAAGCAAGAACAAAAGGCCTGCTCCGCAATGACAACGCGTGTAAAAAAGATATGAGTATGGAATGGAGCGAGCAGGCCTTCTAAATCCAAAAGAAGGCGTACAGAGGCCTTCTAGAAGGCATCCCTACTCCTTCTAGTTCCCGCTGGGAATGAATGAAAGCAAAATTGCACATACATATGTAAGTAAATGATACATGTACATGAAACACATGCATTTGTAATTACTCTCAGAGCAAAATTGTCTCTTTGGCTGCGCCACAAAATAACATAACGAACGTCCGCACATACATCTGCACATCATGTATTTGTTTCAATAGTGGTTTTTTCATATATTTGTATTACAATATGTATTTTTTGAGCAAAAACAGATCAAACAATTGCTCAGCAGCAATACAATAAGTAATTGTTATTTGTTTTCAATTGTATTTTAATTTGGAAAAGCACGCACACACAATAACTCTTATACTAGTTCTGTCGCTCACACTACAATTATATGGTACATACTATGGTATATTTGTTTTGGCTATACAAACGAGTATACAAATGCAACCCTTTAGTCTGTATATAAATCAATTAAAATATGGTCCTGTAAAAATAAAAATATTCAATAGAATTTTGTTGACCAAAAACACATCTCTAATTTATTTTATTGCTTTATATGGATATTTTTTTGGACGCAATAGAAAGAAATGCAAGAAGTAAAGATAAAAAGGAAAGCTTATTATATAGAAAAATTTTAGAAAATAAAGAGTATTTGTTGTTTTGTGCATTTTAAAAAGCCACAAATTGATTTTACTTTGAAAATAAATTGTAAATGAAATCAGTCAGCTGTTCTTTGAATGTATTAGTTAGTTGGCATTTAGTTATAGCTTTACCTATAATTAAGTGTAAACTTTTACTGCTGAAAGTAATCAAATATGAATAACTTAAATAGGTACTTAAAAAAGTTAAAACTTAGTGATAATTTCTGAATATGCGCCAATAAAAACCATATTAAATTAATAAGAAACAATAACGAAAGTGTAGACATGTTGAAATTTCTTATTTCTATATGGAAAAATATTAATTTATAGTATTAATTTATTAATTTTATTGATTTTTATTGTATTGAAAATTATTGTATTAATGTGAAGCGTTCTTATTTTTAAGTTGCAGCTTTTGCCTGAGTGTACATAAGTCTTACTTTTAAGTTATTTCTTCAGCGTCAGTTTTTGTGAACTTTAGTTGTGGCACATAAAAATAAAAGAATTGTAAAGAATAGTGCTGATGTCGACAGTTTAGTGACCACTTTGTTTCACTGGCTTTTGGGCATTGAAATTCATATTAGAGTTATTTATTTTTTTGCTCTTTTGGGTTTTTTTTTTCTTTTAATGTAATTGACATTGACAGCTTTAAAAAAAAAAAAAATAAGTGAATAACAATGACTTTGATTAAATTAACACCTGAAAATTTTCGCGATCAGACTTAACGAAACCAACTAAATAATTGGCATTAAAGCATTAAATGTGGGTGGCAAGTAGGAAGAGCAAAGATTTGATTGAAATCGGCTTTAAGATAAATCTCACTGATTTGGTAAAATGTTTAACTTGTTTTTACTATACATATTTATGAACCTTTTCAAAACTAGAATAAAAAGTCTATGCAATAGCCTCTTTCATTTTCAATCTTTCCGAAAGAAAAAAAAATTACCTCAGCTAAAATGTTTTTTTAAAAACGTGTTATAAATTAAGTTATCACATGTTAGGAAATTATTAAACGGTTTTTGAAAACACGGCTTAAGTGAAAGTAACACATTTTAAATTAAAAAAATGCATATGAAGACATGTGCACGAATTTGTATAAAAACCTTAATTAATTCTTTCGAACTCGCTTGCTTTTAACACCTTTAAATCAATTTTTTTTTTATAAGTTTTGTAATAAAAATCATAGAAAAATTTAATTCAATTAAAATATTTCACGCATATGTAATTTTGTTGCAAGACATTTATATTAAGTTAAAAGTTTTTATGTTTCCTTTCTCCAAAGCTTCATTAATATGTTTTTATTTATGTTTAATTAATATTTTTAACATCGTAACATATTTGTTAAGTTTGCGTTATTTCCCTAAGCGACAAAACGGTTTTATATTTCAAGTTTCCAAGGCTAAAGTATTGTGTCACGTTACAGTTTTAGTGGATTACAAAGCATTAAGAAATATTTAATATTATATCACAAAGTGGGGCATTAAGCTTTTTACTACCTACACTTTAAATTACACAGAAAAAACTAAATTTCATTTTCAGTAACCAAATTCGTTGAATCAGTAAATATTTTATTTGAATGCGGTCCTACAAATAATTTTGTAAATTCTGATAAAAGTTTTGTAAAAATTAATTAATAAATTAATCATAGTTCGGCTGAGGGAAAATGTTATTTCAGTGTGTTGGTGTTTATCTTGCTTGTTGATAGGAACAACATGCTATTGTGCGGTTGTTGTTGTTTATTTTGATTAATCGTGTTGTATACATGTAAATGCCGAAAAGTAGCCGACAAACGTCGTGGCCTGTTTCTTCTCTACACAGTTTTTTGGTACAAATTAATTAAGTGGAACAGTACATAATATTTACTGAAACTAAGTTTGATTTCCAACAACTATTTGTTTAAAAATTTTTTGGGAATAATTTTTTCTGTGTACATATTATCCAGGCAAACGTATTCGAAATTATGTCCCAACTTGTAGAACGTCGCTAATTTTAAAGAATTCATATAGTACTTAATCGTATATATCTAGACCCTGCGTCATAAAAATCTTTAATTGTTTTATATCAATTGGATTTAAAAATTATTCGAAATTGTTTTCGAAATTTATATGTACCCATGCATACATACATATGTTAAAAGTTCAATCTTTTTTTTTGGAAAAATTTAGGAAAAATAATCATATAGACATTTCCACACGAAAGTCCAGTTTTTTTTGGCGCGTGCGCCAGCAAGCAATTAAGCTTGTATTTCAGCACATTGTGACTAAATTTTTATTAAAATTTTACCTTATGTAGACCTGCTAACGGCCTACACAAATATATAAAGAAGTAAAAAAGTTTCGTTAAAAAACAAAACAAGCATATTTGTTGGGTGTCGCACGCTTCCAAAATTTAACATTCGAGTGGAAATGCCTATATGTTAATGAAATTCAGAAGAATTGAAATAAATCATGGATAATTCGAAGTACCAGATAGTGACACTAGAAACACTCAATGTTTCTAAAAGATGTAAATTTTAAGCAAAAAAAAAAAATATATATTTTAAATTTTGAAAACTGTACTAAAAAATAAAAAATATGGTTGAGACGGTAGATTTTTTAGGCCATTTTATGAACTTCCTGCTCATTTTAAGTTCAGAGCGCTTAAAAATCTAAAAAAAAATTTTGCATAATTTCTTTAGTGCAAAAAACTAAATAATTTCTTAAAATCCATTTGACAAGAACTTTTGAAGTTATTAAGATAAAGGGCATTTTTCGGAATTTTTCTGGAATCGAGGTTATTTTTGTTTTTTTTTATAATTTGTTAAAAAAAAACCTTACATTTCGAAAACTTTGTTTTTGAAAATTCGGAAAATCTGCCTAATAAAATCATTTCATGAGGCTTATGTCTTCACAATTGTGTAAATTTTGGTTTAATTGTTCTTAATTTATGAAATGTTTTTATATTAACACAATTTGGAAAATTCGAAATTAATTTCGAAATTTCGAACACGCTTCTAAAATTATATTTATTGCACAAAAACATTATTTCTTTAATCCATATGCTTTTAAAATAAGTTATATGCTATATATAGAAATTATAAAACAATAAAAATAATTATTTGTTTAAGGCAATAATGTATATCGTACGTAACCTTAATATAGAAACGCCTCAACTCACTATTTTTTTTTCAAATCGAATTTTTTCCATTAATCGAAATGTGAAAAAAAACTAGATTCGAAAAAAATAATGAGTTAGGGCGTTTCTATATTAAGGTTGCGATATGTGTGCATATGTATTTTTTCATCCCATGAAGAGTTAAAATTCTATTTTACATCAATTTCGAAAATTAGAAATTAAGTTTGAAATTTCTAACACACTTGGAAAACTAAATTTATTTATCGAAAGTTTTGAATATTTTTAAAATAAAACAAACATTTTACTTGCTTACACGGAAAAAATTATGTTAGAATTTTTTTTTAACAAACATATGTTTTTGAAACTTATTTGAGTTATATTATTTTCTTTATTTTGTGTTTTTCATTTTATTACAATTTTAGGCATTTTTAAATTTAGTTTTTCGAATTCTGTGGTATATCATAATTCAGTAAAAGTATTATTTAATTTTCTGAATTGAGTAGTTGAATACAAAAGAAAGTTTTTTTTTCGGTGTAAGATATCGAACTTTTTAAAATGGATTTTATGTGTAATTTTCTTTCGAAGTAACTTACTGATTTTTGACTTCCAACAGTTTTATAATTATCTAATTATGAAAGTGGTCTTGGCCAATAAAATATACTATATGAAACTGCAAGAAGTTAGTATTTTTTTTTCAATTGGCTTGTGAACGCCCTCCCAAAAATTTTGCTAAAAATAATTGCGTAAATATTGAAATATTAAATATTATGCTTGATTAGTTTTGTTTTTTTATATTTATTTTCTTTATTTTTTGCCATTAGTCTAAGAAATTCCATAATGTTTTGCCATTAAAGTTAAAATTGCAAAAAAAAAAGAAGACGGAACTCCTATTCACAATTTTATTACAAAGCATATTTTGCTTAAAGACAAAAACAAAAGCCATTAGATTTTGCACATTGTAGGAAAAATTAAATGAACAAAAAATGTAAATAATTTTTAAATGCCATCAAGTACCATTTTTGTTGCCGGCGTTTAGCCTTGCAAATTAAAAAGAAGAAGAAAAAAATAGAAGTGGAAAAAACTTGAATCGTTGAGAAATAAAATTTCAAACACACTCTGTTGCTTGTTTAAGTTTTCAGCAAAGAGTTTCTTTAAATCTTTAAAAAAAAATTTATTTGAACATTTCACGTCCTATGTAAATTTTTATTATATATTTTTGAAATTAAATTTCTTACAAAATTTCTTAACGGACTCTTTGTTAACGATATACGAGTATTTCATAAAAATTCCTGACCTCAACAGTTCTTTAAAAATTATCTTATGCCAATTAAATCAATTAAATTTTACATTCTTGCCGAAAAAGCTTAAGTGACATAATTTTCGATTATGGATCGATATATTTGATTTTCTATAATCATAATTTATATACATATAAATATAAAATACGCTAAAAAAAATTTAAAAAAATAGCACACATAAAGTTTAAAACAAAACCTACTTTTGGGTGTTGAAGAAAAACCCGCAAAAAACCACTTGCAAAGTGTCAATTTAACAACACAGAGATTTTATTGACATTTCATAAAAATTTTCAATTTCGTTTTAAGTTTTTACAAAATAAATAATAAAAAATGATAATAATAAATTAAATAAAAGCCAAGCATAAAAGTGTAAATTACAAAAGCTTTTTGCACAGTCAAAAGCAAAATGGGCAATTGCATAAAAAAATTTGGGAGATCAGTCACCAATATGAGTACAACAAAATAAAAAAATTATATCTATTTTTATTTAAAAGTAAATATTTTAAAGTTTCCTCAAATGTAATACAATGAGTTTGCTTATGAATGTTTGCACGCAAGTTTTAAATCAGCTGCAGGTGAGAAACAGCCCATTTCATTTGTTAACTATGCAAATGTGCAGAGGATTTTCTCAAACGTTTAAAAACAATACATAAATATGTATACATGCGCATACAAAGCATATAAATACATACATATCGTCACCTAAAATCCAAAAGCCGGTAAGACTAATGGAAAATTTAAGATTTAGATTTAAGAAATAAAATCGATATTTTTAAACATATTTATGTGAGTAACATTTTAATGAAAGATGTATTTTTGTTAATCACATCAAAATCAGTCAAAAAGTCTATATTGAATTATGTAAAATTTTTGTAATATACACATTTGAAAAATAATGTTCATACTCGAAAGTTATCATAACTATAGGTACACTGACAAAAATTAGTTCTTTTAAAAGGTACTTTATGTATATGAAAGGTACTTTTTGTTTCTGTTTCCCTCGTCTCTCTCTTCTCTCTCTCTCTTTCTCTCTCTCTCAAACTAATCAGCTTAACCATGGTACAATTATACTAGGTACATGGACGACTACAACAAAATTACAACACCGAAAAACACATTCATTTTGTTGGTATAAACAAACGAATAATTGTCAGAAACAGATGCCTTTTGTTTTTAAAAATAACAATTACAGGGTAACTGAAGTACAATTGCAGATGCGGCATTCCTGCACGATTATAGTTATTCAGTGTTGCCAATCTGTGTGTAGTTAGACAGTGTGTAATTTCTACTCACATGTGTAGGCCATGTAATTAAATTCTTGTATAATCTGTGTGTAATTCTACTTTGGGTTCTATATTTATTTATTTTCATATTAATTTTAACCTACACAAAAGATATGTAGTGTAATTTTCTTCGATGTGTAATTGGAGACACAGAGATGTGTAAATTCATTGGCAACACTGTAATCATTTTATTCACACACACACACTAACATTTTCGCAGCTTGTAAACAAAGTTTTGACAACTATTTGCTTTGTATACATTAACAGGCTGGGCTTGTGCATGTACCTGTTATAAATAATTGTATCATGAGCTTAACAATAAGACTTGCCTAATGTAAACTAGGACCATAGAAAGCAGCGTTGTCAACTCGGTGCACGCGCAGAAAAAATATGGTTGAGGTAACCATAATCAAACAGCAACATACTATGATTGAATTATATGGTTGCAGTCAAATCATATTATTGTTAATAGAAAAAAAGCTTTAACAATTTTATTATTTGAGTTAATTATATTATAGTCTTAGTATTGTACATATGACAGCACTATTGTTAGATGTGACTAAAATATAATTGAGACTCATCATACCATGTTCTAATATTATAATAACCCAGCAAAAAATTTCAAAAAAGGTAATCGAGTTTGGAATTAAGCATTTTTGGTGGAAGCACTTCCCCTCTGGATTACCAACTTAATGATTTTAACAAGGCGTGAGACTAAAATAATCGATCCTTGAGAAGTACTTACATTTTTTTTATTTGTCAACATTTCACGTAATCTATTTCGTCTAAAAAAAATCATTCTCTTCATTTAGCAACTTGCACGTAATTTTTTTAAATTTTAGGTAATGTGATTTGTAAGCGAGTAATGAATATTGGCAATCATAAAAGTAAGTGTAAGTAAGTAATATGGCAAGTAGTTATAATGGTAATGTTTAATTTTTTGCTGGGAATATTGTTACATACGACCACATTATTATTTAATATAATAATACTATTTTGTTTTTTAATCATACATTTATTGTAGAAACAGCTGTGCGTTAAATTCGAAATAAAAATAATTTAATACTGTTGAAATAAAATGTATAAATAGAAATTTATACTTACACGACATACAGACATTTCTATATAAAGAGGTACACATATGCCTATATATTTTTATTAGTCTTCCCTTTTGTTTATTCTTTATTTATTTATTCATTTATTTAACACCACCCGTGCACTACCGAGAGCTTACAAACGAAATACTGAACTGACAGATGTTTCTGAAAAAGATTTTTTTTTTAACTTAAAATAGTATGATTAGTGTTTTTTATGGGAATTGTTACAATTTAAGTTTAAAATTTTTAAACGCACTAATAATCCCAAATTAATATTTTACTTATTAAGTAAAATATTTTTTTTTTTTCATTAAAAATACATTGAAATTGATTATTGAGGGGTTTAGCTGGATCCTATGCGCATTTCACTGTTGCTAATGCAGATCATCAGGGAACCTTTACCCAAAGCTTCTTAGAACAACTAGAGTTATTATATTATAAACTTTCATTTAAACAAATGAGAAGCTCAATAACAAATAACAAAGTTGAAACAAGAACTCAATAATCAACATGTTTTTTATTTTCTTACTTTACTATTGTTACATTGGCTGACTTTTTTTCAGCTTTAAATTGTAATTAGTCGTAAGAGCATGTGAAAGAAAATAAATGTAAATAACAACAACAGCTATTTAAGAATAGAGTGTTGCCACACAAGTATTTTTTTGACCGGGTGCAGTCAAGTTAATAATTAGTGTTTTTTATGGGAATTGTTACAATTTAAGTTTAAAATTTTTAAACGCACTAATAATCCCAAATTTATATTTTAATTATTAAGTAAAATATTTTTTCATTAAAAATACATTGAGCTTAAACCCCTCAATAATCAATTTCAATGTATTTTTAATAAGAAAATATTTTACTTAATAAGTAAAATATAAATTTGGAATTATTAGTGCGTTTAAAAATTTTAAACTTAAAATAGTATGTATGGTTTTGGAAAACATTATATTTATATTTACATCATATTATTTTTAAATAATAATACAAATTATGTTGTAGTCATAAATTTTTAACAAAACTATATTGTTAAACTCTAACCATATGACACTTTTATATGGATGTGATAATGTAATTATTAAATTGCAAACATTTCTCTGTTTATCGTAACGAAATAAATGTTTAAAATAACAATAACTAGTTTTCGACAACCACATATTTGTTTCAGAGAACATAATATTGTTTTCTCGACCATTCTACAACAATATCTTTTGTTTGCGTGTGCTTTTCGCACCGTTTTTAGTGCTTTTTAAAATTTTCGACGCGTAAATTTTTGAAGTTAGTGCTCTGTGCTTTTTTAAACTAATTTTTGGTGGTTTTTATTTCTTGGTGGTGGCACTAAACCCAAAAAATTCAAAAATAATTTTCCTTATATAATATATATATATATATTTTTTGAAGAAGTCTAACATTTAAAAAACATAAGTACTAAAGTTAAATGGAACATTTCAAAATATTCTAATAAGATTGTACAAAACTGCTGTTATTAATATTGCGTTTGCTGTGCAAGAATGATTCCACAGCATTGTTTAATAAAAATCAAATTTTGAATGTCTTGATTTAAAAAAAAAAAAAAAAAAAAAAAAAAACTATTACTACCATCGAGTTCAAAATCTAATCAGCAAGTCAAAAAGACTTGCCAATTGCTGCTAACTTGACTAATTTCAGGTGATTTGTTTCTTCGTTGACGAAAAAAAAGTTTAATTTTTTATAATAACTTAAAAAGTTTTCGTCAAATTGATTTTTTAGAATTCACTGATTCTCATAGAATCAAAATGTGTATCGGCTGCTTCAAATTTGAAGTTTTAGGGATAAAATGCAATACAATACAATTTTTTTTTATAAAACAAACAATTTTAATTAATTTAATTATTATTTTTCGAACTTCATTTGTTTCTATATTTATGATTTGAACAGGCTAAACTTCGTATCGATTTTTAAGCCAAATTACATGTGATAATTATTAATGAACAAATAACACCAAAGTTAGTTGTAAATAGTTAGTAAAAAACAAACGACAATGGTAAGACTGTTGTAAATTTAGAGATGGTAAGGTGAGCTTTCATTACAAAAAAGCTTTCAGCAAATTGCAATAAGATGAATCAAAACAATTCACATATTCCATTTGCAAAAAAGTTTCGTGTGTCCCTATTTACACTATGCAAGTCTTATTGCTAAGCTGATTAGTTTATTAAGAGAGAGAGACGGGGGGAAAAGAAACGTTGCTGTTCCCCTCGTTTCTCTCTCCCTGAAACTAATCAGCTTAGCAATAAGACTTGCACAGTGTGATTTGGGACTATGTAAAGCAGAAATCTACATCAACTGACACCACACATAGTGGACCAAACACATAAGAACGCTGATGATGAAGGTTTAGTGGCCTTCGAAAACGGCTGGCTGTTCCGTTCAACTATGTGTTGTTAGTCAGAATATTTGCAACAGACTTTGGTGTTATTTGTTCATTAAGAATTATCACATGTAATTTGGCTTAAAAAGCGATACGAACTTTATCCTGTTCAAATTATAAATATAGAAAAAAAAATTTAATTTAGTTTTTTTTTTTACTTAAATTACGCGTTTTTTTCCTGGTTTCAGTGCTTTTTGAAATTTAAAAGCTGACAACGCTGATAGGAAGTCCCTAACTCTTTACTTTTTTCAAATAGATTTTTTTTGTATATTTCGATAGAAAAAAAAACCCAATGTATCGAAAGATGCTCAAATTTCGATTTCAAAAAAATAATGAAATAGGACATTTCTATATTATGGTAACGATTTACTAATGCAAATTTTGTATCCTGTCATGCAAGCAACAAAACCAATCACTTAATGTCAATTTCATTGAATAATCCGAAGCAGATTTTATCGGTTCCCATAGAATCGAACTATCCTAATTTTTTTTAGATTCTCTTTTTCGCTCTATCTACCCCTCTCATTCTTTACTTCAATATTCACCGCGCTCGTCTTCTAAACGCTCCAGCTGTTGTAAAAAGCTGTGAGTGAAGAAAAGCTTTAAAAACAAAAACACCGACGAAGTATTTATGTATGTATCTTTGCATGTAGAAACATATCTTTGCAAAATTCGTAGAAACAAAATACATAGTAAATGGAAAAATCATAAAAACAGCAAAACGAAAAAAAAATGGGAAAAGCTTTACGAGTATAAGAAAAATTACAACAAACTTAAAAGTAAAATATTGCAGCAAAAGTGCAACATGTTAAGTCATATTACAAAATCTTAACTCAGACATTTACTTGCTTCAATACGATTACTTGCATAGTTAGATAGACAGACGGACGGACAGTTGAGACAGCCAAGCAGCCAAGCAGCCAACCGAGCTTTAACAACAACAATCTCCGCTTTAATGTGAAACCGAAACCAGAAATTGTGGAGGAAAATCTTTTTTTTTATTTTACTTAAAGAAAAAAAATTTGCTTAGCAAAAAAAAAATATAAACAGATGAAAATTTTAACAAAAAGGAAATTCATATGAAAACTTTGAATTTTTTTATATTTTGCCAAGTTTAAGAAGAGATATTTTTTTCCAAACAAAGTAAACGTATTTGTTAAATAACATCTACTTATATCTTTTAGAGATTTGCCAGGTTTTTCTTTTAGAGAAATGTACTCGTATGTATGTATATTATTTAATTGTCCAAAATAACGTCATAATAACCATAAAGTGAATTAACAGGAAAATCATAAAATATTTTCGCACAATATACGTATATATATATATATATATATATATATATTATTGAAAATATGTTAACATACAATACTTAGAAATGATTAGATTTTATAAAATGTAGGTGCACAAAAATAATATATCCACATAACAGTCTGAAATACATTTAGACATTTCTGAAATACAAATGGAAAATTCTAAAATACAATTGGAAGTTTCTGAAATGTAATTTGAAAATTCGGAAATCCAATTAGAAATTTCTAAAAAACAATTGGAAATTTCTGAAAAGCAATTAGAATTTTCTGAAATGCAATTAGAAAATTCTAAAACATAATGGGAAACTTCTGAAGTGTAATTAGAAACTTCTGAACGATAATTAGAAACTTCTGAAACATATTTAGAAATTTCTGAAATATAATTAGAAACTTCTGAAATACAACTGGAAATGGTGTAGTCCACAGTGCGCATTGTGACGACATGGGTTGGTTCATCAGATTTGTTTTTAATAACTTATGCCCCTTGCTTTACAGCTGAAAAGGCTTTTCAATGGTTTTTCTGAGTAACCGCCTAAGTGCATTTTGGTTGTTGTTGTTGTTGTTGTTGTTGCCTAGTGCCATTTTAACATTTGTAAGTATATATTTTAGTTCGAAAATTGTTATACTCATAAGACAGACTGTAATTTCAAATTGAAAATATAAGTTTGCCACTAGACGATGTTTTCTGCGAAATTAAAATAAAATGTGTTTTCTGAAGAAATAAATTATGGAGTCCTACAATCTATTAAATATTCCTTAAAAACTTTTGTTTTTGCAAATTATTAAAGTTGGTCCATCAATGGCCGACATATACTCGTAGCTGAAAGTTTTACATTTTGTGTTCTGTTAAATCTGTGAAATAATAAAATAATCAAGCATTCTGCCTTATTTTGTACTCGTATTAAGAAAGCTCTTATAGAAAATTCGCAAAATTAAGTCGTAATAATTGAATCCGTTCCACACCTGTTCATTGATGTCGAAAGAATACGTTCGTCTTGTGCCCTAATTCAGTAAGAAAATTTATGACGTTTTTGTTTGAAGATATTTTTGTAACGAAGAAAAAAAATATTACCATGTTTTTAAAACATAAAAATTAAATTAAATTATTATACGATAGTTTGAATGATATATACATATATAGACCAAAAGTGTAGGATGTAATGATTTGGGAACGAAAGCATAAACCAGATACACAAACCTTCTAGCAAAGACACTAACTAAAGGGTGCCCCAACAAGAACGCAAGATTTAAATTTTAAATAAAACACAGATATTTAAAAAAAAAAATCGTGAAACTTTATTATATCGTAAAGTAGACAAAATGAGGTTATGTGTGGAACAACAAATCGGGCAGATGGCCGCCGCGGCTTTGCTGGCACACACGCGATCTTTTAATGAAATTTTCAATGGCCGTCTTGCATAAATGCTGCGGTATTTTATTAATGCAGCATCCAATTTCCTCTTTTAAGGCTTGAGTCGTCGTCGGCTTATTCGCGTAAGCCATCGACTTCAAAAAACCCCAAAGAAAAAAGTCTAATGGTTTTTAAACAGGGCTGTCAGATATGGCGATTTCTCGCCAAACGTGGCGATTTTTCAAAATTTTTGGCGTCCAAATTTTTGGTTTGGCGACATGGCGATTTTTCTGGCGATAAATAAATTTGTTGGCGATTTTCCTAGCGATAAATAAACTTGTTGGCGATCATTATGGCTATTTTTTAACAAAGTTTAACACCAAAATTTGTATGTATAATTCAAGAAAATTAGTTTGTTGAAGGAGTAGTTTCAAAAGTAAATCCTACCAAAACTCGTCTGCAAGAAGTTAAAACAATTTGATTTTAATGATTTTTCTTACACTTTGGAACTTTGATGACAAAAATTTACAAAAAATAATTTTGGCGATTTTATTTCCAATTTTGGCGATTTTCTGATAAATTTTGATACGATCATTTTATAAAAATGTATATTAAAAAAGTGTTATATAAAAACAAATTTATTGTCAAATATTTACTAAGAAAAACTACATAAAACTGATTTTTGGCGACTTTTGGCGATTTTCAATTTGGCGAAATAGGTTGGAAAAAATCTGACAACCCTGGTGTTAAATCGCACGATCTAGGCGGCCAATTCTGGTCTCCGAAACGCGAAGCAACACGACCGGGAAATGACTGATGTAGTAATTGAATTGTTTCTCTGGCTGTATGACATGTGGCGCCGTCTTGTTGAAACCACATGCATTTCTTCAATTCTAGGCACGAAAAAACTGATTATCATTTCACGTTACCGAACACCATTGACTGTTTGCGCTTGACCTGCGTTTGAGCGACATCATCACGTACAGCTGCGACATTTTCGGTCGATCGACCTGGTCGAAGTCGCGTTGTTGTCTTTACATCACTAACAGACCCAGTTTCGGCAAATTTATCCATTAATGTCTTTACAGTTGACTCTTTTGGAGTATTATTGTGACCCCAAATTGATCGCAAATTTGCGAACTGTAGCCGCAAAACTTTCAGCATTTTGGTTAAACAATTTCACAATGAGAATGCGTTGTTCATTCGTGTAGCGCTTCATTTTTACTAACCTCGTACCTTCTACTAGCAAACAATAACAATTGTTCAAATGTCAAACAATGACACTTCGAATGGCGCCAAATTTAAATCTTGCGTTCTTGTTGGGACACCCTTTAGTAAGTGTCTTAAAGAATCTCAAATTGGATTTATTTCCGTCCATAGACAAGACGATACAATCGTCGAACAGAATTAGAGCATTGAAATGCTCTAGTGTTCGAATATATATATATATATATATATATATATATATATATATATATATATATATATATATATATATATAAATTTTTTTAGGATTTTCTGTAGGACATGCTTTTCTATAAATTGTATTTCGAACAGTTTTCCATAAAAATTATTTCGAATGATAGTCTTCAGAAAAAAACCTTATATTTATATTTCGAAAATATTTCTATCAAACAGTTTTCGATAGAGTGAATTCTGAAAACATTTCTGTACAAAACATTAAGAAAGATTTTCCGCAAAAATTATTTGAAATACTTTCCTTTACAGAGTACTTCGAACAGTTTTTGTTAAGAGAAAATTTTGAATAGTTTTTGTTTCGAACTATTTTTTATGGAAGGTATTTCACGCACTTTTTTCTAACAGTTTTTCTTAGAAGTTCTTATAGAATAAAAAAAAAACACTTCGAACTGCTCACTTGCAGAAAATATTTCTAACAGTTTTTTATAGAAACAGTTTTGGTTCGAGAGGATTCCACACAGTCTACTGTATAAAACATTTCAATGTGTTTCCAAATACAAAAAAAAAACAAACAAAAAAAAATAATTGGACAAACTTCTTATAGAAATTTTTTTGAATACTTGTCCAAAGAAAATATTTAGTATAGTTTTTTATAGAAAGTATTTCGTACAGTTTTCTACATAGAGAATTTTCAACAGTTTTATTTATAGAACAGTTTTATATAGCCCGGGGTCGAATCGTCACATCCGTGAACGTGCAACTCGTCACGTAAAAACACAATTTTCGGATTGTGACATACGTGAACGTACTGAAATCTCATTCAGTTTATACGATTAACGTATCACTTAATTTGTTTTCGTACGATTGCCGATACGATCACGGATGTGACGATTTGAGTCCCGTTTTCACAAACAATTCGAAAAGTCATGACGGAAAACTGTTGCAAAACAATTTTCTATAGAGAATATTTTTATCGTCCTACTTGAGTAGAAAATTTATATGACATACACTAATTTTTTTGAGTGATTTTAATACAATTTTTTTAAACGAATCCGCCTGCCTGACTTCTGCAAACAGGGTGTCATATTTGGAAAACGCTCTTTACAGACATATTATTATTATTATTATTATTATTATTATTATTATTATTATTATTATTATTATTATTATTATTATTATTATTATTATTATTATTATTATTATTATTATTATTATTATTATTATTATTATTATTATTATTATTATTATTATTATTATTATTATTATTATTATTATTATTATTATTATTATTATTATTATTATTATTATTATTATTATTATTATTATTATTATTATTATTATTATTATTATTATTATTATTATTATTATTATTATTATTATTATTATTATTATTATTATTATTATTATTATTATTATTATTATTATTATTATTATTATTATTATTATTATTATTATTATTATTATTATTATTATTATTATTATTTTTTTTTAAGAAAATTTCTATAGAAAAATATTTATAAATTTGTTTGCAGAGATAATTTTGAACAGCTTATTAAAATAAGATTTTTAATACTGGTGTATGGAAAACATTTTGAACATTTTCTATAGCAAAATGGTTTTTATATTACATATTTAGAAAAAAATTTTATACTAAATATTTTCCCAAGTTTGCTATAGAAATGATTTTGAATGATGTTATGATGTTGATGTATTTTAATACTTGTCTACCGGAAATATTTTGAACAGTTTTCTATTGAAATGATTTTTAGCAATTTTTTGTTGTTGTTGGTTAAGCTCCTCCAGATGTATTTCGTTGCTGCTTAAGCACATACGTTAAATAATAATAAGAAAATAAGAAATGATTTTATAGTATTTCGGACAATTTTCTATAGAAAATATATAGACAAGTTTCCTTTAGAAAGGATCTGCAATAATTTTATATAAAAATTATTTCGCACAGTTTCTGTTGAAAAATTATTTTGAGACGTTTTCTATAGAAAAAAAATTTTTTTTTGTTGGGGAACTAACAAAAGAGGAAATTTTAATATAAAGAGAAAATATTTTTCACTGTTTTCTATAGAAAGTGTAATCAGTAGTTTTCTTCTTTGAACATTTTTTATTTAAAATATTAACGGTCTAATTCATAAAAAATATTTTAGGTTTATTATAGGTTTAGTTGATAAATTTCCCATAGAAATATGTCAAATAAGCCCTTAATAAACCTGAATTTTTTTTTATGAATAAGGCAGTAAATATTTACAATCTTATCTATAAAAATTATTAAGGCTTTATAAAGGGTTTTTAAAAACAATTTTGTATGAAAATTTGTTTCAAAAACTCTTTATAAAGCCTTAATAAGTCTTAGTTTACACTATGCAAGTCTTATTGCTAAGCTGATTAGTTTGAGGGAGAGAGAGAAATGAGGGGAAAAGAAACGTTTCAGTTCTCCTCGTCTCTCTCTCCCTCTCCCTCAAACTATTCAGCTTAGCAATAATACTTGCATAGTGTACTCTAGGCCTAAGTTTTATAAATAAGCCTGTTAATATATAATGTTAAATATATTTTGTGGAAAAAATATAAAAAGAATTAATTGAAAGCATTTTGAAAACTTTATCTTATACAATACATTAAGAGCAATATCGTCATTTGTATAAAAGCTTCTCATTTTATTTGTCATTAATTTGTTTTCATTGAATTATGTGATAAACGTTTGGAAGAGCGGTTTAATGAAAACTTTAACAAATATTTTTTTACATCCTTTTGGAAAGTAATTCTTCACAATTGATTTCACCGGCTTCGTGTATAAAATTTTTGCCAGTTATTTAAAAATATTTTTTTTTTAGAATTTTAAATTTTCTTGATAGTTAAAAATGATGCGTTTTTCTCTCCAATTAACACTTTTAATTAAAAAAAGAAAAAATAAAATATATAAATAATCAATTAAAAATTTAATTGAGTTAATTAATTTTTTTTTTACAAATTTAATTGATAAATTAAAAGTTTAAACTTTAAACTTTTGTTTAAAAATTTAATTGATTACAAATTTAATTAAAAATTTAATTGATTCAATTGAAACTTGGTTGATAAAATATAATTAAAAAATTTTATTAACTAAATAAGGTTTAACTAAAAATTTAATTGAGACAATTAAAATTTTGCTTAACAATTTATTTGATAGAGTTTAATTTAAAAATTTAAATCTGTCAATTAAACTTTGGTTTAAAAAGTTAATTGATTACAAGTGTAGTTAAAAATTTTATTGAGGCTTTTAAACTTTTGTTTAAAAATTTAATTGATTAAAAGTGTAATTAGAAGATTGTAATTAGTTAATCAAGACTTTGCTTAAAAATTCAAGTGATCACAAGTTAAATTAAAAATTTAATTGAATCAATTGAACTTTTGCATAAAATTTATTTAATTTTTTATTTTGTAATTTAAAGCTGTTGATTGGAAAAATATTTTTTTCTTTGCTGTGTTGTTGACTGCATTTAAGTATTTTTTTATTTGCCACTAAAATTTATAATTTATTGTCAGACACATTTTTTTTAGTTTATTCGTTTATTCTTTTAGGTAACAATTAATTTTCTTTAATTAAACTTTTCGTTGCACATTTTTGTATAAAATAAAAATAAATAAAATATTTACTTTGTCTTCTTTTGATGAAAGTGATGATGGGAGTAATTGGAGTTGGTGGGTTTTTGCGCAGTCGGAGTTGTAGCTTGGGCAAGTTAGTAAAGCCAATAATTTTTGTAATTTATTAAATTTTAACAATAATTTTGTAATTTTAAATTGTTTGTTAACACGCAACACTTCTTGAATTCTTTTTCAAATGAAGCACTTTAATAATAATTTTTTTCAATTATTATTTAATTTATAATTTTGTTTTGAAATTTTATCTCATTATTTTTGTAATATTTGCTTAAAATAATTTAAAATTTTATATATATTTTTTAAATACTTATGTATATTTTTTCGAATTTGGCATTCAGTTTATTTCAGAAATATTTTTATTTTTATTTTAAATTTATCAACCGTGTGGAGCGCGTTAACTTCAAGCCAAGCTAAGAACACTCGAACGATTAAACGCGTTTTAATAAGAATGCAATTATTTAAAAGCGTTTTTAAACACACAAAATTTATTAATCTTTATTCTTTTGTATGAAATTTTTGTGATTTTTTTGTTTGTTTTTTTTACAAGATCATCAAAATTGAATTGTTAATGTTGACAACAACAATAAGAACAACAAAGATAATAAGATAATTTTGTATTAAAATTTTTGCAGCTCAGCGAAATTGAGTGAAATTTTTAGAAGCAGTTTTCGAAAAAAAAAATTAAAGCGACAAAAATTACAATGAAATGTTATAAAAATATTTTTCTCTCTTTTTTTTTTTTTTGATATTAAATGAGTAGCATCAGGTGAATTTATACGACATTTTCTTATGACAAATAACATGAAATCAATTTTTATTTCATATAATTTTCTTTAAGTTAAAAGGTGAATCACTTTAAACAACTTTTATTGAATTTATTAATTGAGAGCTGCTTTATTTTATTTTATTATTATTATTATTTTTTTTTTGCACAATCCAGACGTATTACGTATTAAACAGTTACTTAAGCTTAAGCTAGTTAAGCTTTTTGCTTATTGAAACAAATTAAGCAATATATTTTTTCTTAAGGTTTTCTCGTCATATTTTATTATTATTTTTATTTTTAAACTTATTACTATTTTTTTAATATAAATATTGTGTTTTATACATTTTTCATGATATTACATGTGTTTTTTTTTTCTAAACCGTTCGATATCACACAATTGTTTATTTTTTTCATACATATATAATTTGAGTAATTTTTACTTTAATGCTGTTGTCTTAACGAAAATAATTTAAGGGAAACGTTTTACAAAGAAAAAATTTTGTTTTCGATTTTGTGGCCGTCTGCCTAAAGTTATCGGCTCACACTAAAGTTACTGTTGGTTTCGTTTCAAACAACAACCTCAACAACTACTTACCACTACTTCTGCTGTATTTTATACAAACCATTTGGACGGCTGCAAAATCTGTATTAAAAACATTTAAACGTTAAAAAATGAGAAGAAAAAAAACCATAGCTAAACAACGAAAACCTCAACACGACAATATGTAAAAAAAAAAATAATAAATTTATTAAAGTATTATAAGTTTTAAAGCATAACTAACGTGACCAACACCAAGAGAAAATAAGGTGGTTGCAGTATTCCGACTTGGGCTACGGAGATTTTGTACTAGATTGAAATAAAAAATTTAAGGTGTTTTTTAATTTGGTACGACTAAGCCAACCACGATAAGCCGGATTATTTAAAGCAATAAACGAGATTACTTTAGTTAAGTTTAATTATTATTCGAACTCCATTTGTTTCTATATTTATGATTTTTAACAGGCTAAAGTTCGTATCGCTTTTTAAGCCAAATTACATGTGATAATTATTAATGAACAAATAACACCAAAGTCTGTTGTAAATATTCTGACTAACAACACATAGTTGAACGGAACAGCCAGCCGTTTTCGAAGGCCACTAAACCTTCATCATCAGCGTTCTTTTGTGTTTGGTCCACTGTGTGTGGTGTCAGTTGATGTAGATTTCTGCTTTATATACTTAGCATTATTGCAAATGGAATATGTGAATTGTTTTGATTCATCGTATTTCAATTTGCTGAAAGCTTTTTTGTATTGTAAGCTCAATACTTTAGTACGAGTATGAACGCTTTGCGCTCTACAAGGGGCTGCTTTCGGGATCATATAAAGTTTCAGCCGCAAACCAGATCAAAACAGAGGCCTTAAGCCTGGATCACCAGCACTAAGAATTGCTTTTTAATTCATTTTAATATTACAAAAAAAAAAAAAAAAAAAAAAAAAAAAAAAAAAAATGGCCCGTTCCATGATGTCTTCAGAAAACGTTCAATGGATTATTTGGATGCTCTCGGTCGGTCTCGCTAACTGTCATGTGTAGGTATTTTTGTTACAATTTTTTTTTAACGACTGTAAGTTAGTAAATTTTTTTAATGTCAGCCTTCATTAAAAAAAAATTTATTTTTTCAATTATAAGTCGAAATTTTGAATGTTGTGCTTAGGAAGGGTGGGGGGGGGGGGGATTCCAGAGATTCTGAAATAACCTCTTTGAAGCGTTTCATAATAAAAGCAAGAAAGGTTACGCTTAAATTTAGTGACAGCCTTCTTAAATCGACGCTATGATTTAAAGCTACAAATGCTTACAATTCGCTTCATCGTTTTTTCGTTGTATTCCCTTCCGTTTTTTTCTCGATCATCTTTTCATTTTTCTTCCAGTGATTCTATCTATCTATCAATCATAATTTTTTAAGAATCCTATCCCTTTCCCTTTCTAAAGCTAAGTTTCTTGCTTTATTGCCATTTTCTTTTTTTGACATCTATTTAAAAAAAAAATATACAGTTTCAGCGTTGGTGTGACCATATATTTCCTATAAAAAAAATTACACTAACATTAAAATGGAGTTTCAAAAAAATTTATTATATTTTTAATTTGTTATTTTACAAATTATCATAAGAGGTTTGTGACTTTTCAAAATATGTGGTTGAAGGGTACTGGCGATTTGGCACAGCACCAATGAAATATATATAGACAATGCTTAACCACCAGCAAATAAATTTCACTTTGATTGCTCTTATTTTTTTATTGTTGGAAAGTACCAATAATTTATTATGTACAGTAACAATTTTATTAAACCTCTTTACTGTGACGGGTGTGACCGAACATTTTAATATATCAATTAATCCACAAAACTCGCATTATTATGAGACATACAAAATCGAAACTTCAACGAAAATCAAACAAGATTTTTTGATTAAAGATGAGAAAGGGAATAAAATAAAATGTAAAATAAAGAGTGCTCATTGAATGCGTTTCCAAATTATGACAGAATTGTCATTGCCATGTGACAATCAGTTGAAAGATTTTTATTAAAACTAAGTTAATTATTTACTTTTTTTTTCTTGTGTAGGGTCATTTTGCGTGGGATTGCCCATAACGATTTAAATTTAAAAAAAAAAATTTAACTTTAGCGCAAATTTGTGTTAATTCATTTTTGATTTTTATATTATTTTTTGTTTTAACACTTAAATGCTTTACTTTATTGGAAAGTGTTTTTGACTTAGCAAAAGGTTTGCAAAGAGAGAGCGTTAAAAGAAAAAGAAAATTGAGAGACTAAACAATTCTTACAAATTATTGCTAGTGAAAGTTTTACTGGCAATAATTATCTAGAGAGATGTTCCGTGTTGTGTTTTCAAATAAATTATTTGAATAATATCTGTAAAAGCAAAACTGAAAAATGTGAATTTCTTTATTTAAAAAATAAATTCATATGTATGTATGTATGTATGTATAAGA
Organism: Tachina grossa; assembly: GCA_949987645.1. Classification (NCBI taxonomy): domain Eukaryota; kingdom Metazoa; phylum Arthropoda; class Insecta; order Diptera; family Tachinidae; genus Tachina; species Tachina grossa. Next base: position 143,455,088 of record OX465278.1, read on the forward strand.
ATGAAATAACAAAAATTAAAAATTTTAAAAACCCCCAAACATATCTATAAAAGACCGATTTTTTTCAAACATAGCTAAGAAACCACTCGATCAAGTTTTCAAATAGAAAAAACCAAGGTTGGCAAACGGTATCGTAAGAATACCGATACCGTTTCAAATACCGTTAAAATTAGGTACCGGTATCAATACCGATACCGAAACTCATTTCGGTTAGAAAATACCGGTATCGACAATATCGTTTATGTCTATACCGGTACGTACCGGTATACCGATTTCCGTAAAGAAAAATTACAAAACTTAATTTCAATTAACTTTTTTTGAAATTAATTACAGAAACAAAATTTCCCCCTTTGGACGTTCTTATTCAGCTCTATTCTTACTACTTTTTATCGACAACAAAGTGTAAGCACACCATAATCAAATACATATGTACATATGTATAAACTAGAGTTTTTCTTTTCCCGGACTTTTTCATTTCCCGAGAAAGCAGGAACGACTTTTCGGCTTCCCGGGAAATTCCCGCCCAATAGTTCTTTAAGTAATAGTAGTGCATATGTATATACCAATATTATATGTAAATGCCAAAAACAAATTATTTATTTATTTATTGATACATATTATACAAAGTAAATTTGCATAATATGGTGCTGAACAAACATGGGTGGAGTAACTAAACCATATGCCCAGGATGTTATTAACAGTATTTTAAAAAAGTTTTGTGACTGACTGTACACGACGTATGCCTTCACATAGGAAGTAGCAACGTGGTTGTTAAAGAAATTTCACAAAAAAACCGCAAGATTATACGGACGAAAAACTCTTGAAGGCCAAACAATACACGCAAGCCTGAAAGCACTTAAAAAAATATATTATTAAATAAATATTACAAAATATTTCTTTGAAAATAGGACTTTAGTACAGAACAGTAATGCAACGAATGTCAATTTTTGATATTCGCGAATACGAATATTTGAAACGATATTTGCGAATACGAATATTTAATGTGAAATTTATAGACATTAAATTAGGGTTCTATTTACGCCTGCAATATGAAATATTAAAATATTGTTATGAAAAAGAACTTCATACTCCTCTTGGCGCACTTTAAAGTCAATGATCGTCAGTAAATAATATTAATAATAATAATATAAATTCAAGGGATTCGAACAAACTAATATTTTTATCCATTTATTTAAATTTGGTTTAGGATTTATGCATTTATTTATTTAATTTTTTTTGGAAAAATATTCGTATTCGCCTGAATTTGACGAATACGAATACAAATATATAAAAATGGCCGAATATTCGTGCATCACAAGTACAGAATAAGCATTATTAGAATCGTTCTTTTTACCAAAGAGAATCTGAAATTATTTTGTTATATTTCTTTTATTTCCTTGCACATTTCTGTTTTTACTTTTATCAATTGTAGAATTAAATTTTGAACGTCGCGTTCTGCTTATTGCAAATAAAGACCTCTTAGTCTCAGAGCACATGTGTGCCAGATGTAAACTCGGCCTTAATTGTTGTAAAGTTTTAGCTATTGTGCTAGTGCCATGACCTTATTATTGCGCCATCGCATTCATAAAATGAATAACGACACTCATCAAGTTGTCATAATATCAAAAAATCCCGGGAATTCCCGCATATTTTCCGGGAAATCCCATTTGAAAAACAATAGTATAAACGTTTATAACCAGGCTGCCCAGAGAAGCGTCAGAGTGCCGAAAATCAAACGGCTTTTTATAGAAATGAATACACATATGCTTATACATTACTCTCGGTTTTCTCTCTGTGGGCAGCTCTGATCTAAACATACTTATGCATGTATGTATGTTTATACAAACATGCAAGTTTACACTACACTTGTGTAAATAATGTTTGCAAGATATAAAACTTAGTTTTTTTATGTTACTGTTTACTAAAGACTTTATGTAAAATTACTTACTTTTAACTTAATAAAAAGGGGTTTGCTATATACACTGTATGAATTAATAAACTTCACAGTAATAGCGGTATACCGGTATTTTAAACTCGATAACGGTATGTACCGGTACTACCGATACCGAAATAAAAAAAATACCGTTACCGTTACCGATACCGACATTTTTAAAATAATTGTACCGGTATCAATACCTATACCGTTATTTGTTTCGGTTTCCAACCTTGGAAAAAACTAAATCAATATCGGTTCAGCTGCTTAGTCTGTACGTGGGTACGGACAGACACACATATACACAGACACACACTACTATTTGTGGGTGGGGTGGTTAAAAAGAAAACATATTTTCTTACTTTATTGTTTTTCTTTCATTAAGGGCCATTATTACAACTTACAAATAGTTAATTTTAGGATGTTATCGGACAGGTAAATATATTTTGATTATTACAACTAAACATTAATGTAAAAGTGACTGATAAGCTAACAGCAGGTTTATCCTCATGGTAACTTTCAAAGTGAACTTTAAGCATTTTAACAGTCAAAGTAGCCTGTACGAGTATTTTCACCAGAGTTGCCACAATACATCATTTGTATTAATCATTTTATCGGACAGTTGTAATAATGAAAAAAATTAATGGTCACTTTATCGTTCACGTTAGCTAATGTTAAGGTTAGCTATCAGGAACTTTATCTTTAGATTGTAATAATGGCCCCAAGCCACATAAATTCATTTTTATTGTCAACAAATTTTGTTTATTTCTCATATCTGATCAGAGATGGAAAGTCGCATTTTTGTATATGTTAATTGAATGAAATTAAAAAATTATGAAAAATTCATAAAATTCATATTAAATGTCAATTTTAAAAAAAATTTCAATTTAAAACATTATCGAACGTAAGAAAAATTAAAAATTTTAAAAACCCCCGGACATATTTAGAAAAGATGCGATATCTTCTAAGCGGCTGGACTGATTTTTTTAAACATAGCTAAGAACACTCTCGATCAAGTAACCTTTCAAACAGAAAAAAACTAAATCAAAATCGACCCAGCCGTTTGGTATGTACATGGACTCGTACAGACACATACTACAAACTTATAACAACCCTTTTTTTGTTGGGTGTTAAAAATACATTAGAAAAAGTACAATTGTATCATGATTTCCATCCATGGATCTGATATGAATAAAATTTTCTTGCAAGTTCTTACAAGTAAAGCGTTCATTTACTTTTTCATATTTGGTAGTTTCTGCCGGAAAGGTAAATGAACAGACCTATTTATGAGCAAAATGTTTCACTCTCGCTTTTTAATTTAAAATTTTCAAATATTCACTTCACGTTAAGATAAAAGAATTTTTTAAAGTAAAGAAGAAGACAGCAACTATTATGCGGCTTATATAGACAATAATAGTAGACATAAACACAATTTGACAATTGGTATTGCTACCACCTGATAGAACCATAGTTGACATACAAGATGAACTGATCTGTTTCCAATTTTATGATTTTTTATTAACAAAAAGAAATGTAACAACTATTTAAATATGTATGTATGTATGTATGTATGTATGCATGTACATATGTATATTTACCGTAAATTATAATAAAATAATTTTGCGGCTCTATGAAAAATTGCCCTAAACCAAATCGCCCAAAAATAAAAATGGAAAATCTCCCAAAATTTTTCCATAAAAATTTTGGGTGATTTTTCATATAAAAAATCGCCCAAAAATTCTGGGCCATTTTTAGGGTTCCGTACACCAAAGGTGAAAAGGAACCCTATTGTTTTCGCTACGCTGTCCGTCTCTCCGTCACACGGTATTTTCTCAGGAACCGTTAGAGCTACGGATTTGAAATTTGGACAGAGTATGTTGAACCTTGGCCGCTACAACAACAAATATATGAGAATCAAAAATTAAAGGGTGTTCCAAAACGAGCAACGAAAAATGTTAAAATCCCATGTAGTATACATACAATTGTATGTACATATGTATATTGAAACTTGAAAGTTGTAAAATTTGTGTGTTTTTATACAGACCACAACAATTATCACTAAAATTTAAAAAATTTAAATTAAAGGGTGGTCCATCAGTTAATGCAATTTTAACTATGTAATTTTGACAATTTTCTATATCTTGGAAACCGTAAGAGGCAAACACTTGAAATTTTCAAAAACGGTAAAACTAAAAAAAAACCGAAAATTATAAAATCGCCAAACTAAAAAAAAAATCACCAAAAATTAAAAAAAATCGCCAAAACGAAAAAAATCGCCAAAAATTAAAAAAAAAATTCTGACACTAAAATAAATCGCCAAATTCGAAAAAATCGCCAAAATGAAAAAAATCGCCAAAATGAAAAAAAAACGCCAAAAATCGAAAAAATCGCCAAAACGCGAAAATGTCGCCAAAACTAAAAATAAAATTTATATAAAAAAAATCGCAAAATTGAAAAAATCGGCAAAAATAAAAAAAATCGCCAAAATGAAAAAACGCCAAAAACCGAAAAAATCGCCGAAACGAGAAAATAAAGTGTCAAAACTAAAAAAGGAGCCAAAACTTAAAAAAATCGCCAAAACCGAAAAAAACGAAAAAACTGCCAAAACAAAAAAAAAAAACCGAAAAGACCCCAAAAACGAAAAAAAAATGCCAAAACTATATATTACATTGGATGAAGTTTGTATTAAATTATATATCTAGTGTTCGCACGGAACCCTTCGTGCGCGAGTCAGAGTCGCACTTTACTGAATTTATTAATATTTTTTTTTTTTGGTGATTTTTCATTTTGAAATGTTGGGCGATTTTTAATATGAAAAATTGCCCAAAACCAAAGCGCCCAATTTTAACGAATTTTAATAAATTTTTAATATGATAAATCGCCCAAAATTTTTTAAGCATTTAAAAATGAAAAGGGAAAAATACACCCAAAAATCTGGAAACCATCAAAATCGAATATACAATTTAAAATACATGTATATGTGTATTAGAGCGACTCAAGTTATATCTAAATCCGCTATCATGTTAGAGTTACCACAAAATTGCATTTATATATGTATATTCCAGAGCATCGTGTAAAATGCATCTAATTTGCAAAAATCTGAATTATTTACATATAAAGATGATGTACTTGGCAAAAGAAATAATTTGATACCCATATTACCCTATTTAAAAGGAAGGGTATTTGCATTATTTTTTTTTTTTTGCTTATTGCATTTTTGTCAAAACGCGAACTAGCGCGAATTTCAACAAAAAAAATCTGAGACCCGTATTTAATTAAATCGACCAAAGATAAAAATATGTTAATTTTGCATTTTTATTACAAATAACCCCGAACAAAAAATCTAAAAACCATTTTTTTTACAGAATTTCCTTAAAAAAAGTACATGGATGATCGTTCTTGAACAAATTGAATATACAATTGGACGCGCCTTTAGAAAACCTTTATTATGATATCCATATTGTATATGTTGGTAAGGAAACAGATTCTCAAATTGACAAAACATGGAAAACCCTAGACCCTTTTTCAAAATGGTCCAGCTCACGAGAGGTCAAAGCTGGAGCCGAAATATTTTAAATGTCATCTTGAGTCGCTCTAATGTGCATATTGTAGAAAATATTTGAAAGCTTCTCCAATATGTTCCATTTCCACCATTATTTGGCTTCTATAGCAGTAGAAGTGGTTGACCAAATTGTCGTAAGCGAAGCCGAGAATGGACATACCGACCGAAGGCTGACAGCGCAGCAAAATGTTATTAGGCGGGAAAACTTTGAAATGTAAAAATCCCTATTAACCTTCGACTGGGCTTAAGGATTTTCTGCCTTTCAAAGTTTTCCTGTTTAATAACGTTTTTTGCACTGCCGGCCTTATATGTTTATAAATTTTTTGTTGCATCTGTGATAATTATCTAAGTTACTCTTAGCTTGGTGAGCCATACTATAATTCTTGACCGTTGGAGAATATCGCTTTTTATTCATATATTTATTGCAATTCAGTAAGAAACGAATATTATTTATGATTTTCTATAACTTTTCTTTAATTTTTATATATAACAAAAATTCAAAATTTTAAAAACCCCCGACTTTTTTCAGAAAAGATGTTATATCTTCTAAACGGCTGGACCGATTTTCTTCATAGCTAAGAACCCTCTCGATCAAGTCATCTTTCAAACAGAAAAAACTAAATGAAAATCCGCCAGCCGTTTGGCCTGTACGTGGACACGGACAGACACACAGATACACATGACACATAGACACACACTACAAACTTATAACACCCCTTTTTTTAGTCGGAGGTTAAAAAATTAAATTACTATTCTTTTGAATTTTTTTGTGTGTTTTTTTATTTTGGGCCATATTTTATTTTTTTGGGCGATTTTTAATTTTTTTTTAGGGTGATTTTTCATTTTATAATTTTGGGCGATTTTTCATTTTTATTTTGGACGATTTGGGTTTGGGCGATTTTTTATGGAGCCTAATTTTGCATCTAACTGTACAGAACTTTCTTCCCTCCCCACTTAGTAATAGATTTTATCAAAAACCAAAACAAACTTTAAAAAATACCAAGCATTTTTAAGTGTTTGTTTTTGTTAAAAATTTAAAAAATTATGACAGTCAAAGCAATGCCTGAATTTTCGGTAAAGAAGTTGTATAAAAAACAGAAACAGGGGTTTTAAAATATAATAGCCTTATTTATAAAACTTGTTAAGGCTTTATAAAGACTTTTTAAGAAAAAGTTTGTGTAAAAATTTGTTTGAAAATTTGTTTTAAAAATCCCTTAGAAAGTCTTAATAAGTTTTAAAAAATAAGTCTGTTAATTATTACTTGGTGTATACATGTTTTGTTTCCAACTGCGTACAATTTGCAAAAATGAAATTGTTGCATTTTCAAAATGAAGGGCTTATTAATATTTGTTTAATAAAGTTGGTTGCACTAAGCTTAAACTGCACAGGCCTTAACTTAATCTGCTCAACATATCGCAAGTCTTTATGTCTGTCTGTCTGTCCGTCCGTCCGTCCGTCGGTCTATCTGATAGACTGTCTGATTTTAGTTGCTCTACAACTTGATCGTGTTCGTTCGTACTCGCGCTACCTTTAAGCCCAACACACATACACAAACAAACATACAAACCGATGTACTACATACATACATACATATACATTTATATACATATGTTTGTATGCATATACCTACATACATACATGTGTATGTATTTGTATTTAGTATGTTACCTTTAAAGCTAAAGTTCATTTTGTGTAGCTTTTTCGCCAGAAAACTTACAATAATCACGGCTTAAAAGAAAAACTGAAAACTACTAGATATAAAAACAAAAACTAACAGAAATAAAATACAAATCTTATGAGGCCGCCGCCATTATCAGTTTAGTACAATTTTTTTTTCGTTATTATTGTTGTTTCCTTTTCTGACTTCTTTCTAGTTTATTTTTGTGTTTTGATCTCATAGTTTATTTTTATTTTTCTAAAGCTTAAGAAAAGCTTTGGTCTCGCAATAATCGAACAACAACAGCAGCAACAGCAGAAAAATCAAGACAATTGCATCAATATGTTGTTGCTGTCCACAGTTTGATTTTGTTGTAGCTTGTATTGTCTAAGCGTAGCTTTTTTATATTAAAAGCGAAATTACTTGCATATTTTTATTACGGCTTTAAGCGCTTAAGCCGAATAGACTTAAATCAAAGCAGAGCTGGAGATAGAGCGAGAGAGCGAGAGCGAGTGCGAGTGCGAGTGCGAGTGCCAACTGCGTTTAGTTAAGAGAATAAAAGAGTTTGGAATAGAGAAAAACAACTTATTGATATTGTGAACTGAGTGAAATTATTCAAAATTTTAACTCAAAAATTCAAATTTGCTTTTAGTGCTGGAATATGATTTTTTTTCTCATTTATACCGTTTTAGTGGTAAAATTCTTTACAATTGATACCAATTTTTCCGAAAAATTCCGTAATTAAAATTCATAACATATTTTATGTTAATTAATACATTAGACAAAAAAAAACTGAAACAAAAAAGTTTTCAAAAACATAACAGTGTGTAATTACTTGCGTAAATACCCTGCAGAAAGTGCGAATAGTTAAGTTGTGGTGATTTACTAGTGACGTTGTCAGTAGTACTACTGACCAGGTGTACCCCAGCCAATGGTATTATCTATTGACATTTAACATTAGCTTGTCATTGAAAATCCACCACTAGACTGTAGCACTACTGACTAAGTAGTTCTTTTGGGACCACATGGAGACATTGGCACCAAAGATTCACTAGTAAATTTTAGGTGCTCTAGTCTACAATATCGATATTTCCCAGGTCGTTGTCAATAGTAAAATTATAGTGATTTACTAGTGACATTGTCGGTAGTGCTACTGGCTAGGTGTACCACAGCCAATATAATCGCCATTTGACATATAACATAGGCTTGTTATTGAAAATCTACCAGTAGACTTTAGCACTATTGAGAAGGTAGTTTTTTTTACGACCATATGGAAATATTTGAACCAAGGATTCACTAGTAGATTTTTGTGAACCTCATCTGCACATATTTATTTAATATCATTGCATAACATAATAAAAAAGAAAAACAAAATATTGACTCGTTCATTGACAAAATCACCAGAAATACACTAGAACTGTTGTCTCTAACGTATCTCTACTCGCGCATAAAAGGAAAGTTGTCGACATTTTAACTAGTGCAATTGTCGCTGGAGAAAGGGTATTGACATAGAGACATATGGTTCTAGGCTGACTAGAGGGTAAATATACGTACATATGTATGTATGTATGTATGTATGTATGTATGTATGTATGGAAGCCTAAATCGCTCTCTTTAACAAAATAGAACACGTGTTTCTTATTGCTTGTGGCTTGTTAAACACAAATAAATATTCTTTGAAAATTTACGATAATCACAATGATTTTATTAACATAATCAAGCTACCAAGCTATCAAGTTACTTTTAACCAAAATTGGTTACTTTTTTTCCAATGTGTACTTGTGTACTTTTTTCCATTTTGGTTACTTTTCTTCAAAACAAAAATAACCATTTTTATATGGTATATAAATTTGAATATAACGAACTATTGAGATAAACTATCACGACATAGAAAGATTTTTCGTGACTAAAAAAATATGGATGTGATTTCCAAACAGATGGTAAATATGTATCCCAATAGAAATTGCTCAGATTATCTAAATTGGAAATAAGAAGTTGAATTTTGGGACAAAGTTTCAAAACATACAAATGAATTCAACGAAAAAATTTTTGGTGACTTTATTAAATTTTGTTTTTAGTTTAATGCCATTTTCACACACTTCGGGGTCTTCTGAAATAATATTTTCCCAGCTAGGTTTAGTCAGAATTAAATGCAGGAATAAGATTGATTTAAATACCAACTCTATAATGCATATGTATGTATATTTTAATAGTTTATCTATTCAGTCATGTGTTTGGATAACGAATATAACACTGTGTTTTTTTTTAAGTCATGGAAATATAATCATATACGAACACCACTGCATGATAAAAGGCAAAAAAAGACCGGTGTCTTGCCCCAGGTCATGCACATTTTTGTTTGCGCAAAGATTTGGGGCCTCGGTGTCTTTTTTGCATTTTCTCCGGTTCATATTGTTCGCAATTTTGATTTACTCTTTGAGGCAAAGTTGTAGCTCTTGTCATACAACAAAAATTGTCATGAAATATAAAATTAAAAAAATATTACCTTCAAGATCAAAATCGCAAAAAATTTAAAGAAATTTTGAGTTTTATACTTTTTTCCCCTGCTCAGGTACATAGGTAGCAAGCGCTTCAATATCAACGATAAAAATGTACCTAAGGTCTCAATAAACAACTTTCTACAACATAAGAACTTCCTAGGAATGATTCTTAACACCGTTTGGGTAGCGCTTAGACGGCCACAAAAGTAAAAATTTCAAAGCAAATGAAATTAAAAAAAAAAAAAAAAACGGTGTTAAGAATCGTTCCTAGGATCGATTCATTGGTGGTTGATTGTTTCCTTGAATATTCAGCGGTTTGCTACCTATGGACCTGAACAGGAGAAAAAATTTGAAAAAATCGAATTTTTTAAATTTGCCACAGATACATATATTTCTTAACGGAAGTACAAATAAAACAGTACATATGTACATATATTAAATATATAGAGATTTTGGTTACTTTTTTTTTCCATATTTTGGTTACAAAAATATATTGGTTGTGGCAACGCTGATCACGAGTATCAGAGAAAGGAGTTTTTTTTTTTTTTTTTTTTTTTTTTTTTTGTGAATATACATATGCAGAATTTATAACCCAAGGCTCCCCCCACAAAAACAAAATTTTTAAAATTAGTTCAAATTTCAATTAAAAAACGGAGAGTATTTAAGTTCTTACAATAGTTTTAAATACATTTTTGTTTTGTACACCATCAGGGTGCGAACTAAATTGGCAATATTTTTTACCCAGACGAAATCATTATTCTTTTTTTTTTTTTGAATTAAAAGTAAATAGAGTTCAGTAGATTTTTATTATTTATTTTGTCCTGTGCACAGAAAAAACTAAATTTCGTTTTCAGTAACCAAATTCATTGAATCAGTAAATATTTTGTATTATGCGGACCTACAAAGAAATTTATAGATTCTGATAACAATTTTGTAAAAATTTAAAGGGAAAAAAAGTTTTATTTTTAGTTAACTCATTATGGCATTAGAGAAAAAAGTTAACTAAAACTCAAAATATTTTCAGTCAAATGTATTAATAGGAACAGAAAAACATTTTTGCAGATTTTTTTGTATTATTCAGCAAATTTTTTTTTTTCATAATTTACAAGCACATTCACTAAAATTTTTCGTATTGTCAGAAAATAAATTAACTGAATCAATAACAATATTTACCAATTTTTCAAAAAAAAAAAAAAAAAAAAAAAAAAAAAAAAAAAGTAAAAGTTTTATTTGACACTGCAAAAAGAGTGTGCAAAAATTACTTTAAGTATTTCAGAAAAAAAAAAAAATAACAATCAAATAAAATGTTCAACTATTTGTGTTTACTTTAAAAAATTGGCTTGTTTTTATGGTTAAGCATTTCGTTCCCGCTTTTGGAACTCGTCAGCAGACTTCAACCCAAAAAATTTTCGAATTTAGCTAAGAAACTCCGTATGTTTATAGTAAGATTCTTAATACTATATTGAAAATCTCAATATACAAACAACAATAAAAGTATTTAAAAACCAAAAAGAAAAATAAAATATGTATTTTTTTTATTTACTAAATAAAATGTTTTTTATATCTATAAAATAATTTGTAGAAAAAATTAAATAAAATCAGAAAAATTCTTTCACAGTATATAATAAAAAAAAATTAAAAATTTTAAAAACCCCGAAAAGATGTTATATCTTCTAAACGGCTGGACCGATTTTCTTCAAACATAGCTAAGAACCCTCTCGATCAAGTCATCTTTCAAACAGGAAAAACTAAATGAAAATCGGTCCAGCCGTTTGGCCTGTACGTGGACACGGACAGACACACAGATACACAGATACACAGAAAAACAGACACATAGACACACACTACAAACTTATAACACCCCTTTTTTAGTCGGGGGTTAAAAATAAACTTAACTGAAAAATAACAAATTTAAATATAAAAAAAAAAAATTAATCTAAAAAATTTTCTTACAAATTTTACTTTATATAGATTTATATAGAATTTTCATTCTATACAGTTTTTTTACATAAAATAAAATTGGAACAAATAATTTACTGGAACAGTAAAAAATATTTACTGAAACTAAATTTTATTTTAAAACACACGTTTATTTAAAAATTTTTTGGGAATAATTTTTTCTGTGTGCTCATAATAAGCGCATAATGATTTTTATTCGTTGTTTGTTTTAGTAATTGATTAAATTTTTTTGTGTGTTTGTATGTAAGAAATATGATTTTCTTATCTATTAATTTCACGAGTCCCATAAAATATTTTGATTCATTATTCATACGATTTTTATTCCCTTTTCATTATTAAAATCGAAAAACTTTTTCTTTTCATTAATCATTTATTTAGATTTAAGATTTGAATACTTATTGTTAGCTAATTTTTAAAGATACTATAAATAAATAGAGAAAAAAATAATCCTTTTATTTTTTTATGCATTCAAAAAATCGTATAAAATTATTTATGTGATGCTAATTCGAATAATAAACATACAAATGTTTATTCTTTGCTTGTTCGTCTAATCGAGTCAACTATTTTATAATATATTAATATGGGTAATCCAACAAATATTTATAGTCGTTTTACAATTGAATAAAAATTTGTTGCCTCTTATTCGTTCGTTCAATCGAATACAATTATTGTTTGGTATTCATATGAAGCATTTATTTAATATTTTTTAAATAAATTAAATACAATTTTATACCCCTGGCTTATTCGAATACGATGTTTGCTCCCTATATTTTCTAATAGTAGAAAAAATCTTTTTATTTTCATTATTCAATTTTTTAATTATTATAATCCCCTTATCGTAATTGGCGTATGTTCACTTCGACTACGACGTTTTTGTAATAGATCAAAGAAAACTTCAACAGTTTTTCTTTAATCTAAAACCAAAGTGTCGTAGTCGAGATGGAAATATGCCAATCACGATAAAACAGATTATATTACTCGTATTATAAATACAACTACTAATCGTATAAAATTATTTATGTATATGCTATATATTCGTAGAATTAAAAAAAAATATTCCAGGTAATTGAATGCAATATTTTATGTACATACTCGTATGTATATGTAATATACTTTATTCGTTTGGATTACCCAATAACATTTTAACTCGTTTTATATTTCTATAATCGTATAAGAATAATTCGAATAATTCGTTAGTGTAATAGATTTTTTTTTTGAAAAGTATAATCGAATATGACTTTTTATTCGTTAGTGTAATCGAATATTTTTTGTTATTAGTATAATCGAGTATGACTTTTTATTCGTTAGTGTAATCGAATAATTTGTTATTTGATTAGTATAATCGAGTATGACTTTTTCTTCGTTAGTGTAACCGAATAATTTTTTATTTATTTATTATTTATTCATCACACATTATATTTTTCGTTCGTTTAATCCAATAATTTTTTTTAATATTAATACATATAAAGCATTTATTTCTATTTGTTAATTTTAGTATTTTATTCCTTGTTTATTCGAATACGATTTTCATTCACTATTTATTCTAATAATAAAATAAATTTTTTTCTTCATTATTCACTCTTGTAAAAATTTTATAATTTCATGTAAATACAGTTAATCGCATACAATTATTTATGTATATGCTATTCGTTCGAATAATTTAATGAAAAAATTATATTCGAAGGTAGCGCGAGGCAATTGAATTTAATGTTTAACGTAGTCGGTTAGTCTAATAAAACTTTGACTAGTCTTATATTTGGATAATCTTAGTATAGTTTATTCGTTAGTGTAATCGAATAGGTTTTTTCTTTGATTGGTGTAATAGAATAGCACTTTTTATTCGTTAGTACAATCGAATAATTTTTTAGTTATTTAATATTTGCTATTTTTTAGTACACATTATTTATTATTCGTTCCTTTAATCGAATTTTTTTTTTAATTTATATGGTGCATTTACTTTTTTATGCAATTTAATTTTCTATTCCTTGTTCATTATTCACTCATATATAAAAAGAAACTCATTCGGATAGTAAAAAAAAATGTTTATGCTACATATTTTATACTCTTATTTCGTCCTATTCGCTTGTTTAATTGCATTGTAAAAAAACATTTCTTTAATGTATGTATATCACTTATTTCTTCTTTTACAACAATAAATAAAATAAAATTTTTTATTCGTATATTCGAATAAATTTTTTTATTCCTGTATTCGCATCAGATTTTTTTTCTCATTCATTATAATAAACGAACAAATTTTTCTGTTCGTTATTTACTTATTCATAAAAATGTGTTTATATTTTTTATGTTTGAATTAGTGATGCACGAATATTCGTATTCGTATTGGAATTGCCGAATATTCGGCCATTTTTAAATATTCATATTCTCATTCGTATTCGTCGAATTCAGGCGAATACGAATACGAATATTTTTCAAAAAAAAAAAAGAAAAAAATTAAATAAATAAGTGCATAAATCCTAAACGAAATTTAAATAAATGGATAAAAATATTAGTTTTTAAGAATCCATTAAGTTTTTTATAGCAACTTGTGCTTTATATCATTTTCAAATATTATTTACTGACGATCATCAAAATTTTGTATAGATTTTATTAACTTTAAAGTACGCCAACAGGAGTATGAAGTTCTTTTTCATAACAATTTTTTAATATTTCATATTGCAGATGTAAATAGAACCCTAATTTATTATCTATAAAGTTCACATTATATATTCGTATTCGTATTCGCGAATATTGTTTCAAATATTCGTATTAGTATTCGTATTCGAGAATATAAAAAATTGACATCCGTGACATCACTAGTCTGTATAGGTATAATATAGGGTGTTTTTTTAGAGGTATAGAACTTCGAATTGAAATAAAACACAAGAAAATCGTTTTAATGTCCATCAATTTGGCTTTATTGGAAGGACAATTTTATGCCATTAATGTTAAAATATGATTTCGGGCATGCGGCCGCCGCGGCTGGCTCGAATAAAGCCAATTCTACAGGTCCAATTTTCAACCACTTTTTCGAGCATATGGGGCCGTATGTTGGCAATAACGCCACGAATGTTGGCTTCCAAGTCCCCTAACGTTTCTGGTTTGTTGGCGTAGACGAGCGACTTCACATATCCCCAAAGAAAATAATCCAATGGTGTCAAATCACACGATCTTGGTGGCCAATTGACAGGTCCATTCCGCGAAATTATGCGCTCATCGAATGTTTCCTTCAATAAATCGATTGTGACGTGCGCTGTGTGGCATGTAGCGGCGTCTTGTTGGAACCACAACTCATCCACATTCATGCCATCCAATTCGGGAACAAAATAGTCGGTTAGTCGGCTCCAATTGCTGTGCACGGTGGCGAATCGATTCATTCGGGTCCTCTTCAACACTTTGCTCTACAGCGGCAATTGTTTCTTCGGTGCGCACTGTTCGACGTCTCTGCGGATGCGTATTATCACATAGAGTAAACGTAGTGCGAAAACGATCCATGGTTAACCGAATTAATTGCTCTGATGGACGATTATGTCGACCATAAAATGGACGGAGCTTGCGGTAAACTTCGCGAACTGAACCATTATTTTCGAAATAAATTTGCACGATTTGCAAGCGTTGTTCTTTTGTCAACCTGTTCATGATGAAATGGCAAACCAAACTAAATATTAATCACTTGACAGCTGACAAAATGGCCGCCAGTTAAAAAAGTGATGCCAACTTAAAGTTCTATACCTCAATAAAAAACACCCTTTATATATGTGCTGCTCATTCGAATACTTTTCTAAAATTTTTGTACGTTCTGCATTCGGCTAGTCAGTCGTTCGTGTAATCGAATAAATTTATTAATTCGTTTTTTATCCGTATTATGATGTAAAGTTTATTATTTTCCAATGTATAAAAATGAAGGTACATAATTATTTAGGAATTATTTTTCTAAGTTTTAATAAGTCGTGCCATAACGGCCAAAAAAGCTTAAGCAACATAAAATCGATTATTTGCTCTCTTAAATAGTCGAGTTTTGTAAAAAAAAAATATGTCGTTTAAGCTATTTTAGCGGTTATGGCTCGAAGTGTGTATTTTTGACAACATCCAGATAATTAATTCAAATGTTTTTTTTTTCCTTATGCGAAGTTGGCCATCATTTATATAGGAAAAAAATAAAATAAAAAGAGAACATACAAAACATCAAATTTACTAAACATCATGAACATGACTTTAGATTTACTGAATATGTCTAAAAAAAGAGAAATTCTTGCAATGACAACCCTATGTAAAAATCATTAGAAATTTTCCAAACTTGCACTATTTCCGGATCACAATTCCAGGATCTTATTGACTTCCTTGAAAGCTCTTTTTTTACTAGGCTGTTTGTGCGTGTGAACATAATCGAATATATATTTATGATTTGAATAGGCTAAAGTTCGTATCGCTTTTTAAGCCAAATTTCATGTGATAATTATTAATGAACAAATAACACCAAAGTTAGTTGTAAATATTCTGACAACACAACTGACACCACACACAGTAGACCAAACACAAAAGAACGCTGGTGATGAAGGTTTAGTGTCCTTCGAAAACGGCTAGCTGTTCCGTTCAACTATGTGTTGTCAGAATATTTACAACTAACTTTGGTGTTATTTGTTCATTAACAATTATCACATGTAATTTGGCTTAAAAAGCGATACGAACTTTAGCCAATTCAAATCATAAATATAGAAACAAATGAAGTACGAATAATAATAATTAAATTAACATAATCGAATATAATTTATCGTTCCAACTTTAAAATTGATATTCTGAAAAATTAGGAAAGATCTATTCTATGGTGGAGCCTTTTTTCCGGAATTGAGTTTGAATAAATGTCAAGGCACTTTTCTGTGAAACATTTTGTGAAATATAAATTTCGCATTACATAGCATTTATTCCTAATGGCGAAACAGTAAAATTTTTCCTATTAAAAGTCCTGGTTATGTGTAACAGCTTCATTAAAATATTTTAAAACGTAATATTTTAATAGCCACACCATACTTATTTAAATATGTAACTTTCGAAATGTTCATATATATTTTGCATTTTATATTACATACTTTATTTATTAATTATATATATAAATTACATATTTCGTCTACAGAATCTTAGAATCAAAATCTTTTAGCAATCACACACAACAATTTGAAATTAGCGTTTTCGTATGTAAATGAGAACAACAAATATAAACTAATAGACGCATTTATAAGTTAATTATTTAAATGTGTGATAACGAGTATAAAAATGTATTCATTTTTAATATTTTGAAACATTTCTAGAAAAACAGATAATTTTATGCTTTTTCTCTCTCTCCCTCTCCGTCTCTTTCTCTCTCATTATTGAAAAAAAAAGAAACAAATTAATGTGTCAAGTGTGTGCATATATTATATAACTTTCTAAATTTTTAAAACTACTGCCTCTTGGCGGTTATACACGTGTAATGATGGCCTATGCAAATAGATGGTGGGGTCAATGTCGCACAGTGGGATGGTTGCATAAGTTTTTGCGCACAAACTATAATTACTTGTCAAAGATCATTGAAAGTTGACTACCTCAAGAAAAATAGTGAGGTTTCATAATTATAAATCTATTGTTTATGCGATTGTAAAGTGTGTGGGTGTTGTTGTATAAAGTTGATTTTTTGGCATGTTGTACTAAACGGTTGCATCATTTGTGTGCAAGTTGTACAACATGTTGCTATTTTATGTTTTATTTCTGACGAGCCATTCTGAGACTCATTTGACCTCAAGAAGCTTATTTAAAATAAATGGTTACACTTTATATGATACAAAGGACCCGAGAGAGAGAGCATGTGGTGGATCAGCAATTCTGATTAAGTCAAGACTCAAGCACTATGTCCTTGACAACGTTAGTGAAGAATATTTGCAAGCAACAAATATTTTCGTAGAAAATTTTTGTGCGAATTTCGTGATATCATCAATTTACTCACCTCCCAGATTTTCAGTTACCGAAGATCAGTATGAGAAGTTCTACAAATCGCTTGGATCTTGTTTCGTGGCAGCTGGTGACTACAATGCAAAACATACGTACTGGGGATCGCGTCTTGTTACACCTAGAGGTCGAGCCTTGTTCAATACAATTTCAAAAATGGGCTTAGATGTCATTTCGAGTGGGGAGCCTACTTACTGGCCTACTGACGTAAGAAAAATTCCAGATGTTATAGATTTTGCCGTCACGAAAAATATTCATAGGGACTTAATTCATGTAGAGGCCTCTCTAGATCTGTCCTCCGATCACTCTCCAACAATAGTTACAATTTTCAACCCACTAAGGAGTGATTTAACTAACTCATATGTGAAGATGATTAATGGAATCAACTGGCTGGCATTCAAAAAAATATCTTAGTAGTCACTGCGTAGAAAACTTTCAGCTTAGATCATGTGATGATATTGAATTTAACATTGCCAATCTTAACGAAAATATTAAACAGGCTGCTGAACACGCCACTACCTCCTGTCCGCAGACCGGCTTTAACAGAATTTATTCTACGGAAATTGAACGTCTTGTATGTGAAAAAATCAGAGCTAGAAGAGAATGGCAACAACACAGATCACCCCTAAATAAAATCAGACTTAAAGAATGTACTAAACGACTCAAAGAGCTGCTATCGTCGGAAAAAACTGCACTACTGGAAAAGTATTTAGAAGGTCTTGATGTAACGTCCGCATCTAATTACTCTTTATGGCGCGCTACTAGAAATCTTAAACGACCCGTTGATCTTAAATCACCATTGCGTACTGCGACCGGAGGCTGGGCAAGAAGTGATAGTGAGAAAGGTAACTTATTTCCTGAGCATTTAAAATCTGTATTCACTCCCAATTCATGTACGGGTGCTGCTGATTTACCGAGTGTAGTTTCTCTACCCCCTCGTCCCTTAAGGTTTAAGATGCGTGAAGTACAAAAAGTAATTGCTGAACTCAACCCGAAGAAAGCTACAGGTATTGATGGTATTAGTAACAAAATGCTCATGAACTTGCCTCATATTGCAATAAGAATCCTGCTATTTATTTTTAATGCTATTTTAAGAATGCAGTATTTTCCACATAACTGGAAACTGGCCAAGATCAAAATGATTCCAAAGGCGGGCAAAGATCTTACCAAGACTGAGTCATATAGGCCTATAAACTTACTATCTACAATCTCAAAGCTTTTCGAAATGCTGCTCATGACTAAATTGTCCAAAATATTAACTGATAATGGGTGCATCCCGGACCATCAATTTGGCTTTAGAAGTCAGCACAGCACGATTGAACAAACGCATAGACTGGTCCAAGTTGTAAGAAGAACATTTGAAGAAAAGAAGTATTGTTCTGCTCTCTTTATTGATGTTTCGCAGGCGTTTGATAAAGTATGGCACGAAGGCCTAGTTTTAAAATTGAAGACATATCTGCCAATAAACATTCAAAAGCTTTTGGAAAGTTATATTATTGATAGGAAGTTCACTGTTGTGGAAGGAGAGTTCACGAGTGTGCCCGAATCTATATCTTCTGGTGTGCCACAGGGTAGTATTCTGGGTCCTGTCTTGTATTTAATATATACTTGTGATATGCCTGTGAGCAATAATATCCATATTTCTACTTTTGCCGATGATACAGCCTGTATGAGTGTGCACGAAAACCCTTATGAGGCATCCCGCAATCTCCAGGAACATATCACTCAGCTGGAAATATGGTTGAACTTATGGAGAATTAAAGTCAATGAACAAAAGTGTGTCCATATAACGTTCACCCTAAGAAGAGATACTTGCTCCCCCATTCGAATCAACAATCAAAATATTCCTCAACATTCCCAAGTGAAATACCTTGGTATACACCTTGATCGAAGACTTACATGGAAACATCATATTGACTCTAAATTAACTCAGATGAAACTTAAGTTAACTCAAATATATTGGTTGATTGGCAGAAACTCAACACTCAGCCTACACTGCAAACTTTTATTATACAAGTCGCTTTTGAAGCCAATATAGCGCTACGGAATTCAGTTATGGGGCACTGCTTCAGCTTCCAATGTCGAGAGAATCCAACGAAGGCAAAACAAAATTTTACGGTTAATAACATCGGCTCTATGGTACATCCAAAATTCTATTATACATCGTGATTTAAATATGCCACTAGTGACTGAAGAAATTGCAAAATACGCAGGCAAATATTTAACAAAACTCGAATCACATACTAATCCGCTTGCTCGTAAAAAAGAGGGACACACGGGCTCTTATACCTAACACTCTAGATGGGACTACTTGAAAATACTTTCCCCCCCCCCCCCTTTTTTTTTTTGATTATGACTACTAATGTATTATTTATAACTACCACTAAGTTTATGTCCGACACTGGTCGGGCCTAATAATTTTTTTTATAGATTTAAGATTTGAATACTTATTGTTAGTTCATATATGAAGATACAATAAATAAATACATGCATTACAAAAAAAAAAAAAAAAAAAAAAAAATTCTTATGACTTGAAGTCATAAAATTGGTGTGCTGGAAAACGCAATCACAAGAAATTTTGCTATATCAACTCACAAGTAAAGTGTGAAGTGAAGTGACATGTAAGTGAACTTGTATATATTGTCCCTATAGACATGAGCCTTAACATAGCCCAAAAAAAAATGGTCTAAAGGCGTTAAAAAGCACGATCTAGGCGGCTAATTAACCGGCCCCTAACATGAAATAAACTGTTCACCGAACTCGGCTCTCAATCTGGCCATTGTTTTGCGTGGTTTATGGCACGTGACACCGTCTTGCTGAAATCAAATGTCAGACAAGTCCAGCTCTTTCATTTTTGCGCAAAAAAAGTAACAGAGGTCCAATTGCTACGAATTTCGCCGAATCGATAATTCACGGTCATCAACATTACTGGCGGATACAGCTGCGATATTTTCCTTCTCTTGTCACTCTACTTTTAAGAAATTTAGTCACAAATAGTCGAATAGCCGCCTCATAAGGCCGCCCAAACTAACTATAAAATTGAAGAAGTGCACCGATATTTTCGTTCTCTTGTCACTCTACTTATGCGAAATTTAGTCACAAATAATCCGCCGCCCAAACTGACTATAAAATTGTGGTGCACGATGCTCTTTCTTAATCGAGCATGAATTTTGATAATAAAATTTAATAATCTGTAAGCGTTGTTAATTTTTAAGTCGATTCATGGTTAAATTATAAACCAAACTGAACATGTTTACCAGCAATGTGATACATTAAAACAGCTGAGCTGCCAAAAACAGTGTTGCCAAAAGCAAAGTTGCTAAAATATCACCCTTTCTTTACATGCTGAATAATTGTAAAGATTTGTGTTCACAGCTTTCCCACTTGCAGTTTGATATTAAACTTAAGGCATTGAGTTTAAAAGGGTCAATTTATTAATAATAGAACCAGTATGGAAAAGTATTAATTTGCTTGTCAAATGAACTGGTTTGTAGCAGATGAACCCACTGTGGCGTTCATTACTCCGATGTTATTTAAATTTTCGCCACTTAAATGTTCAATTACCTGACGTTTAAATCACTTCCCCTTCAAAAAAAAAAAAAATAAATAAATAAAAAATTAATTTTGCATGCAAAAAAGGTTACTGGAACGAATTAAATTATCTTAATTTTCACCTTTAAGTGAGATGACTGTTTTCAGAAGGTGTTAACAACCTTTTACGACAAATTTTTAATATATCGATGTTTTATATATTTCATTTAATCAAAAATTATTTTTTTGTTGTTCAAAATTTAAAATTTGTTGCTAAATACACAATAACCAGTTACATTCATTCGTTTCTTTTTTAATTTTTGTTGAAAAATTTGAGTCAAGTAAATGACTCATGAAATGTGCGAAAGTTATAAAAACATTTTTTTTTTTTTTTTTTGTAAAGTTTTAGAACATTATGGTTTTTGTGAGAGTTTTGTTGTATGAGTGCTTATAAAATAGAAATTTTAATATTGCAGTAATATCAGTATTTTATTATTTATGTCGTCAATATTAGCTATATGGAGCACTCTAGCTGGTAAAGGCACTCTAACAATGATAATTGATATCGTTAAAGGCCTATCTTACAGTATAGGCTGTCGAATTATTCATGATGCAGTATCTCAATATTGTGAATCATTTTCAAGTAAAACTTAAGTAAGACAAGAGTGTGTTCTGTCGCCTAGATAAAACTGTGTAATTTTTCAAGTCATGGAAATAAATCCATATACGGACACCACCATGTGTCAAAAGACCAAAAAAAAATGCCCATGTCTCCCAAACAAATAAAATTTAAATGTTTTCGGGAAATTTTTCACATTTGCGGCTACCTAAGAGCTACCTAAACGATATTAAGAATCATTCCTAGGAAATTCATATATTCTATAAAGTTGTTTATTGAGATCTTAGGTACATTTTTGTAGTGGATTGTTTCCTTGAATTTTGAACGGTTTGCTACCTATGGACCTCAACAAGAAAAAAAGTAAAAAAATAATTCTTTCTGCCAAAAAAAAAACAGACTTCAATGCATAGATCTGATAGAAGAAGATAAGAAGTACGTGAAATATAAAATTAAATTTTAATGGGCGTGCCTCCGCCCATTTTTTAAGTGCAAGATTGTGTTTTTCAGAGCTCAGGGTACATGTTAAGTCTTGCAAAAATCGGTAAAGTAGAACCACTTAAAATAAAATATTAAATTTTAGTGGACGTGATTCCACCCATTTTGCTTAAATCGAGGATTGTGTCTATTTTAGAGCTCAAGGTGTGTGGCAAGTTTCGTAAAAATCGGTTAAGTAGAACTGCGTAAAATACTATAATAAATTTTAATGGGCGTAATTCCGCCCATTTTTTCAACTTTCAAATTGTGTAATTACAAGAACTAAAGGTGTTTTATAGGTTTCGCAGCAATCAAATAAGTAGAGTATCATGAAATTATATAAAAAAATTTTGGGCGTGTTCCCGCCCACTTTTTTTTGCAATGGGACCAATGGGAATCTATACCCTCTCAGACAACGAAAAAAATTTTACAATCGGTCCAAAATGTACTGAATTATAGAAGATCCACACCTAAAAAAAATAAAAAAAATAGAAACGAATTGTTAACCTCCTCCTTTTTTTGAAGTCGGTTAAAAATCGACTTGCGATTTTGATTTTGAAGATGAAGTTTTTTTGATTTTATATTAAGTACAAGGTGGCGCAAAAATAACATTCCGATGTTATTTGGCTGTAATTAAAAAAAAAAAAATTAAAAACTTTGATTCTTCTTGTGGATTATTTTTATTTGGTCTTTTAATTTTTTTACATCAAGTCGAGAATATGAGTTCATGTAAATGGCCGCCGCCACAGTTGATTGTCATTTGAGCCCTTTTTATGGCATTTTCCATCACTTTGGCCAAAACTTCCGGCGATAGGTCCTCACATTCTTGACGGATATTGTCTTTAAGAGCTGCTGTTGACACGAGGCGAGCGGCTAAACGTCTCAGTGTTTCACCAGTAGGCGTTGGACGGCCAGGAAATCTGCGACGAAATTCACGTTGTGCCAAGTCACCGACCGATTATTGGTCAAATAAATAGTCACCAATATTCCGCGTTCTGGAGCAGTGTAGCGTAACATTGTTTATTAACGTGTATTTCGCATGTGTTTACTACACAAGTGTCAAAACAGAACTGACATTAGGCGCCAATTGCAAAATTTATAGCATTTTCTGATAGGAGGATTACTTTTGCGCCACCCGTTACATATAATACATGCCACGAGAATACATTTAAAAGACACGACGTATTTACATTTCAAGACTGTTTATGCAGGCCTCTAATGTGAATCGTGGAATGCAGCCCAAATCAATATTAACTCGCTGCAAGCTCTCTCTCATCAATGGAATAATATCTTCATTTTTTTCGCATTTTTTTAAATAACTTCCAGCGACTCTTAATTTTTTTGCCAGCAATATTTGGCAAAGTTGTAGCTACGGCAAAGCTGAACAACTTCTTCCAACATATCAATACAATCCGCCTTAAAAAAACTTGCTTCGAATGGCATAACATTACATTCTTTCCAAACATTCTCTTCTTTTAAATATTTCTTTTACCAGCTTCGTAATACAAAGAAATTCACAATTAAAAGGTAAAATTATGCATAAAAAGCATTACGCGATAATTCAAGGTCTTTAAGCTTAAAACAAAACTACATACATACAAACAGACAGACATCAATTTTGAAAAGACTCCATAATAACTTAATATTAAAAAAAAAGAGTTTGTTTGAGCATGTTTTTGTAATTGTCTTGCACCAATTAACACTAATTAACGTTGATTTACGATAAAAATCCGCCAACTATTTTTTTTTTAGCTTCAAACAATATATTCAACATTACTTCAAAACTTGATCATCTATGAAAGATTATTTAACTTAAAAAATAAAATTGAAAACTAAACTAAAAGCCAAGAAAAATAATGCAAAGAAAAGGAATAAAAACTAAACTAAAAAAAAACAAGCAACCAACCGTTAAAAGAAATAAATAATATTTGGTAAAATAAACAAAAGAAACAATGACTTATTAAAGTTGTGGCTGCAAAACCATTGCCAGCAAATGACTAAAATGCCAGCAAATCGAACAAACATGCAAATTATGAAGTAATTTTAAATTTTTTAAAATTTATTTGGGATTTTATAATAAAATTTTTTTCAACGAAACTTTTGTTTTACTGATGCAAACTGCAGTAGAAAAAACAAGTGAATCCTAAAGCATAAACAAAACTAAGGAAAATTGACATAAAATTCTATGATTTAATACCAATAATGTCGCCAAAAAAAAACCTTATTCATTTGAGTTAATTAAAAATTATTTTTTTTTAATTATCACAAAAATTGCTTTTATACTAATGACAAATATGCAGCAAGTATGCTGCGAAAGTACTTTTTTGATTCATAAGAAACATGGTGGGGTATCATTTGACCATAAAGCAAAACACAACCAAACATATTCCATCCACCAACACTTTTAACCAAGGTTGGAAACCGAAACAAATAACGGTATAGGTATTGATACCGGTACAATTATTTTAAAAATGTCGGTATCGGTAACGGTAACGGTATTTTTTTTTATTTCGGTATCGGTATTACCGGTACATACCGTTATCGAGTTTAAAATACCGGTATACCGCTATTACTGTGAAGTGTATTAATTCATACAGTGTATGTAGCAAAAAACCTCTTTATTAAGTTAAAAGTAAGTAATTTTACATAAAGTCTTTAGTAAACAGTAACATAAAAAAACTAAGTTTTATATCTTGCACAGATTATTTACACAAGTGCAGTGTAAACTTGTATGTTTGTATAAACATATGTACATACATGCATAAGTATGTTTAGATCAGAGCTGCCCACAGAGAGAAACCCGAGAGTAATATATAAGCATATGTGTATTCATTTCTATAAAAAGCCGTTTGATTTTCGGCACTCTGACGCTTCTCTGGGCAGCCTGGTTATAAACGTTTATACTATTGTTTTTCAAACGGGATTTCCCGGAAAATATGCGGGAATTCCCGGGATTTTTTGATATTATGACAACTTGATGAGTGTCGTTATTCATTTTATGAATGCGATGGCGCAATAATAAGGTCACGGCACTAGCACAATAGCTAAAACTTTACAACAATTAAGGCCGAGTTTACATCTGGCACACATGTGCTCTGAGACTAAGAGGTCTTTATTTGCAATAAGCAGAGCGCGACGTTCAAAATTTAATTCTACAATTGATAAAAGTAAAAACAGAAATGTGCAAGGAAATAAAAGAAATATAACAAAATAATTTCAGATTCTCTTTGGTAAAAAGAACGATTCTAATAATGCTTATTCTGTACTTGTGATGCACGAATATTCGGCCATTTTTATATATTCGTATTCGTCAAATTCAGGCGAATACGAATATTTTTCCAAAAAATTAAGTAAATAAATGCAGAAATCCTAAACCGAATTTAAATAAATGGATAAAAATATTAGTTTGTTCGAATCCCTTGAATTTATATTATTATTATTAATATTATTTACTGACGATCATTGAAATTTTTGGGTAGTTTCATTAACTTTAAAGTGCGCCAAGAGGAGTATGAAGCTCTTTCATAACAATTTTTTAATATTTCATATTGCAGGCGTAAATAGAACCCTAATTTAATGTCTATAAATTTCACATTAAATATTTGTATTCGCAAATATCGTTTCAAATATTCGTATTAGCGAATATCAAAAATTGACATTCGTTGCATTACTGTTCTGTACTAAAGTCCTATTTTCAAAGAAATATTTTGTAATGTTTATTTAATAATATATTTTTTTAAGTGCTTTCAGGCTTGTGTGTATTGTTTGGCCTTCAAGAGTTTTTCGTCCGTATAATTTTGCGGTTTTTTGTGGAATTTCCTTAACAACCACGTTGCTACTTCCTATGTGAAGGCATACGTCGTGTACAGTCAGTCACAAAACTTTTTTAAAATACTGTTAATAACATCCTGGGCGTATGGTCTTGTTACTCCACCCATGTTTGTTCAACATCATATTATACAAATTTACTTTGTATAATATGAATCAATAAATAAATAAATAATTTGTTTTTGGCATTTACATATAATATTGGTATATACATATGCACTACTATTATTTAAAGAACTATTGGGCGGGAATTTCCCGGGAAGCCGAAAAGTCGTTCCTGCTTTCTCGGGAAATGAAAAAGTCCGGGAAAAGAAATACTCTAGTTTATACATATGTACATATGTATTTGATTATGGTGTGCTTACACTTTGTTGTCGAAAAAGTAGTAAGAATAGAGCTGAATAAGAACGTCTAAAGGGGGAAATTTTGTTTCTGTAATTAATTTCAAAAAAAGTTAATTGAAATTAAGTTTTGTAATTTTTCTTTACGGAAATCGGTATACCGGTAAGTACCGGTATAGACATAAACGGTATTGTCGATACCGGTATTTTCTAACCGAAATGAGTTTCGGTATCGGTATTGATACCGGTACCTAATTTTAACGGTATTTGAAACGGTATCGGTATTCTTACGATACCGTTTGCCAACCTTGCTTTTAACTGGAAAAAAGAACAAAAACCAATTAATAAATCAGAAAATTATTTGCTGGTGGTTCAGCGTTGTCCATATGCACTTCATTGTACTTTTCAAGGTACTTTTTACTAAAGGTACTTTTTACTAAAGATACTACTTACCAAAGGTACTTTTAAGAAAAGGTACTTTTTTAAGAGGTACTTTTTTACAGAGAGTAATATTTACAAAAGGTTCTTCTTACAAAAAAGACTTATTACAAAAGGAACTTCTTAGAAAAGTTATTTCTAACGGTATTTTTACCAAAAAATTTACTTTTTACTTAAGGTAATTTTTATTAAAGGTACTTTTTACAAAAGGTCCTTTTTACAAAAGCCACTTTTTACAATATGTACTTTTTTTAGGTAATTTTTACATAAGGTACTTTTTAAAAACGGTACGTTTCCGAAAGGTATTTTTTGCAAAAGCTAAACAACTTGCCGACCTACCATAAATTATTTTTTTATTCCGCCTGTCACTTTGCATTATTTTTTTTATTTTATATTTATAATTTTTTTGGTGCTTGGTTAACTTTTACTTTTTTAAAAATTATTAATTTAACAAATTTAAGCTTTAAATAAACAATCATTATGCAGGTATGTGATGAAAAACGATTTAGACACAAAAGCGATTTGAAAACGATAAAAGGTGTGAGTCGTTTTGTAAATAATTTAAAATTTTGTTTTTAATAGTTTTTTCAATAATTTTTGATAAATTTCTTTTCATAGCCCTATTATATTATTTGTACTTAATCTTTTAATGTGGTTTTCAAAAGTCAGTAGCTTAAAATTGGCTTAAAAATTATACATGAAATCGATCCGAATTCATCACACCTTTTCAAAACGATTAGTTTGAAATCGTTTTGAAAACGATCGTTTTCCATCACATACCTGATTATTAGTTTTAATAAAAAAAATATTCGAGTTTATTAAATTGCTATTTTATGATGTTTTTGTTTTAACTCCATTTTTTGCAATTTTTTGGAGAATTTGTTAGATTAAAGTTTAATATGTTTATGGCACGTTTTTCCAAACTTAACATTTTACTTATTCAGTAAAATATTAATTTATTATTTCAAAGATAAAATATTAATTGTTTCTTACTGGTTCTGTGTTCGAAACATTTTTTGCAGTCGAAACTTTTTAAAGCTGTTTGCTTTTGTCTAATGATATAAGATAAGCATTTATGTGGATGATTGCCTTTTTTGCATATACTAAGCAAATCAAAACATAATACATAATCGCGAAGAAGGTAGCGGGCATAGTGCGCTTATATTGGCACTTTAATTATCTTATTTTGCAACTTTTTCTTATCATTCGTTGGGCATCGTTGCAGATAGTTTCAAGGATTTTTGAAATATCTCTTATACAATTGTTACTCTTGACTGATTTGTTTGTTGATGGTGGAGTGGCGACATTTAGCTCTCACACTTTCTGACTAATTTAATTAAAAGAAATATGCATATGTATCTACATATATTTTATATAAAATGAAATCACAACAAATTTATTTTAACGTAAAAACAAACCACTGCCAGTTGTTGCGATAAAGCAAAAAAAATTAATGTAATTTTTAGGTATAGTAATGCAATAATTGTGATGTCAAGGTTTAAAACTATGTATATTGTTATTACTACGAGTACTTTGTTATGTTGTTTTTGTAGTTTAAAAAATTTATGAGTCCAAGAAAACTAAAAACTTCATTCAATTCAGCGGAAATTCAAAGTTAATATAATAGCAAACACAAAAAAAAAATAATAATAAAAAAGTGTCACAGAATACATATGCACATACATATACAAACTCATAAAAATAAATAATCCTCTCTCTCTCTCTCTCTCTCTCTCTCTCTCTCAAACACTTACTTATATATCGAGCCATAACCGCCAAAAAAAGCCTAAGCGACATATATTTAGAACTTCGTTTTTTTTTACGAAATCGACTAAAACTCGATTTGCGTAAAAAAAACTTAAGCATTAAACACATTCAACACAGCAGGCTACACGAACACACGACTCCAAATGCCGCTAGCAGCATTTGTCGCCTCGTACACTCAAAAAAAAAACTAACTAAAACTTTGGAAAATTTTCTAAATTTGAGTAAAAAAAAGTTGTCGTATGGCGCCAAAGCTGTTTTTTACTCGAAACCAGTAAAATATTTACTAAATTTTTAGTTCATTAATGAACTAGTTTATAGTAATTATATTTTTATATTTAAATAAAATTTTTCTAAAATTAAGTCAAATTTCTCCATAAAATTCGGAGAATTGCAAAAAAGGTTTTTCATCTTTTATTTCAAATTTAGTAAATTTTTCAAAGTTTTTTTTTGTCTTTAATTTTGGTACTTTTTTGTTTTTAATTAAATTCTATATCACGTGGTATGTTTTTTATTATATCTTCATATTATATTCTTAATTAATTCCTTGAGAGGGGGCAAGTATTGAACCAACAACCTTCTGACTGATAGGCAAGCACTCTCACCAATTGCCTAACAGGCAGCCTGAATAAGCATTGAAATTTTTGTGTTTTAAAATTTTATTTTATTTTCAAAAAAATTTATTTCAAGTTCAAATATTCGTCGGATATATGAAAAATGTACTTGAATTTTTTGCTTAATGCAAATAAAAAATATATTCTATAATTTAAAGAAAAAATACTTAAAACTGGTAAATATATTTCTAAAATTTAGAATAACTTTTTATATCTTTCAAGTTAGTCAAATTTGATGAACTAATTAGGAGTAAGTTATGTCCTAAAATTTATTTTTTGATTTATAACGAGATTGACTAGTTTTTAGGATACAATTTCCCTAAACTTTTAAACCATTTTCCAATTTTTGTTAAATATTTCCTTTAAACCAGTAAACTTGACCTTGAATGTGAGAATTTTTGTGTGTATTTTTATGAACTATATACTTTTGAGAATATGAACTTTTTATTTTTTACTCATATTAAGTAATTTTTACTAGATTTTTGTAAAAATTTACTTAAACTTAGAAAAAATTACTTAAACTTAGAAATTTTTTTTACTTTAATTTAGAAAAATTTTTTCCTTAATAATAGTATATGTCTTTTTTTTGAGTGTAGCCGGCTACTTATACCCCTCACTCACATGTTTGAGGAATGCGTTGAAAATTGAAAAAACCTGTTCACATTACAACATCTTTCATCTTTCATCTGTCATGTATTACAATACTATTTTTGCGAGTGTGAGCAACTAAAAATTAAATAATAGAATGCAATTTAAAAATACACTAGAAATTGATTTAATTGCTGGCTCCTGAGGAGTAGAAACAAATAATGCTACAATATGCAGAATTAGTAGAAATTATGACAGCGGACAATGATGATGAAGAAATATTACAAACTTTATCCGCAAAGATTTCGCGTAGACATTAGCAACTACTTTTATGTAATTTATTTCGATTAGGAAAAATATATACAAGATTTAATTATATACATGAATATACATACATATGTATGTAATAAAATTTTGGAGTAATTACGGATCTTTTTTTGGGAAGGATATTCCAAAATGTACCCTTGAATGTATGTACATATGCACATGCATATTAGTGTCCTGCACAAGAGTATTTATAAGACTTTTCAAGACATGCGAGATTTTTTCCAATGCCTTACTACAGCGAAATATTCTAAAAGAATCGCTAAACAACACTGTTGGCAAGATAAACCACCGAAAAAAATTACTTGCCAACAGTGTTGCTTAGCGATTCTTTTAGAATATTTCGCTGTAGTAAAGCATTTGAAAAAATCTCTCATGTCTTGAAAGGTCTTATAAATAGTCTTGTGCAGGACACTAATGCATATATAGATATACATACACAGAGAAAAGAGATTCGTTGTGACAACCGAATTTGTTGCCAATAGAATTTTGGCGGTTGCAGCAACTATCATAGAATTCTGTCTGCTATACCGACTGAAATTTTCTTGTGCTACCACTATATTTTAATTATAAGCCTGAACCCAATAGTTGCAGCAACAGAAAGAATTGATTGACAGTATGGAATTTGAAATAAATGTTATTCTTGCTACCGAAAATTTGATTAATATAATTAAAACAATATCATAATTGGTACCTGTAAAAGAAAAATTGGCCTTCCTTGCTAAAATAAAAATAAACAATAAACGCAAATAAAAATACACAAATTAAGAAATTTATTTATTGATTTATTTATTTATTGTATGTATATATACATTTCTTCAATCACACAGTTTTAACAGCCACAAACTTTTTATCTTATGCACAGACTTTCAAAAACCATTTGAGAATTCACAAATCATATCTTTTAAAGTCACAAAAGTTAATTTTTTAATTTGCTGCTATAAACTATGATAGTAAACTCAATCTCTAGTTAGTTGCAGCAACTGATTGAAAGTTTTTATTTTAATTTTAATATAGAACGACAATTTTTTAGTTGCTAATACCAAAAGTTGGTAGTAAAATTCAATTCGTAATATTTTATTCGGTTGGGTAAAACCAATCAGTTAATTAGTCATGACAAAAGCATACGCTCGGTTGATGTATTGTCACATGGATTGTTTTTTGGATTAACAGAAAATTGGTAGCGTGAACTGAAATATAGTTAATGCAAATGATATTTTATTGGACTAACCAGCAATTTTTGAAATTTTCAATCAAATTCGAGTATTTTTTGACTACTCTGCGCGTTTAAAAAAGCTAGAATATGCGCTCATTTTCTGATCATAAATTATACTTTTGTCGGTAGAAAAACGTGACTACCAGCGACTTTTCTTGATAAATCATTTCTGAGTCTTTTTCTATATTAGTTGGGAGTTGTTTTTGACCCCTTTTCTAATTAGTAGTATTTAAGGTCTTTTTCGAATCGTTTTCTGATCATTTATTAATCTTATTTCGCTTAATTTCTTACTCTTTTTCGAATTGTCTTTCAGCTATATTTCTAATCGCTTACGAGTCATATTTGAGAAATTTATGAGTCAGTTTATTAGTTTTTTTACAGTCATTTATGACTGTTATTTGAGTCATTTATCAGTCGCATTTCTAATCGTATTTGACTTTTCTACGAGAATTTTTAGTCAGCGTCCTGAGTCCTACGTTTAATGGTCAAACAGAATTACGGCACAAACACATTTTCCATACAAATTGACACCAAAAGGAAGTTACACAAAGCAGTCCAGAGACAGAATCTATTTTACTTTGACAGCGTTTTTTCTTATGCTACCACACTTTCAATAAATTTCATACATTTTGTAAAGAGAAATAAGCCGAAAGAAAATATAACATAAATCAGAGAGCAATTGAAGTTACTGCCGTTGATTTTATTATGTGCTCTGTTAATTTGAAATCGACTTTTCCTAAAGCTGCAGGCTTATTCTGTTTCATCATTTAATTTCATATTCGATTTAACTTTTATAAATGAAAAACAATTAAGTTTGCCTGCCATTATACGTAAAGATTGCCCCGTTATATTTAAAAATAACATATCAAGTAGTGTTTAATCATCTATCTGCGTAAAATATGATCATAAAATACATAATTATAATCACTTTTAAAACACCTGCAAGATTTGTTTTTGATTAAGCATTTTTCAGTCTTCCAGGTAAGCGAAATATGATAATAACAAACGGAAATAATAGTCACATTTTACACGTCTGGATGATTAATTTGCGATTGCTATACAATTTGTTATTGTATTTTATATCGAACTATTTTTACCCATTAGCGCGAATCTTTTTCGAGTCCTTTTTTGATCGTGTAAGTGATTAATCAGTTTTTGATCACGAATAGTGAACTAAAAAGACTCAGCAAGGTGATTTTTCAGAAAACTATCTTCCAAATGCTAGATGCCCTGCAGGAGAACGAACTAGTGTCCAACTAGTATTTTAGTAGTACAGAAATCACCACCACTAGTTCCCAACTGTAAACCTTCCTATACTATCTTAATGCTCAAATTAGCATTGAGTGTGTTTAGAAAAATCTACTAGTACCATTGATACTAGTTTAGGACTAGTTTATTACCAGTTCTCTTGTAAAGAAAAATTCTATAAAATTGGTGGTTTTATTCCTTTGTTACCTAGTGACAACGCTAGTTAAAATTTGCAATTATTTATCAAAATTCAGAAAAACAAAAGGGTAGTTTTTAATTTAATTTAATTATAATTATTTTTAAATCAAGCTAAAATTTTAGTAATTATATGATACCAATTTTCATACAGTGCAAGAGCTCTGTTAGACAGTTAAAATTTATTTTGCAATATGGTGCCTTGGAACTACTTCATATACTAGTACTCATCAGCACTAGTAATTTTACACAACAACTTTAACCCATTTTGCACTAGTTATTGCTGTTCTAGTAATTATACTAGTAGCTTTTAGACAATTATCGCCTATTCTCCTGCAGGGTGGGTACAAACATATGAATACATTTTTATAGTATGTATGCATGTATGTATATAGTTGTATACATTTTTTAAAGTGATGACACTAAAATAATCGAAAGATGTTGAACGGAACAAAGTGAGATAGGAACATCTTTTGAAGATGTTGAAAGATGTTGAACATTCAGCCCCGTATAATTGTTATGGGAAGATGTTATCATCTTGCCAAATTGATGAAAGATGAAAGATGTGAGTAAGTGTGAAAAGGCTATTAATTATTTTGGAGACGGCAGCAGCACCATCTGCAACTGATATTCAAGTACAAACACATAGTTCAGTATTGCCACTTTTATATGTTTTGCATTTATAAAAATTAATTGCTATTTCAAAATGTACTTATTTCAGGTAAAAGTACAAAATTGAATCAATTTATTCGTAACATCAGTTTTTGTATATTATTTCTGTTAAATAATATGAAATGATTGTACAAAATTATTCATTCAACATTTTCTATTATACTGGCAATACTGAATTTTCTCACTGTTGCCAAAGAAATAGAAATTAGTTTAATTGGACTACAACGACAAAATCAGCATAGACAACAACCTGTCGCCCTGTTGCCTTGCTGTCTTCAAAAGAATTATTCTCATATAAACATGTATATTCTATCCTTGACATTTGGTAGTCGGTAGCTTGCTGTGGTGAATGTATTTAATGCATTAAGCTGGAAAATTGTGTCGCTTAAGCTTTTTTTTTGACGCCTATGGCACGATATGTAACTTAAAGTATGCATGTGAGTTTGTGTGTGAGTGTGTGTTTTTTTTCTCAATTGCAACAAGGTGATCTAGAAGTACTTACAAGAAACCTTAAGTTAGATGAATATATAATTACTTGCATATGTTTGTGTCTTAAGTCTTTTGTTTTTATTTGTTATTTTCATTGTAACTACTAGAGATGTGCAAATGTCGTGATTTTATCGTGTCACACGTGAGTCACACGTGATTCACGTGATTCGTGATCAAATATTATAACTAATCACGCGTGAGTGCGTGAGCGTGACTGAAAAAAAATTTACTCGTGCGTGATAGTGCTTGAGCTTGTTTTAATAATCACGCACGAATTCTCACGCTCTCACGAGATAACATTCCTGCATTTATTATTATTTTATAATAATAAATGCATATATGCATATATGTATGTATGGTAGTATGAGCTTACAAACAAAATGTTTCGAATTTTTCTGAAGTCAGACTTGTCGTACCGAATTCGTTAAGACATTTCGGCAGTTTCTCTGAAAAATTTGTTTTAAACATTAAAACTTTGATTTTTGAGTACATAAGTAAAAGTCTGTGAACATTTTTTTAAAATAAATTTGTATATGTTGTTAAAAAAATGGATTGTAAAAAATATTAAACAACGTGAGTATGTGGAAATTATTTCGACAATAGCATCAACATAACGGTGAAGCGGTACTCTGTTATAAAAACAAAAAAAAAAAAAAAAGAAATCGTACCTACATGTCGTTACGAATTCGTACTGACTTATCGTAATGAATTCGTACCGACATATCGTTACGAAGTCGTGTCAACCATTTCGTACAAAAATTGTTACGATTTCGGTAATATTTCGGTGCCGAAATCGGAAGATTTTGTCGACCAATCGTTACGAATTCTTTACGAATTCGGAGCATTTTGTTTGATGTGTATATACAGCTTTGTAAGTATGTATGTATGTATGTATGTTTTTTCGATACCCTGTAGGAAATATCAATTGAGAAACACTACTGATTCAACAGTGCCTTTGTCAACAATACTACTGACGAATTGTACCGCAGAAAATGTTTTTTGCTTTAGGGGCCGTCCATATACTACGTAATGCTGTAGGGGGGAGGGGGTGGGGTTCGAGTTTTGTTATGATTTGTTATGGTGGTGGGGGTGGGGGGGAGTCTTTGAAAATGTTACGTAACAGAAAAATTTTAGAAATGTGTATGTTTTCTCATATAATATGCTTTTCTCATTTATTTGATTATCATTTATTTAATTGATCATACGTCTTATCTTAACATTTATATTATGTATGTATACATACATACATACATGTGCGGAATGTGAATTTTTGATATACGAGAATTCGAATTCGAATATTTAAAATGATATCCGCGAATATGAATATTTAAAACGATATTAAATTAACTTTGCTTTATTTTAATTTACATTGTAAATTTTACAAAAACACGAGCATACATGTATACATAGATATGTACATATGTACATATATGTAAGAACCTATTTTTCAACCCAAAAAACATGCAAATTATATTATAAATATACTTTTTCGGGAACGTGCGTGATCGTGATAAGTTGTAAACCACTCGTGCGTGATTAAAAATATTTTATTCGTGAGCGTGCGTGATCGTGAAAATGTTCAAAACCATTCGTGCGTGAAAGTGCGTGAGTAAAATATTTTTCTGCGTGAGCGTGCGTATCGTGAGTCAGAAAACACTCACGTGAACATCTCTAGTAACTACCAACCAAGTACAGTAGTTTTTCGATTTAACGAACATTCGATTTAGTGAACATCGCATTTAACGAACATCCAATTTTTTTTCTACTGAGTACCTTATATATATAACGAACAAAAATTCTATTTTGTGCTCGGTATAACGGACAAATGTAAAATTAAATAAGAAACATAATTGCTATCGGAAAGTTACTAAGAACGATTATAAATAAAAATGTACCGTTAGTTATCTTCTTTTGATGGTTTTGTTTGATATCATATGAGAGTAAGTTGTGTGAAGTAATTTTTGCTACGAACATCAAAATTGATAAAAAGAAATCGATTGGTCTTAGGGATAAAGTTAAAATTATCGATTATCATCGAAATGGTCTACGGGTTATAGATTTATGTTAAAATTATGGGCTGCATAAATCCACAATTAGTACAATCCTAAAATCAAAGGAAAATTTTTTAACGAATGTTGAAAACAGTCATTTGGGTATCTCAATAGATGTGCTGTAAAGCAAGGTGAGGTCCCGAGAATATTAAACAAACTTTTTTAATGGTTTCTCATGCAACGCAATTGCCATTTTGTAATACAAAGTCAAAGAAATTCACAACAAAATTTATGGAAGATAGTTTAATGCAAGCCATACTTGGCTGACCAGATTTATAAAAAATTTTATTTAAATTTGAATAGATGGATTGAAAATAGCCCTTTACCCGATGAACAAAAGGAAAGTGAAGAAGAGCTGGATGGAACTGAAATTCAAGAGCCCAAAATAAAACATGAAGGTGTCATTAAGCATTTCGAAATTTGTATTAAATGGGTTCAAACAAAACAAAATTAGTAGCTCAAATTTAATGCTTTGTAGAGAGTTTCAAGAAGATGTCATTAAGAGAAGGATATCAATTCCAAAAAAAAAAAAAATAAATAAATAAATAAGATTTCTAAACGTATCTAATGCCGTAATTTGCCCCAAGTTTTTCAAATTAATTTTTTTTTGTGTTAAGCTAAGTCTAGACGATATGTTGAATCAGCATTTTTATGGTGAAAAATTTGCTATCAGTGCCAACATATCGTGTAGAAACTAAATTTTTTCAACATATGTATGCTTAACTACATATGAAAGGCATTTGTGAAAGTTGTCAACAAACTCATGTTCAAGATTTTTTCATATCGTATGATATGAAATGTATGCTGTCAGATATGTTGTTTGTTGAAAATCCTATTTAAGCTTTTCAAACATAAACATATCGTTGGCTTAGTCGAGATTATTTTAAGTCCATTTTTATGTAAATTGAGTTTTTAATGTAGAATGCTACTGTAACTCAAAACGCATCATTTCCAAAACCTAAAATGTCGTTACGGTATTTTTTCTTGCTGTTATACAGTGGTAAGCAAATATGCTAAGACCAAAAAAAAAATTTAAAAAAACACCTATTAGTCTAGCGGAAAAGAATATGCATCTAATGTACTTGCATTTACTTAGCAAATAAATTTTTTGTGTTAATTTAAAATAGCCAAATTAATAGTTTCGTTTTCCTCACACATATTCAGTTTAAATAAATTTAGACAGACTCTCCTGAAAAATTAAAAAGGGACTTATCATATTTGCCGATTAAGCGAACGATATGTATAAAGAAATGGAAACAGTGATTACAGGTTTGTTGGAAAATGCTGATTGTTTAGAATCATTTTGTGGCTTTGATACAGATGATTCTGCACGCGCAACACCTGAAAAAGTGCAGGCAGTCAAAAAAGTGAAAAAACCCTACAAAACAAATTAGGCCAAAAGTCCATACTGAATGGTCTAACGATGACATTTATATCCATACGTATGACATTTTGTATAATATTTCCTCTTCTTTCAATTCCTTGTATAATTTTGCACAGAAGCAATCCTCCTCTCTTCTTTCTAACCATTTCTTTTGCCAAACTCTACGTCGTTTTTCTTTTAATTCTGCATCACCATCAAAAACAAATGCAGTTAGGATAACGGCAAGGGAAATATCATTTGATGACATTATGTTTTTTATATATTAATTATACACCAAAAATATAAACTTTTCCACTAAAAGCGATAATTTATACAAATTACTAATAAAGAAATATAATTGTCAAATTTATTTTACATTTAAGCAAATGCTCACATGACTTAACATATATATCAGCATACGAAATT
This sequence comes from Tachina grossa, assembly GCA_949987645.1. NCBI lineage: Eukaryota > Metazoa > Arthropoda > Insecta > Diptera > Tachinidae > Tachina > Tachina grossa. The sequence continues at coordinate 143,492,857 of OX465278.1, forward strand.
CAACAAATCGTATAGACACAAAAATTGTATGCTAACCCATATGTTGTATTATTATTTGCTGACATATGTTGACTTTAAAAAATTTGGTACTTTCAGCATACTGTGTAGACGCCTAACATATGTATATATATGCTGACAGCAGGATTTGTTGTTATTTTTAAGTATATGAATGTGAGCATATATTTGCTGATTCAACATATCGTCTAGACTTAGCTTTATATTGCTTTATGAATTTTTCTTTTACTGATATTTTAATTAAATACGTACATATGTTCTTTTAATAAAATATTAAAAATACATATTCTACATACATATTCTATGAGTTTTGAATAAAACAGCAGGACGCTATTCTTTTTTAACTTAGTACTGGATATAACGAACAATTCACTTTAATGAACAGGCCTGACAACAATTAGGTTCGTTAAATCGGAAAACTACTGTATAATTGAAATTATAATTAAACTAATACAGAGAAGAAAAAAATTACTTCGAAATTAATGTTGCAAACTTTATGAAATACATATGCTGCTTGCAAGCATAAATTTATTACTTAATTATATTATTATATTTTAATGTGTGTGTGTGTGTGTGTGTGTGTTTGTTTTAGTTGGAGTTTCCAATAAAAAGAAGCATTCGAAATTATTTAGACATGCAAGCAAGCAATTGATTCAGTCACTTTATATGCCACAACTAATAATTAAAAAAAAAAAAAAATCCAATCTTAAAAGCATGCAATCAATAATAAATTCTTGGGGCAGAAACAAGTGAAATATAAATTTTAATTTTAATGGACGTGACTGCCTGCATTTAGTTCCTTAAGTGAAATCTTTAGTATTCACCAAAAGTCCATAGAAAAAACGTTAGAAAAAATCGGCTGAGCAGATGTCCAAAAAAGCTTCTAACAGTAGTTGTCAATGGAAAATTGAGAACGTGTAGGACAGTTTGTGGGCTTTTTGGGGTTGACTGACTTAAGTATTGTTTATGAATTTTATGTGAAAACAAAAAACAGCCAACACTGACTTACACAAAGTTCACGTATTAACAATTGAACTTTTAATTAGTGGCTCTGATTTAAATGTTTTGTTTTACTCTCATCTTAAATGGTATTAATCTGAGAATTAAATTTAGCTGTAGATTATTGATTTTAAGTTAAAGAAAAATAGTAAAAGCTGAGTCCAAATCCATTTTATTTATATTTTGCTTATTGTTATTTATTTTTTTCGTTTTGCCTTGATAAAATTTTAACAATACTACAATATTTGTTAAGTAAAATAAATCAAATTTAAATCACTGTATTACATTCATATTAATTCATATTATGAGGGTAATCATTGGAATATTAAATAGAAAGAACTATGCACAACATAACAATCATGTATATAAAGAACAATAAGGTTTGCATTAGCTGACTTTTCGCATACAACGTGGTTGCGAGAATGCTGATGATAAAGTAACCTTTAAAAATAGCATAGTGTTCCATTCTGCTAGTCTTTGGCAAAATAATAACAATTGTTTTTGGTGTAATTTGTTGTTCAAAAATTATCAAATATAATTTTTTTTCCTCAAAATATGAGCTTCAGTCCAATTAAATTAAACAAAGACACAAATGAACTAGCAAAAACATTAAAAAAACATATTGGAAATAAAATAGAAATTAAAAAAAAATTATATAAATACAAGAAACTAAAATACACATCTTCACCGGAACGGACAATTTTATTTTGTTCATAATACTCGTACCATGCAAATGTATTTCATACTAGTCTCCTGCACAAGACATCTTATAAGAACTTTCAAGACATGAGAAATTTTTCAAGTGCTTTACTATAGCGAAATCTTATAAAACAAACGTTAACAACATTGTTTGCAAGAAATTTGTTTCAGTATTGTAGGTATAGGAGTAAAGAAGAAAACACTTCGTGACGGAAGAATTTGTGATAATTGCTTTTTTCTACGCATGAGCGCGTGTACAAACGTCATGCAAAGGCACTAATGATGAGCGATAGCGGGATTTTTTAATAATGTTGCTCCTTGTGAACGTGATTTCTAAATCGCTGTTCTTTTAAACTGTGACTGTTTAGCAGTATTTTGTTTGTAGCAGTTCTGTTATTTTGAGAAAATCTAATAAGAAGAGCAGCAGTGAAATTAAACAGTGACTGTGATCACGGTTTAACACATTTCAGCTCTTCTGCTTTAAAAGTAATTATTAGTATTGGTGTTTTGATAAATACTAATAAGAAGAGCAGCAAGAACAAGCAATTAGCAATCAACCCCGTTCAAATATTGAGAATAAATAAAAAAAAATATATAAGAGGCAGAGAGACAATAAAATTGCAAATATAAAAATGTGAGTTGTACATAGTTGCCAGAAAAGATGATTTTCTAGACAAAAGCTGAAGGTATAAAAAAATTAATGTGGTAGCTTTATTTATTGCAAAGTAAGCATGCAAGAACAATCACAGTTTGTATGAAAGAACTATATTTCCAAAAAACTTTTAACTTGATAAATTCAGTCACAGTTGTGATTTGTGATTTTTCAATCGCTGTGAAAAAGTAACAGGTTTCTAAATATCGTTCAACTCTAAAAGGCACACACATGCATTAACATTAGTTGCATGCGGTTAACCACATAATAGCTTACCATCTACATATTACACACACACTCAAACGTACAATATGAAAAATAACAAGCATACACTAATCAACAGTACTTCTTTTGAGTGTTTGTTACAAACAAGCTGTCTTGCGACATCGCTTGCTAACACTGATATACACATACACCAATACATCCATCGTGCTTCGCTTATAATTAGTACGACAGCATTTATTTTTGGTTTTGTATAATACATGCGACGTGAAAACATTTAAAAATCATGACGTATTTACATTTAAAGACTGTTTATGCAGGTCTCTATTTCATACATATAGCCTTAGATATTAGTCTTCATTTGTAACTTTTCAGGAATATATGTGAATGTCCTTAATATACTAACTAGTAATTTTGTACATTCATACATATAAACTCGTGTGTATTTGCCTTATCTTATAAATATGTGTTAATATTTTTTGTAATAAAAAACGTATCATATCATTTAAATTTTTTGTTATTTAAAATCAGTAACCTTTTTAATTTATGTAAAAAATTAATACAATTTAATATGCGTTTTTATATTAAATTTTATAAATATTGCTTTAAAATCACACATACTCGTACATGTGAATAATTTATGATATGAACTGTGCAAGCAAGTGCTTGCTATTTAACACATGACACACAAAAGCCAATTTTTAAAGTGTCAACAATTCAATTAAAAAAAATGTGTTTATAAAATTAATTGTTAAAAAAAAATTTACATAAAAATGGAAATGTGTAGGAATTTGTGAAAATATTGAAACGTCGTTTTGCGATTTTGCGTAGTAGTATTCATAAACAGAACAAATAAAAATCCTAGAGGGGACTTGCCAAACAAAAAACTTAAGCAACGAACTTGTTTATTATTGTTAAAAATAAAAGACTTAACACAGAACCCCTTTCATTTAAAAATCCCCGAATGGCCATGCCAAACAAAAGATTTAAGCAACGAACTTGCTTGTTAGTTTTACTTTATGAAAGACTTAAGACAGCAACCCTTTCATAACGGGTGTTTTTTTTAGAGGTATAGAACTTCGAATTGAAAAAAAAACACAAGAAAATCGTTTTAATGTCCATCAATTTGGCTTTATTGGAAGGATGATTTTATGCCATTAATGTTTAAATATGATTTCGGGCATGTGGCCGCCGCGGCTGGCTCGAATAAAGCCAATTCTACAGGTCCAATTTTCAACCACTTTTTCGAGCATATTGGGCCGTATGTTGGCAATAACGCCACGAATGTTGGCTTCCAAGTCCCCTAACGTTTCTGGTTTGTTGGCGTAGACGAGCGACTTCACATATCCCCAAAGAAAATAATCCAATGGTGTCAAATCACACGATCTTGGTGGCCAATTGACAGGTCCATTCCGCGAAATTATGCGCTCATCGAATGTTTCCTTCAATAAATCGATTGTGACGTGCGCTGTGTGGCATGTAGCGTCGTCTTGTTGGAACCACAACTCATCCACATTCATGCCATCCAATTCGGGAATAAAATAGTCGGTTATCATGGCTCTATACCGGTCTCCATTAACGGTAACTGACTCTCCAGCATTATTTCGGAAGAAGTATGGCCCAATGACTCCACCAGCCCATAGAGCACACCAAACAGTCAGTTTTTGTGGATGTAATGGCGTCTCAAGGGTCTCATGTGGATTCTCTTCACTCCAAATGCGGCAATTTTGCTTGTTGACGTAGCCATTCAACCAAAAATGAGCCTCATCACTGAACAAAATTTTGCGATGAAAATCAGCGTCGAGATCAATCTCATTTTCGGCCCATACACCAAAATCACGACGCATTGCATGGTCTCGCGGCTTTAATTCTTGCACAAGCTGGATCTTGTAAGGTCGCAAGCCAAGATCTTTGCGCAAAATCTTCCATAAAGTTGATGGACAAAGCTCCAATTGCTGTGCACGGTGGCGAATCGATTCATTCGGGTCCTCTTCAACACTTTGCTCTACAGCGGCAATTGTTTCTTCGGTGCGCACTGTTCGACGTCTCTGCGGATGCGTATTATCACATAGAGTAAACGTAGTGCGAAAACGATCCATGGTTAACCGAATTAATTGCTCTGATGGACGATTATGTCGACCATAAAATGGACGGAGCTTGCGGTAAACTTCGCGAACTGAACCATTATTTTCGAAATAAATTTGCACGATTTGCAAGCGTTGTTCTTTTGTCAACCTGTTCATGATGAAATGGCAAACCAAACTAAATATTAATCTTTTGACAGCTGACAAAATGGCCGCCAGTTAAAAAAGTGATGCCAACTTAAAGTTCTATACCTCAATAAAAAACACCCATTATAAAAATCCCCATTGGCCCTTACCAAATAAAAGATTTAAGCAACGAACTTGCTTATTATTGTCAAACTAAAGACTTAAGCAACGAACTTGCTTATTAAATAAAAGACTTGAGACAGAAATTGCTTATTTGTTTTACTATGTAAAAGAAAAAAGACACTTGTTTATCATATTAAACAGTTTCGAACCAGAGATCAGATTGAATGCCTAATTTTGCTGTTTTGAATGCAATCAAAAAAAAAAAAACCTGCATATTGTTGTCAATCCACAACATTTAAAAAAAAACAACGCACGGCACAATCAAAAGAGATGAGTGTGGCGAATTTTATTGCCTGCATTGCTTGTTTTATATAAATGTTCACTGGTCTTGTCAAAAGTAGCGAATACTCAGTGAATGGTGCGAATACTTTTTATTGTGATTGAACACAACGTAATCTTGTATAAAACGTACATATGTATGTACATATGTATGCTCTTACATTGGTATTCATAAAACACGATATAGATTTGAAATGTATGTATTTATACATATGCATGTATGTATGTATTTATATGTATGTATGTATTATACAAAAGATCAACGAATACTCCAGTGAATGGTATGAAAGAAATACATTCTTTCATGTTGCATCATTTCATTTCGCTGCTTGTATTATAACGGCATTGCAATAATAGAGTGTGTCAGAGCAATCAACAAAAACAACGAATTATAGCAAGGCAACTACATTTGTTATTGTTGTCGAATAAATGCATGGCAAAAGCAACGAATTTATGAATAGTTAGCAAATGTGAATGGTTTCACTCTGTTCACTGTTTCGAACACAACTAATAGACAATGTCATAGAATCCAACATTATTGGCTTCTCTTTAACTTGACAAACTTTTGTCTGAATTGAAATATTTTTCATTAGCATTTAGTGGTTACGCTTTTTTGGGCAAATGTTTGACAAGTGTGACCGCAGCTTAAGACATGAATAACCCAAAATAATTATTTTTAAAGTTAAATTGTTTATAAATTTAAAAAATATTTACGATTGTTTTTTTTCAAAACTAATTTTTTTCCCATATTAAAATAATTCTGCAAAAAACCGGCTTCAATACAAAGATCTGAAAGAACATTAAAAAAAACTATGTTACCCAACTGCAAGTAAACACTTTCAAACAAAAGAAAAATGCTGAAAAGCTATTGGTTAAGAAGAATTAATTGAAATATAAAATTAAATATTAACGAGCGTACCTCCGTCCATTTGCTTAAATGCAAAATTGTGTCTTTTTCCAGAGCTCAGCGTGGGTGTTAAGTTTTGTAAAAATTGGTAAAGCAGATCCACGTAGAATAAAATATTAAATTTTAATGGGCCTGATTCCGCCCAATTTTTTTTAAATAAAAGATTGCGTATATTTTAGAGGTCAAGGTGTGGTAAGTTTCGTAAAAATCGGTTGGGTTGAAGAAAGTGAAATATAATAATAACTTTTAATAGGTATAGCCCTGCCCATTTTTAGCTTTAAAATTGTGTAAATACAAGAACCAAAGGTGTTTGCTAGGTCTCGCAGCAATCAAATAAGTAGAATATCATAAAATCAAATAAAAAATTGTGGGCGGGTCCCCACCCACGTTTATGCAATGGAACCAATTGAAAATTATACCCTCTCAGACAAAGAAAGAATTTCTTCAAACCATTTAAAATGTACCGAATTATGAAGTGATAGTGAGTTGATGATAACCTCTTCCATTTTCTAAATAAAAAAAAGTTTTATTTATACACAAAATAAACTTTATTCTTGCTCTATGAAAAACTTTGTTCTTTGCTGAATATTTTCTTCACAAAAAAACCTTAATTTTCCGATTATTTTTTATTTATTATTTTTCTTCAATTTTACAACATCAAATAAATACAAATGTTAACATTTGTGTTAGGCAAAACAACACAAAAAAGAATCACACACAATCTTAATTGTTTAAGCAAATCACTGCTAAATGAGTGTTTAAAATGCCTAAAAATATCAAAAGTTAATGAACTAAAAAGAGCCGAAAAAATTAAAAGCTGCAAAATTAATATTGAGGTACATACATACTTTTGCTGTCATCATCATTATATATCATATAGTTTTTTTCATTTTCATTTGTTTTGAACCAAAATGCAAAAGTGTTGTTTCTGTAAGACGTGTATTTTATTTATGCCTAATAAAAAAAAAATCAAATAATAAAAGTGTTGAAATCTGCAATTTTTTATTCACGCTATATGATTTCTATTTCAGAACTCTTTTTCTCAAATCACTACCACTAGTTGCACATGTTTTTATATTTTTGGTTTGTTTTATTTTTTGTATTTTTTTTTTTTTGTAAGTGCTGATAAAGAAAAATTAATAATAAAGTTATTATACACAATAAGAGAAACAACATGTTCAGAGTACCACCGTAGAAGGGGTGGGGAGGGGGGTGGTGGAAGGAGCCAAATAATAAACAGTTGTTATTTTCATAGAAATTTTTTTGTCTAAACCTTTTGGAAACCAAAAATATTTTTTATGAATAAGACAATAACACCCAATTTTGCTAATTAAATGTAATTTTTATTTAATTATTACAGCTTAAAGTTAGTTAAAAGTAGGAATTTAACATTTTCAGGTGGACCTGACGTAATTGTCTTTGCTAAAAATTAAACTTTCTAATTAGAGCCCGCACACAAATAACGATTATTTTCCAAATTTAACTTGAAAAAAAAACTAATAGATAAGTGCTTGCTACGTGCGCAAGGAATACACCAATATACTCCTTGTTACATGAACTACCTTTAGATGCATTTATTTTTCTTTGTTTAATTTCATTTAAAAAAAAAACTCAATTTCACTGATTATTTCTTGAGTTTATTTTCAGTAGAAAATAAAAGTTATTGTTTATTCCGCAGAAAATCAAAGTTATTTTTTATTTTTATTTATTCCTCAGAAAATAAAAACTATTTTCTAAGTTATATATATATATATTTTTTTTTCTTAAAAAAATAACAATTGTTTTTTGGTTGTTATTTTAGGCTTAAAAAAGTCAAAACCAAAAACTAACTGTTATTTTCTAAGCATAAAATAAAACTCAATAAAAATGAATAGTAATAACTTTAATTTGCTGTGGAATAAATAAAAAAACAAGAAATAAATGTTATATTCTGAGCAATAAATAAAAATCAAAAAATGATTTTTTTTCTGAAGAATAAATAAATGTCAAGAAATAACTTTTACTATGTAAGGGATAAATAAATCTCGAGAAATAATGAAAATAATTTTAAAATATCGATCCTTATTTTCGATTTAATCGTAAGTGACAAAACTTAAAGTTTTCAGGAGGTTTTTTTAAAAATATTCAAACATGTTTTATATATGTATATACGTAAACTATCGCTTACGATAAAATTTTACAGCTCGTATCTTGTTGGTTATCAACAATTTTGACATTTTGATAATTGTAAACTATGGGTAGGCCCATAAAATTTTAATATCAACAAAAAGGTCTATTTTCTATTACATGTCGCTTACGATAAAATCGAAAATGAGGCTGCATGTAACTTATAGTCGTTACAGTGCCTGTTTCTAAACCATTAGTTTTAAACCTGAGGTGTGTGATGCCACATTAGCAGCTCTCTTTAACTAAATTAATATTCGTCGCTAGTTATTTTTTAGCTAAGACATTACCCTAAGCAAGATTTTCAACTATTTAGCAAAACATGTGAATTATTCAGTTACCAACGTCTAAGCTAAGTCATCAACCTTTGATTAATTAGTACACTATTTTACTTCCTGGCAACACTATTAAATCCGAAATTTTTCGGTTTAAATCATCTTAATTTTCTTTGCTAACAATGATACTGTGTTATCCACTGATGCACTGCACTACCACTTAGGCATTTCTTAGACCATTTCTATGTGATGCCAGACCATTAGCTCCCGGTCTAAAACATTATTCGCCGTAAGCTATAGTTATGGCATCAACCAAATGAACTTGGACGAACTATTTACAATAAAAAGTGCTTTATTTAGCTAACAACCTCTCAGCTAAGTCATCAACTTTAACATGAATTGTGAATGGTTGCAATTTCCATATGTGATTGCTTAGAAGAAAACATGCATACATACATACATACATTTGTTAATGTTTAACAAAACACATGCATATATACATAACTAATAGATAATTTTATAGAATCCCAATATGATTTGAAACTGTTTCAGTCAATAAATGCATGTCTGAAACAAACTGATTTTCATTAGTAGATAATTAGTGGTTACGCTTTTTTACTTATTTTTTATTCATACTACCCATTATCGTACTGTGTGACCGTCGCAATATGTATTTGACTAAAGACTAAAATTTCCGATTCTCAAAACAAAATTGTATTTACATAAATATTTAAAATAATGACCAGGAATGTAGACAATCATAGTAATTGTCACAGGCATTTTAAACGAAAATAATTAATATTACAATTTTTAAAAAAGAAACTAATTTGGAAATGGAAGAAGAAATTTATGTAATATACATATCGCTCATTTACTTCAATAGTGGCACAACTCAAAAAAACCAGTTTTGCAGAAAACGCGTTTTAAGTTTTTAATTTGCATACAACTCAATGGAGAAATGAAAAAAAATTCTTCTCTCAGGAGGTGATGGTACAAGCTATTTATATGAAATTTTTACACAAAATAAAATACAAAATGCCGCATCTTTCTGTATTATTAGCTCAAAAAACTCATTTTTTGAGTTATGCCACTATTGAAGCAAATGAGCGATATGTACTCGTACCTATGTACATATATAAATTTGGCTGAATAGCTGCGCCAAAATGAATGCATCTTTTTGTTATTAACTTTTTTTATATGTATTTATTCAATATTCAAATGTAATAATTTCTAAAGTCATAATTTTCATTTAACATAAAATGTAAACTATAAAATTTGGATTTTTGTGACTATATATTACAAGAATACAAAATTAAGACCGAGTCACAAGAGTAAATACAGAACTCAGTCATAACAAAAGTTGTGACTGACTTAAGACTTTTTCTGTGCATATGTAAATATTCATATTTTTTTTTTATTAAATTGGTTTTTTTTTTTTAAAACTGGTGTTTTAAGGAACTTTATTTTTTTAAGTGCAACACATTTTGTATACAAAGACAAGTTTACGAATTTTTCTTACAACACCTTAACTTAATTAGACCCATTACCATTTCAAATCAAATTATTAAATTTATTGTTAAAAATCTACCTCATGTCTATCATATTCTATTTCAATAATAAAGCCAATCAAGCAACTATACCGTGATGCCAAATACTTTTGTTTGCGTTCTTAAACAAATTTGAAAGATATTAAGTTGTCCAAAAAGAAAACATTCATTATTAATAAGATAAATAATTTTTAGGTTAAAATATAAATAAACATATACAGCCATATTTATAAAAATTATTAAGGCTTTATAAAGGCTTTTTAAAAAAAATTTTATATGAAAATTTCTATTAAAAATTTTTTATAAATAACGCTAATATTATTTACATATATTGGCTGGTTATTAGTTGCTTGGTTGAAATTTTTGATTTATTGCTAAAACAATGATGATAAGATATGAATGTAAACTTAACTAATAATAAAAAGATTTTTATTTTAAAATAAAATTCTATATTCTCGCCAGCGGCATTTAAAGTTAACACGGCAGACAGATATTTTAGTTAAACACTTCAGTTATCACCAGGATAGGAGGATTAATCAATTTGCCACTAAATGAAAGAGATTAGCAGAAATAAGTAAGATGTTAAAATAATTACAAATATGTTATATGTACATATATATCGAGCGTTATATAACCGCCAAAAAAAGTTTTAAGCGACATAATTTTCGAACTTAATTTTTTTCTTTACCAAAATCGATTATTTGCGATCATTTTCGTAAAAAAAAGAATGCTAAAAAATGTGTCGGTTAAGCTTTTTCTTTGGCTATTATGGCGCGATATGTAGAAAGGCTTAATACAAACTTGTAAAGATAATTATAAAATTCTCATTTATTTGCTGGTGGTTAAGCATTGTCTATATATTTCATTGGTGCTTTGCCAAATCATCAGTAGACTTCAACCACACATTTTGAACGGCACGACGAAACTTCTGAAGTACTGTGAAGCGTTATGCCACAGAAGATATAGCCAATTGGGCAAGCATCTGTTGGAGGATTGGAAACTGCCAGCACTACACAGAAAAAATTATTTCCAAAAAATTTTCAAACAAACGTGTGTTTTGAAATTTAATTTAGTTTCAGTAAATATTTTTTACTGTTCCAGTAAATTATTTGTTCCAATTTTATTTTATGTAAAAAAAACTGTATAGAATGAAAATTATCTATATAAAGTAAAATTTGTAAAAAAAATTTTTAGATTTATTTTTTTTTTTATATTTAAATTTGTTATTTTCAGTTAAATTTATTTTTATACACTGTAAAAAATTTGTCTGATTTTTTTTTTAATTTTTTCAATTAAATTTATTTTTATATACTGTAAAAAAATTTGTCTGATTTTTTATATTTTTTTCTACAAATTATTTTATAGATATAAAAAACATTTTATTTTTTTTAAAGATTTTTGTTTGCGGTTTTCAAACTTATTATGTTTGTATATTGTTATTCTCAAATAAGAGTCTTACTATAAACATACGGAGCTTGTTAGCTAAATTAAAAAAATTTTTAGGTTGAAGTCTACTGACGAGTTCCAAAAGCGAGAACGAAATGCTTAACCATAAAACCAAGCCAATTTTTGAAAGTAAAAAAAATAGTTGAACCTTTCATTTGATTCAGTTATTTTTTTTTCAAATAAAACATTTAGTAATTTTTTTTTTTAATTTTAAGAATTGTTATTGATACGAAAAATTTTAGTGAATGTGTTTGTAAATTATAAAAAAAATTTGCTGAATAATACAAAAAAAATCTGCAAAAATATTTTTCTGTTCCTATTAATAAATTTGACTGAAAATATTTTGAGTTTCAGTTAACTTTTTTCTCTAATGCCATAATAAGTTAACTAAAAATATAAATTTTTTTTTCAGTTAAATTTTTACAAAATCTTTATCAGAATCTACAAATTTCTTTGTAGGTCCGCATTCACACAAAACATTTACTGATTCAATGAATTTGGTTACTGAAAACGAAATTTAGTTTTTTCTGTGTAGACCCACTGGCAATATTGAAATTCATCTTTACCTGAATTCAGTACCTTTTATTGAGATAATCGTATCGCTATAATAAATATAACGCAAATTAATCGACTTTGCTATTCAGTAACATATTTAAAAGTTATTCGCTGTCGTTTAAAGCAAATAAAGTAAACTAACAAGCTAAAATTCATTAACTGCCTCTTCCACTATTTCGAAAGAAGGTCTTCCTTCATTCACATTCTAAGCGAAAGAAAACTCATTTCCATTTCTCTATCTTACTTCTGTAGGAACATTGGCTCGAACGACAAGTCGCAAGAAAACGTAAGTGTTTTCATACCGATTTTCATACCACTAGTTCGAATGAATCGTCAAGAAAGCGAAGACTATATAAAAATCACTCACTTGCTGTTTTGATTTCGTGTAATAAAAATTATTTGCAAAAAATTCAATAAAGTTTGTCCAATTATTATTTTATCACATGAATATTTTTTTTTAATTCACATTTCTTCAATTTATTTTTTATTTGTAGATAAAAGTCATAAAATATTCATAAAAATATTATTGAACACTTTTGTTTTGATTATTGTTTTATGTTCATTATAAAAAGTTGTAAAGCAAAACGGTAATAACATTCTGTTGCTGTGCGACTATTTTGTTAAATTCTTTTTCGTTGTTCAATATGGTTGTATTTATTTTCATGTAAATGTTAGTAAGTTTAAAAAAATCGCTAGAAACGCTTGAAATATACAAATTGGCACTACTTTAATTTATAAACACGTAAAAAATCACAAGCGAAAGAAAGCTGACGACATAGTGGAATCAAAATGTATTAGAATTCGAGCGACTATGTTTCTTTCGCAAAGTTTTTCTTTCGACATAGTGGAAGTGGCAGTTAGTTTTTCTTTATTTCTTCTTCTTTTTTTTATTGCGTTTCCCTTATTTAGACATTTTGTATGCAGGGATCCCACATGATGTTTAATTAAATGGCGAGTTATACATAGATGTACAATATCATAAAAAAGAAATTACAGAATCACATTATCGTTACCGTAAACGAATAAATATATGGATAAATATTAAGATTTTCGATTCGCAAAAAATGTTACTGAATCTAGGTACAGGAGAGTAGATCTAGATGAGCTGCTCTAGCACCTCTAGCAAGGAGCTATGTTTCCCCTTTAACTTAATTCATTCAATTCATTCAAATTATGTGTCTTTGTTTTGAACTTCTCATTTGGAAGTTTAACTTAATATCTCTAGTTGTTCTAAAAGAATTCTTGGTAAAGATTCACAGATGATCTGCATTAGCAACAATGAAATATCTATAGGATCCTGCTAACCCCTCAATAAGCAAGTTCAATGTATTTTTAATAAAAAAAAAAAATACATATGTATATTGAAAACTCTTTTGATTCAGACACATGTTTATAAAATTAAACAGTTTCATACAATACCAATTGACAAATTTCATAAAATCCAATATTATTGGAAACTGTTTAAAAAAGTGTCCGATTCAAAAGGTTTTTCATTTGTATGTAGTGGTTACGGTGGTTATGGTCAAATATTTGCCCAAGTGCGACCGTACCTTTAAATTCTATGTCCTGGTTTGGTTCGTATTGTTGTTTCTTACTTACTTGTATGTGTGTTAAACAATATTGAGATTGGTAATTAGATATCGCATTATTTACGTACACACTTCCCTGCGGAACAAACCTAAAATTTTTTTTTTGAAAATGTCATCTAATTAATTGAAAGAGAAATAAACTAAAGTTTTTTTTTTTTTTAACATACCATATTGTCACCACAGATTGTACCATCGGCAGGTATTCCAAAATGTTTATGAAGTTTTTCTTGAGGATTAAAACAAATTAATTCCCTACATACAGCCTGCCCATAGAAGTATAAGCTATCTTTATCCTTTTGTTTACATTGTTTATCGAATGACAGCACTTCCACTTCATGGGACATTAAACTTTCCGAAGGTTGTTTGTCTTCATTGGGATGACTCGGATATTCCACTAAATCTGTCGTGTAATCTCTAAAAATTTGAATAATAATACGAGTGTGTTGTATATACATACCGTTACCTTAATATAGAAAGGCCCTAACTCATTATTTTTTTTTTTTTTTTTTTGTTAAATCGAGATTTTTATATTTTTCGATACATTAGTTAGAAGAACTCGAATTCAATTTTATATTAAGGTATCGATATGTATATATTTGTACGTATATACATATATGTATATGTTTATTATTACTATTGTATATATATAAATGTGTAACGAAAAAAAAAACAAAAAAATTAAAGTACTTCACTGCAAAATATGAAAATGTCTTTATAGTAGATCATAGGTCTGTTCAAGATGCCTAACGAAACAGTCCGAACTCATACAAATTTATCCAAAAGCGTTCCAGGGTGCAAATTACGGCACTCGATACGTTTCGAAATTTTAAAATGTTTAAACCCCACCCCCCGATAATAGTTTTGTGTAATTTTGAGAGCGAATGAGAGAATAATTTTTTTCATATCCTGTACAAACTTGTACGAACTTTTTCTTTGGGGTAAGTTCGGAAAGGAATTTATTAAAAAGCATAATGTAACCCCCCTCCCCCTTTTTAAACAAAATTGAAGTTGTAAATCAGTGGTGTCAAAAATAAAACTATAGTTGTATGTGTGAGAAAAGCTGTCTCATTCGTCTCAGAAGTACATCGAAAAAAATAAATATTTGCAACAAATGCAGTTATGTGAAGCAGCTCAAAATATATAAAAAGGAGTCTATATGATAGAAAATTAAAAAATAAGGAATACAAATTAAATAAAAAAGTTGCGGATGACTCATAATTTCCGAGTTACGGCGCTGTAAGCTTTTCATAGGAAACTGTTAAGAAATTCCAAAAATAAATTTTTAAATAGCTTATCTGGCAGAAACTTGAAAAATAAGAAGAAAAAATTAAACAAAAAAATTGGCTGCGACCAATAGTTTCCAAGTTATTGGTCTTTTAAGTTTTGATATTAAGTGCAGTTTAGTAACGCTGCTCCAAAAAAAAAAACCAAAATGACTTTTTAATATATATTTATTTCTTTCCTTAAAAGCTTTGTAACATAAAATACATTGAATGTCGCAAAAAGCACAGAATGATTTTCGCATACCACTTTTATTCTTTCACTGTATCTATAAAGAATTTAATACAGCCGCTGCGCATGTGTTATCGTCGCTGTTTCATTGACGACTAAATGGAAGAGAATAAGAATGTGTGTGATTTTAGTTTGCACAATTGTGCCATGAAACTGACATCATTGTTGTAAATCAGTGTTCCGCAAAATAAAATATGTTTGTATTGGTGAGAAAAATGAGAGTAAAATAAACTTGCACTTGAAGAAAAGTTTTGTAATATAAAATACATGATGTGGTTATTAGTTGATTGAATTTTTTTTTTGTAAATAAGCAATTTAATTAAAACTTAAATAAAAAGTAAAACTTTAATGAGCATTCAACGATTTAGTGTATAAATTCAAAATTAAATTTATTCACACTTCTGTGGATACTATTAAAATGCCTTTTTAGACTACTTTCCATATTATTTTTCAATGTTTCATAACATAAAATGCATTGCATATTGCGAAAAGCATTTTTAATCACGAACTTTTTCTTAGCTTCCATAATTATTTAATTTTTTTTTTTTTTTTGCTGTACAAATTTATTAAATTTTAACTTTAATTTCGTTCCTTGTGCTGAAAAAAACTAAGCAAAAAAGCAGGAAAAAATTCGTACATGCGTGCACAACTTCATTCGTCGCTTGCTCAGTGACGACTAAATGAAAGAGCATAAGCATGTATGTGATTTTCATCCGCACAATTGTGCTATGGCTTGCGGGTTACTGTTGTAAATACATTTTTGTACATATTTCTCCATTTCTTTAATTAAAAAAAAAATGCTTCTTATGCTTCTTTTAATGATTCAAGTAGCTTTCACTTTTTACAGCTGTTGCCAATGATGCAAAATTTTTGTTTTAATAATGTCATGCGTTTTAAGTGTCTAAAATCACTCAAATAAAATTTAATTTATGAATTAGGCAGTAGTAGTATTGTGGTTTTGTTCATCCCAGCAATTTAGGATAATTTTTGCACATTCAGACAGTAATTTTATTGTTTCCTTCATTAGTCCGAACTTGTACGAAATCTTGGGGAACACACCTCATTAGAGCTAAGAAATTTAAAATAGCAGAAATATTACATTCCATGGTACAATTTTTTCCTGCACCCAGAAAAAAGATTGGTTGGAAAACGGTTAGTCCAATAAAATATCATTTGCATTAAATATATTTCAGTTCACGCTATCAATTTTCTGTTAATCCAAAAAATAATCCATGTTCATTGCCATAAGGGCATAATTGTAACAAAGACATGATTGTGACAATACTTAAATTGATTGCATCAACCGAGCGTATGCTTTTGTTATGACTAATTAACTGATTGGTTTTACCCAACCGAATAAAATATTACGAATTGAATTTTACTATCAACTTTTGGTATTAGCAACTAAAAAATTGTCGTTCTATATTAAAATTAAATTTAATTTGTGGATTTTCAAAATGTGTGGTTGAAGAAATGTATATAGACATGCTTCACCACCAGGAAATAAACTTCAATTAAAATAAACTTATGACAATATGTCAAATAATCAATTTCTTAAATTGTGTATTTTTATTTGCGTTTATTGTTTATTTTTATTTCAGCGAGGAAGGCCAATTTTTCTTTTACAGGTACCAATTATGATATTGTTTTAATTATATTAACCAAATTTTCGGTAGCAAGAATAACATTTATTTCAAATTCCATACTGTCAACCAATTATTTCTGTTGCTGCAACTATTAGGTTCAGGGTTATAATTAAAATATAGTGGTACCTCAAGAAAATTTCAGTCGCTATAGCAGAATTCTATGATAGTTGCTGCAACCGCCCAAATTCAATTGGCAACAAATTCGGTTGTCACAACGAATCTGTTTTCTCTGTGTGTGCACTACAAACTCAACCGTTATTGAAGTAGTGAATTAATTGATTTGAGAATGACAATCATCTTACAAAAATATCAAAAATTATTGCATCACAACTTGAGATGAGAATTGAATGAGAATTGGATAACTGCAATTTTCGTTAACAATGCATAGATTCTAACTGCTTTCATATACCTTTAACACAATACTTACACATTATATAAATCGTGATCATAATTACGTCCAACTCTTGGTATGCAATATCCATCCGAACAGTGCTAAAAATATTATGTAAATAAGTCTTATTTGAATAAATAAAAAAGGAAATATTGTCCACAACATACCTTATTGTCACCACATTCTGAATGTTCGGCAGCTGGTTCACTGGACCTACATTTATGTTTATCAAAATGTTCATAGTAACACATAAAGTCGCTGCACACACCGCTATCTGAAGGGCAAAATAATTTATATTCGCCACCTCTCATTTTACATTGGTCTTGTAATGACATCAGCTCACCGGGCATTGGAATTCCAAAAAAGCTGTCTTCTTCAGGTTTATTACGGAGACATTTTGCGTCTTCACTTCTGCAAGGTTGTGAAAATAAAATTAAGATCATTCAATTAATTGAGTAAATAAGATGTAATGAAATCTCTTGCCTTTGTTATTATTATTACTTTTTACGATTTACAACTAAACAAAATTAATATTCTAATTAAATAAAAGAAACAACGTAATAAATGAAAGTTTAATAGTTTTACCAACTAAAAAGTTTTAAGATTATACAAAATTTCTTTCTCTACTAATTTACTATCTACAAAATTGTTATAATCGAAAATCGTTTATAAGGGTGTTGTAAGCTTATTTGGGCTGATAATTTTTAAAAATTCGACTACAAAACTCTTGCAGCAAGCCTTTGTAATATACTTTGCTTGCAATGCTATTTCTGTTTTAACTTATTAACTCCCGACTAAAAAAAGGGGTGTTATAAGTTTGTAGTGTGTGTCTGTGTGTCTGTGTCCACGTACAGGCCAAACGGCTGGACCGATTTTCATTTAGTTTTTTCTGTTTGAAAGATGAGTTGATCGAGAGGGTTCTTAGCTACGTTTGAAAAAATCGGTCCAGCCGTTTAGAAGATATAACATCTTTTCTGAAAAAAGTCGGGGGGTTTTTAAAATTTTTAATTTTTGTTATTTTAAAAGCTTATTTGATTGTAATTAAAATAATATTTGAATTCCTCTAATTGGTAAATAAAAGAAAGTTATTATTTTATATTAGAAAGTTTCAATATAAAATTATACGAATAACATTCTTCCTTCATATTGTGTAAAAATTTCATACAAATATCTTGTGTACTTAGCTCTCGAGAGAAAAATAAAATTTTCTAAGAAGCTTTGGATAAAGGTTCCCTCCCTGATGATCTGCATTAGCAAAAGTGAAATGCGCATAAGATCCAGCTAAACCCCTCAATAATCAGTTTCAATGTATTTTTAATAAAAAAAAAGCAATGTGAGTCCGATCACAGAGGAGATGTGTAAACATCTAGTAATGAAAAAAATTTTTTAAGTTAAAAGTACTTATGCTTTTAGTATCTTTTTTTAAATTAATTAATTAAAAGTATCAAAACTTTCAATATTGTAAATACATATGAATTTGTTGGTTTTTGTTTGTTTTATTAAACTTATTTAGTTAGTAAATGGGCACACTGCAGTATATGTATATGTACTGCATTCAAAATTGCAGTAAGCAGTAAATTTACTGATTACTAAAAAAATTCAGTAAATTTTTACTGCTAATAAAATTTAATTTGCATTACCAGTAAAATCGTAGGGCCATAATCATAATAAAATTGTAGCAAGTGGCAAAGTTTTTTCATTCAAATTTTGAAACTTTTGTATGAAAAACATTTAGCCACTTGGTAGAATTTCATTATGAATACGGGCATTACTGATTACTGAAAATTCAATGCACCTCTAAAAATTGTAGAAAAAAATTTTAGTAATCAGTAAAAAATTACTTGTTAAACATTTTTTATTGTTTTTATTGAAACTTTAGTGGTACTGCAGTGCTCATCTATGGTAAATTCCTTTACTTTTATTTTTTAATTTTTAATTCCTGTTGTTCATCGTTTAGTTGTTGCTGTTCTTGTTGTTGTGTACGCATTGCAATTAAAATAAATTCAGTAAAGTGCGACTTTGACTCGCGCACATTCGGTTTTGATATATATTTTTTTTTCTTCCTTTTCTTCCTTTTTTAAGTTTTTTCAGTTTAAACGATTTTTTTTCAGTTTTATCGCTTTTTTCTCGTTTTGGCGTTTTTTTTCTCTTTTTGGGTTTTTTTAATTTTCGCAATTTTTTTCATTTTGGCGATTTTTTCATTTTGGCGATTTTTTTCTGTTTTTTGGGGTTTTTTTTCATTTTGGCGATTTTTTTTCTGTTTTTAGGGTTTTTTTTTTATTTAGACGATGTTTTCATATTGGCGATTTTTTTGTTTAAGTGTTTTTTCATTTTTGGCGATTTTTCCGGTTTTTCGCGATTTATTTTAGTCCTAGAAATTTTTTTTAATTTGGTGCTTTTTTTCGTTTTGGCGATTTTTTTTTGTTTTTGGCGATTTATTTAGATTTAGCGATATTATATTTTTTTTTGATTTTTTAGTTTTACCGTTTTTGAAAATTTCAAGAGTTTTACTCTTACGGTTTCCAAGATACAGCAAGTTGTCAAAATTACAAAGTCAAAATTGCATTAACTGATGGAACACCCATTGATTTAATTTTTTTAAATTTAGTGTTAATTGTTGTAGTCTGTATAAAAATACACTAACTTTTAAAATTTCAAGTGTATATATATATGTACATATGTGTATGTGTATGTGTATTACATGGGATTTTAAAATTTTTCGTTGCTCGTTTTGGAACACCCTTTAGTTTTTAACTCTCATGTATTTGTTGTTGTAGTGGCCAAATGTCTATACATCGTGTCCAAATTTCAAGTCCGTAGCTCTTACGGTTCATTTTCACCTTTGGTGTACGGAAATATACAGAAAAATAACCGGCGGCGGCGCACCGTCGGCTTCGAGCCGGTCCACTTTTTTCTCTGCTTGGTATTGCTTCTTTCGAACACTAATACACTCATACATAGCTCACACCGATTTGATAATGCAAAGAAATCTCAGCAAAGAAATCAAAGTCAAAAGATTTTTACGCCCTAGCGTATAGATGTTTACACATCAAAAACACTACTTATTAACTTGATTGCACCTGGTCAAAAAATACTTGTGTGGCAACACTCTATTCTTAATGATTTTCAAAAATATTATTATTTGTGAACTCTCAAATAGTTCTTGAAAGTCTGTGTATAAGGTAAGAGATTTGTGACTATTCGAAACGAGTGATTGAAGTCTACTGACGATTTGTTACAGCAACAGTGAGGTGCGCAAATAAATTTCAAATAAATAAATATTTTAGTTATAAATCCGTTGTTTGTTTCATTAAAAACATCGGATATGCATCCATTATAATCATGAATCTTAAACTTTGTAAAGCTATCCCGATAAATTGGATTCGCCCTTTTGATGTAAAAAATTTTACGTTACATCTATAATCTGCGACTGCAAAAATCTTTGAGTAACGATTTTAAAACAAATCTGATAAAATCGTCACATCCGTGATCGTATCGACAATCGTACGAAAACAAATTAAGTGATATATCAATCGTATAAGCCAAGTTATTTAGAAAAATTAATTAGCTAAAAATTTGTTGGGCCACAAAGTCTTCGAAAACCGTATTTCATATTAATTGAATTTCTAATTTTTGTATGTCATGTGACAAAAAAGCGTAACTAATAATTCCTAATGAAAAACTGTTTGAGTCAGACATGTATTCAGGGCTGCCAGATAAAATTATCGAAAAATCGTCGAAATCCCAATAAACTATAAAATAATCGTCATTTTATGCTCGAAAAATCGTCAAAAAAATCGGACAAATCAAAATGAATTTCGTAACGTTTATACTAGGCCGGGTTGATTAGTATAGATAGAAAAAATTAAAAAAATCGTATTTTAAAAACCAAATCTACATATCGCTCGCTACCTTAATATAGAAATGCCCTAACTCATTATTTTTTTGAAATCGTGATTTTTAAATTTTTCGGTACATTAGATTTCTTCTATCGAAAAATACATAAAACTCGATTTCAAAAAAATAATTCTAAGAAAATTTTGCAAAGAAACCATGGGTGTAAAATCAAACCCTATACCGCGCATCTAGACATGAAAATTTATTTTCTCTTCCTGAGCTTCTTGCTTGGCTACTGCCTGCCTTATTTGAGGAGATTGACTTTAAAGATGAAAATGGGGAACCAAATATTACGTATAAGTCAAAGGTAGCTCGCGAAAAAATTAAAAGCAGGAAGTACGTGGAGAATGATTCGGATTGAGTAGCATTTATTTCAGTACATAAATTTTTTTATTTGAAAGTCAAGTCATGTACACGTCTTGGTGCCAGTAGTCTTGATGCCCGAAATTTTTTATAGCAACTTTGCCCTTTTTCACATTTATTTTTTTTTTTTAGAATATCAATTTATAGAGATATCAATATAAAATAAAGAGTGGGCAAAATGACACTAAAACCTTTTAGAAGATAAATAATACATGAATTGAAATAGTGGCTTTTTTATAAAAGAACTGCAATATTTGGACTTCTAAAAAAAAAACGTAAATTTTAAGTGGAAAATCGTCAAATCGTCATTTTGCTATTTTCGACACCAAAAATCGTCAAAATGACGATAAATCGTCACATCTGGCAGCCGTGCATGTATTTATTAATTTAAACAGTTTCCAATCATGTTGCATTCTATAAACTGTTTAACTTAATAAATACGCGTCTGAATCACACAGTTTTTCATTAGTAATTAGTGGTTACGCTTTTTTGGGCACATGACACACATGAAATGCCAGACGCAAAGTCAGCCTTATTCTCTTTTCGATATTTCGCTAATCTTTGGTTAGCTTTGTGAAGAAATGATAGTTAAAAAAAAAAAACTCAAACTTACTTTAGAAATTCACGAATACTGTTCTTTGAGCATTCTGACCATTGCAGACGCCTTTCATTCTGTTGGTTATATCCCATTATATGACCGTATCGCGGACTACAAGTTGTATGTTCATCATCATAAGCATCAAGTCTAGAAGAAAAAAATAAATTTATTAAAGCACAATTTTAATTCAAAGAATACTTTCTCAATTAGACTTAAGTTCAGTGTTCTTTAATCCTTTTTATCAGCATTGGTAAAAATGTTACGCAAATATACCGTGAACAGCAATAAGAATGATCCAGTCAATATTTAAATATATATTTCAATGGTGCCACTTTCAAATATTTGACATTTATAGAAATGAAATATGTTATCTAGGCGCACGGCAGCGCGCCAAGCCAAGTTCCGGCCAATGCACGCAGTGTGTATATAAACACGAAGCCATTCGAACTGTTTTTACCGCCCCCCCCCCCCCCCCCCCCATATCACTTTGTTCACCGCAATCGTAAAATTATGAAATTTAAACCGTAATTAGATAATTAATTCATGTTGCTGCATATGCGAAGTTTAAAAGTTTTACAATGAAAATTTCCGGAGATATTGAGGTGCAAAAAGTGCATATTTTAAGACATACTCACTGACTCATCAAATTGATTAAGCACTTCCGCTATAGCTGGAGAGAGAGTTGCAATTTGGTACACAAGTAGACCTAGGTGAGCAACCACCTAGAAAAATCTGAAAACCCAAAAATGTTAACCAAGGGGGCGGGCCTACGCCAATAAAAATTACAATTTGTACTAGTGAGCTGAAATTCGCTACATAACTTGGTCTAGATGAGCAATAAACTGAAAAAGATTTGAAAACTCAGAAAATTTGGCCAGGAGGGCGGGGCTACGACCATAAAAGTCAGAATTAAAAGAGCTAATCTAAGACTGAGTTTACATCTGGCATTTCTTGTGTGTCATTTGCCCAAAAAAAGCGTAACCAATTAATTACTAATGAAAAACTGTTTGATTCAGACATATATTTATTGATTTAAACAGTTTCCAAGCATGTTGGATTTAATAAAATTGTCTATTATTTATGTATGAAACTGTTTAACTTAATAAATACGTGTCTGAATCAAACTGTTTTTCATTAGTAATTAGTGGTTATGCTTTTTTTGCGCTTGCGTGGCACATGGCACACAGATGGAAGCTATTTTATTGAAATTTGGCATACATACTGCAATAATGCAAGGCTATAAATTTTTTGTAAAAAGCGAGCGTTGACACGCCCATACAATTTAAACCTCAATTTTCATGCACTACGGCTCAGCATATTTAGATATACTTTTTATGTAGATATTATTATCCGTTTGCAACGAAAATTGATACGAATAATAAGCACTTGTCGAAAAAAAATCTTGAGTTTGGAAAAGTGGGCAGGGTTACCCCGAAAAAAATTAAAAGTTGCGCAAAGGATCTGAAATTTGATAAACAAGTAAACAAAATCTGAAAACCCGGAAATTTTTGTCAGAGGGGCAGGGCTGCTCCCATAAAAACTAAAAATTAAAAGTTGCGCTTATGA
This sequence comes from Tachina grossa, assembly GCA_949987645.1. Classification (NCBI taxonomy): domain Eukaryota; kingdom Metazoa; phylum Arthropoda; class Insecta; order Diptera; family Tachinidae; genus Tachina; species Tachina grossa. The sequence continues at coordinate 143,516,571 of OX465278.1, forward strand.
GCTAAAATTTGATACACAAGTAGGTCTAGGTGAGAAACCGACTAGAAAAATCTGAAAACCCAACAAATTTTACCGGAATGGTCGGGGCCACGCTGATATTGTTTGGAACTAAAAACTTACGGCCTTATTTATAAAACTTATTAAGGCTTTTAAAGGCTTATTAAGAAAAAATGTTTTATGAAAATTTGTCTTAAAAATCCTTTATAAAACCTTCATAATTTTTATAAATAAAGCTGTTAATATACAGCTTTTAACTCAAGCCAAATTACAAAATAATTACAGATTCTCTTTGATAAAAAGAACGATTCTGTACTAAAGTCCTATTCCCAAAAAAATATTTTGGAATATTTTCTTAATAACATAATTTGTTTCTTTTGGCGTTATATCAATGCATTTGGCTTTTGATTTACATATAATATTGATATTTATGCATTACTATTATATAAAGAACTGAAATATTATCATTTTTTGAATTAGTTTTTACCTTCGGTTCTGTTTCGAATCAGCTGAATCATTTTTGTTTTTAGAAATCTAATAGAAGTCGTTTGTTTTTCTGTTTCGTTATGTTTGTTAGAATATAAAAAATTTAATTTTTAAAAGAAAAACATAAATTATATTGAGACTTAACAATGGACGATGCAAAACTCATCACTTTTAAGAAAAACTGCAACCCTTCTGGCCAGAAACAGCTAATAAGTTACTACACAAAAAGTAAGTAGTCAAATTTAGAAGCAGAACGTCAGAGCACAGAACAACAACAGAAAGTAAAGACTAATGAAGCCTTAATGTGTTTATAAAACGTTATTATTTAATGGATTTAATCTCATGAATTACAATGTGTTTTTTGTTAAACTAAATTAAATTAAAAAATATTTTGTATTGTTTTGCGCTGGGCAGGAATTCGCTGGAAACCGAAAAGTCGTTCCCGTTTTCCCGGGAAATGAAAAAGTCCGGGAAAAGAAAAACTCTAGTTGCAACGCCTAACAACTGATCTGACAATTTTCGCATACGACAACAGTGTGAACTGAACATTTTTTTACTGACAATATTACCACATAAATTTAATATCATACAATTGTCTGGCAATAAATTGTAATGGTATTTTCTGACAAATTTGAAACAAACGTCATACAATTGATACAATTTTTGATTGTCATTGTCAGCACATTGTAATGTTTGAACGTGTAGGCTTTAAGGGTTGGCCCTAACGTGAAGTAGTCAGTGTATGTGTGTGTGGCCCTATAGTCCCTTGTTTTGTTTTTACAGCTGTCAGGGAGACCAGCTTGTCAGTAGGCGCTCGAAAGAGGTGCCAAACGATTTGGAGAATTTAATTAAAAAACAAGGCAAGTTATTGCCAGTTTGCGTTTAGAAATTAAAGTCTGATTTATTGAATAAATTTCTTTGCCTATATACTAGTTTTACAAATCTTAATTAGCCCTTCTAACCTACGTTTAATATTTACAATTATCTTTTGTTTCTTTCTTCACTATGACAATGGTAGTAAGCATTATTTTAAACGACCAATCAAAAAAAAAAAAAAAAAAAAAAGGATTTGGTAATTATTAATTTATATTGTGACTCAAAAGTATTTCACTCAATTTCTTGCATTCAGCATTCTTATTCTTTTGGGCTGTGTTGCAATGCTTGTGCATTGAACTGCTATTACAGCAATGCAAGTAATTTTGTTACAGTGCATTACTATAAGTGCGGTACACTACAACATATCGCTTATTTATACATGTATCCACAAAAATATTACTCTCTCTGGCTAGTCTCAAGAAGCCTAAGCGCGGCCCTCAATTTCCTTCTTTTTCCATTTTTTAACCCCCGACTAAAAAAAGAGGTGTTATAAGTTTGTAGTGTGTGTCTGTGTGTCTGTGTGTCTGTGTATCTGTGTATCTGTGCATCTGTGTGTCTGTCTGTGTCCACGTACAGGCCAAACGGCTGGACCGATTTTCATTTAGTTTTTTCTGTTTGAAAGATGACTTGATCGAGAGGGTTCTTAGATATGTTTGAAAAAAATCGGTCCAGCCGCTTAGAAGATATAACATCTTTTCTGAAAAAAAGTCGGGGGTTTTTAAAATTTTTAATTTTTGTTATTATTATATCAGTAGATTAATTAAATTGGCAATGAAAATTTTTCAACCTTCTCTAGATATGTATGTACATATATGCTATTTTTTTTAATATAAAGGCTGTTTCAGACTATACATGTTGAGTTGTTATTGTTTTTTTGAAATTTTTGAAACAAATATAAGACCAGGGATGAATTTTCGTCAAAAGTATTAATACTTGTATTATAGCCTGAAGCGACCTTAAAAATAACACAATCAAAATTGATGTCCGTTAAATAAATTTTCTGTGCTTTTCTTCTTTGTAAAGGCCCAACTATAATATGAATAAGCTGGCTTAAGCTAATGTCAGAATTGAACGATAAGTCTGTCAAATGCTTAAACAATTTATATGTGGCTTTTAGGTGGCCACAATGTACTAACATACACTTAAGTATTTTTTAGCCATAGCTGCACATCTAGGTATTGTTCATAATTTTGTAGTAATTTTCTTTCTTCTAATAACTCCTAAATGAATGCAATTCAATCAAATGAACTTGTTGGAATGTCCTAATCTATTAAAAATTCACAAATAATTATATCCATCACTTATTACTTGTTTTATTTGTTTTGCCTACTAAGGGCTAATAAATCAGTGCAAGTTAATCTCCATTTTTGGTTTAAAATGTGTTTAAACTAGCAAACCTATAAATCAATACAGTATTCAAACCATCTGTAAACGCATAAAATTGGGCGTTTAAACTACCAATACAGGCCATGTGGTTTTGTTACTTACAGACCACATGTTTTGCATTGAAAGAGCTTTCAACTTTTTTCCAATCCTCCACTTTTTCTTCAGATCTTGTTCGACCTGTTTTCTTACACTCCAGTATTCTTTTATACTATTCTACTTCGCCAAGCATATACATAATTCCTTTCTTGGTACAATATGGCGACATATAATTGAAATTTTCTTAACTTTTTTGTCTTTTTGATTGTGCAAAGAATTGATAGCCTGCTGCAAAACAGCTGTTTTTTGACATTTATTCTAGTGCTGCCACAATATTATTTTTTTAACTACACATAAAGTATGGTTCACTGATTTACTCCTGTTTAGTTTAAACTACAAATAAATTTGAGTTTAGTTTAACTAAACCAGCGTTTAAACTTTGACTGATTTATTAGGCCTAAGAAGTACAACAATGAACATGCATAGGTAAGCACATGTGTATGTGTGTGTATATGTATGTGTATTGTAAAGCAATGAAAGAAAATAAAGTTTTGCTATATTTTCTGAACTTAAAATAAGAAACAATGAAAAATATTTAAAACCAATGAATATTTTCTGCTGTTGTTTGCTTGAGTTTAAAGAATTAACCAACAGTTGTTTCCTTACGGAATGTGCGTTCAGTTTGGCACCTAACTTTAGCAAATGACATTTGAAGAAACTTGACGAAAAGTTTGTTAAGTACATTATAGTTTGCCACATGCGTTTTATATGTAACCGCACAGTTGCTTAAGCTAACTTATACATATTATAGTTGGGCCTTAAGAGTTTTTTTTTTTTTTGAAATTGAAATTGAACATTAATATGTGTTTTGCTGTAATTTCAGTTAAATAAGGTATTTTGCTTCATAAGAAGAGTGGTTTTGAATTTTGCTGGTGACAGGTTTTGCCACACAGTGAAGTTTTCGTTATGAACAGTGTGCACACTTCTACCGATATTCGGTAGATTCTACCGAATATGTTTGTGAATTTAACAATCTACCAATTCTACCGAACAAGGCCTGAAATCTACCGAATATTCTTATTTAGTAATTTTAGTCGATATATGTGTAAATTGCCTATTTTACCATCGGTTAAATCGGTTAAAATCTGAAACTATAAGTAACCTAATATTTGCCAAAGAATTGTGCCTTGGGGATGAAATATTTATTCCTACCAATGATTTAATAATGTTTGCACAAAAGTTTAAATTCATAAATGGATCTTACATATAATCTTTTTAGTTACAAATGTTTGTCAAATAAAAGTTATTTTAGTAGCTTTATAAAACCTATGTACAAAAACTGAATTCCTGTTATTTATGTATATTATTTTATATAAGCAAAGCATTTCTATATAAAGGGTAAGGGCCAATAACTGGGGATGACACTTTTTTTATTGGAAATGCTTCATTGTTTATTGCAGTTTAATTTCCAATCACATGTGAAGTTTTAAATGCGCTTTTGGAACCTGTTTAGTTTGATACTCCTTGCACTTACCCTTTATATATAAGTACATATATTTTGTTATTTTTTATGTTTCTTTCAGCCTGTTTTTAGAAAACATAAGCCCTTTCGTTTTTATGTTTCGTTTATAAACGATAACGTTTAAAATTTGATTTATATAAAACATATTCTAAAGCTTTCGTTTTGACATAAAAAGAGCTTTTTAGGTATAACCAAAAATTCACACTCACAAAATTGTTACAGTGAAGGAATACAAAAAATAATATCTATTAAAAAAATTGTCTATGAAAATTTTTAAATAAAATTAATTTCAAATTAATTTTAAATTTTATGAATAAAGGGATAAGCAATTTAATTTTTAATTGATATTAGCATTCAATTGGAAATCCATTTACACATTAAAACAGTTTATCATTGCATTTCGTATTTTCCTTTGTTTATTAGAACTAAGTTTTTTTTTTCCTATAACCTTTACTTTATTTTGACTCAAAACTTAAATTTTGTGCGATTTGTTTGACAGTTAAATTGTGGGAAATAAAGCAGAAATTATTTGTTTATACTGAATTTGGTGTTGATTCTTTCACAGAAAAATTACAGGAGCAAGGGAAACATCTTTGCTTTGTACGGAAGTCGAGATTCGTTCTTGTGAAAGTTAAATCAATCCGCTTATAGAAAAAGCCATTTAGATTTTTTCGTTTAATTATTTATTTTTTTTTTTTGTAATTTATAGTAAAAATTAAAAGGAAAAAAAATTGCTTTTCACAGTTTTAGATCAGTTCACATTCTAACATTAAAAATTAAATAACATTTTCGTTAAAGTCAAATGAAAAATATGTAGACTGATTTTTAATTAATTTAACATAAGAAATTTTATGAGTGGGGAAAACTGAAAGTTCTTTTGTTGTCACATACCTGAAAATAAATAAATGTTTTAAAAACGAAAACATGGTTTCATTCGTTATTTTAAAGAACGTATACACTTATTCATTTTCGAAAAACAGGCTGTTTGAATTGTTATTTTTTATGTTTCTCTGAATAAAAAAAATTTCTACCGAATTTCATTCAAATCTACCAATTATTTTTGTCGATTCTACCGAATAAAAAAAAAAAATTAAGTGTACACACTGGTTATGAAGCTTAATATATTTTCTTATATATGTATTTTCCATTAGAATGCGACCAGAATGAGATATTCAACAAGAGCAGCATGTAAATTAGATCACCCAAAAAAAAATGTATGGGATGGCGAAAGTCTTTATTCTATTCGCTCCACCGGCAGTTTCTAGTAGCAAATTTTCCATATGTTGCATGTATTCTTTTCACACAATTTTTTTTGCACGATTTCCTTAGGAACATATCCATCGTGTAAAAAAGAGTTGAGTGTAATGCTTGAGCTCAGTTAGCCGACTGTAATTAGACTTGTGCCATTTAGTTCATTTCAGTGACCGGTCATTTTAGTTCATTGTTTATAAATGAACTAGTTCGTTCATTTAGTTCAATCGCTCTTTTTAGTTCAATGAACTAGTTAGGTCTTTTTAGTTCAATGATTTTACATCTGCAAGCATATGTATGTATGTAGATATGTTGTGGTTTTTGACAGTATTAAAAACACAGATCTTTGATTAAAAAACTTTACAAAAGCTAAAATTAATTAATTAATTAATAAATAAATTTGCTTTATAAAGGGTTTATAAAACAAATTTAATGTGAAAATCATTTTCAAAAATCTCATAAATCCAAAATATTTTTGTGAATAGGTTAGTATAAGTGTTTGCTTGTTTATTGCATTTGTGGTAGTAGCCAGCGATGAACAAGAACTAAATATACATACATATATACTTACATGCATACATATGGATGAGTATAGATTCTATACTATAGAAGCAAAGCACACAAACAGAAAGAAGTAAAGCAAAACGTTGAAAACATTTAGTTCATTTTGTGTCTTAGTTCTTAGTTCAAAAAATGAACTAGTTCAAAAATTGAACTAGTGAACGTAAAACAATTGAACTAGTTCACTTAGTTCAAAGTACTGAATCGTTCATTTGAACTAGTTCGTTCATGAACTACACAAGACTAACTGTAATGTAATGTTACTGCAACAGTAAGAAACAACTGATCGATTTTGTTATGTGAAAAGTAATGAAAATGGTTATAGAGATGTAATGTAATGTAACCTACTTTTCATGTAACGCAACCTACTTTTCATATCAATCAGCTGTTTTCTACGTTACAGTTGCATTACATTAAAGTCGGCTAAAGGCTCAGTTAGCCGACTGTAATGTAAAGTAACTGCAACTGTAAGAAACAGCTGATCGATTTTGTTATGTGAAAAGTAATGAAAATGGTTATAGAGATGTAATGTAACGTAACCTAATTTTCATATAAACATGTCGATCAGCTGTTTTCTACGTTACAGTTACATTACATTACAGTCGGCTAACTGAGCCTTAAGTATTTATAAATCAATATAGAACAAGAAAAAACCGAAATTGTTTCATAATGTTTTGATGGATATTTATTAAAAGAAAAATTCTGTTTGTTGCCATATAATTTTTCATTGATAATTATTGCCTCCTGTCAAACGACAATTTTTAGTTTGTGAGTCACAAACGACTTGAAGCTTGGTTCCTAATTATAGTACGAGTAGACTCATTTTTTTTATATTTATATTGTATTTGTAACAAATAACAATGGTAAAATTGAGCTTTCATTACAAAAAAGCTTTCAGCAAATTGAAATAAGATGAAGCAAAACAATTCACATATTCCATTTGCAATAATGCTAAGTATATAAAGCAGAAATCTACATCAACTGACACCACACACAGTGGGCCAAACACAAAAGAACGCTGATGATGAAGGTTTAGTGGCCTTCGAAAACGGCTGGCTGTTACGTGCGACTATGTGTTGTCAGAATATTTACAACTAACATTGGTGTTATTTGTTCATTAATAATTATCAGATGTAATTTGGTTAAAATTGAACTTTAGACTGTTCAAATTATAAATATAGAAACAAATGAAGTTCGAAAAATAATAATTAAATTAACTAAAAATTTTTTTATTTATTTAAAAGAGAAATATTTTGACCCATCAATTGTTTTTAACGAGTCCAAACAAAAAGTTAAACTATGTATGTATGTACTTACAAATGCGCTATTTCGTGAGCAGTTACAATTGTGTTAGCGAAACCTCCATTATCATGAACCATAACAACACTGTTGACCGCTTTGTTAAATTCGTCCACTTTACAAGCTCCACCTTTATTGGCCATACCTATTTTTCATACGAACGAAGAGATACAAAAAAAAATATTACTATGTATATTAATAATGACATGTTGATAAATAATGAAATGATAAAAAGCTTAAGGTCCTAACTGTCTGAATTACATCACCAAATGATATTTTTTAAATTTCTTAAAATTTCGTCCACATACATATGCATGTACATATGTATATGAGGCTATCAATGCAGAAGTAGTGTACACTCAACTAAGTTATTTAAGCAATTGCTCTTTTAATTATTTAATTGCTTAATAATGCTTAATTGCTTTGTAATGTTATGATGTATGCATAAACGATTTTTCAGCTTAATTTTTTTTAGAATAACAAAAGGTGCTTTGCTCTACTTTTTTTTTCGATAGTTGTATTGTAAATAATATACTCGTATTTATCAGAACAGCAACCAAAAAACAAATGTGGGTTACACCACTTCTGTGCTGATAGCCTCATATATCGTCGCTGCTTTAACTAACTGACCTAACTGATATATTATTGAAAAATGAGTTAAAGTCCTCTACTAGATTTTATAAGTCATAATACACATTGTATACAATTTGCATGGCTGTAAGCATTACTTTTGTGCCTATATAAGTAAAAAGATTTCTGATGCAGCCATAAGAATGAATGTATGTATAAAACAACCATAAAAGCTGGGACCTAATTCCTGCACTCGTGATCGGAATTGCATTCGAATAGAAATTAATTTCGATGGCAAGAAATTTTCGGTTGATGTCACTCGCTACCAAGCGAATCGAATTTTTGTTTCAGTGTTGGGAAAAGGCAAATATATTTATATATAAATTCATTTCACAACACTGAATAAATTGTAAGCAAAAACATATGCATGTACGTACATACACACGAATGTACATGCAGAAAAAAGAAACGAATATACATAAATGTTATTTTCATTTTAATTTAATTAATAACTTAATAATAATAAATTAGTGTACAGTTATAGAAAATAGAGCACTAGCCACATTCAATTCTTTTATTGCTTGACCAGAAGCAGTTAATTTGTTATTTAGATGCTCCCAGAGTTGGTTGATTTTTTTTTATTTTCCCCGACAACTCTTAGGCAAAACATTATTTGCAAAGTCAGTGTGTTTTGTTATATTTAAAGTCAACTAGAAATTCTTTAATTTGTATTTTTTTATACGTACATTTGTGCATTCATTCATTTATAAATAAATGAGTCAAATATTGAACATACATACATTTTCTTTTTCTTCGCTTTTTCTATGTTATGCCTTTTTGCTTGCGAGTAAAAACACGAACGGTTGCATTCGAATGTATGCACGTTATCGTATGTTGTCATTAGAAATTTCGATATGTGTTATTCGAAACCGAATGCGAAAATCCCAAAGTTAAAAAATTCGCACATTCGAATAAAAACTCGCTCGCAATCGAATGCGGGAATTAGGCCCCTGCTCTCCTGTTAAATTTTTAAAACGTTAGTTAGGTCAGTTAGATAAAACAGCGACGATATGTATGTATTAAAGGGTTGCATTTGTATACTCGTTTGTATAGCCAAAACAAATATACCATAGTATGTACCATATAATTGTAGTGTGAGCGACAGAACTAGTATAAGAGTTATTGTGTGTGCGTGCTTTTCCAAATTAAAATACAATTGAAAACAAATAACAATTGCTTATTGTATTGCTGCTGAGCAACTGTTTGATCTGTTTTTGCTCAAAAAATACATATTGTAATACAAATATATGAAAATACAATGATAGAGAGAGAAAGAGACAATTTTGCTCTGAGAGTAATTACAAATGCATGTGTTTCATGTACATTTATCATTTACTTACATATGTATGTGCAATTTTGCTTTCATTCATTCATTCATCAGCCAATTACATTTTTTCTCAACACATCATAAGGCACTTATGGTAAAAGCAGTTTTATGTATCTTATTTGCCTCAGAAAAACAAAAAAAATAAATGTGTTGTTTTCATTTGCTCATTGCCCAACCATACAATAATTGCTTAAAAAATCAACATTTACAACTAGTAACAGAAAACGATAAATAACATATTTGTTCATACCAGAACCAAAAAACAGACAAAACTAGTGCAAACAGATGTATCTGTGCAATGCTATAGTATGTATGCGGACGAAATTTTAAAAAATGTCGTTGGTATTTTTCATACAAATTCTTCACAGAAAAAAAGCAAACAAACTCATGCTTTACTTCGAGCTACTGAAAGAGTTCGATACAAGAGTAATCACTTTCTGCTAATAATGACAAAGACGTATGTATGTAAATATGTACATACTTGCAACCGCACAATATGAACTCAAAATTAATATACACGTTTGATTTTTTTTATTTCATCGTATCTAGAGTCCATTGGGCAAATAGGCCCAATAGCTTACGAAATTGATATGATAACACAACTTAAGGCCCTAATCATATAAAAAACCATAAAACAAAGTGCAAAATTTCAAATATATTAACAAAATAACAATGATAATAATCACACAGAAAAAAGTATTCACCAATTAATGTTTTCAATTATTTCAATTTCATTGATTCAATTAATCTTTTGATTGTATCAATTAATTTGGGTGGAAAAATTAATTGATATTATCAAATTGTTAATAGGTCAAAATTTAATTAACTTTATAATTAATATTACAAATATTTTAATTGATATTACAAAATTATTTTTATTACTTTTTTGTGTGAATAAATAGTTATGTGGTGGGAAATTATCGTTTTCAATGAGATTTCTAAACGATAGCACTAGAAGATAAACCATTAACAATTTAATAATGATGATGTGAAAGGAAATTTGTGACATATCATCAAAAAAAAAAAAAAAAAAAAAAAAACTATTAAAAACAAATTGAAAAATTATTGGCCAAATGACTATTATAATAACAAACACATCACATCTTTTTTCGTTTCCAAATCAATTTTTGTCTAAAACATTTTTCATCACATGCCTAAATGCAATTCGTGATAATAAAAATTTTAAAAATTTAAAAAAAGCAAAATCTATTCGTTTATTCGGTAAAAATTTTAATTAGAAACAAACAAAAAATTGTTTGAAAACGTTTGTTTGCCGTGTTTTTTCTTCATATTTTTTTATGTTTCTGTTAATTTATAGCGTTATAAAAATAACACAAATTTTTTTTATAATTAAAAAAAAACGACTGTATACGACGACAGGCATTCTTGAGTTGTTAATTTTGTAATTTTTTAGAAATTTTATTAAATCCTCAAAATTCAAAGTTGTTCAAAAATATATATTTATTTGTTTTTGGAAACTTATTTAAAAAAAAAACTCACTGTAAGTTTGTTATCTTTAAATTTAAAATTTTGTTTTTGCAATCTAAAACTTTGCCATGGTTAAACTACGAAATTATACTTTCAAAAAGTGTGAGGGAGGAACATGGTAATTTTTTTTGTGTATGTATTTGGAATTCCCTTTTGTTTTCTAATTCGCAGTTGTGAACATAATTTTTTTATATTGAAAATGTAAGTGCTTATATTTTTCGAAAACAGCATATTGTTCCGTTCTGCTAATGTTTGTTAGAATATTTACGAGTGTCTTTGGTGTTAGTGTTATTTGTTTTTTTTTTAATTAGCACATGAAATTTGGTTTATAAACTTTAGTCTAATCGAATCAAAACATTTGATGTTTTTTTAATATGTCAGAAAAGTTAAAAAATAATGTTGATTTAAACGTGTTAAAAAATAGAATTTCACTAGAAAACTTTATACATATCGCTTATTTACTCAAAGAACGTCATAACTCAATTTACACATAACTTAATCGAAAAAGAAAATTTCATTTAGATTTTTTTTTCTCAATAGCTGAGTAAACAATATATTTGTGTGAAATTTTGACACAATATAAAGAACGATATGAGGATTAATTCTGTATCACCAACTTACATAAATATTTTCGCGAAATAAAACTAGTGTATAGCTTTAGTTTGTTTTTCAGTTTCGTTTCTTACCTGCTGAGGTTTCTTGATTGCACGTTTCATCACAGTGGCAAAATTTCTCCCTAAATTAAAAAGTTTGTATAATAATAATTATTATTATAAGTGGAAAAGTATTGACATTTAGGGATTAATTTTGTAAAACGCAACTCTTAGCGTTCAATAATTTTGCCGGGGGAAAATGTAAGTTACAAAAACAAAATACATATAAAATTTGTCAAAACTAGGCAGTTAATATTTGAACTTAAAAATTATGAAATGCTCATGATGATGTCCATCAAAAGTAATATTTACCCCCCCCCCCCTTTTCTACCCAGAAGTGGCCCTATTATCCATCATTAAGCCACTGAATTCCCGTGATGAAGCCCCTGATGTCTTCTAGTTTACACTTCCCGATATCAGTAGTGCTATCATGGAAACATCTGCTCAGCTATCTAAGCCCGTGGCGTTTCTAGTTCCTCTTCATCACCGCACATGTATATACATATAAATAGAAGATAGATAGTTATGCGAACTTACCCAGTCATGATTACAGCTATATCATATTGCGGCAAATTTTTTTTACCGAACAAATACTTAGTAACATCATCAAAAGCTTTTTCTATACAAATTAACCCATTTTTACCATTATTTATCAAGTAGGGTGTATCTTCAGGACTCTTTAAAGTGAATAATAAAAAAATAAGATGACCATTATTACTTTTAAAATTTACATATGGGTGTAAATATGTTTTCAAATTGATTTTCGTTAGAGTTTCAATGAGCTGTTTACGAATATCAAAAAATACCTAATACAATGAATGTTGAAAAAGTGTTGTCAATTGTTTGTGGTTTATGTTTGTTCGAATAACCTTATCCGGTGGCATACCGATATCCGCAAAAAAAAAATGCAAAATGAAATTGCAAACTATAGCCCAATTCACAATCTTGTGCAAATGGTCTTGCATCTTTGCATGTGCAAAATTGTAAAGTATATTATACTCACCACTTAACAATTCTTAGTGGTGAGTATCAATATAGTATACCATTTTGCACATGCAACGATGCAAGACCATTTGCACAAGATTGTGAATTGGGTTTATATTTCTTTAAAATTGCCTAAGCACGTGTTTGTTCCCCTTTCGGCATTCTTATGCAGCTCCGTTTTTAGTACTATATTTTATCAAAAACAAAGTCCAACCAGACCATAATCAGCACTACATTCAAATAATAATTATAATAATTTTTTTACATGAACGAGTGCATGTACCGACGATACATCGAATAATGTGTAATGTATGATCGTAAAAGATAAACAAGAATAGTTAAACATACTTAGGTAGAGTGATATAACTTCGTGCTAACCTTAATAGAAAATGAAAAAAGCGGAAGAACAGAAAATGAATGAATGAAGTGATACTTTCAAATGTATTTACGAAAGGTAAATCAATAATTGTGTACACTTGAGTGGCCGTTAAGGCTGTGATACACTATCATACACAGTCGTTCGATCTGTCAGAAACATCGTGTGTTATAGTGTGGATTAAACTTTGACATGTGTGACAGATTTTTTGACAAGTCTGTCCGATTTCCAAAAGTTTATGAAAATTTTCATAAAATGATAATTTCTATTAGATCAGAGATGCATTTTGCAAGGCACTTAATAAGAAAACAGCAAATTCTGCTTCATTTATTTAAAGATAGAGAGATACATTTTGAAAATTACATTTTGCGTTATTATTTCTTTAGAAATGCAAAATAATTAAACATAAAAATTATTTTAAATGTTTTTTCATCTTTTTTGTGGAATAATGTTGCACCTATAAGAGATTTTGTTGCGATTTTTTTTGGAGTGTGACAGAATTCGATCCGATTTTCCAGCGAATGAATCGTACGACTGTGTATGATAGTGTATCACGGCCTTTAGTTGCATTCAGAATATTTTTGTTTGATTTCTTATATTCTCTCCCTCAAATCGGTTCAGTTTTATGTAAAAAAATACAAAAAAAAAATTTCATAGCGGAAAGTTGTGTTTTAGGGGGTGCATCCGAACCTCAAAGTTGGCCCTCAAAACCATATATTAAATTTTTTTTTTCTAGTTTCATTTTGACATATGTATATGTATGAAATAATTTAATGTAAATAAGGTCTTATTATACATGCTTAATATAAATCATTTTCATGTAAAAATAATTCTGATATATGTATGTATAAAATTTTTGATATTTTGTTGATTATTTCCTTCATTATTTTATAAAATATTAATTTTAGCAAAAAATGGCTAAAATATTGCCATATAACATATTCTTGTATTTTTTTAAGATAGTCATATCCAAAAAATTGGCTTGAAGACCAACTTTTAGGGGCGGAGCATAAGAAACAGAGCATAAGAAATCCAAAAAAAAAAAATAAATAAAAAAATAAACGGCCAATCTAGTGTGCTATATATGTTCACAATTTTTGTTTTTTATGACAAGAGTTACAACTTTGCCGCAGATAGCAAATTAAAATTCCGAACGGTTTGCAAGATATGACCTTGAGAAAATGCAAAAATGCCCCAAATCTTTGGAAGCCCAAAAGTGCATGACTTGTGGCAAAACTGGGAGACACGTGTCTCCCAGTATGGCAACTTTTTTAAGTTGCCAAAAAAAATATATACATATACATATATATCGAAAATACTAAATTACTAAAGTTCGGTTGCCGCCCATAATCGAGCCATTAACCATATAAATACAAAATTCTTTAAAATACATACATACATACTCACTTACTTGTGAAACTATAACGTCAACAATGTTAATTTTTACTTTAGGATCATTTAGCAAGCTAAATCGCTTATCAACAGCCTTAAAAAATGACTTGAAATAGCGGTGCACCTGAAATAGAAATAAACAAAGATGATCTATTAAGAGAAAAACAGTCATAAAAATTTTAAATGAACATACAGTGCGAGCTGGCGTTGTTCAACCACCAATTACTGTAGCACACCAGCAACATTAATTACTTTTTAGTTTTTATTTACAAGTGCAACTTTAAAATTTTTTTTTCTCGATAAGTGCCAACCTCTTTGGCTTTATGTCTGAGTTTTTTTTTAATTAACTTTAATAACTTTTAAGTGATCTGATTTCCATTCGCTTATTCAACTCGAGGTCGTACTGTATATTAATATTTGTATTAAAAAAAAAAAAAAACATAAGATAAAATATGTGTCTGCCATACATAACAAATAAACAAATTATAAAATATACTTGTGCGATTGATTTTATTTTATTATTCTCAATCCAAAATAATCACCCTTATTCCAGTTCACAAGATCGCCATCACGGCAATACAATACCAAAAAAAAAAACATTGACTGCTATTGAAAGACTCACGCTATTTTTGTAGACCGTAGACGACAGAAATATACTGTCAATAGCACAAAATTGTTCTAGGGAGCGATTAGACAAGCCCAATTTTTTTTCGCATTGTATTGACTTAACGTCGATGATGAAACTGGAATAAGGGTGAATAAACCAACTTATAATTTATAAAATTAAAATTATATTGATTTATTCAAAAAAGAAATGTAAAGAGCGGTTATCAATAATTTGTCTCCCGCCTGTATCTAAATATATTGAAAATAAAGCAAACATAGAAATTTGTTTTATATAATTTGAAAAAGTTTTTGTCAAATATTTTCTCAGTTGTTGAAACCCATTTGTTGAAAAACGTTCGTCATTTTTTATTAAATTAATTTTATATATAAAATCTGCGTTTTATTTAATTAAGATTTAAATACTGAGATTACAACAGGTTATGGGCGACTCAAAAGAATCTCACGGTATACCGCAGTTTAATGGCTTGGGTTTTGACGATTGGCAGTTTCGAGTGAAGTTGTATTTAGACTCTTTGGGATTATTAAACGTTCTAACCGGTGATCCACCAACAGATGCAGCAGCTCGTGAGTCTTTTATGAAGAGCGATAAGAAAGCAAAAGATCGATTAGTAGGATTCTTACATTCAGATTGCTTGTGTTACGTTCGTGAAAAAAGTACTGCGAAAGAAATGTGGGAGAGCTTGCAATCTGTGTTCGCTAAGAAATCCTTGATAAACCAGTTGCTGTTGCGCAAGAAACTATCACAAATGCGTATGAAAGAAGGTGATAATGTAATTCCCCATATAATGGCATTTGAAAATTTAATTCGAAAATTGAAAATGGCTGGTGCTACTATTGAAGATACTGATTTGTTAGCTCAATTCTTCCTCATTCTTCCTGAAAAATTTGATCCCTTAATAACTGCATTACAAAATGTTGAAGATGGTAAGCTAACATTTAATTTAGTGAAAGAAAAACTTATGTCAGAGGAAGCTAAAATATTTGACCGAACTGAAGAAATTATCGAACAAAAAACAGCCTTTGCTAGTAAAAAACCCCACAAATTCCGCAAGTTTAATGGTAAATGTTTTAAGTGTAATAAATTCGGTCATCAGGCTCGTGATTGCAAAAATGCTGATGCTCGTGTTGCTAATCATAGAAGTGTGTGCTTTATGGTTGGTAAACATACAAAACTAGCATGCAAAGACAAAAATAAAGTTATCTTCAATCTGGATTCTGGTGCAAGTGACCATTTATCAAATGAAAGGTGGTGTTTTCAAAATTTAATTCATCTCAAAGAAAGAGTTGAAATTAATGTTGCTAAGAACAATGAATTTGTTATTGCGAAGCATCAAGGTGAAATAAAAGGTGTGAGCAATAAAGACGTCCCAATTCTGATGAAAGAAGTACTCTATGTTCCGGATCTACGTGACAATTTGCTATCAGTTAGAAAACTTATCAGTGCTGGTATGGAAGTCAAATTCGTTGAAGAGAAAGCAATTATTTTAAAGAACAAAGAAGTAATTGCTACTGCTAACTTGTGCGGAAATTTATATGAAATAGTCATATATATAAGCAATTCATCTGCTTCTTCATGTGTTTTAAATGATGCTGCACTATGGCATCGTCGACTTGGGCATATTGGTGAAAGTGGCCTTCAGAACTTAGCGAAATCCAATCTTGTTAGTGGTCTAAATATAAAGACGAAATCTCTTCCTTTTTGCGATGTTTGTGTTGAAGGTAAGCAGTGTAGAGAGCCTTTTGATGATACTCGAGTAAGAGCTAAGAGAGTATTAGAGCGAATACATTCCGATGTTTGTGGACCTATTGATCCAGTTGCATGGAATGGATCTAAATACTTTGTGAGTTTTATAGACGATTACACTCATTTTACTATGATATACCTGATCAAAAAGAAATCTGATGCGTTCAGAATATGAAGCCTTTGAATATGAATCCTTTGTGACTAGTATGTTTAGTGGTAGTTCTATTTCAAAGTTAACAATTGATCAAGGTAGAGAGTACTTATCGAAAGAACAATCGGAATGGTATAAAAGAAAAGGTATTTAGGTAGAACCGACTGTTGCCGACTGAGGTTTAACCGCACAATAGCTGATAAGGTAAGATCAATGATGATTGAATCAAAATCTCCTAGGTCAATGTGGTGTGAGGCAGCTCTAAGTGCTGTTTATTTATTAAATCGTTGTCCAACAAGGAGCCTTAAAAATTTTATAACTCCAGCAGAAATGTGGCTTGGTGTTAAACCAAAATTTGATAAAATCAGAGTTTTTGGTTGTAAGGCGTTTGCATGGATACCCCACCAGTGTCGTAAAAAGTTTGATGCCACAAGTAAGAAAACAATTATGGTTGGGTATGCACCAAATGGTTATCGTCTCTGGGATATGCAGAAACGGAAAGTAATTGTTGCAAGAGATGTAAAATTTGAAGAGAACAGTTTCCCATTTGAAGCCATTCATGATGAGATTAGCAAAGATGGGGTGATGATTAACACATTGAGTGTCACGTCGTACGTTTCCGTACGACAGTGATTGTTTATTTTTAGAGCCTGTAGTTCATTTATGTACGACACTAAGTGAAATTTGTTATGATCTTTAAATGAAGAATCATTTGCTGAGCATTTTTGCAGAAGCACTCATTGCTCTAGGACGACTTTTTGAAGTTTTATAAGGTGAAAAATATATGATATGTATGTTTTTTTAAACTTTTATTTAGACAAAATAATTCAATATTATATTAATTTTTTAAAGTAAAAAAGTAAGTATACAATTACTCTTTTTTGGTGTGCGTATTTTGGGAAACACTGTAAACACAAATGGGGGGTATTGGGGCATTTTGGACAGTAAGTATTCGTTTTTTTTAAATGATTCCTTGTTTTCCGGTCTAGTTCTTTTTTTGCAGATGCGTAACACAAAACGCAAGCACGTCTAATGGTTTTATTGTTGGCATCTACCCTTTTAGTTATAACGTGTTTGCCGGGGCTTACGTACCCCTTCAAATCTTTGCGTAGGGTGGTACCATACGAGACCATTTGGTTCGATAAATCTATACCAGATTTTCATTTACTATACTCGATTATAGCTAACGGTTTTTCCTTAGCTAGACTTTGACGTTTTCTTGCTCTACTGGTTGATGGCATATTTGGATCAGCTTCTTGGTTTGAATCGGATATCATCAGTGGAGCATGTTTTGTTGAAAGCATTCTGACATCTCGCTTATCCTTCCATTTCAGCACTACTATTCCGTTTTCATCTTCTTTGGCCACCAATTCACCTTTGTTAATTGCAGAATTCATCACTTCTTTTGGAAAATATTTCTTGTTTGCGCGGAGAGTGCCGACAAGGTGGGTTTTATTATTTAGCATTGAGCGAGCGAGTTCGTAGCTGGTATAAAAGTTGTCAATGTACAATGTACGACCTTCTCCTTTCAAATTAGTTATTAAATATTCGCAAACATTTTTTGCTAAGCCAACTTCTCTGACCCCAGTAGCTGATTTACCAGCATATATTTTCACTGACCAGGTAAATCCTTCAGTAGAGCAAAGTTTAAAAAGTTTTATTCCATACGGATGAGCCTTATTGGGAATGTATTGTCGGAAAACAAGTCTGCCTCTCCAAGGAATGAGTGTTTCATCAATAACGACATTTTCCCCTGGTATATAAACTTTTTGGTATCGCATCTGGAGCATATCTAACAATGGTTGGATTTTACCAAGTCGATCACCTGGTATAATGCAACTATAGGGTGTTTTTTTGAGGGGTATAGAACTTCGAATTGAAATAAAACACAAGAAAATCGTTTTTATGTCCATCAATTTGGCTTTATTGGAAGGATAATTTTATGCCATTAATGTTTAAATATGATTTCGGGCATGTGGCCGCCGCGACTGGCTCGAATAAAGCTAATTCTACAGGTCCAATTTTCAACCACTTTTTCGAGCATATGGGCATATTGTATGTTGGCAATAACGCCACGAATGTTGGCTTCCAAGTCCCCTAACGTTTCTGGTTTGTTCGCGTAGACGAGCGACTTCACATATCCCCAAAGAAAATAATCCAATGGTTTAAAATCACACGATCTTGGTGGCCAATTGACAGGTCCATTCCGCGAAATTATGCGCTCATCGAATGTTTCCTTCAATAAATCGATTGTGACGTGCGCTGTGTGGCATGTAGCGCCGTCTTGTTGGAACCACAACTCATCCACATTCATGCCATCTAATTCGGGAACAAAATAGTCGGTTAGTCGGCTCCAATTGCTGTGCACGGTGGCGAATCGATTCATTCGGGTCCTCTTCAACACTTTGCCCTACAGCGGCAATTGTTTCTTCGGCGCGCACTGTTCGACGTCTCTGCGGATGCGTATTATCACATAGAGTAAACGTAGTGCGAAAACGATCCATGGTTAACCGAATTAATTGCTCTGATGGACGATTATGTCGACCATAAAATGGACGGAGCTTGCGGTAAACTTCGCGAACTGAACCATTATTTTCGAAATAAATTTGCACGATTTGCAAGCGTTGTTCTTTTGTCAACCTGTTCATGATGAAATGGCAAACTAAACTAAATATTAATCACTTGACAGCTGACAAAATGGCCGCCAGTTAAAAAAGTGATGCCAACTTAAAGTTCTATACCTCAATAAAAAACACCCTTTATTATCTGCAAAGTGCATGAAGCTCAGTAGCAACTGAAAACGATTTCGGGACATTGTTTTTCCAGGAATGGTAAAGTTAAATAGGTGATCTTTTGACCAATAACCTGAAAGAGATCGAACTCTCACCAAACCCATCCATAAAAGAAGTCCCAGAAATTTTTTAATTTCCAGGTTTGTTGTCGGTAGCCATTGTTTTTTTCTCGAAAATCTAGTTACGGCGGTTTTGTCTAAAAACTGTTGTGCGTATTGGTTGGTCTCTTTGACAATTACATCAATGATATCGTTGTCTACAAATAACAAATATGTATCCAAACAGGAAATGTCTGTTGAAATAGTTTGTTGGATACCACATTTTCCAGTAAATGTAAAGGTCTTTTGACGTGATGAAAATTCAGTCCAATTGACTTCGGTATTCAACATTTCTGAGTCTGCTTCTAAATTGTCTTCTTGAACTTCGTCTTCCGTATCGATACCATCTTCAAAACACATGTCATCGATTTCCACTGGGTCTATATTAGGCTCAGAATCAGCATCGGAGCCCTCCGGTATCCAATCACAATCATCATCATTATAAAAATCTCCATCACTGTCCGTCAAGGCTTCTAATATTTCCTGTTCAGTTAACTTTCGTTTCGACATTTTAATTCTTTACTATTTATTTTTAAGTTTCACAAATGAGAGATAATAGCAAACTAAAAAACAAAACCAATAAAAATTAAAAACAATTAATTATAGCGTCGTAGGTTTTTGTACGACAGTGACTTTTACAGATGCTTACCCGCCATGCAGTGCCACATCGTACAGAAATGCACGACACAAAAAAGCTTGTATAAAATAAAAAGTAAGTGGCAGAAAGGACTAGGGATACCTTAGAAATCGTTTTTTATAACTAAGACACTGATTTAACAAAAAAAAAAATTGTTTGGCCTCCTGGGAAGGTTTTCGTCAAAACCGCTTGGCACTCAATGTGTTAAAAGGAGTCACGAAAAAGAGGGAGATAATGAACATAAAGGTGCCGTGCCTCCAAATGGAAATATATCTAATGAAATAAATGAAGAAAATGAACTAGAAGGTGCTTTGTCAACTGAAATTTCCAATAAAAGTTCAGTCCGAACTAGTAGTAGAGAAAGACGTTTACCTAGAAAACTACTAGATTATATAACTGGACTAGGTGCTAGTGTTTCAAGCAAAATTATTCCGGGAACGTATAATAGCATTAAGTCTCTGAGAGATGCTGATATGTGGTTTAAAGCAATTAATGATGAACTGAAATCGATGGAAAAAAAATAGAGTTTGGCAATTTGAGGAAGTCCCTAAAAACAGTAAACTTATAAAAACAAAGTGGGTATTTCGTATCAAAGAGGATGAAGGTAGAAATGAAACAAAATATAAAGCTCGGCTTGTTGCTAAGGTATTTCAGCAAAAATATGATGTTGATTTCCTTGAAACGTATGCCCCTGTTGCAAAATTAACAACTATTCGTGTGGTTTTAGCTGTTGGTTTACATCGTAAATATATATTTCATCAACTTGATGTAAAGACAGCGTTTTTACATGGTGATCTTAAAGAGAATGTATATATGGCTATCCCAGAGAGAGTTGAAGCACCCGATGGGAAAGTTTGTAAGCTGAACAAATCCTTATATGGCCTTAAGCAAGCACCAAGATGCTGGAACATAAAATTTAATAAATTTTTGATATCGGTGGGATTTAAAAAATCAAGGCATGATTACTGTCTTTACACAAAATTATCTCTTGACCATGAGAATGATCTAGTTGTTGTGATGTACGTTGATGATCTGCTTGTTGCTGGAAATAAATTAACTAGTATTGAGAAGTTAAAGAAAGAGTTAGCAAGACACTTTGAGATGTCCGATTGTGGCAGATTGAAATTTTTTCTTGGTATAAAATTTGAACATCGACACAACGAACTCGTAATTTCGCAAGAGTCTTCCGTAGAGAAATTATTAAAAAGGTTTGGTATGGTTGAATGTAATGCTTTCAAAAGCCCAATGGAAAAAGGGTTACAATTGCAACATGTCTCAGAGTCTGAAACCTGTCATCCCTATCTAAAGCTTCTAGGCAGTTTAATGTACTTGATGTTATGCTCGAGACCTGATATATGTTACCCTGTCGGTTATATGGGAAGGTACCAACCAAATCCATGTGAAACTCATTGGCAGCACTTAAAACGAATTGTGAGATATTTAAAAGGAACAGCGTCACTTAAACTTAATTTTAAAGATTCAAATGAAGAACCTATTGTAGGATATGTTGATGCAGACTGGGCCTCAGATGTGTCTGATAGAAAATCTGTAAGTGGGTATATTTTTAAAGTTTTTGGTTGTACTGTTTCCTGGTGCAGCAAGAAACAACCAACCGTTGCGAAATCATCAAGTGAAGCTGAATACATTGCATTAAGCTTAGCTACTACTGAAGCTATTTGGTTGAAAGGCCTACTTAACGACTTCGATGTTATACCTCAAGATAAAGCTGTTGTTATTTATGAAGACAATCGTGGCTGTATTGGAATGGCAACGAATCTGGAAATTAAACGTGCAAGACATATAGATATTACACACCACTTCGTTCGTGACAGTGTTTTGAATAATAAAATCAAGATTGAGTATATTGGTGCCCATGAACAGTTAGCAGATATTTTTACGAAAGCTACAGATGTCACTCGTTTCCAAAACTTTAGACGATGTCTGGGGCTATCTGATTGAGAGGGGGTATTGAAAATAAAGCAATCATAGAAATTTGTTTTATATAATTTGAAAAAGTTTTTGTCAAATATTTTCTCACTTGTTGAAACCCATTTGTTGAAAAACGTTCGACATTTTTTATTAAATTAATTTTATATATAAAATCTGCGTTTTATTTAATTAAGATTTAAATACTAAGATTACAACAAAATATTTTTAAGTTTTGTCAATTTACCTGGGATTCGTTTTTATTTTTCCAAAGATAAAACTTATGATCTGCAATTACCAACACTTCTAGATAATAATACTCAGACTGATCAGCTTGATAAGCTTAAAAAAAAGAGAAAGAGTAAATTAGTAAAAATCTATAAGGTTTTGTTCATATTCGAGTATTAAGCATTTCGAAATAATAAACCATCATAATAGAGTTGGGCAAAATCGTTCCTTTTTGGGAATCGTTCGGAAAGATCCGAAATATTAAAAGAACTAGGTCGTTCATTTCGTTCATAGTTCCTTTTTTATTTTGAACAGGAAATGAACGATGAACGAGAGAACTTCTCTGTCGCTCCTAAAAAATGTGAACAAATGCATGTCATGAATTTTCACGTTTAAGAATTGCTGATTGTTGAGCAAATCATTGTTTTAATTATAATTAAAAAAACCACAATTATGTATTAGCGCGTATAAATTTATTAAACAACATAATTCATTCATAATTCATTAATCAATTAATTAATTGTCAATCTTTACACAAAAAATATCAACCTTGTATCAGAAATAAGTGAACGAACGATTGTTGTGTAAAATGCTCTCTTGATGAACCATTAACTTGGTCGCAAGTACCGGCCACTGCTGTCAAACTTCAATGTAAACAATGCCTCAAACTTCATAAAAAAAGAACCCTTCAACTATTCTGTGCATATGTGGTTGTAATAATAACACCACCTTGTTAAAAAAATTTTAATCGGAACGATGAACGATAAGAAATGAAACTATGCAAAAGTCCGAACCGTTCCTTTTAGTGAATCGTTAAATGGAACTAGGTCGTTCCGGAACGACACAACTCATAGCCTAATGCTGAGTGCACATTTGGAACTTATTTTGTTGTAGTTTTATGGTGTATGTTATTTTCAAAATGTGTGCAACGCCTCATTTAGAGGCTTCAAACTTGCCTGTAACAGCAGGGAAAGGCCTCCCTTCAGTGTGCACACTGCTACCGATATTCGGTAGATTCTACCGAATATGTTTGTGAATTTAACAATCTACCAATTCTACCGAACAAGGCCTGAAATCTACCGAATATTGTTATTTAGTAATTTAAGTCGATATATGTGTAAATTGTCTATTTTGCCATAAAGCAGAGCGGCCGCAGAGCGGTCATTTTCTGTCCTGAAAATCACTAAAACAGAACAAAGAAATCGGTTAAAAACTGAAACTATAAGTAACCTAATATTTGCCAAAGAATTGTGCCTTGGGGATGAAATATTTATTCCTACCAATGATTTAATAATTTTCGCACAAAAGTTTAAATTCATAAGTGGATCTTACATATAATCTTTGTAGTTAGAAATGTTTGTCAAATAAAAGTTATTTTAGTAGCTTTATTATTATTTACCTATGTACAAAAACTGAATTCCTGTTATTTATGTATATTATTTTATATAAGCAAAGCATTTCTATATAAAGGGTAAGGGCAAATAACTGGGGATGACACTTTTTTTTAATTGGAAATGCTTCATTGTTTATGGCAGTTTAATTTCCAATCACATGTGAAGTTTTAAATGCGCTTCTGGAACCTGTTTAGTTTGATACTCCTTGCACTTACCCTTTATATGTATATAAGTTCTAGGGTTGCCAGATACCAAAAGTCAAATAACTGGACATTGGAAAAAATTCACCTGGATTTTGAAAATATAACTGGACAATTTAAAAATGCACTTATAGTTCAAAAAAGCGTTGAATGTTGATACTGTTTGAAAATATATTTTGGTTGTAAGTTGTTAGTGCTGTCAAAATAGATGTACTAATCAGAGTTAGGGAAAAATATAACTAATTGAATATTAGAGGAATGCGTAAACAGTCTTGAAATGTAAATACGTCTTGTTTTTTAAATGTATTCTCGTGGCATGTATTGTACTAAACCAATAATAAATGATGTAAGATGTAGATGGTAAGCTCTCTGTCCGATAATGTGTGGTTGACTACAAAAATAGTTAACTTATAGTTAAATGTTCTTAGACTGACTAAAAGCTAACTGCAATGTCATCCAGAACAAACTCAAAATTAATTCTTAAATTAAGTACGTAATCGAATTTGATGAGAGGTAACGAATTTTGCTACTTCGAAACTCATTTCAGTTTTGTATTAATATTTTGCTGTTGTTATTTTAGATGGTACCTTAGTGCGATGATACATGTTCAAGCCCCAGAAAAATTGTTTTAATTTACCGATTACCAGGTGATTTAAAATAACAAAAATTTTTTTCAAACATAGCTAAGAACCCTCTCGATCAATTCATCTTTCAAACAGAAAAATGAAAATCGGTCCAGTCGTTTGGCCTGTACGTGGACAAAGACAGACACACAGATACACAGACACACAGATACACACTACAAACTTATAACACCCCTTTTTTAGTCGGGGGTTAAAAATTAACTTTAAGTTAGCTGAAAGTAATGCAGAGTGATATAATTGACTACCGCCTAGGACATCGCAATGTTAAAATAGTCAGTTGATTACGAGTACATTGAAAAGTAATCCATGTGAAAGTCAGTACTAGTTGCGAAATAGTTAGCTTAAAGTTGGTTTAAAGTTTATCACAATGGACCCAATTGGGTCACCGAGTGTTGGTGCATTAAAGCACCACCCTTCCTAACCTAGTTCAAAGTAAACGTAATTTCTGACAGGGCTATTATATGTTTAATGAAGGTTTTTTAAGTCATAATATTGACTAACTTAAAATACAGAATAGACAAAAGAACTATTTTTCAAAATTAAAGATATTAATTTTTAACTGGACAAATTTTATTTTAACTGGTAACTGGACAAGGTTAAAAAAAACTGGACAATCCAGGCCATTCCAGTCCGTCTGGCACCCTAATAAGTACATATGTATATTTTGTTATTTTTTATGTTTCTTTGAATTGTTATTTTTATGTTTCTCTGAATAAAAAAAAAATTTGTACCGAATTTCATTCAAATCTATCGACTTTTTATCGATTCTACCGAATTTAAAAAAAAGATTAAGTGTGCACACCGCCTCCCTTCCATACATAGTTATCGCTAATTGCATACTATTAATACTATATCAGTTAGTGCCCGACATCCATCAGAAGAACTATGTACAGGGTGGGCCAAAAGAAACCAAGGGGTGTAAAAGTTTAATAACTTTTTTGTTTATTAATTTTTTTTTATTTTTTCTTTCAGATTATATAGACAACACTTGGAGAATTTATAATGAATGAAAATAATAAATGAAAATCAGAAAATAAGAAATGAATAAATGAAATCAACTTTATTGAAAATTTGATTATGAGTGATGAAGCTCATTTTCATTTGAATGGCTTTGTTAATAAGCAGAACTGTAGGTTCTGGGGTTCTCAAAATCCAAAAACCATTAATCAACCCCATCAGGTGTACAGTATGGTGTGGGATCACATCTGAAAATGTCATTGGGCCCTACTTCTTCGAGAATGAAGATGGAAGTGCTGTAACCGTAAATGGAGAGCGGTATCGGCTTATGATAGAAAATTTTTTACGTCCTGCTCTTGAAAACAGACCTGGTATGTGGTTTCAGCAGGACGGAGCCACTGCCCATACTGCCCGAGACACAATGGCACTTTTAAGTCAAATTTTTGGAGAGCGAATAATTTCTCGAAATTCGGAAATTATTTGGCCAGCGCGATCGTCAGATTTGACAGCACCCGACTATTTTCTTTGGGATTTTTTGAAGGAGCGAGTGTATGTGAACAAGCCAGAGACAATCCTTGAACTCAAGGCAAACATTGTTGAAGAAATTCGAACGCTACAGCCACAAGTTTTGAAAGATGTTATGGAAAATGCTCTAAAAAGTGCCCATCAGTGCGAAGCTGAAAACGGTGGTCATTTAAGAGACATCATTTTTCATACTTAGTGTAAAAAAAATTTCCATTTTGTATATTATATAATCTGAAAGAAAAAATAAAAAAAAGTTAATGAACAAAAAAGTTATTAAACTTTTACACCCCTTGGTTTCTTTTGGCCCACCCTGTATATTGAAAAAAAATAAACCGACTTGAATGAAATATATGCATTAAAATAAAATAAAAACTTAAAAAAAATTAAAGCGTCTTTGTGCACTAAAAAGTTAAAAATAACAAAAGTATTATTTGTATATGCGTTAAGTAACGTACTTAAGTTTTTGTAGTCGGTGCCAAAAAGGCTTGTTAGCTAGACGTAAAAATATGTAAATTTCTAAGTTGTCAAATAATGAGAAAGATTTTGCGCTCTACTGCAAATATTTATGTAATCATACCTTTGTTATTTTTAACTTTTTTGTGCATAAAGTCAGTTAATTGTTTTAAAGTTTTTATTGGTTTCGAAAAACCAAAACCAAAACCACCAAAAAAGTCAACCAACAAAAAAATCGTTAATATATAATTTAAATTCAAACATATACATTTATGTATATGTATGTATTATATTAATATAACAAGTGAGCTTCTTCCCAGCGGTAAAACTCAGAAGACCTTCTTGGTGCAGGCCTTATTAAAGGACTCTTTCGCATAAAATATACGATACACATTCCACACTCGCTTCTATGAGAAGGGAGAAGAGAAGGAGTAACATGTTTTGTTTGGTTTTTTTTACCAAAGCAAAATCAAAATCTATTAGTTTGAAGGCCTTCCAGAATCTCTGGCGAAAGAAGCAAGAACAGAAGGCCTGCTCCGCAATGACAACGCGTGTAAAAAAGATATGAGTATGGAATGGAGCAAGCAGGCCTTCTACATCCAAAAGAAGGCGTACAGAGTCCTTCTAGAAGGCATCCCTACTCCTTCTAGTTCCCGCTGGGTTGCTATAAAAAAAGGGGTGTTATAAGTTTGTAGTGTGTGTTTGTGTGTCTGTAGCGATTTTAAATTATTTTTGAAAGGTGACTTGATCGAGAGAGTTCTTAGCTATGTTTAAAGAAAATCGGTCCAGCCGTTTAGAAGATATAACATATTTTCTGAAAAAAATCCGGGGTTTTTAGAATTTTTAATTTTTGTTATTTAAATTTATTTTTGTCTTGATTTCTTTGTACTTAAAAGCAGAGTACAACAATAAACGAAACAAATTTTTTGATTTTGTCTTGTGTCCAGTGTTGCCATATTTATTTTTCAAAAATCTTCAAGTCGAGCAAAAAATATCTTTTTTGTTACCAAAAATCTTTTTTGTTATTTTTAAATTAATTTTCTTTACTGTGAATTAAAGTAAAAGTAAAGCCAAATAACATAAAATATTTACTGTATAGAATATATGTAAGATCATTATGAAGCAAATCAGGAAATTTGTAAGTAGTGTAGTCAAAAAATCCCTCAATAATATATTAAAAGTATCAAAAGTAAAATTTTTAAAAATCTTATTTTTAGATAAGAAATCTTTTTTGTCATTTTAACATGTCTAAAAACTTCAAAAATAAGATAAATCTTCACATATGGTAACACTGCTTGTGTCATTCTTTGAAGTGAGTGAAACAAAAACAATGAGAACGATTTCTAAATTAGTGTTTGTATTGTTTTTGGACATGAGCACTAACTAGACAACACAGCCGATCGACTGTAAGCTAACAGGCTAACAGCCGTCACCGGCCACAAACATTACGTTAATACAATCGTACGCCGTTAATAAAAAAAATAATGGGAATTATATGGAAACATTTTGAAATATTTGCAAAGAATGTGACATCATCATATAATATAATTTTATTGCATTGTTATTTCACACATAATATATGTTTTATATAACTAACATACCATTTACACATGTCACTATAGTGGCATGCCATTTCGAAAAACTCAATACACTCACGATTTTTCACTAACACACTCAAATTTTTCGCAATGGCAGCCCCAGTGGCAGCAAAATTTGCATGCGAGTGAAAATTTGGCAGTTGCATGCCATTGAATGTCAAAACGAAGAAAAGTGTTACCCTGTTATACATTTGATGCAAATTTATTGGATTAGTGTGAAAATTAAATTAATATTTTAGCTTGTTAAATGTGTTATTATGATTTATAACTTGATTTGTGTGTGAAAAACTGGAGTTTGTTAATTATAAAGAACTAATATTATTAAAATAATAATAATAATCGTAAGTGTTAATAGTTTCCTCAAGAATGTGCCTTTGTGACGTACTAGGTAACTCTATTCTATAAACAAAAGGAAAAGTAAACAAGGAAGCGAGACTGAGCCAGCTCGCTTCGACGACATTTTTAAAATGAAGTGGCAATGGCATGTGTAAACAGCAAAGCAAATGGCAAGAGATTCGACTTTTTCGAACAATTTTTCGTCGATAATACGTACACAACACTGGCATGCCACTAGTGGCATGTGTAATTGCAGTGCAAGCCGCATAGTTATAACCACGTGTCCTAAGACACCTCTCTTCTTTTTTTTATTATGAAAGTTTTTAAAGTTAACGACTATAACGGCCGTATACAAAGCAAATAAGTTTGTATATCAAGTGTGCTTTAGTAAAAAAATATTAAATGGAGATTAAAAAATTGTTTAAATTTTTCAACTCTCCGCTGTAAAAATATATGAATTTTCGAAAACTGTGTTTAAAAAAGTGGGCGGACCCAACCTCTTAAAATTTAATATTGTATTCCCATGAAACTTTGAAAACACGTTAGGCATTTAAGATGATATACACTAACTATTTATTTCCTACTTAATATTGAAAATATTTTTTTCAAATTTTTTAACTTACTCAATTCATTTCCATCTTGAAAGTTGTTCCAATAGTGTCCCTGAAAAGAAAAAAATAGACATACATTCATATATACCACATTATTTATCCAACAATAAACATTAATAGCAAATTATTTAATAGGAATTAGAAAAACAATTTTTAGTTTAATTTTGACGAATTGCTGGCATAAACATACAAACATAAAATATTGATCGATATCGTTGAAAAAATTATATAATTTTTCACCATTGCCTATCAGAAGTTGCTGACGGATACAAAAGTATAAAATACATAGTAGCCGTCTATTTATTATTGTAATTTGTCACCTACACATACCGTGACTGCTATCATTTTGACACCTGCATGAAATGTAATAATTCATAGGACAAATGGTACGAGCATCGACTTTCAGCTTAAAGCTTAACATTTAAGGCGTCTCATTTTTTTACATTTAACACAAACACAAACGATAAATATTTAACAATTTCTAAGAAATGGCTTAAGTCTGGCAACGCATAACAACAGATCTAACAATTTGTGCATATGAAAACCGTGTGAACTGACAATTTTTCTACTGATGATTTTGTCAGATGAATTTATTGTCATACAACCGTCTGGCAATTTTCGATTGCCAGTACATTGTCAGCACATTGCCAGATCTGACAATATTGTAAGATCTGACAATCGTCTGTACATAGCTTTAGGCTGACTAAAAGCTAACTGCAATGTCATACAGAACAATCCCAAAATTAATTCTTAAGTTGAGTACGTAATCGAATTTGATGAGAGCCAACAAATTTTTTATCACTCAGCAAAAAATTACACATTACCATTAGAACTACTTGCCATATAATTACTTACTTTTCTGATTGCCAATTTTCATTACTCGCTTACAAATCACATTACCAAGTTGCTAAATGAAGAGATGATTTTTTTTAGACGAAATAGATTACGTGAAATGTTGAAAAATAAAAAAAAATGTAAGTACTTCTCAATAATCGATTATTTTAGTCTTACGCCTTGTTAAAATCATTAAGTTGGTAGTCCAGTAGGGAAGTGCTTCCACCAAAAATGCTTAATTCCAAACTCCATTATCTTTTTTGAAATTTTTTTGCTGGGAAGCCATGTACTTTGAAACTCATTTTAGTTTTATATTATCATTTGGCTGTTGTTATTTTAGATGGTACCTTAGCTGAGTGGTAGCTTGTTCAGTACACAACGTATGATGATACATCTTCGAACCCCAGATTTTTTTTTAATTTACTGACTATCAGGTAGACTTGGGTCAAACTCGTTCACTAGTTCATTTTTGCCACAAACCAATGATCAAACCCATGTAATTTAAATGGGTTTGATCATTGGTTTGTGGCAAAAATGAACTAGTGAACGAGTTCGACCCAACTCTACTACCAGGTGATTTAAAAAAATCAACTTTAAGTTAGCTGAATGCAGAGTGAGACAATTGACTACCGCGTAGAACATCGCAATGTTAAAATAGTCAGTTGATTACATTAAAAGTAATCCAAGTGTCAGTTAGTACTAGTTGCGAAATAGTTAGCTTAAAATTAGTTTAAAGTTATCGTAATTTCCGACAGGGAAGCTATTATGTGTTTAAGGGTGGTTTTTTAAGGCAATCGCACACAACTAACGTCAATGCATGTGTGCGTTCGTTTGTGCGCAGAAAAATAAAAGATCATACACACACAACGTGTGCGCGTATGTACAGACATGACGTTTGTATACGCGCCCATGCGTATCAAGAAGCAAGTATCACAAATTCTTCCGTCACGAAGTATTTTCTTCATTACTCCTATACCTGCAATAACTGAAAAAATTTCTTAAAAAGAGTATTGTTTAGCGTTTGTTTTAGATTTCGCTGTAGTAAATCATTTGAAAAATCCCTCGTCTTAAAAGTTCTTGTAAGTGGTCTTGTGCAGGGGTATAATATGAAAGCGCAGAAAAGTGAAATAAAATAAATACATACATACATTTGTACATATATAACTCACTAAATCATAAACAGTCACAACTCAAAAAATTTCAGATGCTGAGTAGTGGCAAACAACTGTCGATATTGTACAAATGACGCAAGTGTGTTACATAAAAACACGCATATCGGTATTTTATATTCTTCAAGAAGACTGTTGCAAAAGAAATTGTTGCGGACGCTAGAGATTTGTTCTATTAACTGGTTTATAAAAAAATAAAATCACTTTGATCATTTTGAGTTGTGACTCTTTATGATTTAGTGTGAGATATGTAAATAAATAACTAGTGATATATGGACATTTTGTTTAAATATGTACTTGCACACGTATTTCGATGTATAGGAAGGGTAGTTTCAAGTGTCCTAAATGCCACCCGATTGACCAGGTTGCTGTAATTAATAGTTTTACAAATTTTAATCATAAATTTTTATAAGTATGTATAATTTTTTAGTGAAACTTTTAGAGAAATAATTTTAAATGGTGTCGTGTCACAAATACATATACATACATATGTATGTACTTATTATGAAAAACAATTTTACAGAATATGTACATTTGTATGTATCTACACAAGCAAACTAAATTTTTAAGCGCGTAGCTACCCTGCAGTCAGACTGGGGCCAAGTGTCTCTATGTCAACACTAACTAACACTAACTAACACTCAAACTCTTTTACTAACACATCTACAATTTCGGCACTTGCAGTCTACTTCCAACTCAACTGCCAAGGAATTTTACAAGACAGTGACTTGTTTCACTTGCAGCAAGTAAATGGAGAGTTAGCTAACAGTGTTGCCCTATTAATACTTTAGTAGAAATTAACTGTATTTCACTGTAATGTTATATGAGTTTTTACTAATTTTAAATACATTCAAAAGTTAATTTAATATATATTTTCTTAAATATTCATAAATCAAGCGGTTAATGAATTTTTTAGACATAAATAACATTAAAATAACACGAATTAAGTTCAATACTATCTGGTTCCCTCAAAATTAAACTTTTTTATGTTATGGACAACTCTACAATAAAAGGCAAACATGCAAGTTGCAAGACAGTCGGGCATTTGTATGAACTTTTCGTTGATAATACGTACACAGAGCTTGCATGCAAGATACTTGCATGTGTAAACGCAGGGTAAAACTCTAGTAGTAGTTACATTGTATACAATTTCTCTTTTATTCGTAAGTATAAAATAAAGAGAGAAAACAGATGTGGTGTATTTCTGGTGGATTTTGCAACAACTTGTCAATATACATAAATTAAGGTATAGATATGTACCAGTAAATTTCTGGTTGGTATGTCTCCATGTTCCCATAAGAAATATGAATTCACTATGTAGTCAATTGTTTTAGTGTTACTAGTAGAATTTTAATGACAAGCAAATGCTAAATGTCCATAGCACAATGTATTATATGGGGAATAATTGTAGGGTAGTACTGGTGACAAAGTCAAAAGCGACTCAGTACATTTTCACCATCGACATTTCCTTCAGGGTAAAGTTACAAAATTTTCATATACATATGTGCATTTACATACATACATAAATATGTCTGTATGTATGTTAATTTTACATATGCATAGATATGTATGTTATGAAATTGTTCCCAGTTGGCCAAGACTTTGGTTATTGATATCGATTTCGAATATATGTATCTCGAACACTTATCGTGTAAAATTATCGAGAGTGACACTCAAAAATGTCGCTCAGTTTTGTCCCAAAAAAACATTCGTTATCGAAGCTTCGCTAGCAACATCAAAAGTGAGAGAATATCGAACTAATTTTGGATATCCCGAAAAGCAACAGAAAAAGTAAAAAAGTAATTCTATTTTTTTATTTATTTATTTTTAATACATGATTTGTACATGGCACCATCCATTATTTTTTAACTTACAGTGCTGTCATGCCTCGAACTTACTAACAGGCTAGCACATTTCCACTCGGCTACCGTCACACATTTTTAAAACTATCGAGAGAAGTTCGAAGCTCGAAGTTTTAGCAAACATTCGAATTTTCTTAGATTAGCGAACAAATATCGAAGAATTTTGTTACGAAATTTCTTTGCTCTAGTAAGTAAGCATTCTTTTTTATCGAATCTCAGATCAAGTGGGTTTGAGTAAATGATAGACATGTGTGTGCGCTATGTGTGCACAATGTGTGTGTAAAACCAAAGAATATAAATTGTATTTTATATTCTTTGGTAAAATCTACACACACATGTACACAATTTTTAAAATTGTTTTTAATACATTTTCGTTCCAATACCATAAAAACTAGATTAAGAAAGAAAGTTTGCACAATTGTTATTTGTTTGCTACATGTGTTAAAAAAAAAAAAAAAAAAACGAGAACTTTGCATCACAGAATTGTAGAATATTTTCTGGTTTTATAGTATCAGCAGTGTTACCATATGTGAAGATTTATCTTATTTTTAAAGTTTTTAGACATGTTAAAACGACAAAAAAGATTTCTTATCTAAAAATAAGATTTTTAAAAATTTTACTTTTGGTACTTTTAATATATTATTGAGGGATTTTTTGACTAAACTACTTACAAATTTTCTGATTTGCTTCATAATGATCTTACACATATTCTACATAGTTAATATTTTGTGTTATTTGGCTTTACTTTTAATAGTTCACAAGAAACAAAATAAATTTTAACGCATTTTCGTTCAATAAAATAGCAAAAAAGATTTTTTTGCTCGACTTGAAGATTTTTGAAAAATAAATATGGCAACACTGAGTATCAGTAGATAATGCGTATGAATTCTCTCTTAAACTTAAAATGAAGCTATACAGATCAGTGATGGGAAATGTGGCACAATTGTGGCATTTTTGGCACTATTGGATGTTGCCTGGCACTGTGGCACTCTCGCTCCTTTTTGGCACATTTTGCCCATTAAATATGGAAACTTTTCTTATTGCAATAATAAGTACTTTTCTTGTACTTTTTACGTTTTTAAGAAATGAAAACTAGGATTTGAGGCTGGCAACTGTTCGGTTCGGATAGTTAAAAGTAACGATTTGTCCAGAGACATTGACGAACTATTAAAATGAATATAATATAATTTGTTTGCCGTAGAGATGATTTTATAAATTTTTAGAAGTATTTCAACTCTGAAATTTATGAAATTTTTAAGTATTCCCCAAACCGTTTGTTGTCTCGTCAAGTTGTTGCAGATAGAGCCTTTGAACAGTGCGAGCCCTTCTTTCTTCACATTATAAAAATTTTCAGTCATAATGCAATGATAAAACTTGATTCATATTAAGGGCCAATTTCACCAACTCGATTTAAATATCCATTCATATTTAAATGTCGATTTTCATTAATTTTTGTATGGTACGGATAATATAAGCAAAATGTATTTATATTTTTATCTTGTCCTTGAAATGGTAAATTATCGAAATGCAATCTAAAAATGTGAGACTACATTTAATTTTAAAGAGGTTTTTTTGTTTCGCCATTTATATCGCAATTTTTTCAACAAAAAATATATTAATGATCTTCATGTTGACAGAATATGTTCTAAGTTTAGACACAAATAATACTGTTCCTTTTGATAAAAAAAAAAATGCTTACAAACGAAATAAAATACGTGAAAAAAATAAAAGTGAATACAGATCCATATTAGACTTAGATTTAAATAATTCAAGAACTTAAATGTGAGTGGGTTTTTAGGAGACATGGAGACGTAAACAATAGTTTCAATGAACAATTTTTATGTAATATTTATCGAATCGTCAAAGGTATGATTTTTATTCTCTACTCTTCATCAAACGGGGAAAGTATATTTTTAGTTCGAAATTATAAGCAATTAAAAACCTTAGCATCTTTAATACATGGTAAAGATTTTTTAAGCATAAAAATATATGTATCTTGTCATAATCGTATTACATATAAAATGATGAACCAAAAAAAGCAGTACAAATTCTACTACACCGACCGAATCTTTGTTTGATTAAAATAAACAGCTAACAATTATTATTTTTAACGTGCACGAATATTTAGAACTCGACAAAATATTAACTATAAAAAAGCATAAACTATAATTGTCACTTAGTATGTATATACATCTAATTAGAAAAAGTTATTTTATCATTTAAGTTAGTTTAGGCTTATTATAGTCTTTAAGCCTTATTCCAGTTGGCGACATCGACGTCACTTTAACACAATACCATCAAATTGGGGCTTGTGTACCCGTTGTCGAAAACAACTGACTCCTGTTGGCAGGATTATGCTTTTTTCTAGACATTCGGTATCGGAATAAGCTGTCAGTAGCACAAAATTGTTCTCGAGAGCGAGTAAATAAATGCCAATTTTTTAATATTGTGACGTCCGATGTCGACAACTGGACGAGTACACACGTACTAAATTGTCCCTCACGATAAATTTTACAGCCTGTATTTTAAATGTTAGCAACAATTTTGTAATTTTGATAATAAAGAAGTTAATTTTTTCCACATGTCGCTCACAATTATATCGAAAATAGGGCTCTAAATGTATTAATGTGGGTATACAACTATTTGGCACTATTCAAGTGATTTTGGCACTATTTAAAAGCAGATTTGGCACGAAATCAAGATTTCCAATTCCCATCACTGATACAGATATCCAGACGAAAACAAGGTTCGACGTTTTCAGGATATTAAGAGAGCAATAAATACACTCTTTGGTTCTTGGACGTCATGAAATTTGTAAATCAGTAACTCGCAATCCATAGCACAATCAGCGTTGCCGTTTTGGTTACTTGTAACCAAAATTGGTTACTTTTTTTCCAATGTGTACTTGTGTACTTTTCTTCCATTTTGGTTACTTTTTTTCAACACAAAAATAACAATTTTTATACATACGTATATAAACGTATACATATGTACATATGTGGTATGTTAAATTTGCACATAACTAATTATCTTGATAAAAGATCTCAATTTAAGCGTTTTTAATGCGTTGTAAATACAACACTGGTTAATCAACATAGCGTTTAAAACAAAAAAAAGTCTGTCTCTGAACATAACAAGCGTGGTTTCAAAAATCAGATGCATTCATGGTTGCAAAATCTTTAAACGTCAAACACTATCAGCCCAATTATGAATATTCCCGGGGAGTTTTCTCCCTTCCTTACCATTTGTTCCCGGGGAATAATCCTCTTATTCAAAACAGCCGGGGAATAAGAAAATACGGGAGAGAGTAAAATCTGTATCAGCTGTTTAATGTTTACATATTTTTTGCACTAACGCAAGAGTTCAAAAATAGAAGTTTAATAAAAATTTTATGTTTTCATTGCCAATAAGGATTGTGTGTTAACATAAATATTTGTTTAAGCTTAAATAAAAATTATATAAACCACTAACACTAACCATTCACAGGCATGCGTAATAACTTTGTGCTGAGAAAGTGGAGTGAAAACTGAGCCAGGTGCAGATGCAAATTGATTAAATTCCGAAGG
This sequence comes from Tachina grossa, assembly GCA_949987645.1. Classification (NCBI taxonomy): domain Eukaryota; kingdom Metazoa; phylum Arthropoda; class Insecta; order Diptera; family Tachinidae; genus Tachina; species Tachina grossa. The sequence goes on from OX465278.1 coordinate 143,553,187, forward strand.
ACTGTGTGTACAAAGGAAATTGTAAATTTTATAAAGTTTTTCTTATCGGTCTTGATAATATTACAAGGAAACAAATCTTCCATTTACCTTTTATGTGAACTTAAAGGAGGCCTGCAAAATTGAGTAGTTTAGTATATCTTCTGAATACAGAAGTCGTTTATGTTTTTGAAGTGCATGTGCGCAGGGTTTAGATAAAAATGCAAAAATACAAAAGGGAAATATAATAATTCGGTATTTATTTAAACTTCTTGCTCTAAATAAATGCTTATACTATTGTTTTGCAACATGTATTAATATGATTTTTTAAATTTTTGCATTAGTTCCCTTCAAAATTTTTGAAGCCGTTTAGAAGACATCATCACATAACATCTTTTCTGAAAAAAGTCGGGATTTTTAAAATTTTTAATTTTTGTTATTAATTATAATAAGATATACTTATAAAACTGAAGTACAAATTTAAATGTAATGGTCCATTTATATTACCTATATATGATTTTGTAATAATACATATTAATATATGTATGTATATTTCTCATCTGAAATACAAATAAACCAGCATTTTAAATATATAAAAATTTTGGTTACTTTTTTATGCATTTGGTTACTTTTTTTTTTGTATTTTGGCTACAAAAATTTTTTGGTCGTGGCAACACTGAGCACAATTGTGCGGATGAAAATCACATACATGCTTATGCTCTTTCATTTAGTGGTCACTGAGCAAGCGACGAATTAAGTTGTGCATGTATGTATTAATTTTTTCCTGGTTTTTTGTTTAATTTTTTTGAGCACACGGAACGAAATTAAAGTTCAAATTTAATAAATTTGTACAGCAACAAAAAATTTAAATAATTATGGAAGCTAAGAAATATTTCGTGATAAAACATGCTTTTTGCAATATGCAATGTATTTTATGTTATGAAACAGTTAAAAATAACACATTTTAATAGTATCCACAAAGCTTTGAATAAATTTAATTTGGAATTTATACACTCATTGTTGAATGGATTATTAAATTTTTAGTTTTTAGTTAAGCTTTTGATTAAATTGCTTATTTACAAAAAAAAATTCAAACAATTAATAACCACATCATGTTTTTTAAATTTGAAAACTTTTCTTCAAGTGCAAGTTTATTTTACTCTCATTTTTCTCACCAATACAAACATATTTAATTTTGCGGGACACTGGTTTAGAAGTATTTTGTTTTTAGCATTTCTGTTATTTGGAAGAAAAAAAACTAATAAAAAGACTAGCATTGAAATTAAACAGTGACTGAGATTTTAACACATTTTAGAACTTTTGCTTTAAAAGTGTGTATTAGTATTAGTATTTTGAAATACTAATAAAAAGAGCGACAAGAACAAACAATTAGCAATCAAATAAATCAATGCCTATTTATTAGGTCTATGCAACTCTACAAAAACACAGCAACACAAAAACAAATTTGTGTTTCAGTTGTCAGAAATACACACAAACATGAATTAAAGTGTATGGTGCAAACCGCTTTTGACAGTTAAAACATGAAAACACAGAATATCATCAGGACGATTGTATTGACCTGATAAATAGGCCTTGAAATAAATATTGTCGTAAAAAAGGCAGAGAGACAATACAAAATGTGAGAGCTATACATACATAGTTGCCAGAAAAGACGATTAGACGCAATTTGGCGATTTTTTTTATCGAAAAAAAGCTGAAGTTATAAAAAAAATCATGTGGTAGCCTTATCTAGTGTTAAGTAAGCATATAAGAACAATCACAGTTTGTATAAAACAATATCACAGTTTGTATAAAAGAACTATATTTCCAAAACCTGTTACTTGATAAATTCAGTCACAGTTGTGATTAGTGATTTTTCAATCGCTGTGAAAAAAGAACAGGTTTCTAAATATCGCTCAACTCTAGTGCACACTGCATATAATGTGAATACAGCTCTAGTCGTCACTGATAAAGCGACAAATGAAGTTGTGCACGCATGTACGAATTTTTTCCCTAGTTTTTTGTGTAGTTTTTTTTTGAGCACACCGAACGAAATTAAAGTGAAAATTTAATTCATTTGATAAAAAAAAAATGCTTTTCGCAATATGCAATGCATTTTATGTTACGAAACATTTAAAAATAATAGGAAAGATAGTATAAAAACTCATTTTAATAGTATCCACAGAGTTGTGAATAAATTCAATTTGGAATTTATACACTCCTGCCTTATTCATAAGAAATATTTCAGGTTTATTAAGCGTTTATTTGAGATATTTTTATGGGAAATTTGTCACATAAATCTGTATAATATACCTAAAATATTTTTTATGAATTAGACCGTACATTGTTGAATGGATTATTAGATTTTTACTTTTTACTTAAGTTTTTACTAAATTGCTTATTTACAAAAATAAATTCAAACAATTAATAACCACATCATGTATTTTAAATTATAAAACTTTTCTTCAAGTGCAAGTTTATTTTGCTCTCATTTCTCTCACCAATACAAACATATTTTATTTTGCGGGACACTGTTGTAAATTGAAAAAATGTGTTGGTACTCGAATTTTTTAATCGACTTCAAAAAAGGAGGTCTGTTGGTAGTTTAGAACTGAGAATCACAATGGACCCACAAGTGGGTCTCCGCGTGGAGGTGTGTTATAACACCAGCCTTCCTAATCCACTTTAGAACTTCATCATTTGTTAACCGATTTCAATAATTTTTTTTTGCCGTTTGGTTCAGTTTTCAAAACAGTGAGCGTGGCCATGCCTAATTAACCGGTTATACCTTGTGTACTTCTAACCAATGTTGTGCTCACCTTATTCTTTGAAAGCTTTAAATATAATTTGGGATTGTTAGTTAAAATGTTAAATGATTAGAATTGAATGGCATTAGAAAAGAAAAATTTTAAGTATTATTTTGACATAAAGCATAATATCTCCGAGACTGGAGCGGATAGGAAAGTAAGAAAGCGAACAAAAATACATAAGAATTAGTAATATTAGGTTAAAAAAATTATTATAAAATGTTTTTCAAGGACTAAACTAAAAACACGATTTTTAACATCCTTGCAATTACAATAAGATACCCTGATATACTCATCAAAGTGACTCTATCTAAATGAAATTGATTTTTGTGTAGATTAATAATCCGGAAAGTATTTTTAAGTTTGGAGGACCATCCGTGAAATATCAAGGCAATAATAGAAAAAGTGGTGTAAATTAAAATGTTTGTTTTTATATTTATGATTTGATTGGGCTAAAGTTCGTATCGCTTTGTAAGCCAAATTCCATGTGATAATTATTAATGAACAAATGACATCAAAGTTAATTTTTAATATTCTGACAAGCTCTAGCAGAACAGAACAATGCAAACTTCAGCGTGACATAAAAATTTAACAATGTAAATGGAATACGTGAATTGTTTTGATTCTCCATATTGGTTGAAAGCTTTTTTTTAAGGAAAGCGATGCAAAAACTTCTCACAAGCTACAGAAACGTTCTGAAATCTTGACATCATCCGTTCGTTACTTGCGAGCAAACGTTCTCAAATCACATCCGACAACAACTAACGGCCTGTACCACGATATCACCAGAAATCGTTCCATCGAATACTTATATTGAAAACAACAACAAATTGTCTAATGTTATTGTTGTTTGCAATACAAGTTGTCGATCAAACGATTTCTGGTAACATCGTGGGACAGGGCGTAAATGTTGTCAATTTCGTTTGTTTTTTTTTTACCAGTTTGCTATTATTTCTCCTAAAACAAACCAAATTTCTTTTACCCCAAAAATGAAACAAACAAAAAATGTCAGAAAAGAAAAAAAAAGTTTGAGCTTTTTGATCAATCAAATCGGTGAATTGTGTTTTCCAGAACAGCATTGTATTGAAAATAAAGTTTTCTTTAATTTTGTTATGGAGATCCGCAGTATTTTCTTTAACTACAGGGAGTGGAGTACTTACATTAAGACGTGCTTCACATGTTGTTACTGCTAACAACATCACAGCCAATAAAATGTCAATCAAATGCGACATAGTTGTTTGATTTTCCTAATGAAAATGCTGTTTTATTTAGAATATCTTACGGACAACTGAAAAGAAAGAAAATAAATAGGGTTAATAGGGTCAAAATTAAAGAATTTAAAATATATTGCCACATAAAAAGTAACTTGTGGAACGAAAATTTAAATATATGTGTGCTACGCTTTCTCCTTGGGAGGGGCTGTTCGTGTGTTCTATTCCCACCAAGGACTTACGACTGCTTCATTGCGAGGGGTGAAGAAGTTTTTTGCTTATATGCTCGCCAAAATAAGTTACTACATATAAAATTTCCAATTGCATTTGAAACGTTTAATAATAAAAAAAAACAACATATACGGGCTCTTCTTGCAGGCGCTTTAATAGTTGCTCGTTTGGGAAACACTGCAATAGAGAAACATACAAGCCACGGACCGTAACGGTTAAAAGTTTAAAAATTACTTTTTAATCATTATTTCTTGAGTTTTATTTTTATTTTTCAAAACAAAAGGTAAATTTGAAACTGGGTGTCAAAAATTAAAAAAAAATTAATTTAATTTAACATACATATAAGAGTTTTTTAACAGACTCTGGAGATAAATTCGATTTTAAGTCGATTAATTTCAATTTTAGCGTATAAAATATGCTCCTTACAGTTTAAAAATTATTTTATTAGAAAAAAATAAAAATATGTTCCCACGATCTTTAGTTTTTGATTAATGTATTTTTTTTTTCTAATTTCAGACAAGTTGTTTTGGCATACAACAGGTAAGTTAAGTTATCGAAAATTCACATAAAAATTACAAAAATTTAAAAAATTAAATTCGTGTAAAACTATTGAGAGGGGCACTCTAAAAAGAATCGATAAAAGTTCACCACCTGTCGCTCAGTTTTGTTCCAAAAAGCATTCGAGTTCGAAGTTTCGCTAGCAATATCAAAACTGAGAGAATATCGAACTAATTTCGATATCGTAAAAAGGCAGCAAAAACATATTTTTTTAATTTTAACTTCCCAGCTAAAAAAAATATGTATGGAGCTTATATATGATATCCCATATATGGGTTGGATCCGAAAATTAGGGTATATGGGCATATATGATTATATATATTCATACATTTTCATACATGTATGTGTATATATTCCCTCTACAGTATGTAAAATTCATATTCATACTCTCTTGATTCACAAAAGCGCACTGCTGTGCAATAAATTAAATTACTAAAATTACTTCTTTTTGGATTTCGAACAGAGAGGTAGTATTTAATGAAACATTTGTTTGGACAAATAAATAAAAACGAACCAAAAGTCATTTCATTCATCATTTTAAGTCAAAAGGTGAATCAGTTATTTATTTAAGAAATCAGATTAAAAACTTGTGCAATTAATTATAAAAGAAAAAATAATCCGTCTAACAATATCAATCTATCAATATAATATTTTGCAGTAATATGTACTTTGTTTTTTAAATAGAGAATTTTGTTATTTTCTATAAAATTAATGACTGGATTATCCTTTTGATTATTTGATATATTAAATGGGGCCACAATGTATAAAATCATACAAGATTGATTTTTTTTTTTTTTTTTTTGTAACAAAAGTTTTTCTTTTTTGAACGTCGAGGGTACGCATATAAACTTTGCATACCGTATCTATTTTCTAATGGATTTCTAACTCACCAGCGATAAAATACCAAGCTTTTTTGATTGCAAAAACGATCTTATGTGCATACATTCTTATATGGCTCCATATATTAAATCTTATATCTATATATGGATCCACATATGAAGAGCTTCATAATTAAATTTTCATATATGAACTCATATATTATAATACAGTTCATATATTAGTCCATATATTAGTTCATATATAATAGTTTTGTCATGTATAATCCCATATATTTCCATACATGAATTCATACATATTCATATATAGTTATATATATTCATATATTAAAAATATATGGACCATATATAATTTTTTTAGCTGGGTTACTTATTTTATTTATTTTTTTAATACCTGAACTTACGCTTCAGGATTTGAACTTGGTACCTCCATTCTAACAGACGAGCACACATCAACTAGGCCATCGTGGCAAATTATTTTCTGTTGAATTAATCCACATATGTATGTAGGTACGTGTTCTTATTTTATTTTTTAACTCGCAGTGCTGTCATGCCTCGAACTTGGTACCGCTAGACTAACAGGCTAGCACATTTCCACTCGGCTATCGTCACACATTCGAAAAGCTATCGAGAGAAGTTCGAAGCTCGAAGTTTTAGCAAACATTCGAATTTTCTTAGATAAGCGAACAAATATCGAAGAATTTTGTTTCGAAATTTCTTCGATTTAGTGAGTATTCGTTTTTATCGAATCTCAGGTCAAGTGGGAAAACGTCTTTGAATAAAATTAAAAAAAAGAAGAAACAGTACAACATAATTCCTTCTGCCAAAAAAAAAAACGACTTCAATGCAAAATTCTGATAGAAGAAGATAAGAAGAAGTACGTGAAATATAAAATTAAATTTTAATATGAGTAACTTAGCCCATTTTTTAAGTACAAGATTATGTGTTTTTCATAGCTCAAGGTGCGTGTTAAGTCTTGTAAAAATCGGTAAAGTAGAACCGCTTAAAATAAAATATTAAATTTTAATGGGCATGACTTCGCAGCAATCAAATAAGTAGAATATCATAAAATTAAATTCAAAAAAATTTTGGACGTGTTCCCGCCCACTTTTGTTACAATGGGACCAATGGGCAGCCATACCCTCTGAGACAAAAAAGAATCGGTCTAAAATGTACGGAGTTGTGATACTTCACAACAAAAAAAAAATTTAGACAATTTGTTAACCTCCTCCTTTTTTTCAAATGGGTTAAAAATATAGAAAAATTTTATTGTTTTGATATTGTTAATATTAAAGACACTTTTAATACATAGTACATATCGTTACTTTAATATAGAAAGGCTATAACAAAAAATTTTTTTTTTTGCTGTTGATTTTTTGGTATATTTCGATAGAAGAACAACTCAAAAATATCAATTTCAGAAAATTAATGAGTTAGGGCGTTTCTATATTAAGGTAACGATACATATGGTGCCATAACCGCCAAAAAAAGCTCAAGCGACTTTATTTTCGAACTTCATTTTTTGAAAAAAATCGATTATTTACGATCGTAGATTTTGCCAAAGAATACACGAATTTTACTACATATGTAAGGCATTTTCCATGTGAAAATTTGTACATAGTAGCATGGAGAATGACTTTTTCAAAATTCAATCACTCGAAAGAAGGACATTACCTTCTCAATTTTATGTATCTATAACAAACAAAAAACAAAATTTTGTGAAAATGAGCGAATTCACTTAGGGCCTGTCCTACGATGTCGGCAACGTTCGACTGGTCGAACAGTTACATTGGAAGCAATAACAAAATTTTAAAATTTGTTTTTGTTTTAAATGTAACTGTGCGACAAGTCGAAAGCTATCGACATTGTGGGACAGGCCCTTAATTGTGAATAAATTCGAAAATAATCAATCGATTCTTATGATCAATATCTCATTTTGTTTCTATTACATGTGGCTTTGTGACCAAGCAATAAATCTGAAACTTTTTTGCCGTTTTCGATTTTTCATGATTTTTTCTTTCTTATTTAAATTTTTTTTTCCATTTTCACGTAAAATATATATATATTTTTTTGCTTCAATTTCTTATTATAACTTTTAAACTACTGAGCCGTTTCAAAAATTTAAATTTTTCTAAGTTTATTTTATTATGTGGAGAAACGTTTGCTAAAAAGTTTAAAAAACCTCTCCATAGAATTTAAAATTTGGACCAAATTTGTACTACTGGAACCACAATACATCAAAATTGTATAGTGGGTTTTCAAGCCTTTAAATTTTTTTTTTCGATTTTGTTGCCTTGTCTTATTTTTTTAATTATTCTTGTTTGTGTCTCACAAATCCCATTTTTTAAATCCCCTTTGTGTGCCCCTTTTTGAAATTTTGCAATGGCAACGCTGCTGCTGATATTAAGCCAATGTTGCCCAGAAAATATTTTGCAGAACTTTGAAGTACAGTGAAACGAAACAGTAAGCGTAAAAAGTTTCATTAAAATTTAATGTCAAGAAATAATTTTGGTTGTTAAAAATGTGTAATAATGCAATTGACACAGAATTTTTCTATTTGTTGCAAAATTTGGCATTAAAAAATTTTAACAATAACGATGCGCTTCGCCAAGAACAGCCGAGGTGATTATACGCCCGAAATTATTTTCACATACATGTTAAAGCAGTGATCCCCCCACAGTCATATGGCCAGTTTACATCTGGCACATATGTGCCCAAGAAAGCGTAACCACTAATTACTAATGAAAAACTGTTTCATAGACGGGAAATGTGGCAGTAAATTTCGATAAGCTCTTGTATTGTACTCAAGTAACAAAAAACGATCAGCTGTTTATTTAGGGTTAATTCTGCCTTTGAAGACCCATGCGATTTTTCAATCATATCTCAGCTGAGACAAAAAAAATATTTTGTAATATAAATAACACATTAATTAAAAAAGTAGCAGAATCACCGAAATTTCACATTTGAACATGATGAGAAATCTTAACGTGAGTGAAATGTGTTAAAATGTTGTGTTTTCCATCTAAAGTTGAACTGGTGCAGTACCTTAAAATACTATAACGCCTTAACTCTGTTTTGCTCATTATCCGCGTCCACAAATAAATACCACACAAAAATCTATATTACGGAAGCACCTCCATATTTCAAGTGATAAGGAATTGAAATAAAAGAAATTAAAAAAAAAACAGCTCATTACAAAAATTATCGAAAAAACTATTTTTTGGAAGTACGGAGCTACAACATTTTAAAAATCTTTTGACATTTGCTTGATAATTTTTTTTTCATTTCATGTAACAATATGCATATGATATGAAATGTTTCTATATTTTATAACGCTACAATTTGCAACTGGTCGAACAATTGAGTTGCATGTACCAGTTGATCGTTGCAATTTTTCAACCAATTTTGTATCAAACTTCATTAAGAAATTATTTTTATAGAGTCAAAAAAACCATTAATAACATTTTCATGGAATAAGAATATCAAGAAGGGAAAAATAAAAAAACATGTTGTTACCTATATTCTTCAATAAAATTTTTCACACATATTGTTTACTTCGGACAACGTTGCTTACAAAACGTCCGAATGAAAATGCAAAACGAAAGAAGAAATCGCCATCACACGCACCAATTCGATAACTAATGCATTAAACACATTCACCACAGCAGGCTACACGAACACACGACTTCAAATGCCGCAAGCAGCATTTGTCGCCTCGTAGCCGGCTACTTAATTATTTTGGAGATGGCAGCAGCACCATCTGCACCTGATATTCAAGTACAAATACATAGTTCAGTATTGCCACTTTTATATATTTTGCATTTATAAAAATTAATTACTCTTTTAAAACGTACTTATTTCTCGTAAAAGTACAAAAATGAATCAATTTATTTTTTATATCAATTTTTGGATATTGTTTCTGTTAAATAATATGAAATAATTGAACAAAATCATTCATTCAACATTTTGTATTATACTGGCAATACTGAATTTTCTCACTGTTGCCAAAGAAATAGAAATTGGTTTAATTGGACTACAACGACAAAATCAGCATAGACAACAACCTGTCGCCCTGTTGCCTTGCTGTCTTCAAAAGAATTATTCTCATATAAACATGTGTATTCTATCCTCTGACAGCGTTGTCAACTTGGCGCGTTTCGCACCATTTTAGGTGCTTTTTGAAATTTTTTGTGCGAAAAATTCCTCAGTTGGTGCGTGGTGCGCTTTTTTTTTTAAATTTCGGTGCGTTTTTTAATTTTTGGTGGCACCAACGCAAATTTAACACAGCAGTGGGTTAAAACCGGAATATTCTTGTTGTGAAACTTACCAACTTCCTGATAGTGTTAATTACCATATTAGTACACAGAGAAAACAGATTCGTTTTGACAACCGAATTTGTTGCCAATTGAATTTTGGTGGTTGCAGCAACTATCATAGAATTCTGCTATAGCGACAGAAATTTTCTTGTGGTACCACTATATTTTAATTACAACCCTCAACCCAATAGTTGCAGCAACATAAAAAATTGGTTGTCAGTATGGAATTTGAAATAAATGTTATTCTTGCTACCGAAAATTTATAATAATAATATAATTAAAACAATATCATAATTGGTACCTGTAAAAGAAAAATTGGCCTTCCTTGCTGAAAAAAAATAAACAATAAACGCAAATAAAAATACACAATTTAAGAAATTTATTATTTGACATATTGTCATAAGTTTATTTTAATTGAAATTTATTTCCTGGTGGTGAAGCATGTCTATATACATTTCTTCAACCACTCATTTTGAAAATCCACAAACCTGTTATCTTATTCACAGACTTTCAAAAACCATTTGAGAATTCACAAATCATAATATCTTTGAAAGTCACAAAAGTTAATTTTTTAATTTGCTGCTATAAACTATGATAGTAAACTCAACCTCTAGTTAGTTGCAGCAACTGATTGAAATTCAATTCGTAATATTTTATTCGGTTGGGTTAACCAATCAGTTAATTAGTCATGACAAAAGCATACGCTCGGTTGATGTATTGTCACAATCATATCTTTGTTGCAATTATGCCCTTATGGCAATGAACACGAATTGTTTTTTGGATTAACAGAAAATTGATAGCGTGAACTGAAATATAGTTAATGCAAATGATATTTTATTGGACTAACCGTTTTCCAACCAATCTTTTTTCTGGGTGTACTAATAATGTTTACAAAATATCACAATTTGAAATGAAATCTGTTTTATGGCCCAATGATAACAATAATGATGAAAATATTAGCTTTATTTATTTGAAATAATTAATTCTTGGTTTCTTTTTAAAAAGTTTTAAACAGAATTTATAAAAATTAATATACAAAAATGTATCATCTTCGACAAATGAATGCAAAGATATGTATGTGCCCTTAATTATGAAAGTTGTATAAGTCTTATATTTCTTTGGTCGAAATATTTAGCAGATTACATTGGAACAAATCCAAAAATATTTTTTTTTTTGTTATGCAACAGTTTAATTTAGAGTTGTTCTAGTCTGATCTAAATGTACTATATCGAATCAAAAATGGTATGACCTAGACCACTTTCATATGTACACTATGTATGTACTAGTGATGTAACGAATGTCAATTTTTGATATTCGCGAATACGAATACGAATATTTGAAACGATATTCGCGAATACGAATACGAATACGAATATTATATGCAATATGAAATATTAAAAAATTGTTATGAAAAAGGACTTCACACTCTTGTTGGCGTACTTTAAAGTTAATAAAAAGTACCCAAAATTTTAATGATCGTCATTAAATAATATTTGAAAATAATACAAAGCACAAATTTCTAAAAAAAATTAATATATTTGTACAAACTAAAATTTTTAGTCATTTATTTAAATTACGTTTAGGATTTATGCATTTATTTATTTAATTTCTTTGGAAAAATATTTGCATTCGTATTCGCCTGAAAATGACCGAATATTCGACAATTCGAATAAGAATACGAATATTCGTTCATCACTAGTATGTACGAATTTGTTTAGTTTTTTTTTATTGTTTTTTAATTATGTACATATATTGTAAAAGGCTGTTTATTTTTATTGTTATATTTTTAATATGGATATAGATATTAAACTTGTGATAAAAAAATTTAAAAATATTTGAATAAAATGATAAATAAAGAACTTTTATTAGTTTTGAATCCTTTCTATTAATCCTAGATCTCTTTAAAAAGTTTGGTACAGAATTTATGAAATTAAAAAAAAATTATTATCTATGTAATAAAAATGAATATAAACAAATTTGCTAACACTGAACTGTTAAATCCTCTTTTAGTGTTAAATTTTTAACACAAAAAAAAAAACAATGTACTTTTATGCATAATTCAATAAACATTTTAAACTAAAGAAATAAATTCTAAAATTGGTGCGCTTTTTTTTTTTTGTAAATGGCGCTTTTTTTCTCCATTTTGGTGCGTTTTGAAATTTCAAAGTTGACAACGCTGATCCTTGACATTTGGTAGTCGGTAGCTTGCTGTGGTGAATGTGTTTAATGCTTAAGTTGTACGTCAGTTGAATGAAAATCAAATAGACTTGGGTCGAACTCGTTCACTAGTTCATTTTTGCCACAAACCAATGATCAAACCCATGTAATTTAAATGGGTTTGATCATTGGTTTGTGGCAAAAATGAACTAGTGAACGAGTTCGACCCAAGTCTAGACCCAACTCTAAAATCAAATTTTTTTTTTATTTTTTATTCAACCGATGCCCAACCGTTAGTCAAGCAGACCTCTAACGCAGCAATTGGTTGTACAACTTAATCAAGTTGTACAACAAGTCGCAACTTGTAGGGGGCCCGAGTTAAGATTTGCTGCTGCTCTAGGTGGATTTTTTTAAACTCAATTTTATATCACCGAAAATAAAAAGAATAATTGAAAAATAACTGAAAGTGTCAAGACAATTATGAAAAAATTCAGCTTGAGATTTACGCGGGCAACAATTTCAAGCAATAGCAAGTAATAGGGAAAACAAAAAAATTCTAATTCGAAAAAGTGAGAAATTTCACTTCCAATGAAAACGTTAAGTGCAATGACGTATAGAACAGTGTTACGCGTATAATGAACTAAGTGCTATCGTAGTCTTATATAAAATTTTTTTTTATGAGAAATTTGATTGCAACGATATTATAATATGAGCTGTGAAAAAAACTAAAAAAATTTTTTTAAATATGGGACGGTATTAGACTTGGGTCGAACTCGTTCACTAGTTCATTTTTGCCACAAACCACTGATCAAACCCATTTAAATTACATGGGTTTTATCATTGGTTTGTGGCAAAAATGAACTAGTGAATGAGTTCGACCCAAGTCTAGACGGTATGAAACTGGTATGAAGAGAAAAATTGAGAGTTTAGTTTTGTTGTTACAGTAGACGCTCGTAACTTGACCCAATTTGGACACGCAGTATGTGTGCTGAAATTGAAAGCGATTTATTGAACGCGTGGGTGTAGCGTAAATTGGAACCACTTTATTGCTGAGATACTTCTAATTTTCTAAAAGTTCTAATTTCCGAAGGGGGGTTTTGTTTAAATTAAAATGCAGCACAAAAGTGTAGATATACAATAAAACACATCTACATATTTTTTTTATATTTCTTTTACATAACACGAATGTTAAATATACAATTTCATTAAAATTTATTACAGTTTAAAGCAAAAAAAAATTTTTTAAATACACATACATGCACGTGGCAGATTTTTTTACGTTAAAATCAAGAGCTTAGCATATTCCTGGAACGCCTTTGTCGACCAATTCCAATATCTTTACTTTGGTTTCTTTTTAGATTCATTTGACATGTTCTGAAAATCACATTTTTTTTTTTAATCACATGTGATTTTAAAAGTAATAATGGTCATGCAGATATTTAGGTGGGCAAATTTGAGGTTAGGAACAGTGTTGCCATATTTATTTTTCAAAAATCTTCAAGTCGAGCAAAAAAATCTTTTTTTGTTACCAAAAATCTTTTTTGTTATTTGATTGAATAAAAATTAGTAAAAATTTATCTTGTTTCTTGTGAAATATTAAAAGTAAAGCCAAATAACACAAAATATTTAATGTGTAGAATATGTGTAAGATCATTGTGAAGCAAATCAGAAAATTTGTAGGTAGTTTAGTCAAAAAATCCCCCAATAATATATTAAAAGTACCAAAAGTAAAATTTGTAAAAATCTTATTTTTAGATAAATCTTTTTTTGTCGTTTTCACATGTCTAAAAACTTCAAAAATAAGATAAATCTTCACATATGGTAACACTGGTTAGGAAATAAATTCGCTAATAAATTAGGAAATGTCAAGAATTGAGATGTCATCCTTTGACATTTATTTAGTAAAATGTTGGGAAAATTTAACCATGGAACGATACACTCTTGAACACAGCATTTTGATTGTGAAAATTGAGAATTTTAATTTTAAATACCGGGCTTACGTGAACAAACCAGCACCAACTTAGGCTCTGAATTTTGCAATTTGGCGTTACGTTGATGACATAAGTGAAGCTTTTTTGGAAAATGTGGTTCAAAATTTTGTGAAAAGAGCGCACGTCTGCCTACATGCTAGAGGTGGACAATTGCCCGACATCATATTCCATTACAAAAGTCCCATATTTCTATTTTACTTGGTATCCACAAAACTGAATTTGTCAAAAAAAGTGTGTTTTTAAGCCAATTTATTTCCTATCCTTAAATTTGCCCGCCGTTTATAAGATTTTAAAATCACATGTGATGTGCAAAATGTGATTTTTTCAGAACACATACACTCAAAATATTATGTAGGTAAATTGTTAGGGAAAATAAATGAAAAATCATTTAAATCAAGTAAAATGTCATTTAGAAACCCTTTCGCTTACATTTCGTTTGAATCAAAAGAGTTTTTCAATTATTTTTTAATGTTAATTTCTTAACTAGCACAGTATGTAAAAATACACAAAAAATCATTTATTTTATTTAAAAAAATTAACTTATTTATAAGTTAGATATTTTAGAATTATTTATAATTGAAAATAACTGAACATTTTGACATTTTTGTTTTTTTTTAGCAACATACATAAAAAATTAAAATATAATTTTTTTCGTAGGACAACTGCATTTTCATTTAAGTTTGCCTTTACGGTAAACTTCTGAAACAACTAATTACTAACAGTTAATGTAAAACTTTTTTGAGTGTACATATGTATGTTTATTTAAAACACGTTTAAAATTTCTTTTAAACACAGCCAACTATGCGTTTTCAAATTTTAAACTAATAAAGCAAGTAACATAAATGTTTTTTTTTTTTTATCGGAAACCAAATAAAAGTAATAGAGAAAAATTTTCAGTGTTAAAAACGAAAAAACAAAAAAATATATAAACGTTCTGAAATTAGAAATATAGGTTCTAGTGCAATGTATTAAAAACGTTGCTTCTAATTTCCGAAGTATTCGAATTTACGAGAGTTCTAATTTACTAGGCTAGGCGCCTGTAATCTATATCTCACGTTATATCGTGAGTTATTTTGTGTTTAATCAAAAAATAAAAGTCATATTTCATATAGTACATACATAATAGTTTTCATGGTTAAAGTAAAAACCACGTTAGTGTCTTTTGATATACATGCATACATGCATATGTATGTATGTACATACACCCAAAAAAAAAAAGACATATACTATTATTAAGGAAAAAATTTTTCTAAATTAAAGTAAAAAAAATTTCTAAGTTTAAGTAATTTTTTCTAAGTTTAAGTAAATTTTTACAAAAATCTAGTAAAAAGTACTTAATATGAGTAAAAAATAAAAAGTTCATATTCTCAAAAGTAGTTCATAAAAATACACACAAAAATTCTCACATTCAAGGTCAAGTTTACTGGTTTAAAGGAAATATTTACCAAAAATTGGAAAATGGTTTAAAAGTTTAGGGAAGTTGTATCCTAAAAACTAGTCAATCTCGTTATAAATCAAAAAATGAATTTTAGGACATGACTTACTCCTAATTAGTTCATCAAATTTGACTAACTTGAAAGATATAAAAAGTTATTCTAAATTTTAGAAATATATTTACCAGTTTTAAGTATTTTTTCTTTAAATTATAGAATATATTTTTTATTTGCATTAAGCAAAAAATTCAAGTACATTTTTCATATATCCGACGAATATTTGAACTTGAAATAAATTTTTTTGAAAATAAAATAAAATTTTAAAACACAAAAATTTCAATGCTTACTCAGGCTGCCTGTTAGGCAATTGGTGAGAGTGCTTGCCTATCAGTCAGAAGGTTGTTGGTTCAATACTTGCCCCCTCTCAAGGAATTAATACGTATGTATGGTGAATTAATTAAGAATATAATATGAAGATATAATAAAAAACATACCACGTGATATAGAATTTAATTAAAAACAAAAAAGTACCAAAATTAAAGACAAAAAAAAAACTGAAAAATTTACTAAATTTGAAATAAAAGATGAAAAACCTTTTTTGCAATTCTCCGAATTTTATGGAGAAATTTGACTTAATTTTAGAAAAATTTTATTTAAATATAAAAATATAATTACTATAAACTAGTTCATTAATGAACTAAAAATTTAGTAAATATTTTACTGGTTTCGAATAAAAAACAGCTTTGGCGCCATACGACAACTTTTTTTTACTCAAATTTAGAAAATTTTCCAAAGTTTTAGTTAGTTTTTTTTTTGAGTGTATATTGACTTTTTATCCATAGTTCACACTTACTTTTTACTTTATTTCACAATTTTTATTTACTTTTTTTTCTGGAGCTCGCACAATTGCTTTCACACGGTGCTACTTTTTATTTTTGTATCCTTCGATTTAACGTCGTGGTTATAAAAAAAAAAGTTATTCTCAAAAAAAGTCCCGAGTCTTGTGATCGACTGTTTGGAGTTATCGGCTTATACTAAAATCATTCTTGGTTTCAGAAAACCACGTAAACTACTTACCAAATAATAAACTACTAAAATGAATATAATTTCAACATCGGAAAATTTTTAAGAGAATGTAAATATTGGATAACAATTATGTCTTTTAATGTGTCGAATAATTCTGCTGTTTTCAAGTGTAATAGCGTAAGTCGATTTTTGTTGATTTTAAGCTATTGATTCTATATTACTTTGTTTCAAAAACTCGTTATACATATATAACTGAAAAATTAAGCGAAATATGGACCCATTGTTTTTTTTTTTTTTTTTTTTTTTTTTGTACCAGAAGCTATACGAGTATTATATAATACTATCTGAGTCCGGCAAACGTTATCTTATAGCCTTTTCACATTTACTCACATCTGTGAGGAATCCGTGTGATTTGTTGAAAATTAAAAAAAAAACTATTCACATTACAACATCCCAGCAAAAAATTTCAAAAAAGGTAATCGAGTTTGGAATTAATTAAGCATTTTTGGTGGAAGCTGTTCCTTACTGGATTACCAACTTAATGATTTTAACAAGGCGTGAGACTAAAATAATCGATTCTTGTTTATTGTAGGAACTAATTATTTTTTTCCTTGTGGGAAATAGTTATTTTTTCTTGATGGAACTACTTTTTTGAGTCGAAAAAAAATATTTGTTTTCAAATATGACGTTGTTTGAGTAAATGGAAGATCTTGATTAAAAACTCAGTTTGATTAAATAAATAATAACTTTTTAAGAAAAATATAAATAAATTAAAAAAAAAACTACGAGTATTGTTTTACTACGAAATACACCATTCTGTAAAATTTCTTTTATAAACTCAATTGAAGTGGGTTATATTTTATTCGTATCTGTGCCTATATTGTTGCTTATATGTATCTAGAAAAATTTTTGATTGATGAACTTTTATTAAAACCGAAAATAATAATAAAATATTTGGAACTATGTACTTATATTTAAATAATAATTTTCCAAAATGTAAGTACTTATTTTTTAGTTTAAAATAATTAAGTAGGCAATTCAGAAATGTATATAATTTATTTAAAATAACCACATATTTTGGCAATATTTTCACGTCATCTTTTAAGACTCAAAGAATATCTTCAACTTATACTTCCTATTTTTAATATTTTACGTAATGTAAAAAAAATTCAACAGTACTTGATTTAATTTATGCTCTTACTGGGTAAAAATAAACAGCAGATAAACTATTTGGGTACATAATTTTACATAAATTTATTTAAAACATGAATGGTCGGTTAATAAATAATGTGGCACGCCGGGGAGCTACCTGATTTTGCTAAAATTTTCTCCATGTCAGTTTTAGATCAAGTAAATCCGCACAGCTTTTTACAGAATTCCAAAATGGGTTTTCATTATCGTCACCCTAATGTAGTTGATTATATAACTTTCCTTTACTATAAATCATGAAATTTACAAAAGCAATCAATGATTTAGCTTTTATTAATTTTTTGAAATCACTGTGATTTCACAAGTCGTGATCTGCAGCACTGGCCCGTATGTACAAGTGTATATACATATCGACATAACTATCACGAACGAGCTTGCGAATTTTTCGTAAGCTTCCTGTAGTTTCCAATTTTTTGACTTAAGTGGTTATTTATGAAATGCTTAGAATTGACGTCACAAACACGCGCGAATTATTTTGGAGCAGTGGCAGCGTAATCGAACACGGGAATAAACGCTCATACAGTAGAGTTCGGTTAAAAAACACCGGTTTTTTGTTTTTTTTCGCCCACTTCTATAAGTACAAAATTATGTCATACTAGGAGGCATAACTGTTTGCCAAATTTTCTGTGAATCGAATAAGTAGAAGTATAATTTAATACTAACCTTTCATGGGAGTAATACTGTCAACTTTTTAAATGCAATATATAGTCTTTTTCAAAGCTCAAAGTGTGTGCGCAAGTTTCGTAAAAATCGGTTGAGTAGAAGCACGTGAAATATAATATTAAATTTTTTTCCAACTTTAAAATTATGTGGTTATAAGAGCCCTTAGGTGTGCGCTGCATTTCGCAACAATCGGGAAATCAAAGAAAATCATTTAATGGGTGTGCTCCCGTCCACTTTTATGACAGTGGCACCAATGGAGGACAAAAAAAAATTTGTTTAAAATCGGTCCAAAAGTTATGGTGTTATGAAGCAACAAACATAAAAAAAAATTATATATTGAAGTGGGTTAAAAATACAATCGAAGTGAGAATATTCCACTTTTTTGAACCCAGTCGAGTTTCCGGGACGGAGTGTGTATGGGAAATAATGTTATCTACTCGAAGTCGCCAAAAAGTCGCGACCGCAGTCGACTAAACCCGACATGGAGATACTTAACCTTCCTACAGGCTAACTACAAATACTTATACAGGATAACTACAAATATATATAGAGAGAAATTACAAGTATCTTACGAAAATTTACGTTAACTCCCTTTTTTATGAAGTTGACTTGTTCCGCTTTCATATAAAACAGCCCATTTGCTTCACAACTTAGAAGACATTATCGAACTACAACTGATTAAACTTTAACAAACAATGCTAAATAAATACGTTTAGCCAAATTAATTAAATGATCGAGGTGTAGTTGTACATACATACATACATACATACATACATAATAAGCATACATATGTATGTACATATGGCTGTGTATGCATGTGTATGTTACAGCGTTGCCGATTTCTGTGTAATTATCCAAAAATGGGACAAAAATTTTTTTCTTGAACTATCTTGGGATCCTAATATTTTTTGTGTAATTTTTGTGTAATTTCGTCCCAACATTATACACAAGTAAATTATTCAATTAAATATTTTCAGTTCATTTAAAAAGATTTTTACTCCGTCCATTTACTAATAAAAATTTTTATAATCTTTTAATTTTTTTACTTGTCTTGGAGATGATATTTTTCTTTTATTTTCGAGCTGTTCAGTACAAAAATTTTACAGTAAATTAAAATTAACAAAAACTTATCAAAACTTGTCAAATATTTTTTGTATTTGAAGATATAGGAAAATATTGAGGGGACCATTTTGAACCAATTAAAAATATGTTGAAAATGAAATATTGGAATTAAAAATTGCAATATATCATAATACCTAATTTATATTAAACATTTTTCACAACATTAGTTGCATAAAAATTTTTTCATTTGTGAACAGGATGCGGGGAAAAACAAATCGGATAAAAAAAGTTGCTGAGAATGCTTCAGAGATTCAAGTCACGTCATTTTTTAAAAATCACTCTCTTATATAGCGTTGCAATTACCGAAAAGAATAAGTTTCGTTGTTGACATATCTCTATCTTTATTGACACTGGCCGATATAACAGGAATATTCTCCCCAGTGCGCATACGTATTGGTGAATTAAGGTTCAAAAAAATTAAACTGGTGCGAAATTTAGTCACAACAGCTTGAAAAGGTCGATCGATTATGACGACCATAAAATGAACATAATTTACGAAAAACAATTCTAACACAGCAGGAATTTTGATAATATAATTCAATGATTTGAAAGTATTGTTCGTTTGTTAGTGTATATTCATGGTGAAGTGGCAAAGCTTACTCAGTATTTTTGGAATTTCCACAAGTTACGAATCTTTTTTTGCACAGAAAAAAATTCACACCACCAAAACAAATATTAAACAATTTCTCGATACATATTCAAACACAAAATTTGTTGTGTAATTTATATATAAAATTTTGGGTAATTTGGAAGGTTCGTCTGCGTAATATTGAATTTCTATTCCGGCAACACTGGTATGTTTTTCAAAACCATGAAAATTCTCAGTAGGCCATTTTCTGAAGTGAGAATATATTTTATATTTTATATAAATAATGCCTGAGTATATACTTTCAAATTATTTCGCATTTATAAAAATAAAATTATTCTTTTTAAAATGCATACTTATGTTTACGAAAAAGTATAAAAATTATTCAATTTATTTCTTTATATTAATTTCGGGATGTTCTTTCTGTTAAGCATGGTACTCTGTTCAAATTTGTGAAAAATGTTTATCAACATTGATTATTAATTCGTACGAAAAATTTGACATGTAAACAATATTAATTGGCGCCCGAAACTATGTTACAATTTCTTATGTTTGTAGAAACATCCCATGTGTTTGTTGTAAATTCCACACGAAACAAGTGGCACTCTACTTATTTCGCATGAAAACTTAAAATGTTGAAGATACATTTCAAATGTTTTTCGAAAGATAAACAGCGTACTATTTCTGCAAAATTTTTTCATGAACAATTCTTGCCAAATTTTTTTATATGTAGTTTTGCAACATTTCGCGTGAAATGTTGAAAAGAGTACCAGGCTTTATTAAGCCTAGTACTCTGTTCGAAGTTGTGAAAAATTTTCAGCAACATTGATTATTTCGCGTGAAAAATTTGACACGTAAGAAGTGATGCCCATTATACTTTTTCGGAAAAAATGTTCGTATTTATTGGTTTGAAGTAGGCAACACTGATCGACTTTTGTCAACAAAAACATCAAATGTCAATATTTCTCACGAAATAAATGCCAGTCTCATTATTTCACAGATAGCAAGAAAATGTTGCCAGATACATTTCATACATTTTTCACGGGTTGAACAAAGTACAACTTTTGCAACATTATTTCATGTAAATTTCACGTGAACTTTTTTTGTATGGATTATGTCAACATTTCGCGTGAAATTTTGAACAGAGTACCAGGCTTTAAATAAAAGGAAATAATTTTAAGATATCGACCCCAGCATACTTCAAAAATAAAAGATTCGTTGAATACAGTTAGGCGTCTAGTATTTTCCACAAAAAAAAATTATTGCTTCCAATTTCAACTACATATTATTTTTTGTTGTTCTTTAAATAAAAATCAAATAGTACATAAAAATTCAGCGAATTTCTTATAGTATTTAAGAAGAAAATATTTAACAGTATGAAGGCATAGTCACTGGTCACTGAGCTAGGGATTGCCGTTGGGTTTTAATCGAAACCGAAACCGCGGTTTTTAACCCATAAAAAGCGAAACCGACAAAAAAAGCGTCGGTTTTTAAGATTTACTTTAACATTATTATACTGTTTAAAAATACAGCAAATGTACTTTACATTGAAGACTTTTATACATTACTAAGCATTCTGTAACAACGAAAGGTAAGAAAATTGTAATATTTTAGGAAAATTATAACAATTCCTTGCAGGAAGAATTGTAATCTTTATCAAAAAATCTCTAGCAAGATGTAAAGCAAAAAGACTATATTTTTAATGTTCTTCGACAAGAATTTGTACTTTATAAAAAAAAATCGAACAACAAAACAACCAACATATTACTGCTTCACAAGGTAATTCACAAGACAATGAATTGAATGCAAACCAGAGAAGCTTTATCACACCTATAGTAAAAAAATTTTCCCTCGAAAAATTATTCCTAGAAATATTTCCCCTTTTTTTCCCTTATCATAAATAATCTGCTTATTAGGGCTTAAGTTCAGTAATTTCAATTCTTATTGAATGAAATATTTTTGTTAATTAATGTGAGGTTCTAAAGAAAAGAAGAAAAATTAAACTATACTTTATTAGCTGGGGAAAATACTGATATTTTTGTGTGCAGCCACGCACTTCATCAGCACCCTAGTCTATCTACTTAGGTAGATATTGTTATTAACATCAGCTATTAAACGTAAGTTTTAATGAAACGGAATATGAGAAATGATATATACAATATACAATTATTGATTTACCTTTGGTAAATACATTTGTAAGTATCACTATTCATTTTCATTTTCCCCCCAGCTAAAAAGTCTATCAGGTATGTGATGGAAATCGTTTTCGATTTAAAATCGATTGAAAAACGTAAAAAGTTGTGATGCACACATTTATTTCGATTTCATTCTAGTTTTGTTTTAAATCGAAATCGATTTCATTTCCCATCTTGTTCTATGAAAATATTAGCAAAAAAAGATGTGATGGAAAACGGAATTTGTCTTGTTTTTGCGTTTTTAAATCGAGTAAGCATGACTTGATTTAGGAATTATTCTAGTTATATCTAAGCAAAATTTTCCTGCAATAACTTATGTGAAAATGTAAGTAAAATGCTTTAAAATAATTCATTTCATATGATACCACAATAAAAGGTGTTTTTATTTACATAAATTTATTTTTGTTTGAAACAATTTAATTGTATGTATGTTGAAGCCGATCAGTTAAAATCTGCCGCCGACATGTACTGAAAACACTTAGCCGCCGTCGACGTGGCCATTTTTTTGCAAGACTTTTCCATGGTTTAAAAATAAAAGATTTTCATTATAAAACTCGGTGGTTGAAATTAAGAAAAAATATGCCTTTCTATTCAACAATTGCTTCAGCAAACCGCGATCCAACGATATTCGTTTCGCCGTCGCCGAAAATTTCTTTGGCAACCTGCAGCCGAATTCAGCATTATTGGCTTCAATTTCAGTTAGCAGCAAAAAATATAAAAGAAATAATTGATTTTTTTGTAACCAACTGAAAATTAAACAAAGTTGGAATATGAAATCGATGCGTTTTCTGTCACACCAAGAACAATTTTCTACGTTTTGAGCTTGCGATTTCATTTCAAATCGAACCGATTTCCATCACATACCTGTATTTTAATTTTTCTTCTCTTCTTTAGAAACTCACATTAATTAATAAAAATATTTCATTCAATAAGAATTCAAATTACTGAACTTAATAAATACTACTATTAGCCCGTTCAGCGTGCCATGAAACGAAGTAATTTCAAGATGAAATTGCGAACGATATTAGAAGTGTTCATGCTGAGATAACCAAATTGATACTTGAATTTTTTTTTGTTCCTTCTCGTGGTTGTAAATATCTTCATGTTTGGAAAAAAGGAGTTTTCATACAAAAACAGCGTTGTCCATTGTAATTTAATAATAATTTCGTTGGAATTGAGCAAAATAAGTTAATTTGGAATATGTCAAAATGTATGGGAAATTATTTAATTTCAACTTGATTTTGGGCCGAAATCATGAAATTATTTGATTTCGTGGCATGCTGAACGGGCTATACGAGTATTTGGAAATTAAAGAAAAACTGTTGAAGTCTTCTTTAATCTATTACCAAACAGTCGTAGTCGCATTTGAAATACGCCAACCACGATAATGCAGAATATTATTCACTTAATTTTTGCAGGCGAACTGAATTATTACATCAAATAATTTCGATATTTTTCTTCGAATTATATATTAAAAGTTAAAATTATTTAATTTTAGGATAAGATTAGTAAGTAAAGCTTACGATTGTTAACAGTAATTCCCTACAATACATTTTTTCATAGAGTATGAATCTCTTTGGTTCACAGACGGTAAATTTCATGATGGTGCACCACGGTGGTATACTTAATGAAAAAATAGCTACATAAATGAGCAGAAGCACCTCCATGAGTACAACTTTAAAGTTAAATAAATTTCATTTATAGCCTAAAATTTTTGTGATTTTTTTTAATTAAACTTAAATTTGTCCAATTTTCAATTAATTTTTAAGCTTTACAAAAATGTTTCCCTTTTTTACATTCACGTGGACTGAATGTGAAGATAACATTTTTCCCTTCGAGGGGAATGAAAATTTCACGTGAAGAAAAATAACATTTGTTTTTCACGATAGGGATGATTATTTTTAAATCATCATTTATCTTTCCAGCATACATACCTATTTTAACACATGCATATTTTTAAAGCCGAAACCGACCGGTTTTAATAGCTTAAAACCGGAAACCTCGGTTTTTTTAATTTCCACAATTTTTGGTAAACCCTACACTGAACTATGGCCGACTTCAGCAGATGCTGAATGTAACATCAGAGTGCCCTCCTTCGTCGGTATTGTGTAGCAGAATCGTCGGCGAAGTAAAATATCCAATAAAATGGCTACTAAACACAGCTTCAAAATGTAATACACCACATTTGACACCAGAAGGCGCTGGCTGCAACACTGCATTATTAAAAAAAAAGCGTGCAAATAGCAGAGTTGTAAACATTAGTAAGTCCCGGTTCACACATTTCAACTTTTGTTGTTCAACTCGTAATTCAGCTGTTAGAAAAAAAGAGATATTTGTACTTCCGTCTCCGTCTTTCTAACAGCTGAATTACGAGTTGGGTAACAAAAGTTGAAACGTGTGGACTGGGGCTAAGTTTCCTATAGAAGTGCTACCAAGTTTGTGTACACGCAAAGAAAAAATATGGTTGTAGAATGGTTGAAAAAACAATATTTTGTTCTCTGAAACAAATGTGTGGTCGTTGAAAACTAGTTATTGTTATTTTAAACATTTATTTCGTTACGATAAACAGAGTAATGTTTGAATTTAATAATTATATTATCACATCCATAAAAAAGTGTGATATGGTTAGAGTTTAACAATATATTTTTGTTAAAAATTGATGACTACAACATAATTTGTGTTATTATTTAAAAATAAAAAATGTAAATAACAATATAATGTTATCCAAAATCATACAATGTTAAGTCTTTAAAAAAATATTTTTCAGAAACATCTATCTGTTCAGTATTTCGTTTGTAAGCTCTCGGTAGTGCACGGGTGGTGTTAAATAAATTAATAAATAAATAAAGTATAAACAAAAGGTTAGACTAATAAAAATATGTAACCATTTGTGTATCTCTTTATACAGACACGTCTGTATGTCGTGTAAGTATACATTTCTATATATACATTTTATTTCAACAATATTCGTTTATTTTTATTTCGAATTTGACGCACAGCCGTTTCTACAATAAATATATGATTAAACAATAAAATAGTATTATTATATTAAATAATACTGTGGTCGTATTTAAAAATATTAATATAGTATAAGAATACGGTATGGTGAGTCTCAATTATATTTTAGTCACATCTAACAATAATGTTGTCATATTTAAAATACTAAGATTAGGCGTAACAAAGTTCATTGTTTTTGTAGATAATAATATTACTAAAGTTTGCTTTTCTATCAACAATAATATGATTTGACTGCAACCATATAATTCAATCATAGTATGTTGCTGTTTGATTATGGTTACCTCAACCATATTTTTTCTTTGCGTGTACTTTTGGTATGCCGTATAAATAGTGAATTTGTGAATATTTTTATTTGCAAATAGTGAGCGTATAAACGTAATAATAGTATTGCTTTCTTGTTCACACTATAGCCCCATTAGAGGCTTTCGATACTTTAACTGCTCGAGTTGAATTAATTGAAAGGCAGAATAAGTGAAGAGATTAAAAATAAATTAGTAATAGTTATACAAAAAGAAATTATAGACTTAAAAAATATGCAACAAATTGCATAAATAGTTCTGACAACGAAAACTTAGAATCTGAATATTCCACAAACGAAATAGCAGCATTTAAATAAATTCTGCTGATGTGAAACATTAATTTTTATTACAGAAAAGTTTTTTCAGAAAAATTTTGATAGATTTACCTTTGACAATCTAAAAAAATTTATTCATTCATGAACTTTATTTTGTTTTCCACATGATTTCACAAAGTATTTGTTAAAAAAAGCATTGAAGCTAAGCTTGTTATATTTTTAAAGTTTTTAATGAAAAAAAAGTTTGTTAAGAAAACAATGAAGCTGATTTTTTTAAGTTTTTAATACTGTTAAATGTTGATAAAAAAAAAGTTGATAAATGTATATTTTATTAGTTTTAGACACATATTTTTATATTTTTATTGCATATTTTATGTACATAAAAAGTAATCTTATGACTTTATTGAAGTGAGCCGGCGAAAATTGGTACATTGTGCCAGTCGTGTGATCCAAGCTTAACAATATGTCGGAATGACATTTTTAAATCATTTATATTATTTTACACCATTGATGTCAGTTTCATAGCCAGTGTTGCCAAAACGGCGGTTTTCCCACTATATGTGACTGTATTTTGTTTTCATTGGCGTTTAATAAAAGTCTAACAAAAAACCGCCAGTGGGTTTTTAGAGGAACAATTTCTTAGTTGACGGGTTTTCAACTTATTTTTTCTGAAACTTGTAAAGAAAGATATTGAATCAAAATAAACTATTTTAAGGCAGCTACGCAATACGTACCCTGGTATTTATTTGAGGTTTTTTTTAATATAAACACGTACATCAAAGAAACTCACGTATGGTATAAAGTGAAACTTTAAGAACCCAGCTAAAAAAATTATATATGGTCCATATATTTTTAATATATGAATGTATATAACTATATATGAATATGTATGAATTCATGTATGGAAATGTATGGGATTATACATGGCAAAACTATTATATATGAACTAATATATGGACTAATATATGAAATGTATTATAATATATGAGCTCATATATGGAAATTTAATTATGAAGCTCTTCATATGTGAATCCATTTATAGAAATAAGATGTAATATGTATATGGCGCCATATAAAAATGCATGCATACATAATATCTGACATAAGATCGCATTTGCAATCAAAAAAGCTTGAATTTTATTCATTCGATCTTTTTCCATCTTTTTTATCACTAGTGAATTGGAAGTCTGTTAGAAAATACATACGCATATGCAAAGTATATATGCGTAGAGCCTCAAGGTTTAAAATATAAAAACTCGTGTAACAAAAAAAATCTTTTTTGTTGATTTTATATATTGTGGGTCTATTTAATAAATCAAATAACCAAAAAGATAATGCAGCCATTAAACAAAATTCATATAACTGAAAAAAATAATATTGAAAACTAGTGTTAGTATAAAAACGGTTTATTTTTTCTTTTATAATTGCATTAGTTTTTAATCTGATTTATTAAATTATATGTTGTGTACGATTGTGTGTTTTATGTGTTTTTAATAATCGATTCACATTTTCTCTTAAAATGTCGAGAATGAAATGTCTTTTAGTTCGTTTTGAATTATTTTGTTCGAACAAATGTTTCATTAAACACAACCTTTCTCCTCAAAATCTTACAAAAAAATTATTTTAATAATTTAATTTATTGCACAGCAGTGCGCTTTTTGAATCAATATGAACTTTGCATTCTATATAGGGAATACACATTCAGGTATGAAAATGTGTGAATATATATTATCATATATGTCCATATACCCTCATTTTTCGGATCCGAACCATATATGGGATATCATATATGCTCCATGCATATTTTTTTAGCTGGGAAGTTAAAAATAAAAACATATGTGACGCGCAAAATAGAAAGGGACCTAAAGGTAAAAACCTGTTTTTTTCAGGACAGCCATTTTAAAGATTTAAAGACGTGTATCTTTGGTGTACCATCACTGAATAAAACGCGCATATCTCTGGGAGGGGACACTTTTGGGGCATGGGATCGGTCTCATTCGATGCTCACATGTTGTCCACATCAGAAAAAAAAGTGAAAATTGATTTTTTTTTTACCCTTAGGTCCCTTTTTCTATACGCTGTCAGACACACACATATATATATATATATATGAAAGTATACAAATCTCATTTTTAGTTAATAAAATTTAATTCAAGATTAAACTGGTATTGAAAACCAATTTAATCTATCTTTTCGTATTAAAACAAATGAGTAAACAAATATTTAGAGAAGTGGAAAACAACCCGAAAACTGGGTGATAGGATCAGTGAGAGTGAGGAAAAGAAAATTAAAAAAACTTTCAAAACAATAACTTTTTTTGAATAATTTATTTTTCATTCGACTTTTTTATTCAATTTTCTTTTGAAATACAACTACAAGCAAATGTGAATTGAGCTATGGAGTTTATTTTATCAACACTATTTTTTAACCCCCGACTAAAAAAAGGGGTGTTATAAGTTGGTAGTGTGTGGCTGTGTGTCTGTTTATCTGTGTGTCTGTCTGTGTCCACGTACAGGCCAAACGGCTGGACCGATTTTCATTTAGTTTTTTCTGTTTGAAAGATGACTTGATCGAGAGGGTTCTTAGCTTTGTTTGAAAAAAATCAGTCCAGCCGTTTAGAAGATATAACATCTTTTCTGAAAAAAGTCGGGGGTTTTTAAAATTTTTAATTTTTGTTATTTATTACTTCAGATATTCATATTTTTTAAAATTCATCTCATTCTATTTTTTTTTAAAGCAATAAACCTTGAAAAAAGAAATTAGTTGCTTATAAAATCAGCAAAAGACTATCTAGCATCCGAATTTAGAACAAAAAAAAATGATTTGGAAAAGGACAAGTTAAAATTTTTTGATTTTGTCGCTGAGTTTCATGGCTCAAAAGTGAAACTGGGAAGATTCCATAAATGTACTTAATTAGTCATTGGTGTACTATTGTACTTTCCGAGTTTGAATAGTACCAAAAAAGGTACAATGTACCAACTTTGCCATCCATGATATGCGTAGCTGGTGTATTAAATTCTTTCTAAATACAGTGAAAGAAAAAAAGTGGTATGCGAAAAATATTCTAATACTAGTAATGCGTTTTGCGACATTGAATGTATTTTATGTTACAAAACTTTTAAGGAAAGAAATGAATATATATTAAAAAGACATTTTTATTTATTTTTTTTTTTTTTGGAGCAGCTTCACTAAATTGTATTTAAAATCAAAACTTAAAAGACCAATAACTCGGGAAATATTGGTCGCAGCCAATTTTTTTGTTTAATTATTTCTTCTCATTTTTTAAGTTTCTATGAGATAAGCTTTTAAAAAATTTATAATTTAGAAATTCTTCACAGTTTCCTATGAAAAGTTCACAGCCCCGTAACTCGGAAAATATGGGTCGCCACCAAATTTTTTATTTAATTTTTATTCCTTATATTTTAATTTTCTATCATATAGAGTCCTTTTTATACATTTTGAGCTGCTTCACGAAACTGTATTTATTACAAATAATTATTTTTTTCGATGTACTTCAGAGACGAATAAGACAACTTTTCTCACACATATGACTTGAATTTATCCTTTAAAGTTTTATTTTATTCATATTAGTTTTTAAAAAACTTTATGTTGTTTTAATTGAATTTAATTAAAGGTACATATCGTCATCTTAAATGCAAACGGACGTGACTGCACTTGTACATTTTTTTACAGGAGAAGCAAAAAACGTTGCAAAATCAATAATAAAAAAGTATTTCTGAAAACTTTCTTCGAAATTTACTTGTAGTATGGATACTTATATAACCATTTATTTCCTTTTTATATACTTAAGATTTTATGTTAGTTACGTTCTTTGCAATAAAAAATAGAGGTATTCGTAATCATTTTTGATCGCAGAGGTGAAAATATTTGCGTGAAAAAATTATAAAATGATGCATAATCAATCAAAAACTCGATTTCGAGTTTTTGTGTAGTTACGTCCGTTTGCATTTAAGGTGACGATATGTGTGTATTATTATTTTTTAGTTTTTTACTTGTTTTTTACCAAAGCTTTAATATTTAATAATATTTAATATTTTTTTATAACTAATGGTTTTCTTCTATTTTAATGGCAAACATACGTAGGGATTTTTGTAGGGGAAAGTTTTCAACGTGTAGGGAAAAATCGGATTTTTTTTTTAACTTGTGTAGGTAAATCTACTGACAACACTGTTACCTCGTTTGTACGCAAATCTTATGGCGAGTATAATACATGTTACTATACATAAATCGTACCATAAATCGTACAAGTATGAAATTAGTAACGTGTATCATGCTGTCGTACTTATGAAGTATACTTTGTAGTATGAAAATCAACAATTTTTGATTTTTATGGGCGGAGCATCGATAAGTACGATAATAAGTATTGTTTATCATGCTGCTGTACAGTGAAATTTGTTTTATGTTCAACTGATTTAGAAAACGCAGTGTTTCTACGGCTCGGTTATAAATTATCTTTATATAGCGGATATTTTTATTAAATAAATTCAGTGAAGTGCGACTTTGACCTGGCGCACGAAGGGTTCCCTACGGACACTAGACATGTAATTCAATACGAACTTTAGCCTATATAATAAATAGTTTTGGCTTTTCTTAGTTTTTGATCGGTTTTGAGCGTTTTTTAGTTTTGGCGTTTTTTCGGTTTTTGTCACTTTTTTCACGTTTTGTCGATTTTTAAGTTTTTGGCGTTATTTTTTCATTTTAGCGATTTTTTTTAATTTTGACGATTTTTTTCATTTTGGCAATTTTTTCATGTTAAAGATTTTTTTAAATTTGGCGCTTTTTTCGCGTTTTAGCGATTTTTTTCGGTTTTTGGCGTTTTTTTTTCATTTTGTCGATTTTTTCGGCTTTGCCGATTTATTTCAGTGGTAGAAATTTTTTTTAATTTGGTGCTTTTTTTTCGTTTTGGCGATTTTTTGTTGGTTTTTGGCGATTTTTCTTTTGGTTTGGCGATTTTATAATTTTCGGATTTTTTTAGTTTTACCTTATTTTTAAAATTTCAAGAGTTTACCTCTTACGGTTTCCAAGATATAGCAAGTTGTCAAAATTACATAGTCAAAATTGCATTAACTGATGGACCACCATTTAATTTAAATTTTTTTAAATTTTAGTGTTAATTGTTGTAGTCTGTATAAAAATGCACTAATTTTACAAATTTGAAGTGTCAATATGTACATACAATTGTATGTATATTACATGGAATTTCAACATTTGTCGTTGCTCGTTTTGGAACACCCTTTAATTTTTAACAATCATGTATTTGTTGTTCTCGAGGACAAGGTTCTACATATTCTGTCCAAATTTCGGGTCCGTAGCTCTACGGTTCCTGAGAAAATAACCTGTGACGGACGGACGGACAGCGTAGCGAAAACAATTGGGTTCTTTTTCACCTTTGGTGTACGGAACCCTAAAAAAAAAATAAAAAATTATATTGTTACGTTTAAATTTTATTAAACGTGTGAGCAGAGATACAAGTCGAGGCAAAATTATCGGCGGCTGCGGCGCAGTAGTTTTGTGACCGGCGGCGGCGTGCCGAGAGAATTTTTCGGCGGCTCAAATAAGTATGTGAAAATTTAAAGAGAAAATAAAAATTGAGACAAAATTGATTTTCAAAATTTTTTCTCCGAAATTTGTCTTTTGGAGCAGATAAAATTTCGGCTGGTTTTGAGCCGATGCGAGCCGATACAATCGGCGGCGGCTTGACATACAGAAAAATAACCGGCGGCGGCGTGCCGTCGGGTTCGAGCCGGTCGACTTGTTTCTCTGCGTGTGAGTTCTTTTGATTGCTCAAAAATAAAAATAAAAATAAAAATAACACACAATTTTTATTTATAACTGTTTTTCCTTTTATTCTTAACAAAGCAAATTACAACTTGTCTTTACTTAACTACTTCTTATCTTTATTATCCACTTTCAACGAGGTCTTAACTTGACTACTTTCTGATTAGTACTGCCCATTCTCGCACATGCTGCCACTTTTTATAGTACAGCAACCGGTTCTCGAATGTTCGCCCGATAGGTGGCGCAATAACATGTCTGTACTTAGTAATGGCATCTATACATGCCGCCATCTGTATTGTTATTTACTATTGGTAGCCAGATGTTCAAACAGTCCTCTAGCACAATCGGGAAAATTCATGGTGCTGCTTCTAGGCGTTTGTAGATAATTCGATTGGCCGTTATTTTTGAATTTCAAAGTAACGACTATTATGTTGGCAATGCGGTGTGCTACTGGTAGTACAGGGTTGTTACCATAAGTTCTCGCATTTTTATTTGTATGTAGCTATTTACACAATTATTGTTATTGCTATAGTGTTTGCACGTAAATATGTGTGTACGTTTAGTGCTTTAGTTAAATACTTCCGGATAGTTCTTTGCTTTAACCCTGTAGGAATATTTTTACGTAACAATATTAACCATTCTCTACAACGTGTTCCTTTTCTTTTTACATTGTTTTTTTTATTCTTTTCAACTGCAGTTCACTTATTATTAATAAATCCACCACATTATTCATTTATCCGCGTGTGTATTGCCTTAAATTTTTTTTTCAAATGAATTAATATGATTTGTAGTAACGTGTATCCTAAAACCATACTACAACTCATTCTACGCTAAGTACGAAGTTAAGTATCGTGTATACCCTGCATTATTTGTAAATAAAATTATTTGCACCGTTTATACGTAGATAGAATACATTACTACCCAAGGCGCATTTATTAGATGGCAGCACTACACCAGGTGACTAACGTCATTATACCAATCTAAATGTCTAAATGTTAAAAGCATGCTTTTAATTGGGTATCCATAAACACCTATCGAATATTCAGCTTTGTATGGTGTTTGACATGCAATCTGACGATGCTACCCTGTTTTGAAAAGTAAGAAGGTAATTTATACCAACAAAGTACATGTGTTTGTTGTAGAATCGCGGGTACCTGATTGATGTGCCTTGTTACTACCTGTGAATTATATTGCCACGCATTGTTAAATGTGTATTACCAACAGTGCTGCCAGAAAAATTTTGACTCTTGTCCTCAATTTAAAACGTCATGTCTCCAAAAATCCCCATTTCAACAGAAAAATCCTAACTTTTGTCCCCAAAAATATATCATTCATAAAATGATTATTAAGTCTTATGCGCAGGGATGCGAAATAAGATTTTCACAAAGTTACAAGACAAATTGTACTTTTTGTACTATCAATTAATATTGATATTTAATTTTAGAAGTTACATTAAATAGTATTGGTTTTTGAGATCAGAATATAAAACTAAAATTTAGGATTTACTTTTCCATCCATTGTTTTGATTCGATTAGAGTCAGTCGAAGTAGACAATCTGAAGAAGATAATAGCAAAAACATAATTAGCCCTATCATGAACAGTTTTTCCCTCGAAATATTTTCCCTTTTCCCCAAATTACAATCGTAATTTCTCTTGATTCCTCTCATCGTGAATAATATTTTTACATGCATTTTTTCACTTTTTTCTTCGTTTTGTTCACTTTATTTTTGCAGGTGAACTGAATTAATATACTGCGTAATTTCAATACTATACTATACCTGCAATTATATATAAAAACTTATAAATAAAAATTTTTAGGGCAAGATCAATAAATAATGTCCACGATTAATAACAATAATACCTTGGAACACCTTTTTTCATTGGACATGAATCTCTTTGGTTCACATCCCGTAAATTTTAAAACAATTAAAACACAACTTTACACTACATTTGAAACCCAAAATATGTGTATTTCTTATTATTAAACTTAATTTGTTTGAGTTTCAATTAATTTTGAAGCTTTACAAGTCTTCTTCACGTTTTTAACATTCACTACGCATTGATAGCGGGAACAAACGTTCCCCTGAAATTCGCGATTGCAAATTACCCTTCATGGGGAATGAAAATTTCATGGGAACAAAAATTTCCCATTTTATTCACAATAGGGGTGAATACGAATTTATGAAGTTATTGCATACATAAATACATTTTTGCAATCGAAATATTCTAAATAATTTCCCAATCCAAATCTTCATAGACATCAAGTTCGTCTCCGTCCTCGACAACTCCCTTTTTATCATTTCTTCAGGAAGCTCAAATTTATGGCAGCATATCTTATAAATATTTAAATGTGATTTTATTCTTATTAAAGATTCTAACATTTCATATTGCAGATTATTCCTTAATTTGATTTTGGTAGTGTTCATGCATGAAAATATTCTCTCCACAAACGCATTACATATTGGCACTATCAACAGGTTGAACACAGCAGCTGCAATTTTACAAGAGAAGTAATTTCCGGCATTATCTTCGTACTGACATGCTATTGCCCAAAAGCCAATGTATAACATTTTTCAAAATTCCATACACCTAATCAAATCTATGTTTTGTAATGTGCTTAAATTGCAAATTTTTAAAAAGTTTAAAGTTTTTCATATATTCTGGGAATATCACATGCATACATAGTTTTTTTTTATGGGTGACACAATAACTAAGGTAGAACCGTACGTAAAACAATTGCACAATCAAAACTTTCAACAGTAATTTTTCTTTTTCAAAAGAAAAAAAATTAAATTGACAAAGAGCTAGTTTTGCAGCTGCGAGCACGGTTTTTTCCATGTACATATATATGTTCGCGGTCATGGTAATGATGGTAATATCATCTTCATTATATAGTATGATTGCCACACTACTCTAAGGGCCATTATTACAACCTAAAGATAAAGTTCCTGATAGTTAACCTTAACATTAGCTAACGTGAACGATAAAGTGACCATTAATTTTTTTCAGTATTACAACTGTCCGATAAAATAAATAATACAAATGATGTATTGTGGCAACACTGGTGTATATACCGGCTACTTTGACTGTTAAAATGCTTAAAGTTCACTTTGAAAGTTACCATGAGGATAAACCTGCTGTTAGCTTATCAGTCACTTTTACATTAATGTTTACTTGTAATAATCAAAATACATTTACCTGTCAGATAACATCCTAAAATTAACTATTTGTAAGTTGTAATAATGGCCCTAAGAGATTT
This sequence comes from Tachina grossa, assembly GCA_949987645.1. Lineage (NCBI taxonomy): Eukaryota > Metazoa > Arthropoda > Insecta > Diptera > Tachinidae > Tachina > Tachina grossa. The sequence goes on from OX465278.1 coordinate 143,588,154, forward strand.
TTAAAAACTGAAATGTTACCAGTACTAAAATATTATGTCAACATCCACGATTAATTATTTTCCTGATACATGCAAATTGTTAGAGTTCAAAATGAAAAGTCCCCAAATCCCTCCCAACGAAATCCCCAAATTAGAGATGAAATCCCCATTTTGGGGACAAATCCCCTAATCTGGTGGCACTGATTACCAAAGAATATAAATTGTATAGAATCAGCGTTGCTGTTTTGGTTACTTGTAACCAAAATTGGTTACTTTTTTTCCAATGTGTACTTGTGTACTTTTTTTCCATTTTGGTTACTTTTTTTCAACACAAAAATAACCATTTTTTATGCATATATGTACATATGTTGTATGTTAAATTTGCATATAACTAATTATCTTGATAAAAGATCACAATTTAAGCGTTTTTACAACGTTGTAAAGACAACACTGGATAATCAACATAGCGTTTAAAAAAATGCATGTCTGTCTCTGAACATATCAAGCCTAGGGGCCAACTCTGTAATTCGAAACGAAAGAAAATGCTTTCGAATTTACATGTTATAAGTATACAAATTCGGAAGCATTTTCTTTCGTTTCGAATTACAGAATAGACCCCCTGGTTTCAAACATCAGATGCATTCATTCAAGGTTGCAAAATCTTTAAACGTCAAACACTATGTAAAAAGTTAAAAGCGAATTTTTTTATATAAGTTTGAGAGCGTAATGGTAGGTACAGACTTAGCAACGTGTTTATGCAACCAGGCAGATTGCATTGTCGATCGCATATTGTGTAGTCTTGTTTATGGTTGCATTCGAAGTTACTTTCGAAGTTTCGAAAATATCAAAATGTTTTGATGTTTATGGGTTGCATTGGCGGTTGCATTGTAGGTTGCATAGTCTGTATCAAAATATGCAACATGAAATATAAACGTGTTGCGTAAACACATTGCAAAGTGGGTACCCGCTATAACAAGCAGGGAACGAAGCCGATCGGCTGTGAGTCGGCTAACAGCCGCCGCTGGCAAATTTTCTAAATTAGAAGTAAGTGCTGATATGGTCATAGTTGAATTTTGGGACGCGGTTTCAAAACATACAAATGGATTGAACTAAAAATGTTTTTATGATTTAATTAATTTAATGTAAAATTTAATGTCACTGCCACACAGCTGCTGAAAGGATATTTTCGCAGCTAAGTCTAGTTAAAACTAAACATAGGAATAAGCTCGACTTTAAGACTGCAAACTCAATAATGCAATCTAAAGAATTGTGCATCAATCGAAACAATTCCCATTATGTTTGGTCTGCCAAAGATTTGTTTTAATATTAACAAATTTAATACTTTATCTATACAGCCTTGTGTTGATAACGAATGTAATTAAATTACATATTATTTGTTGTTACTAAAAACATTTTTGGTTTGGAATTTCTAATAAATAAAATAGATGCACAGTTGAATAAAGATGCTTGTTTTGTAAAGATTTTTGTTTGAGGTTTTCAAACTTATTATTAGTATTAAGAGTCTTACTATAAACATACGGAGTTTGTTAACTAAATTCAAAAATTTTTTGGGTTAAAGTCTACTGACGAGTTCCACAAGCGGGAACGAAATGCATATAGATAATTGCTTAACCATAAAAACAAGCCAATTTTTTAAATTTCTAATAATTTACCTGAAGTATTTTTTTTACAAATTTGATTTTATTGATTGTTAATTATAATAACATATACTTTTAAAACTGAAATACAAATTTATATTATATGATTTTATATATTAACATATGTATGTATATTTTTCAAGTGAACTACAAATAAAACAGTATTTTAAATACATTAAAATTTTGGTTACTTTTTTTTGCATTTGGTTACTTTTTTTTTGTATTGTGGTTACAAAATTTTTTTGATCGTGGCAACGCTGTATAGAATGCGCAACTGAGCTAAAAAATTAAACATTTTTTGCTTACGCTTCAGATGCGGGGGGAAAGTATAAAGCCCAAGAAAACACACACTGAGAGCATTATATTCTTTGCTATTATCACCAGCGTTGCCGTTGTGCGACTCAAGTCGCATTTTGCTACTTTTTCAACAGCAAAACATACGGCCAATTTCAAAAAAACTATGTAAAAATGTCCGAGTTTTACCACAAAAAATAACGATTTTCGGAGGAAAGTTGCTGTTGCTGAAATAAAGCTTGTTTTAAGGATGATAAGTTTCCAAATTCTGCAGTTGTAAAGTCAGTGAAAAAAATATGTATTTAAGAACTATGCATAATGTCTTGAAAGAATAGTACAGGGTGGGCCAAAAGAAACCAAGGGGTGTAAAAGTTTAATAACTTTTTTGTTTATTAATTTTTTTTTATTTTTTCTTTCAGATTATATAGACAACACTTGGAGAATTTATAATGGAGAGGTTCACAACTGAACAGAGAACCAGAACAATAGAATTTTATTATTTAAACCAGAGATCAATTATTTTAACGCAAAGAGCATATCGTCGACATTTTAACGTCAGAATTTCGCCCTCTGAAGCGATGATTCGTTGCTTAGTTAATCGTCATCACCAACATGGCAGCGTAAGAGATTTGCCTCGAACCGGTACACGCACTGCGGAAAATGTTGAACGAGTACAGCAAAGTGTTAACGAAGCACCAGAAACATCTGGCAGAAGGCGTTCTGCTCAGCTAGAAATGTCTCGTACGTCACTACGGCGCATTTTAAAAAAAGATTTACAGTTATACCCATATAAGGTGCAATTGGTCCAAGAATTAAAACCCGCAGATCATCGGCAACGTCTAAATTTTGCAGTTAAATTTCAAGAGTTGGCCAGAAATGAAATCAACTTTATTGAAAATTTGATTATGAGTGATGAAGCTCATTTTCATTTGAATGGCTTTGTTAATAAGCAGAACTGTAGGTTCTGGGGTTCTCAAAATCCAAGAGCCATTCATCAACGCCAATTGCACCCCATCAGGTGTACAGTATGGTGTGGGATCACATCTGAAAATGTCATTGGGCCCTACTTCTTCGAGAATGAAGATGGAAGTGCTGTAACCGTAAATGGAGAGCGGTATCGGTTTATGATAGAAAATTTTTTACGTCCTGCTCTTGAAAACAGACCTGGTATGTGGTTTCAGCAGGACGGAGCCACTGCCCATACTGCCCGAGACACAATGGCACTTTTAAGTCAAATTTTTGGAGAGCGAATAATTTCTCGAAATTCGGAAATTATTTGGCCAGCGCGATCGCCAGATTTGACAGCACCCGACTATTTTCGTTGGGGTTTTTTGAAGGAGCGAGTGTATGTGAACAAGCCAGAGACAATCCTTGAACTCAAGGCAAACATTGTTGCAGAAATTCGAACGCTACAGCCACAAGTTTTGAAAGATGTTATGGAAAATGCTCTAAAAAGAGCCCATCAGTGCGAAGCTGAAAACGGTGGTCATTTAAGAGACATCATTTTTCATACTTAGTGTAAAAAAATTTCCATTTTATATATTATATAATCTGAAAGAAAAAATAAAAAAAAGTTAATAAACAAAAAAGTTATTAAACTTTTACACCCCTTGGTTTCTTTTGGCCCACCCTGTACAACTATATTATCCTCTTCAGAATCAAATTTTAAAATTTTCTACAAAACTTTAAATGGTTTTTCCTCAAAGTAGTTAGTTTTTGAGTTATGCTGGTTTTTAAGTAAATAAGTGAGATGAACCATGTCCAATATATGTATTTATGTTTTTACAGTCTCTAATTTTTTTATAAATCTTAAGTAATTGGGTAAATTACGGCACTCGATATCGAACGAAATATGCATTTAATTACGATTGGAATTTCATTCGATATGAAATGCCGCAACTTGGCCACTCTTTTTTGAGATTTCATGATTTTTTTACATTTAGCAGCTATCTACATATAATACGTTTATACTCGTCTTATTTGCAATTAAAAACTGTATTTGTAAATACTCCACTAGCCGGTATTATAGAAATATGTTCGTAGTTAATTAATTAATTATTTGAAATATTTTTACTTTTTTTCATTTATAAATGAAAAATTATAATAAAATGAAAATGAATTAAGTTCTGTTTTTCCATCTATATTTTACTTTACTTTTTTTATGCTATTCATTTATATACATACATGTATACTTTAAGGCCCCAATTTTGGATTCCAAATTTACTTCATTTGAACCTATTTTAACTTATAAACATTTTATAAAAACTTACTTACTTTCTACTTGGCTTTTCTATCGACCAAAACAATAAAATGATCGACATCATCGAGCCGAATATCGCCAACTGGACGAACAGCTCTTTTTCTAATACCTGATATGCTAAACTGTGTATATGATTGCCCAACGGCATACATTCTGTTAAAATGATACAAAGGGATAAATTGAAAAAAAGGTCATAAAAAGTGTCATTGGCATGAAAAATGGTCAAAAGTGATACTTTAGTGTCACAACGGCAACGCTGCTCTCAGCAATGCGAGTGTAGCATTCGTTTGACAATTACTTTTGTGCCTTTTTTGATCCATGGTACAATAATACTAGGTACATGCACGACTACAACAAAATTACAACACCAAAAAACACATTCATTTTGTTGGTATAAACAAACGAATAATTGTCAGAAACACATGCCTTTTGTTTTCAAAAATAACAATTACAGGGTAACTAAAGTACAATTGCAGACGCGACATACATGAATGATTATAGTCATTCAGTGTTGCCAATAGGTGTGTAATTACACAGAGTGTGCAATTACTCTCATTTGTAGGCCATGTAATTACATTCATGTATAATCTGTGTGTAATTCTACATTGGCTTGTATTTTTATTTATTTTTGTTTTAATTTTAACCTACACAAAAGATGTGTAGTGTAATTTTCTTCAACATATAATTGGAAACACAGCCATGTGTAATTTCATTGGCAACACAGTAATAATTTTATGCACACACATACACTAACATTTTTGCAGCTTGTAAACAAAGTTTGACAACTGTAGGTATTGTATACATTAACAGCAGCGTGACCGTTCGACCGACTAAAGTGGCAAATTGCCACTTTTTCAACTGCCTTTCCCCTTTTTCGACTGCTTTGCCACTTTTTGTCTCCCTTTTTTTTTGGGTGAGTTATATGAAAATACATTAAAATTAAAAAGTTTAGTGTAGTTTTCTCATTTTTTTTAATTTTGCCCCTTTTTTTTGATAAATCCCCTATTTGGTGCCACTTTTTGAAAAATGTCATCGGTCACCCTGATTAACAGGCTGGGCTTGTGCATGTACCTGTTATAATTGTATCATGGTTTGGTCCATACAATTTTTTGACAATTACTTTGTAAAACTATGTGAGAAGCACAGAGTTGCCACAGAGTTTTGCCTAATGCATGTACCTGTATTAAATGTGCCTTGATATGATTTATATTCTTTGGTATTACATTTCTTATAAAACAAAAATAATTGGCAACATTTTACACCTTATTTCAAAATAGTTTTCGTGAGTTATTAACACAAAGTATCCTCTGTGGTTATTAACTTACAATATAAAAGTAGTCCGGCCACCATTTTCCACTTTTATTTGCAAATAAGAAGTGCGTATAAACGGGATACATATGTATGTATGTGTGTGCATGTTTTTTCTTGAATATTTCAATCTTCTCACATTTCATTTAGCATATTTTTCAGAGCGGTTAGTTGAATGGCCAAATATTTAAGCTGAAGGTCCATACCATCCGTTCAATGCGTAGTTGCGTTTTATGCATGTGCCAAAAAGTAGAATCAAGGTAATTGTATGTGGCAAGTTACAGAACAAAACGCAAAGAACGTGTAGACGCATGGGATGGATAAAGTAGGTTTACTTTCTACTTTTGTATCCGTCGCATGCATCATGCTCTCTTTTATAGCGAAATGTTCGTGTGGTGAATTTAAATATTCTCTCTTTTTGCATTAAAACAACAAAAATACTTGCGCATAAGACGTATTGCATGTAACTTGAATTTAGAATCGGAGATCACGTACAGAAACGCATACAACGCATATGCAAAGAACGGATGGTATGGACTTTCAGCTTTAGGTAGCAGGCATTTTTCAAGTTGACATATTTTTCTAGGCATATATTTCGGTAGTTTTCATTTATTGTAATCAGGGTTGCCGTTGAAAATTTCGAAAAAGTATCATAAAAAAGGTAGAGAAAAAAAGAGAAAAAAAAGGGTCAAGAAAAAAGGGTATTTTATAGTAAAATAGGGTCAAGTTTTTTATGAAAAAAATAACATTTATTTCAATTAGAAAAAAGAAACACGAATTTTTACAATTAATTAAACATATTAGACTAAAATAAAAGTTAACATAACACACTTTAATTATAAATCAGTGTTAACCCTCTAACTGGCCAGATCGTAAAAATGATTAACCCGCCATTGGTGTCCTATTGGTCTGTGAGACCGGGTGTGTTAAAAAATTCGAATAAAATTATTCCTGTTATTATTTTTGGTTGCAATTTCGAGTAGATGCCTCATTGAACATCTACTGTTAGTCAATGACGAAACTGCTTCGTGAGCACACTTTGTGTATTTTTTTTACTAACACGGTACATGAGACCGTGTGTCACCGTGTATGTGCATAAAATAACCAAGTATGTATATACTTTTCATTATTTTTTTTATATTTTTTTTATTTATTTTGTAAAAGTTCCTAATGTCGAAAGACTAAACCACATTATCTTACTTTATAAATATGTGATTTTTTATTTTTTTTCTTAATTTTGAAAAATTAATTATTAAAATCGCTGTTGTTCTTAATGCTCTAATAAAACAATTTTTTTACTGTTAATATTGAAATAAAAGAGCTTAAATTGATTAAATATCTTTGCTTTATTCTCAAAGATCATAAATTTAAAAAAAACATGAAATATTAATAACAAATTTGCAAAAATCTTCAGTTGAAAATTCCAGTGCGTGAGACCGGCGTCACCATTGATCAAAGTCAAATTTGCGTCACCATTGGCGGGTTAACTACACCTTTATGTTTTTTACAGGAGAAGCAAATCAATAATAAAAAAGTATTTCTGAAAATTTTCTTTGAAATTTACTTGTAGTATGGATATTTATACGTTTTTAACCATTTATTTCCTTTTTATATATAAGCTAATAATTTTTTTTAAAGTGAATATAGTCAAAAGAATCGTAAGTTTTAATTTACAGGTGAAAAAAAAACATTAGGAACGAACGCCAGGTGAAGAATAGTGGCACAAAAAGTTTTTCATGGCATGTTCTCAGTAAATGTTTTTTTTAATTTTTTTCGGGCTCTCCAAGTACACATCTACATAAGTCACAAAATATTTTCATTCAAAGCCAGTTCAGTCCTACCTTAAAAAAAAATAACGAAAACTGAATTTTCCTTATTAGTCTCTATCAGTAATTTGCCTGTCCTGTAAAAAAGTTACTGGGACTGATCTGCTTTTGTTCGCCAGCTCCTTATATTTTTTTAATACATGTATTTATTTATTGTATCTTCAAATATAAACTAACAATAAGTATTCAAATCTTAAATCTAAAATATAATTATTAGGCCAGACCACTGTCGGACATAAACTTAGTGATATTTATAAATAATACATAAGTAGTGATAATCAAAAAGGAAAAAAAAGTATTTTCAAGTAGTCCCATCTGGAGTGTTGAGTATAAGAGCCCTTGTATCCCTCTTTTTTAGGCGGATGTGTCCATCAGCATCTTGTTACTAATTCCATCAATACCTGGAGCTTTCTTCGGGTTGAGCTCAGCAATTAGTTTATGTACATCACGCATCTTAAACTTTAAGGCTCGAGAGGGTAGAGCAACTACACTCGGCAAATCAGCAACACCAGTACATGTATTTGGGGTAAATACGGATTTTAAATGCTCAGCAAATATTTTACCTTTTTCAGTATCGCTTCTTGCCCAATCACCGTTCGAAGTGCGCAGAGGTGGTTTAAACTCAACGGGTCTTTTAAGGTTTTTAGTAGCGCGCCACAAGGAGTAATTAGATGCTGGTGTGACATCGATACTTTCAAGATGATTTCTAAGAGATGCAGTTTCCGCAGATGCAAGTAACTCTTGGACTCGTTTCGTGCACTCTTTAAATCTAATTTTATTTTGGGGTTCTGTGCTGTTGCCATTCCCTTCTAGCTCTTTTTTTTTATATATTAACCGAAAATAAGCTTAGTTTTTTGTACGTATAGTAGTAAACCAAATTTAAAAGTTTCAAAGGAATACATAAAAAATAAATTTTTGTAGTAAATCAGGTAAAAGTCGCTTTACAGTTGAACAGTTTTAGATATAGAAACTTGTTTGACTTTAAGAGACCTCCACTCTTAATAAAAAGTGGAGATAATAACTTCTACTTACATACATACATACACACATATCTATTTCAGCTTCTATGTTAGCTTTGCAAAAATGTGTATTACATCAATATTATAATTACTTGATTTAATCTTAGTTTTGCTTATGAGACCAAGCACTGTGCACCGTCGTCGTTAATTTAAATTAAAATTAGTATTCCAAAAATTTCTAAGTAAATTTCATAATATTAATCTTGTAAGAGCTATGCTGTTTATGTCAGACACAGGAGCTAGGACGTGATTTTCGTAACAAAAACAATCGACACTATTACAGTTATAAATTTATTTTTGTTTTGATTTCTTTGTTTATACATTTTTTAATTTTCGTTTTCTTTATTTTTCACTGTTCGTAAACAAGGAGATGTCAGATAGATGACTTACAAACTAGAACTGTAAAAAGCAGGACTGCTAAGTATGCGTTTACATTAGCAAAATGTCCAGCCACACAAGCAAATATTTGCCGTAAATTAATTTTATTTTATAAATAATAATAAAATAAATACATTTTATGAATATTAAATAAATAGTTTTAAAAATACAAATAATTTCATTGCATTGTTATTTAACCCATGAGATTTGTTTCGCATAGCTGAGCAGCATAGCTGTAACCGATTCTTTATATATTTTTTTCTTTTCAAAATCTAATGAATGAATGAAAATTTCCATAAACTCCATCGCACCGGGGTTGTATTTTCTTTAGTTTGATAAGTCTGGGATGCTTCTGTTAGTCAGCTGTGTACAAATTTTCCGACACATTCTTATGACTTACATTTGTGTTTGCTTTCGCCTCATACTCGTATACAGCAGGGTTGCACTTTGAACTTTTTCAAGAGTTTTTGTCGTGATTCACGAGTGAAAAATTACTCACGATACCATCGTTAATATGTTTTATGTATGTGAAGATTGAAAATAAAGCGATGCATCATTCGTTTTATACAAAGAAAAAAACTGAAATCCAAAATGAATTTTGTATTTGAAGTTGGACAAGTGTATGCATATTAGGGTGATCGACTCGGTTGTTCAACCGGTTTTAAAACCCGGTTTTTTCACAATACGCTTGTCCTTTTTTTCAAAATGTTGATTTTTCGAATGTCGAATAATCCGGTTATTTTACAATTTAAAAACAGGCTGAGTCGAATACTTTTCGGATTGTACATTTTGCAATGAAATTAGTTTTTACTATGTTAAAACTTAGACCAATGTGTTTTGTTTATTTTCCAAGTAATTTTTTAGTGTAAAAGCTCTAAGCTTTTTTTTAACATGCCAACATTTACTGAAACATGAAATTTAAGCGAAATTATTTTATGAGGTAATAGCAGAGGCGAATTTAATTGGCCTTATGGATGTCAAAATCCAGTTGCAAAAAGTGAGTTTTAGTTTTGTTGACATTTTGCTTCATATTTTATATAGAGGTAGATATCCACCTTGTATATACATTCATATGTATGTATATACCATTAAGGAATAAACTCTACATACACACATAATTTTTGGGGTTTGAGGAAACTTGGGAAGGAATTCAAAAAATTAATTATGCCAATATTTCGGGTACTAATAACTATGTTTATACAAAAAATAAAAAATTAAAAAATAGTAATAATAATAATAATAATAACAACAACGTATTATACCATATTTGGATGTCATTTGTTGACGGCTGGGTACCGGAAATCACAGGATTTTCAAATAAGTTGACGACATCAAACATTTTGCACGTATTTTTTCATGTATTTTATGCCTGTATGTAGACTTTTCTCCTATGTACTTCTAATATTTTTGCTACTGTAGGTGTTATTATTATTATTTTTTTATTTTTTGTATAAACATATTTATTAGCACCCTAAATATTGGCATAATTAATTTTTTGAATTTATTCCCAAGTTTCCACAAACCCTAAAAATTATGGTTGTATGTAGAGTTTATTCCTCAACTGTACATATATTATATATAAATATTTATTTTCTATACGTAAGTATATGAAGTTAATTTTTATGTTTTACCTTTAATTTTCGTATATTGTTTTAGTATATATAGTATTTACAAAAACTGTTCTCTTTTTTTTTAATAAAGCAATTCAAAATCAAAACTTTTGTATAATTATAATTAATTAATTTTCTTACTTAAAAAAACCGGTTAACCGGTTTTTCCTGAACTGTAAAAACTGAAACCGGGGTTTTCATAATTTCAAATAATCGAAATATTCGAAAACCGGTTTCTGGAAAAAGTCGAATAATCGATCACCCTAATGCATATCGAATTACGAAAATAAACATTTACAAATAATCAAAATTTTTAAATATACATAATTACGTAGATACTTCTGTTTAGATGACACGAGTAGTTGCTTTATTCAAGGCGAATTCATACCAGGTGGTATCAACTGCCTGTATGATTTATTTTTTTTTAAGCGTGTTGAGGCAAGTCTACCTTATATGAATTGTCAATGTAATTATTTGAATTTTTCTGTGCAAAGTTGTAATTAATATTTTTTATTAATGTATTGTTTTTTATTGAATTTTTTGCTTTATTTAAATGAAAAAAAAATATATATGGTGTAGAACAGTTTATAAACTATGTATGAAATATAAACGTATTGTTACTTAAAAAAATATGTTTTATTATTTATTATTATTTTGGGTTGTTGCATTTTTTCAAATTATTTAAATGGAAAGTGTGCAGGTTAGTGCAGCACTCGAATAGCCAAGCATATTGGTTCAGTGAGAATGGTGGAGATTAATAAACGCTATTTGACTGCAAATGTCTAAACGAAAGAGATAAAAAAGAGAAATAAAATATTAAAATGTTCAAGTCAAGGCAAGTTCAAATTTAAATAAATACATATGATTCAATAGGGAAAAAAGTTGTTTTGCATTTGCCGCACTCCGCCCAGAATGACCTATCCGTTTTAGCCTCTCAAACTAATATAAAATTCCATTCTGCTATTTTTGTGTCAAAATCATTATACATATGTATGTATGTATGAAGGAAATGTTATTAAAATTTTCACTATACTAGGTCTTCATGTTGCGTCGTTCATATGTGCATCGATTAGATTTGTTTCGCCTTTTCAAATTTGGTTCAATCCGTCGTTGCGTCGACTTTCAAAAACTATTTGCGAACTCACAAATAATAATATTCTTGGAAATCATAAAAGCTAAATAAATGAGTAGGCTTAGAAACTTATGCAAAGCCCAGCAGTAGCATAATCAGGTAGCACCTCCCTATGCCGCTGTAAAGTAATGCGCGAAAACCTTTTAAAAAAATGTATTTTGTTATTCGTTAAATGCTTCGAGTACGTGTTATTAGCATTAACTACACTTACATTGAAAAACAAATCGTATAATTACGAGAAATATGTTTTTTTGCAAAGAGTGCACATATACTTATTGTATAATAATTATTAAATTTAGTTTTGTTTTTCTATTTAGGTAGAATTTTAGAAATCATAACAGTTCTAAGCAGCTAATGTCTGAATAAAAGGAAATAACTTAAACGCATTCCATATATTTTTTGAATATCTCGAGAGCAGTTAAATATATTGTTATAATTTTGTCAGGCGTACTAAACAGACTCATATAAAATTCAAAAATACCAAATTAGGAAAATAAAATTATTTTAATATAGTATTTTTTATTGTACACAACTATATTTTCCCTAAATATTGACTTTTTTTTCAGAAAATCTGCGCGTATATCAGCATTAATGAAAAAGCACTTTTTAATTTTTGTTGAAAATATTTAAAACTATCTACATAATAAAATGTGGTAGTTGAAATTTTCAAAATCTATTGTCACAACTTTTTATAAGCGCTTAAACACAAAAAATATTTTTAAAATTTACTATTTTCGGACATTGCCGAATGTAGAGTGCATGTCCAAACAACAACAAAATTGGCTCTAAGCACATTCTTAATGCATTGTCTTTAGCGTTATGTGGTTAAAAATTTAATGTGTTTAACAAAGTTTTTTACAAAAATCGAAAATAATGAAGATACTTTAAAAAAAAACATGCCTTTTTCAGGGAAATTTTAAAATTTTGACCTCTTAGCCTTTTCCAATTTCACGAATGCAGACATTAATACCTTTTTTCCCCATTTTCATTTCGAATTTTTTCAAAAATTTAATACTGTCTTTTAATTTAAAATATAAAAAATAAATAAAAAATGTATAGGCGAAATACTAAAAAAAGTCAATGCAAAAAATTTTTGTATTGTCTTAAGTAAATATCTTCTAATATATGATACGACAATACATTTAAAAACAAGACGTATTTACTAGAGATGTGCAAATGTCGTGATTTTATAGTGTCACGCGTGACTCACTCATGATCGTCATCAAATTTATAATTAATCACGCGTGAGTGCGTGAGCGTGACTTAAAAATAATTTACTCGTGCGTGATCGTGCGTGAGCTACTTTTAATAATCACGCACGAATTCTCACGCTCTCACGAGATATCATTCCTGAATAGGTGAGTATCAATATACTATACACAAGATTGTGTATTGGGCTATTGTTATAATTTTTTCAGGCGTAGTAAACTGACTCATATGAAATTCAAATATACCAATGTAGAAAAATAAAATTATTTATTTTAATATATTTTTTTATGGTATACAACTGTATTTTCCCTAAATTTTGACTTTTTTCAAAAAAACTACGCACATATCCGCGTTTATGAAAAGGCACTCTTAAATATTAGTTAAAAATGTTTAAAACTGTCTACATAATAAAATGTTATAGTTAAAATTTTCAAAATCTATCGTTACAACTTTTTATAACCGCTTAAACAAAAAAAATATTTTTAAAATTTACTATTTTAAGACATTGCTGAATGTAGGGTACATGTCCAAAATGCAAAATAATTAGTTCGAAGCATATTCTTAATGCATTGTCTTTGCGGCTGTAATTAAAAAATTAAAAATTTATTAAACAAAGTTTTTTACAAAACTGAAAATAATGAAGATACTTAAAAAAATTCATGCCTTTTTCAGGGAAATTTTAAAATTTGCATTTTTTAGTTTTTTTTTGTCTTAAGTAAAATATCTCATGAGAGATACGGAAATACATCTTGGGAAATTATTTCTTAAGAATTTCAAGTTTATGTCAAAATGCTTTATCCGGTAAATATCGGATAATTTTTAAAAAAGTTACAAGCTTCAGAAGTTTTTTTGAGTACCAGGTAGTCAACTGTAACTCATATCCAGCTCAAGCCAGAAGGCTGTCATGACATGTACTATAAAGCCTAAGTCCTACTCTACAGATGTTAGGAGTTTCGTATAAATCCAATCAGTAGCTTAGAAGTTCCAGATTTATTGCCATTTACTTTGTAAAAGTCTCCACTGTGCAATGTAAATTTTGCGTACACGCGCATACATATATATATGTATGTACACACACACATACATATGTATGTGTAAAAACCTAGTTTTCAACCCAAAAAAATACAAATTGGATTACATACTTTCTCGTGAGTGTGCGTGATCGTGATAAGTTGCAAACCACTCGTGCGTAATTAAGAATATTTTGTTCGTGAGCGTGCCTGATCGTGAAAATTTTCAAAATCATTCGTGCGTGAAAGTGCGTGAGTAAAATATTTTTCTGTGTGAGCGTGCGTGTCGTGAGTCAAAAAACGCTCACGTGCACATCTCTAGTATTTACATTTTAATACTTTTTACGCAGCCCTCTAAGGTGCTTTTTTGTGCTATTTTTTGAACGAACAGTGCTTTTTACTTCAAAAAAGTTGGCATCACTGATAAAAAGTCTGATTTAAAAACAGAGAGCGGAAAGAAGAGATAATAAGGTAACAGACTTGTTGTATCGAAATTTAAATCGTATTTTTTAATTTTTCCATTCCTTAAAGTACAACAACTGATCGAACAGACTTATCTGCATTTAAGTTGTTGGCTTGTGCAACTTTAAAAGAGTTTTAGTAGCTTTCTTTAGGAAAAATTTAAATGCATCGAATTCGAATTGTTGAAACTTTTGACAGCATCAATAATCAAATTTTTGTTGCATGAGTATTATCCGGTATTTATTATCTCGCGTCGTTAGTATTTTAACTTCCTTTTTAACATCAGCAAAAAATCATAATACATAGAAACTTGCTCTCAATATCGAAGGAGACAATAAATTGTCTACAAAAAATACCAATACTCATAATTTCACAACTAAACTTATAGACCATTCAGGCTGACGCCAAATTAAGAAATTTCGTGATTTCGGTCGAAATCAAGTTAAAATTAAGTAATTTCCCATATATTTTGACATTTTCCAAATTAAGTTATTTTACTTAATTTCGATTAAATTAACAAGAAATTACAATATTCAACTCTGTTTTTGTACTAAAACTACTTATTTTTTCAAACATGAGTAAATTTACAACTATGAGAAACAACAATTAAAAGAAATAAAAATTTTGACATTTAATATTAAATCGAAAAGAGATTGAAAATTATTACTCTACGTCTTCACCTGGCATGAAACTTTGCTGTAACTTGAAGTTATAACTGAGTTGTTAAAACAAATGCACTAACAATAATGTTATAACTTGAAAAAAGCATTAACTTGAGCAGTCTACACTTAACATTAACTTGAAGTTAATGTTAAAGTTAGTCATTTTATGTCAGGTGGAGACCGCGAGTTAAATTTATGAAAATTTCTTAAAGAAAAATGTTTATAAGTGTAACAAAGAATTTATTCAACTGAAAAAAGTACTTCAATATCTGCCGTAGTGAATAAGATGTTTGCGAAATGAACTCAAATGTCATTCAGTACATGCATAAACACCTTTCATTTCGTTCGTAATTTGAGCTTGAAACTACTTAATTTCGTGTCAGCCTGAATAGGCTTTTAAGAAATTTCACAATTGTAATACGGCTAATTTCTTTTGCAAGCTTCTTCCCAATTAAAAATTTGTATGTAGTTATAAAACAATTCAAAATTATACAAAATACTAACTCTTTATAATCCTGGAAGTTTAATTGACCATAATTGGATTGACTGCTCGAAATTTCAGATACACACTCTCCACTTATACAATGCTAGTGATTAAAATATCATATTAATAAATACAAATTGCGGGATATTTCTTTAAAACTTACCAAACCTTCACCACAGGGTGATCCTTCGGCAGCTGGTCTAATATTGAAATAAAAGTCTTTAATGTCTTTGCTCCAACAACCTAATTGTGTACACACTGATGAGTTATAAAAGGCTGCATTGGTGCCCATATCTTTTTGGCATTGCTCATCTAGTGACATCGTTTTACCGGGCAATGGAATTCCTTCAAAGCTGTTTACGTGAAGATCATTGTGAAGACATTGTGCTCTCGGACTTCTGTAAAGTTATGGGAATAAACTTTGAATAAGAAATTTATTGTGATATTCAAACTTGTCTTAGGTGAATTGAAATATATCCTTCCTTAGACATGACCTAATTAAATGTGTTATATGTACATATGTACATATTTTACTATCTATGTACATATAAACATCTATCCAAGCATCTGTCAACAACATTTTTAAAATTAATGCAATTGTGCAATTATTGATCCTGGGAACAAATCGCGGCACTCGTTATCGAACGAAATTACGAAATATTTCCATATAAATCTATCGAAATATTTTGTAATTTCGTTCGATAACGAGTGCCGCGATTTGACCCCTGATTGATAGATACCGATACAAAACCCTTTTCTGTACCCATCTATTGTTTATAAAGTGTTAGTGTATAATAAATGTTGCACATGGAATGTAAAGTTTGAAATTTAGAACCAAGCTTTAGGGATATTGCAAAGCAATTAAATGTTGAAAGATGGTTCTGGTTAGATGATCCTGATATTTTAGTCTGTGGCAATGTAAAGAAACCTTGCTGCCTTATTGCAGCCTCTCCGATACTTTGGTTGAAAGTGAAATCAATGGCGTAAAATAATTTAAACGAAATTCGGATAATTCAGCATCAAACTATTTCGTTTCCAAACTGCATTTGTAACCTGACGGAGTATTACAATTTTAATTTTCAAGATCTAAGAATTATATGTATGTAGGTATAAATGAAAAATACTAACCATGTTTTACAGCATTTGGCTACCTTAAAGTTGGTTCTAAGATGTATATATGTATAGATACATGTAATCCGAACTATTAATCCTTAACAAAACGTCAGAGATTCATTTGCAAGCAATGTATGTATGTCGACTTGAATTTGTTTTTCGACTCAAAAAATGAAGAATAATTTAATTTTTGGAAGAGACTTGAATTTTTTTCACTTTAAATGTAAACAATCATTAGATAAAAGAAGACATTTTGACAGTAGGGGTGTAATGTAGTTCAATTAGTCTTCGAACACCTGATAATCATCTGGACTGTTAAGGTCACATGTTATGAATTCGCCTTGATCGCACTAAAAATTTTAATCTTGAATGAAATCTCATTTTAAGATCGAATTCAAGATTTTGTTCATAATAAAAATCTTAACTTAAGATCATATTCTTCAAAATTTAAGAATATAATCTTAAAATTAAAAATACGTTCTTTATTTCAAAAATGCGTTCTGAAAGTTTAAGACAACGTTCTTGATTTCAATAATTCATTCAATAAATTAAGAATTTATGCTTAAATTTGAGAACGTCAATCTTACTGACCAAATTTCAAGATTGAAATACATATTAAGATTTCTACAAATCTAAATTCCAGAATTTTGTTCTTAAATTTAAATCGTCATTTTTCTCTTAGTGTAGCAATGAGCACATTGATTTTCAGAATATTTGGAGGCCCATAAAAAAATTGATTACTAAACTAGCTAAACTGAGTGTAGGGTTTTATTACACTTTAGCAGTACTATTCAACCTATATTATCCATTATTTGTCGTTTAGTGTTATTAATCAAATATTTCAAAAGCATATTTCCAATTAAAACTTCAGTCATTCAACTTTCACTTACTTTAAGAAAGCAAAAATATTTTCCTTTGAACATGATGACCAATGAAATGCATTTAGTGTTGTACGTATCTGTGCATTCATTATATATCCACCATTTTTATCACAGTTTTTAGCTCCAGGTCCTTTTGGAACAGTTTCTGATTCTTCACCATCATGAGGAGCACCAAGTCTGATTAAAAAAAATTAAATTTTAAATACATAAGCACATTAATAAAATAATTATTTCTTATTATAAAATGATATTACACATAGATTAGGTTAGGTTATGTTGTATGTATATATGTATGTATGTATGCATGTATGCCTAGGTTATGATGGTAGTAGAATTATGGGCTGGCTTAGACCTCTTTGTAATCCCCATTTGAAAGTTTTACAGTTTCTTGTTTCATTTTTAGCGGATATTTGAATAGGATATTTGATTTCGAATTACAGATATACATACATATAACATTAGTAACATACAAATTGATTTGAAATTGATGTTGATTTGAAATCAAGCAATCAAGCTTCCTCTCGCGCGATAAAGATTTTAAAATATTTTAAAAATCATTGGACGAAATAGTTGTTATTGGAAAAAAAAGATTATTAATTTGTGTATGCCTATTTGACTTCGTGTTTGTTATACGTGTTAGGAAAAGTTTAATATTGCAAATGTGACAGCGCATAGAGAAAGGGACCTAAGGGTAAAAAAAATCAATTTTCACTTTTTTTATGTGGACAACATCTGAGCATCGAATGAGTCCGATCCCATGACCCAAAAGTGTTCCCTCCCAGAGATGTGCGCGTTTTATGATGTGATGGTACACCAAAGATACACGTATTTAAATCTTCAAAATGGCTCTCCTAACTAAAACCGGTTTTTATCCTTAGGTCCCTTTCTATTTTGCGCGTCACAAATGTAGACAAAAGTATTCAGCAGTACCTCGTTTCTCTACCTTGTGAGAAGTTTTAACATCGAGAAAAATTAGATAAATAAACTTAAAAAAAGCACAGTTTTTTCTTAATCAAGCTTTGTTTTCAATAACAAAAATTCCATGATTCAATATTTTTTTTTCAAATTTCCTGTGATAAAAAATTTTGTAAAACCGATAACATAAGGTTCGTTCATTTACTAAAAATTTTTACGAATTTTTAACTATTGTTAGACCACCTTTTCCACGCGCAAAGTTTACTTTGCAAAGTCTTAATTCAGCTGGGTAGACTAGTACAGTCTCTTTGTGTCATTCTAACAGTTGAATTAAGGCTCAATCAGACGTGACATAACCATAGCCATAGAGAGCAGTCGTTCGAACCAAACTAATGGGCAACACTGTATTCGATTATACGTGACTCGCCATAACGCCACAACTCTCACCATAGAAACCAATTGAATTTTGGCTTAGTTATGGTTATAGCGTTCTAATTTAAGCTTTAAGAATTTGCAAAGTAAATTTTTGGTGTTACTTGAAAGTGTTCATTAACACAAAAAGTATGCAAGGAGAGAGCGTCAAAAGAGAGTAAAAAAATTTAGAGGCTAAAAAAATTCTTAAATTATTACTAGTAAATTTTTTCATTGCAAGTATTATCCAACCACCTGTTGTGTGGTTTGTTTTCAAATTAATTATTTCATAAATATCTGAAAAAGGAAAACTCAAAAATATAAATTTCTTTATTAAAAAAAACATTTTAAAAGAAAGCATATTTTTTTAATTTATTGTTTTTCTTTCATTTACGCTGCAGCCACACATACTATGTGTCAAAATTCCTTGAAATTGATAGATGTGATACAAATTGATAATAAATTTCATTTTTTAAATGCTACCGACGAAGAAACAACTTAAATTTGTAGCTTCAATCAATGAGTGCTGTGACCAATTGTTCAAATTGAAAATTAAATTGCCATATGAATGGATAGGTGAATTTGAAAGCAATCTAGTTTTCAATTTAAAAAGTCTGATTGTGTTAGTGAAAAAAAGTGTGAGTGTATTGCAAATTGATTGCCCTGCAAATAATGCGACTAGTCCATACTAGGGATGCCATGCGGGAAATCCCGAACCCGGAAAACCCGGGATTTTCGGGTTTTGGCAAATCCCGAATCCCGGGATTTGTACAATTCAATCCCGGGATTTCATTTTCGGGATTTCTTAGCAATTTTTATATAAAAACTTTATAAATTCAAATTTTCGTTGATTTTAAGGTATTTTTTATAATATTTAAAAGTCCCATACAATTTAACAAGTACAGTTTTAACATATTTGACATATTTCTTATAAATTAACAACAAGAGCAAAATAAATAAACTACTTTCTTACGGTTATTTTCATCAAAGGTGCTACAATATATGTACATTTTAGAATTATTTTGAAAAAAAGAAACATATTACCTTTGGAAGGAAAATAAAATTTGAAAAATTCATAAGTTTGACAAATTTATTCCGTCTTATTCTATATTATGAGGGCAATTATAATTTAAATTCCACGAGAAATTTTTCCCGGGGAATAATTTCAAACAGTAGCAAATAATAGGGAAAGCAAAAAAATCTAATTGGAAAATGGGAAATTTCTTCGGAAATTTATTCATAATTGCAGTGTATAACTATCTGTATGTCGACTTCTCAATGCTAAAAAAAATTAGCACTTATCTACTTGTCGGTAACAATTGAGTACTATTGACATCTCCTTACAATTGGAGTAGAATACAATACAAGTCGAGTGAAAACTTTTTGTTGTCGGGTTGACGTAAAAGCGAGAAATATTTATAGAATAATGCCGAGTATTTTGTCTAAAAAACTGCTCGAGTGCGTATGTATGTTTTTTACATTGCAGTTCAAAATTATTTTGTTTTTTATTTAGACCGTTTAGGTCGTTTTTGATACAAACCTAAGATCAAACCCATTTAAATTACATGGATTTGATAAATAGTTTTAGTCAAAAACGAACGACTGAATAAGTTCGACTCAATTATAGTTGTATTCGAGTTGCAGAGTAAAAGGCCAGGACACTAATAAACCATACTCCTCTTAGCGAACGTATGAATACATACTTACATATGTATCTGTTGAATTTGTAGAAAAAAACTTATGTATGAATTTAAAATTTTTCAGGAGAGCAAAAATACTGTTCAAGTGCTTAGGCAAACTTTTAATGTATGTGCCTATAAAAATGTGATCTTTAGACGTAATTAATCGAATTTGGTTAGAATAGTGAATATATTTCTTTTAATTTTTCGACATGTTCAGCCTTATTATCGTTGTCATAGTCGTAACGAAATCGATAAAAAAAATTAGATAATGCTTGGTATACATACATATATAACAACCATTATACTTGTTGTTGATCAATCGCAATTAAAAAAACGTTAGTAGATATATTTTTAACAAAACAATATTGTTACGAAAATGGCCGTCGACAAGGTTAAGCAGCATTAAACAAAAATATTCCAACAGGGTTAATATAAGTGTTACGCGAAAATATTCCTACAGGGTCAATGTAAAGAATAATCTAGAATAGTAGCAAACAACTAAGTAAGCATGCACAGCATATATGTATGTACTATAGGGTTGCATTTGTATACTCGTTTGTATAGCCAAAACAAATATACCATGGTATGTACCATATAATTGTAGTGTGAGCGACAGAAGTAGTATAAGAGTTATTGTGTGTGCGTGCTTTTCCAAATTAAAATACAATTAAAACAAATAACAATTGCTTATTGTATTGCTGCTGAGCAACTGTTTGATCTGTTTTTGCCCAAATATACATATTGTAATACAAATATATGAAAAAACCACTATTGAAACAAATACATGATGTGGAGATGTATGTGCGGACGTTCGTTATGTTATTTGTCGCGCAGCCAAAGTATGGAGAGAGAAAGAGACAATTTTGCTCTGAGAGTAATTACAAATGCATGTGTTTCATGTACATGTATCATTTACTTACATGTGTATGTGAAATTTTACTTTCATTCACATTCATTCATCAAACATGGATTTTTTTTCAACACACCATGTGGTACTTATGTTAAAACCAGTTTTATGTATCTTATTTGTTATAGAAAAACAAATACATACAAACGTGTTTTTCTCATTTGGTCATTGCACAACCATACAATAACTGCTTTAAAAATCAACATTTACAACTAGTAAAAGAAACGCTAAATAACATATTTTTCATACAAGAACGAAAAAACACGCAAAACTGGTGCAAACAAATGCATCTGTGCAATGCTATAGTAGTTATGTACAAGCTTGATTAAACGTAAACAAGCAAAAGCAACAACAAAAAGCGTCTGCTTGTTAAGAAGATTCACATATGTACACACATACATACATGCCAATTCAAACGAAAAGCAAAAGATAAACAACCAGCGTTGCCGTTTTGGTTACTTGTAACCAAAATTGGTTACTTTTTTTTCCAATGTGTACTTGTGTACTTTTTTCCATTTTGGTTACTTTTTTGGTTGCAAAATATTTAAACGTCAAACACAATAGCGGAGTTCGATGTTTGATGCAAATTGTCTTGCGTAAGTGCAAATGCAAAATACCGTAGCTTTTCTTTGGATTGCGTGTGTGTGTATTTTGTTGTTGGATTTGAAAGAAAAGCTACATTTTTTTATATATGTGACGCGCAAAATAGAAAGTGACCTAAGGGTAAAAACCGGTTATGTTCAGGAGAGCCATTTTAAAGATTTAAATACGTGTATCTTTGGTGTACCATCACATCATAAAACGCGCATATCTCTGGGAGGGAACACTTTTGGGGCATGGAATCGGTATCATTCGATGCTCAGATGTCTACGTAAAAAAAGTGAAAATTGATTTTTTTTTACCCTTAGGTCCCTTTCTCTATGCGCTGTCACATATAAATTTGAGAACGATACAAGCAGGGAACGAAGCCGATTGGCTGTGAGTCGGCTAACAGCCGCTGCTGGCAGATTTTTTAAATTAGAAGTAAGTGCTGATATGGACATAGTTGAATTTTGGGACGCCGTTTCAAAACATACAACTCAATAATGCAATCTAAAGAATTGTGCGTCAATCGAAACAATTCCCATCAGGTTTGGTCTGTCAAAGATTTGTTTTAATATTAACAAATTTAATAGATTATCTATACAGTCTTGTGTTTTTATAACGAATGTAATTAAATTACATATTAGCGGAGTTCGATGTTTGGTTGCAAATTGTCTTGCGTAAGTGCAAATGCAAAATATCGTAGCTTTTCTTTCAAATCCAACAACAAAATACACACACACAATCCAAAGAAAAGCTACGATATTTTGCATTTGCACTTACGCAAGACAATTTGCATCAAACATCGAACTCCGCTATTATTTTTTTGTTACTAAAAATGTTTTTGGTTTGGAATTTCTAACAATATTACCTGAAGTATTTTTTTTTTACAAAATTGATTTTATTGATTGCTATCATAATTAATAAGATATATTTATAAAACTGAAGTAAAAATTTAAATGTAATGGTTCATTTATGTTATATGATTTTATAATAATACTAGCTGAGCCGGGCAAACATTGTATTACCCTCAATTATGTTATATTTTTGTAACTACAAATTACTCCACACAGTGGTCACTTGTTGGGTCAAAAACAAAACAAAAACCTACCGGGTATTAACCCGAACCTGTGCTGCAAATTTTGGCTCCACAGCTTATAGTTCCAGAGATCGTGCGTTAGGAACAAACTCACACTACGATTTTATATATACAGATATATTAATATATGTATGTATATTTTTCAACTGAAGTACAAATAAAACAGTATTTTAAATACATAAAAATTTTGGTTACTTTTTTTTGCATTTGGTTACTTTTTTTTGTATTTTGGTTACAAATTTTTTTTGGTCGTGGCAACGCTGTAAACAACCACCGTGTATTGCTTAGTTAATGATGTACACACGTATGCATATACACATGTATGTAGATAGTTACCACATGAAGTTAATCAGGCACTTTGTAAACAGCATAGCATATAAGATGATAATGATCGTCTAGACATTGCTTGAAACTTCTAGTGGTATTTGTGTTGAGTATAAAAAGCGGTGACGCATCCAATGAGTTAGTTAGTGCAGTTGTGAGTTAGTTTCGAACAAGTCAGTTGTGAACAAGTCAGTTAGTTGCGTGTGAACAAGTCAGTTGATAATTAAGTTGTGAGTTAATAATAGTCTGCGATACAGGGGTGAGTTGATAGTTAAGAGCAGTCTGTGCTTTACAAGTTGGGAAAAGGAGAAACTATAGGACAGTCTATAGTGACAGCAAAGTCTGTCGTGGAATTGAGATTATTGTGGAGTCTATCGTGTCGACTGAAGTAAAGGGAACAGCGCAGCGAATAGACGTGTGTAAGGGTGTAAGTAAAGCCAGTGAGTCTTTATTAGTGTATCAACTGTGAGTGTCGGCAGAGTGAGTGCCGTGTGTGACAAGCAGCAGACAAAGAGTTATTGGTGTATCAACTGTGAGTGTCGGCAGAGTGAGTCTCGTAAGTGACGAGCAGCAGACAAAGAGGTGTCATGTGATTACTTGCGCAGCCAGCTAAGAGACGTGCGTAAACTACAGCGAGGAAGGCGTAGTGGTAACCAGTTGTGAATATTTGTGTGTAATTCAGTAGTTTAAGTTGTATTAGTGTATTTCAGCTCTTGAGTAATTTAGTTTAAGCGTATTTGTAAATAAAACGTGTATCATTCTTAACCCTAATTACTACACTCGGCTCTTGTATTCATTTGCAAATCTTCGAGTCCACGGAAAAACGTTTTTATACAGAGAAAAACGTAACAATATTGTTTTTGCAACTTATTTGTATGAAAGTGAATCTAAAAATTTTCGTAAGTCAACTTAAGCGGTAGTGCTAAAAGTCCACCAATATGTATATTCGTTTTGGTTTAGATTAAAGAAAAACATTTATATTGAAAACAAAAACAAGTTTTCATATTTAGTTATTGTTTTCACTATAAATTCTCTAACATAAAATGTGATTAATCAACTTAAAAATAGATGAGAAAAATTCTTTTGATTTTTATTTCATACTCGTATTAGAAAATTGTTCACTTTAGAGACAATTGTGCAATGATAAATTATGCACATAAAACCTTTTAAAATGCATTAAATTGTTATTAAAGTAATATTTATTTAAAAAAATAATTTTTTGCGAAAAATATTTAGATCACGAAATCTCGAAAATCCCGTGATCCCGAAAAATCCCGGGATCCCGAAAATCCCGGGATGTCAAAAAATCGATCCCGATTGGCATCCCTAGTCCATACATGCATGTAAATACTAGTCTAAAGAGGAGTAGGTGTACCACAAAACTACTCAAAATATATGAAAAAATTGGTCGATTTAACATTGCGATGTCCTAGAACTTTGCATTGCATCGGACTAACCCCAAAACTACTCCATATGGAGTAGTTATAGACTACTCGCATACAATTTTTGAGTGCCTAAGAAGAACGATCATATCAGGGTGGAATTGAAGCCACATAAATTCAATTTTATTGTCAAGGACTTTTGTTTATTCATCATATCTGATCAGAGATGGAAAATGGGTTTTTTGTGTTTGTTAAGAGATTAGAATTAAAAAAATAATGAAAAATGCATAAAAATAACAAATAATACATTAAGGGCCATTATTACAACTTAAAGTTAGTTAAAAGTAGGATTTTCAACCTAAAGTGAGCGATACATTACAGGCAAGTTTATACTACATGGTAAGTTAAATCCAATTTTCGATAATGAAAAGCTTTTTATACCTCCGATAAAATCATACTTTTAACAAACTTTAAGTTGTAATAATGGCCCTAAGCTGTATAAAGTATTTGATATTAAATGTCTATTTTTAAAAATTTTGTAATATAATATATTATCAAACAAGATTATCCAGGGAATCCGAAAAGCCATTCGAACCAAAATCCTCCCCCTAGAGCTTTACATAATATGTGGACGGCCCCTTATTGAATTCATAAAAATATTTGAATAATTTGTATATCAACTGCTTTTTATTGAGTGAAATTTTTTAGATTCCAGTATCAATAAAAAAGATTTTATTAAGTCAAATAGAATTGTTAATTAAACCATTTTTTTGTGTTAACAACATGGTTTTGTTAAGCGGGTGCTAGACACATCAATATTCAGCTTCAATATGTGTGCTTGTATGTTTTTTTTTATAAAATATATTCACACCAATAGTATACGTGTGACTATTTTTGGTAAACAAACGAACACAACGACATATATTTAAGCTGAGTATTGAAGTGTCAGGCACTCCCCTGAAGGAAACGTGGGGTTAAGTGTCCCCAAGTCACCACTTTTGTCGACTTTTTTTTTGGTGACATTGTCAACACAGCGCTTATTAGTATTGTTCCTAATGCGTATAAAATATTTTTTTAGATACACACAACTATGCTTCTTCTTGTTTTATTGGTTTCTTGAAAATAAAAGTGACGTGAAGCAAAATTTAAGTGTTTATAAAAATTAGTTAAAGAAATCAAATTAAAATATGAAAATAAATGTATTAAACAATAATTAAAAAATACACAAAAAGAATTTGCAAAAAAGAAATAAAATAACAATCCATATTTTATAAAAATAGAAAATGTGAAAATTAACATATTTTAAGCGAAAGTGCCATATATGGATTTTTTACCCTGTGGAAGATTTTGTGCCATCAGTTAAAGATTTGTCCCACTTGCAGATTCATTCGTAAGTGTTTGACTTTACTAATTCAGCGAAACATAAAATTTTTGATTAACATATGAGTATTTATTTAATAGAAATGACAAACAAAATCCCCAGTTGCTGGTGATATGCTGAACGAATAAATTAATTTAACCCGGTTATTGTATGTTTTTTAATCATTAGCTCCATTGTTTATATATTTGTTTAATAAAACACCAAAATGTGAACAAAATATGCAATTTCGTTATCAAAGGAGTATACTAGAATTACTAAAATGTGCTAGTGACTATCTGTTTCCAATGTCTTCATATGGCCCCTAAAGAACTATCTAATCAGTAGTACCAATGTCATTAATTGCTTTTCAATGACACGCACATGTTTAATGTCTATAACAAAAAGCATTAAGTGGGGTATAATTAGTCAGTAGTACTGGCGACAAAGTCAATAGTGAATCAGTACTGATTCACTAGTGACATTTCCTGCAGGGTCGCTTTAAACTAATACTCGTACTTCCTCTACCCACATATATGTTTGTGTGTGTGTGTGTTTCACAAGTTGATAAAAAAATGTTCAGCTCGAAAATTCACATTCGTTACAGAAACGGGGCAATGAACCACTGAAGTTGCCTTCTAATTGTTATATGCACAATGATTTAGAAGGAAAAACTTAAAAATATAATAAAAATTTTATGAAAGCATGCAGAAGAAACAAAAAACTACTTACAAATGACCCAATTCATGAGCAGCCAAAATAATAGACCTATAACCACCAGAATCCTTAATGATAGCAACACTGTGGACTTCTTCGCTCTGATGTATCACCTTACAAGCTCCACCTTCATAAGCGAAGCCTGATTTTTTATAAAAAAAGAAAAGAAATAATAAAATAAATAATTACATCTTAATAAAATGAAAGTTATTATTAAATACATATGTATGCGTTAGTGATGCTCGAATATTCGTATTCGAATTCCCGAATATTCGTCCAATTTAAGATATTCGCATTCGAATTCGTATTCGCCAAATTTAGGCGTATACGAATACGAATATTTTTTTTTTTTTATTAGTTGTAAAGTATTTAAAAGCTGCCGTTTTTACGACTGTGAAAGAACAAAAAAAGAGGAAAACGAGAAAAATTTACGATCGTATTTTTTGTGATGTTCTTCGAATGTATGTACCTTGGGTTAAGTCAAGAATACCAATACCATTGAAAATTAAAAAAAAAAGTAGAATGGGATAGTAGCCCTTTTAAACGTAAAACTGTTTGTGTAATTTTTTCCGCATTAATTTCATGTGGATATAAAGTGCTTTTGAAAGCACCTTTGCGTGTTTCAGCCTTTAATGAAAAATATCAAATGATATCGCTCATTTACTTCAATAGCGGCATAACTCAAAAAACTAGTTTTTTGAGTTAATAATGCAGAAAGATGCAGCATTTCGTATTTTATCTTGTGTAAAAATTTCATATAAATAGCTTGTACCATCACCTCCTGAGAGAAGAATTTTTTTTCATTTCTCCATTGAGTTGTATGCAAATTGAAAACTTAAAACGCGTTTTCTGCAAAACTGTTTTGTTTTTTTTTTTGAGTTGTGCCACTATTGAAGTAAATGAGCGATATGATACGGATATATCCTATTGTAACTAGATGGGGAACGTCGCAGAAGGCTGTCGGATACTAAATTTCTATTGATAAAATTAAAGAAATTTTAAAGTCAAGAAACTTTCCCCCACATGCCAAAAAAATAACGTGTGCTTGGAGTGTACGTTAAAATAAAATTTCCATACAAAAACTGGTTTTAACGTACACTTGAAGCACACGTTATTTTTTGCATATGGGTGCAAGTTTTTTGACTTTAACATTTCCTTAATTTTATTAATAGAAATATGGTATCCGGCAGCCTTCTGCCTAATTGATATTTGGGTACACATAGTATTGCTTTCTTGTTCACACTATAGGCCAATTAGAGGCTTTCGTTACTTTAACACATCAATTAGAAATAGTTACTCAGCTAAAAATATATGTATTAAGCATATATCGAGCCATAACCGCTAAAATAGCTTAAGCGACACATTTTTTGGAGTTCGTTTTTTTACGAAAATCGGCTATTTACGATCGCAAATGACCGTTTTTGGTCAAAAATTTAAGTTTGAAAAGTATGTCGCTTAAACTATTTTTGCGGTTATGGCACGATATGATATCCCATATATGGTTCGGATCCGAAAAATGAGGGAATATGGGCATATATGATTATATATATTCATACATTTTCATACATGTATGTGTAAATATTCCCTCTACAGTATGGAAAGTTCATATCGTTAGCTAAAATGCAAAAAAAATTTTAAATTGAATTTTTTACTGATAAACATTTAGTTTAATGCCATTAATAATAATTAATCAAAAACTCGATTTTTAATTTTTTGTTAGTTACGCCTTTTTGCATTTTAGCTAACGATATTCATACTCTCTTGATTCT
Organism: Tachina grossa; assembly: GCA_949987645.1. Taxonomy (NCBI): domain Eukaryota; kingdom Metazoa; phylum Arthropoda; class Insecta; order Diptera; family Tachinidae; genus Tachina; species Tachina grossa. The sequence continues at coordinate 143,616,584 of OX465278.1, forward strand.
TAAAAGCGCGCTGCTGTGCAATAAATTAAATTACTAAAATTACTTTTTTTTAGATTTTGAATAGGGAAGTTGTATTTAATGAAACATTTGTTTGGACAAATAATGAAAAACGAACTAAATGCCATTTCATTCATTTAAAGTCAAAAGGTGAATCAATTATTTAAAAAACACAAAACTCATATTCGTACATAAAATTTAATTTCAGAAATCAGATTAAGAACTAGTGCAATTAATTATAAAAGAAAAAATAGTCCGTCTAACAATAGTGTTCAATATAATTTTTTGCAGTAATATGAATACAGAATTCTGTTATTTTCTATAAAATTAATGACTGGATTATCCTTTTGATTATTTGATATATTGAATGGGGCCACAATGTATAAAATTATACAAGAATGGTTTTTTTTTGTAACAAAAGTTTTTCCTTTTTAAACGATTTTTTTTTAAATTTGCATACCGTATGTATTTTTTAATGGATTTCCAAATCACCAGTGATAAAATACCAAGCTTTTTTGATTGCAAAAACGATCTTATGTGAGATATCATGTCTGCATACATTCTTCTATGGCTCCATATATTAAATCTTATTTCTATATATAGATCCACATATGAAGAGCTTCATGATTAAATTTCCATATATGCGATCATATACATATTATAATATGTTTCATATATTAGTTCATATATCAATTCATATATAATATTTTTGCCATGTATAATCCCATACATTTCCATACATGAATTCATACATATTCATATATAGTTATATACATTCATATATTAAAAATATATGGACCATATATAATTTTTTTAGCTGGGTAGTAATAACTAAAAAAAGAAATTTACTTCAATTCAAACAAAACAATTCAAAACAAACAACACAAGCTTCTTGTAAATACAATTAACATTAAAAAAATTTAAGAAGTTTTCTTCACATAAAGAAAGGAATGTTTCACTTCAAAAATAAAAGCTAAGAAACTTTTTCAATCAAGCCCATTACGTAGAGGTGTGTAAATAAAATCAACACCAACACTGACTAAAAATCCTGTTCTTTATCCAACTCAGTTTGAACTATATTAGATGATCGCCGCCATTTGCTATCCGTTTTACCGCCAAATAGTCTGCTACAGCTTTCCGTACACAGAAAAAAATATTCCTGCAATAAACAACTTTATTTGAAAATACAACTAAAAATCAAATAAAAATGTATTTAAATCAATTAAACTTTTGTTTAAAAATAAAATATTTCTGCAATAAACAACTTCAAATTGAAAGTAAAACCAAAAATCAATTAAATATGCTATTGAGTCAGTCAAACTTTGTATTTAATAAAATTTTTAAACAAAAGTTTAATTGACTTAAAAACATTTCTAATTGATGTTTGGTTTTATTTTTAATTAAAGTTGTTTATGATTTATATTTTATTTTTAAACAAAAGTTTATTTGACTCAAATGCATTTTTATTTGATTTTTAGTTTTATTTTCAAATAAAGTTGTTTATTGCAGGAATTTTCTTTTTTGTGTATTAATTTACAGAATTTTAAAAACTAAATATTATTTAATGACGATCATTACAATTTTCGATATTTTTTATTTACTTAAATGTACGCGAATAGGAGTAAGAATTTTTTTTTTTTCATAAAAAATTTTTCATATATAACTTCTTAATTTAAGCTGCATTCACTCATTGTTTCCGAACAAAATTTATGTCCAGACAAACATATTTTTATTGAGAGTTTTCTGCAGGACGATTCATCCATTTCGAACATTTTGTCTGGAAAATCAAAACTACCATATGAAATACGTGTATAAACGATATGTATTAATTTTATTAGTGGCAGTACAGCGGCAAATGATTACAGTTCGCTGTGTATTTTTATTATTTAACGGAATTCCTTCGTTCAACTCCATATGTATATGTTTTATTTTTCAATTTTTCTTTATTTCTATTGTAATTAATACAATTTAATTTATTATTCATATAACATGATGTGGCAGCCCAGTTCAACTTCGGCTGGAAAATTAAAATACTTGGCAGCTCAGTTCTATTTTGTCAAGCCAGCGATGCCAACTATTTATAACCCAAACGCGCTACTACCTTTCTCAAAACGCACTAGAACGCGCTAAGTTACAGCATTGTCAAATATTTATAGCAAAAACGCGCTGTTTTCTACGCGCTAAATTAAATTTCAATAAAAGTCGATGTATGTAAAATGTATATAAAATTGATTTTTCAGATTTTGCAATATTGTTTCCTTGACATTATGCTGTTATTAACTAAAATCATTTAATACAGAATCAGAATCGCCTTCCAAATAATTGAAATGCTTAGTTTTTACTTTTAATTTTTTTCTAAAACTAAAAAACATATAAATTGTCGAATAGTTTTGCGATTCAAATGCTTTTTGTACTTCAGCTATAAATGATGCTTCGTAAGTTATGTACATTTTTTGGGTCATTGTATGTAGTACATATTTTTATTTGTGAAATTTCAAAATATTTGTCATTACAGTAAAGCGAATTTTGTTTGCGACAGCTGAATCATTAACTAATTTAAAAAATTTTATCGGAGTTTTGGATATTAAAAAATTGTTAAATTTATAAAAAAAAAAGTTAAAAAATATTGAACTGAAATGATATTATTCAAAACGCGCTAATTTAGCGCTTTTTTATTAAACGCGCTAAGACGGAAAAAAGCGCGTTTGGCATAGTTAAAACGCGCTAAATCTAGCGCAAAACGCGCTAAATTGGAATCGCTGATTCAAGCTGAGAGTTGTTCGTAAAAAATATTTTCTCTCTCTCAAGAAGAGAGATATCAAGCTACATATAAAAAAAATTTTGTCCGGACAAACATTTTGTTCCGAAACAATGGGTGAATCCAGCTTTAATGTCTAAATATTTCAAATATAATATTCGTATTCGCTTGGGGGGCCAACTTTGAGGGACGGACGCACTCCCTAAAACACAACGTATCGATATGAATTTTTTTTTAAATTTTTTTTACATAAAATTGAACCGATTTGGTGTGAGAGAATATAAGAAATAAAAAAACATCTCCACACAACTAACGGCCACTCTAATGTACATATTAGAGTGATCGACTCGGTTTTTCAACTGGTTTTTTCACAGTACGTTTGTCGGTTTTTTCAAAATGTTGACTTTTCGAATAGTCCGGTTTTTTACAATTTAAAAACCTGCTGAGTCGAATACTTTTCGATTTGTACATTTTGCAATAAAATTACTTTATACTGTGTTAAAACTTAGAACAATGTGTTCTGTTTATTTTCATAAGTATTTTTTTCAGTTTAAAAGTTCTAAGCGTTTTTTGAGCGTGGCAACACTTAAGCCTATAGTACACGGCATGTAAAAAACCACATGCGCATGGAATTTCAAATTCATTTTAGGAAAATTTTGTATGAAACATTTGAAATAAAATTCATTTCAAATTCATTTTAAATTTTATGAATATGGGGGATAGTATTTACATGAACTGTTAACTCTTTTTTTAATAAAGCAATTTACTTAAAAAACCGGTTGACCGATTTTTCCTGAATTATAAAAAATCTAAACCGAGTTTTTCATAATTTCAAATATTCGAACTATTCGAAAACACGTTTTCTGAAAATATTCGAAAAATCGATCGATTATGTGTACATTAGGATTTCCCAAAAAAGAAAATTATTGTGAGGATCAAGCACAATTTGAAAGCTTATAGAGTCAAGTATTTTTGACATTTTTTTTCTTCAGATTTTTCGGAAAAGATTTAAAGGTCGCACAAGTCGAATTTTTGCCAAAAATAGAGCATACCGGCCATTTGTTGTGTTTTCTTCAAAAACGACGATTTTCTTCAATTTTCAGGAAACAATTAAAAAAAAATGTCCAAACTATATTTTGATGTGCAAAAACTATAAGTTTTTGCAATGAATTTGGTCATTAAGGTGGCTAAAATTACAATTTTTTTAAATTTATCAATAAATTTTGTAAATAACGCTTTTGTAATGATCCCAGCGATGGTACGGAAGTGTCATGCGATCTGGCAACACCCCAAACTGCAGCATACTTAACTTATGAACTGCAGCTAACTTAAGTTAAGTATAAGACATTTCCGGCATTCTAAATAAAATCATCTCGTGAATAAGTTACAATTTTCAGGTGTGGGGTGCAACTTTAGCACAAAAAAAAAAAGAATTTTAAAAGAAAATAATAAAAAAAAGACAAATCTTTGTGCAGATATATTGGTGGCGAAAAAATGGATTTACGTCCATCACGAAGTGCCTTGATGGCTGCGCTGACGGCAGCCCAGGTATATTATCCTGAGACCGCCTCATTAAGCCAGCTGAAGGCATTATACGAAATGCTTCCGAAGAAAGAAGATATGTTGGTGGAGCTATCTAAGCACGAGGCGGGTTGTTCCACTAACAATAATGGCGGTGTTGCTGCTGAGAACTCCGAAGTAGACATGTTAAATGCCGCCGGAACTGCTGATGTAGCCGCCGGTACTACCGATGTGACCGCTGTTGCCGTTGATGTTTCCGCCGGTACTACTGTCGTGACCGCTGTTGCCGTTGATGTTCTATCGGAGGTTTTATTTGATGCTGCTGACGTTGCCGTGCCAGATCATCCTGCCGCTGCAAAAAAAAATAATAATAATTTGCTTACTGGGGAACTCACTGGTGGTGAACCTAAATTTACTACCCTAGAAGAAGAGCTAAAAAATTTAAAACTTCGTATGGATGTATTAAAGTTGCAGAACGAAATCAAGGCCCTCGAAGAAAATAAGCGCCGTACATTCGGCGTTCGTCGCATGGACCTCTCCGAACTTGACGCCGCTGTACCTACGTTTAGCGGCGACGACCACTATGATGTGAAAAAGTGGTTCGCCCAGTTTGAGGATTATCCGGAAATGTGCAACTACACCGACAAGGAAAAGTGTGAGGGGGTGCGTCGCAGGCTGATCGGCACCGCAAAGAAACACGCTTCAAACTTAGGCTTGATTGGATTTAGCCAACTAAAGGCTAGCCTATTGAAGATGTTCACCCGCACGATTTCACGTCAAGAAGTGTATCGTCAATTACGTGCTCGCACGTTGAGATCTGATGAATCCTCTTTGAGCTACTTAGTCACGATGCAGGCCATAGCCTCCCAATCTGATATTGAGGAGCAGGAACTCGTTGATATTATACTTGATGGCATTCCGGACAACAACGTGGCCACAACCTTTCTGTACAGCGCCGGCACGATAGAAGAATTGATCAAGCGCTTGGATCGATATGAGCAACGCCGTCACGCTAATCGATATAGGCAGCCGAAATTAACTAACACCGCCACAGTAGTCGACAGAAAATATGCAACTAATAGTAGTGCCGATGTCGCTAAAACATCTGACGCTGTTCGATGTTTTAATTGTTCGCAGTTTGGCCACTATCAAGACCGCTGCCCGAAACCGAAACGACCTGCAAACTCATGCTTTATATGCGCCGAAGTGGGACATTACCACCAGGATTGTCCGAAGAAGAAGAGAGTTGCCGCTCCAGTTGTAAATGAGGCTTGTCTTTTTTTTATGAATATAAGCGCAGTGATAAAAAAGTCTGTTCTTTATTTGATACCGTTAGCCCTATTAGTTTCATAAAAAAATCGCTCATCCCATTTCCTACCGGGGACTCGATGAAATTAACGTCATACCGCGGTGTGGGTAATAATAAATTAAGTACGTTCGCTTTTATTAAATGTGAGATTTCGTTTGGAAGGATAAGACTGATACATAATTTTTCTATTTTACCAGATGAAGAATCTGTGGTGGCGCTGCTTATAAGCCGGGACCTTTTAAGTAAAATGAATATAGGCCTATGCCAGAAGAATAAAAGTTTAAGCTATAATAAAGATATATTAATGGATTTGAATTTAAATATGTTGAATACAAAACTAAATAAAGAAGTTATCAATGCGCTTATGTTCTTTGAAATTTACAGAGATCCACAGGATGTGATTAGGGTTCCAGCAGTTGTTAATAAAAATAATTTAACGGGTAATTCCCCGATTAAAGAATGCAGAGATAAAATTGAGGATTTTAAGAAACTTAGTGTAAAAGTAGAAAAAAGGATTAGAAGTGAAGATTGCAAAAAAAATTTAACCCAGTTGTTCCTGAGGTAAATGTTCCGATTGATGGTGATGTGCCTCCAGTTTATATTGTAGAGGAAAATGATGAGTGTGTCGAACTAATGCAGACAATTTGCATGGTTGGTGATGATATTGAAATAGACATGAACGAGGATCTAGGGTCTAGAGAATTGTTGCAACTTAGGTCAGTTATAGAGACGAATTATTTTGGTGTTTCCTGCAATTCCCATGTACCGATGGAATGCCGTATGCGTATTAGACTTACCAATGACGTACCTGTGTACAGCGGCCCTAGGCGGCTGTCATACCGCGAGCGTGGCGAAGTGAAAATGAAGATAGAGGAACTATTAGATAATGGATTGTTTTAGTGAGGAGAAAAAATGGAGACTTAAGGATGTGGTAGACTATCGGGCATTAAATAGAATTACTCTGAAGGACAACTATCCCCTCTCGATTATTGCGGACTGTTTGGATTACTTGAGTAATAAGAGTTTTTTTCAACATTGGACCTCGAGAATAGTTTTCACCAGGTACCAGTGCATGAAGATTCAGTTCAGTATACGGCCTTTGTTACACCTTTGGGCCAATTCGAATACTGTTTTATGCCGTTTGGCCTGAAGAATGCGGGATCAGTATTTCAGCGTTTTATTACCAAAGTTTTAAGGGATTTTATAGAATCGAGGAAAATTGTTGTTTACCTGGATGATATAAGTATCGCGACTGAGACATTTGAAGAACAGTTGAGTATCCTAGCGGGGGTATTACGAACTTTGGGGGCCGCTGGACTAAAACTAAACTTAAAAAAGTGTAAATTTGCCTACTATGAAGTGGATTATCTTAGGTACCGGGTAAACCGGGCGGGTATAAGACCCAATAATGAACACATTGCGACAATCCAAGATTACCCAATGCCCAGGCGTTTCGTGCCGGATTTTTCGAGACTTGCAAGGCCATTGACCAACATGAGAAATAAATCGTTTGAGTGGACAGATGAATGCACAAGGGCATTTCTGATTCTGAAGGAGAGGCTAGTAAGGTCCCCCGTCCTTGCGGTATATGACCCAACTTACGAAACGGAACTGCATACTGACGCTAGCTCGAAGGGGTACGGCTCGGTTTTATTGCAGAAGCAAGAAGATGGAAAATTTCATCCGATAGCTTACTATTCGAAATGTACTTCGGCGGCGGAATCGAGATACCCCAGCTTTGAACTGGAAACACTTGCTATAACTTATGCTCTAAGAAGATTCCGCGTGTATTTAGAAGGAATCCCTTTCGCAGTAGTGACGGATTGTAACTCTTTAACGCAAACATTAGGCAAGAGATTGATTAACCCACGAATAGCATGGTGGGCTTTGGAGTTGGAGAGTTTTGAATATAAGGTCAGGCACAGGAGGGGTGAATTGATGGCACATGTTGATGCATTGAGCCGTATGCCTTTTGTGGCGGCTATCGAACAATGCGATGTGGACACTAATATACAAATCACCCAATCGAAGGATAATAGGATTGGACAGATTCGGGATATAGTTTGGAGAATGGCTTGGTTTTCCGTTGTGGCTTACAGGGACAGAGGCAATTATATGTTCCCTCTGAATTAGAAGAAAACATAATGCGTCAAACTCACGAGAAATACGGGCACGTAGGCATAGACAAGTGTGCAAACCAGATACAGAAAAACTATTGGTTCCCAAATATGAGGGACAAACTTAACACATTCATTAGGAATTGCTTGAAGTGTATATATTATTCGACACCGACGGGAAAAAATGTGCGGAACCTGTACAATATTGAGAAGAATCCTATTCCGTTTGACACGTTACATATTGATCACTATGGACCTTTACCCTCTGTAAGTTCTAAACGGAAGCATGTGTTAGTAGTAATAGATGCCTTTACAAAGTTTACCAAACTGTACGCTGTAAACTCACCGGATACTAAGGAGGTTTGTTGCGCTATGCGAAAGTATTTTGAGTATTATAGTAGACCTAGATGGATAATTAGCGACAGAGGGGCATGTTTCACCTCAGGTGAATTCGGCAAATTTTTGTCTGATCGTAATATTGCACATGTGAAGATCTCGGTCGGGTCTCCGCAGTCGAACGGACAGGTAGAGAGGGTAAATAGAGATTTAAGAGCCATGTTGGCTAAACTTACGGAGCCTATCGAACACTCGGACTGGGTAGACAGATTATCGGCTGTAGAATTTACTATTAATAACACAGTCCACTGTACAACAAAACAATCACCTAGCAGGATGTTATTTGGGATCGAACAGAGGGGTGATAACATAGACGAGCTAACGGAATATTTGCAAGACAGATACAATAGTGATTTTTCGGACTTGGATTCTATAAGGAAAGATGCTTTGAAATACATCGAGAAATCTCAATCGTACAACTTGGACTATTTCAATCGCCATCACAGACCAGCTAAGGTGTTTGAAGTAGGAGACTATGTTGTATTAAAAAATGTCGACACAACTGCCGGAGTAAATAAGAAATTTATACCGAAGTATCGTGGACCATATATCGTTCAGAAACAGCTGGGTAATGACCGTTATGAAATTTCAGATGTTGAAAATTGTCAAATCACTCAAATACCTTATGTTGGCATCGTTGATGCAAGTAGATTAAGAAAATGGCTGGAACCAAAACATAATGTAGTGGAAAATTTATTGGACTCTGAAGACAACACTCCTGAATACGAAAACTATGAATATTTAGAGGATGAATTTTTAGAGTAAGAATAGTTATATGTATATGTAAAGTAGATGACAATCGGGGCGATTGTGTTGTCAGGTCGGCCGAGATTGTAATGATCCCAGCGATGGTACGAAATTGTTATGCGATCTGGCAACACTGCAGCTAACTTAAGTTAACTATAAGACATTTCCGGCATTCTAAATAAAATCATCTCGTGAATAAGTTACACTTTATAACTTTTAAAATATTTACAAAAATGAAAAAAAAAAACTAATGATACGAGTATATTTTGAAAGGTCAATTATTTCTAAGTCATTTAGGAACAATGATTTTTGAATTTACTCCTACCTTTCCTGATGTTTATATCCAACAAACAAACTGAAACAAAACCTTTTGTTTTATTTTGTTTAAAAATCATTTATTGGAGATCTTACGATATAGTTTTGTGCCCTATAATAAAATCTGAATATCAGTTTCAGAAATTGTTATATTAATGTAAGTATTAACACTTGTAAACTAATACTAATGATTGGAGCATATAAACAAATCGTTTCATAGCTCTCATGTCCCTGAGTAAAAACAATATAACAGCCTGTTTGTGCAAAGCTGGGGTCACACGATTGGCACAATGTACCAATTTTCGTCGGCTCACTGAAATAAATTCATAAGTAACAAATCAAATTTGCTTTATTTCTCAACTAATTGAAATATAATTACATAACTGCACCACACTGCATTAGTAATAAAGCCATATAGACTTATTCAAGAATTAATTAAGTAATAATGTCATTTTGGCTTATTACTTACGACTCTATCGCAGTGAGCCGACGAAAATTTGTACATTGTGCCAATCGTGTGACCCCACCTTAAGACGTTGACGTTAGAAATCTTGACGTTTCTGTAATATATTAAAGAAAAGTTTTACAAGTTCCCTTTAATCTATTACGAAAACGCAAAGATTTCTAACGTCAAAGTCATGCACAAACAGGGTGTAAGAATGCTCACAAGCTTCCTCACGGGCCATTGCAAACTGAGAAAACACTTAAAAATTACGAGTATTTGGTTTATTTACCGAAGTTTAAAAAACTAAAATGAAGTTTGGCAAAATTCATTTAATGTGCAACGTGTGTGGAGAAAGTCTACTCGTACAAGGCCATGAATCAAAGAATACAAGATTACGCATTCAGCTTTTGAAAAAATGTCTTTTGCTGCGCATGTACGTCACATCAGCCGATAAACATAAACACAATCACACAAACACGTGTATTTGGTATAGGGCGATTTTGTTTACATTTCAATTTCTGCGTCATTTTGACGTCACACCAGCCAAATACCAGCACACTCAAGTTAACAAACATGCGCAATGCGTAATCTTGTATTCTTTGATTCATGGTACAAGGCGCACGTACAACTCATACATACGTGTGCGAGCAGCTTTACACACTGAAATTCAAAACCTCTTGCAATAAATTTAAATTTTTCTTTTCTTTAATTTTCTTTCTGTTGTATAATATTATGTACGTTTGTATGTCTTACCTTCCACATCTGGGTTACATGTTTTTTTATCATTCAGCATTGTGCACAGGTCAAGTCTAAAGTAAAAAAGTTTTCATGTTTAAAAATTAATTGAATAATATAAAAGAAATCGCAAGTAAATAGAAAAGAAAGTGAAAGGGATAATTAAACACAAGATATGATAGCTTTTTTCCTCTTTCCCATAATCAATTTTTGCAATATTTCCCTAAAAAATACATACATAGGTACATATATATATTATATGGAGCCTTTACCGTTATATACATATATGTATATACAAATGTATATAATATATATATATATATATATATATATATTATATATATATTATATAATATATATATATATATATATTATATATATATATAACATAAAAACGATTTAACACTGTTTTTCGGATTGATGAAATCCATCGGAATCTCAATCACTAAAATTAAATTCAAGTGGAATGAGATCTGTGACACTGCTGATCAGGGATGGCAAAGTTGGTAGAATTGTACCTTATTTGGTACTATTCAAACTCGGAAAGTACAATAGTACACCAATGACTAATTAAATACATTTAAGGAATCTCCCCAGTTTTCACTTTTGAACCATGCAACTCATATTATTTTCACTTGAAAACAGTCGTGTGAAAGCAAAACGCAGCGAGAAAATCAAAAAATGTGAATTCATACTTTTCCAAATCATTTTTCTTCTAAATTCGGATGCTAGAGCAAATGCTATTAACTTGTATAAACAGGTGTAACCATATGCTTTAACATCCCAACATACAAGCAAATTTGTGAAAACAATTCGGTAGTCAGAACAAAGTTGATTATTACAAATAAAAATATGTAATGTGAACTAAAAAAAATCTTTTAGTACAATTAACGGCCCTTTTCACAATGTACAATTAAAAGCTAACAGGGACTTTAACGGCAAGTTTTGTATGAAGAACTGTCAGTTAAAGTTCACGTTAACTCTTAATCATAAATTGTGAAAAGGGACGTAAGATCAAAAAAGTACAATTTTTGAAAGTTGTTGATACAATTTTAAAATTCTTAATGTCTTTCCTGCTTTACAGCATCAATGCAAACTTTTTTATAAAAAGCTTTTTGTGCTTTCACACCGACGAGAGTGCAACAACCCCAAAAAACAACACAACAGACAGCAATGCTTGCTCTTAGTCCCGGTTCACACGTTTCAACTTTTGTTGCTCAACTCGTAATTCAGCTGTAAGAAAGAGGGAGACAAAAACACAAATATCTCTTTTTTTCTTACAGCTGAATTGCGAGTTGAGCAACAAAAGTTGAAGTACTTATGTGAACCGGGACTTACTTTGCAAAGAAACAAGAACAAATCAAATGCAAATATCTGTGTATGTGTTTTTGGACGTAGCTGCTTTACATTATAGGTCTGCACAGATATAACTGTTTGCTCCAGTTTTACGTGTGTTGGTTCTGTTCCTAGCAGGGACCGTAACGGTTATAATTTTTATTTTAAAAATCACTCTTTAATCATTATTTCTTGATTTTTATTTATTCCTCACAAAATAACAATTACTTTTTGATTTTTATTATTTTTTGCTTAATTTTTAAAATGTATAAAGCCTAATTAATATTAACCGATTTAAAATTGAATTTATCGCCAGAGTCTGTAAGAAAACTCTTATATGTTTAATTAAATTTACTTTTTTTATAGTTTATTCATTTTAAAAATTAAAATTTTTAATAAAAATCAATAAATAGCTGTTATTTTCTGACGAATAAAAAAAAATCAAGAAATAACTGTTATTTTGTCATGAATAATTAAAAATAAAAAAAAAATAAATAAAAATAATTGTATCTACACTAAAAAAACAGTTTTACATAAATTCAACGAACTCGCATTCATTGATTTCAATTCATTGAAATTCAACGTATTATACGTTGTTTCAAAATAATATTCCTTGAAATTCAGCGTAAAATTTTATGTACATATGAACTGAACGTTGAAACCATTCCTTGATATTATTCGTTGAATTTAACAACGAACTAGTTTATTGATTTAACGTATAATACGTTGAATTTAAGGAACACGTTCTTTCTTATATAAATAAAAGAGAAAAATTTAGTAAATTTCAAGAAATTGTACCTTGAGTCAAGGAACCTGTTCATTGATTTTAAGTAATGTACGTTGAATTTGACTTCAAGAACAAGAAGAAGATCTTTTATTCAATGAACGAGTACTTTGATTCAAGGAACCACCATTTGAATTTTTGTTTTACTTGGTTCAATTCAACATACTAGTTCCTTGTTTTATAACGGGGAAAAAACATAATGAAAAGAAAAAATAAACAAAGAACAATCAGTTGTTGTTCTTCGTTTAACAAATAAGTTTTGTGCGGAATTAAAGAAGAAAGTTTAAAATAAAAAAGTGACAAAAAGTAAGTTAATAATAAGATATGATTATAGTTAATTTTAATTGCAAAAAGAAATATAGTTTTATAATATCCCATATATCAGGAACTTGCTGAACTACTCCAAAGCTGGAAAATAATTTCCAGATGCATCTACTCTAGAGCTGCAAAACTATCGATAGTATCGATAGTTTTATATTAAGTAGACTATCGATATTTTTTTCCCATAGTGATACTATCGACAAAAACACGCTACTAAAAGAGAAAAAATCAAAGTCAATAAAAACGGAATGATGTAATAAAAAATGCAACATTCAAATTTCGCCGCCTGTAAACCTTTATAATAATGGTTATCATTACATATATAAATGTTAAAACAAATTAATTACATAGTTTTGATTTGTTTCAACATAAGATGTCAGTTTTTATCTACTAGATGCAAATTGCATAAAAATACAATTACTACTGCTACGGCTACTGGACTGTCTCCGCTCTTTACTTTTAAATAACAGGTGACGCTAAATAGTTTGCTTCTCCTTCTGTTAAACCAATACTTTTTAGCTAACTGCAATAGTTTAAGTAATGATGAAAGATTTTTTTATTTTATTCCTTTTTAATTTATTTTTTATTGATCCATCTATCTATCTGTTTGCTTTTTCGTTTATTTTTTATAGAACTGAGAATATATGTTTGTTGAATATGTGTATTAAAAACATTGGAAATAGAAGTTTTAAAAAAATCAAGTTTCTTTTTACTTTATGGAATGATTAAAAATTCAAGATTTTATATTAGAAAAATACACAATTGATAAGTTTCTAAGAATCAAAAAATATCGATAGTATCGATGGCATCAAAAAATACTATCGAAACTAGCGAATGGAGCCACTATCGATAGTTTTGCAGCTCTAATCTACTCCTGAAATTGTCGGTTCAAACTATCAAGTTTTATGTAAGTAATTATTTTGGATGCTATTTAGATAGTATAATTTTATACATATACTAAACATATTTATGTATGTTAATTTTAAAGATTCGGAACCAACGCAGAGGTTTGCATTAGAAGCCTCAGATATGACAATTCGAGTGCAGAGGAATTCAATAGCACTTGACAGGCAGAATTAATGAAGTAAACCAAGCACTTTAGCCGAAGTTTTTAAAAGATGGCCCGAGTATAAGAAACCGAGTAGATTTCGATATGTGAGTATACAAATCTTTACTTTTTTATACTTTAGTATTTATTGCAAAATAAATATTTATAACTATATATCAGATTGACAAAGACTTTGGCGTTGATTTGGGAAACGTGAAGGAGTTTTCTTTAACTGGCCGGAACGATTCGCGAAGAGAACAACATCAAAGATAAAGCTTTGATAGAAATATTGAATAATTTGGATAAGTCGGAGAGCATCTACAAATTTAAGTTTGTTTTATTTTAAACTAACAACTGCATTTTTAAATTTATACATGAATTATAAATTAACAGTCTAATTTCTGAAAATTATTAAAGCTTTATAAAGGGTTTATAAAACAGATTTCCATATTAACCCTTTATAAAGCTTTAATAATTTTTATAAATAAGGCAGTAATAATTTAGTAGACTATGATACTATCATAACCAAATTTTTTTATGTAAATACATACTAACATTTATATACATACATATGTAAATTATTTCTTATTATATGAATTTTTAAATAAAATACTTAATTTAATATGAACTTGTCTATTATTATATTTATTAAAGTGAAATTTTGAATGTATAGGTGCATTGGGTCAAGGAATAAATTCATAAAAATCAATGAATGTGTTCATTGGGTCAAGGAATAGGTTCTTTAAATTCAAGGAACCTATATCATTAAATTCAAAGTATAAATATAATGAATTTACGTAAGGTTTCAACGTATGGATTCTTAACTTCAACGAACTGGTACGTTGAATTCAACAAGCCAATGATTGGCATACGTTGAATTCAATGAACATGTTCCTTAGGTGAAAAATAAGGAATAAATTCGTTGAATCAACGAATTTTTTCGTTGAATTTATGTATCTTTCTGATTCAGTGTATAAGTAGTACATGTAACATGGAGTATCGTGTATCGGAGTATGTGATTTTTTCAGTTTAAATTTAGAAAATAACCATTATTTGCGATCCCTGGTTCCTAGTCATAACTTATCGGTGCAAGCAAATCAGCACCCCTCTTCTTTATTCTTTCCTCTCTCTTTCATAAACTCATACTTGATTCAAGAAAAACAATCGAGCCTAAAACATGACTAGCAACAGAAACGCTGAATAACATACATTATCTGTACATACCAGAACCAGCACACGCAAAACTGGTGCAAACAGGTATACAGCATATTTTTGCAGACCTATAGTTTATATACATATTGTGCCACAACCTCCAAAAAAAAGCTTTAGCGACATTTAATAATCGATTTTCGTGGGTTAAGGCTTTTTTAGGGGTGATGGATCGATATATTTGTAAATGTCAGTGAACGTTGTTTTTAATTGTTGATGGACACTATTTCCATAGACGTTATAAATAAGTACATATGTATGTATTTATATGAAAGAGAAAAAAAGATACGTTTTTTAATGAAAAATAAAAGAATAATTAAGAAATATTATATTTGATTTATTAGGTAATTATACAAACTTACGTTGTCATTTGAACAGCTGCATCATATCGTGGAAGATTCTTTTTCTCGTACAAATATTTACCAAAATCTTTTAAAGCATTATCCACATTAACGAAATTTCGATCAACAATATTTCTTGTCAAGTAAGGTGACTTAAAGAAAACGAAAAAGTTAAGAGAGCATTATTACATATGTACATAGATAGTATTTACTCGTATTAGTGTCCTGCACAAGAGTATTTATAAGACTTTTCAAGACATGAGAGATTTTTTCAAATGCTTTACTACAGCTAAATATTTTAAAAGAATCGCTAAGCAACACTGTTGGCAAGTAATTTTTTTCGGTGGTTTGTCTTGCCAACAGTGTTGTTTAGCGATTCTTTTAGAATATTTCGCTGTAGTAAAGCATTGGAAAAAATCTCTCATGTCTTGAAAAGTCTTATAAATACTCTTGTGTAGGACACTAACTCGTATGTATTACATTTGAATTTAAATTGGCTAATGTTGTTCTTCTCACGTTCAAGCTTAACTTTTCAAGCTACATATACTTATGTATAAATTTTCTACGATTCACGATGATTTAGTAAAACAACGTCGTAATTGAAGTATCAAATTGTTATTCATATTGTATAAAAACTTCATACAAATATCGTATTTTCTCAACTTTTGAGAGAAAAATAAAATTTTAATTTTTGATGTAAATTGAAAACTTTTAACTCGTTTTTTTAGTTATGACGTTGTTTTAGTAAATCAGCGATCTATGTATATATTTATTGGCATTAACTAATATCGATTCAATTTTAAATTTTCTTCAGAAAAGTATTCACAGAAAGATCGCACAGAAGAAAGAAGTAAATAAAGAAACAAACAAGCAAAAGAACAAATTATAATGGACAGACTGTTGCAAATTATTTATGGTAGATTTAAGTTGTCTTTACAAAATATTGTTCAACAAATTGTAATAAAATGAAAATGAAAACAATTCACATATTCCATTTGCACTGAAAAATATGTAGACCAAACACTAGAACGCTGATAATGAATGTATAACGGCCATAGAAAATAGCATATTGTTCCGTTCTGCTAGTATAATTTAATGTTCAATTTTGCGTTCCTCAATATACGAACTTAGCATAATTAAATCAGTAGACATTATGCTGAAATTGGAAAAAAAACTGTTTATGTTATTTGGTGCCCCTGTGGCTGAGTGGTAGCGATGCTAGCCTCTCAGTCCAGAAGTCGTGGGTTCGATTCCCACCATAGCCCTGGGTGTTTTTCGCAGACAAAAGCTAATCGCTTTGCGAGTTGTGTTTGTGTTGGTTGTGCTATGTTAAAAAAAGTAATTGTCAAAAGAAGTGTTGTAATTTCGAACTTATAAGATAAAAATTTTAATGGTTTTGTTTGTGAGTAAACTAAAAACAAACACAGAAAAAACTACATTTCATTTTCAGTAACCAAATTCGTTGAATCGGTAAATATTTTATTTGAATGCGGTCCTACAAATAATTTTGTAAATTCTGATAAAAATTTTATAAAAATTTGTTGCCAGTGAATTTTCGAGAAAGATATATATTAGTTTCCAGAAAGATACATTTTTTCTCAAAAAGATACATTTTGAAAAAATTTTAAAATCCAATTTTAACGTTTAACACTAGGATAGCCCAGCCCGGTGGTCTAAATTAGACCACTTGACATGTATGTAAGTATATATTTATTATAAACATGTGTGCACAAAACAAAAACAAAATAATTACTTTTTTAACAAATTTAAATCGTTTTTTATCACTTTTTGGTGGAGGATAAAATACTTAAAAGTGTACGGCAAAAAAATGTGTACCGTATTTATAGTGTGAGCGTCAAATGAAAGTAAACAGCTACATATTTCATATGTATAAAAGCTTTTGTTACAGTACAGCAAATAATAAAAATTAAATAGTTTAATTGCAGTTTAAGAGGCTTATATAATAACAGCCTTGTTTATAAAACTTACGTCCTGGCCCACGATGTCGACAAGAAATTATCTGTCGCTAAGTTATATTGAAAGCAAAAACAAAATAAGAAAATTTATTTTTTTTTTTCAATATAAGTAAGCGATAGATAGTTTCTTGTCGACATCGTGGGCCAGGCCGTTTAAAAGTGTTTATAATAAAGGTTTTTTAAAACAAATTTTCATAAAAAATTTTTCTTAAAAAGCCTTTATAAAGAGTTTTTAAGTTTTATAAATAAGGCTGTGAGAGTTTAATTCTGTATAAACATTAAACCAAAACAAACTAATAACAAAAATGATTCACTTTATCTTAAAATACTAATGATTTTTACACGTGAAATTTCAAAGTTTTTCATATGAACAAAAATAAGTGTTATAAATAAATGTTTAAAAAAGCGAAAAAAAAAATACAGCAACAAATACACATATTTCTACATGACAGTCTGTGAGTTAAAACCTGAATTTAACAAACTTGCAGTGTGAACGCAAGACCAGCTGTCTATGGTTTTAACGTTAAAAACAGGTTTTAATTTTAGGTGTGAAAACACTATTAAGATCGGTATTGTTTTCTTCTAAAATTACATCTTAAGACATACACAAGAATAAGCAGACGACAGAAGAACTTAGAAAACTTAAAAACAAAATGCATGTTATTTTTGTATTTAGTTGTCACTGTTGACGAAATTGATAACTTTAACAATCTTTGTCAGAGACGGAAAGTTTAACATTATATTTCTGTAAATTTTGCGTACAGATTCAAAAGATACGAAAAATTTCAGGATTATACATGATACATGGAGTCATCAAAAGATACGAAAAATGTATCTTTCGTATCCTAATGGCAGCACTGGTTTATGTCTAGGCGCACGGTAGTGCGCCAGGCCAAGTACCCCCCTCATAACTTTGTTCCCCGCTACCGTAAAATTATGAAATTTAAATCATAATTAGAATAAATTCATGTAACCTCACATGCAAAGTTTGAAAGTTTTGCAATGAAAGATTCCGGAGATATGAAGGTGCAAAAAGTGCATATTTTAAGACATACTCACTGACTCACTGATCACTCATCAAATTGATGAAGCACTTCCGCTATAGCTAGAGACCTAAGATTTGGTACACGTGTAGATCTAGGTGAGCAATGAACTAGAAAAATCTGAAAACCCGAGAATTTTAACCAAGGGGGCGGGGCTACGCCCATAAAAATTAAAATTTGTGCTAGTGAGCTGAAATTTGGTACAGAGCTAAGTCTAGGTGGGCAATAAACAAAAAAAAAAAATTAAAATCGAACAATTTTGGCCAGAAGGGAGGGGCTACGCCCATAAAGGCTAGAATTAAAAAAGCAAATCTAAGGCGCTTAATGGAAGCTATTTTATTGAAATTCGGCATACATACTGCGATAGGGCAAGCCTAAAAAGTTTCCATTAAGTTTCCACGCCCATACAATTTCAACCTAATTTTCGTGTTCTACGGCTCAGCATATTTACAAATACTATTTCTGTATGTAAAAACCAAACCATATGCTATGCATTATATACATTAATAATCGTAAGTGTGTCATATAATTTTTAGATAATCTGCTAACTTGGCAATATTTTTACCTTTCTAAAATGGAGAGTAATGTATATTTGTTGATTTCTTTATATCGGTAAAAATGTTGTCAAGTTTGCAGATTATCTAAAAATTATATGACACACTTACGATTATTAATGTATATAATGCATATCATATGTTAGTGAAAGGTTTTGTGCCAAACAAGAACTTGGTCAAATTTTATATCTCACTGCTTTTGATGGCCGAAATTTTTGATAGGAACTTGGCCTTTTTTCACATTTATGTTTTTGTGAGGATACATGTAAATGCAGAAAAGTAGCCGACAAACGTCGTGGCCGTTTCTTCTCCACACAGTTTTTTAGTACAAATTAATTTAGTGGAACAGTACAGAATATTTACTGAAACTATGTTTGATTTTTTTGATTGATTAGTTAGAGTGTATATCCCTCAGATATAAGTAGTCAACAATGAGAGATATAGTCAGCAATTGTCACTAACATTAAGGGCCCGATTATGGTTTACAACAGTTGCTATTTTAATGTTGTAATTTGCAAATTGCGATTACGGTTTACATAACGTGTTCTTATGTATTGTTAAAACTGTTAGAAACATACAACTGTTCATTAGGTGTTGTTTTATTGTCGTTGAAGAAAAATTTGTAGATATACACATGCAAATGTTTTTGCATATCGTCTATAACAGCAATTTTAAATATTTCTTCGAAAAATAAAAAGCTTTCTTGAAAAGAAATTTATGCAAAAAAATATAAAATAAATAAAAATCTTATAAATTGAGAAAAAAAAAATTGATTTCTGAACTCGTTTTAACATATGTATGTATTTGATCAAACGTATTAAGAATTTATTACATGCACATAATTATTTTTTTTTTTTATTTTCTTAAATTTTCCTCTTTCTTTTGTTCGTATCAGTGAATATAATTAAAGCAATGCAAAATATTTACTTATTGAAAAATTCAAACACTAAACTATTTCTTCACCGTGATAACAAAAAAAAAAAATTATCGACTTTAACATCCACTATTATTATTGTTTTCTTCTAACAACATCCATTGTATTAAAATTAAAACACAACTATGTGACATACAAAATAATGGTATTCACACCGAGCTTGATAGTTTGTTAGTCGTTAATCTTTAACATTTAACAAATTAACGACACGGCACCCGTGATAAAATAGCTGTTAGATGGTAACTCACAATCAGCTGTTGCAGTTTCTAAATAAATATAATAAAAAAGTCATTTGTGATACATTTCTAAGAAAATATTTGTGTTTTGACAATTTTCGTTTACAATTGTTTTTTTAAACTTTCCCGTGGCATATTTTATTTTTTGCAGAATAGCGAATTGTGTCAGAACCATAAATCAGCTGTTTTACTAGGAAAGTTACCAGACTAACAAAGTTTTAAAAAGGGGGTCGTTCACAGTTGGTAACTTTAACAAATTAACAAACTACCGAGTAACAAATTAACAAGTTCGGTGTGAATACCACCACTATTGTTGCATTGTAGCCGAGACAACACAACATTCTTGTGTTGTAAACCATAATCGGTTAGAAAAAAATTAGTAAAAAATCATTATAGCGAGCAGTTCATATATGTACATACATATGTATGTACCAGAGAAAGACAATCGATATAAAAAATTTTGGATACTTCAGCGCATATCGAGCATTATTTATGCTAAATAAGCACTCAAAAAATTAAAATTCAAGCAGTTGAAATTTAACTGCAATCAAAGTTGAATTCGAGCATTTTTGAAGTGTGAAAAT
Source organism: Tachina grossa (assembly GCA_949987645.1). NCBI lineage: Eukaryota > Metazoa > Arthropoda > Insecta > Diptera > Tachinidae > Tachina > Tachina grossa. Next base: position 143,637,289 of record OX465278.1, read on the forward strand.
AAAAAAATCAAACAACTTACATATTTATATGTTCAAACCGTGTCAAATACCTAATTTATTTTTATTAAAATTGAAATTGTGGTGAAAACTATCAGAGATAAATAAGAAAGTAATTTTGAAAAACCAAAGGGTGATTTAAGTCGTGAAAACAATAGTGAAAGGTATCCATAAAATTGTTATTAGAAAACAAATGAATTGTGTATTCCTTTGTTTTTTAAACGCATTGTTTTTGAAGCTTGAAATGTACTTGAATTCAATTGTAATACAAGACTGAATTACAGTATAATTCAAGGCTTGAATTGAACTGTAGTACAATTGTTCGAATTGAATTCAAGAGAATTCAATTCATTGGAGAATGCTATTGAATTAAAGTATAAATCAAGCATCATTCAACCCTTGCCTTGACAATTTAATGTGTGACTTGAATAAAAATTGTTATACAGTTGATTTCAAGCAATTTTGTTAAACCTTGAAAATAAGAAAAATCGGACAAAGAGGTAAAAAGTTCCCCTCAGAAGAACTAATATTACCTCTGAAAAATTAAATTTTTTTCTTAACTTTTCCCATACTTTTGTCACAGAGGATATACAGAGATGTCACGAGACGGAAAATAATTTGTGTTTTCTCAAAGGTCTCGCTCATTCGGTCACTGTGCCTTCTTTAAACCTTCTTTCGTAGTGTCATTTTTAGCTTATTTTCATTTTATATTTGTAACCACATTCGCCTAGCGATTTGTGTTAATAAATGGTAAAAATTAATATTTTTAATGAAAATGCTTCAAATGATATCTGTAATTATTTTAATAGTGCACAAAATCTAGCAGATTTTAATTAAAATCTTCATGAAAATCTATACCATTTACATCATGTTTTATTGTTGACATTTATCAAGATTTTTTTATCCAAAACAAAACCCATTAATAGGCCATTTACACCAGCACAAAATCTAGCTGATTTTAATTAAAATCTTTATTATTGAGATTTATCAAGATTTGTTATCCAAAACAAAAACCATTAACTAAAAAATTTCCAAAACTACAACCAAATAACTTCAATGTAGCTAAGTCACACACCTTTTTAAACAGAACGTAGCTAATTCACTCATCTTTTTTATAAATATATCGTACAGGGTAGTACAAAATAAATGAAAATATTAGATTTTTATTAGATTCCCTACAAATCTACTAACAAAATAGATTTTGTTTTGTATGGGAAATCTAGTACAAATCAGCTAAATTTAGCTTGAAATCTCGTAAGTACTAGATTTTGAGATAGTGTAAATGCCCTATAAGTAAACATTTTCCAAAACTATAACCAAGCACCTGCAATGTAGCCAATTCACACACCTTTTTAAGCAGACTATAGCTAATTTACTCATGTTTTTTTTATAAATGTACAGGGTAGTAAAAAATAAAGAAAAATATTAAATTTTGATTCGAGTTCCTACAAATCTGCTAACAAAATATATTTTGTTATGTATGGGAAATCTATAGAAACACAGTGTAAATGCACTATAAAACAATTTTTAATTGCCTCTTTAATAGTAATAATCTTTTTCACATTCTCTTTTTATAATTTAATGCAACAAATTCTTTAATTTAATTTTGTAAATCTCTATGTATCTATGTACACTAGTCTTGTGTAGTTCATGAACGAACTAGTTCAAATGAACGATTCAGTACTTTGAACTAGTTCAATTGTTTTACGTTCACTAGTTCAATTTTTGAACTAGTTCATTTTTTGAACTAAGAACTAAGACACAAAATGAATTAAATGTTTTCAACCTTTTGCTTTACTTCTTTCTGTTTGTGTGCTTTGCTTCTATACTCATCCATATGTATGTATGTATGTATGTATATTTTGTTCTTGTTCATCGCTGGCTACTACCACAAATGCAATAAACAAGCAAACACTTATACTAACCTATGTATTCACAAAAATATTTTGGATTTATGAGATTTTTAAAAATGATTTTCACATTAAATTTGTTTTATAAACCCTTTATAAAGCAAATTTATTAATTAATTAATTAATTAATTTTAGCTTTTGTAAAGGTTTTTAATCATAGATCTGTGTTTTTAATACTGTCAAAAACCACAACATATCTACATACATACATGTGCATGCAGATGTAAAATCATTGAACTAAAAAGAGCGATAGAACTAAATGAACGAACTAGTTCATTTATAAATAATGAACTAAAATGACCGGTCACTGAAATGAACTAAATGGCACAAGTCTAATGTACACGTATTCATTTTACAAAATATAGATTTTCTCTCGCAGAAACTGTGCCACAAATGATTCTATCTTTTTTCATAAGTCACTTTCTACAACTATGGTATTACCCCTTTAAGACACGTAAAGTTTACTTTGCAAATAGTTAATTCAGCTGGGTGACAGAGAGAAAGAGAAAGTATTTCCTTCTCTGTCTTGCACACATCTGAATTAGGAATTTGCAAAGTAAACTTTGCGTGTGTAAAAGGGGTGTATCCTCTGTGCTAATACAGTTATAAGCAACGAACGAAGAACAAAGCAACTTTAAACTCAAAACTTTGCGGAGTAAACTTGTGTGTGCAACGTTATTTCGCCCTAAAGAATTACCTCTTTTAGACACGGAAAGTTTACTTTGCAAAGTCTTAATTCAGCTGGGAGAGAGACAGAAAGAGATAGCTGAATTAAGACTTTGCAAAGTAAACTTTCCGTGTCTAAAAGGAGTATAAGTAATAAAATACACCTTTTCCACACGCAAATTTTACCTTGCAAAGTCTTAATTCACCTGTGTGAAAGACAGAGGTAGTAGCACAATCCCTTTCTGTCTTTCTCTCTGCTGAATTAAGACTTTGCAAAGTAAACTTTGCGTGTGTTGATATACATATACATATGTAACTACTTATGTATATCATCAATTATAAAAGATATCAATTATAAAAGATAAATTATAACTTACTGCTTCTATGATAACATCAGCCATTGAAATGCCTATTTTAAGGGCTCTGAATCTCGAAGCAACACCTTTCCAGAAACTCATGACGTAATTGCGCATCTAAAATCGAGAAGAACAATTTAGTTTAATTCCAACAATCCAGAATTTCAATTATTTTGTATAGTTAATAAAATAAATGTTTTGAAATTGTAAAAATTGTAATAAATTCATCTTTCACAAAAAGATAATAATCCGTAACCAGATTTTGAAATACTTAAATACTTTTAAGTCTTAATTTATTTATTTTAAATTAGTTATTTTTGAAAAAAAATTAAGAAAATTTTTATTAACATTCATACGCGTATCATGCCTGTTTTTGATTTCTTTTGTATTTACCTGAACTTCATCTCTTTTATGGACTGAATAAAGGCCATGGTCTACAAATACCAAAAGTTGTATGTTGTAATTGTTATTATTTTTGGAAACGTCAGGTTTCCAATGACCTTTAGTGGAAGACAAAAAATTAAAATGAATGGTAAATACATTACTACTATAATTTGTATATGCTTATAATAGAATACAGATATATTTTTATTTAATAACTTGCAGAGAGACCACCTTTCCACCCCACAGATCCCATTTCATACTTTACAATATAATAAAATTGCAGCGTTATCATATGTGAAGATTTACCTTATTTTCGAATTTTTTCGCGATGTTAAAAAGACTACAAGAATTCTTTGTTAAAAATAAGATTTTTTAGAATAGGATATTTGGTACTTTTAGTAATTTATTTAAGGTCCATTTGACATATTTTCTTCTTTCCTTCATCAAAAGTATGAATTATGTGCATACAAAAGTCCATTTGACGAAAGTACTGACATATATATTTTCTTCTTTCCTTCATATACATATATCTTATACATGTTCTATTCAGTAAATATTTTGTGTTATTTACCTTTACGTTTGTTAGTTCACTTGAAACAATATAAATTTTTCCTGAAGTTGAATTCAGTAAAATGAATTGATATATACATTTTGAGTGAAATCACTAAAAATGATGAGAATGAGAAAAAAAATCTTTTTGTTCGACTTGAAGGTTTTTGAGAAAAAAATATGGTAACGCTGTAGAATTGTCACTAAATTCTTCGCCCTTAAGGCTCGATCAGACGTGACATAACACCCCTTTTACACACGGGAAGTTTACTTTGCAAAGTCTTAATTCAGTTGTGTGAAAGACAGACAGAGGTAAAAATTCGTTCTCTTTCTGTCTTTCTCCCAGCTGAATTAAGACTTTGCAAAGTAAACTTTCCGTATGTAAAAGGGGTATAACCATAGCCATAGAAAACAGCCGTTCGAACCAAACTAATGGGCAACACTGTATTTGATTATAGGTGACTCGTCATAACGCCATAACTCTCACCATAGAAACAAATTGAATTTTGGTTTGGTTATGGCTATGTCACGTCTAATTTAAGCTTTACGCTGCAGCCACACACACGTTCAATATATCGCTATCAATTTCATTACACGTATTAAGTGTCAAAATTCCTTGAAATTGATGGCTTTGACACAAATTGATAGTCAATTTCATTTTATAAATTTCACCGACGAAAAAACAACTCAAATTTGTAGCTTCAACCAATATGTGCTTTGAACAGCTGTTCAAATTAAAAATTAAATTGCCATATAAATGGACAAATGAATTTGAAAGCAATCTAGTTTTCAATTTAAAAAGTTTGATTGTGTTAGTAAAAAAAGTGTGAGTGTGTTGCAAATTGAAGGGAATTGAAAGGCAAAAATTGAATGTATGGCCCCCAAGTTAGGGAAACCAACGTTTCAATTTTCAAAGAAAATTTTAAAATTCTAGAAATTAATAAAATACATCATTCGCTAGCAGATATATATATATATATATATATATATATATATATATATATATACTAGCGAACCCCTGCACGCTTCGTAGTGCAAAAAAGAAAATAAAAATAGCGACATCATCCATTGTGGGCGCATTAAATCGTCTGACATGTTGCCCTGGAGGCGTTTTATTAGCTCGAATCACAATTGCATATTCATCAGATGGCATTTGATGGAGAGCAGTTTGAAAAAGTCGCACTAATTCATTTTCAGCATGCAACATATTCTGCAAACGCTCAATAATATCCCTCCGCAAATTTGATGACATATCACAACCACAATCAATTTCCATACTTGCAAAAATTTATAGCTTTGATCAGGAAAGGATAACAAAGAACCAAGTCGATGGTAAACTTGGCCTTGAATCTATTTAAGATTGAAATTTTCACAATAGTACTTTTCGCGATTATCTAAACAAACATCAAAACAATCAAAAATAGCTTTAACTTTGGCAAAAAATTTCCGAATAATATTTGTCGCTCCAAATGAAGTCATTTGTAATGCGAAGTTATACGTTTGTGTGTTTGCCAGGAAATGCTTTGAAATTGCTGTTCCACCAGTTATCAAATTATTCTAGGGCTACGGTGGTGGATTCAATTCTGGTAATTTAACTTGTCCGTTCGAACAACATAATCCAGATACCTCATGTTTAAACTTAAATGCCTTGCAATGACTGCAAACAGTAGTCATTGGTCCAATTGAAACCTTGCCATGAGAAAAGTAATCAAAGTTTGCATCATAATTGAATACAGCATGCTCCAAAGTACGTCGTACTTACGGACGTGGAGCTGGATTTCGCAGAGCCCTACCACATGCCATGGCATTTCAATCAGCCAAAGTATTATTTTGCTCTATATGCCGCAACATTTCTAGCATTACGTGATTGACGCCCCAAATTACTGCGCTTACGTACCATATTGTATTAAAAAAATGCGGCTACACCAATTAAATATGAAGTAATTGAAATTTTATTTATTCGCGAAATAAAAAAATTGAGATACATACATATGTTAGTTGAATAATGCAATTATTAAGAATATAAATAGATCATCTGATCATTAAATGTCAGTCATAGCATGCACTCAAAAGCTGGCGACCTTGGAGAAAAAGTCCGTTACAGCATTACATGTATATATAAACTGTTTGATTTAATTTTTGGAATATCCGTTAAGTTAACATATAAGAAAGCTCATTGCTGTGCATAATGTATTTAAATATTTAAGTTTTTAGTGGTGTGTTTACATGTAATTTATTTCATAGATCTCCGAAGTTGTGATTTACAATAGCTAAGTATATAAATATTTCGAAATGAATGCAGTGTTCACTAAAATATAACTCATGAACCAATACACATACAGAGACTGTTTATACATAAAAACCTTGGCATTGACGTCACCTTTCATATAAACTTTTCAGAATCAAAATCGGTTCACGCATTACAGAGAACATCAATTACTATCACAATGCAATTTATTTATATATATATATATATATATATATATATATATATATATATATATATATATATATATATATATATATATAAATTGTATGAAAAATAAGTGAGATCAGCGGAAGAAATTTTCCCGTTATTCAGTTATTTTTGTTTATGAAAAGCAACATATTTACATTTGGTTTTAGTGGTGCATCACTTACTATCGATAGTGACTAAAAAATATCGATTGTTTTCAAGTTTTAATCGATAGCAGAATTAAAACATCAATAGTCACAAAAAAAAATTAACTATCGATAGTATCGATAGTGCCATCGATAGTTTTCCACCCATACTGCAAATTGAAATTTAAATGTTCTAAACTGGTTCACTGAAGCAGATAACGCACAAATAAATGTCAGATATGGTGTACAAACATGATTTATACTAAAAGAGATTATTAGCGAACTTGTATTGCATTTTAAATAAAAGTTTGCACTGGATGTATGATGCAGAGCAGTGATGCATTTATGAACGAACGAACGAACGAAATGAAATTATTCTAAATTTACTAATAATACATGCATGTCGTTACCTTAATATAGAAAGGCCCTAACTCATTATTTTTTTTTTGAAATTGAGAACATTGTTCTATCGAAATACACAAAAATCTCGATTTAAAAAAAATTAGTTAGAGCTTTTCTATATTAAGGTAGCGCTATACATAATGAAAAATATTTGTCAAAATTTAAAAGACATAAAAGTTCAAAATCGTTATTACAAACAAAAAAGATATTTAAAAGAATTAAAATTAAAAAAAAATTTGAAATATTTCATTCCACAAGAATTGAGAATACTGAACTTATTTAAGTCCGATTAAGAAATTATTCTTGATTAAAATTCACACTACTTCAATTGAATTTAATATGTTTTTTTTACATACTATTATTTATTTATTGGATCTTCACAAATGAACTAACAATCTTAACAATCAAATCTTAAGTCTAGATATAATTATTAAACACATTCACCACAGCAGGCTACACGAACACACGACTTCAAATGCCGCTAGCAGCATTTGTCGCCTCGTAACCGGCTACTTAATTATTTTGGAGACGGCAGCAGCACCATCTGCAATTGATATTCAAGTACAAATACATAGTTCAGTATTGCCACTTTTATATATTTTGCATTTATAAAAATTAATTACTTTTTTAAAATGTACTTATTTCGCGTAAAAGTACAAAAACGAATCAATTTATTCTTAACATCAATTTTTGGATATTGTTTCTGTTAAATAATATCCAATAATTGTATATACAAAATCATTCATTAAACATTTTGTATTGTACGGGTAATACTGAATATTCTCATTGCAGCCAAGGAAATAGAAATTAGTTTAATTGGACTACAACGACAAAATCAGCATAGACAACAGCCTGTCGCTTTGTTGCCTTGCTGTCTTCAAAAGAATCATTCTCATATAAACATGTGTATTCTATCCTTGACATTTGGTAGTCGGTAGCTTGCTGTGGTGAATGTGTTTAATGCAATACATAGACTTAGTGATTAATAATATATAAATGTAAAACTAACTAAAATTAATAGCCGTTGGCATGTGGAAAAAATTAAACAAATATACTTAATAGTAACAAACCAAAAAAGTTTGTCTTAAGTACAAAAAAAAAATAAAAAATAAAAATAAAAAAAATTCACTAACATGTGCATAATTAGTAAAGAACAAACGACAATGGCAAGACTGTTTTAAATTTAGAGATGGTAAAATTGAGCTTTCATTACAAAAAGCTTTCAGCAAATTGAAATGCGATGAATCAAAACAATTCACATATTCCATTTGCAATAAAACTTGCGTATATAAAGCAGTCGACCAATCAAACACAAAAAACGCTGATGATGAAGGTGTAGTGGCCTTCGAAAACAGCTAGTTGTTTCGTTCTACTACGTATTTGTCAGAATACATATTTACAATTAACTTTGGTGTTATTTGTTCATTGATAATTATCACACGTAATTTGGTTTACAAAGCGATACGAACTTTAGCCTGATAAAATCATAAATGTAAATTTATTTATATAGCTTAATACGTTTTACAAATCATTTAACTTACCACCACCATACGAATTTTCATTATTTCTCCCATAGGGGTTGTCTGGTTTGTCGTTTACACCGAAACTCTAGAAAATAAAAAATAAACACACACACACACATATATATTTATTAAAATTAAGATTTTGCTACAAATGTAAAAAAGGAAAATTACACTATGCGACAAATGAAGAATTTTGGAAAAACACGTGGACTGGACAGTATAGGTTCGATAGTACTACCAAATGCCATTTTGGTGACTAATTTTGTTTAATGGGCCTCCAAAGGTTTTAAGAAGCAGTTCGCTCTATTATTACTATAATAATTTTATATGAAAAATCTCAGCAAGATTTTTATGACAGTCATAAAATTTTATGGCTTACAACAATTATTACGCAATAGAACATTTTGTGAATTGTATAAATGTGTTGGCAAAATTATATGGTACTAAATATGTTAAGTGTATTACTGTGATAAAAACTTCGCCATATTCTTTGAAGTCGTATTAATTATTCCATAGTATAGATGAAATCGTTTATTGACTGAGATTCTATTCTATCAAAAGTTATAAGCAAAAATGTACTTCCATACCATAATTTGTCAATTTAAAAAAACGTCCCATTTTAAATGCTTTAATTACACTTAGCATGATTTAGTTTGGAATTAAGTAGCATTTTAAATGTTTCAATTACACTTAGCATGGTTTAGTTTGGAATTAAGTAGCAAAACAAAAATTAATTTAAATTTTTCTCCAAACTAAAATATGCTATATGTACTTAAATGAAAATTTTAGGTGAGAAAGAACCTTACTTAGAGGACTGGGTAATAGATTTGTGATCATTATACCCTTTACCAAAAAATGGTAAAAGGGTATATATAGGTTTGTCATTCCGTTTGTAATTTCTAGAATATTAATAAGCGAGCCATAAAGTATATATATATTCTGGATCCTTATGCATAGGGAAGACGAATAAGCGCTGTCCGTCTGTCTGTAGGTGAAATCGGTTTTCCGAAGCTCCCAGAAAAGCTAGAGACTTCGTTCTTGGACCAGTGGGTCAGAAATGGTAAAAATAAGATTGGTATTGGTAAAATCAGCAAAATCCAGACGGTTTCAGAGCTGGGAGACTTAAACTTCATTTTGCCATACAAAATAACTACCGAAAACTAGTTTTTAACAATTTTTTATTAAATAAACTTATTTTATACTTTAGTATGAATAAAATTGGTATTTCTAACTAAAACAAAATTTAAAAAAAATTAAAAAAATTAAAAAGACGTTTCCAGGGTTGGAAAACCTTAATTTTTTTTGTTATGCAAAAGTAACTTACTAAAACAAATTTTTCCTTTTTTTATAAATTAAACATAATTAATGTTCTTAAAAGAAAGAAATTGATGTAAGAAATCAGAAAAACAAAAAGGATGATTCCAGGGTTGGAAAACCTAAAATTTTTGTGAAGCTTAAAATTAACTACCGTAAACTAATTTTTTATTTATTTTTATTAAATAAACTTATTTTATACTTCACCACGAATAAAATTGGTATTTCAAACAAAAAACAATTAAAAAGTTTAAAAAGACGTTTCCAGGGTTGGAAAACTTTAACATTTTTTCATATACAAAAGTAACTTGCTAAAACAAATTTTTCCTTTTTTTCTATAAATTAAACATATCTAATGTTCTTAAAAGAAAGAAATTGATGTAAGAAATCAGAAAAACAAAAAGGATGATTCCAGGGTTGGAAAACCTAAAATTTTTGTGAAGCTTAAAATTAACTACCGTAAACAAATTTTTTATTTATTTTTATTAAATAAACTTATTTTATACTTCACCACGAATAAAATTGGTATTTCAAATAAAAAAAAAATTAAAAAATTAAAAGGACGTTTTTAGGGTTGGAAAACTTTAACTTTTTTTCTTATACAAAAGTAACTTACTAAAAGAAATTTTGCATTTTCTTTATAAATTAAACATATATCTAATGTTCTCAAAAGAAAGAAATTGATGTTAGAAATCAGAAAAATCAAAAAGGATGATTCCAGGGTTGATAAACTGAAACTTTTTGTGATATAAGAAATTAACTACCGAAAATTAATTTTTATTTTTTTTATTAAATGAACTTATTTTATACTTTAGTACGAATAAAATTGGTATTTTAAATTAAATTAATTGGAAAACCTTAACTTTTTTTATACAAAAGTAATTTATTAAAGCAAATTTTTCCTTTTTCTCTATAAATTAAAGATATCTTATATTCTTAAAAGAAATAGATTGGTGTAAGAAATCAGAAAAATTACAAAGGATGATTCCAGGGTTGGGAAACTGAAACTTTTTGTGATATAAAAAATTAACTACCGAAAACTAATTTTAATATTTTTGAAATAAATAAAATTATTTTATACTTCAGTACGAATAAAATTGGTATTTCAATATAAAAAAGTTTAAAACACGTTTCCAGGGTTAAAAAACCTTAAATTTTTTTTTTAAAAAAGTAACTTACTAAAGCAAATCTTCCCTTTTTCTCTATAAAATAAAGATATCTTATATTCTTAAGAGAAAGAGATTAGTATAAGAAATCAGAAAAATCAAAAAGTTTGATTTCAGGGTTGGAAAACCCACACTTTTTCTAATATAAAAAGTTAGCTACCGGAAACTAATTTTTATTTTTTTTATAAAATAAACTTATTTTATAGTTCAGTACGAATGAATTTAGTATTTCGAAATAAAAAAAATTAAAAAAATTAAAACGACGTTGCCAGGGTTGGAAACCTTATATTTTATACAAAACTAACTTACTAAAACAAATTTTTTCTTTTTTACTATAAATTAAACATATCTTATATTCTTAAAAAAAAGATGGTGTAAGAAATCATAAAATATCAAAAAGGAGGATTCCAGGGTTGGGAAACTTACACTCTTTGTGATATAAGAAATTCACTACCGAAAACTAATTTTTATCTATTTTTATTAAATAAACTTATTTTATGCTTGATAACGAATAAAATTGGTATTTCAAATAAAAAAATAAAAAAACAATTGAAAAAACTAAAAAGACGATTCCAGGGTTGGAAAACTTTAACTTTTTTGCACAAAAGTAAGTTACTAAAACAAATTTTCCCTTTTTTTATAAATTAAACATTTCTTAAATTCTTAAAAAAAAGAGATTGGTGTAAGAAATCAGAAAATCAAAAAGGATGAGTTAACGGTTGGGACACTTACACTTTTTTGATATATAAAAGTAACGAAGTCTAATTAATTTTTATCTTTTCCTTTATAAATTATATGTATTTTACGTTTTGGAAAGAAAAGTTTGGTATAGAAAATTATAAAAATAAAAACCACAGCTTCAGAGCTGTAAACTATGATTTTTTTTATGGACATTAAAGTAACTAAATAAAACATTTTTTTTTAATTTCCTTTTTTTTCACTTAACATACTTTCTATATTTTTTTAAGAACTACTAGATATAAGTAATAAGAAAAATCTAAAATTATGATTCTAGGATTTGAAAATTATTATTTTTTTCTTTGTACATAAAAGTAACTATGTGCTTATGTATGTATCTCTATATGTATATAAGATTCGGCACAGGCGAACATAGCACTCTTACTTGTTCTAAGTCACTTTTAACTATGATCTACCACAAATTTATAAAGTTCAAATAAACTAAACAAATTCTATTCTATTCTATTCAAGTTTCTATTTCACAACGTTCCCAAAATATCAACAACAAACTTTGAAGGCGTTTGTCTCAAAACTAGCTTTTTTGATTTAGCATGTTTTAGAGTGGAGCCGTCGAATTGCTTCAAAATATTAAATAAATGTTGCAAAAACTCCCAATAAATATATATTAAGTAAATTTTAATTATTTTAGGGACTAATACAATTCTAAGTTAAAATTTTACACGATAGAAAAATATTTTTTGATTTATTAGAATGTAAAATCCATTAATAAATATTTCAAAAAAATAAATGTATAACTTGCGCCATGTATGTATTTGTCAATCGTTTGGGTGGAAAAAGAATTGGGGACCAAATTTTACAAAAAAAATGTCGATCAGCTGTTTCCTACGTTGCAGTTACATTCCATTGCAATCGGCTAAAGGCTCAGTTAGCCGACTGTAATGGAATGTATCTGCAACGGTAGGAAACAGCTGATCGATATTTTTACATGAAAAATAGGTTACATAACATTACATCTCTATAACTATTTTCATTACTTTTCACATAACAATATCGATCAGCTATTTCCTACCACTGTAGTTATATTACATTACAGTTGGCTAACTCAGCCTTAACTGAGCCGAGGTGTATGCCACGTTTCGTAGGAATCAGTTGGGTAGAAGTACCTAAAATATAATAATAAAATAGTTAATGGGAGTGGTTCCATCCACTTATTTAAAAGGAAGATTGTGTTTTTATATAAGCCTAAGGCAGGAATCGGTTGGGTTAAATGGCTTAAAAAAATAGTCGGCATGGCTCCGCTCACTATTTTGACGATAAGAACAAACGCCAAAAAAGAGAATTTTTTGAAGTCGATTCAAAAATAACAACACAAGTTTTCAACTTACTAATATCATGACTTCCAAGAACCAAAAAATTTACTGCTCTTTTAATTTCTTGAGAACGTCGAACTATTAACCTTGGTCTCGTCCAGCGTTGCGAGTTTAGGGGATTTGTCCCCAAATTGAGAATTTTTTTCGTGATTGGCAATAAAAATTTCTTGTTGGGGATCTTGGGATTTGTTGGGGATGATAACTAAATTTTAGGGTATTTTTTTATAACTGATGCTAACAAGTATGATTTTTAGCTAAAAAAATGTGCGTCTGGCAAGTCTAAAAATGTGTGTTATTATTTATAGTGAATGGTTTCTAATAAAAAAAAATTAAATAATTTTTAATAAGCACCAAATTATACTAAACATATTTAGCAGACGTGCTAAGGTATATTGGATCCTATTATAAACGTATTTCAAACTACGAGAATTTCTACGATATTTTCCATTAGAGAGAAATACAATCTTATCACCTATTACAACGCAGCTGTTATCATTAACGGCTTGTTGCATTGAAAGTATTCTGGAACAATATGAAGTGTTCAGATTACATATATTGAAGACTGAAAATTTTTTAAGACCATTCAAAAATAAATGAATCAATGCTTTCTGCATTAGATGAAAAATCTACAAAATATTACTTGGAGTTCCTTTCATATTCTCTTGGACTTTTAACTAATTTTAACTTAATGTTTCAAAGCTAATCCCTGCTTTTGTACAAATTAAAAGCTGAAGTAATCAAAGTTTTAAAAATTTTTTTGTCTAATTACATAAAAGCTGATTATTTTTTAACAAAATGAGTTATTTTTGGTTGTTATGTACATATGTATGTATGTAAGTACGTTAGACATTGTGGTTTATGTCTCTCAAGTTCAAGTTTACCTTCACACCCACAAATTTCACATTTTCCATCATGTGGTTTTTTTTAAGACCGAAATTTTATGCTTCCTAAATATTTGTCTCTGGATTCAAAATTTAATTGGGCAAATGGCAATTCCTTTGGTTTCTTTTTTAACATTATATTGAATCATCCGAAATTAATAATTGATTATTAGTTTTTAATTGAACTATTGTTTACACTTTGTTTTTTTATGCACACTTATGAAACATAACTTTTTCTCACTGTTATCATACAAATTAACACTATTTTTTAACAATCTATGGAATACTTACCCATGGAGTGGCTTTACATGTTATGACCGCTAACGACACCAGAGCAAATAAAATATTCCTTAAATGTGGCATTTTTGTTTAGTTTTTCTAATGAAAATAAAAAATAAGTTAAACCGATTCTGAGCATAAAACTTGAAAAAAAATTGAGAAATATATAAATCGAAAATTTTTTTAACGTTCCGTAATTTTTTTTTTAATTTTCCAAAAAAAGTTTAAAATTGTCTACAAACAATTGATACCTAACTGATGATTCAAGTGATCACATTATATGTATGTATGCAGTTTCGTTTTACGGTCTGACCCACGATTTCGACCAGAAACTTTCTATCGCTTACTTTTATATTGCAAACAAAAACAAATTTCTTATTTTATTGTTGTTGGAAAACTATGTAAAAAATAAATTTTAGGAATAATTCCACAAAGGTATCTACATACATATGTATCTAGAGACGTATGTATTTAAAAAAAGTACTCCTATTTCCAAATATTTCCTTAAAAATTATTTTTAAAAAATGACATTTTCAAGAATTTTCTAAAGGAAGCGTTTCAAAATTTTTTTTTTTTTTGGATATTTGAAGGAAGTATAATTTTATAACACAGTTTTTTTATCACTTTTTTATATTTTATACACAGCTTTTATATACATATATTTTATGTCGTAATTTTTTTAGTTTGAATTTTTTTTTTATTGTATTTTTTAAAAACGTACATACATTAAATTTGTATATCCTTTTCCTTAAACTTTTACTTAACAATTATAATTTTCAAGTAACTTTTAAAAACTCCAATTTTTGAACTGTTTGTCTGAATATATCGATTCACAATAATTTTACTTTTGGTTTCTACCAACCACCTAAACTAATTGCAAAAATAAAAACCAAAAAATTAAAAATGAAAAACTAACACTACTACAAATAAAGAAGGCAAATGTACTTAAGAATATTTCGACCTCGAAAACAGATATTAGATACAGCTACATACTATGTACATATCTACATAGATACTGTAGCTAATGATTAGTCTGAGAGTAAAACTCCGCCACATCAATATAAAGATTCGAAGGTACGACTACTGCTATAGTTGCAATGACGAGGAAGAGGAAGAAAGTATCATGAATTTCCAATGTCTTTGTCCTGCTCTGGAGACTCTCCGTCTGCACCTTCTTGGCAGAACATCCTTCAAAAGCTTATCCTAGTTATCGGAAATCGGGCTCAAGAATCTGAGCCTCTATATTAGGAACAGTGGTTGGTATAATCGCTGACCACTCCCCTCCTCCTAGCCAAATTTCTTGACCCACTCCTCATCTTTCTAACTCTACCCCTCTCATTTCCCTATCATTTCTCTCCCTCTCTCTCTCTCTCTATTCTTCTAATTTACAGGCAGCACAAAGGGATCATCATATTGGACCCAAGTGAGCTGGAATCTTTTTTTCTTATTTCCTACCAGCAGCCTGCTAACCTAACCTAACCTAACCATGTACATATCTACAAAGATACTGTAGCTAATGATTAGTCTAAGAGTAAAACTCTGCCACATCAATGTAAAGATTCGAAGGTATAAAAGAGATTTCGGTATTTCAAAAATATTAAAAGGGAAATTAGACTGAACTTATAGGAGTATTATAGAATTTTCCATGAAGCTAGTTTCATTTAGCCTGATCAAATCACAAATATTATATCCAACAATTATGTGCATGCACATTTTTTAAATTACGCAGCACAAACAACAGCAACTAAAATGTATAGACTGTGTGAGCTCAATCACACGCGGGTATATAAAAATATTCTAAATATTAAATTGACTACACATGCGTCCATACAGGGCTATTTTACCTGCATGTTTTCAAATAACCACACACACACATCCACACATTTTTGATTTCATTTTATGTACACAAATGATTGCATACGATGCATAAATATTCCGAGTACCGCAATATTTTCGTTTTTTTACTGATTAAACATTCATAGTCTGTGTGTAAACATACTCAGACCAGGGATGATAAATGAGTAGTCTTGTGTAGTTCATGGACGAACTAGTTCAAATGAACGATTCAGTACTTTGAACTAAGTGAACTAGTTCAATTGTTTTACGTTCACTAGTTCAATTTTTGAACTAGTTCATTTTTTGAACTAAGAACTAAGAACTAAGACACAAAATGAATTAAATGTTTTCAACCTTTTGCTTTACTTCTTTCTGTTTGTGTGCTTTGCTTCTATACTCATCCATATGTATGTATGTATGTATGTATATTTTGTTCTTGTTCATCGCTGGCTACTACCACAAATGCAATAAACAAGCAAACACTTATACTAACCTATGTATTCACAAAAATATTTTGCATTTATGAGATTTTTAAAAATGATTTTCACATTAAATTTGTTTTATAAACCCTTTATAAAGCAAATTTATTAATTAATTAATTAATTAATTTTAGCTTTTGTAAAGGTTTTTAATCATAGATCTGTGTTTTTAATACTGTCAAAAACCACAACATATCTACATACATACATGTGCATGCAGATGTAAAATCATTGAACTAAAAAGAGCGATTGAACTAAATGAACGAACTAGTTCATTTATAAATAATGAACTAAAATGACCGGTCACTGAAATGAACTAAATGGCACAAGTCTATAAATGAGAAAACCAATTTCGTACCAATTAGCTTTTAAAAATGTACTTTTTCGAACCCAATAGTACTAAAATCGGTATTTTTTGTATTTTTAACTTTTTTTATTATATTTTTGGAACATGTCGCTCATTTACTCAAATAACGTCATAACTCAAAAAAACTATTTTGCCAGATCACAATTTACACACGTCTTAATGAAAAATGAAATGTTTGTGTTTGTTTCAAAAAAAAAAGGAACTATATGAGGATTAATCTGAATCATTAACTGAAATTTTATTAAAATTAGAGACAGTGGAACAGGCAGTAAATACATATCGTTGGTCTCAAGTAAAAAGGCGCTAACGCAAATAGTTGCTATTTTACAGGAGAAGGTAAAAACACAATAGAAACTGTAATATTCTTTCTGTAATATTTTTGTACAACTGATTGTAAATACGTTACTTTCAAACTGTTTTAAACATATTGGAATCACTGAAAAACTCTCAATAAGTCCTTTGTTTCTATTAGACTTTCAAGTCTTCGTTTTGATTATTGAAATTCTCTTTCCATATTCGCTGATGAGTGAAAAATTGACAATATTCTCCTGATAACTTTTGAAAGCTCATTAGCTCATCCAATTAATTTTTTAAAGCTTGAAACTCGTTATTTATAGTATTATAATTTCCATTTTTCTTTTAGAAGTATTTTTTTTAATAAGAGAGATACTATACTACTAACATATTCAGTAGTGAATTTTAAAATTTTGTTATGAAAAGTAACTTTATTTAGTTTCGCAAAAGTTTCTATAACATTTCTTTTAAATTCCGGTTGTTTAATATTTCTTTTAAAATCCGTAACTATACAACTTTTAATTTTATTTCTAGATGTATAAAGTTTTTAATTTCAAAGTAAATTTTAATCGTTTACATACATATGTATGTAGTATACCTAGCTTTATTTAATTTCATGACTGAAACGATTGATATGATAATAATATAGCAAGTTGTTTATTTCTAACAAATTGTATATTAATATAATAGATAAAATAAATGAAGACGGCGCTATCACATTGAAAACGAAACACCGGTGAAGTTAGATGTAGTTCTTTTATAATAAACCAATCAAGTGTAATGCACATCTAACAAGTTATTCGCTCTCAACAACAAAACAAACTCGCCACTTTTCTCTCAAATTGATTATACTCTTTAAATCATCGCGATTAATTATTTTTGTGAAAATAAAACAAGGGATAGTCTCTCGCAAATTTTTCAAATAATACCAAATGAGTCACGGGGGTACCAACGTACTTTCAGGGTTTGAATAGTACCAAAAAAAAGTAAAATTGTACCAACATTATCATCCCTGACTCAGACTGAAAGTATAAAAGAGAGAGAGAGAGAGATAGAGTCAATTACCAGCGTTGTCAACTTGGTGCGTTTCGCACCATTTTGGGTGCTTTTTGAAATTTTTTGTGCGATAAATTCCTTAGTTGGTGCGTGGTGCGCTTTTTTTAAAATTTCGATGCATTTTTTAATTTTTGGTGGTACCAACGCAAATTTAACAAAACAATGGGTTAAAACCGTAAAATTCTTGTTGTGAAACTTGCTGGTAATGTTAATTACCATATTTATACTAATGATGTTTACAAAATATCACAATTTGAAATAAAATCTGTTGTATGGCCCGATGATAACAATAATGATGAAAATATTGGCTTTATTTATTTGGAATAATTAATTTTTGTTCTCTTTTTAAAAAGTTTTAAACAGAATTTATAAAATTAATGTACAAAAATGTATCATCTTGTACAAGTGAATGTAAACATATTTATGTGCCCTTAATTATTTGCGTTTTGAAATTTCAAAGTTGACAACGCTGTCAATTACAATTGTAGTTGTAGCGTAGTTTAGTTTTTTTTCATAAACGGAATAGAGGTGCTCTTCTATGTTTTAATCGGTTTTATGCTAGGAACACAGTTGGGACGAACGACGAATTTCGTCCACGTCGACGACTTCGTCGATAATAATTCGTTGCGTAAATTCGTCGTTTGAAGCACAATAACGACGAATTTACTCAGCGAATTCAGCTCTTATAATTTATATATATGCTAGGAACACAACTGGGACGAACGTCGAATTTTTCGGTGCGAACTTTCGTCATAAAAAATAAAACATATTTTTTCATATGAAAATTAACACAACACCGCCGTAGAACGAAATTCGTCGTGCGTGACGAACTCTGAGATAGATTTAAGCTAGGAACACAATTGGGACAAACGATGAATTTCGTCCACGTCGACGAATTTGTTGCGTAAATTCGTCATATGAAGCACAATAACGACGAATTTACTCAGCGAATTCAGCTGTTATAATCAGGGCTGTCAGATGTGGCGATTTCTCGCCAAACGTGGCGATTTTAAAACTAGTTTGGCGTCCTAATATTCGATTTGGCGACATGGCGATATTTTGGCGTTTTATAAAAAGTTGGCGATTTTTTTGGCTTTTTTTGATAAGCCATGAATGAATTGGCTTGAAAATCGTTAAATATTATTGTTATTATTAATACTTACATATATTTAAAACAAAATCAAAATAAGAAAGTTTATTTTTGTTTTCAATATAAGTAAGCTATAGAAAGTTTCTTGTTGACATCGTGGACCAGCCAAATAAGTTTAAATAAAAACATAAACATAAACAAAATATTTCATATGTATATTTTTTTAGCGCCAAAATTGGTGATCAGCTGTTGTACATATTTATTAATTGTCATGTATAAGCGTGAACATTTTGTGACCATGCGTGAGTGAAATATTTCTGCTCGTGTCCATACGTGAAGTGAACCAAAAAAAAAAACACACGAGACATACATAAGTACATATCAAATTGTAGAAGTAGAAAGGCCCTAACTGAAATAACTGTAACTTTACAGAAGGTAAAAACACAAAAATAAATAGTACAACTGCTTTGCACAACTACTTGTAAAAGCGTTGTTTTTTACACTACATGTGTACATATTGTTACGTTTTTCTCTCCTTAAAAACGCTTTTCCGTGGACCCGAAGATTTGCAAATGAATACAAGACCCGAGTGTAGTAATTAGGGTTAAGAATGATACAAGTTTTATTTACAAATACACTCAAACTAAATTACTCAAGAGCTGAAATACACTAATACAACTTAAACTACTGAATTACACACAAATATTCACAACTGGTTACCACTACGCCTTCCTCGCTGTAGTTTACGCACGTCTCTTAGCTGGCTGCGCAAGTAATCACGTGACACCTCTTTGTCTGCTGCTCGTCACTTACGAGACTCACTCTGCCGACACTCACAGTTGATACACCAATACCTCTTTGTCTGCTGCTCGTCACACACAGCACTCACTCTGCCGACACTCACAGTAGATACACCAATAAAGACTCACTTCACTGGCTTTACTTACACCTTTACACACGTCTATTCGCTGCGCTGTTCCCTTTACTGCAGTCGACACGATAGACTCCACCAACACAAAAAACATGAAAATTATATTATACATACACTTTTTCGTGATCGTGCGTGATCGTGATAAGTTGTAAACCACTCTTGCGTGATTAAAAATATTTTATTCGTGAGCGTGCGTGATCGTGAAAATGTTCTAAATCATTCGTGCGTAAGTAAAATATATTTCTGCGTGAGCGTGCGTGTCGTGAGTCAGAAAAAACTCACGTGCACATCTCTAGTAATTACGTACATATACCTACATATGGATATGTATGTATGTATGTATGTATGTTTGCTTATGATTTCAAAATGCGTAATTGAATGAACATTGACGTACATACATACATATGTATGTACATAGTTAAAGTTAAATAAAAGTAATTCCACTCCGCACGATAGTCTAAATTTTTAGCTAAAAGTTGTTTTTGTTTTTATTATATTTTTTTTAAATTTAAGCAGTTGAATTTATTTCACAATAAATTTCCTCTATGCACGAGTATGACGCAAATAAGCTGTTTTATTTGAAACTGGAAAAACTCAACTTCTACAAAAAATTGCGTTAAAAATTTTTTTCGTAAGACATGAACAATTTTACGTACATATGTATGTACATATGTATGTACATACATACATATGTATGTATGTAGTAATTTCTTCGTTACATACATTTTTCTCAAAACACAAAGAAAAGAATTTTCGATACATAAAAAGTAACTTCATTTAAGCGGCTGAAGCCAATGAAAATATTCACCCTTATTCTATTTGTCGACATCGACGTCACTTAAACACAATACCAAAAAATTGGGGCTTGTGTATCCGTTGTTGAAAACAACTGACTATTGCTGGCAGGTTTATGCTATTTTCTAGATCTTACTCTGCAGCCACACGTTCAATAAATGCCTTTCAATTTCATTACACATATTGTGTGTCAAAATTGCTTGAAATTGATAGCTGTGACACAAATTGATAATCAATTTAATTTTTAAATGCCAGCGACCAAGAAACAACTCAAATTTGTAGCTTCAATCAATGTGTGCTGTTACCAGCCGTTCAAATTGAAAACTAAATTGCAATTTAAATGGATAGGTGAATTTGAAATCAATCTAGTTTTCAATTTAAAAAGTTTGATTGTGTTAGTGAAAAAAGTGTGAGTGTATTGCAAATTGAATGGAATTGAAAGTCAAAAATTGAACGTGTGGCCCCCAAGTTAATAAAGGGTGTTTTTTATTGAGGTATAGAACTTTAAGTTGGCATCACTTTTTTAACTGGCGGCCATTTTGTCAGCTGTCAAGTGATTAATATTTAGTTTGGTTTGCCATTTCATCATGAACAGGTTGACAAAAGAACAACGCTTGCAAATCGTGCAAATTTATTTCGAAAATAATGGTTCAGTTCGCGAAGTTTACCGCAAGCTCCGTCCATTTTATGGTCGACATAATCGTCCATCAGAGCAATTAATTCGGTTAACCATGGATCGTTTTCGCACTACGTTTACTCTATGTGATAATACGCATCCGCAGAGACGTCGAACAGTGCGCACCGAAGAAACAATTGCCGCTGTAGAGCAAAGTGTTGAAGAGGACCCGAATGAATCGATTCGCCACCGTGCACAGCAATTGGAGCTTTGTCCATCAACTTTATGGAAGATTTTGCGCAAAGATCTTGGCTTGCGACCTTACAAGATCCAGCTTGTGCAAGAATTAAAGCCGCGAGACCATGCAATGCGTCGTGATTTTGGTGTATGGGCCGAAAATGAGATTGATCTCGATGCTGATTTTCATCGCAAAATTTTGTTCAGTGATGAGGCTCATTTTTGGTTGAATGGCTACGTCAACAAGCAAAATTGCCGCATTTGGAGTGAAGAGAATCCACATGAGACCCTTGAGACGCCATTACATCCACAAAAACTGACTGTTTGGTGTGCTCTATGGGCTGGTGGAGTCATTGGGCCATACTTCTTCCGAAATAATGCTGGAGAGTCAGTTACCGTTAATGGAGACCGGTATAGAGCCATGATAACCGACTATTTTGTTCCCGAATTGGATGGCATGAATGTGGATGAGTTGTGGTTCCAACAAGACGGCGCTATATGCCACACAGCGCACGTCACAATCGATTTATTGAAGGACCCGTCAATTGGCCACCAAGATCGTGTGATTTGACACCATTGGATTATTTTCTTTGGGGATATGTGAAGTCGCTCGTCTACGCCAACAAACCAGAAACGTTAGGGGACTTGGAAGCCAACATTCGTGGCGTTATTGCCAACATACGGCCCCATATGCTCGAAAAAGTGGTTGAAAATTGGACCTGTAGAATTGGCTTTATTCGAGCCAGCCGCGGCGGCCACATGCCCGAAATCATATTTAAACATTAATGGCATAAAATTATCCTTCCAATAAAGCCAAACTGATGGACATTAAAACGATTTTCTTGTGTTTTATTTCAATTCAAAGTTCTATACCTCTAAAAAAACACCCGTTAGATTGTCATTAGCACAAAATTGTTCTCCAGAGCGAGTAAACAAGCCCCAGTTTTTTGGTGATGTGTTAAAGTGACGTTGATGTCGACAACTGGAATAAGGGTGATTGAGTTATTGTACATTCTTGTGTTTTCACTTCTTATAATTTCACCAATTTTTTATAATTTCAATAATAGCACTTTGTGACCAAATAATTTGCAGATACTTTTTACCAAATACATACATACATATACATATATGTGACAGCGCATAGAGAAAGGGGCCCAAGGGTAAAAAAAAATCAATTTTCACTTTTTTTTTTTTATGTGGACAACATCTGAGCATCGAATGAGACCGTAGAGCTGCAAAACTATCGACAGTCGCTCCACTCGATAGTTTCGATAGTTTTATGTAAAACTATCGATACTATCGATAGTATCGAATAGTTTTATAAAAGTTGCCACATAAACTACATTTGACTCGAAAAAAAACCAGAGTCCTCAAAATTTTCATTAGTATATAAAAATATATCAAGCCTTTTTTTCGATTTTATCGTAAGCGGCATATTATCGAAATATACTTTTTTATTGAACTTAAAATTTTATGGGCCTACCCATGGTTTAGAATTATCGTTGATAACTTTTAAGACACTAAATGTAAAGTTTTATCGTAAGAGACGATTGGTGGCCGTCGCGATATCAGTACCACCAAAATTTATCTTTGTGTCGACGATGTTGAATTTATTAAGATACTTGTGACTACTATTTATGGAATAACACTTTGATTTATAAATAAATTCATATACATACATATGTATTTAAGTACTTATGTATACAGAAGCAGGGATGCGATGTCATATTTACAAATTGTACTAACTTTCAAAAAAAATTTTAATTTTTTCAGTACGATTGTACCTAATTCTTTATTTATATTTTTTTAATACTTGTACTTTTTAATTAACTAAAAATCAATTAACAAAACGCCAGAAGGTGCACAAAGAATATTAGTTGCTGGGATCTGAATATAAAAGTAACATTTACGATATACTACGTTTATAAGCTTTTTTTATTCGATTGTTCACAGTCGATGCAAATAGCCGGCTTCTCCCCTTGGTACGAAAATAAAATTTCCACATTAGCAGATGAATTTGGAATAAATAACATTCCTCCAGCAATTCTTTAAGTACCGGAAAACATCGTTTGATTTACTTAATTTTCTAATACCTTCGAGCTAAAGATTAACCCCTTGTGCATAAAAATAAGTGAACGTTAAAACCGTTTTTTCTAATAAGCACGCATTATTTTTTGCATAAGGGGGTTAATATATTTTAATGCTATTTTTGGCATGTAATATAATATAAAGAGATTCCAGTAGTGCTAAATGGGTCATTGCGGTGCTACGGTACATTTGGCATTCAAATAGCGCTAATATTATACAATTGTACCAACTTTTCCATCACTGTACAAAAGCTTAAATCAACTACGGATAATTTGCTTCAAAGCTGCCGGCTACTGTTTACTGACTTCGATTATTTTTACTCTTTTAATTACTTGTTTTTTTTTGCCGATAGTATCGATAGTGGAAAAAACTATCGATATTTCATTTACAACAAAACTATCGATACTATCGATAGTACTATCGATAGTACTATCGATAGTTTTGCAGCTCTATGAGACCGATCCCATGCCTCAAAAGTGTTCCTTCCCAGAGATATGCGCGTTTTATGATGGTGATGGTATTTAAATCTTTAAAATGGCTCTCCTGAACAAAACCGGTTTTTACCCTTAGGTCCCTTTCTATTTTGCGCGTCACATATGTATATCTTCCGCTAAATTACACCAAATTAAAATTTATTTCGGTGTGGGCATCTTTGTTTGATATACTGCAATGGAAAATAGCTGGTATTTTATTTGCATTGTATCTTAATATCTAGTTAATACCCTATAATAATTAATACGATTTGTACAGCTAGAGGGCCGCAAGTTGCAAATCACTGTTATACTGTTACGTTTTTCTCTCTATAAAAACGCTTTTCCGTGGACCCGAAGATTTGCAAATGAATACAAGAGCCGAGTGTAGTAATTAGGGTTAAGAATGATTCAAGTTTGTTATGTCGTCAGGTGTATGCAGAGCAGGCAGTTGTTGGATGAAAAAAAAAACAAAACGAATTATGCTGGAGTGACCAGATTGTTGGCAGCGCTGGTATGCTGGCGTATGCACTAGACAGGGCTCGCCGTCTTGGGTGCAGTTCTTGCCAGCCAATCTGGGGTTTACTGCTGCCTACGACATTAACAACAAAAAAAATCATACCAGCATTTAGACAAAAAATTAAAACAAAAAGTATGAGGCCCGAAGCAAACACCTTTATTTTAATTTTTCTTCTCTTCTTTAGAAACTCACATTAATTAATAAAAATATTTCATTCAATAAGAATTCAAATTACTGAACTTAATAAATACTACTATTAGCCCGTTCAGCGTGCCACGAAACGAAGTAATTTCAAGATGAAATTGCGAACGATATTAGAAGTGTTCATGCTGAGATAACCAAATTGATACTTGAATTTTTTTTGTTCCTTCTCGTGGTTGTAAATATCTTCATGTTTGGAAAAAAGGAGTTTTCATACAAAAACAGCGTTGTCCATTGTAATTTAATAATAATTTCGTTGGAATTGAGCAAAATAAGTTAATTTAGAATATGTCAAAATGTATGGGAAATTATTTAATTTCAACTTGATTTCGGCCGAAATCATGAAATTATTTGATTTCGTGGCATGCTGAACGGGCTATACGAGTATTTGGAAATTAAAGAAAAACTGTTGAAGTCTTCTTTAATCTATTACCAAACAGTCGTAGTCGCATTTGAAATACGCCAACCACGATAATGCAGAATATTATTCACTTAATTTTTGCAGGCGAACTGAATTATTACATCAAATAATTTCGATATTTTTCTTCGAATTATATATTAAAAGTTAAAATTATTTAATTTTAGGATAAGATTAGTAAGTAAAGCTTACGATTGTTAACAGTAATTCCCTACAATACATTTTTTCATAGAGTATGAATCTCTTTGGTTCACAGACGGTAAATTTCATGATGGTGCACCACGGTGGTATACTTAATGAAAAAATAGCTACATAAATGAGCAGAAGCACCTCCATGAGTACAACTTTAAAGTTAAATAAATTTCATTTATAGCCTAAAATTTTTGTGATTTTTTTAAATTAAACTTAAATTTGTCCAATTTTCAATTAATTTTTAAGCTTTACAAAAATTTTTCCCTTTTTTACATTCACGTGGACTGAATGTGAAGATAACATTTTTCCCTTCGAGGGGAATGAAAATTTCACGTGAAGAAAAATAACATTTGTTTTTCACGATAGGGATGATTATTTTTAAATCATCATTTATCTTTCCAGCATACATACCTATTTTAACACATGCATATTTTTAAAGCCGAAACCGACCGGTTTTAATAGCTTAAAACCGGAAACCTCGGATTTTTTAATTTCCACAATTTTTGGTAAACCCTACACTGAACTATGGCCGACTTCAGCAGATGCTGAATGTAACATCAGAGTGCCCTCCTTCGTCGGTATTGTGTAGCAGAATCGTCGGCGAAGTAAAATATCCAATAAAATGGCTACTAAACACAGCTTCAAAATGTAATACACCACATTTGACACCAGAAGGCGCTGGCTGCAACACTGCATTATTAAAAAAAGCGTGCAAATAGCAGAGTTGTAAACATTAGTAAGTCCCGGTTCACACATTTCAACTTTTGTTGTTCAACTCGTAATTCAGCTGTTAGAAAAAAAGAGATATTTGTACTTCCGTCTCCGTCTTTCTAACAGCTGAATTACGAGTTGGGTAACAAAAGTTGAAACGTGTGGACTGGGGCTAAGTTTCCTATAGAAGTGCTACCAAGTTTGTGTACACGCAAAGAAAAAATATGGTTGTAGAATGGTTGAAAAAACAATATTTTGTTCTCTGAAACAAATGTGTGGTCGTTGAAAACTAGTTATTGTTATTTTAAACATTTATTTCGTTACCATAAACAGAGTAATGTTTGAATTTAATAATTATATTATCACATCCATAAAAAAGTGTGATATGGTTAGAGTTTAACAATATATTTTTGTTAAAAATTGATGACTACAACATAATTTGTGTTATTATTTAAAAATAAAAAATGTAAATAACAATATAATGTTATCCAAAATCATACAATGTTAAGTCTTTAAAAAAATATTTTTCAGAAACATCTATCTGTTCAGTATTTCGTTTGTAAGCTCTCGGTAGTGCACGGGTGGTGTTAAATAAATTAATAAATAAATAAAGTATAAACAAAAGGTTAGACTAATAAAAATATGTAACCATTTGTGTATCTCTTTATACAGACACGTCTGTATGTCGTGTAAGTATACATTTCTATATATACATTTTATTTCAACAATATTCGTTTATTTTTATTTCGAATTTGACGCACAGCCGTTTCTACAATAAATATATGATTAAACAATAAAATAGTATTATTATATTAAATAATACTGTGGTCGTATTTAAAAATATTAATATAGTATAAGAATACGGTATGGTGAGTCTCAATTATATTTTAGTCACATCTAACAATAATGTTGTCATATTTAAAATACTAAGATTAGGCGTAACAAAGTTCATTGTTTTTGTAGATAATAATATTACTAAAGTTTGCTTTTCTATCAACAATAATATGATTTGACTGCAACCATATAATTCAATCATAGTATGTTGCTGTTTGATTATGGTTACCTCAACCATATTTTTTCTTTGCGTGTACTTTTGGTATGCCGTATAAATAGTGAATTTGTGAATATTTTTATTTGCAAATAGTGAGCGTATAAACGTAATAATAGTATTGCTTTCTTGTTCACACTATAGCCCCATTAGAGGCTTTCGATACTTTAACTGCTCGAGTTGAATTAATTGAAAGGCAGAATAAGTGAAGTGATTAAAAATAAATTAGTAATAGTTATACAAAAAAAAAAAATTATTGACTTAAAAAATATGCAACAAATTGCATAAATAGTTCTGACAACGAAAACTTAGAATCTGAATATTCCACAAACGAAATAGCAGCATTTAAATAAATTCTGCTGATGTGAAACATTAATTTTTATTACAGAAAAGTTTTTTCAGAAAAATTTTGATAGATTTACCTTTGACAATCTAAAAAAATTTATTCATTCATGAACTTTATTTTGTTTTCCACATGATTTCACAAAGTATTTGTTAAAAAAAGCATTGAAGCTAAGCTTGTTATATTTTTAAAGTTTTTAATGAAAAAAAAGTTTGTTAAGAAAACAATGAAGCTGATTTTTTTAAGTTTTTAATACTGTTAAATGTTGATAAAAAAAAAGTTGATAAATGTATATTTTATTAGTTTTAGACACATATTTTTATATTTTTATTGCATATTTTATGTACATAAAAAGTAATCTTATGACTTTATTGAAGTGAGCCGGCGAAAATTGGTACATTGTGCCAGTCGTGTGATCCAAGCTTAACAATATGTCGGAATGACATTTTTAAATCATTTATATTATTTTACACCATTGATGTCAGTTTCATAGCCAGTGTTGCCAAAACGGCGGTTTTCCCACTATATGTGAAATTATATATTGTGGGTCTATTTAATAAATCAAATAACCAAAAAGATAATGCAGCCATTAAACAAAATTCATATAACTGAAAAAAATAATATTGAAAACTAGTGTTAGTATAAAAACGGTTTATTTTTTCTTTTATAATTGCATTAGTTTTTAATCTGATTTATTAAATTATATGTTGTGTACGATTGTGTGTTTTATGTGTTTTTAATAATCGATTCACATTTTCTCTTAAAAAGTCGAGTATGAAATGTCTTTTAGTTCTTTTTGAATTATTTTGTTCGAACAAATGTTTCATTAAACACAACCTTTCTCCTCAAAATCTTACAAAAAAATTATTTTAATAATTTAATTTATTGCACAGCAGTGCGCTTTTTGAATCAATATGAACTTTGCATTCTATATAGGGAATACACATTCAGGTATGAAAATGTGTGAATATATATTATCATATATGTCCATATACCCTCATTTTTCGGATCCGAACCATATATGGGATATCATATATGCTCCATACATATTTTTTTAGCTGGGAAGTTAAAAATAAAAACATATGTGACGCGCAAAATAGAAAGGGACCTAAAGGTAAAAACCTGTTTTTTCCAGGACAGCCATTTTAAAGATTTAAAGACGTGTATCTTTGGTGTACCATCACTGAATAAAACGCGCATATCTCTGGGAGGGGACACTTTTGGGGCATGGGATCGGTCTCATTCGATGCTCACATGTTGTCCACATCAAAAAAAAAGTGAAAATTGATTTTTTTTTACCCTTAGGTCCCTTTTTCTATACGCTGTCAGACACACACATATATATATATATATATATGAAAGTATACAAATCTCATTTTTAGTTAATAAAATTTAATTCAAGATTAAACTGGTATTGAAAACCAATTTAATCTATCTTTTCGTATTAAAACAAATGAGTAAACAAATATTTAGAGAAGTGGAAAACAACCCGAAAACTGGGTGATAGGATCAGTGAGAGTGAGGAAAAGAAAATTAAAAAAACTTTCAAAACAATAACTTTTTTTGAATAATTTATTTTTCATTCGACTTTTTTATTCAATTTTCTTTTGAAATACAACTACAAGCAAATGTGAATTGAGCTATGGAGTTTATTTTATCAACACTATTTTTTAACCCCCGACTAAAAAAAGGGGTGTTATAAGTTGGTAGTGTGTGGCTGTGTGTCTGTTTATCTGTGTGTCTGTCTGTGTCCACGTACAGGCCAAACGGCTGGACCGATTTTTATTTAGTTTTTTCTGTTTGAAAGATGACTTGATCGAGAGGGTTCTTAGCTATGTTTGAAAAAAATCAGTCCAGCCGTTTAGAAGATATAACATCTTTTCTGAAAAAAGTCGGGGGTTTTTAAAATTTTTAATTTTTGTTATTTATTACTTCAGATATTCATATTTTTTAAAATTCATCTCATTCTATTTTTTTTTAAAGCAATAAACCTTGAAAAAAGAAATTAGTTGCTTATAAAATCAGCAAAAGACTATCTAGCATCCGAATTTAGAACAAAAAAAAAATGATTTGGAAAAGGACAAGTTAAAATTTTTTGATTTTGTCGCTGAGTTTCATGGTTCAAAAGTGAAACTAGGAAGATTCCATAAATGTACTTAATTAGTCATTGGTGTACTATTGTACTTTCCGAGTTTGAATAGTACCAAAAAAGGTACAATGTACCAACTTTGCCATCCATGATATGCGTAGCTGGTGTATTAAATTCTTTCTAAATACAGTGAAAGAAAAAAAGTGGTATGCGAAAAATATTCTAATACTAGTAATGCGTTTTGCGACATTGAATGTATTTTATGTTACAAAACTTTTAAGGAAAGAAATGAATATATATTAAAAAGACATTTTTATTTATTTTTTTTTTTGGAGCAGCTTCACTAAATTGTATTTAAAATCAAAACTTAAAAGACCAATAACTCGGGAAATATTGGTCGCAGCCAATTTTTTTGTTTAATTATTTCTTCTCATTTTTTAAGTTTCTATGAGATAAGCTTTTAAAAAATTTATAATTTAGAAATTCTTCACAGTTTCCTATGAAAAGTTCACAGCCCCGTAACTCGGAAAATATGGGTCGCCACCAAATTTTTTATTTAATTTTTATTCCTTATATTTTAATTTTCTATCATATAGAGTCCTTTTTATACATTTTGAGCTGCTTCACGAAACTGTATTTATTACAAATAATTATTTTTTTCGATGTACTTCAGAGACGAATAAGACAACTTTTCTCACACATATGACTTGAATTTATCCTTTAAAGTTTTATTTTATTCATATTAGTTTTTAAAAAACTTTATGTTGTTTTAATTGAATTTAATTAAAGGTACATATCGTCATCTTAAATGCAAACGGACGTGACTGCACTTGTACATTTTTTTACAGGAGAAGCAAAAAACGTTGCAAAATCAATAATAAAAAAGTATTTCTGAAAATTTTCTTCAAAATTTACTTGTAGTATGGATACTTATATAACCATTTATTTCCTTTTTATATACTTAAGATTTTATGTTAGTTACGTTCTTTGCAATAAAAAATAGAGGTATTCGTAATCATTTTTGATCGCAGAGGTGAAAATATTTGCGTGAAAAAATTATAAAATGATGCATAATCAATCAAAAACTCGATTTCGAGTTTTTGTGTAGTTACGTCCGTTTGCATTTAAGGTGACGATATGTGTGTATTATTATTTTTTAGTTTTTTACTTGTTTTTTACCAAAGCTTTAATATTTAATAATATTTAATATTTTTTTATAACTAATGGTTTTCTTCTATTTTAATGGCAAACATACGTAGGGATTTTTGTAGGGGAAAGTTTTCAACGTGTAGGGGAAAATCGGATTTTTTTTTAACTTGTGTAGGTAAATCTACTGACAACACTGTTACCTCGTTTGTACGCAAATCTTATGGCGAGTATAATACATGTTACTATACATAAATCGTACCATAAATCGTACAAGTATGAAATTAGTAACGTGTATCATGCTGTCGTACTTATGAAGTATACTTTGTAGTATGAAAATCAACAATTTTTGATTTTTATGGGCGGAGCATGGATAAGTACGATAATAAGTATTGTTTATCATGCTGCTGTACAGTGAAATTTGTTTTATGTTCAACTGATTTAGAAAACGCAGTGTTTCTACGGCTCGGTTATAAATTATCTTTATATAGCGGATATTTTTATTAAATAAATTCAGTGAAGTGCGACTTTGACCTGGCGCACGAAGGGTTCCCTACGGACACTAGACATGTAATTCAATACGAACTTTAGCCTATATAATAAATAGTTTTGGCTTTTCTTAGTTTTTGATCGGTTTTGAGCGTTTTTTAGTTTTGGCGTTTTTTCGGTTTTTGTCACTTTTTTCACGTTTTGTCGATTTTTAAGTTTTTGGCGTTATTTTTTCATTTTAGCGATTTTTTTTTTAATTTTGACGATTTTTTTCATTTTGGCAATTTTTTCATGTTGAAGATTTTTTTAAATTTGGCGCTTTTTTCGCGTTTTAGCGATTTTTTTCGGTTTTTGGTGTTTTTTTTTTCATTTTGTCGATTTTTTCGGCTTTGCCGATTTATTTCAGTGATAGAAATTTTTTTTAATTTGGTGCTTTTTTTTCGTTTTGGCGATTTTTTGTTGGTTTTTGGCGATTTTTCTTTTGGTTTGGCGATTTTATAATTTTCGGATTTTTTTAGTTTTACCTTATTTTTAAAATTTCAAGAGTTTACCTCTTACGGTTTCCAAGATATAGCAAATTGTCAAAATTACATAGTCAAAATTGCATTAACTGATGGACCACCATTTAATTTAAATTTTTTTAAATTTTAGTGTTAATTGTTGTAGTCTGTATAAAAATACACTAATTTTACAAATTTGAAGTGTCAATATGTACATACAATTGTATGTATATTACATGGAATTTCAACATTTGTCGTTGCTCGTTTTGGAACACCCTTTAATTTTTAACAATCATGTATTTGTTGTTCTCGAGGACAAGGTTCTACATACTCTGTCCAAATTTCGGGTCCGTAGCTCTACGGTTCCTGAGAAAATAACCTGTGACGGACAGACGGACAGCGTAGCGAAAACAATTGGGTTCTTTTTCACCTTTGGTGTACGGAACCCTAAAAAAGAAATAAAACATTATATTGTTACGTTTAAATTTTATTAAACGTGTGAGCAGAGATACAAGTCGAGGCAAAATTATCGGCGGCTGCGGCGCAGTAGTTTTGTGACCGGCGGCGGCGTGCCGAGAGAATTTTTCGGCGGCTCAAATAAGTATGTGAAAATTTAAAGAGAAAATAAAAATTGAGACAAAATTGATTTTCAAAATTTTTTCTCCGAAATTTGTCTTTTGGAGCAGATAAAATTTCGGCTGGTTTTGAGCCGATGCGAGCCGATACAATCGGCGGCGGCTTGACATACAGAAAAATAACCGGCGGCGGCGTGCCGTCGGGTTCGAGCCGGTCGACTTGTTTCTCTGCGTGTGAGTTCTTTTGATTGCTCAAAAATAAAAATAAAAATAACACACAATTTTTATTTATAACTGTTTTTCCTTTTATTCTTAACAAAGCAAATTACAACTTGTCTTTACTTAACTACTTCTTATCTTTATTATCCACTTTCAACGAGGTCTTAACTTGACTACTTTCTGATTAGTACTGCCCATTCTCGCACATGCTGCCACTTTTTATAGTACAGCAACCGGTTCTCGAATGTTCGCCCGATAGGTGGCGCAATAACATGTCTGTACTTAGTAATGGCATCTATACATGCCGCCATCTGTATTGTTATTTACTATTGGTAGCCAGATGTTCAAACAGTCCTCTAGCACAATCGGGAAAATTCATGGTGCTGCTTCTAGGCGTTTGTAGATAATTCGATTGGCCGTTATTTTTGAATTTCAAAGTAACGACTATTATGTTGGCAATGCGCTGTGCTACTGGTAGTACAGGGTTGTTACCATAAGTTCTCGCATTTTTATTTGTATGTAGCTATTTACACAATTATTGTTATGCTATAGTGTTTGCACGTAAATATGTGTGTACGTTTAGTGCTTTAGTTAAATACTTCCGGATAGTTCTTTGCTTTAACCCTGTAGGAATATTTTTACGTAACAATATTAACCATTCTCTACAACGTGTTCCTTTTCTTTTTACA
Source organism: Tachina grossa (assembly GCA_949987645.1). Classification (NCBI taxonomy): domain Eukaryota; kingdom Metazoa; phylum Arthropoda; class Insecta; order Diptera; family Tachinidae; genus Tachina; species Tachina grossa. The sequence continues at coordinate 143,670,785 of OX465278.1, forward strand.
TTGTTTTTTTTATTCTTTTCAACTGCAGTTCACTTATTATTAATAAATCCACCACATTATTCATTTATCCGCGTGTGTATTGCCTTAAATTTTTTTTTCAAATGAATTAATATGATTTGTAGTAACGTGTATCCTAAAACCATACTACAACTCATTCTACGCTAAGTACGAAGTTAAGTATCGTGTATACCCTGCATTATTTGTAAATAAAATTATTTGCACCGTTTATACGTAGATAGAATACATTACTACCCAAGGCGCATTTATTAGATGGCAGCACTACACCAGGTGACTAACGTCATTATACCAATCGAAATGTCTAAATGTTAAAAGCATGCTTTTAATTGGGTATCCATAAACACCTATCGAATATTCAGCTTTGTATGGTGTTTGACATGCAATCTGACGATGCTACCCTGTTTTGAAAAGTAAGAAGGTAATTTATACCAACAAAGTACATGTGTTTGTTGTAGAATCGCGGGTACCTGATTGATGTGCCTTGTTACTACCTGTGAATTATATTGCCACGCATTGTTAAATGTGTATTACCAACAGTGCTGCCAGAAAAATTTTGACTCTTGTCCCCAATTTAAAACGTCATGTCTCCAAAAATCCCCATTTCAACAGAAAAATCCTAACTTTTGTCCCCAAAAATATATCATTCATAAAATGATTATTAAGTCTTATGCGCAGGGATGCGAAATAAGATTTTCACAAAGTTACAAGACAAATTGTACTTTTTTCCGTACTATTTACACAATTCTTTATTTTTATTTTTTTTTAATGTTTTTATTAACTAAAAACGTTCATATAATGTGTGTGTAAAACTTAACAATTACCAAAAATGCACTTTCAAGTTTATTTATTATAAGATTATTAATTAATACTATCAATTAATATTGATATTTAATTTTAGAAGTTACATTAAATAATATTGGTTTTTGAGATCAGAATATAAAACTAAAATTTAGGATTTACTTTTCCATTCATTGTTTTGATTCGATTGGAGTCAGTCGAAGTAGACAATCTGAAGAAGATAATAGCAAAAACATAATTAGCCCTATCGTGAACAGTTTTTCCCTCGAAATATTTTCCCTTTTCCCCAAATTGCAATCGCGATTTCTCTTGATTCCCCATATCGTGAATACGTACATGCATTTTTTCACTTTCTCTTCGTTTTGTTCACTTTATTTTTGCAGGCGAACTGAATTAATACACTGCGTAATTTCAATACTATACTTGCAATTATATATAAAAACTTATAAATAAAAATTTTTAGGGCAAGATCAATAAATAATGTCCACGATTAATAACAATAATACCTTGGAACACCTTTTTTCATTGGACATGAATCTCTTTGGTTCACATCCCGTAAATTTTAAAACAATTAAAACACAACTTTACACTACATTTGAAACCCAAAATATGTGTATTTCTTATTATTAAACTTAATTTGTTTGAGTTTCAATTAATTTTGAAGCTTTACAAGTCTTCTTCACGTTTTTAACATTCACTACGCATTGATAGCGGGAACAAACATTCCCCTGAAATTCGCGATTGCAAATTACCCTTCATGGGGAATGAAAATTTCATGGGAACAAAAATTTCCCATTTTATTCACAATAGGGGTGAATACGAATTTATGAAGTTATTGCATACATAAATACATTTTTGCAATCGAAATATTCTAAATAATTTCCCAATCCAAATCTTCATAGACATCAAGTTCGTCTCCGTCCTCGACAACTCCCTTTTTATCATTTCTTCAGGAAGCTCAAATTTATGGCAGCATATCTTATAAATATTTAAATGTGATTTTATTCTTATTAAAGATTCTAACATTTCATATTGCAGATTATTCCTTAATTTGATTTTGGTAGTGTTCATGCATGAAAATATTCTCTCCACAAACGCATTACTTATTGGCACTATCAACATGTTGAACACAGCAGCTGCAATTTTACAAGAGAAGTAATTTCCGGCATTATCTTCGTACTGACATGCTATTGCCCAAAAGCCAATGTATAACATTTTTCAAAATTCCATACACCTAATCAAATCTATGTTTTGTAATGTGCTTAAATTGCAAATTTTTAAAAAGTTTAAAGTTTTTCATATATTCTGGGAATATCACATGCATACATAGTTTTTTTTTATGGGTGACACAATAACTAAGGTAGAACCGTACGTAAAACAATTGCACAATCAAAACTTTCAACAGTAATTTTTCTTTTTCAAAAGAAAAAAAAATTAAATTGACAAAGAGCTAGTTTTGCAGCTGCGAGCACGGTTTTTTCCATGTACATATATATGTTCGCGGTCATGGTAATGATGGTAATATCATCTTCATTATATAGTATGATTGCCACACTACTCTAAGGGCCATTATTACAACCTAAAGATAAAGTTCCTGATAGTTAACCTTAACATTAGCTAACGTGAACGATAAAGTGACCATTAATTTTTTTCAGTATTACAACTGTCCGATAAAATAAATAATACAAATGATGTATTGTGGCAACACTGGTGTATATACCGGCTACTTTGACTGTTAAAATGCTTAAAGTTCACTTTGAAAGTTACCATGAGGATAAACCTGCTGTTAGCTTATCAGTCACTTTTACATTAATGTTTACTTGTAATAATCAAAATACATTTACCTGTCAGATAACATCCTAAAATTAACTATTTGTAAGTTGTAATAATGGCCCTAAGAGATTTTTAAAAACTGAAATGTTACCAGTACTGTCCCCAAATCCCTCCCAACGAAATTCTGTCCCCAAATTAGAGATGAAATCCCCATTTTGGGGACAAATCCCCTAATCTGGTGGCACTGATTACCAAAGAATATAAATTGTATAGAATCAGCGTTGCTGTTTTGGTTACTTGTAACCAAAATTGGTTACTTTTTTTTCCAATGTGTACTTGTGTACTTTTTTTCCATTTTGGTTACTTTTTTTTCAACACAAAAATAACCATTTTTTATGCATATATGTACATATGTGGTATGTTAAATTTGCATATAACTAATTATCTTGATAAAAGATCACAATTTAAGCGTTTTTATAACGTTGTAAAGACAACACTGGATAATCAACATAGCGTTTAAAAAAATGCATGTCTGTCTCTGAACATATCAAGCCTAGGGGCCAACTCTGTAATTCGAAACGAAAGAAAATGCTTTCGAATTTACATGTTATAAGCATACAAATTCGGAAGCATTTTCTTTCGTTTCGAATTACAGAATAGACCCCCTGGTTTCAAACATCAGATGCATTCATTCAAGGTTGCAAAATCTTTAAACGTCAAACACTATGTAAAAAGTGAAAAGCGAATTTTTTTATATAAGTTTGAGAGCGTAATGGTAGGTACAGACTTAGCAACGTGTTTATGCAACCAGGCAGATTGCATTGTCGATCGCATATTGTGTAGTCTTGTTTATGGTTGCATTCGAAGTTACTTTCGAAGTTTCGAAAATATCAAAATGTTTTGATGTTTATGGGTTGCATTGGCGGTTGCATTGTAGGTTGCATAGTCTGTATCAAAATATGCAACATGAAATATAAACGTGTTGCGTAAACACATTGCAAAGTGGGTACCCGCTATAACAAGCAGGGAACGAAGCCGATCGGCTGTGAGTCGGCTAACAGCCGCCGCTGGCAAATTTTCTAAATTAGAAGTAAGTGCTGATATGGTCATAGTTGAATTTTGGGACGCGGTTTCAAAACATACAAATGGATTGAACTAAAAATGTTTTTATGATTTAATTAATTTAATGTAAAATTTAATGTCACTGCCACACAGCTGCTGAAAGGATATTTTCGCAGCTAAGTCTAGTTAAAACTAAACATAGGAATAAGCTCGATTTTAAGACTGCAAACTCAATAATGCAATCTAAAGAATTGTGCATCAATCGAAACAATTCCCATTATGTTTGGTCTGCCAAAGATTTGTTTTAATATTAACAAATTTAATACTTTATCTATACAGCCTTGTGTTGATAACGAATGTAATTAAATTACATATTATTTGTTGTTACTAAAAACATTTTTGGTTTGGAATTTCTAATAAATAAAATAGATGCACAGTTGAATAAAGATGCTTGTTTTGTAAAGATTTTTGTTTGAGGTTTTCAAACTTATTATTAGTATTAAGAGTCTTACTATAAACATACGGAGTTTGTTAACTAAATTCAAAAATTTTTTGGGTTAAAGTCTACTGACGAGTTCCACAAGCGGGAACGAAATGCATATAGATAATTGCTTAACCATACAAACAAGCCAATTTTTTAAATTTCTAATAATTTACCTGAAGTATTTTTTTTACAAATTTGATTTTATTGATTGTTAATTATAATAACATATACTTTTAAAACTGAAATACAAATTTATATTATATGATTTTATATATTAACATATGTATGTATATTTTTCAACTGAACTACAAATAAAACAGTATTTTAAATACATTAAAATTTTGGTTACTTTTTTTTGCATTTGGTTACTTTTTTTTTGTATTGTGGTTACAAAATTTTTTTGATCGTGGCAACGCTGTATAGAATGCGTAACTGAGCTAAAAAATTAAACATTTTTTGCTTACGCTTCAGATGCGGGGGGAAAGTATAAAGCCCAAGAAAACACACACTGAGAGCATTATATTCTTTGCTATTATCACCAGCGTTGCCGTTGTGAGACTCAAGTCGCATTTTGCTACTTTTTCAACAGCAAAACATACGGCCAATTTCAAAAAAACTATGTAAAAATATCCGAGTTTTACCACAAAAAATAACGATTTTCGGAGGAAAGTTGCTGTTGCTGAAATAAAGCTTGTTTTAAGGATGATAAGTTTCCAAATTCTGCAGTTGTAAAGTCAGTGAAAAAAATATGTATTTAAGAACTATGCATAATGCCTTGAAAGAATAGTACAACTATATTATCCTCTTCAGAATCAAATTTTAAAATTTTCTATAAAACTTTAAATGGTTTTTCCTCAAAGTAGTTAGTTTTTGAGTTATGCTGGTTTTTAAGTAAATAAGTGAGATGAACCATGTCCAATATATGTATTTATGTTTTTACAGTCTCTAATTTTTTTATAAATCTTAAGTAATTGGGTAAATTACGGCACTCGATATCGAACGAAATATGCATTTAATTACGATTGGAATTTCATTCGATATGAAATGCCGCAACTTGGCCACTCTTTTTTGAGATTTCATGATTTTTTTACATTTAGCAGCTATCTACATATAATACGTTTATACTCGTCTTATTTGCAATTAAAAACTGTATTTGTAAATACTCCACTAGCCGGTATTATAGAAATATGTTCGTAGTTAATTAATTAATTATTTGAAATATTTTTACTTTTTTTCATTTATAAATGAAAAATTATAATAAAATGAAAATGAATTAAGTTCTGTTTTTCCATCTATATTTTACTTTACTTTTTTTATGCTGATCATTTATATACATACATGTATACTTTAAGGCCCCAATTTTGGATTCCAAATTTACTTCATTTGAACCTATTTTAACTTATAAACATTTTATAAAAACTTACTTACTTTCTACTTGGCTTTTCTATCGACCAAAACAATAAAATGATCGACATCATCGAGCCGAATATCGCCAACTGGACGAACAGCTCTTTTTCTAATACCTGATATGCTAAACTGTGTATATGATTGCCCAACGGCATACATTCTGTTAAAATGATACAAAGGGATAAATTGAAAAAAAGGTCATAAAAAGTGTCATTGGCACGAAAAATGGTCAAAAGTGATACTTTAGTGTCACAACGGCAACGCTGCTCTCAGCAATGCGAGTGTAGCATTCGTTTGACAATTACTTTTGTGCCTTTTTTGATCCATGGTACAATAATACTAGGTACATGCACGACTACAACAAAATTACAACACCAAAAAACACATTCATTTTGTTGGTATAAACAAACGAATAATTGTCAGAAACACATGCCTTTTGTTTTCAAAAATAACAATTACAGGGTAACTAAAGTACAATTGCAGACGCGACATACATGAATGATTATAGTCATTCAGTGTTGCCAATAGGTGTGTAATTACACAGAGTGTGCAATTACTCTCATTTGTAGGCCATGTAATTACATTCATGTATAATCTGTGTGTAATTCTACATTGGCTTGTATTTTTATTTATTTTTGTTTTAATTTTAACCTACACAAAAGATGTGTAGTGTAATTTTCTTCAACATATAATTGGAAACACAGCCATGTGTAATTTCATTGGCAACACAGTAATCATTTTATGCACACACATACACTAACATTTTTGCAGCTTGTAAACAAAGTTTGACAACTGTAGGTATTGTATACATTAACAGCAGCGTGACCGTTCGACCGACTAAAGTGGCAAATTGCCACTTTTTCAACTGCCTTTCCCCTTTTTCGACTGCTTTGCCACTTTTTGTCTCCCTTTTTTTTGGGTGAGTTATATGAAAATACATTAAAATTAAAAAGTTTAGTGTAGTTTTCTCATTTTTTTTAATTTTGCCCCTTTTTTTTGATAAATCCCCTATTTGGTGCCACTTTTTGAAAAATGTCATCGGTCACCCTGATTAACAGGCTGGGCTTGTGCATGTACCTGTTATAATTGTATCATGGTTTGGTCCATACAATTTTTTGACAATTACTTTGTAAAACTATGTGAGAAGCACAGAGTTGCCACAGAGTTTTGCCTAATGCATGTACCTGTATTAAATGTGCCTTGATATGATTTATATTCTTTGGTATTACATTTCTTATAAAACAAAAATAATTGGCAACATTTTACACCTTATTTCAAAATAGTTTTCGTGAGTTATTAACACAAAGTATCCTCTGTGGTTATTAACATACAATATAAAAGTAGTCCGGCCACCATTTTCCACTTTTATTTGCAAATAAGAAGTGCGTATAAACGGGATACATATGTATGTATGTGTGTGCATGTTTTTTCTTGAATATTTCAATCTTCTCACATTTCATTTAGCATATTTTTCAGAGCGGTTAGTTGAATGGCCAAATATTTAAGCTGAAGGTCCATACCATCCGTTCAATGCGTAGTTACGTTTTATGCATGTGCCAAAAAGTAGAATCAAGGTAATTGTATGTGGCAAGTTACAGAACAAAACGCAAAGAACGTGTAGACGCATGGGATGGATAAAGTAGGTTTACTTTCTACTTTTGTATCCGTCGCATGCATCATGCTCTCTTTTATAGCGAAATGTTCGTGTGGTGAATTTAAATATTCTCTCTTTTTGCATTAAAACAACAAAAATACTTGCGCATAAAACGTATTGCATGTAACTTGAATTTAGAATCGGAGATCACGTACAGAAACGCATACAACGCATATGCAAAGAACGGATGGTATGGACTTTCAGCTTTATGTAGCAGGCATTTTTCAATTTGACATATTTTTCTAGGCATATATTTCGGTAGTTTTCATTTATTGTAATCAGGGTTGCCGTTGAAAATTTCGAAAAAGTATCATAAAAAAGGTAGAGAAAAAAAGAGAAAAAAAGGGTCAAGAAAAAAGGGTATTTTATAGTAAAATAGGGTCAAGTTTTTATGAAAAAAATAACATTTATTTCAATTAGAAAAAAGAAACACGAATTTTTACAATTAATTAAACATATTAGACTAAAATAAAAGTTAACATAACACACTTTAATTATAAATCAGTGTTAACCCTCTAACTGGCCAGATCGTAAAAATGATTAACCCGCCATTGGTGTCCTATTGGTCTGTGAGACCGGGTGTGTTAAAAAATTCGAATAAAATTATTCCTGTTATTATTTTTGGTTGCAATTTCGAGTAGATGCCTCATTGAACATCTACTATTAGTCAATGACGAAACTGCTTCGTGAGCACACTTTGTGTATTTTTTTTACTAACACGGTACATGAGACCGTGTGTCACCGTGTATGTGCATAAAATAACCAAGTATGTATATACTTTTCATTATTTTTTTTATATTTTTTTTATTTATTTTGTAAAAGTTCCTAATGTCGAAAGACTAAACCACATTATCTTACTTTATAAATATGTGATTTTTTATTTTTTTTCTTAATTTTGAAAAATGTATTACTAAAATCGCTGTTGTTCTTATTGCTCTAATAAAACAATTTTTTTACTGTTAATATTGAAATAAAAGAGCTTAAATTGATTAAATATCTTTGCTTTTTTCTCAAAGATCATAAATTAAAAAAAAAACATGAAATATTAATAACAAATTTGCAAAAATCTTCAGTTGAAAATTCCAGTGCGTGAGACCGGCGTCACCATTGATCAAAGTCAAATTTGCGTCACCATTGGCGGGTTAACTACACCTTTATGTTTTTTACAGGAGAAGCAAATCAATAATAAAAAAGTATTTCTGAAAATTTTCTTTGAAATTTACTTGTAGTATGGATATTTATACATTTTTAACCATTTATTTCCTTTTTATATATAAGCTAATAATTTTTTTAAAGTGAATATAGTCAAAAGAATCGTAAGTTTTAATTTACAGGTGAAAAAAAAAACATTAGGAACGAACGCCAGGTGAAGAATAGTGGCACAAAAAGTTTTTCATGGCATGTTCTCAGTAAATGTTTTTTTTAAATTTTTTTCGGGCTCTCCAAGTACACATCTACATAAGTCACAAAATATTTTCATTCAAGGCCAGTTCAGTCCTACCTTAAAAAAAAATCACGAAAACTGAATTTTCCTTATTAGTCTCTATCAGTAATTTGCCTGTCCTGTAAAAAAGTTACTGGGACTGATCTGCTTTTGTTCGCCAGCTCCTTATATTTTTTTAATACATGTATTTATTTATTGTATCTTCAAATATAAACTAACAATAAGTATTCAAATCTTAAATCTAAAATATAATTATTAGGCCAGACCACTGTCGGACATGAACTTAGTGATATTTATAAATAATACATAAGTAGTGATAATCAAAAAGGAAAAAAAAGTATTTTCAAGTAGTCCCATCTGGAGTGTTGAGTATAAGAGCCCTTGTATCCCTCTTTTTTAGGCGGATGTGTCCATCAGCATCTTGTTACTAATTCCATCAATACCTGGAGCTTTCTTCGGGTTGAGCTCAGCAATTAGTTTATGTACATCACGCATCTTAAACTTTAAGGCTCGAGAGGGTAGAGCAACTACACTCGGCAAATCAGCAACACCAGTACATGTATTTGGGGTAAATACGGATTTTAAATGCTCAGCAAATATTTTACCTTTATCAGTATCGCTTCTTGCCCAATCACCGTTCGTAGTGCGCAGAGGTGGTTTAAACTCAACGGGTCTTTTAAGGTTTTTAGTAGCGCGCCACAAGGAGTAATTAGATGCTGGTGTGACATCGAGACTTTCAAGATAATTTCTAAGAGATGCAGTTTCCGCAGATGCAAGTAACTCTTGGACTCGTTTCGTGCACTCTTTAAATCTAATTTTATTTTGGGGTTCTGTGCTGTTGCCATTCCCTTCTAGCTCTTTTATTTATATATTAACCGAAAATAAGCTTAGTTTTTTGTACGTATAGTAGTAAACCAAATTTAAAAGTTTCAAAGGAATACATAAAAAATAAATTTTTGTAGTAAATCAGGTAAAAGTCGCTTTACAGTTGAACAGTTTTAGATATAGAAACTTGTTTGACTTTAAGAGACCTCCACTCTTAATAAAAAGTGGAGATAATAACTTCTACTTACATACATACATACACACATATCTATTTCAGCTTCTATGTTAGCTTTGCAAAAATGTGTATTACATCAATATTATAATTACTTGATTTAATCTTAGTTTTGCTTATGAGACCAAGCACTGTGCACCGTCGTCGTTAATTTAAATTAAAATTAGTATTCCAAAAATTTCTAAGTAAATTTCATAATATTAATCTTGTAAGAGCTATGCTGTTTATGTCAGACACAGGAGCTAGGACGTGATTTTCGTAACAAAAACAATCGACACTATTACAGTTATAAATTTATTTTTGTTTTGATTTCTTTGTTTATACATTTTTTAATTTTCGTTTTCTTTATTTTTCACTGTTCGTAAACAAGGAGATGTCAGATAGATGACTTACAAACTAGAACTGTAAAAAGCAGGACTGCTAAGTATGCGTTTACATTAGCAAAATGTCCAGCCACACAAGCAAATATTTGCCGTAAATTAATTTTATTTTATAAATAATAATAAAATAAATACATTTTATGAATATTAAATAAATAGTTTTAAAAATACAAATAATTTCATTGCATTGTTATTTAACCCATGAGATTTGTTTCGCATAGCTAAGCAGCATAGCTGTAACCGATTCTTTATATATTTTTTTCTTTTCAAAATCTAATGAATGAATGAAAATTTCCATAAACTCCATCGCACCGGGGTTGTATTTGCTTTAGTTTGATAAGTCTGGGATGCTTCTGTTAGTCAGCTGTGTACAAATTTTCCGACACATTCTTATGACTTACATTTGTGTTTGCTTTCGCCTCATACTCGTATACAGCAGGGTTGCACTTTGAACTTTTTCAAGAGTTTTTGTCGTGATTCACGAGTGAAAAATTACTCACGATACCATCGTTAATATGTTTTATGTATGTGAAGATTGAAAATAAAGCGATGCATCATTCGTTTTATACAAAGAAAAAAACTGAAATCCAAAATGAATTTTGTATTTGAAGTTGGACAAGTGCATGCATATTAGGGTGATCGACTCGGTTGTTCAACCGGTCTTAAAACCCGGTTTTTTCACAATATGCTTGTCCTTTTTTTCAAAATGTTGATTTTTCGAATGTCGAATAATCCGGTTATTTTACAATTTAAAAGCAGGCTGAGTCGAATACTTTTCGGATTGTACATTTTGCAATGAAATTAGTTTTTACTATGTTAAAACTTAGACCAATGTGTTTTGTTTATTTTCCAAGTAATTTTTTAGTGTAAAAGCTCTAAGCTTTTGTTTTAACATGCCAACATTTACTGAAACATGAAATTTAAGCGAAATTATTTTATGAGGTAATAGCAGAGGCGAATTTAATTGGCCTTATGGATGTCAAAATCCAGTTGCAAAAAGTGAGTTTTAGTTTTGTTGACATTTTGCTTCATATTTTATATAGAGGTAGATATCCACCTTGTATATACATTCATATGTATGTATATACCATTAAGGAATAAACTCTACATACACACATAATTTTTGGGGTTTGAGGAAACTTGGGAAGGAATTCAAAAAATTAATTATGCCAATATTTCGGGTACTAATAACTATGTTTATACAAAAAATAAAAAATTAAAAAATAGTAATAATAATAATAATAATAACAACAACGTATTATACCATATTTGGATGTCATTTGTTGACGGCTGGGTACCGGAAATCACAGGATTTTCAAATAAGTTGACGACATCAAACATTTTGCACGTATTTTTTCATGTATTTTATGCCTGTATGTAGACTTTTCTCCTATGTACTTCTAATATTTTTGCTACTGTAGGTGTTATTATTATTATTTTTTTATTTTTTGTATAAACATATTTATTAGCACCCTAAATATTGGCATAATTAATTTTTTGAATTTATTCCCAAGTTTCCACAAACCCTAAAAATTATGGTTGTATGTAGAGTTTATTCCTCAACTGTACATATATTATATATAAATATTTATTTTCTATACGTAAGTATATGAAGTTAATTTTTATGTTTTACCTTTAATTTTCGTATATTGTTTTAGTATATATAGTATTTACAAAAACTGTTCTCTTTTTTTTTAATAAAGCAATTCAAAATCAAAACTTTTGTATAATTATAATTAATTAATTTTCTTACTTAAAAAAACCGGTTAACCGGTTTTTCCTGAACTGTAAAAACTGAAACCGGGTTTTTCATAATTTCAAATAATCGAAATATTCGAAAACCGGTTTCTGGAAAAAGTCGAATAATCGATCACACTAATGCATATCTAATTACGAAAATAAACATTTACAAATAATCAAAATTTTTAAATATACATAATTACGTAGATACTTCTGTTTAGATGACACGAGTAGTTGCTTTATTCAAGGCGAATTCATACCAGGTGGTATCAACTGCCTGTATGATTTATTTTTTTTTAATCGTGTTGAGGCAAGTCTACCTTATATGAATTGTCAATGTAATTATTTGAATTTTTCTGTGCAAAGTTTTAATTAATATTTTTTATTAATGTATTGTTTTTTATTGAATTTTTTGCTTTATTTAAATGAAAAAAAAATATTTATGGTGTAGAACAGTTTATAAACTATGTATGAAATATAAACGTATTGTTACTTAAAAAAATATGTTTTATTATTTATTATTATTTTGGGTTGTTGCATCTTTTCAAATTCAATTTAAATGGAAAGTGTGCAGGTTAGTGCAGCACTCGAATAGCCAAGCATATTGGTTCAGTGAGAATGGTGGAGATTAATAAAGGCTATTTGACTGGAAATACCTAAACGAAAGAGATAAAAAAGAGAAATAAAATATTAAAATGTTCAAGTCAAGGCAAGTTCAAATTTAAATAAATACATATGATTCAATAGGGAAAAAAGTTGTTTTACATTTGCCGCACTCCGCCCAGAATGACCTATCCGTTTTAGCCTCTCAAACTAATATAAAATTCCATTCTGCTATTTTTGTGTCAAAATCATTATACATATGTATGTATGTATGAAGGAAATGTTATTAAAATTTTCACTATACTAGGTCTTCATGTTGCGTTGTTCATATGTGCATCGATTAGATTTGTTTCGCCTTTTCAAATTTGGTTCAATCCGTCTTTGCGTCGACTTTCAAAAACTATTTGCGAACTCACAAATAATAATATTCTTGAAAATCATAAAAGCTAAATAAATGAGTAGGCTTAGAAACTTATGCAAAGCCCAGCAGTAGCATAATCAGGTAGCACCTCCCTATGCCGCTGTAAAGTAATGCACGAAAACCTTTTAAAAAAATGTATTTTGTTATTCGTTAAATGCTTCGAGTACGTGTTATTAGCATTAACTACACTTACATTGAAAAACAAATCGTATAATTACGAGAAATATTTTTTTTTTGCAAAGAGTGCACATATACTTATTGTATAATAATTATTAAATTTAGTTTTGTTTTTCTATTTAGGTAGAATTTTAGAAATCATAACAGTTCTAAGCAGCTAATGTCTGAATAAAAGGAAATAACTTAAACGCATTCCATATAGTTTTTGAATATCTCGAGAGCAATTAAATATATTGTTATAATTTTGTCAGGCGTACTAAACAGACTCATATAAAATTCAAAAATACCAAATTAGGAAAATAAAATTATTTTAATATAGTATTTTTTTATTGTACACAACTATATTTTCCCTAAATATTGACTTTTTTTTCAGAAAATCTGCGCGTATATCAGCATTAATGAAAAAGCACTTTTTAATTTTTGTTGAAAATATTTAAAACTATCTACATAATAAAATGTGGTAGTTGAAATTTTCAAAATCTATTGTCACAACTTTTTATAAGCGCTTAAACACAAAAAATATTTCTAAAATTTACTATTTTCGGACATTGCCGAATGTAGAGTGCATGTCCAAACAACAACAAAATTGGCTCTAAGCACATTCTTAATGCATTGTCTTTAGCGTTATGTGGTTAAAAATTGAATGTGTTTAACAAAGTTTTTTACAAAAATCGAAAATAATGAAGATACTTTAAAAAAAACATGCCTTTTTCAGGGAAATTTTAAAATTTTGACCTCTTAGCCTTTCCCAATTTCACGAATGCAGACATTAATACCTTTTTTCCCCATTTTCATTTAGAATTTTTTCAAAAATTTAATACTGTCTTTTAATTTAAAACTCAGCAATAAATAAAAAATGTATAGGCGAAATACTAAAAAAAGTCAATGCAAAAAATTTTTGTATTGTCTTAAGTAAAATATCTTCTAATATATGATACGACAATACATTTAAAAACAAGACGTATTTACTAGACTGACTCACTCATGATCGTGATCAAATTTATAATTAATCACGCGTGAGTGCGTGAGCGTGACTTAAAAATAATTTACTCGTGCGTGATCGTGCGTGAGCTACTTTTAATAATCACGCACGAATTCTCACGCTCTCACGAGATATCATTCCTGAATAGGTGAGTATCAATATACTATACACAAGATTGTGTATTGGGCTATTGTTATAATTTTTTCAGGCGTAGTAAACTGACTCATATGAAATTCAAATATACCAATGTAGAAAAATAAAATTATTTTAATATATTTTTTTATGGTATACAACTATATTTTCCCTAAATTTTGACTTTTTTCAAAAAAACTACGCACATATCCGCGTTTATGAAAAGGCACTCTTAAATATTAGTTAAAAATGTTTAAAACTGTCTACATGATAAAATGTTATAGTTAAAATTTTCAAAATCTATCGTTACAACTTTTTATAACCGCTTAAACAAAAAAAAATATTTTTAAAATTTACTATTTTAAGACATTGCTGAATGTAGGGTACATGTCCAAAATGCAAAATAATTAGTTCGAAGCATATTCTTAATGCATTGTCTTTGCGGCTGTAATTAAAAAATTAAAAATTTATTAAACAAAGTTTTTTACAAAACTGAAAATAATGAAGATACTTAAAAAAATTCATGCCTTTTTCAGGGAAATTTTAAAATTTGCATTTTTTAGTTTTTTCCCGACTTCACGAATGGATATCTTAAGAAATTTTTTCTATTTTTATTTAAAATTTTGTCAAAAATTTAATGCTGTCTTTTAACTTAACATTTAACAATGAACTAAAAAGTAATAGGCGAAATACTAAAAAAGGACAAGCCAAAAAAATTTTTTTGTCTCAAGTAAAATATCTTATGAGAGATACGGAAATACATCGGAAATTATTTCCTAAGAATTTCAAGTTTATGTCAAAATGCTTTATCCGGTAAATATCGGATAATTTTTAAAAAAGTTACAAGCTTCAGAAGTTTTTTTGAGTACCAGGTAGTCAACTGTAACTCATGTCCAGCTCAAGCCAGAAGGCTGTCATGACATGTACTATAAAGCCTAAGTCCTACTCTACAGATGTTAGTAGTTTCGTATAAATCCAATCAGTAGCTTAGAAGTTCCAGATTTATTGCCATTTACTTTGTAAAAGTCTCCACTGTGCAATGTAAATTTTGCATACACGCGCATACATATATATATGTATGTACACACACACATACATATGTATGTGTAAAAACCTAGTTTTCAACCCAAAAAAATACAAATTGGATTACATACTTTTTCGTGAGCGTGCGTGATCGTGATAAGTTGCAAACCACTCGTGCGTAATTAAGAATATTTTGTTCGTGAGCGTGCGTGATCGTGAAAATTTTCAAAATCATTCGTGCGTGAAAGTGCGTGAGTAAAATATTTTTCTGCGTGAGCGTGCGTGTCGTGAGTTAAAAAACGCTCACGTGCACATCTCTAGTATTTACATTTTAATACTTTTTACGCAGCCCTCTAAGGTGCTTTTTTGTGCTATTTTTTGAACGAACAGTGCTTTTTACTTCGAAAAAGTTGACATCACTGATAAAAAGTCTGATTTAAAAACAGAGAGCGGAAAGAAGAGATAATAAGGTAACAGACTTGTTGTATCGAAATTTAAATCGTATTTTTTAATTTTTTCATTCCTTAAAGTACAACAACTGATCGAACAGACTTACCTGCATTTAAGTTGTTGGCTTGTGCAACTTTAAAGGAGTTTTAGTAGCTTTCTTTAGGGAAAATTTAAATGCATCGAATTCGAATTGTTGAAACTTTTGACAGCATCAATAATCAAATTTTTGTTGCATGAGTATTATCCGGTATTTATTATCTCGCGTCGTCAGTATTTTAACTTCCTTTTTAACATCAGCAAAAAATCATAATACATAGAAACTTGCTCTCAATATCGAAGGAGACAATAAATTGTCTACAAAAAATACCAATACTCATAATTTCACAACTAAACTTATAGACCATTCAGGCTGACGCCAAATTAAGAAATTTCGTGATTTCGGTCGAAATCAAGTTAAAATTAAGTAATTTCCCATATATTTTGACATTTTCCAAATTAAGTTATTTTACTTAATTTCGATGAAATTAACAAGAAATTACAATATTCAACTCTGTTTTTGTACTAAAACTACTTATTTTTTCAAACATGAGTAAATTTACAACTATGAGAAACAACAATTAAAAGAAATAAAAATTTTGACATTTAATATTAAATCGAAAAGAGATTGAAAATTATTACTCTACGTCTTCACCTGGCATGAAACTTTGCTGTAACTTGAAGTTATAACTGAGTTGTTAAAACAAATGCACTAACAATAATGTTATAACTTGAAAAAAGCATTAACTTGAGCAGTCTACACTTAACATTAACTTGAAGTTAATGTTAAAGTTAGTCATTTTATGTCAGGTGGAGACCGCGAGTTAAATTTATGAAAATTTCTTAAAGAAAAATGTTTATAAGTGTAACAAAGAATTTATTCAACTGAAAAAAGTACTTCAATATCTGCCGTAGTGAATAAGATGTTTGCGAAATGAACTCAAATGTCATTCAGTACATGCATAAACACCTTTCATTTCGTTCGTAATTTGAGCTTGAAACTACTTAATTTCGTGTCAGCCTGAATAGGCTTTTAAGAAATTTCACAATTGTAATACGGCTAATTTCTTTTGCAAGCTTCTTCCCAATTAAAAATTTGTATGTAGTTATAAAACAATTCAAAATTATACAAAATACTAACTCTTTATAATCCTGGAAGTTTAATTGACCATAATTGGATTGACTGCTCGAAATTTCAGATACACACTCTCCACTTATACAATGCTAGTGATTAAAATATCATATTAATAAATACAAATTGGCGGGATATTTCTTTAAAACTTACCAAACCTTCACCACAGGGTGATCCTTCGGCAGCTGGTCTAATAAATATATACCAGTTTTCAATGTTTTTGCTCCAACAACATAATTTTGTACACACTAATGAGTCATAAATGGCTGCATTGGTGCCCATATCTTTTTGGCATTGCTCATCTAGTGACATGGTTTTACCGGGCAATGGAATTCCTTCAAAGCTGTTTACGTGAAGATCATTGTGAAGACATTGTGCTCTCGGACTTCTGTAAAGTTATGGGAATAAACTTTGAATAAGAAATTTATTGTGATATTCAAAATTGTCTTAGGTGAATTGAAATATATCCTTCCTTAGACATGACCTAATTAAATGTGTTATATGTACATATGTACATATTTTACTATCTATGTACATATAAACATCTATCCAAGCGTCTGTCAACAACATTTTTAAAATTAATGCAATTGTGCAATTATTGATCCTGGGAACAAATCGCGGCACTCGTTATCGAACGAAATTACGAAATATTTCCATATAAATCTATCGAAATATTTTGTAATTTCGTTCGATAACGAGTGCCGCGATTTGACCCCTGATTGATAGATACCGATACAAAACCCTTTTCTGTACCCATCTATTGTTTATAAAGTGTTAGTGTATAATAAATGTCGCACATGGAATGTAAAGTTTGAAATTTAGAACCAAGCTTTAGGGATATTGCAAAGCAATTAAATGTTGAAGATGGTTCTGGTTAGATGATCCTGATATTTTAGTCTGTGGCAATGTAAAGAAACCTTGCTGCCTTATTGCAGCCTCTCCGATACTTTGGTTGAAAGTGAAATCAATGGCGTAAAATAATTTAAACGAAATTCGGATAATTCAGCATCAAACTATTTCGTTTCCAAACTGCATTTGTAACCTGACGGAGTATTACAATTTTAATTTTCAAGATTTAAGAATTATATGTATGTAGGTATAAATGAAAAATACTAACCATGTTTTACAGCATTTGGCTACCTTAAAGTTGGTTCTAAGATGTATATATGTATAGATACATGTAATCCGAACTATTAATCCTTAACAAAACGTCAGAGATTCATTTGCAAGCAATGTATGTATGTCGACTTGAATTTGTTTTTCGACTCAAAAAATGAAGAATAATTTAATTTTTGGAAGAGACTTGAATTTTTTTCACTTTAAATGTAAACAATCATTAGATAAAAGAAGACATTTTGACAGTAGGGGTGTAATGTAGTTCAATTAGTCTTCGAACACCTGATAATCATCTGGACTGTTAAGGTCACATGTTATGAATTCGCCTTGATCGCATTAAAAATTGTAATCTTGAATGAAATCTCATTTTAAGATCGAATTCAAGATTTTGTTCATAATAAAAATCTTAACTTAAGATCATATTCTTCAAAATTTAAGAATATAATCTTAAAATTAAAAATACGTTCTTTATTTCAAAAATGCGTTCTGAAAGTTTAAGACAACGTTCTTGATTTCAATAATTCATTCAATAAATTAAGAATTTATGCTTAAATTTGAGAACGTCAATCTTACTGACCAAATTTCAAGATTGAAATACATATTAAGATTTCTACAAATCTAAATTCCAGAATTTTGTTCTTAAATTTAAATCGTCATTTTTCTCTTAGTGTAGCAATGAGCACATTGATTTTCAGAATATTTGGAGGCCCATACAAAATTGATTACTAAACTAGCTAAACTGAGTGTAGGGTTTTATTACACTTTAGCAGTACTATTCAACCTATATTATCCATTATTTGTCGTTTAGTGTTATTAATCAAATATTTCAAAAGCATATTTCCAATTAAAACTTCAGTTATTCAACTTTCACTTACTTTAAGAAAGCAAAAATATTTTCCTTTGAACATGATGACCAATGAAATGCATTTAGTGTTGTAGCTGTATTTGTATTCATTATATATCCACCATTTTTATCACAGTTTTTAGCTCCAGGTCCTTTTGGAACAGTTTCTGATTCTTCACCATCATGAGGAGCACCAAGTCTGATTAAAAAAAATTAAATTTTAAATACATAAGCACATTAATAAAATAATTATTTCTTATTATAAAATGATATTACACATAGATTAGGTTAGGTTATGTTGTATGTACATATGTATGTATGTATGCATGTATGCCTAGGTTATGATGGTAGTAGAATTATGGGCTGGCTTAGACCTCTTTGTAATCCCCATTTGAAAGTTTTACAGTTTCTTGTTTCATTTTTAGCGGATATTTGAATAGGATATTTGATTTCGAATTACAGATATACATACATATAACATTAGTAACATACAAATTGATTTGAAATTGATGTTGATTTGAAATCAAGCAATCAAGCTTCCTCTCGCGCGATAAAGATTTTAAAATATTTTAAAAATCATTGGACGAAATAGATGTTATTGGAAAAAAAAAGATTATTAATTTGTGTATGCCTATTTGACTTCGTGTTTGTTATACGTGTTAGGAAAAGTTTAATATTTCAAATGTGACAGCGCATAGAGAAAGGGACCTAAGGGTAAAAAAAATCAATTTTCACTTTTTTTTGATGTGGACAACATCTGAGCATCGAATGAGTCCGATCCCATGCCCCAAAAGTGTTCCCTCCCAGAGATATGCGCGTTTTATGATGTGATGGTACACCAAAGATACACGTATTTAAATCTTTAAAATGGCTCTCCTGAACAAAACCGGTTTTTACCCTTAGGTCCCTTTTGCGCGTCACAAATGTAGACAAAAGTATTCAGCAGTGCCTCGTTTCTGTACCTTGTGAGAAGTTTTAACATCGAGAAAAATTAGATAAATAAACTTAAAAAAAGCACAGTTTTTTCTTAATCAAGCTTTGTTTTCAATAACAAAAATTCCATGATTCAATATTTTTTTTTTCAAATTTCCTGTGATAAAAAATTTTGTAAAACCGATAACATAAAGTTCGTTCATTTACTAAAAATGTTTACGAATTTTTAACAATTGTTAGACCACCTTTTCCACGCGCAAAGTTTACTTTGCAAAGTCTTAATTCAGCTGGGTAGAGTAGTACAGTCTCTTTGTGTCATTCTAACAGCTGAATTAAGGCTCAATCAGACGTGACATAACCATAGCCATAGAGAGCAGTCGTTCGAACCAAACTAATGGGCAACACTGTATTCGATTATACGTGACTCGCCATAACGCCATAACTCTCACCATAGAAACCAATTGAATTTTGGTTTAGTTATGGTTATAGCGTTCTAATTTAAGCTTTAAGAATTTGCAAAGTAAATTTTTGGTGTTACTTGAAAGTGTTCATTAACACAAAAAGTATGCAAGGAGAGAGCGTCAAAAGAGAGTAAAAAAATTTAGAGGCTAACAAATTCTTATAAATTATTACTAGTAAAATTTTTCATTGCAAGTATTATCCAACCACCTGTTGTGTGTTTTGTTTTCAAATTAATTATTTCATAAATATCCGAAAAAGGAAAACTCAAAAATATAAATTTCTTTATTAAAAAAAACATTTTAAAAGAAAGCATATTTTTTTAATTTATTGTTTTTCTTTCATTTACGCTGCAGCCACACATACTATGTGTCAAAATTCCTTGAAATTGATAGATGTGATACAAATTGATAATAAATTTCATTTTTTAAATGCTACCGACGAAGAAACAACTTAAATTTGTAGCTTCAATCAATGAGTGCTGTGACCAATTGTTCAAATTGAAAATTAAATTGCCATATGAATGGATAGGTGAATTTGAAAGCAATCTAGTTTTCAATTTAAAAAGTCTGATTGTGTTAGTGAAAAAAAGTGTGAGTGTATTGCAAATTGATTGCCCTGCAAATAATGCGACTAGTCCATACTAGGGATGCCATGCGGGAAATCCCGAACCCGGAAAACCCGGGATTTTCGGGTTTTGGCAAATCCCGAATCCCGGGATTTGTACAATTCAATCCCGGGATTTCATTTTCGGGATTTCTTAGCAATTTTTATATAAAAACTTTATAAATTCAAATTTTCGTTGATTTTAAGGTATTTTTTATAATATTTAAAAGTCCCATACAATTTAACAAGTACAGTTTTAACATATTTGACATATTTCTTATAAATTAACAACAAGAGCAAAATAAATAAACTACTTTCTTACGGTTATTTTCATCAAAGGTGCTACAATATATGTACATTTTAGAATTATTTTAAAAAAAAAGAAACATATTACCTTTGGAAGGAAAATAAAATTTGAAAAATTCATAAGTTTGACAAATTTATTCCGTCTTATTCTATATTATGAGGGCAATTATAATTTAAATTCCACGAGAAATTTTTCCCGGGGAATAATTTCAAACAGTAGCAAATAATAGGGAAAGCAAAAAAATCTAATTGGAAAATGGGAAATTTCTTCGGAAATTTATTCATAATTGCAGTGTATAACTATCTGTATGTCGACTCCTCAATGCTAAAAAAAAATTAGCACTTATCTACTTGTCGGTAACAATTGAGTACTATTGACATCTCCTTACAATTGGAGTAGAATACAATACAAGTCGAGTGAAAACTTTTTGTTGTCGGGTTGACGTAAAAGCGAGAAGTATTTATAGAATAATGCGGAGTATTTTGTCTAAAAAACTGCTCGAGTGCGTATGTATGTTTTTTACATTGCAGTTAAAAATTATTTTGTTTTTTATTTAGACCGTTTAGGTCGTTTTTGATACAAACCTAAGATCAAACCCATTTAAATTACATGGATTTGATAAATAGTTTTAGTCAAAAACGAACGACTGAATGAGTTCGACTCAATTATAGTTGTATTCGAGTTGCAGAGTAGAAGGCCAGGACACTAATAAACCATACTCCTCTTAGCGAACGTATGAATACATACATACATATGTATCTGTTGAATTTGTAGAAAAAAACTTATGTATGAATTTAAAATTTTTCAGGAGAGCAAAAATACTGTTCAAGTGCTTAGGCAAACTTTTAATGTATGTGCCTATAAAAATGTGATCTTTAGACGTAATTAATCGAATTTGGTTAGAATAGTGTATATATTTCTTTTAATTTTTCGACATGTTCAGCCTTATTATCGTTGTCATAGTCGTAACGAAATCGATAAAAAAATTAGATAATGCTTGGTATACATACATATATAACAACCATTATACTTGTTGTTGATCAATCGCAATTAAAAAAACGTTAGTAGATATATTTTTAACAAAACAATATTGTTACGAAAATGGCCGTCGACAAGGTTAAGCAGCATTAAACAAAAATATTCCAACAGGGTTAATATAAGTGTTCCGCGAAAATATTCCTACAGGGTCAATGTAAAGAATAATCTAGAATAGTAGCAAACAACTAAGTAAGCATGCGCAGCATATATGTATGTATGTATGCACAAGCTTGATTAAACGTAAGCAAGCAAAAGCAACAACAAAAAGCGTCTGCTTATTAAGAAGATTCACATATTTACACACATACATACATGGTAATTCAAACGAAAAGCAAAAGATAAACAAACAACCACCGTGTATTGCTTAGTTAATGATGTACACACGTATGCATATACACATGTATGTACATAGTTACCACATGAAGTTAATTAGGCACTTTGTAAACAGCATATAAGATGATAATGATCGTCTAGACATTGCTTGAAACTTCTAGTGGTATTTGTGTTGAGTATAAAAAGCGGTGACGCATCCAATGTTAGTGCAGTTGTGAGTTAGTTGCGAACAAGTCAGTTGTGAACAAGTCAGTTAGTTGCGTGTGAACAAGTCAGTTGATAATTAAGTTGTGAGTTAATAATAGTCTGCGATACAGTGGTGAGTTGATAGTTAAGAGCAGTCTGTGCTTTACAAGTAAGTTGGGAAAAGGAGAAACTATAGGACAGTCTATAGTGACAGAAAAGTCTGTCGTGGAATTGAGATTATTGTGGAGTCTATCGTGTCGACTGAAGTAAAGGGAACAGCGCAGCGAATAGATGTGTGTAAGAGTGTAAGTAAAGCCAGTGAGTCTTTATTAGTGTATCAACTGTGAGTGTCGGCAGAGTGAGTGCCGTGTGTGACAAGCAGCAGACAAAGAGTTATTGGTGTATCAACTGTGAGTGTCGGCTTAGTGAGTCTCGTAAGTGACGAGCAGCAGACAAAGAGGTGTCACGTGATTACTTGCGCAGCCAGCTAACCTAGGGTTTACACGTGCAAGTGCAAGTTCGAAAAACTCAATACACTCAAACTCTTTTACTCACACAACTACACTTTCGGCACTTGCAGTCTACTTCCAACTCAACTGCCAAGGAATTTTACAAGACAGTGACTTGTTTCACTTGCCCTATTAATACTTTAGTAGAAATTAACTGGATTTCAGAGTAATGTTATATGAGTTTTTACTAATTTTAAATACATTTAAAAGCTAATTTAATATTTATTTTCTTAAATATTAATAAATGAAGCTGTTAATGAATTTTTTAGACATAAATAACATTGGAATAACACGAATTAAGTTCAATACTATCTGGTTCCCTCAAAATTAAAGTTTTTTATGTTATGGACAACTCTGCAATAAAAGGCAAACATGCAAGTTGCAAGACAGTCGGGCATTTGTATGAAATTGTCGTTGATAATACGTGCGTAAACTACAGCGAGGAAGGCGTAGTGGTAACCAGTTGTGAATATTTGTGTGTAATTCAGTAGTTTAAATTGTATTAGTGTATTTCAGCTCTTGAGTAATTTAGTTTAAGCCTATTTGTAAATAAAACGTGTATCATTCTTAACCCTAATTACTACACTCGGCTCTTGTATTCATTTGCAAATCTTCGAGTCCACGCGAAAACGTTTTTATAGAGAGAAAAACGTAACAATATTGTTTTTGCAACTTATTTGTATGAAAGTGAATCTAAAAATTTTCGTAAGTCAACTTAAGCGGTAGTGCTAAAAGTCCACCAATATGTATATTCGTTTTGGTTTAGATTAAAGAAAAACATTTATATTGAAAACGAAAACAAGTTTTCATATTTAGTTATTGTTTTCACTATAAATTCTCTAACATAAAATGTGATTAATCAACTTAAAAATAGATGAGAAAAATTCTTTTGATTTTTATTTCATACTCGTATTAGAAAATTGTTCACTTTAAAGACAATTGTGCAATGATAAATTATGCACATAAAACCTTTTAAAATGCATTAAATTGTTATTAAAGTAATATTTATTTAAAAAAATAATTTTTTGCGAAAAATATTTAGATCACGAAATCTCGAAAATCCCGTGATCCCGGGATCCCGAGATCCCGAAAATCCCGGGATTTCAAAAAATCGATCCCGATTGGCATCCCTAGTCCATACATGCATGTAAATACTAGTCTAAAGAGGAGTAGGTGTACCACAAAACTACTCAAAATATATGAAAAAATTGGTCGATTTAACATTGCGATGTCCTAGAACTTTGCATTGCATCGGACTAACCCCAAAACAACTCCATATGGAGTAGTTATAGACTACTCGCATACAATTTTTGAGTGCCTAAGAAGAACGATCATATCAGGGTGGAATTGAAGCCACATAAATTCAATTTTATTGTCAAGGATTTTTGTTTATTCATCATATCTGATCAGAGATGGAAAATGGGTTTTTTGTGTTTGTTAAGAGATTAGAATTAAAAAAATAATGAAAAATGTATAAAAATAACAAATAATACATTAAGGGCCATTATTACAACTTAAAGTTAGTTAAAAGTAGGATTTTAACGGACGTATAAAAACTTTTTCATTTGCAAAATTTTACTTCAACCTAAAGTGAGCGATACATTACAGGCAAGTTTATCCTACATGGTAAGTTGAATCCAATTTTCGATAATGAAAAGCTTTTTATACCTCCGATAAAATCATACTTTTAACAAACTTTAAGTTGTAATAATGGCCCTAAGCTGTATAAAGTATTTGATATTAAATGTCTATTTTTAAAAATTTTGTAATACATATAATATATTATCAAACAAGATTATCCAGGGAAGCCGAAAAGTCATTCGAACCAAAATCCTCCCCCTAGAGCGTTACATAATATGTGGACGGCCCCTTATTGAATTCATAAAAATATTTGAATAATTTGTATATCAACTGCTTTTTATTGAGTGAAATTTTTTAGATTCCAGTATCAATAAAAAAGATTTTATTAAGTCAAATAGAATTGTTAATTAAACCATTTTTTTGTGTTAACAACATGGTTTTGTTAAGCGGGTGCTAGACACATCAATATTCAGCTTCAATATGTGTGCTTGTATGTTTTTTTTATAAAATATATTCACACCAATAGTATACGTGTGACTATTTTTGGTAAACAAACGAACACAACGACATATATTTAAGCTGAGTATTGAAGTGTCAGGCACTCCCCTAAAGGAAACGTGGGTTTAAGTGTCCCCAAGTCACCACTTTTGTCGACTTTTTTTTTGGTGACATTGTCAACACAGCGCTTATTAGTAGTGTTCCTAATGCGTATAAAACATTTTTTTAGATACACACAACTATGCTTCTTCTTGTTTTATTGGTTTCTTGAAAATAAAAGTGACGTGAAGCAAAATTTAAGTGTTTATAAAAATTAGTTAAAGAAATCAAATTAAAATATGAAAATAAATGTATTAAACAATAATTAAAAAATACACAAAAAGAATTTGCAAAAAAGAAATAAAATAACAATCCATATTTTATAAAAATAGAAAATGTGAAAATTAACATATTTTAAGCGAAAGTGCCATATATGGATTTTTTACCCTGTGGAAGATTTTGTGCCATCAGTTAAAGATTTGTCCCACTTGCAGATTCATTCGTAAGTGTTTGACTTTACTAATTCAGCGAAACATAAAATTTTTGATTAACATATGAGGATTTATTTAATAGAAATGACAAACAAAATCCCCAGTTGCTGGTGATATGCTGAACGAATAAATTAATTTAACCCGGTTATTGTATGTTTTTTAATCATTAGCTCCATTGTTTATATATTTGTTTAATAAAACACCAAAATGTGAACAAAATATGCAATTTCGTTATCAAAGGAGTATACTAGAATTACTAAAATGTGCTAGTGACTATCTGTTTCCAATGTCTTCATATGGCCCCTAAAGAACTATCTAATCAGTAGTACCAATGTCATTAGTTGCTTTTCAATGACACGCACATGTTTAATGTCTATAACAAAAAGCATTAAGTGGGGTATAATTAGTCAGTAGTACTAGCGACAAAGTCAATAGTGAATCAGTACTGATTCACTAGTGACATTTCCTGCAGGGTCGCTTTAAACTAATACTCGTACTTCCTCTACCCACATATATGTTTGTGTGTGTGTGTGTTTCACAAGTTGACAAAAAAATGTTCAGCTCGAAAATTCACATTCGTTACAGAAACGGGGCAATGAACCACTGAAGTTGCCTTCTAATTGTTATATGCACAATGATTTAGAAGGAAAACCTTAAAAATATAATAAAAATTTTATGAAAGCATGCAGAAGAAACAAAAAACTACTTACAAATGACCCAATTCATGAGCAGCCAAAATAATAGACCTATAACCACCAGAATCCTTAATGATAGCAACACTGTGGACTTCTTCGCTCTGATGTATCACCTCACAAGCTCCACCATGATAAGCGACTCCTGATTTTTTATAAAAAAAGAAAAGAAATAATAAAATAAATAATTACATCTTAATAAAATGAAAGTTATTATTAAATACATATGTATGCGTTAGTGATGCTCGAATATTCGTATTCGAATTCCCGAATATTCGTCCAATTTAAGATATTCGCATTCGAATTCGTATTCGCCAAATTTAGGCGTATACGAATACGAATATTTTTTTTTTTTTTTATTAGTTGTAAAGTATTTAAAAGCTGCCGTTTTTACGACTGTGAAAGAACAAAAAAAGAGGAAAACTAGAAAAATTTACGATCGTATTTTTTGTGATGTTCTTCGATTGTATGTACCTTGGGTTAAGTCAAGAATACCAATACCATTGAAAATTAAAAAAAAAGTAGAATGGGATAGTGGCCCTTTTAAACGTAAAACTGTTTGTGTAATTTTTTTCCGCATTAATTTCATGTGGATATAAAGTGCTTTGGAAAGCACCTTTGCGTGTTTCAGCCTTTAATGAAAAATATCAAATGATATCGCTCATTTACTTCAATAGCGGCATAACTCAAAAAACTAGTTTTTTGAGTTAATAATGCAGAAAGATGCAGCATTTCGTATTTTATCTTGTGTAAAAATTTCATATAAAAAGCTTGTACCATCACCTCCTGAGAGAAGAATTTTTTTTCATTTCTCCATTGAGTTGTATGCAAATTGAAAACTTAAAACGCGTTTTCTGCAAAACTGTTTTGTTTTTTTTTGAGTTGTGCCACTATTGAAGTAAATGAGCGATATGATACGGATATATCCTATTGTAACTAGATGGGGAACGTCGCAGAAGGCTGTCGGATACTAAATTTCTATTGATAAAATTAAAGAAATTTTAAAGTCAAGAAACTTTCCCCCACATGCCAAAAAAATAACGTGTGCTTGGAGTGTACGTTAAAATAAAATTTCCATACAAAAACTGGTTTTAACTTACACTTGAAGCACACGTTATTTTTTGCATATGGGTGCAAGTTTTTTGACTTTAACATTTCCTTAATTTTATTAATAGAAATATGGTATCCGGCAGCCTTCTGCCTAATTGATATTTGGGTACACATAGTATTGCTTTCTTGTTCACACTATAGGCCAATTAGAGGCTTTCGTTACTTTAACACATCAATTAGAAATAGTTACTCAGCTAAAAATATATGTATTAAGCATATATCGAGCCATAACCGCTAAAATAGCTTAAGCGACACATTTTTTGGAGTTCGTTTTTTTACGAAAATCGGCTATTTACGATCGCAAATGACCGTTTTTGGTCAAAAATTTAAGTTTGAAAAGTATGTCGCTTAAACTATTTTTGCGGTTATGGCACGATATGATATCCCATATATGGTTCGGATCCGAAAAATGAGGGAATATGGGCATATATGATTATATATATTCATACATTTTCATACATGTATGTGTAAATATTCCCTCTACAGTATGGAAAGTTCATATCGTTAGCTAAAATGCAAAAAAAATTTTAAATTGAATTTTTTACTGATAAACATTTAGTTTAATGCCATTAATAATAATTAATCAAAAACTCGATTTTTAATTTTTTGTTAGTTACGCCTTTTTGCATTTTAGCTAACGATATTCATACTCTCTTGATTCTTAAAAGCGCGCTGCTGTGCAATAAATTAAATTACTAAAATTACTTTTTTTTAGATTTTGAATAGGGAAGTTGTATTTAATGAAACATTTGTTTGGACAAATAATGAAAAACGAACTAAATGCCATTTCATTCATTTAAAGTCAAAAGGTGAATCAATTATTTAAAAAACACAAAACTCATATTCGTACATAAAATTTAATTTCAGAAATCAGATTAAGAACTAGTGCAATTAATTATAAAAGAAAAAATAGTCCGTCTAACAATAGTGTTCAATATAATTTTTTGCAGTAATATGAATACAGAATTCTGTTATTTTCTATAAAATTAATGACTGGATTATCCTTTTGATTATTTGATATATTGAATGGGGTCACATGTATAAAATTATACAAGAATGGTTTTTTTTTTTGTAACAAAAGTTTTTCCTTTTTAAACGATTTTTTTTTAAATTTGCATACCGTATGTATTTTTTAATGGATTTCCAAATCACCAGTGATAAAATACCAAGCTTTTTTGATTGCAAAAACGATCTTATGTGAGATATCATGTCTGCATACATTCTTCTATGGCTCCATATATTAAATCTTATTTCTATATATAGATCCACATATGAAGAGCTTCATGATTAAATTTCCATATATGCGATCATATATTATAATACGTTTCATATATTACTTCATATATCAATTCATATATAATATTTTTGCCATGTATAATCCCATACATTTCCATACATGAATTCATACATATTCATATATAGTTATATACATTCATATATTAAAAATATATGGACCATATATAATTTTTTTAGCTGGGTAGTAATAACTAAAAAAAGAAATTTACTTCAATTCAAACAAAACAATTCAAAACAAACAACACAAGCTTCTTGTAAATACAATTAACATTAAAAAAATTTAAGAAGTTTTCTTCACATAAAGAAAGGAATGTTTCACTTCAAAAATAAAAGCTAAGAAACTTTTTCAATCAAGCCCATTACGTAGAGGTGTGTAAATAAAATCAACACCAACACTGACTAAAAATCCTGTTCTTTATCCAACTCAGTTTGAACTATATTAGATGATCGCCGCCATTTGCTATCCGTTTTACCGCCAAATAGTCTGCTACAGCTTTCCGTACACAGAAAAAAATATTCCTGCAATAAACAACTTTATTTGAAAATACAACTAAAAATCAAATAAAAATGTATTTAAATCAATTAAACTTTTGTTTAAAAATAAAATATTTCTGCAATAAACAACTTCAAATTGAAAGTAAAACCAAAAATCAATTAAATATGCTATTGAGTCAGTCAAACTTTGTATTTAATAAAATTTTTAAACAAAAGTTTAATTGACTTAAAAACATTTCTAATTGATGTTTGGTTTTATTTTTAATTAAAGTTGTTTATGATTTATATTTTATTTTTAAACAAAAGTTTATTTGACTCAAATGCATTTTTATTTGATTTTTAGTTTTATTTTCAAATAAAGTTGTTTATTGCAGGAATTTTCTTTTTTGTGTATTAATTTACAGAATTTTAAAAACTAAATATTATTTAATGACGATCATTACAATTTTCGATATTTTTTATTTACTTAAATGTACGCGAATAGGAGTAAGAATTTTTTTTTTTTCATAAAAAATTTTTCATATATAACTTCTTAATTTAAGCTGCATTCACTCATTGTTTCCGAACAAAATTTATGTCCAGACAAACATATTTTTATTGAGAGTTTTCTGCAGGACGATTCATCCATTTCGAACATTTTGTCTGGAAAATCAAAACTACCATATGAAATACGTGTATAAACGATATGTATTAATTTTATTAGTGGCAGTACAGCGGCAAATGATTACAGTTCGCTGTGTATTTTTATTATTTAACGGAATTCCTTCGTTCAACTCCATATGTATATGTTTTATTTTTCAATTTTTCTTTATTTCTATTGTAATTAATACAATTTAATTTATTATTCATATAACATGATGTGGCAGCCCAGTTCAACTTCGGCTGGAAAATTAAAATACTTGGCAGCTCAGTTCTATTTTGTCAAGCCAGCGATGCCAACTATTTATAACCCAAACGCGCTACTACCTTTCTCAAAACGCACTAGAACGCGCTAAGTTACAGCATTGTCAAATATTTATAGCAAAAACGCGCTGTTTTCTACGCGCTAAATTAAATTTCAATAAAAGTCGATGTATGTAAAATGTATATAAAATTGATTTTTCAGATTTTGCAATATTGTTTCCTTGACATTATGCTGTTATTAACTAAAATCATTTAATACAGAATCAGAATCGCCTTCCAAATAATTGAAATGCTTAGTTTTTTTTTCAACCGGTTTTAAAACCCGGTTTTTTACAGTACGTTTGTCGGTTTTTTCAAAATGTTGACTTTTCGAATAGTCCGGTTTTTTACAATTTAAAAACCGGCTGAGTCGAATACTTTTCGATTTGTACATTTTGCAATAAAATTACTTTATACTATGTTAAAACTGTGTTCTGTTTATTTTCATAAGTATTTTTTTCAGTTTAAAATTCTAAGCGTTTTTTGAGCGTGGCAACACTTAAGCCTATAGTACACGGCATGTAAAAAACCACATGCACATGGAATTTCAAATTCATTTTAGGAAAATTTTGTATGATTCATTCATTTCAAATTCATTTTAAATTTTATGAATATGGGGGATAGTATTTACATGAACTGTTAACTCTTTTTTTAATAAAGCAATTTACTTAAAAAAACCGGTTGACCGATTTTTCCTGAATTATAAAAAACCTAAACCGAGTTTTTCATAATTTCAAATATTCGAACTATTCGAAAACCCGTTTTCTGAAAATATTCGAAAAATCGATCGATTATGTGTACATTAGGATTTCCCAAAAAAGAAAATTATTGTGGGGATCAAGCACAATTTGAAAGCTTATAGAGTCAAGTATTTTTGACATTTTTTTTCTTCAGATTTTTCGGAAAAGATTTAAAGGTCGCACAAGTCGAATTTTTGCCAAAAATAGAGCATACCGGCCATTTGTTGTGTTTTCTTCAAAAACGACGATTTTCTTCAATTTTCAGGAAACAATTAAAAAAAAAATGTCCAAACTATATTTTGATGTGATGAATTTTGTGAATGAATTTGGTCATTAAGGTGGCTAAAATTACAATTTTTTTAATTTATCTATAAATTTTGTAAATAACGCTTTTGTAATGATCCCAGCGACGGTACGGAAGTGTCATGCGATCTGGCAACACCCCAAACTGCAGCATACTTAACTTATGAACTGCAGCTAACTTAAGTTAAGTATAAGACATTTCCGGCATTCTAAATAAAATAATCTCGTGAATAAGTGCCTTGGTGGCTGCGCTGACGGCAGCCCAGGTATATTATCCTGAGACCGCCTCATTAAGCCAGCTGAAGGCATTATACGAAATGCTTCCGAAGAAAGAAGATATGTTGGTGGAGCTATCTAAGCACGAGGCGGGTTGTTCCACTAACAATAATGGCGGTGTTGCTGCTGAGAACTCCGAAGTAGACATGTTAAATGCCGCCGGAACTGCTGATGTAGCCGCCGGTACTACCGATGTGACCGCTGTTGCCGTTGATGTTTCCGCCGGTACTACTGTCGTGACCGCTGTTGCCGTTGATGTTCTATCGGAGGTTTTATTTGATGCTGCTGACGTTGCCGTGCCAGATCATCCTGCCGCTGCAAAAAAAAAATACTAATAATTTGCTTACTGGGGAACTCACTGGTGGTGAACCTAAATTTACTACCCTAGAAGAAGAGCTAAAAAATTTAAAACTTCGTATGGATGTATTAAAGTTGCAGAACGAAATCAAGGCCCTCGAAGAAAATAAGCGCCGTACATTCGGCGTTCGTCGCATGGACCTCTCCGAACTTGACGCCGCTGTACCTACGTTTAGCGGCGACGACCACTATGATGTGAAAAAGTGGTTCGCCCAGTTTGAGGATTATCCGGAAATGTGCAACTACACCGACAAGGAAAAGTGTGTGGGGGTGCGTCGCAGGCTGATCGGCACCGCAAAGAAACACGCTTCAAACTTAGGCTTGATTGGATTTAGCCAACTAAAGGCTAGCCTATTGAAGATGTTCACCCGCACGATTTCACGTCAAGAAGTGTATCGTCAATTACGTGCTCGCACGTTGAGATCTGATGAATCCTCTTTGAGCTACTTAGTCACGATGCAGGCCATAGCCTCAAAATCTGATATTGAGGAGCAGGAACTCGTTGATATTATAATTGATGGCATTCCGGACAACAACGTGGCCACAACCTTTCTGTACAGCGCCGGCACGATAGAAGAATTGATCAAGCTCTTGGATCGATATGAGCAACGCCGTCACGCTAATCGATATAGGCAGCCGAAATTAACTAACACCGCCACAGTAGTCGACAGAAAATATGCAACTAATAGTAGTGCCGACGTCGCTAAAACATCTGATGCTGTTCGATGTTTTAATTGTTCGCAGTTTGGCCACTATCAAGACGGCTGCCCGAAACCGAAACGACCTGCAAACTCAAGTAGTAGGGAATTGCCAGTTCTGCCGCAATTAAAATTGTTAAATTGTTGCTGAAATTGTTAAATTGTGGGCTGAAATTTTTAAATTGTGGCTGAAATTGTTAAATTGTTGCTGAAATTTTAAAATTCTTGGAAATTTGTGTTTTCGGCGGCGCTTTGAGGTTTTTTGTTTACATTAGGAGTTTTTTTGTTTACATTAGGAGTTTTTTGCTTACATTAACTTTGTGTGAACGGGTGATTTTTTTGGGTTACATTAATTGTGATAACGGGTGATTTTTTTTGAGGTTTCATATGAGTGTATATGCCGACGGCAATACATGATTATTATTTTTTTCAAATGCCGACGGCAAAACATGTTTATTAATTTTTCCTAATGCCGACGGCAAAACATGAATATAATTTTTTCAAATGCAGACGGGAAAATGATTTTTCCTAATGACGACGGGAAAACGTGAAAGTTATTTTTTCTAATGCTAATGTAGGTGTTGCTAGACTGTGGGAATTTAAGGCTGACCGTGATTTGAGTGGGTGGCGTTGTTGCCGTAATATGTAACCATAGGAATTTGCGGATGTGTCTGTCTGTCTGTGAGAATTTAGGTGAGGGTTTGATTGAAAGGGGCGGGGTGTAGTTGAGGTAGATCGATTGCGTGTGTATGTGTGTGTGTGTGTGTGTGTGTGTATGTTTGTAGGAATTTCACTGTGTGTATTTCTGTAGGAGCTTAGGGCTGATTGTGATTTATGAGGGGTGAGGTGTTCTAGTAATATGTAACCGGGGGAATCTGTGTGTTTGTATGTCTGTAGGAGTTTAAGGCTGACCATGATTTGGGTGGGCAGGGTTGTTGACGTAATATGTATCCATGGGGATTTGTGGATGTGTCTGTCTATAGTAGTTTAAGGCAGATCGTGATTTGAGGTAGGTGAGGATGTTGTTGAGGTAAATTGGTTATTTGTATGTATGTATGTATGTATTTTTGTAAGAATTTAAGATGATTGTGATTTATTAGGGGCGAGGTGTTCTTGTAATATGTAGCCGTGAGAATCTATGAGTATAGACGTCTGTAGAAGTTTAAGACTATCTGTAATTTCAGGTAGGTGAGAGTGTTGTGTTGTTGAGATTAATCTTATATATTGTATATGTATGTATGTATGATCATGGGAATTTGTGTATGTATATCTGAGGGAGAATTTAAGGCTCGTCATGATTTGCAAAAGGTGGGGAGTTGTTGAAATTTTCTTGGATATTTCTTATATGAATTCTGCTATGTGTGTGTGTGTGTATTTGCGCTAATATTTATATGTAGATAGAAATAAATTGTTTTCAGTATCGACATTTGGTACTATAAAATACTATCATATGTCTGGACTTCCCTAATCTTATTATGTTTTTATACTTACGCTTGTTTTATATTTTCTCATACTTAAATTTGTCTCGCGTTAAAGTCTGCCTATATGAAATTTGATTATATTACAGATTTTGTTTATTTCAATCTTTGAATACATTTTTTTTTTGTCATTGATGTCTTTTGTTCTTCTTGTTGTTGGTGTTGTTGTTGTAAATATTCGTCTGTGTATAGATGCGATATATTCAGTTTTTTTTTTATTTGAAAATAAAAACGTTTTAATTTTTATCTGCGTTTACTTAAAAGTTTGTGAGGATTTTCTGTTTTTAAGTAAAACTGAATTCCTGAAGATACATACTCTATAGTAATAGCAACTATAATAGAAATATTCCTTATACTCAATTTACATTTTTTAAAGTTGATGCAACGTTAGTAAGTTAACGTTAGAAATTTTTGGGGTACATAATTTTTTCTAACTATAGACTTTTTTCTTCACTTTCTACATTTGTTTTCGAAATCTTGCTTTGCTTTATGAAAATGTATAAACATTTTTAAATGAAACTGATCCGGCACTCCAGCTTATATACTGATAGTTTTTTTTTTTTTTTTTTTTTTCTTTGGTAGTCAACTTACTTCTTTTTTTATTTTTATTGATAAACATTTAAAATCAAAAGGGAGCTTTATATTGAAATTATTATTTTCATAATTGTTGAAAGCAATCACTAGTTTTTTTTTTTGTGATGAAATCATTTGAAGTTGAAGCTGATATCTTTGCTTACTGTTTTAAATTAAAATTTTATTCAATAGAATAAAAGGAGCTTTTTTCTTAAATTCTGATGCAGTTAAGATCGGATATGAGACTGAATTTAAATGTACTTTTAAATTAGTCATAATGAACAAACTTATTTTCTTGTTGAAAAGCGATCATCAGAAAACGAAGTGGTTTTCAGAGACCTTAGGTATACCCTTTAGACGGTTCCTCTAGGATACAAGATGACTTTGTTTGACGAAATTTCTGTTGCTTTATACTGATAATATTTTTACATTAATAAGGTACATATATGTTTGTTTTATGAAGGGTGAGCACCTTTCACTTTTATTTATTGTCATATATGATTTTTTTTTAATTTTATTAAAGTTCAGCGTATTGTGTATATATTTCTGAAATGTTTAAGTGTGTTTTGTGTTCCCATCGGACAGAGTGTACGTATTAGTTGGTCAGTCAGTCTATATTTTTATTTATTTTTTTCTTCTAATGTGCCACTCCTTTTTTCAGATTTTACTACTTGGAATAGAGTATTTTTGTCTAATTTTTTGCTGGGTATATACATTAGGTATGTAGAAATTAGTTTACTTACAAAGAAATGTATGTTTAATAAACAACTATTGTAGCAAATCGATCTCAAATAACTCAGTTACCTCTACCAGCAATTCACCGTCGGTGTTTTCATAAAGTGTTAGAAACAATGAAATATCTATGTTTGGGAGAATTTTTTTGCCTCAAGTAGGTATTTCCACATGAGGTTTGCTGGTTGACTCCTATCGCATTCATATGTAATGATTATCCACTTAAAAAAGGTCATCATCACCATCAATCACTCCCGTATACAATACATTCATGAGTTGGGTTGATCCAGATACAATTGCTGTCTCATCACCTTCTAACAGCTTTATATATTTTGCTAGTATGCATGCCTTAGCATGCTTCTATCGATAGTGACGTAAGAGTCCGAGATGTAGTAGTGTTACAATTAAAAATCTTTACTATTAGAATTTACCAGTTCGCTCTTTTGAATTTTTGCAAAGTAGATACATATGTATGTTTGTATTTAAGTGACCACAAAATCATAAAATTTCTTTGCTTACAAAATTGTATGACGTGAGGATTTTAGTTAATTTTAATTATTATTCGAACTCCATTTGTTTCTATATTTGTGATTTGAACGGGCTAAAGTTCGTATCGCTTTTTAAGCCAAATTACATGTGATAATTATTAATGAACAAATAACACCAAAGTCTGTTGTAAATATTCTGACTAACAACACATAGTTGAACGGAACAGCCAGCCGTTTTCGAAGGCCATCATCAGCGTTCTTTTGTGTTTGGTCCACTGTGTGTGGTGTCAGTTGATGTAGATTTCTGCTTTATATACTTAGCATTTTATTGCAAATGGAATATGTGAATTGTTTTGATTCATCGTATTTCAATTTGCTGAAAGCTTTTTTGTATTGTAAGCTCAATTTTACCATCACTATATTTACAACAGTCTTACCATTGTCGTTTTGTTCTTTTTACTAATTATACACATGTTACTTAATTTGCTTATTTTTTGTTCTACTTAAGACAAACTTTTTTGGTTTGTTACTATTAGGTATATTTTTATTTAATTTTTGCCACAGGCTATTAATTTTAGTTAATTTTAATTATTATTCGAACTCCATTTGTTTCTATATTTGTGATTTGAACGGGCTAAAGTTCGTATCGCTTTATAGGATTTTTTTTTTTTTGAAATTATTCATGCTTCGGCATGCTTTCATTTTTTTTCTGTAAATTTATTTAATACTCATACAGATACAGATATAAAGTAAGATCTGTTTGCAGTATGCATGCTTCAGCATGATTCTAGTTGAAGCGTATATTCATTCACTAAGTTTGCTTGATACTTATTCATACACATGTACATTCTTAAAGATTGGATATCAAAGTCCAAATTCCGTAGTTTATCTATATTTTCTAAAGATCTGATAGCTAAAGAAATAAATAGAGCGAAGATCTTCTATAATAATCCCATTTTCATATTGTAAAATTTTGCGTTCTAACGCTTTCAATGGGAAAATGTACATACAACTTTATAAAAAGTGATAATATGATGTGCTGCTGAATATTGCACTATGTTATAGGTTATTTTAAACACTGAAGTTTTAGCAAATTTCATTCAGACCAACAAGTTTAGAGAATTCCACTACATTTAGTTAATTACCTTTCTTAAGACCCATCATTCCTAATCAATCCTACAAAAAACTAGATTTTTCGTTTTAATTTAATTTTTATTTTTATTAAATTCAACATTCATTCTTCAAATTACTTTATACTGTATTAAGCAGCTTTTTCTCATTTGTTGAGTCAACTTTAATCGTAAACATTTTAATGTTGAGATAAATTTTTCTATTTTATGCACTAAGTAATTCTTTATATATGTATACCAATCCTTTTATATGAACCATTAAAGCTAATTCTTTTCACATCATTCCTTTCTGTAGAATAGTTCTCCATTTCACCTAACTTAGCTCCATAAAACTTCATATATTCCTGTCATTGCATCTCTACAAGCACAAACAATTTTCGAGTTTTAAAATGGAGTTCGTTTACTAAATTTCTTTTTAAAGACATTGAGTTGTTTTACAGATTTTTTCGATAGTGTGGTGATCTACATGTTGCACTTTCAGCTATTTATACTAACATGTAGTTAATTTTCTAATCTATATATTTAATCGTACAACTCTTCAATTTATTTTTAATTATTTAATTTTTAGAATTCCTTTTCAATTTTATAACTCTCTTCCTTCTCTAATTTTATTTCACGTTGTAGTCCACCAATATGCATTTGAATATATTCTTGAATTATATCAATGCCTTAAGCTATATTATTAATTTGTTCTTTAGTTTGTCGATTTCAGTTTCCAGAAAAATTAACTTATATCATCGTTCTCTGACGGAGAACGATGATGATTCTGTATGCATACATTAGTAGTAATTAAAATCTTTTTATAGATTTCGAGTTCAAATTTATCATAATTTTTTGGTATTTTATCAAACATTAGAGAAAATAGTCCTAGTGTTAGAGCCCATATTTAACCACCAACTTGTATTTTATCTTCATTCAGTTTGAGGTTACTATCACCATTAATTTGTATCTAATTCATTTCTTCCTTCCAATACTGATAAGTCTTCGGAATTGGAAGTCTTTGAGTACAAATCATCGTCATCATCATTCTCAGTATTAGCATCATTAAATAAGATGGTATTATCAAATATTCTTCCTTCTGCTAGTTTCTTTGGTGTACTTGTCTCTATCTTGACTGATGGTTTCTCATGCTTTAAACTTGTATATTTTCAACTTCTGTCTTGATTTTACTTTTTTCTTTCATAAGAATTCTTTTAATATTTTTAGAACTATTTATGAATTCTTCTGTTATAGGTTTAAATGCATCTCTTAGTTGTTCATTTGTATCTATTTCACTAGTTTTTATACTACGAAGCTTTTTCTTAATCACATTTGTTCTCAACACCAAATGCTTTAAAACTTTCTCATCCATGTTTGCTAACAGCAAATTCAGGTATCGGCTACTAGATCAGCTTATCAGGAGCTGATCTAGTTTTCAGATCAGCTTATCAGGAGCTGGTCTAGTTATTAGATCAGCTTATCAGGAGCTGGTCTGGTTATCAGATCAGCTTATCAGGAGCTGGTCTGGTTATCAGATCAGCTTATCAGGACCTGGTCTGGCTATCAGATCAGCTTATCAGGAGCTGGTCTGGTTTTCAGGTCAGCTTATCAGGAGCTGGTCTGGTTATCAGATCAGCTTATCAGGACCTGATCTGGTTATCAGATCAGCTTATCAGGACCTGATCTGGTTATCAGATCAGCTAATCAGGAGCTGGTCTGGTTATCAGATCAGCTTATCAGGAGCTGGTCTGGTTATCAGATCAGCTTATCAGGAGCTGGTCTGGTTATCAGATCAGCTTATCAGGAGCTGGTCTGGTTATCAGATCAGCTTATCAGGAGCTGGTCTGGTTATCAGATCAGCTTATCAGGAGCTGGTCTGGTTATCAGATCAGCTTATCAGGAGCTGGTCTGGTTATTAGATCAGCTTATCAGGACCTGATCTGGTTATCAGATCAGCTTATCAGGAGCTGGTCTGGTTTTCAGATCAGCTTATCAGGACCTGATCTGATTTTCAGATCAGCTTATCAGGAGCTGGTCTGGTTTTCAGATCAGCTTATCAGGAGCTGGTCTGGTTTTCAGATCAGCTTATCAGGTAACAGATCAGGCTATCAGGAGCTGTTCAGATTTTCATTTCAAGATATCTGAGTCAGATTTAGTTATCAGTGTACAAGTAGCTAGCCATTTAGAACATTTATATACATGAAGTTTAAAGTCAAATGAAATACGAGAAAGTAAAGTTTTATGTAGTAAAATTATTTTCTATAACGATCATCGTTTAATTCAATATCTTTGCTTATAATCAAAAATTCATATTTAGCCTTTCAACATGCTTTATATTTTTCTCACCTTACTTAAACATTAAAATTACATTATGATGATCTCTTATTAAATGTTTGGTGATTCTGGTGTAAGTTTTACATAAGTAGAATGAATCAACATTCTTATCTCTCCCCATAAAAAAGTATTCTTCCCATACGCATCATCGTTAAATATCATATTGGAATTACTTTGGACTGAAATAACAGATTCACTATCGGTAAATTTTGTAATATATTATTGTTTTAACTGATGAAATTAATTTCTTTATATCTAGGTTGATATAAAGATTTTGAGTATAAATAAATGTTCTCAAATTTAAGTCCATTAGGACTTTCTAGCAAGCCAATCATAGCGGTTTTTTTCGAATTTTGACAGGTCAACTATTGCTGCACGAATAGAATTTGATATAAAGGAACTATGATTTATTTTTGAACTATCGTTCGATGATTCATCAATATTTCGTACCAAGGTTTTTTAGGTTATTTTACTAACCGCATTTATGTAGCTAAATACATTTTATAAATATTATCTCTTATTATAAAAAAATAAACTAATACAGCTATACCATATCAGAAAATATTTTCTGAAATCGTATAGCTGCATTAGTTTATTTTTTCTATAATAAGAGATAATGATCCACACTCATAATCAAAACAGCATAAAAATATCCTTTGTTTTGACTATGAGTATGCAGCAATATTTATGAAATGCGTTTTGTTATAAAAATGTGGTTAGTAAAACAAAGTATATTTTAACAGCCTTATTTATAACACTTATTAGGGCTTTATAAAGACTTTTTAAGAAAAAAATTTTATAAAAAATTTGTTTTAAAAAGCCTTTACAAAGCCTTAATAAGTTTTATAAATAAGGCTGTAAGAGTTTAAAATCAGTATTTTATATGATAATACTGATTTGAAACTCTTAAAATATTCTTTGTTTTGACTATGAGTAGGGCCCATTATCTCTTATTATAGGACAAATAAAATAATATAGCTATACGATTTCAGAAAATATTTTCTGATATCGTATAGCTACATTTTTAATTTGTCCTATAATAAGAGATAATATTTATGAAATACATTTCATAAATATTGGCGCATACTCATAGTAAAAACAACCTAAAAATACCTTGGTACGAAATATTGATGAATCATCAAAATTTCATACCATCCTATATTTATGTTGTTTAACTAATCGCATTTTGTAAATAAATGCATTTCATAAATATTATCTATTATTATAGAAAGAATCAAATAGTATGGTTATATGATATTAGAAAACATGATTTCTGATATCATATAATCATACTATTTTATTTTTCTATAATAAGAGATAATGACTCATACTCATAGTCAAAACAAAGGATATTTATATGCTGTTTTGATTATGAGTATGCGTCAATATTTATGAAATGCATTTAGTTATAAAATGCGGTTAGTAAAACAAAGTATATTTTAAGTGTTTAAAACCACCATTTTTATGGTAATACCGGTTTTAAACACTTAAAGCATACTTTGTTTTGACTATGAGTATTGAGCTGATATTTATAAAATGGATTTTATAACTATTGACTCATACCCTTAGTCAAAACAACATAAATAATTCTTGGTACGAAATATTGATGAATCATCGAACGATAGTTCAAAAATAAATCATAGTTCCTTTATATCAAATTCTATTCGTGCAACAATAGTTGACCTGTCAAAATTCGAAAAAAACCGCTATGATTGGCTTGCTAGAAAGTCCTAATGGACTTAAATTTGAGAACATTTATTTATACTCAAAATCTTTATATCAACCTAGATATAAAGAAATTAATTTCATCAGTTAAAACAATAATATATTACAAAATTTACCGATAGTGAATCTGTTATTTCAGTCCAAAGTAATTCCAATATGATATTTAACGATGATGCGTATGGGAAGAATACTTTTTTATGGGGAGAGATAAGAATGTTGATTCATTCTACTTATGTAAAACTTACACCAGAATCACCAAACATTTAATAAGAGATCATCATAATGTAATTTTAATGTTTAAGTAAGGTGAGAAAAATATAAAGCATGTTGAAAGGCTGAATATGAATTTTTGATTATAAGCAAAGATATTGAATTAAACGATGATCGTTATAGAAAATAATTTTACTACATAAAACTTTACTTTTTCGTATTTCATTTGACTTTAAACTTCATGTATATAAATGTTCTAAATGGCTAGCTACTTGTACACTGATAACTAAATCTGACTCAGATATCTTGAAATGAAAATCTGAACAGCTCCTGATAGCCTGATCTGTTACCTGATAAGCT
Organism: Tachina grossa; assembly: GCA_949987645.1. Taxonomy (NCBI): domain Eukaryota; kingdom Metazoa; phylum Arthropoda; class Insecta; order Diptera; family Tachinidae; genus Tachina; species Tachina grossa. The sequence goes on from OX465278.1 coordinate 143,712,416, forward strand.
GATCTGAAAACCAGACCAGCTCCTGATAAGCTGATCTGAAAACCAGACCAGCTCCTGATAAGCTGATCTGAAAATCAGATCAGGTCCTGATAAGCTGATCTGAAAACCAGACCAGCTCCTGATAAGCTGATCTGATAACCAGATCAGGTCCTGATAAGCTGATCTAATAACCAGACCAGCTCCTGATAAGCTGATCTGATAACCAGACCAGCTCCTGATAAGCTGATCTGATAACCAGACCAGCTCCTGATAAGCTGATCTGATAACCAGACCAGCTCCTGATAAGCTGATCTGATAACCAGACCAGCTCCTGATTAGCTGATCTGATAACCAGATCAGGTCCTCATAAGCTGATCTGATAACCAGACCAGCTCCTGATAAGCTGATCTGAAAACCAGACCAGCTCCTGATAAGCTGATCTGATAACCAGACCAGGTCCTGATAAGCTGATCTGATAACCAGACCAGCTCCTGATAAGCTGATCTGATAACCAGACCAGCTCCTGATAAGCTGATCTGATAACCAGACCAGCTCCTGATAAGCTGATCTAATAACCAGACCAGCTCCTGATAAGCTGATCTCATAACCAGACCAGCTCCTGATAAGCTGATCTGATAACCAGACCAGCTCCTGATAAGCTGATCTGATAACTAGACCAGCTCCTGATAAGCTGATCTGAAAACTAGATCAGCTCCTGATAAGCTGATCTAGTAGCCGATACCTGAATTTGCTGTTAGCAAACATGGATGAGAAAGTTTTAAAGCATTTTGTGTTGAGAACAAATGTGATTAAGAAAAAGCTTCGTAGTATAAAAACTAGTGAAATAGATACAAATGAACAACTAAGAGATGCATTTAAACCTATAACAGAAGAATTCATAAATAGTTCTAAAAATATTAAAAGAATTCTTATGAAAGAAAAAAGTAAAATCAAGACAGAAGTTGAAAATATACAAGTTTAAAGCATGAGAAACCATCAGTCAAGATAGAGACAAGTACACCAAAGAAACTAGCAGAAGGAAGAATATTTGATAATACCATCTTATTTAATGATGCTAATACTGAGAATGATGATGACGATGATTTGTACTCAAAGACTTCCAATTCCGAAGACTTATCAGTATTGGAAGGAAGAAATGAATTAGATACAAATTAATGGTGATAGTAACCTCAAACTGAATGAAGATAAAATACAAGTTGGTGGTTAAATATGGGCTCTAACACTAGGACTATTTTCTCTAATGTTTGATAAAATACCAAAAAATTATGATAAATTTGAACTCGAAATCTATAAAAAGATTTTAATTACTACTAATGTATGCATACAGAATCATCATCGTTCTCCGTCAGAGAACGATGATATAAGTTAATTTTTCTGGAAACTGAAATCGACAAACTAAAGAACAAATTAATAATATAGCTTAAGGCATTGATATAATTCAAGAATATATTCAAATGCATATTGGTGGACTACAACGTGAAATAAAATTAGAGAAGGAAGAGAGTTATAAAATTGAAAAGGAATTCTAAAAATTAAATAATTAAAAATAAATTGAAGAGTTGTACGATTAAATATATAGATTAGAAAATTAACTACATGTTAGTATAAATAGCTGAAAGTGCAACATGTAGATCACCACACTATCGAAAAAATCTGTAAAACAACTCAATGTCTTTAAAAAGAAATTTAGTAAACGAACTCCATTTTAAAACTCGAAAATTGTTTGTGCTTGTAGAGATGCAATGACAGGAATATATGAAGTTTTATGGAGCTAAGTTAGGTGAAATGGAGAACTATTCTACAGAAAATAGAAATTGTTGATTTTTGAAGACTGTAATTGAAACATTCTCAAATTGTAGTACAGCTGAAAATAAAAGCTGCACTCAAAAAACCAAGGAATGGAAAATATTTTTGAAGTGGTACGGGTACCAAAAAAAAAACAAAAAACTTACAAACAGATGATTCTAAGGAATTTTTTAATAAATACTTTGGAAAACTCATACATAAATAGAAGATTAAACATTACTTAATATGAAAGCATCAATAGTACAATGATTTAATTGAGCATTAAAAGGAATGATGTGAAAAGAATTAGCTTTAATGGTTCATATAAAAGGATTGGTATACATATATAAAGAATTACTTAGTGCATAAAATAGAAAAATTTATCTCAACATTAAAATGTTTACGATTAAAGTTAACTCAACAAATGAGAAAAAGCTGCTTAATACAGTATAAAGTAATTTGAAGAATGAATGTTGAATTTAATAAAAATAAAAATTAAATTAAAACGAAAAATCTAGTTTTTTGTAGGATTGATTAGGAATGATGGGTCTTAAGAAAGGTAATTAACTAAATGTAGTGGAATTAGATAATTAGCTAAATGTAGTGGAATTCTCTAAACTTGTTGGTCTGAATGAAATTTGCTAAAACTTCAGTGTTTAAAATAACCTATAACATAGTGCAATATTCAGCAGCACATCATATTATCACTTTTTATAAAGTTGTATGTACATTTTCCCATTGAAAGCGTTAGAACGCAAAATTTTACAATATGAAAATGGGATTATTATAGAAGATCTTCGCTCTATTTATTTCTTTAGCTATCAGATCTTTAGAAAATATAGATAAACTACGGAATTTGGACTTTGATATCCAATCTTTAAGAATGTACATGTGTATGAATAAGTATCAAGCAAACTTAGTGAATGAATATACGCTTCAACTAGAATCATGCTGAAGCATGCATACTGCAAACAGATCTTACTTTATATCTGTATATGTATGAGTATTAAATAAATTTACAGAAAAAAAATGAAAGCATGCCGAAGCATGAATAATTTCAAAAAAAAAAAATCCTAAAAAGCGATACGAACTTTAGCCCGTTCAAATCACAAATATAGAAACAAATGGAGTTCGAATAATAATTAAAATTAACTAAAATTAATAGCCTGTGGCAAAAATTAAATAAAAATATACCTAATAGTAACAAACCAAAAAAGTTTGTCTTAAGTAGAACAAAAAATAAGCAAATTAAGTAACATGTGTATAATTAGTAAAAAGAACAAAACGACAATGGTAAGACTGTTGTAAATATAGTGATGGTAAAATTGAGCTTACAATACAAAAAAGCTTTCAGCAAATTGAAATACGATGAATCAAAACAATTCACATATTCCATTTGCAATAAAATGCTAAGTATATAAAGCAGAAATCTACATCAACTGACACCACACACAGTGGACCAAACACAAAAGAACGCTGATGATGGCCTTCGAAAACGGCTGGCTGTTCCGTTCAACTATGTGTTGTTAGTCAGAATATTTACAACAGACTTTGGTGTTATTTGTTCATTAATAATTATCACATGTAATTTGGCTTAAAAAGCGATACGAACTTTAGCCCGTTCAAATCACAAATATAGAAACAAATGGAGTTCGAATAATAATTAAAATTAACTAAAATCCTCACGTCATACAATTTTGTAAGCAAAGAAATTTTATGATTTTGTGGTCACTTAAATACAAACATACATATGTATCTACTTTGCAAAAATTCAAAAGAGCGAACTGGTAAATTCTAATAGTAAAGATTTTTAATTGTAACACTACTACATCTCGGACTCTTACGTCACTATCGATAGAAGCATGCTAAGGCATGCATACTAGCAAAATATATAAAGCTGTTAGAAGGTGATGAGACAGCAATTGTATCTGGATCAACCCAACTCATGAATGTATTGTATACGGGAGTGATTGATGGTGATGATGACCTTTTTTAAGTGGATAATCATTACATATGAATGCGATAGGAGTCAACCAGCAAACCTCATGTGGAAATACCTACTTGAGGCAAAAAAATTCTCCCAAACATAGATATTTCATTGTTTCTAACACTTTATGAAAACACCGACGGTGAATTGCTGGTAGAGGTAACTGAGTTATTTGAGATCGATTTGCTACAATAGTTGTTTATTAAACATACATTTCTTTGTAAGTAAACTAATTTCTACATACCTAATGTATATACCCAGCAAAAAATTAGACAAAAATACTCTATTCCAAGTAGTAAAATCTGAAAAAAGGAGTGGCACATTAGAAGAAAAAAATAAATAAAAATATAGACTGACTGACCAACTAATACGTACACTCTGTCCGATGGGAACACAAAACACACTTAAACATTTCAGAAATATATACACAATACGCTGAACTTTAATAAAATTAAAAAAAAATCATATATGACAATAAATAAAAGTGAAAGGTGCTCACCCTTCATAAAACAAACATATATGTACCTTATTAATGTAAAAATATTATCAGTATAAAGCAACAGAAATTTCGTCAAACAAAGTCATCTTGTATCCTAGAGGAACCGTCTAAAGGGTATACCTAAGGTCTCTGAAAACCACTTCGTTTTCTGATGATCGCTTTTCAACAAGAAAATAAGTTTGTTCATTATGACTAATTTAAAAGTACATTTAAATTCAGTCTCATATCCGATCTTAACTGCATCAGAATTTAAGAAAAAAGCTCCTTTTATTCTATTGAATAAAATTTTAATTTAAAACAGTAAGCAAAGATATCAGCTTCAACTTCAAATGATTTCATCACAAAAAAAAAAACTAGTGATTGCTTTCAACAATTATGAAAATAATAATTTCAATATAAAGCTCCCTTTTGATTTTAAATGTTTATCAATAAAAATAAAAAAAGAAGTAAGTTGACTACCAAAGAAAAAAAAAAAAAAAAAAAAAACTATCAGTATATAAGCTGGAGTGCCGGATCAGTTTCATTTAAAAATGTTTATACATTTTCATAAAGCAAAGCAAGATTTCGAAAACAAATGTAGAAAGTGAAGAAAAAAGTCTATAGTTAGAAAAAATTATGTACCCCAAAAATTTCTAACGTTAACTTACTAACGTTGCATCAACTTTAAAAAATGTAAATTGAGTATAAGGAATATTTCTATTATAGTTGCTATTACTATAGAGTATGTATCTTCAGGAATTCAGTTTTACTTAAAAACAGAAAATCCTCACAAACTTTTAAGTAAACGCAGATAAAAATTAAAACGTTTTTATTTTCAAATAAAAAAAAAACTGAATATATCGCATCTATACACAGACGAATATTTACAACAACAACACCAACAACAAGAAGAACAAAAGACATCAATGACAAAAAAAAAATGTATTCAAAGATTGAAATAAACAAAATCTGTAATATAAACAAATTTCATATAGGCAGACTTTAACGCGAGACAAATTTAAGTATGAGAAAATATAAAACAAGCGTAAGTATAAAAACATAATAAGATTAGGGAAGTCCAGACATATGATAGTATTTTATAGTACCAAATGTCGATACTGAAAACAATTTATTTCTATCTACATATAAATATTAGCGCAAATACACACACACACACATAGCAGAATTCATATAAGAAATATCCAAGAAAATTTCAACAACACCCCACCTTTTGCAAATCATGACGAGCCTTAAATTCTCCCTCAGATATACATACACAAATTCCCATGATCATACATACATACATATACAATATATAAGATTAATCTCAACAACACAACACTCTCACCTACCTGAAATTACAGATAGTCTTAAACTTCTACAGACGTCTATACTCATAGATTCTCACGGCTACATATTACAAGAACACCTCGCCCCTAATAAATCACAATCATCTTAAATTCTTACAAAAATACATACATACATACATACAAATAACCAATTTACCTCAACAACATCCTCACCTACCTCAAATCACGATCTGCCTTAAACTACTATAGACAGACACATCCACAAATCCCCATGGATACATATTACGTCAACAACCCTGCCCACCCAAATCATGGTCAGCCTTAAACTCCTACAGACATACAAACACACAGATTCCCCCGGTTACATATTACTAGAACACCTCACCCCTCATAAATCACAATCAGCCCTAAGCTCCTACAGAAATACACACAGTGAAATTCCTACAAACATACACACACACACACACACACACACACACGCAATCGATCTACCTCAACTACACCCCGCCCCTTCCAATCAAACCCTCACCTAAATTCTCACAGACAGACAGACACATCCGCAAATTCCTATGGTTACATATTACGGCAACAACGCCACCCACTCAAATCACGGTCAGCCTTAAATTCCCACAGTCTAGCAACACCTACATTAGCATTAGAAAAAATAACTTTCACGTTTTCCCGTCGTCATTAGGAAAAATCATTTTCCCGTCTGCATTTGAAAAAATTATATTCATGTTTTGCCGTCGGCATTAGGAAAAATTAATAAACATGTTTTGCCGTCGGCATTTGAAAAAAATAATAATCATGTATTGCCGTCGGCATATACACTCATATGAAACCTCAAAAAAAATCACCCGTTATCACAATTAATGTAACCCAAAAAAATCACCCGTTCACACAAAGTTAATGTAAACAAAAAACTCCTAATGTAAACAAAAAAACTCCTAATGTAAACAAAAAACATCAAAGCGCCGCCGAAAACACAAATTTCCAAGAATTTTAAAATTTCAGCAACAATTTAACAATTTCAGCCACAATTTAACAATTTCAGCCCACAATTTAACAATTTCAGCAACAATTTAACAATTTTAATTGCGGCAGAACCGGCAATTCCCTACTACTAACTCATGCTTTATATGCGCCGAAGTGGGACATTACCACCAGGATTGTCCGAAGAAGAAGAGAGTTGCCGCTCCAGTTGAGGCCGATGAACCGCTTGCAGCTTATTAAACGGTGAGTGTTGTCTTTTTTATGAATATAAGCGCATAGTGATAAAAAATGTCTGTTCTTTATTTGATACCGTTAACCCTATTAGTTTCATAAAAAAATCGCTCATCCCATTTCCTACCGGGGACTCGATGAAATTAACGTCATACCGCGGTGTGGGTAATAATAAATTAAGTACGTTCGCTTTTATTAAATGTGAGATTTCGTTTGGAAGGATAAGACTGATACATAATTTTTCTATTTTACCAGATGAAGAATCTGTGGTGCCGCTGCTTATAAGCCGGGACCTTTTAAGTAAAATGAATATAGGCCTATGCCAGAAGAATAAAAGTTTAAGCTATAATAAAGATATATTAATGGATTTGAATTTAAATATGTTGAATACAAAACTAAATAAAGAAGTTATCAATGCGCTTATGTTCTTTGGAATTTACAGAGATCCACAGGATGTGATTAGGGTTCCAGCAGTTGTTAATAAAAATAATTTAACGGGTAATTCCCCGATCAAAGAATGCAGAGATAAAATTGAGGATTTTAAGAAACTTAGTGGAAAAGTAGAAAGTAGAAGTGTGATTGCAAAAAAAAAATTAACCCAGTTGTTCCTGAGGTAAATGTTCCGATTGATGGTGATGTGCCTCCAGTTTATATTGTAGAGGAAAATGATGAGTGTGTCGAACTAATGCAGACAATTTGCATGGTTGGTGATGATATTGAAATAGACATGAACGAGGATCTAGGGTCTAGAGAATTGTTGCAACTTAGGTCAGTTATAGAGACGAATTATTTTGGTGTTTCCTGCAATTCCCATGTACCGATGGAATGCCGTATGCGTATTAGACTTACCAATGACGTACCTGCGTACAGCGGCCCTAGGCGGCTGTCATACCGCGAGCGTGGCGAAGTGAAAATGAAGATAGAGGAACTATTAGATAAGGGAATAATTCGGCATAGCGAATCGCCATATGCATCCCCGATTGTTTTAGTGAGGAGAAAAAATGGAGACTTAACCCTAGACACATAACCTTCGTCGAAACGACGAACACCGGACGAAAAAATAGCTATTTCTTTTTAACACGTGCACCGATCGCCGCTAAATTTCTTGCCAACTTAGTTTTCGCTGAGCTTTTGCAGGAGACAACCAAAGTCGGCGCGTAAGCACGTAATTATTGAGATATGATAAACTTGTTCGTCGCTTCGACGAGTGTTGGCGAGCATAAAGTTGATTTCTGCACACAATGCGCTTCAAAAAATTAATTTTATATATTTGTTTTAAATGACAATAGTGTTATAATTAAGTTTTGCCAAAGAGAAAAAGGCTTTTTTGTTTTGTTTGTTTATATAAATTTTATAACAATGTGATCTCAAAAAAAGTGTTTTTTGGAAAAATGGATTATAATAAATATCCATGTAACAGAATAGAAATATATAGTTGTATTTACTAACAAAGTACTTGCTAAAGGTATGTATGTGTTGCAAGTACAAAAATATATATGTTTAGAACCGATATTATACGCCCCAAAACGTGCTCGTCGAAACGACGAATGGTTAGGTTTAGAGGGATACGTTCGAGGGTTATGTGTGCAGGGTTAAGGATGTGGTAGACTATCGGGCATTAAATAGAATTACTCTGAAGGACAACTATCCCCTCCCGATTATTGAGGACTGTTTGGATTACTTGGGTAATAAGTTTTTTTTTCAACATTGGACCTCGAGAATAGTTTTCACCAGGTACCAGTGCATGAAGATTCAGTTCAGTATACGGCCTTTGTTACACCTTTGGGCCAATTCGAGTACTGTTTTATGCCGTTTGGCCTGAAGAATGCGGGATCAGTATTTCAGCGTTTTATTACCAAAGTTTTAAGGGATTTTATAGAATCGAGGAAAATGGTTGTTTACCTGGATGATATAAGTATCGCGACTGAGACATTTGAAGAACACTTGAGTATCCCAGCGGGGGTATTACAAACTTTTGGGGCCGCTGGACTAAAACTAAACTTAAAAAAGTGTAAATTTGCCTACTATGAATTGGATTATCTTGGGTACCGGGTAAACCGGGCGGGTATAAGACCCAATAATGAACACATTGCAACAATCCAAGATTACCCAATGCCCACTGGGTTTGAGAAGCTACAGAGATGCTTGGGACTATTCTCGTTCTTCAGGCGTTTCGTACCGGATTTTTCGAGACTTGCAAGGCCATTGACCAACATGAGAAATAAATCGTTTGAGTGGACAGATGAATGCACAAGGGCATTTCTGATTCTGAAGGAGAGGCTAGTAAGGTCCCGCGACCTTGTGGTATATGACCCAACTTACGAAACGGAACTGCATACTGACGCTAGCTCGAAGGGTTACGGCTCGGTTTTATTGCAGAAGCAAGAAGATTGAAAATTTCATCCGATAGCTTACTATTCGAAATGTACTTCGGCGGCGAAATCGAGATACCACAGCTTTGAACTGGAAACGCTTGCTATAATTTATGCTCAAAGGAGATTCCGCGTGTATTTAGAAGGAATCCCTTTCACAGTAGTGACGGATTGTAACTCTTTAACGCAAACATTAGGCAAGAGATTGATTAACCCACGAATAGCATGGTGGGCTTTGGAGTTGGAGAGTTTTGAATATAAGGTCAGGCACAGGAGGGGTGAATTGATGGCACATGTTGATGCATTGAGCCGTATGCCTTTTGTGGCGGCTATCGAACAATGCGATGTGGACACTAATATACAAATCACCCAATCGAAGGATAATAGGATTGGACAGATTCGGGATATAGTTTGGAGAATGGCTTGGTTTTCCGTTGTGGCTTACAGGGACAGAGGCAATTATATGTTCCCTCTGAATTAGAAGAAAACATAATGCGTCAAACTCACGAGAAATACGGGCACGTAGGCATAGACAAGTGTGCAAACCAGATTCAGAAAAACTATTGGTTCCCAAATATGAGGGACAAACTTAACACATTCATTGGGAATTGCTTGAAGTATATATATTATTCGACACCGACGGGAAAAAATGTGCGGAACCTGTACAATATTGAGAAGAATCCTATTCCGTTTGACACGTTACATATTGATCACTATGGACCTTTACCCTCTGTAAGTTCTAAACGGAAGCATGTGTTAGTAGTAATAGATGCCTTTACAAAGTTTACCAAACTGTACGCTGTAAACTCACCGGATACTAAGGAGGTTTGTTGCGCTATGCGAAAGTATTTTGAGTATTATAATAGACCTAGATGGATAATTAGCGACAGAGGGGCATGTTTCACCTCAGGTGAATTCGGCAAATTTTTGTCTGATCGTAATATTGCACATGTGAAGATCTCGGTCGGGTCTCCGCAGTCAAACGGACAGGTAGAGAGGGTAAATAGAGATTTAAGAGCCATGTTGGCTAAACTTACGGAGCCTATCGAACACTCGGACTGGGTAGACAGATGATACAGGCTGTAGAATTTACTATTAATAACACAGTCCACTGTACAACAAAACAATCACCTAGCAGGATGTTATTTGGGATCGAACAGAGGGGTGATAACACAGACGAGCTAACGGAATATTTGCAAGACAGATACAATAGTGATTTTTCGGACTTGGATTCTATAAGGAAAGATGCTTTGAAATACATCGAGAAATCTCAATCGTACAACTTGGACTATTTCAATCGCCATCACAGACCAGCTAAGGTGTTTGAAGTAGGAGACTATGTTGTATTAAAAAATGTCGACACAACTGCCGGAGTAAATAAGAAATTTATACCGAAGTATCGTGGACCATATATCATTCAGAAACAGCTGGGTAATGACCGTTATGAAATTTCAGATGTTGAAAATTGTCAAATCACTCAAATACCTTATGTTGGCATCGTTGATGCAAGTAGATTAAGAAAATGGCTGGAACCAAAACATAATGTAGTAGAAAATTTATTGGACTCTGAAGACAACACTCCTGAATACGAAAACTATGAATATTTAGAGGATGAATTTTTAGAGTAAGAATAGTTATATGTATATGTAAAGTAGATGACAATCGGGGCGAATGTGTTGTCAGGTCGGCCGAGATTGTAATGATCCCAGCGATGGTACGAAATTGTTATGCGATCTGGCAACACTGCAGCTAACTTAAGTTAACTATAAGACATTTCCGGCATTCTAAATAAAATCATCTCGTGAATAAGTTACACTTTATAACTTTTAAAATATTTACAAAAATGAAAAAAAAAAAACTAATGATACGAGTATATTTTGAAAGGTCAATTATTTCTAAGTCATTTAGGAACAATGATTTTTGAATTTACTCCTACCTTTCCTGATGTTTATATCCAACAAACAAACTGAAACAAAAACTTTTGTTTTATTTTGTTTAAAAATCATTTATTGGAGATCTTACGATATAGTTTTGTGCCCTATAATAAAATCTGAATATCAGTTTCAGAAATTGTTATATTAATGTAAGTATTAACACTTGTAAACTAATACTAATGATTGGAGCATATAAACAAATCGTTTCATAGCTCTCATGTCCCTGAGTAAAAACAATATAACAGCCTGTTTGTGCAAAGCTGGGGTCACACGATTGGCACAATGTACCAATTTTCGTCGGCTCACTGAAATAAATTCATAAGTAACAAATCAAATTTGCTTTATTTCTCAACTAATTGAAATATAATTACATAACTGCACCACACTGCATTAGTAATAAAGCCATATAGACTTATTCAAGAATTAATTAAGTAATAATGTCATTTTGGCTTATTACTTATGACTCTATCGCAGTGAGCCGACGAAAATTGGTACATTGTGCCAATCGTGTGACCCCACCTTAAGACGTTGACGTTAGAAATCTTGACGTTTCTGTAATATATTAAAGAAAAGTTTTACAAGTTCCCTTTAATCTATTACGAAAACGCAAAGATTTCTAACGTCAAAGTCTTGCACAAACAGGGTGTAAGAATGCTCACAAGCTTCCTCACGGGCCATTGCAAACTGAGAAAACACAAAAATTACGAGTATTTGGTTTATTTACCGAAGTTTAAAAAACTAAAATGAAGTTTGGCAAAATTCATGTAATGTGCAACGTATGTGGAGAAAGTCTACTCGTACAAAGCAATGAATCAAAGAATACAAGATTACGCATTCAGCTTTTGAAAAAATGTCTTTTGCTGCGCATGTACGTCACATCAGCCGATAAACATAAACACAATCACACAAACACGTGTATTTGGTATAGGGCGATTTTGTTTACATTTCAATTTCTGCGTCATTTTGACGTCACACCAGCCAAATACCAGCACACTCAAGTTAACAAACATGCGCAATGCGTAATCTTGTATTCTTTGATTCATGGTACAAGGCGCACGTACAACTCATACATACGTGTGCGAGCAGCTTTACACACTGAAATTCAAAACCTCTTGCAATAAATTTAAATTTTTCTTTTCTTTAATTTTCTTTCTGTTGTATAATATTATGTACGTTTGTATGTCTTACCTTCCAGATCTGGGATACATGTTTTTTTATCATTCAGCATTGTGCACAGGTCAAGTCTAAAGTAAAAAAGTTTTCATGTTTAAAAATTAATTGAATAATATAAAAGAAATCGCAAGTAAATAGAAAAGAAAGTGAAAGGGATAATTAAACACAAGATATGATAGCTTTTTTCCTCTTTCCCATAATCAATTTTTGCAATATTTCCCTAAAAAATACATACATAGGTACATATATATATTATATGGAGCCTTTACCGTTATATACATATATGTATATACAAATGTATATAATATATATATATATATATAATATATATATATATATATATATATATATATATATATATATTACATATATATTATATAATATATATATATATATTATATATATATATATAACATAAAAACGATTTAACACTGTTTTTCGGATTGATGAAATTCATCGGAATCTCAATCACTAAAATTAAATTCAAGTGGAATGAGATCTGTGACACTGCTGATCAGGGATGGCAAAGTTGGTAGAATTGTACCTTATTTGGTACTATTCAAACTCGGAAAGTACAATAGTACACCAATGACTAATTAAATACATTTAAGGAATCTCCCCAGTTTTCACTTTTGAACCATGCAACTCATATTATTTTCACTTGAAAACAGTCGTGTGAAAGCAAAACGCAGCGAGAAAATCAAAAAATGTGAATTCATACTTTTCCAAATCATTTTTCTTCTAAATTCGGATGCTAGAGCAAATGCTATTAACTTGTATAAACAGGTGTAACCATATGCTTTAACATCCCAACATACAAGCAAATTTGTGAAAACAATTCGGTAGTCAGAACAAAGTTGATTATTACAAATAAAAATATGTAATGTGAACTAAAAAAATCTTTTAGTACAATTAACGGCCCTTTTCACAATGTAAAATTAAAAGCTAACAGGGACTTTAACGGCAAGTTTTGTATGAAGAACTGTCAGTTAAAGTTCACGTTAACTCTTAATCATAAATTGTGAAAAGGGACGTAAGATCAAAAAAGTACAATTTTTGGAAAGTTGTTGATACAATTTTAAAATTCTTAATGTCTTTCCTGCTTTACAGCATCAATGCAAACTTTTTTATAAAAAGCTTTTTGTGCTTTCACACCGACGAGAGTGCAACAACCCCAAAAAACAACAGAACAGACAGCAATGCTTGCTCTTAGTCCCGGTTCACACGTTTCAACTTTTGTTGCTCAACTCGTAATTCAGCTGTAAGAAAGAGGGAGACGAAAACACAAATATCTCTTTTTTTCTTACAGCTGAATTGCGAGTTGAGCAACAAAAGTTGAAGTACATACTTTGCAAAGGAACAAGAACAAATCAAATGCAAATATCTGTGTATGTGTTTTTGGACGTAGCTGCTTTACATTATAGGTCTGCACAGATATAACTGTTTGCTCCAGTTTTACGTGTGTTGGTTCTGTTCCTAGCAGGGACCGTAACGGTTATAATTTTTATTTTAAAAATCACACTTTAATCATTATTTCTTGATTTTTATTTATTCCTCACAAAATAACAATTACTTTTTGATTTTTATTATTTTTTGCTTAATTTTTAAAATGTAGAAAGCCTAATTAATATTAACCGATTTAAAATTGAATTTATCGCCAGAGTCTGTAAGAAAACTCTTATATGTTTAATTAAATTTACTTTTTTTATAGTTTAGTCATTTTAAAAATTAAAATTTTTAATAAAAATCAATAAATAACTGTTATTTTCTGACGAATAAAAAAATCAAGAAATAACTGTTATTTTGTCATGAATAATTAAAAAAAAAAAATAAAAATAATTGCATCTACACTGAAAAAACAGTTCTACATAAATTCAACGAACTCGCATTCATTGATTTAAATTCATTGAAATTCAACGTATAATAATACGTTGTTTCAAAATAATGTTCCTTGAAATTCAGCGTAAAATTTTATGTACATATGAACTGAACGTTGAAACCATTCCTTGATATTATTCGTTGAATTTAACAACGAACTAGTTTATTGATTTAACGTATAATACGTTGAATTTAAGGAACACGTTCTTTCTTATATAAATAAAAGAGAAAAATTTAGTAAATTTCAAGAAATTGTACCTTGATTCAAGGAACCTGATCATTGATTTTAAGTAATGTACGTTGAGTTCGACTTCAAGAACAAGAAGAAGATGTTTTATTCAATGAACGAGTACTTTGATTCAAGGAACCACCATTTGAATTTTTGTTTTACTTGGTTCAATTCAACATACTAGTTCCTTGTTTTATAACGGGGGAAAAACATAATGAAAAGAAAAAATAAACAAAGAGCAATCAGTTGTTGTTCTTCGTTTAACAAATAAGTTTTGTGCGGAATTTAAAAAAAAAGTTTAAAATAAAAAAGTGACAAAAAGTAGGTTAATAATAAGAAGTGATTATAATTAATTTTAATTGCAAAAAGAAATATAGTTGTATAATATCCCGTATATCAGGAACTTGCTGAACTACTCCAAAGCTGGAAAATAATTTCCAGATGCATCTACTCCTGAAATTGTTGGTTCAAACTGTCAAGTTTTATGTAAGTAATTATTTTGGATGCTATTTAGATAATATAATTTTATACATATACTAAACATATTTATGTATGTTAATTTTAAAGATTCGGAACCAACGCAGAGGTTTGCATTAGAAGCCTCAGATATGACAATTCGAGTGAAGAGGAATTCAATAGCACTTGACAGGCAGAATTAATGAAGTAAACCAAGCACTTTAGCCGAAGTTTTTAAAAGATGGCCCGAGTATAAGAAACCGAGTAGATTTCGATATGTGAGTATACAAATCTTTACTTTTTTATACTTTAGTATTTATTGCAAAATAAATATTTATAACTATATTTCAGATTGACAAAGACTTTGGCGTTGATTTGGGAAACGTGAAGGAATTTTCTTTAACTGGCCGGAACGATTCGCGAAGAGAACAACATCAAAGATAAAGCTTTGATAGAAATATTGAATAATTTGGATAAGTCGGAGAGCATCTACAAATTTAAGTTTGTTTTATTTTAAACTAACAACTGCCTTTTTAAATTTATACATGAATTATAAATTAACAGTCTAATTTCTGAAAATTGTTAAAGCTTTATAAAGGGTTTATTAAACAGATTTCCATATTAACCCTTTATAAAGCTTTAATAATTTTTATAAATAAGGCAGTAATAATTTAGTAGACTATGATACTATCATAACCAAATTTTTTTATGTAAATAAAATACTTAATTTAATATGAACTTGTCTATTATTATATTTATTAAAGTGAAATTTTGAATGTATAGGTGCATTGGGTCAAAGAATAAATTCATAAAAATCAATGAATGTGTTCATTGGGTCAAGGAATAGGTTCTTTAAATTCAAGGAACTATATCATTAAATTCAAAGTATGTATACGTTGATTCAATGAATATATTCATAAAATCAATGATTGCGTTCATTGGGTCAAGGAATAGGTTCCTTAAATTCAAGGAACTATTTCATTAGATTAAAAGTATAAATATATAGGTTTAATGAATTTACGTAAGGTTTCATCGTATAGATTCTTAACTTCAACGAACTGGTACGTTGAATTCAACAAGCCAATGATTGGCATACGTTGAATTCAATGAACATGTTCCTTAAGTGAAAAATAAGGAATAAATTCGTTGAATCAACGAATTTTTTCGTTGAATTTATGTAACTTTTTGGTTCAGTGTATAGGTAGTACATGTAACATGGAGTATCGTGTATCGGAGTATGTGATTTTTTCAGTTTAAATTTAGAAAATAACCATTATTTGCGATCCCTGGTTCCTAGTCATAACTTATCGGTGCAAGCTAATCAGCACCCCTCTTCTTTATTATTTCCTCTCTCTTTCACATTGGCGTAGCTAGACATTTTTTCTGGGGGGGGGGGGGGGCAAACACAATATTTTTTAATTAGTGTTTTTTATGGGAATTGTTAAAATTTAAGCTTAAAATTTTTTAAACGCACTAATAATACCAAATTAATATTTTACTTATTAAGTTAAATATATATTTTTTATTAAAAATACATTGAAATTGGAAATTAAAAAAATATATTTTACTTAATAAGTAAAATATTGGTTTGGGATTATTAGTGCGTTTAAAAAATGTTATACAGATTTTTTTTATTTAACATTTTTTTATTTAAGTTAAAACATAAATTAACAGTCCAGTTTCAATAACAAAAATTAAGTTATAATTAAAACTAAAAAACAAAACATTCAAAACAAAAACAATATATAGACAAAAAGTAAAGTATGTATTAGAAAAAAACTAAATAATAATAATAATAATCTAATAATAATAAACTAAATAATAATAAAATTAATATGCGTTTCCAACAAGTTTATATGTTCATATGGAAAAATCATTTATGTATATACTATATTTGAATACAATATTTTGAAAAGATACAAGCAAGAAATGATTTCGTTCATCATTCATGATTTCATTTCTAATAAATTAATAAATTATTATTATTTAATTTAAAAAAAATTTATCTGTTGGTGCATAAATAAAAATAGAAAATTGCCATTTATTATTTAGTTACCCTTCCAATATTGAAGTTCTGAATCAATACTATATTGTTGCGATGAATGAATATACATACATAAATAAGTACAAACATATGTATGCAAGTATGTATGTATACGTGTTGAATTGAAAAAAATTTTATGTGCATATATGTATATATAATTACATATATACATGCATACATATCGATAGTTGAGTTTTTCAGTGATTTCAATAAATCATCACAAAAATTTATTGCAATAGTGTAAAAAATAGCACTTTTACAAGCAGTTGTACAAAAAAGTTACATTTTGAATATTACACTTTCTATTATGTTTTACCTTCTCCTGTAAAGTTACAATTATTTGCATTAGGGCCTTTCCATTTGAGACCAACGATATATTGACCTGTGTAAGTTGATATCCTATCAAAAATTTCGGTCATCAAAAGTACTGATACCAAAATTTGGACCTAGGAATATTTTTCACAAGTTTTCCACTAGTCTAACAAAGTTGTATATGAACATGAATTGTTTTGTTTTGTTTTCTAATAAAAATAAAACATATGTATACATGTTTAAAGAGGAAATTTTGATTTGTTCGATTTTCTGACGGTTTTTCGGACATGAAATGACGATTATTTTATATTTTATCGGGATTTCGGTGATTTTTCCATCATTTTATCTGGCAGCCCTCGATTGAACCATAAATATGCATACATACATACATACATGTGTGTGTACGAGTATATATAGTATATGAATTTATATAAGGTATTTGCAGATCATAATTTTTCGCTATTTTTTTAATTTTACTCTAAATAAAAATTGGTGGCTATTGTTACAAACAATTTGACAGTAGAAAATCTTAAGAACACCTTAAAACAACTTGTCTTGCTACTAACTACGTACACTAATACAATTTTATTAAGAATTTGTTGAAAGCTACATACACACATACATATCTACACACATGCATTATAAATTCACATGGAGTTTACTATTTGTGACGTTTTGAAGTGCTGTAAACTTATAGTTTTTTGGGTATTTGTTATCTAATAAAAGTATGCATATTTAGCGATTATTCGAAAAGTTTGTATAAAAATTATTATTTTAAAATAAATAAAAAATAGAATTTTTTAATATTACAGGCAAAAGAATATGTTTTAAAAAGAATTTGTAACAAATCCTGGGGGGGGGGGCAAAATCAAGTCTGGGGGGCATTCCCCCCAGAAAGGCCTAGCTACGCCTATGTTCTTTCATAAACTCATACTTGATTCAAGAAAAACAATCGAGCCTAAAACAAGACTAGCAACAGAAACGCTGAATAACATATGTACATTATCTGTACATACCAGAACCAGCACACGCAAAACTGGTGCAAACAGGTATACATATTTTTACAGACCTATACTTTATATACATATTGTGCCACAACCTCCAAAAAAAAAGCTTTAGGGACATTTAATAATCGATTTTCGTGGGTTAAGGCTTTTTTAGCGGTTATGAATCGGTATATTTATAAATGTCAGTGAAAGTTGTTTTTAATTGTTGATGGACACTATTTCCATAGACGTTATAAATAAGTACATATGTATGTATATGAAAGAGAAAAAAAGATACGTTTTTTTAATGAAAAGTAAAAGAATAATTGAGAAATATTATATTTGATTTATTAGGTAATTATACAAACTTACGTTGTCATTTGAACAGCTACATCATATCGTGGAAGATTCGTTTTCTTGTACAAATACTTACCAAAATCATTTAAAGCATTATACACATTAACAAAATTTCGATCAACAATATTTCCTGTCAAGTAAGGTGTCTTAAAGAAAACGAAAAAGTTAAGAGAGCATTATTACATATGTACATAGATAGTATTTACTCGTATTAGTGTCCTGCACAAGAGTATTTATAAGACTTTTCAAGACATGAGAGATTTTTTCAAATGCTTTTTTACTACAGCTAAATATTTTAAAAGAATCGCTAAGCAACACTGTTGGCAAGTAATTTTTTTCGGTGGTTTGTCTTGCCAACAGTGTTGTTTAGCGATTCTTTTAGAATATTTCGCTGTAGTAAAGCATTGGAAAAAATCTCTCATGTCTTGAAAAGTCTTATAAATACTCTTGTGCAGGACACTAGCTCGTATGTATTACATTTGAATTTAAATTGGCTAATGTTGTTCTTCTCATGTTCAAGCTACATATACTTATGTATAAATGGTCTACGATTCACGATGATTTAGTAAAACAACGTCGTAATTGAAGTATCAAATTGTTATTCATATTGTATAAAAACTTCATACAAATATCGTATTTTCTCAACTTTTGAGAGAAAAATAAAATTTTAATTTTTGATGTAAATTGAAAACTTTTAACTCGTTTTTTTAGTTATGACGTTGTTTTAGTAAATCAGCGATCTATGTATATATTTATTGGCATTAACTAATATCGATTCAATTTTAAATTTTCTTCAGAAAAGTATTCCAATACAAAATGATATTCGTAAGATCGCACAGAAGAAAGAAGTAAATAAAGAAACAAACAAGCAAAAGAACAAATTATAATGGACAGACTGTTGCAAATTATTTATGGTAGATTTAAGTTGTCTTTACAAAATATTGTTCAACAAATTGTAATAAAATGAAAATGAAAACAATTCACATATTCCATTTGCACTGAAAAATATGTAGACCAAACACTAGAACGCTGATAATGAATGTATAACGGCCATAGAAAATAGCATATTGTTCCGTTCTGCTACTATAATTTAAGGTTCAATTTTGCGCTCCTCAAAATACGAACTTAGCATAATTAAATCAGTAGACATTATGCTGAAATTGAAAAAAAAAACTGTTTATGTTATTTGGTGCCCCTGTGGCTGAGTGGTAGCGATGCTAGCCTCTCAGTCCAGAAGTCGTGGGTTCGATTCCCACCATAGCCCTGGGTGTTTTTCGCAGACAAAAGCTAATCGCTTTGCGAGTTGTGTTTGTTGTGCTATGTTAAAAAAAGTAATTGTCAAAAGAAGTGTTGTAATTTCGAACTTATAAGATAAAAATTTTAATGGTTTTGTTTGTGAGTAAACTAAAAACAAACACAGAAAAAACTACATTTCATTTTCAGTAACCAAATTCGTTGAATCGGTAAATATTTTATTTGAATGCGGTCCTACAAATAATTTTGTAAATTCTGATAAAAATTTTATAAAAATTTGTTGCCAGTGAATTTTCGAGAAAGATATATATTAGTTTCCAGAAAGATACATTTTTTCTCAAAAAGATACATTTTGAAAAAATTTTAAAATCCAATTTTAACGTTTAACACTAGGATAGCCCAGCCCGGTGGTTTAAATTAGACCACTTGACTTGTATGTAAGTATATATTTATTATAAACATGTGTGCACAAAACAAAAACAAAATAATTACTTTTTTAACAAATTTAAATCGTTTTTTATCACTTTTTGGTGGAGGATAAAATACTTAAAAGTGTACGGCAAAAAAATGTGTACCGTATTTATAGTGTGAGCGTCAAATGAAAGTAAACAGCTACATATTTCATATGTATAAAAGCTTTTGTTACAGTACAGCAAATAATAAAAATTAAATAGTTTAATTGCAGTTTAAGAGGCTTATATAATAACAGCCTTGTTTATAAAACTTACGTCTTGGCCCACGATGTCGACAAGAAATTATCTGTCGCTAAGTTATATTGAAAGCAAAAACAAAATAAGAAAATTTATTTTTTTTTCAATATAAGTAAGCGATAGATAGTTTCTTGTCGACATCGTGGGCCAGGCCGTTTAAAAGTGTTTATAATAAAGGTTTTTTAAAACAAATTTTCATAAAAAATTTTTCTTAAAAAGCCTTTATAAAGAGTTTTTAAGTTTTATAAATAAGGCTGTAAGAGTTTAATTTTGTATAAACATTAAACGAAAACAAACTAATAACAAAAATGATTCACTTTATCTTAAAATACTAATGATTTTTACACGTGAAATTTCTGAGTTTTTCATATGAACAAAAATAAGTGTTATAAATAAATGTTAAAAAAAGCGAAAAAAAAATACAGCAACAAATACACATATTTCTACATGACAGTCTGTGAGTTAAAACCTGAATTTAACAAACTTGCAGTGTGAACGCAAAACCAGCTGTCTATGGTTTTAACGTTAAAAACAGGTTTTAATTTTAGGTGTGAAAACACTATTAAGATCGGTATTGTTTTCTTCTAAAATTACATCTTAAGACATACACAAGAATAAGCAGACGACAGAAGAACTTAGAAAACTTAAAAACAAAATGCATGTTATTTTTGTATTTAGTTGTCACTGTTGACGAAATTGATAACTTTAACAATCTTTGTCAGAGACGGAAAGTTTAACATTATATTTATGTAAATTTTGTGTACAGATTCAAAAGATACGAAAAATTTCAGGATTATACATGATACATGGAGTCATCAAAAGATACGAAAAATGTATCTTTTGTATCCTAATGGCAGCAGTGCGCCAGGCCAAGTACCCCCCTCATAACTTTGTTCCCCGCTACAGTAAAATTATGAAATTTAAATCATAATTCATGTAACCTCACATGCAAAGATTGAAAGTTTTACAATGAAAGGTTTCGGAGATATGAAGGTGCAAAAAGTGCATATTTTAAGACATACTCACTGACTCACTGATCACTCATCAAATTGATGAAGCACTTCCGCTATAGCTAGAGACCTAAGATTTGGTACACGTGTAGATCTAGGTGAGCAATGAACTAGAAAAATCTGAAAACCCGAGAATTTTAACCAAGGGGGCGGGGCTACGCCCATAAAAATTAAAATTTGTGCTAGTGAGCTGAAATTTGGTACAGAGCTAAGTCTAGGTGGGCAATAAACAAAAAAAAAAAAATTAAAATCGAACAATTTTGGCCAGAAGGGAGGGGCTACGCCCATAAAGGCTAGAATTAAAAAAGCAAATCTAAGGCGCTTAATGGAAGCTATTTTATTGAAATTCGGCATACATACTGCGATAGGGCAAGCCTAAAAAGTTTCCATTAAGTTTCCACGCCCATACAATTTCAACCTAATTTTCGTGTTCTACGGCTCAGCATATTTACAAATACTATTTCTGTATGTAAAAACCAAACCATATGCTATGCATTATATACATTAATAATCGTAAGTGTGTCATATAATTTTTAGATAATCTGCTAACTTGGCAATATTTTTACCTTTCTAAAATGGAGAGTAATGTATATTTGTTGATTTCTTTATATCGGTAAAAATGTTGTCAAGTTTGCAGATTATCTAAAAATTATATGACACACTTACGATTATTAATGTATATAATGCATATCATATGTTAGTGAAAGGTTTTGTGCCAAACAAGAACTTGGTCAAATTTTATATCTCACTGCTTTTGATGGCCGAAATTTTTGATAGGAACTTGGCCTTTTTTCACATTTATGTTTTTGTGAGGATACATGTAAATGCAGAAAAGTAGCCGACAAACGTCGTGGCCGTTTCTTCTCCACACAGTTTTTTAGTACAAATTAATTTAGTGGAACAGTACAGAATATTTACTGAAACTATGTTTGATTTTTTTGATTGATTAGTTAGAGTGTATATCCCTCAGATATAAGTAGTCAACAATGAGAGATATAGTCAGCAATTGTCACTAACATTAAGGGCCCGATTATGGTTTACAACAGTTGCTATTTTAATGTTGTAATTTGCAAATTGCGATTACGGTTTACATAACGTGTTCTTATGTATTGTTAAAACTGTTAGAAACATACAACTGTTCATTAGGTGTTGTTTTATTGTCGTTGAAGAAAAATTTGTAGATATACACATGCAAATGTTTTTGCATATCGTCTATAACAGCAATTTTAAATATTTCTTCGAAAAATAAAAAGCTTTCTTGAAAAGAAATGTAATCAAAAAAATATAAAATAAATAAAAATCTTATAAATTGAGAAAAAAAATTTGATTTCTGAACTCGTTTTAACATATTTGGTCAAACGTATTAAGAATTTATTACATGCACATAATTATTTTTTTTTTTCATTTTCTTAAATTTTCCTCTTTCTTTTGTTCGTATCAGTGAATATAATTAAAGCAATGCAAAATATTTACTTATTGAAAAATTCAAACACTAAACTATTTCTTCACCGTGATAACAAAAAAAAAAAATTATCGACTTTAACATCCACTATTATTATTGTTTTCTTCTAACAACATCCATTGTATTAAAATTAAAACACAACTATGTGACATACAAAATAATGGTATTCACACCGAGCTTGATAGTTTGTTAGTCGTTAATCTTTAACATTTAACAAATTAACGACACGGCACCCGTGATAAAATAGCTGTTAGATGGTAACTCACAATCAGCTGTTGCAGTTTCTAAATAAATATAATAAAAAAGTCATTTGTGATACATTTCTAAGAAAATATTTGTGTTTTGACAATTTTCGTTTACAATTGTTTTTTTAAACTTTCCCGTGGCATATTTTATTTTTTGCAGAATAGCGAATTGTGTCAGAACCATAAATCAGCTGTTTTACTAGGAAAGTTACCAGACTAACAAAGTTTTAAAAAGGGGGTCGTTCACAGTTGGTAACTTTAACAAATTAACAAACTACCGAGTAACAAATTAACAAGTTCGGTGTGAATACCACCACTATTGTTGCATTGTAGCCGAGACAACACAACATTTTTGTGTTGTAAACCATAATCGGTTAGTAAAAAATTAGTAAAAAATCATTATAGCGAGCAGTTCATATATGTACATACATATGTATGTACCAGAGAAAGACAATCGATATAAAAAATTTTGGATACTTCAGCGCATATCGAGCATTATTTATGCTAAATAAGCACTCAAAAATTTTAAAATTCAAGCAGTTGAAATTTAACTGCAATCAAAGTTGAATTCGAGCATTTTTGAAGTGTGAAAATAAAAAAATCAAACAACTTACATATTTATATGTTCAAACCGTGTCAAATACCTAATTTATTTTTATCAAAATTGAAATTGTGGTGAAAACTATTAGAGATAAATAAGAAAGTAATTTTGAAAAACCAAAGGGTGAGTTAAGTCGTGAAAACAATAGTGAAAGGTATCCATAAAATTGTTATTAGAAAACAAATGAATTGTATATTCCTTTCTTTTTTAAACGCATTGTTTTTGAAGCTTGAAATGTACTTGAATTCAATTGTAATACAAGACTGAATTACAGTATAATTCAAGGCTTGAATTGAACTGTAATACAATTGTTCGAATTGAATTCAAGAGAATTCAATTCATTGGAGAATGCTATTGAATTAAAGTATAAATCAAGTACCATTCAACCCTTGACTTGACAATTTAATGTGTGACTTGAATAAATATTGTTATACAGTTGATTTCAAGCAATTTTGTTAAACCTTGAAAATAAGAAAAATCGGACAAAGAGGTAAAAAGTTCCTCTCAGAAGAACTAATATTACCTCTGAAAAATTAAATTTTTTTCTTAACTTTTCCCATACTTTTGTCACAGAGGATATACAGAGATGTCACGAGACGGAAAATAATTTGTGTTTTCTCAAAGGTCTCGCTCATTCGGTCACTGTGCCTTCTTTAAACCTTCTTTCGTAGTGTCATTTTTAGCTTATTTTCATTTTACATTTGTAACCACATTCGCCTAGCGATTTGTGTTAATAAATGGTAAAAATTAATATTTTTAATGAAAATGCTTCAAATGATATCTGCAATTATTTTAATAGGGCATTTACACCTGCACAAAATCTAGCAGATTTTAATTAAAATCTTCATGAAAATCTATACCATTTACATCATGTTTTATTGTTGACATTTATCAAGATTTTTTTATCCAAAACAAAACCCATTAATAGGCCATTTACACCAGCACAAAATCTAGCTGATTTTAATTAAAATCTTTATTATTGAGATTTATCAAGATTTGTTATCCAAAACAAAAACCATTAACTAAAAAATTTCCAAAACTACAACCAAATAACTTCAATGTAGCTAAGTCACACACCTTTTTAAACAGAACGTAGCTAATTCACTCATCTTTTTTATAAATATATCGTACAGGGTAGTACAAAATAAATGAAAATATTAGATTTTTATTAGATTTCCTACAAATCTACTAACAAAATAGATTATGTTTTGTATGGGAAATCTAGTACAAATCAGCTAAATTTAGCTTGAAATCTCGTAAGTACTAGATTTTGAGATAGTGTAAATGCCCTATAAGTAAACATTTTCCAAAACTATAACCAGGCACCTGCAATGTAGCCAATTCACACACCTTTTTAAGCAGACTATAGCTAATTTACTCATCTTTTTTTTATAAATGTACAGGGTAGTAAAAAATAAAGAAAAATATTAAATTTTGATTCGAGTTCCTACAAATCTGCTAACAAAATATATTTTGTTATGTATGGGAAATCTAGTAGAAACACAGTGTAAATGCACTATAAAACAATTTTTAATTGCCTCTTTAATAGTAATAATCTTTTTCATATTCTCTTTTTATAATTTAATGCAACAAATTCTTTAATTTAATTTTGTAAATGTCTATGTATCTATGTACACGTATTCATTTTACAAAATATAGATTTTCTCTCGCAGAAACTGTGCCACAAATGATTCTATCTTTTTTCATAAGTCACTTTCTACAACTATGGTATTACCCCTTTAAGACACGTAAAGTTTACTTTGCAAATAGTTAATTCAGCTGGGTGACAGAGAGAAAGAGAAAGTATTTCCTTCTCTGTCTTGCACACATCTGAATTAGGAATTTGCAAAGTAAACTTTGCGTGTGTAAAAGGGGTGTATCCTCTGTGCTAATACAGTTATAAGCAACGAACGAAGAACAAAGCAACTTTAAACTCAAAACTTTGCGGAGTAAACTTGTGTGTGCAACGTTATTTCGCCCTAAAGAATTACCTCTTTTAGACACGGAAAGTTTACTTTGCAAAGTCTTAATTCAGCTGGGAGAGAGACAGAAAGAGATAGCTGAATTAAGACTTTGCAAAGTAAACTTTCCGTGTCTAAAAGGAGTATAAGTAATAAAATACACCTTTTCCACACGCAAATTTTACCTTGCAAAGTCTTAATTCACCTGTGTGAAAGACAGAGGTAGTAGCACAATCCCTTTCTGTCTTTCTCTCTGCTGAATTAAGACTTTGCAAAGTAAACTTTGCGTGTGTTGATATACATATACATATGTAACTACTTATGTATATCATCAATTATAAAAGATATCAATTATAAAAGATAAATTATAACTTACTTCTCCTATGATAACACCAGCGATTGAAATGCCTATTTTAAGGGCTCTGAATCTCAAAGCAACACCTTTCCAAAAACTCATGACGTAATTGCGCACCTAAAATCGAGAAGAACAATTTAGTTTAATTCTAACAATCCAGAATTTCAATTATTTTGTATAGTTAATAAAATAAATGTTTTGAAATTGTAAATATTGTAATAAATTCATCTTTCACAAAAAGATAATAATCCGTAACCAGATTTTGAAATACTTAAATACTTTTAAGTCTTAATTTATTTATTTTAAATTAGTTATTTGTGAAAAAAAATTAAGAAAATTTTTATTAACATTCATACTCGTATCATGCCTGTTTTTGATTTCTTTTGTATTTACCTGAACTTCATCTCTTTTATGGACTGAATAAAGGCCATGGTCTACAAATACCAAAAGTTGTATGTTGTAATTGTTATTATTTTTGGAAACGTCAGGTTTCCAATGACCTTTAGTGGAAGACAAAAAATTAAAATGAATGGTAAATACATTACTACTATAATTTGTGTATGCTTATAATAGAATACAGATATATTTTTATTTAATAACTTGCAGAGAGACCACCTTTCCACCCCACAGATCCCATTTCATACTTTACAATATAATAAAATTGCAGCGTTATCATATGTGAAGATTTACCTTATTTTCGAATTTTTTCGCGATGTTAAAAAGACTACAAGAATTCTTTGTTAAAAATAAGATTTTTTAGAATAGGATATTTGGTACTTTTAGTAATTTATTTAAGGTCCATTTGACATATTTTCTTCTTTCCTTCATCAAAAGTATGAATTATGTGCATACAAAAGTCCATTTGACGAAAGTACTGACATATTTTCTTCTTTCCTTCATATACATATATCTTATACATGTTCTATTCAGTAAATATTTTGTGTTATTTACCTTTACGTTTGTTAGTTCACTTGAAACAATATAAATTTTTCCTGAAGTTGAATTCAGTAAAATGAATTGATATATACATTTTGAGTGAAATCACTAAAAATGATGAGAATGAGAAAAAAAATCTTTTTGTTCGACTTGAAGGTTTTTGAGAAAAAAATATGGTAACGCTGTAGAATTGTCACTAAATTCTTCGCCCTTAAGGCTCAATCAGACGTGACATAATACCCCTTTTACAGACGGGAAGTTTACTTTGCAAAGTCTTAATTCAGTTGTGTGAAAGACAGACAGAGGTAAAAATTCTTTCTCTTTCTGTCTTTCTCCAAGCTGAATTAAGACTTTGCAAAGTAAACTTTCCGTATGTAAAAGGGGTATAACCATAGCCATAGAAAACAGCCGTTCGAACCAAACTAATGGGCAACACTGTATTTGATTATAGGTGACTCGTCATAACGCCATAACTCTCACCATAGAAACAAATTGAATTTTGGTTTGGTTATGGCTATGTCACGTCTAATTTAAGCTTTACGCTGCAGCCACACACACGTTCAATATATCGCTATCAATTTCATTACACGTATTAAGTGTCAAAATTCCTTGAAATTGATGGCTTTGACACAAATTGATAGTCAATTTCATTTTATAAATTTCACCGACGAAAAAACAACTCAAATTTGTAGCTTCAACCAATATGTGCTATGAACAGCTGTTCAAATTAAAAATTAAATTGCAGTATAAATGGACAAATGAATTTGAAAGCAATGTAGTTTTCAATTTAAAAAGTTTGATTGTGTTAGTAAAAAAAGTGTGAGTGTGTTGCAAATTGAAGGGAATTGAAAGGCAAAAATTGAATGTATGGCCCCCAAGTTAGGGAAACCAACGTTTCAATTTTCAAAGAAAATTTTAAAATTCTAGAAATTAATAAAATACATCATTTGCTAGCATATATATATTTATATATGTAGATATATATATATACTAGCAAACCCCTGCACGCTTCGTAGTGCAAAAAAGAAAATAAAAATAGCGACATCATCCATTGTGGGCGCATTAAATCGTCTGACATGTTGCCCTGGAGGCGTTTTTTTAGCTCGAATCACAATTGCATATTCATCAGATGGCATTTGATCGAGAGCAGTTTGAAAAAGTCGCACTAATTCATTTTCAGCATGCAACATATTCTGCAAACGCTCAATAATATCCCTCCGCAAATTTGATGACATATCACAACCACAATCAATTTCCACATTTGAGTTACCCACAAGGTATACTTGCAAAAATTTATAGCTTTGATCAGGAAAGAATAACAAAGAACCAAGTCGATGGTAAACTTGGCCTTGAATCTATTTAAGATTGAAATTTTCACAATAGTACTTTTCGCGATTATCTAAATAAACATCAAAACGATCAAAAATAGCTTTAACTTTGGCAAAAAATTTCCGAATAATATTTGTCGCTCCAAATGAAGTCATTTGTAATGCGAAGTTATACGTTTGTATGTTTGCCAGGAAATGCTTTGAAATTGCTGTTCCACCAGTTATCAAATTATTCTAGGGCTACGGTGGTGGATTCAATTCTGGTAATTTAACTTGTCCGTTCGAACAACACAATCCAGATACCTCATGTTTAAACTTAAATGCCTTGCAATGACTGCAAACAGTAGTCATTGGTCCAATTGAAACCTTGCCATGAGAAAAGTAATCAAAGTTTGCATCATAATTGAATACAGCAACTCCAAAGTACGTCGTACTTACGGACGTGGAGCTGGATTTCGCAGAGCCCTACCACATGCCATGGCATTTCAATCAGCCAAAGTATTATTTTGCTCTATATGCCGCAACATTTCTAGCATTACGTGATTGACGCCCCAAATTACTGCGCGTACGTACCATATTGTATTAAAAAATGTGGCTACACCAATTAAATATGAAGTAATTGAAATTTTATTTATTCGCGAAATACAAAAATTGAGATACATACATATGTTAGTTGAATAATGCAATTATTAAGAATATAATTAAATAGATCATCTGATCATTAAATGTCAGTCATAGCATGCACTCAAAAGCTAGCGACCTTGGAGAAAAAGTCCGTTACAGCATTACATGTATATATAAACTGTTTGATTTAATTTTTGGAATATCCGTTAAGTTAACATATAAGAAAGCTCATTGCTGTGCATAATGTATTTAAATATTTAAGTTTTTAGTGGTGTGTTTACATGTAATTTATTTCATAGATCCCCGAAGTTGTGATTTACAATAGCTAAGTATATAAATATTTCGAAATGAATGCAATGTTCACTAAAATATAACTCATGAACCAATACACATACAGAGACTGTTCATACATAAAAACCTTGGCATTGACGTCACCTTTCATATAAACTTTTCAGAATCAAAATCGGTTCACGCATTACAGATAACATCAATTACTAACACAATGCAACTTATTTATATATATATATATATATATATATATATATATATATATATATATATATATATATATATATATATATATATATATATACTCTTTTTTTCATACCGTTGGCATATGAAAATTTCAGACTAAGGGCCATTTTCACAACTTGCCTTTAGTTAAAGTTAGGATTTTGTCTGTCCGATAAATATGTTTGCTTTATTTTTATAATTATCAATAATAATAATATTTAATGGATAAAAAAATTATAAATTAAGTTTTTATAATGGGAAGCCATTTATAGGACAAACAAAATCCTGCCGTTAGCTAAAGGTAAGTTGTGAAAATGGCCCTAAATATTATTAAAGCTTTAAGTCTTTTAAAAATAGGGACTTTTAGTAAATGCATCAGTGAGCTGCAAATTAGAGGTGGAAAACTATCGATAGTGGCACTTTCTAAAGTTTTCGATAGTTTGAAAATCTTTATCGATATATCGATTCAGGACTATCGAAAGTTAGAAAAACTATCGATATATCGACGATACTTTCGTGATAGTATCGAAGTTGTATGGTTCTCGTATAATGTACATATTTATTTACACTAAAAACTCAAGAAAAAAAAATATTTTTAAACAAAACAAAATCAAATAGAATTTAATTTTTCAGTTCAATAAATAACAAAACTAAAATAATTGTATGAAAAATAAGTGAGATCAGCGGAAGAAATTTTCCCGTTATTTAGTTATTTTTGTTTATGAAAAGCAACATATTTACATTTTTTGGTTTTAGTGGTGCATCACTTACTATCGATAGTGACTAAAAATATCAATTGTTTTTAAGTTTTAATCGATGGCAGAATTAAAACATCGATAGTCACAAAAAAAAATTAACTATCGATAGTGCCATCGATAGTTTTCCACCCATACTGCAAATTGAAATTTAAATGTTCTAAACTGGTTCACTGAAGCAGATAACGCACAAATAAATGTCAGATATGGTGTACAAACATGATTTATACTAAAAGAGATTATTAGCGAACTTGTATTGCATTTTAAATAAAAGTTTGCACTGGATGTATGATGCAGAGCAGTGATGCATTTATGAACGAACGAACGAACGAAATGAAATTATTCTAAATTTACTAATAATACATGCATGTCGTTACCTTAATATAGAAAGGCCCTAACTCATTATTTTTTTTTTTTGAAATTGAGAACATTGTTCTATCGAAATACACAAAAATCTCGATTTAAAAAAAATTAGTTAGAGCTTTTCTATATTAAGGTAGCGCTATACATAATGAAAAATATTTGTCAAAATTTAAAAGACATAAAAGTTCAAAATCGTTATTACAAACAAAAAAGATATTTAAAAGAATTAAAATTAAAAAAAATTTTGAAATATTTCATTACACCAGAATTGAGAATACTGAACTTATTTAAGTCCGATTAAGAAATTATTCTTGATTAAAATTCACACTACTTCAATTGAATTTAATATATTTTTTTTACATACTATTATTTATTTATTGGATCTTCACAAATGAACTAACAATCTTAACAATCAAATCTTACGTCTAGATATAATTATTAAACACATTCACCACAGCAGGCTACACGAACACACGACTTCAAATGCCGCTAGCAGCATTTGTCGCCTCGTAGCCGGCTACTTAATTATTTTGGAGACGGCAGCAGCACCATCTGCAATTGATATTCAAGTACAAATACATAGTTCAGTATTGCCACTTTTATATATTTTGCATTTATAGATTTTAATTACTTTTTTAAAATGTACTTATTTCGCGTAAAAGTACAAAAACGAATCAATTTATTCTTAACATCAATTTTTGGATATTGTTTCTGTTAAATAATATCCAATAATTGTACAAAATCATTCATTAAACATTTTGTATTGTACGGGTAATACTGAATATTCTCATTGCAGCCAAGGAAATAGAAATTAGTTTAATTGGACTACAACGACAAAATCAGCATAGACAACAGCCTGTCGCTTTGTTGACTTGCTGTCTTCAAAAGAATCATTCTCATATAAACATGTGTATTCTATCCTTGACATTTGGTAGTCGGTAGCTTGCTGTGGTGAATGTGTTTAATGCAATACATAGACTTAGTGATTAATAATATATAAATGTAAAACTAACTAAAATTAATAGCCGTTGGCATGTGGAAAAAATTAAACAAATATACTTAATAGTAACAAACCAAAAAAGTTTGTCTTAAGTACAAAAAATAAATAAAAAATAAAAATAAAAAAAATTCACTAACATGTGCATAATTAGTAAAGAACAAACGACAATGGCAAGACTGTTTTAAATTTAGAGATGGTAAAATTGAGCTTTCATTACAAAAAAGCTTTCAGCAAATTGAAATACGATGAATCAAAACAATTCACATATTCCATTTGCAATAAAACTTGCGTATATAAAGCAGTCGACCAATCAAACTCAAAAAACTCTGATGATGAAGGTGTAGTGGCCTTCGAAAACAGCTAGTTGTTTCGTTCTACTACGTATTTGTCAGAATACATATTTACAATTAACTTTGGTGTTATTTGTTCATTGATAATTATCACACGTAATATGGCTTACAAAGCGATACGAACTTTAGCCTGATAAAATCATAAATGTAAATTTATTTATATAGCTTAATACGTTTTACAAATCATTTAACTTACCACCACCATACGAATTTTCATTATTTCTCCCATAGGGGTTGTCTGGTTTGTCGTTTACACCGAAACTCTAGAAAATAAAAAAATAAACACACACACACACATATATATTTATTAAAATTAAGATTTTGTTACAAATGTAAAAAAGGAAAATTACACTATGCGACAAATGAAGAATTTTGGAAAAACACGTGGACTGGACAGTATAGGTTCGATAGTACTACCAAATGCCATTTTGGTGACTAATTTTTTTTAATGGGCCTCCAAAGGTTTTAAGAAGCAGTTCGCTCTATTATTACTATAATAATTTTATATGAAAAATCTCAGCAAGATTTTTATGACAGTCATAAAATTTTATGGCTTACAACAATTATTACGCAATAGAACATTTTGTGAATTGTATAAATGTGTTGGCAAAATTATATGGTACTAAATATGTTAAGTGTATTACTGTGATGAAAACTTCGCCGAAGTCGTATTAATTATTCCATAGTATAGATGAAATCGTTTATTGACTGAGATTCTATTCTATCAAAAGTTATAAGCAAAAATGTACTTCCATACCATAATTTGTCAATATAAAAAAAAACGTCCCATTTTAAATGCTTTAATTACACTTAGCATGATTTAGTTTGGAATTAAGTAGCATTTTAAATGTTTCAATTACACTTAGCATGGTTTAGTTTGGAATTAAGTAGCAAAACAAAAATTAATTTAAATTTTTCTCTAAACTAAAATATGCTATATGTACTTAAATGAAAATTTTAGGTGAGAAAGAACCTTACTTAGAGGACTGGGTAATAGATTTGTGATCATTATACCCTTTACCAAAAAATGGTAAAAGGGTATATATAGGTTTGTCATTCCGTTTGTAATTTCTAGAATATTAATAAGCGAGCCATAAAGTATATATATTCTGGATCCTTATGCATAGGGAAGACGAATAAGCGATGTCCGTCTGTCCGTCTGTCTGTACGTGAAATCGGTTTTCCGAAGCTCCCAGAAAAGCTAGAGACTTCGTTCTTGGACCAGTGGGTCAGAAATGGTAAAAATAAGATTGGTATTGAAAATCAGCAAAATCGAGCAGACGGTTTCAGAGCTGGGAGACTTAAACTTCATTTTGCCATACAAAATAACTACCGAAAACTAGTTTTTAACAATTTTTTATTAAATAAACTTATTTTATACTTTAGTATGAATAAAATTGGTATTTCTAACTAAAACAAAATTTAAAAAAAATTAAAAAGACGTTTCCAGGGTTGGAAA
The DNA here is from genome assembly GCA_949987645.1 of Tachina grossa. Classification (NCBI taxonomy): domain Eukaryota; kingdom Metazoa; phylum Arthropoda; class Insecta; order Diptera; family Tachinidae; genus Tachina; species Tachina grossa. Next base: position 143,745,867 of record OX465278.1, read on the forward strand.
ACCTTAATTTTTTTTGTTATGCAAAAGTAACTTACTAAAACAAATTTTTCCTTTTTTTATAAATTAAACATAATTAATGTTCTTAAAAGAAAGAAATTGATGTTAGAAATCAGAAAAACAAAAAGGATGATTTCAGGGTTGGAAAACCTACGATTTTTGTGATATATAAAATTAACTACCGTAAACAAATTTTTTATTTATTTTTATTAAATAAACTTATTTTATACTTCACCACGAATAAAATTGGTATTTCAAATAAAAAAAAATTAAAAAATTAAAAGGACGTTTTTAGGGTTGGAAAACTTTAACTTTTTTTCTTATACAAAAGTAACTTACTAAAAGAAGTTTTTCCTTTTCTTTATAAATTAAACATATATCTAATGTTCTCAAAAGAAAGAAATTGATGTTAGAAATCAGAAAAATCAAAAAGGATGATTCCAGGGTTGGGAAACTGAAACTTTTTGTGATATAAGAAATTAACTACCGAAAATTAATTTTTATTTTTTTTATTAAATGAACTTATTTTATACTTTAGTACGAATAAAATTAGTATTTTAAATTAAATTAATTGGAAAACCTTAACTTTTTTATACAAAAGTAATTTATTAAAGCAAATTTTTCCTTTTTCTCTATAAATTAAAGATATCTTACATTCTTAAAAGAAATAGATTGGTGTAAGAAATCAGAAAAATTATAAAGGATGATTCCAGGGTTGGGAAACTGAAACTTTTTGTGATATAAAAAATTAACTACCGAAAACTAATTTTAATATTTTTTAAATAAATAAAATTATTTTCTACTTCAGTACGAATAAATACCAATTTCAATATAAAAAAGTTTAAAACACGTTTCCAGGGTTAAAAAACCTTACCTTTTTTTATAAAAAAGTAACTTACTAAAGCAAATCTTCCCTTTTTCTCTATAAATTAAAGATATCTTATATTCTTAAAAGAAAGAGATTAGTATCAGAAATCAGAGAAATCAAAAAGTTTGATTTCATTGTTGGAAAACCCACACTTTTTGTAATATAAAAAGTTAGCTACCGGAAACTAATTTTTATTTTTTTTATAAAATAAACTTATTTTATAGTTCAGATTTTTTTTATAAAATAAACTTATTTTATAGTTCAGTACGAATGAATTTAGTATTTCGAAATAAAAAAAATTAAAAAAATTAAAACGACGTTGCCAGGGTTGGAAACCTTATATTTTATACAAAACTAACTTACTAAAACAAATTTTTTCTTTTTTGCTATAAATTAAACATATCTTATATTCTTAAAAAAAAGATGGTGTAAGAAATCATAAAATATCAAAAAGGAGGATTCCAGGGTTGGGAAACTTACACTCTTTGTGATATAAAAAATCCACTACCGAAAACTAATTTTTATCTATTTTTATTAAATAAACTTATTTTATGCTTGATAACGAATAAAATTGGTATTTCAAATAAAAAAAAAACAATTGAAAAAACTAAAAAGACGATTCCAGGGTTGGAAAACTTTAACTTTTTTGCACAAAAGTAAGTTACTAAAACAAATTTTTCCTTTTTTTTATAAATTAAACATTTCTTAAATTCTTAAAAAAAAGAGATTGGTGTAAGAAATCAGAAAATCAAAAAGGATGAGTTAACGGTTGGGACACTTACACTTTTTTGATATATAAAAGTAACGAAGTCTAATTAATTTTTATCTTTTCCTTTATAAATTATATGTATTTTACGTTTTGGAAAGAAAAGTTTGGTATAGAAAATTATAAAAATAAAAACCACAGCTTCAGAGCTGTAAACTATGATTTTTTTTATGGACATTAAAGTAACTAAATAAAACATTTTTTTTTAATTTCCTTTTTTTTCACTTAACATACTTTCTATATTTTTTTAAGAACTACTAGATATAAGTAATAAAAAAAATCTAAAATTATGATTCTAGGATTTGAAAATTATTATTTTTTTCTTTGTACATAAAAGTAACTATGTGCTTATGTATGTATCTCTATATGTATATAAGATTCGGCACAGGCGAACATAGCACTCTTACTTGTTCTAAGTCACTTTTAACTATGATCTACCACAAATTTATAAAGTTCAAATAAACTAAACAAATTCTATTCTATTCTATTCAAGTTTCTATCTCACAACGTTCCCAAAATATCAACAACAAACTTTGAAGGCGTTTGTCTCAAAACTAGCTTTTTTGATTTAGCATGTTTTAGAGTGGAGCCGTCGAATTGCTTCAAAATATTAAATAAATGTTGCAAAAACTCCCAATAAATATTAAGTAAATTTTAATTATTTTAGGGACTAATACAATTCTAAGTTAAAATTTTACACGATAGAAAAATATTTTTTGATTTATTAGAATGTAAAATCCATTAATAAATATTTCAAAAAAATAAATGTATAACTTGCGCCATGTATGTATTTGTCAATCGTTTGGGTGGAAAAAGAATTGGGGACCAAATTTTACAAAAAAAATGTCGATCAGCTGTTTCCTACGTTACAGTTACATTCCATTGCAATCGGCTAAAGGCTCAGTTAGCCGACTGTAATGGAATGTATCTGCAACGGTAGGAAACAGCTGATCGATATTTTTACATGAAAAATAGGTTACATAACATTACATCTCTATAACTATTTTCATTACTTTTCACATAACAATATCGATCAGCTATTTCCTACCACTGTAGTTATATTACATTACAGTTGGCTAACTCAGCCTTAACTGAGCCGAGGTGTATGCCACGTTTCGTAGGAATCAGTTGGGTAGAAGTACCTAAAATATAATAATAAAATAGTTAATGGGAGTGGTTCCATCCACTTATTTAAAAGGAAGATTGTGTTTTTATATAAGCCTAAGGCAGGAATCGGTTGGGTTAAATGGCTTAAAAAAATAGTCGGCATGGCTCCGCTCACTATTTTGACCATAAGAACAAACGCCAAAAAAGAGAATTTTTTGAAGTCGATTCAAAAATAACAACACAAGTTTTCAACTTACTAATATCATGACTTCCAAGAACCAAAAAATTTACTGATCTTTTAATTTCTTGAGAACGTCGAACTATTAACCTTGGTCTCGTCCAGCGTTGCCAGTTTAGGGGATTTATTCCCAAATTGAGAATTTTTTTTCGTGATTGGCAATAAAAATTTCTTGTTGGGGATCTTGGGATTTGTTGGGGATGATAACTAAATTTTAGGGTATTTTTTTATAACTGATGCTAACAAGTATGATTTTTAGCTAAAAAATGTGCGTCTGGCAAGTCTAAAAATGTGTGTTATTATTTATAGTGTGGTTTCTAATAAAAAAAAATTAAATAATTTTTAATAAGCACCAAATTATACTAAACATATTTAGAAGACGTGCTAAGGTATATTGGATCCTATTATAAACGTATTTCAAACTACGAGAATTTCTACGATATTTTCCATTAGAGAGAAATACAATCTTATCACCTATTACAACGCAGCTGTTATCATTAACAGCTTGTTGCATTGAAAGTATTCTGGAACAATATGAAGTGTTCAGATTACATATATTGAAGACTGAAAATTTTTTAAGACCATTCAAAAATAAATGAATCAATGCTTTCTGCATTAGATGAAAAATCTACAAAATATTACTTGGAGTTCCTTTCATATTCTCTTGGACTTTTAACTAATTTTAACTTAATGTTTCAAAGCTAATCCCTGCTTTTGTACAAATTAAAAGCTGAAGTAATCAAAGTTTTAAAAATTTTTTTGTCTAATTACATAAAAGCTGATTATTTTTTAACAAAATGAGTTATTTTTGGTTGTTATGTACATGTGTATGTATGTAAGTACGTTAGACATTGTGGTTTATGTCTCTCAAGTTCAAGTTTACCTTCACACCCACAAATTTCACATTTTCCATCATGTGGTTTTTTTTAAGACCGAAATTTTATGCTTCCTAAATATTTGTCTCTGGATTCAAAATTTAATTGGGCAACTGGCAATTCCTTTGGTTTCTTTTTTAACATTATATTGAATCATCCGAAATTAATAATTGATTATTAGTTTTTAATTGAACTATTGTTTACACTTTGTTTTTTTATGCACACTTATGAAACATAACTTTTTCTCACTGTTATCATACAAATTAACACTATTTTTTAACAATCTATGGAATACTTACCCATGGAGTGGCTTTACATGTTATGACCGCTAACGACACCAGAGCAAATAAAATATTCCTTAAATGTGGCATTTTTGTTTAGTTTTTCTAATGAAAATAAAAAATAAGTTAAACCGATTCTGAGCATAAAACTTGAAAAAAAAATTGAGAAATATATAAATCGAAAATTTTTTTAAACGTTCCGTAATTTTTTTTTTTTAATTTTCCAAAAAAAGTTTAAAATTGTCTACAAACAATTGATACCTAACTGATGATTCAAGTGATCACATTATATGTATGTATGCAGTTTCGTTTTACGGTCTGACCCACGATTTCGACCAGAAACTTTCTATCGCTTACTTTTATAATTGCAAACAAAAACAAATTTTCTTATTTTATTGTTGTTGGAAAACTGTGTAAAAAATTAATTTTAGGAATAATTCCACAAAGGTATCTACATACATATGTAGAGACGTATGTATTTAAAAAAAGTACCCCTATTTCCAAATATTTCCTTAAAAATTATTTTTAAAAAATGACATTTTCAAGAATTTTCTAAAGGAAGCGTTTCAACATTTTTTTTTCGGATATTTGAAGGAAGTATAATTTTATAACACAGTTTTTTTTATCACTTTTTTATATTTTATACACAGCTTTTATATACATACATATATTTTATGTCGTAATTTTTTTAGTTTGAATTTTTTTTTATTGTATTTTTTAAAAACGTACATGCATTAAATTTGTTTATCCTTTGCCTTAAACTTTTACTTAACAATTATAATTTTCAAGTAACTTTTAAAAACTCCAATTTTTGAACTGTGTGTCCGAATATATCGATTCACAATAATTTTACTTTTGGTTTCTACCAACCACCTAAACTAATTGCAAAAATAAAAACCAAAAAATTAACAATGAAAAACTAACACTACTACAAATAAAGAAGGCAAATGTAATTACTTAAGAATATTTCGACCTCGAAAACAGATATTAGATACAGCTACATACTATGTACATATCTACATAGATACTGTAGCTAATGATTAGTCTAAGAGTAAAACTCTGCCACATCAATATAAAGATTCGAAGCTATAAAAGAGATTTCGGTATGTCAGAAATATTAAAAGGGAAATTAGACTGAACTTATAGGAGTATTATAGAATTTTCCATGAAGCTATGTAGTTTCATTTAGCCTGATCAAATCACAAATAGTATATCCAATAATTATGTGCATGCACATTTTTTAAATTACGCAGCACAAACAACAGCAACTAAAATGTATAGACTGTGTGAGCTCAATCACACGCGCGTATATAAAAATATTCTAAATATTAAATTGACTACACATGCGTCCATACAGGGCTATTTTACCTGCATGTTTTCAAATAACCACACACACACACATCCACACATTTTTGATTTCATTTTATGTACACAAATGATTGCATACGATGCATAAATATTCCGAGTACCGCAATATTTTCGTTTTTTTACTGATTAAACATTCATACTCTGTGTGTAAACATACTCAGACTGAAAGTATAAGAGAGAGAGAGAGAGATAGAGTCAATTACCAGCGTTGTCAACTTGGTGCGTTTCGCACCATTTTGGGTGCTTTTTGAAATTTTTTGTGCTAAAAATTCCTTAGTTGGTGCGTGGTGCCTTTTTTAATTTTTGGTGGCACCAACGCAAATTTAACACAACAATGGGTTACAACCGGAAAATTCTTGTTGTGAAACTTGCTGATAATATTTATAATATAATATAATATTTATACTAATGATGTTTACAAAATATCAGAATTTGAAATAAAATCTGTTGTATGGCTAACGATGATAACAATAATGATGAAAATATTGGCTTTATTTATTTGGAATAATTAATTTTTGTTCTCTTTTTAAAAAGTTTTAAACAGAATTTATAAAATTAATGTACAAAAATGTATCATCTTGTACAAGTGAATGTAAACATATTTATGTGCCCGTAATTATGAAAGTTGTATAAGTCATATATTTTTTTGGGTCGAGATATTAAGTACATTGCATTTGAACAAATCCAAAAATATTTTTGGATTTCATGCAACAGTTTAATTTAGAGTTATGCTAGTCTCGATTAATATAAATTTATTTTACTATATCGAATCAAAATGCGTATGACTTAGACCACTTTCATAATTAAGGGCACATGTATACCATGTATGTACGAATTCGTTTAGTACATATATTGTAAAAGGCTATTTGTTTTAATTGTTATATTTTTAATATGGATACATTAAACTTCTGATAAAAAAAAATTAAGAATATTTGAATAAAATGATATATGTATAATTCTTCTAATTTTTTTTTTACCTCTTTTTAATTATATAGTTTTCTAATTTTATTAGAAAAGAGACCTTAAGCTTAATAAAATTAGAAAACTATATGATATATGTATACTGAACTTTTATTAGTTTTGAATGCTCACTATTTATTAATCGTTGATCTATCTCTTTACAAATTTTTGTACAGAAATTATGAAATTAAAAAAAAATATTTTCAAACAAATTTGATTAGTTGTTTTTAACCTTGAACTGAAAAAACCTGTTTTAGTGTTAAATTTTTAATACAAAAAATATATTATTATACTTTTTATGCAAAATCAATTCAATAAACATTTTAAACTAAAGAAATCTTGGTGCGTTTTTTTGTAAATGGCGCGATTTTTTCTCCATTTTGGTGCGTTTTGAAATTTCAAAGTTGACAACGCTGTCAATTACAATTGTAGTTGTAGCGTAGTTTAGTTTTTTTTCCATAAACGGAATAGAGGTGCTCTTCTATGTTTTAATCGGTTTTATGCTAGGAACACAGTTGGGACGAACGACGAATTTCGTCCACGTCGACGACTTCGTCGATAATAATTCGTTGCGTAAATTCGTCGTTTGAAGCACAATAACGACGAATTTACTCAGCGAATTCAGCTCTTATAATTTATATATACATACATATGTATGCTAGGAACACAACTGGGACGAACGACGAATTTTTCAATGCGAACTTTCGTCATAAAAAATAAAACACATTTGTTCATATGAAAATAAACACAACACCGCCGTAGAACGAAATTCGTCGTGCGTGACCAACTCTGAGATAGATTTATTTCTATTTTGTACGCCGACGAACGACGAAAAAACAATTTTCTCTCACTCTCTCTTTACATACACAATAACCAGTTTGACCAATGTCTTTAATACATTTTTAGAGAATACGCAATTTTGATTAAAAAAGGCTAAAAAGGCTAAATCGGTTTTTAAAAAAGCTAAAACAAGCTAAGAGCTAAATGAAAATTTTAACGCTAAATCCAGAAGAAATGAGCTAAATTTAGCCCAAAATTAGCTAATATGGTCACACTGACAATAACCAACTTTATCAATTATAAGAGCTGAATTCGCTGAGTAAATTCGTCGTTATTGTGCTTCACATGACGAATTTACGCAACGAATTCGTCGACGTGGACGAAATTCGTCGTTCGTCCCAATTGTGTTCCTTGCATAAATCTATCTCAGAGTTCGTCACGCACGACGAAATTCGTTCTACGGCGGTGTTGTGTTTATTTTCATATGAACAAATGTGTTTTATTTTTTATGACGAAAGTTCGCACCGAAAAATTCGTCGTTCGTCCCAATTGTGTTCCTAGCGTTAGTCATAGTTGCTTGAGAGAAAATACAAATTGTGTTGCGTAACAATTATGATTATGCGCAGTTGCTAAAATTAGCTTATATTAGACGTGCCATAGACATAACCAAACCAAAATGCAATTGGTTTCTATGGTAATGGCTATGGCGTTATTGCGAGTCACCTATAATCAAAGACAGTCTTTGTCCCTAAAGCTGAGCTGTCCAAAGTAGCACCAGAGTGCCGAATATATATCGGCTTCTTATAAAAATGAATACACATTAAAGGGCTGCATTTGTATACTCGTTTGTATAGCCAAAACAAATATACCATGGTATGTACCATATAATTGTAGAGTGAGCGACAGAACTACTATAAGAGTTATTGTGTGTGCGTGCTTTTCCAAATTAAAATACAATTGAAAACAAATAACAATTACTTATTGTATTGCTGCTGAGCAACTGTTTGATCTGTTTTTGCTCAAAAAATACATATTGTAATAATGTATGATGTGCAGATGTATGTGCGAACGTTCGTTATGTTATTTTGTGGCGCAGCCAAATTATAGAGAGAGAAAGAGACAATTTTGCTCTGAGTGTAATTACAAATGCATGTGTTTCTTGTACATGTATCATTTACTTACATATGTATGTGCAATTTTGCTTTCATTCATTCATTCATCAGCCAATTACATTTTTTCTCAACACATCATAAGGCACTTATGGTATTTGTTCATAGCAGAACCAAAAAACAGGCAAAAGTAGTGCAAACAGATGTATCTGTGCAATGCTATAATACACATATCGAATACATTACTCTCGTATTTCTCTCGATGGCTAGCTCTGCCGTAAAGGCAGAGTTAGTTTTCACTTTCTGTTCAACGTTGCCGTTTTGGTTACTTGTAACCAAAATTGGTTACTTTTTTTCCAATGTGTACTTGTGTACTTTTTTCCATTTTGGTTACTTTTTTTCAACACAAAAGTAACCATTTTTTATACATACGTATATAAACGTATACATATGTACATATGTGGTATGTTAAATTTGCACATAACTAATTATCTTGAAAAAAGATCACAATTTAAGAGTTTTTAATGCGTTGTAAATACAACACTGGTTAATCAACATAGCGTTTAAAACAAATACATGTCTGTCTCTGAACATAACAAGAGTGGTTTCAAAAATCAGATGCATTCATGATTGCAAAATATTTAAACGTCAAACACTATCAGCCCAATTATGAATATTCCCGGGGAGTTTTCTCCCTTCCTTACCATTTGTTCCCGGGGAATAATCCTCTTATTCAAAACAGCCGGGAAATAAGAAAATACGGGAGAGAGTAAAATCTGCATCAGCTGTTTAATGTTTACATATTTTTTTCACTAACGCAAGAGTTCAACAATAGAAGTTTAATAAAAATTTTATGTTTTCATTGCCAATAAGATTGTGTGTTAACATAAATATTTGTTTATGCTTAACTAAAAATTATATAAACCACTAACACTAACCATTCACAGGCATGCGTAATAACTTTGTGCTGAGAAAGTGGAGTGAAAACTGAGCCAGGTGCAGATGCAAATTGATTAAATTCCGAAGGACTGTGTGTACAAAGGAAATTGTAAATTTTATAAAGTTTTTCTTATCGGTCTTGATAATATTACAAGGAAAAAAATCTTCCATTTACCTATTATGTGAACTTAAAGGAGGCCTGCAAAATTGACTAGTTCATTATTTCTTCTGAATACAGAAGTGGTTTATGTTTTTGAAGTGCATGTGCGCAGGGTTTAGATAAAAATGCAAAATTACAAAAGGGAAATATAATAATTCGGTATTTATTTAAACTTATTGTTCTAAATAAATGCTTATACTATTGTTTTGCAACATGTATTAATATGATTTTTTAAATTTTTGCATTAGTTCCCTTCAAAATTTTTGGGGAGAAAACTATCAACAAATTCTCCCTCTCCCTCATATTTAGAATACCTACTTTTTCCCGGGGAGTTTTCTCCAGGGGAAATTTTAATTCATAATACGAGGAATGGGAAAAGGGAAAAAACTCCCGGGGAATTGCTATTCATAATTGGGCTGTATGTAAAAAGTTAAAAGAAAATTTTTTATATTTAAAAGCTCAGTTAGCCGACTGTAATGTAATGTAACTGTAACGTAGATAACAGCTGATTGATACTTTTATATGAAAAGTAGGTTACCTTCCATTACATCTCTATAACCATTTTCATTACTTTTGACATAACAAGATCGATCAGCTGTTTCTTACTGTTGCAATTACGTTACATTACAGTCGGCTAACTGAGCCTCAAGTTTGAGAGCTTAACAAGCAGGGAACGAAGCCAATCGGCTGTGAGTCGGCTAACAGCCACTCCTGGCAGATTTTCTAAATTAGAAGTAAGTGCTGATATGGACATAGTTGATTTTTGGGACGCAGTTTCAAAACATACAAATGGATTGAACGAAAAATGTTTTTATGATTTGAATAATTTTGTATATAGTTTAATGTCACTGCCACACAGTTCGACTGCTGTTGAAAGGATATTTTCTCAGCTAAGTCTAGTCAAAACTAAATATAGGAATAAGATCGATTTTAAGGCTGTAAAGTCAATAATGCAATCTAAAGAATTGTGCATCAATTGAAACAATTCCTATTATGTTTGGTCTGCCAAAGATTTGTTTTAATATTCACAAATTTGATACTTTGTCTATACAGTCTTGTGTTTTGATAACTAATGTATGTAATTAAATTACATATTATTTTTTTGTTACTAAAAATATTTTTGGTTTGGAATTTCTAATAATATTACCTGAAGTATTTTTGTTACAAAATTGATTTTATTGATTTTTAACCCCCGACTAAAAAAAGGGGTGTTATAAGTTTGTAGTGTGTGTCTGTGTGTCTGTCCGTGTCCACGTACAGGCCAAACGGCTGGACCGATTTTCATTTATTTTTTTTCTGTTTGAAAGATGGCTTGATCGAGAGGGTTTTTAGCTATGTTTGAAGAAAATCGGTCCAGCTGCTTAGCAGATATAACATCTTTTCTGAAAAAAGTCGGGGGTTTTTAAAATTTTTAATTTTTGTTATTAATTATAATAAGATATACTTATAAAACTGAAATACAAATTTAAATGTAATGATCCATTTATATATTTCCATTTATTATTCCATTTTATATTTATAATAATACATATTAATATATGTATGTATGTATATTTCTCAACTGAAGTACAAATAAAACAGTATTTTAAATATATAAAAATTTTGGTTACTTTTTTATGCATTAGGTTACTTTTTTTTGTATTTTGGTTACAAAATTTTTTTGGTCGTGGCAACACTGTTTCTGTTCTGTTACGAATCAGCGAACTCTTTTTTGTTTATAGAAATTTTATAAAAGTCGTTAGTTTTTCTGTTTCGTTCTGTTCTGTTTCGGTTCAACCTGTGAAAATCAGAAAATTGTTAATTGACAGCATAAATTAAATAATAACATTTTGAAATAAATTGTGATTGTTCGTTTAGAATTTAGAACCTAAATAGAAAGTGAAAAAACGGAAAAACAGAAAATGAATAGTGATACTTACAAATGTATTTACCAAAGGTAAATCAATAATTGTATGCACAATAATAAGTTCTCATATTCCATTTCATTTAAAATTCATGTTAATAATAATCTCTACCCGAGTAGATAGACATGGGTGCTGATGAAGTGCATGGCTGCACAGAAAAATATCGTTATTTTCCCCAGCTAATAAATTCTAGTTTCATTTTTCTTCTCTTCTTTAGAAACTCACATTAATTAATAAAAAAAAATATTTCATTCAATAAGAATTGAAATTACTGAACTTAAGCCCGATTAAGAAATTATTTCTGATTAGTTCAATTAAATCTAAAAATGTCTCACATAAATGTATTTTATTTCTGATGACGAAAGTTCGTAGCGAAAAATTCGTCGTTCCAGTCACAGTTGTGTTCCTAGCATAAATTGCATCATATTCAAATACAGGGTGGCGCAGAATGATCTATATGGTTTGAATTCTTTATAACTTTTTTAATTATTACCCTTTCTTTGTCTTTTTTTTTAACATTTTGTGAGGAAGACTTGGTTAATTAAGTAAGAATCATTATACGATCGAACAAGGTACAAAAATAATTGAGTTTTATTTTTCAAACCTACAGTCTATTGTGTTGTTGACACAGCGTGCATATCGTCGTCATTTTAGTGTGCGCATTCCACCCACAGCGTCAGCAATAAACCATTTGATTGGAAATTTTCGTCAGCATTGGTCTGTAAGAACCTTTCGTGGTGCCGGAAGAACACCTACCGTGCACACTGGCCAAAATATTAAACGTGCAGCATACTCCATGAACATCAACAAGGAGGCGTTCGACACAACTTTGACTATCACGGTGGTCGCTGCGGAGAATTTTGAGTACATTAGACTTGTTTCAATATAAAGTTCAACTTGTGCAAGAACTGAAGACGACAGACTACCAGCAACGGCTTGAATACATTCACCCTTATTCCAATTGTCGACATCGACGTCACTTTAACACAATACAAAACAATTGGGGTTTATTTACTCGCTTTCGAGAACAACTTTATGCTACTGAGAATCGATTTCCGTTCCCTAAGGTTTCGAAAGTAGCATAAACCTGCGAGTAGGACTGAGTTGTTTTCGACAACGGGTACACAAGCCCCAACTTTTTAGTATTGTGTTAAAGTGACGTCGATGTCGACAACTGGAATAAGGATGATTACTTCGCGCACAAACGATTTTAACTGGCCTCCACTTTCACCAGATTTAACAGCTCCTGACAGTTTTCTTTGGGGATATTTGAAAGAAAGAGTGTACGTTACCAAACCAAGAACCATACCCGAAATGAAAAAAAAACATTCGAAATGAAATCAGGGCCATTACAACCGAAATAAAAAAGTTATAAACCATTTAAACCACCCGTTAGAATGACTTTGTTTTATGTCTACTATAAAGGTTACGCGATCTCTGGGTTCACGAACAGTGTTGTTAGATAATTTTTTCTAAAAATCGTCAAATTTAAAAAAAAATCGTCATAGTTTTCAAAAAAATTCGCCAAAAAATCGTCATACAAGAATTATCCATTTTATTAAACAACTAATATATCATATTAGAAATAAAAGACTATTTTATGTAACCAAAAACAATTCATCGATTTTATAGTCAAAGATAAAAACTATAAGGTGAAACTAAAGCAAAAAAAATCAGAGTATATAATAGCGTACAACAATTTCTAAATAAAACTAGTTTCAAAATAAAAAAAGTATGTATAATACATTTTAGAACTGCATTTTTTATCAAAATTTTCTTAATGTCAATATTGTAACATTCCGAAGATTTACACTTCAAATAATCTTTTAAAAACATAATGCTTTCAAGTGTTTCTGTTTCCAGTAAATTTCAGATCTTGGTTTTAGTAAAATTAATATTACTAAATATTCTTTCAACACAAATACCTGATTTATATTAAGCATTTTTTCATGAAAATTTTTTATTTGGAGAAACAATTTTATCAAAAAAGTTGCCAAGAATGCATCACAGATTCATTCTACGTCCTTTTTTTATATAACATTCTCTTTTACAGCGCTGCAATTAACAAATCGAAAAAGTTTCGTGCAACAAAATTCATGAAATTACATGAAAAAATTCTCAATAAAAATCAGGTAAAACTCACATAAATAAGTTATGAAAAAGAAGTTTATTGGTTGGTAAATCAATCGATTTAACTTTAAAACAAAACATACTTACATAGATATAAGTCATTACCTTGAAATTGAAAAAATCTAAGAGTTCTCTTATTTAATTTTCAATGTCTTAATATTTTCCTTTATATAAAAGATTTGGAAAAATTTTTAGTAAAGGAATAATTTCTTCTGCAAGGCCTTGTTGGCATATTTATGTTACTAAATACTTATTTCAACAAATTGTCAAAATATGAGGAATATTTGAAACAAAATCGTCAATCGTCACTTTGGGAAATTCGTTATAAAAAATCCTCAAAATGACGTAAAATTGTCACATCTAACAACACTGTTCACGAACTTCTTGTGAATAATATTTTCTCTCGTACTCTCACTAATACATATGTATGTATTTAGAACCAGGCTGCCCAGAGAAGCGCCAGAGAGCCGAACTTCAATCGGCTTTTTATACAAATGAATACACATACGCTTATACATTACTCTCGGTTTTCTCTCTGTAGGCTGCTCTGATTTAGAACACTGCTGGCCAAAGAAGCGCCAGAGTGCTGAACATCAATCGGCTTTTTGTACAAATGAATGCACATCAGTGTGCACACTTAATTTTTTTTTAATTCGGTAGAATCGTCAAAAAAAAATCGGTAGATTTGAATGAAATTCGGTAGAAAATTTTTTTTATTCAGAGAAACATAAAAAATAACAAAATACATACATACATACATATATGTATGTATTTATATATAAATGGTAAGTGCAAGGAGTATCAAACTAAACAGGTTCCAAAAGCGCATTTAAAACTTCACACGTGATTGGAAATTAAACTGACATAAACAATGAAGCATTTCCAATAAAAAAAGTGTCATCCCCAGTTATTTGCCCTTATCTTTTATATATGTACATTGGTATGCTATGCATACATAAAATAATATGCATAAATAACAGGAATTCAGTTTTTATACCCTTTACCAAAAAATGGTAAAAGGGTATACATATATAGTTTTGTCATTCCGTTTGTAATTTCCAGAATATTAATAAGCGAGCCATAAAGTATATATATGTATATATATATATATATATATATATATTCTGGATCCTTATGCATAGGGAAGACGAATAAGCGATGTCCGTCTGTCTGTACGTGAAATCGGTTTTCCGAAGCTCCCAGATAAGCTAGAGACTTCGTTCTTGGACTGGTGTGCCAGAAATGGTCCAAAAAAGATTGGTATTGAAAATCAGCAAAATCGAGCAGACCGTTTCAGAGCTGGGAAACTTAAACTTCATTTTGCCATACAAAATAACTACCGAAAACTAGTTATTATTATTTTTTTATTAAATAAACTTATTTTATGCTTGAGTACGAATAAAATTGGTATTTCAAATTTAAAAAAAAAACAATTAAAAAAATTAAAAAGACGATACTAAGGTTGGAAACTTTAACTTTTTTTGTACAAAAGTAACTTACTAAAACAAATTTTTCCTTTTTTTTTCTATAAATTAAACATATCTTAAATTCTTAAAAGAAAGAGATTGGTGTAAGAAATCAGAAAAATCAAAAAGTATGATGACAGGATTGGGAAACTTACACTTTTCGTGACATATAAAAGTAACTAAGTCAAATAAATTTTTATGTTTTCCTTTATAAATTATATATTAGGGTGCCCCTGTGGCTGAGTGGTAGCGATGCTAGCCGCTCAGTCCAGAGGTCGTGGGTTCGATTCCCACCATAGACCCTGGTTCTTTTTCGCAGACAAGCTAATCGCTTTGCAAGTTGTGTTTGTGTTTGTTATAATAAAAATATATTTTACGTTTTGGAAAGGAAAGTTTGGTATAGAAAATTATGAAAATAAAAACCACAGCTCCAGAGTTGGAAACTTTGAACTTTTTTTCTGGATATGAAAGTAACTAAATAAAACATTTTTTTTTTTTTGAATTTCCTTTTTTCTTTTTTCACTTAACGCACTTTTTATATTTTTTAAGAACTACTAGCTTGATATAAGGAATCAGAAAAATCTAATATGAGGATTCTAGAGTTTGAAAATTATTTTTTTTTTTTGTACATAAAAGTAACTACATAGGTCAAATTATTCTTTTTTCTTTGTGGTTATACTTTATGTATGTATGTGCTTATGTATGTACATATCTCTATCTTACATAAACGCACTTTGGTAAAGGGTATATAAGATTCGGCACAGCCGAATATAGCACTCTTACGCGTTGTACATACATAGGTTTTATAAAGCTACTAAAATAACTTTTATTTGACAAACATTTCTAACTACAAAAATTATATGTAAGATCCACTTATGAATTTAAACTTTTGTGCGAAAATTATTAAATCATTGGTAGGAATAAATATTTCATCCCTAAGGCACAATTCTTTGGCAAATATTAGGTTACTTATAGTTTCAGTTTTTAACCGATTTCTTTGTTGTTTTTCATGACAGAAAATGATTGCTCTGCGGCCGCACTGCTATGCGGCAAAATAGGGAATTTACAAATATATCGACTTAAATTACTAAATAACAATATTCGGTAGATTTCAGGCCTTATTCGGTAGAATTGGTAGATTGTTAAATTCACAAACATATTCGGTAGAATCTACCGGTAGAATCTACCGAATTTCGGTAGAAGTGTGCACACTGATGCACATACGCTTATACATTTCTCTCGGTTTTCTCTCTGTGGGCAGCATTGCGCTTCTCTGGGCAGCCTGGATTTAGAACGTGGTATTAGTAGTATATGTATATCATTATTAATTTGTGTTTAAAAAAGTTAATGGAGACAATCCTTAATCTCTTTTTTTGCGATATGATTAGCAAATTTCATTGGATTGCAACATCTATGAAGTCAAGATTTGGGTTACATACATACATACTACAAATAATTAATTATTAAGTCTCAAATAAATAGTAAATAACAAAAATTAAAAATTTTAAAAACCCCCGATATATCTAGAAAAGATGTGATATCTTCTAAGCGGCTGGACCGATTTTTTTCAAACATATCTAAGAACACTCTCGATCAAGTAACCTTTCAAACAGAAAAAACTAAATCAAGTACGAGTACTTATACAGATACACAGACACACACTACAAATTTATAACACCCCTTTTTTTGGTCGGGGGTTAACGAAGTAGCTACGTTCTTTTTTTACTTTTTTACTCTGTGCTCAGCATATCTAGATGTCGGGCCCTTGAAACAAAAAGAGCTATTAAACTCAACGATGCCAATAAGCGTGTTTTGAATAGATTTGTAATTACATACATAACAGTTACTCAGAAATATTTTGCATATGTAAAACTCAAAAAATTTACAAAAATAATGCTACATAAAAATATCTTATTAGAAAAATTCATGTTTATTTTTTTACATATTGAATAAGAAAAGTCTTAACTGCAATTATTTCAATAACAATTTAAGAACAAAAAAATATTTTATGAAATTTTTAAAAAATAATGAAAAAATCGCTTATTTATCAGGTCACAAAAGTATTTTGCTTTTTGAATTTTTTATACAGATTTTTCATTATTATAGCAACCAACTTTGTATGTTTTAATGTTTTGTGTGATATCCATTATAAGAAATGACCACTTGCAGACACCTTAGCATAGATTCTACTAAATTTCGGAAATTTCGAGTTATTTTCTTAAACCTTTCTTCTTCCAATACTCGTCCGTAATTACACTTTTGATAAAAACTATTTTCTCGGATCTCCAAATAAGCCCAACGATTTTCTATACGACTCATGTCGAGACTTTGTGGTTTTATTGGCATGTATTTGGTATTATATAAGAGCCATAATTTAATGCACATAATTTAATGTTTTGGGTCGTTGTAATGTTGGAAGTAATACCTATTGATATAAAGACCCATTTGTTCAGCACTGGAATGTAGATTTTGTTTAAGAACGGACAATTATCGATGTTTATTCATTGTGCTTTATATCAACACCAACTTTCCCACTCCTATTGCCGACGTACAGCCCCACACCATGAGACAACTACCACAATGTTTTACTGTTGGCCTGCCGCACCATACGTTATTTATCTCACCCAAAAATTATGCATTTACTTTCGTCAGCAAATATTATCATTTTCCCGAAATCAAAAGTCTGAAATTTATGTAATTCAACGAATTACTAACGGTTCTGCTTATTAACTTCGGAAATCAAAGATTTTTTCTAAATACGCTACCGTTAGTATTGTTGGCTTTTAGAACCCTATGGATGGACTTGCCACTTAGGTGTGTCCGTAGTGTCCCCTTTAGCATTTTTTCTAAGACTCGGCACATATAAGTGGTGGTTTTCCCTATTTTCTTTAATAGTTTTTCGTGCGTTTCGCACCGTTAACAACTTTGTTCGACTTTTTCTTGGACTATTTTCAATATAACTGCGCTCTTTTGCACGTTTAATTACATTTTTTTATTGTTTGTCTACATCGACCAAACATATCCCAGATATGTATATTGGATTGATTTGCCCTATTATACAGATATAAAATTATCTTATTCGCAGATAAATTTATTTCCTTCGCTTTTATGCATTTGTCTTAACAAAAACTTGACGTGTTGCACTCAATAAGAAAATATTAAAACCAATTATAAACAAAAACGCATAAGAATTGCTATTGCAAACGAAAAGCAAAAAAAAAAAAAAAAAACAGTGACAACACAAACATTTAAAAAATAACGGGAACGTTAAAAGAAGCAAAATATTTTGTGAAGTTGAAATTGCGTAGTTGCTAGAGCTGCAAAACTATCGATAGTACTATCGATAGTATCGATAGTTTTGTTGTAAATGAAATATCGATAGTTTTTTTCACTATCGATACTATGGCAAAAAAACACGTAATTAAAAGAGTAAAAATAATCGAAATCAGTAAACATTAGCCGGCAGCTTTAAAGCAAATTATCCTTAGTTGATTTAAGCTTTTTTACAGCGATGGAAAAGTTGGTACAATTGTATAATTTTAGCGCTATTTGAATGCCAAAAGTACCGTAGCACCGCAATGACCCATTTAGCACTACTGGAATCTCTTTATATTATATTACATGCCAAAATTGCATTAAAATTTATTAACCCCCTTATGCAAAAAATAATGCGTGCTTGAAGTGTACATTAAAAAAATTCCATAGAAAAACCGGTTTTAACGTTCACTTATATTTTTGCACAAGGGGGTTAATCTTTAGCTCGAAGGTATTATAAAATTAAGTAAATCAAACGATGTTTTCCGGTACTTAAAGAATTGCTGGAGGAATGTTATTTATTCCAAATTCATCTGCAAATGTGGAAATTTTATTTTCGTACCAAGGAGAGAAGCCGACTATTTGCATCGACTGTGAACAATCGAATAAAAAAAAGGTTATAAACGTAGTATATCGTAAATGTTACTTTTATATTCAGATCCCAGCAACTAATATTCTTTGTGCACCTTCTGGCGTTTTGTTAATTGATTTTTAGTTAATTAAAAAGTACAAGTATTAAAATTTTTTTTGAAAGTTAGTACAATTTGCAAATATGACATCGCATTCCTGTATACACAAGTACTTAAATACAAATGTATGTATATGAATTTATTTATAAATCCAAGTGTTATTCGACAAATAGTAGTCACAAGTATCTTAATAAATTCAACATCGTCGACACAAAGATAAATTTTAATGGTACTGATATCGCGACGGCCGCCAATCGTCTCTTACGATAAAACTTTACAGTTAGTGTCTTAAAAGTTATCAACAATTTTCGCATTTTGATAATTCTAAACCATGGGTAAGCCCATAAAATTTTAAGTTCAATAAAAAAGTATATTTTCGATAATATGCCCCGCTTACGATAAAATCAAAAAAAAAAGGCTTGATATATTTTTATATAATTACTAATGAAAATGTTGAGGACTAGATTTTTATTCGAGTCAAATGTAGTTTATATTCGATACTATCGATAGTATCGATAGTTTTACATAAAACTTTCGAAACTATCGAGTGGAGCGACTATCGATAGTTTTGCAGCTCTAGTAGTTGCGCAAGAAAAAGCAACAAAAGTATAACAATTAAACTCAAAGTTGTTGATTTTTTTTTTGTATTTTCTATTCTATAGGCTTTGCTTTCTCAGTTACAAAAGAAATAAATTTAACATATTACCTCAATTTATTATTTTAAAAAAATGTATTTAATTTTTTGGCTAAAAGAATACAGGCAAAATATATTTGAGAGTAACTGTACCTACATATATGTATGTATGTACATATGTTTGCTTATGATTTCAAAATGCGTAATTGAATGAACATTGACGTATGTATGTACATAGTTAAAGTTAAATAAGAGTAATTCCACTCCGAAGGATAGTCTAAAGTTTTAGCTAAAAGTTGTTTTTATTTTTATTATATTTTTTTAAAATTTAATCAGTTGAATTTATTTCACAATAAATTTCCTCTATGCACGAGTATGACGCAAATAAGCTGTTTTATTTGAAACTGGAAAAACTCAACTTCTACAAAAAATTGCGATAAAAATTTTTTTCGTAAGACATGAACAATTTTACGTACATATGTATGTACGTAAGAAAAGAATTTTCGATACATAAAAAGTAACTTCATTTAAGCGGCTGAAGCCAATGAAAATATTCACCCTTATTCTATTTGTCGACATCGACGTCACTTAAACACAATACCAAAAAATTGGGGCTTGTGTATCCGTTGTCGAAAACAACTGACTATTGCTGGCAGGTTTATGCTATTTTCTAGATCTTAAGGAATGGAAATAGATTGTCATTAGCACAAAATTGTTCTCCAGAGCGAGTAAACAAGCCCCAGTTTTTTGGTGATGTGTTAAAGTGACGTTGATGTCGACAACTGGAATAAGGGTGATTGAGTTATTGTACCTTCATGTGTTTTCACCAATTTTTTATAATTTCAATAATAGCACTTTGTGACCAAATAATTTGGAGATACCTTTTACCAAATACATACATACATACATATACATATATGTGACAGCGCATAGAAAAAGGGACCTAAGGGTAAAAAAAAATCAATTTTCACTTTTTTTATGTGGACAACATCTGAGCATCGAACGAGACCGATCCCATGCCCCAAAAGTGTTCCCTCCCAGAGATATGCGCGTTTTATGATGTGATGGTGTCACAAAAGATACACGTATTTAAATCTTTAAAATGGCTCCCCTGAACAAAACCGGTATTTACTCTTAGGTCCCTTTCTATTTTGCGCGTCACATACATAAATTACACCAAATTAAAATTTATTTCGGTGTGAGCATCGTTGTTTGATATACTGCAATGGAAAATATCTGGTATTTTATTTGCATTGTATCTTAATATCTAGTTAATACTCTATAATAACACTGTGATAGTCGAAAAAATGAACTTCGATTAATCCTTTTCGAACTATTAGGGGGGAGTCCCTTGAGTGCGAAAGTACATTTGGAAGTGTCAGATTGGCTCCAGTTTTTGAGAAATCGGTATATATCCATTTTTCATTGATATAGGTTAGTCTGCGCTATTTAAAAAACGATTTTTGACCATTTTTTCAGGTTTTTTAGCCATCTTATAAAGATAAAAAAATAATAATAATAACAATAATAAAAATTTAAAAATGGCCGTTATATATCATGATAATCTTCATCATCCAAGAAAAAAAAAGAAACAAATAAATAAAAGTCCAATATTTTGGTTTTGAAGCTTAACTTGGGACCTATGCTAGGAAAATCTTTATATGATTGCTAAAAAACCTGAAAAAATGGTCAAAAATGGTTACTTTTGATCGATATTAATGGTTTAAATTACGTGAAATTTTGAAAAAAGTCAAAACATTCCGTAAAAGAAAGTTAAGAAGGCAAAAAAAAACTAATACAGTCGAATAAAATTTGTTTAAATAGCGCAGACTTAGCTATATCAATGAAAAATGGATATATATCGATTTCTCAAAAACTGGAGCCAATCTGACACTTAAAAATGTACTTTCGCACTCAGGGGACTCCCCCCTAATAGTTGGAAAAGGATTTATCGAAGTTCATTTTTTTCGGGTCAAAAACTATCACAGTGTAATTAATACGATTTGTACAGTACAGGCCGCAAGTTGCAAATTACTGTTATACTAAATTTAACTTAGAGTAGTATCAAAATTTTGCAAAGAAAGCATAATTTATGCATTAAATGCTTTAATTAATAATTTTGGTGATTATTAAGTTTGGTATATGTGTTGTACCAATTTTGTAGTCTTTGTTAATACATGTACATATCACTCATTTACTTCAATAGTGGCATAACTCAAAAAACGAGTTTTTTGAGTTAAAAATGCAGAAAGATGCGGCATTTCGTATTTTATCTTGTGTACAAATTTCATATAAATAGCTTGTACCATCACCTCCTGAGAGCAGAATTTTTTTTTCATTTCTCCATTAAGTTGTATGCGAATTGAAAACTTAAAACGCGTTTTCTGCTAAACTGGTTTTTTTGAGTTGTGCCACTATTGAAGTAAATGAGCGATATGTCTATTAAATTGTACTTTCATCATCCTGGAAACCTAAATACACAGAAAGCGTATGAATAAAACGCGAAAGACATCATACAGGTAGTTTTTTAACAAAAAGTCTTGAAAGTCTTTTCAATATTCGAGGGAATATTTTAAACCAATCCTGCGAATTACTCTCAATCATTTATGTTTTATAAATAAAGTTATAAACAATATAGTTCCAGTACAAAAATACTGCCTAAGAATGAGGCCAAAGCAGAAAAGTGTTGAAAAAACCGAAAAAATTATATGTATTTGGTGAAAAAATACAGACATATATCTGAAATTCACTGAAACAATATACATATATATGTAAATGGTTCGAAAGGTCTTAGTCTCTTCTCTCTATATCCGTCCATAAATTTAAAATCGGTTGATATTTAACTTAGGTAGAGGTTGATAAGTGCCTAGGGGTACGAAAAACTGGTTTTTTACCCATAACTCAAGATTTTGGAAGTGTTTGGAAAATTTCAAATAGAGATTGTTGTTATGCTCGACAATATCTACCAGAAAATAGTAACACGTCCCAGGTATTTCGATTTCATAAAAATTTGTAGCACAGTGTAATTATCACATGTAATTTGGATTAGCAAGCGATACGAAATTTAGCCTGATGAAATCATAAGTAGACTTGGGTCGAACTCGTTCACTAGTTCATTTTTGCCACAAACCAATGATCAATCCCATGTAATTTAAATGGGTTTGATCAGTGGTTTGTGGCAAAATTGAACTAGTGAACGAGTTCGAACCAAGTCTAATCATAAGTATATAGAAACAAATGAAGTTCAAACAATAATAATTAAATTAAATTAAATATTTATCGTTTTGGAAGATATTCAACTAAAGGATGTCTCAAAATAAACGCTAGATTTGTGATAAACACGTGACTGAATCAAAACGTTTTTCATTTCAGTATTTAGTGGTTACGCTTTTTTGTGTAAATGTTTGCTTAGTGTGGCCGTACCTTTAGTATAATTTTTGAAAACAAAAAATATTTTATCTAAGGCTGAGTTTACATCTGGCATTTCTTGTGTAAAACCAACCAACCAACGTAACCAACAAATTACTAATGAAAAACTGTTTGATTCAGACCTATATTTATTGATTTAAACAGTTTCCAATCATGTTGGATTCTATAAAATTGTTTATTAGTTATGTATGAAACTGTTTAACTTAATAAACACGTGTCTAACGGCCAATTTCACCAACTCCATTTAAATATCAATTCATATTTAAATATTGACTTTCATTAATTTTTGTATGGAAAAGTGACTTTTAAATATGAATTGATATTTAAATAAGTTGATGAAATTGGCCCTGAATCAAACTGATTTTCATTAGTAATTAGTGGTTACGCTTTTTTACGCTTGTGTGGCACATGGCACACAGATGGAAACCAGGCCTAACGTGCATTATGTAAAATACATATATTAATTGTCATGTATAAGCGTGAAATTTTTGTGACCATGCGTGAGTGAAATATTTCTGCTCGTGTCCATACGTGAAGTGAACCAAAAAAAAAAAAAAAAAAAAAAAAAACGAGACATACATACATAAGTACATATCAAATTGTACAAGTAGAAAGGGCCTAACTGAAATAACTGTAACTTTACAGAAGGTAAAAATATAAAAATAAATAGTACAACTGCTTTGCACAACTACTTGTAAAAGCGTTGTTTTTTACACTATTGCAATGAATTTCTGTGGCGAGGTTATTTGTGTAAAATGAATTGGAAACACTGTAAAAATAAATTTTCGCAAAAATACGAGTTAGGGCCTTTCTACTTGAGCCCATCGATATGTGTGTACATATGTTCATAGATAGTTCTTGAGTAGTAGTATGATGTGACCGACTGTGGCCTGTAGGCCACAAAATTAACTTCAATTACCGCCTGAGCTTAAAAAAATTGTAATTAAAAAATCGGTTTTGTGAAAAAACTAAAAATTTATTTTGTAGTTTGCAAAATTTCAGCTTTTATTTAATACACGAAGATAAGAAAAATTAATGGAAAAATATGTATACTATCTCCCTCTCTTTCTCTCTCACTCTATTAACTTTAAATACAATGTGTGTGTACTTGTAGGATACGGATTTAGTCACTGCCCCCTTCTTCCTCGGTTTCTTCATTATCAGAAGCCGTATCATCATCTTCCCTGTCTTCTTCCTCTTCATCTTGACTGGGTTTATTTTTTACTTTTCCGCTCTAAAATAAATTTAAAAAAAGTTATCAGTTAGCTAAATAAATAAATAAATTTTTAAAAATGGTTTTTATTAATTCTCACTATAGTTATGCTTACTTTGCTCTTCTTCTCTTCTGGCTCCGACTGATCATCTTCTGATTTTGTTTTCTTTTTCTTGTTGTCTTCTGAGGAAGAAGAATCGTCATCTGATATGTATTCTTTAGATTTAAATGATCCCGATGTATTAGCTGATTTTTTGGTGGGCGATTCATTTTTACGTTTCTTAGCAGTCGATTTACTTTTGTTATTGCCCTTCTCCTCTTCGTCACTGTCATGGGCAGCAGGTTTATAGTCTTTCATTTCATCCAAATACCTCTGTTTATCTTTGGCAGCCTTCTCTTCCCATTTAGATTTATCTTTTAATTCTTTCCACATTTCGCCTGCTTTTTTCGCTATTTCAGTAATTTTTATGCCGGGATTATCTTTCTTTATTTCTTCACGTGTTTCATTAAGCCACAACATGAAAGCAGTTGTGGCACGTTTGGGTTTGTTAGAGTCTTTTTTCTTGGAGGTCTTTTTCTATTAAAGTAAAAAAGAAAATTATTTTCAATTCTTCTCAAATGCAAATATTATAAATTTTACATATGTATTTAATTATGCAGCTTGTAAATAATATGTAAATGCATATTTTCATTTTTTTATGCATATTTAGAAATTTATTAAAAATAATAAAAATAAAATTAAGATTAGAAATTAATACGATTGTAAAAAGTAAGTTTGTTGTGGGTTAAGCAACTTATAAGTAGACTTTGATTTGAAAATATTTTTGTTTGAAGTTTTTAAACTATATTTGAAAATAATAATAATTCCCAAATAAAGTTTCTTCCTATGTGAAGGCATAGGTCGTGTATAGTCAGTCACAAAAACTTTTTAAAATTCTGTTAATAACATCTTGGACATATGGTCTAGTTATTCCGTCCATACTTGTGCAACCATATTCTACTAAATTTTGTAGAATATGTGATAAATAAATAAATAAATAATAATAATTCTACCCTTAAGCCTAAAAGATATAGAATTTCATTTGGAAATGATTTCGCAATTTAACGGAAGGATAGTAGCAGATCGCACATGCTTTTAAAATTAGCAAACAAAAATCAAATAGTACTGATATAAAATAAACATTTATGTTACTCATCTTACCGATTTCGGTTTTCTTTCCACCTTTTCTTTTCTCTCCTTCTTGTCTTTTTTATTTTTTTTATGTTTCTTTTCCCCAGATGAATCGTTAGCACTACCTTTGCCACTGGCATCCGAATCTTCTGAATCACTTTGAGCATTTGAGTCATACTCTTCGGCAACATCGGATACATCACCTGTAGGATTAAAATCTTCATCGGTAGACTCTTCCTCGGAACCTTCCCCGTCATCGGAATCCTTCTCTCGAGCCTCAGCCTTAACACGAGCCAAATAAGCATCAGGCTCATTTTCATTATCCGAATCACCAAAATCAACATCCTTGTAACCGCCCTTATTGTCTTTGCCAGTGTTACTAACATGTAGTTTCTTTTGGCTAATAAAATCATACAATTTGGAATATTCTTCCTTTTCGATAGAAGAGAAAATATGAATGGTGCCATTTTTCAAAGTAACTTCAAAATCAAAACTACGTGTTGAACCACCACTACGAGCAAAATTGACCGATGCGATTTCCTCAAAACGTATATGAATGGGAGGTTTGTGGATATAAATGAAACCACGTTCCAAAGGATATAAATATCCCGCTGCGGCCTTAAAGGAACAGCCCACAGCAGCAGTACCTGAATGACTGCAGAAAACAAATTATGAAGAAATTAGAGCCAAATGTCTCTTAGGGCCAATTTCACCAACTCTATTTAAATATCAATTCACATTTAAATGTCGATTTTCATTAATTTTTGTAAGGAAAAATGACTTTTAAATATGAATTGATATTTAAATAAGTTGGTGAAATTGGCTCTTAGATAAGCATTTTCAATAAAACTCACCCTATAAAATTACCGGGGCCAGTAATTTTGCGCCCAATCAAAACCTTCATTACTTTGCCCATAACCTCGTAAAGTGGTCCGGAAATTTCTTTTTCCAGTTTACCTTCATATTTCTCTTTTAGTTCCTCTTCAGTGAAGGGCAACTCAATTGAAGCTTCTTCCTCGGGACTGAACAGCAACACCAAATAATGATAACGCGTTTGACCTTGTTTTATGGGTGGATCCAAAGACAAAACAAAAAACATTTGTCTGTTATCTTTGTGAGGTAGCAAGAATAAACGAAGCACTGAGTCCATGGGTATTTTGTAATCGAAAGTTTTACCATGCAATTGGAAGAAAGTAGAGAATACTTTAATATCGTAGCGACCTCTGGGTGTAAGGCAATGAATTTCCCTGAATATAGCTATAGCATCACCAGAAGCAGAAATAACCGAAGCTTTGTTCATAACGTTCGTTTGGAATGTTTCAACCGGATCATCCTCGGCAGATTCCACAGTGGGTATGTGGAAACGCATTTCCATAAGACCTACGGGAGCATCGTCGTTTTGATGGAATTCCAATGTTACTTCATTTTTACCCGTCATACACTGCGATACATGTGACAAGGGCACTTCGAATATTGTCTTCGTATCTTTATCAAAACTTAAAACTGAACCTTGAAACCTTGCAGTCCCCCAATTCCAACCCTTAACGCACATTTCCTTTTCTACCAAGTCTTGACTGTATGTCTTTTTTATAAACTTAGCTAACTTTTCATTTTCTCCATCCTTGAAGCCCACAAAACGATGTAAATTTCCATTCTTGGTGAATATTCTCAAGCCCCAAGTGCCTACAAATTTTTGCGAATTAATCAAATCTATATCTTCAGCGGATATTTGCTCGACTTTTCCTGTTCTACTGTTTTTGAAAACAATATTCTGATCTGTCATTTTGAGACGTCCAGGAGTCTACAAAGATTTTATTTGCCATTTAGAAAAGTGCAGTTGACATCTCGTCGCAAACTCACCATAACTCCTCTAACTTCCGCTGAAATATCGTATTCCAAAGTATCAGTCATCGTTAGAATATTGTAATATTTTTTCTTAAAGAAAATTATGTTTCTTTCTAGAACTACACGCTTTTTTTTTGCTTTTTTTAGTTCAATAAAATAAACAACGCTTTTCGGGCGCCTCATAAAGACAGAAGCAAGGCGAATTGATATGATATGAATTCGCCTTGGACAGAATGGTGAAAGCATAGTTGCCAGATGAGATATGGGTGAATTTGTCAAATTTTGAGCGAAAAATCGTCAAAATAATTATCCGAAAACGTTATTTTTATCTCATTTTAAAATTTTAATAACAATGATATAAAATATATAACAAGTGTTGATACAAGCTCCATATTTTGCAGATTAAAAAGAAAAAAAAACTTAAATAAATATTCGTGACGCCGGCACTTCAGTGACGCCGGCACTTCAGCAACGCTACCAAAGAAATTTCCAGCGGCTTTAATGTTGTAATAAAAGCTATTGTAAACAATCATGGCCGATGTCACGTGTAATTGTACATATAAGTTGGTGAACAAAAATTAAAAACCGTATGTAAATTAATCAAGTTGACAGACACAAAAAAACATGTGAATTGTAAACTTGAAAAAAACACAAGCAAAAACATGTAGTGTATTGGTACCTTAAGATTCAAGTGATAAATAAAGAATACAGTGTTGCCACGATATTTAAAAAAATCAAGTTAATTGATTTTTAGTTAAAATACTGATTATGAATACCAATATTTAAAAAACGTTATTTAGCCTTAAAATGTTTTTTAACTAATATGAATTTTAAACCTCAATCAACTTTTTTATGAATACGGCTGATAGCCTTTTGGCCAATAATAAATACTGTATTACAATCATAAAGGAAATGCAACTCATATAAAAATAAAACTCACAATCAAAAATATTTACAATTATACATTCAGTTTCATATGCTCAAACCAAAGTTTCCATCCCATCATCACCAATCATTAAAATTAATGAAAATAGAAAATAGCTAAATAGGAGGCCTATACGATAATTAGCGATCAATATTGTTAAAATAGTCAACAAGACGTCGTTTGAAAGTGGGTATCGACATTGCAAAACACCTCAAATTTTTGGGTAAACAGTTTCATAGCCACGCTGAACGAACTACAAATGAGTTCTCATAGGTAGTGTTGCGTATACGAGGGATAACCATTTGAGGATTTCTGACTTATTTAGTAAAAGAGATCAATTGTAAAATGTGCAATGGTCTCTGAAACTTAATGATATTAAACAAATAAATAAGTAGCCGAAACTTGAGGTAATCATCAAACGAAAAATTTAGAAAATTCTTAATGTGATCAGAAACGTGGGCTCTTGATCTGAGTTCATATACAAATCTAATGTCCCTATGTACAATAGCTTTGATTTTCTTTTTATTGCCGGTATTGCATCCGGAGTAGACTTCAATACAATAATTAATTTCTGACGGACATATATTTGTATATATGTATATGTGCTTATAGCTTATTTATTTTCCAAATTTCAATAAAAGTAAAACGTATTAAATATCATCATCTTTAACATATTTGAAGTAATAACCTGTAACAAAGTTCCAATTTAAATTTCCAATTTTTGCTTACTACCTTGTATATATACATATTTAAATACCCAAATCACTAAGAAATTTAAATGTTATATTTATATATTTTTTTTTTAGTAAATAAAAATAAATAATTTTGTAAATGAATTCCATGAACGAAATTTAAGCAACGTTATTATTAAAAAAAAGAATGTCGGAGTAGAAAGGTTTGGATTTTCTAATAGGATGGTGGCAAAGGAATAAGGTAAACGTAGGTATAATTGTTCCGGTTTTGGGACAACCTGAAAAGTTTGGCAAAAGAGGTTGTCATGGAAGGATCTTCCGTGGTCCTTATGGGGAGGGCTTAGCCGGAGTTGGCGAACACCTGCTGATTCATAACAAATCTATGGATGACAAGGGAAGAATGGGTACTTTGGTATAAGTTTTTTTTGTGTTTTCATTTGCAACAGGTTCACTGAGGGTCCCAGAAATTTTTCTTAGATTTGTTCAATTGACATCCCAAAGTTGGTAGGATTTTTTTTTTTTTTTTTTTTGTGTGGTAAGTAGCAGACGACACCAGATTTTACGCTTTTAAGTGCTTTTTTAAATGTTAATGTGCCTTTAGAGTCAAAAAAAGAGGGCATCACTGCTATCATACAAAGTCGTGCGATCTACGAAAAAGTACAACGCTGGTATGATGGAGTTTATGAAAATTTTCAAAAGACAATAACAATTCATCACACCAGGGTTGTATATTTTCGTAGATCGCACGACTTTGTGTGATAGTGTATCACGGCCTTTAAAACAGCGATGATTTGTCAGAAAAGAAATCGCTATAAAGGTTCGCCGCAACGCTTTTCTGCATTGTTAAACGTTCAACGCTACACAAATTGAAAGTTACACACCACTCTTTTGAAACTTTTTTAGTTGTAAAATTTAAAGCCTTTAAAAGTTGAAGAATGTTCAATTTATTGCGAGGTACGCGCGTCGCCAACTTCTCTATGTAACTTACCTTATGAAATCACACTATTTCAACTTTTTTGACAGACGCGTGTATCGCATTAGTGCATTGAACGCGTGTTATGTACTTCCACCATAAGGTCACAGAATACACAGAAACGAAGAAAGTGACAGGTAAAAAAAGCTCCAATCAGGTTTTTGTTAAAATTCATGGAAGAAAGAGAAAAGCATAGTGTATTTAATACTGTAGTGTATTACTACTTACCAATTAACACAGCTAATAAAAATGTATTGCACTAGAAAGACGTAGCAAAACAAAACCGACGACAAAATTTGAGGGAAAACGAGACAAACTGAAAAATACCCATATCTTCCGTCTCGTGACACTTCTGTATGTTTTGTGATAAGGTGGGGGTACACATTATCGACCCTGAGTGACAGTCAAAAATTCATCAGTTTTGAATGATTGTGTTGGCTGTTCAGACTATCGATCATATTCGACACTCAGACCTTCATTCAAGCAAAAAAATTGGACACACAAACACAGAAAAAACACAATTGAATGCACATTATTGCTAACAAAATTATATCCTCTGTGACTCATGTTCGATAGTGTGTACCCCAGTGACATGCGCCGAGCAATTTAGTCGGCGGCGGCGGCTCATGAGAAATTGTTCGGCGGCGGCTGAAAATCGGCTTAAATTCAGCTGGGTCGGCTTCTAAATGTTTACGATTGTGTCAAAGAAAATTCACATTTTTTTATATTTATTTTTTGCTCAAACTCACGCCAATTTCTTAGCAGCTAAATTTCAGGGAAAAACTGATTTAATCAGCGTTGCCACGTTCTTTGTATTTTGTGTTTTTTTGCTATATCGTCCAGTGGTCACTAGTTTACTGCACAGTATATTTAAAATACATTAATTTTGCGGAAAACTAGTAACCACCTGACGATATGACAATTTTCTAGCGATGTTTTCAGTACAATTCCCTGCCGATAATTCCTAGTAAAGGCTTGCAATTTTTGAATATGTAGAAATTTTGATAGATATATATGCATGTATATATATTGTTACGTTTTTCTCTCTATAAAAACGCTTTTCCGTAGATCCGAAGATTTGCAAATGAATACAAGAGCCGAGTGTAGTAATTAGGGTTAAGAATGATACAAGTTTTATTTACAAATACACTTATACTAAATTACTCAAGAGCTTAAATACACTAATACAAATTAAACTAATAAAATTACACACAAATATTCACAACTGGTTACCACTACGTCTTCCTCGCTGTAGTTTACACACGTCTCCTAGCTGGCTGCGCAAGTATTCACGTGACACCTCTCTGTCTGCTACTCGTCACTTACGAGACTCACTCTGCCGTCACTCACAGTTAATACACCAATTCCTCTTTGTCTGCTGCTTGTCACACACGTCACTCACTCTGCTGACACTTACAGTTGATACACCAATAAAGACTCACTGGCTTTACTTACACCCTTATACACGTCTTTTCGCTGCGCTGTTCCCTTTTCTCCAGTCGACACGATAGACTCCACAATAATCTCAATTCCATGACAGACTATTATTAATTCACAACTTAATTATCAACTGACTTGTTTACTTGCAAATGACTGACTTGTTCGCGACTGACTTGTTCGTAACTGACTCACACTGCAACTAACTAACTCATTGGATGCGTCACCTCTATTTATATTTCACAGAAATTCCACTAGAAGTTTCAAGCAATGTCTAGACGATCATTATCATCTTATATGCTGCCTAATTAAGTTCATGTGGTAACTATGTACATACATGTGTATATTCGTACGTGTGTTCATCATTAACTAAGCAACACACGGTGGTTATTTATATTTTGCTTTTCGTTTGAATTGGCATGTATGTATGTGTACAAATATGTGAATCTTCTTAATAAGCAGACGCTTTTTTTTTGTTGTTGTTGCTTTTGCTTGTTTAATCAAGCTAGGCATGCTTATTTAGTTGTTGGCTACTTTCTAGACTATTCTTTGCTTTGACCCTGTAGGAATATTTTCGCGTAGCATTTACATTAACCCTGTTGGAATATTTTTTTTTGTGTAATGCTGCTTAACATTGTTGACGGCTATTTTCGTAACAATATATATATATATATATATATATATATATATATATATATATATATATACATATATAAGGCAACGTTTTCAACTTTTATTTACAAATAAAAAGTGCGTATAAACGGGATATATGTCAATTGAAAAGAAAATTTTGAAAGCAGGTTTGCATCAAAATTTAAAAGTGTGAATGGATTAGTGAAAAACCTAAAGCCGTCAAATAAAATATAATAAATCAACAATCGGCGGCTAGTCTTAGCCGATTTTCAGCCGAGAAAAAATCGGCGGCGGCGGTTGACTTAGAGCCTTCGGCGGCTCGGCTTAGCCGGCAGGTCGGCGCAGGTCTCTGGTGTACCCCACTTACATGCCGACCACACGAGCAATAATCTTGGCAATTATTGCCATGGCAACTGTCAAATTCTATTGCCGACACAAGATATTAGCACAGAATACACAGAAGTGAAGAAAGTGACAGGTAAAAAAAGCTCCTATCAGGTTTTTGTTAAAACTCGTGGAAAAAAGAGAAAAGCATAGTGTATTTGATACTAATAAAAATTTATTGCACTAGAAAGATGTAGCAAAACAAAAACGACGACAAAATTTGAGGGAAAACGAGACAAACAAAAAAATACGCGTATCTTCCGTCTCGTGACACTTCTGTATGTTTTGTGATATTAGCGTGTGGACCGTATGAATATGTGTTCAAATATATATTCAGCAACAAATGTTAAAATACATTGCTGAGCAACAATCTCTTAACATATGCTGTCAAATACAAATTATATTAAGTTTTTTTCAACACAAAAGTAGAAAAGAAAAGTTTTAACTACATAAAACCAATAAAAGTTCAATTTAAAATTAGAAAGGGATAAAATTATTGATAATTTAAGTATTTATGTGAATAAAAAGCAAATATATTTGCATATACGTATTCACCACCTCCAGATACATTGTTGAACACAAACAATTTGACGTCATCATTCTTCCGGCGTTATTGCTTGTAGTAAGACACATCAAATTGCTCGTGTGGTCGTAGTGTTAACCATAGACTACTTATTCATATTCTGTGGTGTTAACATAGCGTCTACAACTGCGATTAACTCTGACATAATATTTGAGAGAACGTCGGCAGAATAACAAAAATAAAATGCCGATATTTCTCTTCATCTCATACAACAGGAACACGTAATTTCAGTTTTCTTATAACATTTCATTTAATGCAAATTCTCATCGAGTTAACATGTTTTATTTTTGTATAATTAGTTATTTTGTTTTCGCATTTTCACACAAAATTT
The DNA here is from genome assembly GCA_949987645.1 of Tachina grossa. Lineage (NCBI taxonomy): Eukaryota > Metazoa > Arthropoda > Insecta > Diptera > Tachinidae > Tachina > Tachina grossa. The sequence goes on from OX465278.1 coordinate 143,779,069, forward strand.
AATTTATCAATCAATTAAGCACATTTAAACATACAAAATCCCAGAAATGTTGTCCAAATCATTGTTTTTCGTTTATTTTAATAAACACACACATGCATACTAATTTACTTTCAAATACGTGTGTTTTTTGACACTTCATCTCATAGGATTGTTGTTATAGGATTTCTTATAACAACGCTCTTATAAAAAATCTTATAAGATTGAGATAACACTAATTTGAAGTCTACACGTAACATGATTCGCTCTGCGATTGAATTTGACGCTCTTATCTTACATATTATGTTAGGTGTAGACCTTATGTAACAATCAAGGCTTTGCTATCAATATTCTGTGGTTTCACGTTATGAATTCGCTTTGGCTTCGCCGTGATTGCATTTTACTGTAAAAGTTAAAACGGCAACACATTCAATTGTCTATAAGGATGGAACTTTGAGCTGGCAATGTCATTACAAAATAACTTTTGGTAAAAACAAGATTAACAAATAACTTTAAAAACTTCTAAGAAAATAATCATATAATGGATAATGTAAGTACGAACCGATCTCAGAAATAAGTACAAATGAAATAATATCATTCACTCAATTAAAAGGAAATGAAATCAAAAGTGGAAGCTTGCAGTCGTACTGCTGAAGATTTTACAAAATTGTATTATCAGTCCTTCGATAAAAGAAGACATGTAAGTTTCTAAGTACAATATACAACTGTTTGCATGCGCCCTAAATATTTGCATCCTATCATATAGCAAATGAACCGACTATACCTAGATACAGGATTATTTGTATGGAACGGCAATGGCGCGTCTGGCAAGGAAAACATACAGAAATACTTTATAGAATTACCAACGTCTGAACACACTATTTCGACGCTGGACGCTCAACCTATTGTAGATGAGGCAGTGGCTGGCCAACTGACATATTTGATACAGGCAGGTGGCACTGTTAAATATACTGACCAACCTATGAAGCCTTTTCAACAAACATTTATTATAACAGCTCAAGATGATAAATGGAAGATTGCCAGCGACTGTTATCGTTTGCAGGACGCGTTAGTAACTCAAGACAATAAGTAGTGAATAAGTGTAGAAACAATAAATTTAAGAAATGTTTATAGTGATACAGATTTTTTGTTGTTCACAATTAGTATACAGAAAAAGCATATTGATATTCAAAAGAACATTGAAGATGGCTCATAGCCAAAAGCGGTATATTTATCAACCAAATTTTACAAAGAATGACGGATAATATTTCCAAAGAATATATGTGTATAAAAGTATTTTTTTAATTGGTTTGCATCAAATAACTGATTTTGTATACTTTTCCTATGCGAACGAACATATCATCGTTGGTCACAAGTAGAAACACCCTAACTCAAATAACTGTAATTTTACAGGAGAAGATAAAAACATAGACATAGACAGTACAACTGCTTTTTACAACTGCTGGTAATGGCTTTATATTTTACACGCACTCACTCACACTTTTAAACTCAATTTCGAAAAAATTCGAGTTAGGACCTTTCTACTTGTGACCATCGATATATATGTATGTCGTTTCTCTGCAGATAACGCGACTAACTCATAGGTGAGCGTGAAGTATAGGACCAATATTAGTCCAAATATAATGCAAATAGGTTACCTGAAACTACCCCACCTGAAATGGTTATGGACCACTAGCGTGCAGCCATATTTTACTTTCTAAAATATGCATTTAGTAATTGATTATTCTGCGACTGTTTGGTAATAGATTAAAGAAGACTTCAACAGTTTTTCTTTAATCTATTACCAAACAGTCGTAGTCGTATTTGAAATACGCCAACCACGCTAAGGCAGAATATATATAGAAGTTACGCTTAAAGAACATTTTAAAGCACTGAAGGAGTGAAAACTGAAGTCCGGCATTTTCAAATCGCATAGATTTCATTCCAAACCACTGCTCACTAGAATTTAAAGCTATTTATAATGTTCACAGCGTTTCAATTTTGGGCTTAATTGCGAGTGTCGTATTTCGATTACGACAACGACGATTTCGTACTAGATTCAAGAAAAAATGTTCAATTTTCTGTAGTCTTCTACAAAATCGTCGCAGTCGTAATACGACACTCGTAATAAGGCCATTGTATTAACACCACATTTCCAAAATGTGTAAGCCTTACAAAAAAAAAAAATTAAATGCGCAGCAATTTATTATTTACACATTGGAAACAATTGTTATATGTACAAGTAAGAGTGTTATTATAAAGCAGAATATGTTTAGGACGTGAACCATACGAAAGAAAAAGTCCTTACAGTCGTAAAGCAAAAGTTCTAGCGTCATCGTAATTATTTCTTAAGTGTGTGTTGTTTGGACTTCGAGAGTATTGCGTCTCACTCGCACTGGTTAATGATTAACGCAACTAACTGTATCGCTTACAATTAGTTATTTTGTGGTATTTTACATTATCAAGTGCAAACGTTTTTAGTAAGATTTAAGTGGTGGAGACCATAAAAAACTCTAGGAATGGATCTTGCAAACTCCTACTTCCTATACGAAGGTATAGGTCGTTCGCAGCAACCGAAGGAAGCTTATACACGTGGGATAACCTGGCTCTTTGGCTACGTGCCTTTGCCATTTTTTGTTCCATTTGGAACACAGAGTTAAAAAAAGAAGAAAGTCATTACTAAACGCATTTATTTTATTATTTATTTGTAATGACAATATTGATATTCTACAGGTTTACATATTTTGTAATTCTTAAGCCAATAATGTAAAGCAAAACATATCGCGTGTTTTATATTAAAACAGACAATACATAGCGCATACATACAGACATAATTTCATGATACAATAATATAATCTTTCAATTTAGTTCTGTTTTCCTTGTCATTTAAAGTTACGCTTCCAAATGCCATTTATGGAATAAAAATATATACTTTCGTCTGTAACATTTATATTATGTATGTATATTCCAAACTAAACGTCTAACTTAAACATACTTTCGGATCGCTTCAAATAACTATGCATGTATGTATTTCTAAAAATAATTAAATTATTTTCTTTAGGTGTTTTTGGCCTTTTTATTATCTGGTTCTTCTTCTTCACCAGCTTCAATAGGCATTGAAAATACCGGTTTAGGCTGAGTCTGTTTATAGGCCGGTGATATCCAGTACGGATTTTCCGCCGCCTCTTTTGCGTATTTTAGTATAGCTTCCCGAGGATCTTGATCGTCATCTACACGTTTGCTAAGACCTAAATTTCGAATTACATACGAACTTAAAGTACCACCTGAACTTGCTACTCTTCCACCTTGCCCACTTGTAATAGGTAAATCAGGTCTATGGGATTTAACTGGATCTAATCTTTCTTTTTCCATTTTCTTCCGTGAAGATCTTGATTTTTCTTGACGGAACATGGGCAAGGCATGGGGTGTTATAATCTGTGATACACCCACTAACTCGGTGTGCTTCTTCTTCCGATATGTTTTTACCACACATAACTTTGCACCTCTCAAACTTTTTTGTTCGTCATAGTAACACTTGATGACACCATTTCCGCATGCCACAAAAAGTTGATTCAATTTGGGATGCCACAACGTTTTTATAATGTGTGAATCAGTCACTGGAATCCTTTTAACTTCCTCAAATGTCTGTGTATTGTAAAAATAGAGATGGGCATGAGTTTTTCCTTTTGATAACGATTCTCCTGTCACCAAAAGAGAATCATCTGGACTAAAACAACAGTCCGTAGTATCATAACGTGAGAATAAATCTGACCAGACATGAACTGGTGTTTTGAAATTACGCAAGTCCCACAGTTTCATAGTTTCATCATTTGAGCGTGTAGCTAATTGTTGGCCCATATAAGAAAATTGTACTGATGTTATTTCAGAACCTTTTTGATGGGCCTCTCTAACACAATGCGTGGTATTAACAAACATTTTGCGTGTATCCCATGTTTGAATTGAACCATCCAGACATCCCGCGGCTATTAAGGTAGCATCTCTATTGTAGCTACAGGATGCAGCATTTGTTTTTAGGCCACCCTGAGCTCTTGTTTTGATAACAGTCTGCTGAGATTTATTTTTAATACCTCTCCAAATCCTAAGTGTACCATCCATAGCAGCCGTCAGAAATTCTTCTTTTGTATAAGGATGCCAACAGCCAGATGTCAACTGAGCTATGTGTCCTTTAGTTTGGGACATATCGCTTAAGTAGGGATCACCTTTGATGCATTCCATTTTCTCAAAACCATCACGATCCAAAATTTTAGCTTGTGAATTGCCCGATATTACCAATATCATATCGCCAGTTATAGAATAGTGCAATGCTCGTATGGGATAATTTTCACATGGTTGAATGGTACGGAAGCTGCGCATTGAAGAATCCATGCCAGCGAAATCCCAAAAACTTATTTCATAATCTATCGAACCTGATACCAATCTAGCACCTGCAGGGTCACCTGCTAAAGCTAAAACAGCTTTAGAACCATGCTGCATTTGGACTTCATGAGTGTCAGGTATTCTCCTATTCAAATTAAGATCTTCTTCATCATCCTCATCATCGTCCACTTCGTTGTCTTCCTCCTCTGCATTATATATTTTGTCGTTCTTCCTAACATCGTCATTGTTACTCCCAGCTATAGGTGGCAAAGGGCCTATAACTTCTCCATCATCACTATCAACTGGCTGTTCCTCTGGTTCACTTCTGACAGGAGCTATTTCCTTAGCTTTGGCAATTTGTTCCTGAAATATGTTAATAAAATAAATTCAAGGAAATCCAATACTATTTAAATCAAAACTTACATTTATATCAAAAATCTTTGCAGTCTTTCTACCAAATCCTGTGAGTCCCATGACTTCTTTAAGCTTTTGTCCCTCCAAATCATCGATAACTTCATCGATTTGTTTCTGCATTTGTTGCTTATCAATTTTTTTAAAACCACCACCTGAGGAGGAGCTTGTGGCTTTTTCTGTCCCCTCATTACACTCACTAAATTTTTCTGGCGCTTTATTAAGATTCAAGTTTATTTTTCCAAATGCTATTTTACCCTTTTTCATTTCAAAGTCATTTGCTACTGCGTTCTTACTTTTTTTTAAATAAAAAACATTAAGAAATAAATGCTTTGGAAAAATGCAGTATTCTTTGCTGTTCTTTTTCCGGATTGTTGAAATGTAAACGAAAATCATCTGTTTCAAAACGAATTCATACATATATGCCACGGAAGAGAAGAAAAAAAAACTTTTCTAAAAAAAAATTTTTTCAAGCAGAGTTGCAAAAAGGAGTATTTTTGCTTTTGTTTACATTAAAAGCACGTGCTCGTAGGCGCGTAACTGTTTTTGTTTACATTAAAAGCACGACTTTCGTAATTCGTTTTCTTATTGGAGTTTAAAAAAAAACAAGAAAAAACTTTATTTAATGAATTACAATTTTATTTTAAAAATACATTAATACAATGAACAGCTCACTTTGACTAAATTTTACAAAAGTCCCTCAATTTTCATTTATTCTTACTTTATATTTTGATTGTTTGTTGATTTTACTTTTTATATTTATTAAAATAAAAAATTAGTTATTTACAATAATTTGCAGATTTTGATAAATTTATTAAGTAAATGAACTTTAAAGTTTCGAAATGCAAAAGTAAAAAGGAAATGCATGTATTGCAAAAAATGTTTAAAAAATATAAGTGTAACAGTTTGTTGGTAATATTCTTTAGTAAGCACAAATAAAGTTCATTTACCTATTTTGTTTAAAAAGTCATCAATAGTATCTATATTATTATTATATGTAACTAGTTCCCCCTTTAAATTAGAATTCTCCTGAATTCTGTTATTTAATTTTATTTTAATGGTTTTATGATTTGTCCAAATTAAAATTATGAAAATTATTAGTGTGATTGCAATTAAAGTATTGTATCCATATGTTAATTTAGTATGATATTTTAATTCTTTTATATTTTTAATATTATCTTGATGTTCTATGTTAATTTTTTCAAGCGTTATTTTATGAGTAAAATTTTTTAATGATATTGGTATTTTTATATATATATTTTTCTTCAGCGTTTTCCAGTATATTTGAAAAATAATAATCTTTGACTCTAATCGTACAATTATTAAAATTTATTAAATAGTTTCCATTTAATACATCATAATCCTTATTACAAGTTTGGTTTATTGTGACGTTATTTGCGTTTTTAATTAAAATAGTATTTATGTCTAATGGTAAAACTTCCAAATCTGTGTTACTTATAAGTTGGCAATTATTTTTTAAAACACAATGATTACTTAATTTTAATTCTTTTAGATGTTTATTTTATTTATTTATTTATCGGCAATACAAAGAAGCCTTAGAGGCCAATAGCGCATTGCTTACATACTTCATAATAATTTTAAATTATAACAAAGAAAAGTCACTTAAAATTAAATATAAAAAGCGTTACTAAACATATATATATATATGTATTTAAAGTGAAAAGTTTTATTTTTTTTTTCTTTTGTTGAATTAAATGAAATTGAATAAAATTATACACAATCTGAATGCGGATGAAGGTAGGAATATTAGGTTTGGTGTGAGTCCGCAGCGAAAAAACAAAACGTTTTATGATTATATAACTATATACTATTAGTATTAATTAGATATGAGGAGAGTTTTTTCTTGAATACATTACAAGAAAACATGAAAGAACGTAGCTCAATAGGCAAGTAGTTCCACAATCTGGCAATTCTTATAAGAAAAGATTTTTGATACATAGAACAGGTTATAAGAGGAACAACGATCTGAGGATTTCTATCAGACCTTGAAAACTGAAATTTAGATCTCAAGTAATTAGGTATGCCATTAACAATCATCTTGTAGAAGAAAATTAAAATACGAATATTGAAATATTGTGGTATAGAACAATCCAGAAAGCTTATAACAGAGCGGGATACATGATCACGATACTTAATGCCGTACACAAATCTTACAATCCTCTTTATAATATTACTTAATTTGTTAATGTTGTATACTAAAGTACCAGAGATTATTTCAAGACAGTAATTTACATGAGACATTAATAAAGTATGTGCAAGTATATATTTTATTCTTATGGGTAAATGTAATCCGCAATGATAGAGATATCTTAGACCTGACGTAACCCTAGAACTTACTAAATCAATTTGTTCTCCAAAATTAAGTTGGTTATCAATTACTATACCTAAACATTTGAGGGATTCAACAAATTGCACACCAGTTCCATGAATTTTTATTTCGGGATATTGCACCCTACGACAACCAGAACGAAACATAATGGCTTTAGTTTTACTAGCATTGATGCATAGTTTATTTTCTACCATCCAATCACATAATCTCTGAACAGTAAAATTAATGGTGGCTTCTAGAACATCAGTGAAATACCTAGAGTTACCAAAAATATGATATGATAATGATATTCAGCTATCATCTGCAAAAATAAAGGGTTTAACTAAGTCAAAATCTAGACAATCGACACAATCATTCAAATACATTAGGAACAATACCGGACCAATTATAGATCCTTGTGGTACACCAGAAAAAACGGAAATAAAATTAGATTCATTACCATTAAGGCTTACATATTGAGACCTTCCTTGCAAATAAGAGTAAATAAGTTTACAAGCCATAATTGAAAATCCAAACTTTTCCCTTAATTTAGAAATAAGTATTTTGTGATTAATACGGTCAAAAGCTTTGGAAAGATCCAGGGATATCATAACACAATCCCGTCCATTATTTAAGTGCTCCCTAGCAGTCTCAGTTAAGCCCAAGAGCATACCAGCAGTGCTGTACCCTTCCCTATATGCATATTGTGCATTACTAACTAAATTATGTGTTGCAATATAATCAAGGATTTGCATTTTAAGAATATGTTCCACAACCTTAGAGATGGATGGTAAAATACTAATGGGTCTGTAACTAGAATCTGAGTCCTTTTTTGGTATTGGTACAACACGAGCTACTTTCCATGCTTCAGGATAAGTAGAAGTCGTAATAATTGTATTACACAAATGTAAAATTGTCTCAGAAACGTATGGAAAAGCAAGTTTTACAAAATTTATGGGAAATCCATCAGTTCCAATAGAGTTGGATCTTACTCTCAAAAAAGCCTCTAGCAACTCATTAGCATATATAGTTCTAAAGGGAAATCCTTCAAGTGAACCGTTGAATTGCTCAAAATCAAAAGCACTAGAAATAATATTTAAATCATTGAAGACAAAAGATTGATTAAGATTATTTACATCAACATTGGATGTTCGAGCTTCAGGACATCCAGTATAGCTATTTTTACGAAGTAATCCCCAAATTTTCCGACTTCTGGCACCATCAAACAATCCTATATATGTAATACTGCCTCCTAAATTTTCGAATCAGAGACTTGACTTTATTTCTAAGTTTGCAATATATTTGCCAGTTTGTATTAGTCCTATTTGATCTAAAAGCTTCATAAGCACTGTCCCTTTGATTCTTGATATCAGTTAATTCACTTCTAAGCATCCAAGGATCCCTTTTTTTCCTCGGTTTAAATCTAATTAGAGGAACTAAATCAAAAAGTTCTTGAAGTAAAGAGTTCAGAATGGACAACTTAACGTGGTTGAAATAGAAGGGAGAAAAGTCAAGTATAGTCAAGTCTGGTATAGTCACTTACAAGAAAAAAGTCAATTAGTGTTATGGTATTGTGAGATACATCCCAATGTGTAGGTAGGGAATTGTGAACATAAAAAAGACCCAACCTACTACATAGAGACCTAAACCTAGAGGCTTTGGTAGCGTCAAACAAATTACAATTAAAATCTCCCATTATATTACTATACTGTGTGACCACCTCGCCTAAATTATCCTCAAAGGCATTTAAATCCCCGTAAGGAAGATAAACAACACCTATTAATATGATAGAGTCATTAAAAGGAACTTCAATGAGAACAGATTCACAAATATTATAATCTTGAGAAAAAAATATTTTTCTATATTTAATTTTGTTGGATATGAAAAGCCCCACACCTCCACCTCTTGCTGAAGAAAGCCTATCACTTCTACAAAGCGAGTATCCAGGGATTCGAATAGATTGATTAGTTACCTCAGGCTTTAGCCACGTTTCGGTTAGCCCTAAAATATGTATACCAGAGCCAAGTACAATATTTCTTAATTCATCAACTTTAGAGAATTGACTAAGCGGATTTAGACTTTGGCAATTTATATGAGCTACATTAACATTATAACGAACACCTGAGAACTCATTACAAAAAAAACTGTTATCGCTGATAACCGGACCCAAATTACCATTACGACGTCCCATAATTGAAATTGAAAAATTTAGTCCACATCCAGAAAGAGGTGTATAATTTTATACATATCATTAAATGCATTGTAACAAAAGAAAATTGAGAAAAATAAATGTTTGTTAATGTGTGAAAGATAATCATGAAAACAACAGAGCTGTCCCAAAAAATAATACGGTATGTGTGTAACTAATACAGAAAATATATTCATAAATATATAAGATTAACAAATATAATAATCAGGTATGTTTTGGAAATCACATCTCCCAAACCACAAACAAAAACTAATGATGCTCCTGCAGATGTTCTTCTTTTCCTCTTTTTTTATCATATACGACACATTTCTTTCAGAAATTATATTTATATTTGATGATCTATATTATAGAAAAATTTAAAAAGATTACAAAAAAAAAGAAAGAAAGAAAAGAAAAAAAAACATCTGCAAGACCATCACTACCTTAGAAGTCAAACGCAATCCGAAAAAATGTGATTTTCAAAACATGTCTATAGTGCAATTTGTACATGAATCCATGAGATCAATTTTGAGATTTAGAAATTAAGGAAAGCCAAATCTACTTATTCAAACTTAGTCCTAGTGAAGTACTGGCGACAAAAAAGTGTTTTCCATTTAGTTCAACTTCTAGATTACTACTGCTTTTGTCATCGACATCCACAGCTGGCACATTTTTAGCATTTCCATCAGATAAATGTTGGCTTTTAATTTGATTAAAGTATGAAAAGCATTCATCATATTCCAGTATTTTTTCGGAAGAGTCTTCGAAATGCACTTTAACTCGAGGAAGATTGTAGTTTAAAATCCTAAATTTTGTAATGAATTTATTCTTTCTTAAATCTCGGCAAAAACGACATAATTTCCCTCCCTTTTCAGTTAAGTGATCATTTAAATAGATGTTTGTTTGCTTGTTTATTATTGTTTAGCACATCTGCTTCTACGAGCTTACCCCTCTTGAAATAACTTTTCATAACTGCATCCCTTTTGGCCAGACAATTAAATTTAAGCAAAACTGATTTTCTATTGTTGATGTAGCAGCATATGTTGATATCTTGATCAGTTATATTGACCTCAAGAATACGGAAGATACTGAACACTATTTCCTTCAGATTAATATCTTTTCTTGGTAAATCATTTATTATAATGTCATATCTGTTAATTCGCTTTTGCAAAATTTCATATTTATCTTCAAGCTGTTTGTTTGTTTTGCTACTTTTTCATCAATATATTTAATTAAGTTATTGCAATTTGTAACATCTTTATTAAGATTTTTAATTTGGGTGTCGTAAGTACTAACTTTTTCCAAAAGGGCATCGAGTTTCTGCTGTGTACTGTTGTTAGATTTTCTGAACTCCTCTCTTAGTACAGCCATTTCTGAGATTCCATTGGAACAGTCATTGCATTCATATAAGAGTTTTCCTTTAGATTTAGCTAAAAGATTAAATTCTTCAGTGGAAATTTTGGCGCAATTTGCATGAAACCATTTCATACACTTGCAACAGGCCACACCACCAGTTTTTTTCGTAACATTTTTGCCGCATGATGAAAGCCCACATACTGCAGTATCACTGGGTGTCATATTAACGTTTTAACGTGGAAGATACAGACTTTAATTACAAGCGGTGATTATTTCCAGCAGATTAAAAATTTTTTTATTAACTATGAGTGCGCACCAATAAACTAGAGATGTGCAAATGTCGTGATTTTATCGTGTCACGCGTGATTCACGTGATTCGTGATCAAATATTATAACTAATCACGCGTGAGTGCGTGAGCGTGATTGAAAAAAATTTACTCGTGCGTGAGCTTTTTTTAATAATCACGCACGAATTCTCACGCTCTCACGAGATAACATTCCTGCATAGGTACAATGTACATATGTAACTATATTCAATCATTTGAAATAAATTATTTTATAATAATAAATGCATATATGTATGTATAGTAATATGTATGGTAGTATGAGCTTATAAACATAATGAATACCCCCAAACAAAATGTTTCGACTTTTTCTGAAGCCAGACTTGTCGTACCGAATTCGTTAAGACATTTCGGTAGTTTCTCTGAACAATTTTTTTAAACATTAAACCCCATATTCATAAAATTTGAAACGAATTTGAAATGTATTTTATTTCAAATTTTCCACACAAAATTTTCCTAAACTCATTTTATTTTTTTATAAATATGGGGGTAAAACTTTGATTTTTGAGTACATAAGTAAAAGTCTGTGAAATTTTTTTTAAATAAATATGTATATGTTGATTAAAAAAAAAGGATTGTAACAAATATTAAAAAACGTGAGTATGTGCAAATTATTTTGATAATAGCAGCAACATAACGGTGAAACGGTACTCTGCTATAAAAGCAAAAAGAAATCGTACCTACATGTCGTTAGGAATTCGTACCGACTTATCGTAACGAATTCGTACCGACATATCGTTACGAAGTCGTGTCAACCATTTCATCCAAAAATTGTTACGATTTCGGTAATATTTCGGTGCCGCAATCGGAAGATTTTTTCGACCAATCGTTACGAATTCTTTACGAATTCGGAGCATTTTGTTTTGTATACATACACCTTTGTAAGTATGTATGTATGTTTCTTAGATACCCTGTAGGAAGTATCAATTGAGAAACACTACTGATTCAACAGTGCCTTTGTCAACAATACTACTGACGAATTGTACCGCAGAAAATGTTTTTTGCTTTAGTGGCCTTCCATATATTACGTAACGCTGTAGGGGGGAGGGTTGGGGTTCGAGTTTTGTTATGATTTGTTATGTATGTATTATGTATACATACATACATGTGCGGAATGTCAATTTTTGATATAAGAGAATTCGAATTCGAATAGTTAAAATGATATCCGCGAATACGAATATTTAAAACGATATGAAATTAACTTTGCTTTATTTTAATTTACATTGCAATTTTTACAAAAACACGAGTATACATACATACATATATACATAGATATGTAAATATTTATAATATACATATTATGTAACCGAAAAAACATGAAAATTATATTATACATATACTTTTTCGTGAGCGTGCGTGATCGTGATAAGTTGTAAAACACTCGTGCGTGATTAAAAATATTTTATTCGTGAGCGTGCGTGATCGTGAAAATGCTCAAAATCATTCGTGCGTGAAAGTGCGTGAGTAAAATATTTTTCTGTGTGAGCGTGCGTGTCGTGAGTCAGAAAACACTCACGTGCACATCTCTACAATAAACCTTTTGTACATATGTAAGTAATTGAGGTTATGAACGGCAGATGGTCAAACACATTTGTAGTTTTTCTTTTGTACTTTTTTAAATATTTTTTATTTTATTTGTGAACATTCCAAGGATAAGAAGTGATATTTAAACGAATACCCGATCTTATATCAATTAATTAATTTTTAGTGTTTAAAATTAATTGGGAACAACTCAGCTGTATAAAAAAAACTTATCTAGTCATCGCGGTGCTGCCAGATTTGCCAGATGTTTATTTTCTTCAAATTTATAGATTTTGTTTTCTAATTCAAAATATATTTCTGTTACATAGTTTATTTCGTTACTGTTATTGTTTGGCAATGGTACTATTGTTTTTAATGCAACTGTTATGAATTTCTTAGGAATTTTTATACCAAAAATTAAAAATGAATTATTAAAATATGCTGTACCTAGCTGAATGTACTTTAGTTTATTGTAATCTATTTCATATGTTTGAATTTCATTGCTAGTTAAGATGCTTGGATGTATCATACCATATTTTGCTGAAATAACATTATCTTGTAATTGTTCTATTTTATTTTTTATCAATTGAATATTGGTTAATTGTTCCAAGTACGAATTTTTATTATGTCTGTTTCTACAAATTTATGTATATAATTAATTTCTTTCTCTATTTTCTTTCTATCATTTATTATTACATTCTTTAAATGATTTATAGTGGTGTTGAAATAATCATTAATTACAATCTGTTGGTTATTGTTTTCTGTTATTTCATTAATTTTAAAAAGATGGTTTTGTATCGTTTTTCTGTCCTCGTCGTCCATAGTTCCAAATAACCATTTAGATATACTACCTATACCGTTAACTAGTCCGCGTCTTTCTCTTGTTTGTCTTGATAATAGCGTCATTAGTTTATTTCTAACGTCGTTTATTTCAAAATTTAATATTTCCTTATTATCAATATTCATAGAATTAATGTTATATGTTATGTTGCCTAAAATTTCTTCAAGTTCTTGTAGATTAATAATATGTAAGATTATGTCTGTTTCTTTAACAATTTCCTGTTCTCTTGTGTAAATGTCTATGTATCCTTTTTGTTCTGTCAATAGTTTAGTTGTCATTAGTCCTGTAATCAGCGGAATCCATATCAGTATCGTCAATATTGTCAGTTCTGTGAATTTAAGAGGTTTCTTTATATTACAAGGGTATATATTTTTTAATTTTTCTTTTCTATATCTTGGTTGTTCCTTATGTCTTAAAGCCTTATAATTTTTTATATAACCTTCGTTCATAACTTCCTCATAATCCTCCCTAGATTTATTTAATTTTTCTATTACTTTCTTTTTATTTTCATCTAAATTCTTTTTAACTTTTTCTTCATCTACTTTTCCTTGTTGTATATCATTTGGTGTATATTTAGTACTGGAGTGATATCGTTCGTTATAATTCCGCATAGCCCTTTGAATAAGTTGTTTTATTGGAATTTCTTTATTAGTTTTATATAAGATTCTAAATTTTTCTGCTAATGTATTGTGTAATCTTTCGATATCTGCGTTTCCCGTGTGACTGTTTGGCTTTGTAATGTGTAATTGAATTCCTTCTTGGTTAAGAAATTCTTTAATTTGAATTGCATTGAATTCACCATCAGCTACAATTTTCTCTGGTTTGCCTATTTTTGAAAAATGATCTTCCAATTGTTCTATTATCGTAATGGGATTTCTGTCTGTTAAATGATAAGCGGCCCCGAATTTTGAGAATTTATCAATCACTGTTAGAAACCGGAAACTTTTCATTACATGTGTGTCTACATGTATAATTTGATTTTTAGTTGTCGGCGTTTCTGTAAGTTTAAATTTTTGTTTTATCGGATTTCTATCATATTTTACTTCTTTGCAAATCTCGCATTGATTAATTACTATCTGAATTAATTCTAACAATTTTGGATAATAAATTTTATATTTGATTTGGTTGTATGTTTCCTGTATGCCAGAGTGTATACTTTCTCTAATGTGATAAAAATAAATTTGCTTTACTGCTTCTGTCTCGGTATCTATGTCCTGAGCTCTTCTAGTACATTTAATGAATTTTATTTGCTTGTCATTTGAATACATTTCTATTTGTTTTTCTTGTACTACGTTGTAACTATGTTCTGATATTTCTGAAAATATATCTATTTTTCCTTTAGTAATAAATCTTCTGAATATATTTCCCATTTCGCTAAAATCGGCCTCAGCTACAAAAATAATTCTTTTTCCATTTATTGTTTTCATTTCTTCTACTTTATTGTTGGTTAATATAATTTGGGTTTTATACTTGTTAACTATTTCATCTTTAATATAAAAATGATCCAAAAGATTTTCTTCGGCTGAGTGAATTGTCAATAGAGATACATTATCTTCTTCCACATTATTTATTTTGAAACTATTTTCCTTATTTGAATTTTCCAGAAAATTTGTTTTTCTGTCATTAATTGAAATATATCCCTCATCTATATTTATCATGGTTTTGAAACAATTTAATAAATCAATCCCTATTATAAATTTATAATGTCTTCCTTTTAAATCGGTTACTTTCCATCTAATCTTTGAGTAATGTGGTATATTAAATTCATCAGGAGTATCTGTTAAAACTTCATATTTTATTACATCTTTCTTATTTATGGTACTGAATGGAATTGGTTTTATCAATAAATTTTTCTGAAACTCATTTATGTTATTATCTATTAGGCTAATGCTCGATCCTGTGTCTATTAAGGCAGTATATATTTTTCCATTTATTTTTATGTTTATGGTGGGTAAATATTGATCTGACTTTAATGTTTATTCTACATTTTCTAACATCTGAATATTATTACTTTCTATATCTTTCTTATCCACTAATCTCCGCTGGTCTTGCCTAAATTGATTACAGTAATTTGGGCTGCAATGTTGCTTAGGGTTTTCTACCTGTTGCGAGAATTCATGAACGTTATTTATTTGTATGTTATCGACTTCCATAGGTTCTTCTTGCCCTTGGCTAGGATGCGTAAAGCGATTTTGGCTAACGAAATGCCTAGGGTTTCCTGGCTGTGCAAACCTTTGGAAATTACCTGAATTATTTTGGAGCCTGCATTGTCCTGAATTGTTTTGGAATCTATATCGTCCTGAACTATTTATTTGATTGTTTCTATAATTAGGGTTATAATTATTTTGATTATGGTTATTATTGTAATTATGGTGGTTATAATTATTAAAATTTGTTTGTCCTCTATAATTTGGATTTCTATTTGAATTTGTGTTGTTAAATTTATTAATTTTAGATTTCCTATACTCCTCTCTAATACAACTGTCTTCTATTCAGTATTTTGAGTATGTCATTTATGTTTCTTTCATCATATATTTTGTCCAAAAGAATACCCTGCGTCATCTCCTTTACTGTGTTTACTAAAAGGCTGTCTACGTTTGATAAGTCGATATAATGGTCGTTGTGGTAGTATACAGTGAGTTCGTCCGCTTTATATTTAATATTTTGTATTTCTATAATAAGCTCGCTTACCGTATTTACTCTAAGGTTTGATAACATTCGATATATTTGATGAGGTTCCACATTAGGTATGTACCTCAATTTTAAGGTTTCTTTTATCAATGTCCAATCATCTGGTGCTGGTATATTTATTACTGCATCTTTTGCCTGTCCTTGTATTGTTTTATAGAATATTAGTTTAACTGCTTCTCTTCGAGAATTTTCATCCTGAATTGTGGATAACAAATATTCTGTAAAAGCTATTTACAGTTACGTCTCTCGTTCCTGTGAATACTGGTAAATGATTGATAGTCTGGAGTATGTTCTCTCTGGAACTGTTCCGTAAAGATGGATTTTGCTGTGGTTATTGCATCTGTTGGATTTGTTGTTGTTGTTGAATTTGTTGTAATTGTTGTTGCAATTCTGTGTAAGCTTGTCTTAAAAAATCGAGTTGTTGGTCTTTTCTGGTCAGTTCCTCTGCCAGATTTACTTGTGCGTTAGAGTGGTCCTCCATTCTTGGTCTTTGTTGGTCAAAGCGATGGGCTTTGTTTTTCTTTATTGTTAGCCACGGAATTTTTCTGTTTTGATCAATGTACTTTAAAATATACTTTTTACTTAATGGTGTCCAATATGCTTAAAGTTCACTGCATTAAGATTTCTCTTTTTTTTATTTTCTTAATTGCGTCCACTAATCTTTCTTTTTTTTAATGTTCACTGCATTAAGATTTTAATTGCGTCCACTAATCTGATTTAATGTTCACTGAATTAAGATTTTTTTTTAATATTTGGGTTTTATTATTTCAGAATCCTGGAGGGTCCCGTAGGATTCGCATGATTTAATTTTTTTTAATTTTGTTATTAGAAATTTTCGTTTATTCGACCACTGGATGCTGTTTACTGACTTTGGATCCTACCGACTGCGCCACTTTCGTAATTCGTTTTCTTATTGGAGTTTAAAAAAAAAAACAAAAAAAAACTTTTTTAATGAATTACAATTTTATTTTAAAAATACATTAATACAATGAACAGCTCACTTTGACTAAATTTTACAAAAGACCCTCAATTTTCATTTATTCTTACTTTATATTTTGATTGTTTGCTGATTTTACTTTTTATATTTATTAAAATAAAAAATTAGTTCTTTACAATAATTTGCTGATTTTGATAAATTTATTAAGTAAATGAACTTTAAAGTTTCGAAATGCAAAAGTAAAAAGGAAATGCAAGTATTGCAAAAAATGTTTAAAAAATATATATAAGTGTAACAGTTTGTTGGTAATATTCTTTAGTAAGCAAAAATAAAGTTCATTTACCTATTTTGTTTAAAAAGTCATCAATAGTATCTATATTATTATTATATGTAACTTACGTGCTTGACAAAAATATTATGAAATTTGGTTTTTACCAAATAAAAAAATTATTTCTGTTAACATTACAACATTGCAATGCCAATATCAATTCAAACATATAAAATAAATTTACATATACATATACCCTCATATAGTAATTGAAGTGCTAAATGGAAAGTATTGATTGTGCCTTATTGCCGCATATACCTACATATTAAGGCCCAACTATAATATGAATAAGCTGGCTTAAGCTAATGTCAGAATTGAACGATAAGTCTGTCAAATGCTTAAACAATTCAGATGTGACTTTTAGGTGGCCACAATGTACTTACATGCACTTAAGCCACAGCTGCACATCTAGGTATTGTCAATAATTTTGTATTAA
The DNA here is from genome assembly GCA_949987645.1 of Tachina grossa. NCBI lineage: Eukaryota > Metazoa > Arthropoda > Insecta > Diptera > Tachinidae > Tachina > Tachina grossa. Next base: position 143,796,804 of record OX465278.1, read on the forward strand.
TTTTGTTTTGTTTAAGCACAACCCATGTTTTATATTGTCTTAAATTTGGAAATTTATCCAAAATGGCAGTAGTAACAGTTTCCATTAAAGCAAACTTCAAAGAAAATTATATAAATTTAATCTTTGTATAAGAAAAAAAGAAAATATAAGAAGAAGAAAAGCACTCACCTGTGAGTCCAAACCTAAAGTAAGAAGCATTACAAAAAATAATACCGACCAAACGGGTGCAACGGGCAGGCGAGTTACCACTTCGGGATACACAATAAAGGCTAAACCAGCACCATGATCTACCACCTTTTTTACCTCAACATCAAGCTCATGAGCCAGAAAACCAATGATGGAAAATATCACTAGACCGGCAAAGAAAGAGGTGGCTATATTGCAGAAGGCCACTATCAAAGAATCTCTATAAATGTTTTCAATATTAAAAAAAAAAATTTGCTTATGTTTTAATTCCAATAACAACATACTTGTAACAATTATTAGAAAATTTATTATAGGAAGATAAAGTAATTAAACCACCCCAGGCCGGACTTAAGGCAAAAAAGATTTGCACCGCAGCATCGCCCCACACCTGTTAGTGTAAAAGAAAACATGAAGTGAATACTTTTTTTTATAAACATTAATATAAATATTTTACCTGGGCATTACCAAGTTGCTTCCAATCTGGAGTAAGATAAAATAGAATACCTGTACCCGCACCCGGTAATGTTACTCCTCTAAAGAACAATATTACCAATACCAAGTACGGGAAGAGAGCAGTGAAATATACAACTTTGCCCGACGATTGTACACCTTTGCAGAGGCACAAGAACACAATAATCCAAGCACAGAGCAAACAAGCGGCCAGAGAAATTTTTATGCCACCCGTCTCTTCAATGCCCGAAGATAAGCCCAAAACGTAATTGCTGCAATAATAAATTTAATTATAGAGAATGCATTCCATCATTAGTAATTTAATACACTTAAATGCGTTCAGGTTGGTAAATTATCGCTTGTAGCTTGTTTATTGCAACATAGTAATATCTAAAAAAAGAAAATATTTTTATAAGTTCATTGAGTTGTATGTTAGCATATTGAAAACATCAAACTTATTTTCTGCAAAATTAACTTTTATAAGTTATACCGCCTATGTTGCAACAAGGAAGCAAAAGAAATAGTGTTAAATTTGTTTCAGAAAATGACAATAAGTACTCAAAAAAATATATACTTAAGTAAGTAAGTAAGTCTTAGTTTAAGTAACTGCGTAGAAACATAATTGTAGCGCAAACAATTCGTACTCTCACATATTTTCTCTCCAGCTTATAGTCGGAGTATACTTTTACTCAGAGTATGGATATTTAGTTGGACAAGAAAAATATATGCATGATACTAGGGATACATACACATATTTGTGTATATAAAATGAAATGGAAAGTGTGTTTTGGATGTTTGAAAACATGCTTTTTTTTAAGAGAAGTAACACTCAGGAAATTAATGCTTACTACTATTACCAGGTGTTACCTTCTTTTGGAAAGGGATAGTGATAGAAGCCAGTTGGTGAAGGAAGAGATATAAGAAAGCTTCATTCTTTTACAACTCTGCTTTTGGCACGCTTTTTAATAATGCAGTGTTGCAGCGCCTTCTGGTGTCAAATGAGGCGTATTAAATTTTGAAGCTGTGCTTAGTAGCCATTTTATTGGTTATTTTACTTCGCCGATGATTATAGTACACAATACCGATGAAGGAGGGCGCTCTGATGTTACATTAGGATTAGCATCTGCTGAAGTCGGTACAGTTCAGTGACCAGTGACTATGCCTTCATCACATGAACTTTCCTACAACAACTGATACGAAGAGACACTAATGAGCATCAGGAAAATGTGTGGTGTTGTTATTTAATGACTGTCGGATACAGAGATTGAACCCACGATCTTCAGTTTTGTAGTCAACGTGTGAACTACTTCAGCCAACGCCACCCTCATGTGTGTTTTAATAAAATATCCCTGTAGATACGCATGTGTAGCCGATTAAGTAACTAGTTGTAGCTCAGATAGTCTATACATTTTAATTATAGTTGTTCATAGTTATTTGACGGCCAATACCCAACAAGTACTTAAAACTATACTTTTGTCATTCTCTGGCTTATTTGCATATGCGTAGATAAAATATGTGCCATCTTACTTGAAATAATCTTCTGCTGGCGCCTTTTTTAAAGCATGTAGGGACAATTCGGTTATATTGTGTTCCTCAGCATAACTAGCATTGTAGCACGTTCTCAGATAATAAGTTCCATTGATGGAGTTACATTCATCATTTAATTTGTACGAAAAGCAATCTGCAAATAAAATTAATTTTAATTTGCAATAAAAATACGTTTAAGTTCATTTCAGTGTTAAAACTTAACTTAATTAATTTTGGATGGGAGTGGGTACGATATCTTTTTCAAACGCGTCTAATTTACAGCTGCTATACAGCTGCACGCACTACAAATTAATTTATTGATACAAAATGTTCACTATTAAAGAATATTTACACTTGCATGAAATCTAATAGATTCAAATTTAAATCTTTATCAAAATTTATGCCCTTTACACCAATTTTTTTTGACATTTATCAAGATTTTGTATCCAAAACACATACCATTGACTGAAATTTTTCTTAAGCTAGAACCAAACAACTGAAATGTAGCTAATAGATACCTGCACAAGACCACTTACAAGATCTTTTAAGACATGAGGGGTTTTTCAATTGCTTTGCTACATTGAAATCTTCTAAAACAAACTCTAAAAAACATTGTTGGCAAGAAATTTGTTTCAGTTATTGCAGGTATATGAGTAAAGAAGAAAATACTTCGTGCTTCGCGCTTGCTTTAAAAAAATCTCCCTTAGACACATAATAGCTTATCATCTACGTCTCATACACACACACTCAAACGTACAATATGAAAAATAACAAGCATACACGCATCAACACTACTTCTTTTGAGTGTTTGTTACGATCAAGAAGTGTTCGCGACATCGCTTGTAAACACTCATATACGCGAATTAAACGACATCATTTATTATTGGTTTAGTATAATACATGCTACGACAATACATTTAAAAAGTAAGACGTATTTACATTTCAAGACTGTTTACGCAGCCCTATAGTAGCTCATACACACACCATTTTAAGTACAAAAGTTTACTTTCTATTACAATTTTGGAAAAACCATAGTACCGTTATTAAGTACTCCTAGACTGAAAATAGACTCGTGACGAAGTAGATTTCATTTTGCATGGGAAAATACCAGATTTTGCTCATATGTAATCACACTATTGCCAGGAAAATATTTCCTTTTTATGGGAGGTAACAGCCAAAAACTTTTGAAACCAATTTATTATTCCTAATTAAATTTTTTTTAATTCATTTTTATTTGTAATTTATTTTACAGAGAATAAAATAATAAGCAAAATGCATAATTATTAAAAATAACATCTATTTAGTTCCAATGAACCAAAAAAAAAAAAAAAAAAAAAAAAATAAAAAAATTGTTGTGCTAATATTATTTAATATGTTAACATTTTTTTATTATTTTCTAAAGTGTAGGTCAAGTACATGATACCTTTTTAATCTTTGGATTTCATTATTATCATCTAACAGTTTATCGCCAATACATTTGAATGGTTGGCAAGTCTATTAAAGTACCTATTACTGTAGTTAATCATTTCCTCTTTTACTTTTTTAATTCCAAGATCTCTGTGGATGTTATTATTGTTGACAAACCAACGTGCATTCGTTAATAATCTTAAAGTCTTAAGGCCCAACTATAATATGAATAAGCTGGCTTAAGCTAATGTCAGAATTGAACGATAAGTCTGTCAAATGCTTAAACAATTCAGATGTGACTTTTAGGTGGCCATAATGTACTTGCATGCACTTAAGTATTCTTTAGTCACAGCTGCACATCTAGGTATTGTCAATAATTTTGTAGTAATTTTTTTTCTTCTCATAACTCCTAAATCAATGCAATTCAATCAAACTAACTTGAAAGAATGTTCTAATCTATTAGAAATTCACATATAAATATATCCATCACCTTATTACTTGTTTTATTTGTTTTGCCTACCAAAAAGTACAACAGTGAATATACATAAGTAAATACATGTGTATGTGTGTATATGTGTATTGTAAAACAAACAATGAAAATAAAAGTTTTGCTTTATTTTCTGAGTTTAAAATAAGAAACAACAAAAAAATATTTAAAATCAATGAATATTTTCTGCTGCTGCTTGTTTGAGTTTAAAAAATGTACAAACAGTTGTTCCCTTACGGAATGTGCGTTCAGTTTGGCACTTTACTTAACAAATGACATTTGACGAAACTTGACGAAAAGTTTGTTAAGTACATTATAGTTTGCCACATGCGTTTTATATGTAACCGCACAGTTGCTTAAGCTAACTTATTCATATTATAGTTGGGCCCTTAGGGATAAAAATATCTTTTAGAACTGATAGCTGTCATATCCAGATTTACTTTAGTTCTGAAGTTATAGCCCAGCAAACTTTTTATTGACAAAAAACTTTTGCTTATAAAAATCAAACGGTTGATAATCAAACGGTTGATTGTGCGCTATTAACACATATACCAATCGATAAGAAATTAAAATACCTTTAAGAATTTATAAACGTCATATCCAGATTTACTTTAGTTCTGAAGTTATAATAGCCCAGCAAACTTTTTTGTGATGAAAAAAGTATTGCACTATAAAACCAAAACGGTTACTTGTGCGCTATTGACACATATACCAATCTATGAGAAATAAAAATACCTTTTAGAATTCATAAATGTCATATCCAGATTTACTTTAGTTCTGAAGTTATAGCCCAGCAAACTTTTTTGGGTCGTTAAAAATAGAAAAAGTTTTCGTCTTATTAAACCAAAACGATTTATTGTGCACTACTCAGACATATACCAATCACTAAAGGACAAAAATACTTTTCAGAATTGGTAACAGTCTTTTTCTGAATTACTTTAGTTCAGAAGTTATAGTCCACCAAACTTTTCCAAATTTGCATAATTTTTGTGATAATACAGTTTTTCCATTAAGTGTGTAAGTGGCAACCTCGTGGTAATTTGCCTAGTAAAATATGTAAACAAACTGTGGAAAAAAATGCTGATTTTGCAAATCAATAAAAATAGGTAATTTTTAGTTTTATTTAGTTTAGTTCTAAGTTTTATGTTTTCGTATCCGTAGAATCAGATTTAATAGATGTCATCATTTTTATTTGAATAACTATGGAGAAAAACACTCTCGAAAATTACTCCAACCAAAAATTTGTTCTTGCATATAAAATGAAAAGTATTGATTGTGGCCAATTGAGTTATATACCAATCGATAGGAAATCAAAATACCTTTTTAAATATGTGACTGTCATATTCTGAATTACTTTATCTCAGAAGTTATGTCCAAATAAAAAATTTTATATCATTAAAATTTAACAAGAAAGTTTAATGCCTATAAAGTAGTAACTGTTGTATGGCAGTTATAAAGTTATATATCCTTCGATAGATAATAAAAATAACTTTCAGAAATTGTAAATGTCATTTTCTGAAATACTTTATTTCAGAAGTTATATCCTAGAAAACTCGTCGAAAGCACAAAAATAAGGACAAAAGTTTTATACTTATAAAATAGAAACTACTTATATTATCGTGTTGCAACATATATCAATAGAATAGAAAACAAAACTACTTTTTTAAATTGGTGAGTGTCATTTTCTGAACTTGTGGAATTCAGAAGTTATCCTACATAGAACTTACAACTTCGTAAATATTTTCCTATTCGCAGACTTTTTATAAAATGTCAATAATAGTGAGCAGCTACTGATAATACATGTATAAGATGTAGATAGTAATGTTCATCTATTGATAGCACAGTTATATGTGGCAGCACAAATGAGAACTACCACCACGAATTGGAACTAATAATAAATATTATTATTAATAATGATTATTATTAGCTTATATTTGCAATTATTAATAAATATTAAACAAATTAAACAAAATAAATTTTTATTTTAAACTATGTCGATAATAGTGATGTTACAAATAAAAAACCAGGGACGGTTAAAGACGATAATATTCGCTGGCTGGTAGCAATGCAGTAATAACTTGATTGCATAGACTCCATGTTATATGGCCTCAATTTAAAATTAGTGATTGGTATATGTCTTAGTAGTGCACAATGAATCGTTTTGGTTTAATAAGACGAAAAGATTTCCTATTTTTAATGACCCAAAAAAAGTTTGCTGGGCTATAACTTCAGAACTAAAGTAAATCTGGATATGACATTTATGAATTCTAAAAGTTTTTTTTTATTTCTCATAGAGTGGTATATGTCAAGGCGAATTCAGTATCAGGTGACCTTATCAGTACAACAATTTTACAACACAAAAAACAACATGCAGTTTGCTATGCTACAAAACCAATCTGTCATAAGATTTCTGAGCAAATTTTGACATTTTGGTTCAAATTGCTCAATTTTGCATCAACAGCTGATAATCAGCCGGAATGATAAGGTCACCTGTTACTGAATTCGCCTTGGTATATGTGTCAAAATTTTGCTGGGCTATAACTTTCGAAATCAAGTAATTAAAAAAATGACATCTAGTAATTGTGATACCTACTTTTGTCCTCTATTGAAACGTATATAAATTACTAGCGCACATCTAATTTATTTCTTTTTATTTAAAGTAAATTTCTGGATATAAATTTCATGCGAGCACGTGGCACACATACACTCTCAAAAAACGCACGTGCTCACACCGTCATGGAAAATAGTACATTTTTTGGAACTCTTAAAAAAGTTTGGTACGTGACTGAAAAAGTTTTTTCAAAAGTTTTTTTTCTTCACGGCGACAGTGCTCACACCGACACGGAAAATAGTACCTTTTTTGCAACTCTTTAAAAAGTTTGGTACGTGACTGAAAAAGGTTTTTAAAAAGTTTTTTTTTCTTCACGGCGACGAATTTGCCTTGATCTGCTTATTGTAGGTAATACACTGTTGTATTTTCTATCAGTGACATCGTTTGCTTTACGCTGCAGCCACACGTTCAATAAATGACTTTTAATTTCATTACACATATTGTGTGTCAAAATTCTTTGAAATTGATAGCTGTGACACAAATTGATAATCAATTTCATTTTTTAAATGCCACCGACGAAGAAACAACTCAAATTTGTAGCTTCAATCAATGTGTGCTGTGACCAGCCGTTCAAATTGAAAACTAAATTGCCATTTAAATGGATAGCTGAATTTGAAATTACATGCCAACCACACGAGCAATAATCTTGGCAATTATTGCCGTGGCAACTGTCTAATTTGATTGCCGACACAAGATATCAGCGTTTGGACCGTATGAATATGTGTTCAAATATATATTCAGCAACAACTGTTAAAATACATTGCTGAGCAAAAATCTCATAACACATGCTGTCAAATACAAATTATATTGAATTTTTTCAACGTAAAAGTAGAAAACAAAAGTTTTTAGTTCATAAAACCAATAAAAGTGCAATTTAAAATAAGAAAAGTAACTAATTATTGATAATTAAGTATTCATATGAATAAAAAGGATATATATTTGACACATTGTTGAACACAAGCAATTTGACGTCATCATTCTGCCGGCTCGTGTGGTCGTAGTGTAAAGAAGAAATGCGACGATATGGCAATGCTACATTTCTTTTGAAAAAGTGAATGTCATCGTCAAAGAGAAGAAGAATGAAAAGTTGTGTGAAATGTGTAGTGAAGTTTAAAATGTAATTATTCCAGCTTTTAAAAACTGGTAAGCAGATAAACAAGTCGACCGACTCGAAGCCGACGCCGCGCCGCCGCCGGTTATTTTTCTGTGTATCAAGCCGCCGCCGATTGTATCGGCTCGCATCGGCTCAAAACCAGCCGAAATGTTATCTGCTCCAAAAGACAAATTTCGGAGAAAAAATTTTGAAAATCAATTTTCAGTTTCAATTTTTATTTTCTCTTTAAATTTTCATATGCTTATTTGAGCCGCCGAAAATTCTCTCGGCCCGCCGCCGTCGGTCACAAAACTACTGCGCCGCCGCCGCCGATAATTTTGCCTCGACTTGTTTCTCTGCTGGTAAGTCGTTTTTTGTGAAGTAAAATAATGTAAACTTATGTATGTATACATATATATATATATATATATATATATATATATATATATATATATATATATATATATATATATATATATATATATATGTGCATGTGCATAACGCACAATGCTTTCTAAATCCGTAAAATTATTTGTAATTTTTATTGGCAATATAAAAGTATGTACGGTTTTATGCATATTCATATATTCATACATATATGTTTATACATATGTATTTATATTTACATATGCATGCATATACATATGCTGTGTGTTCAGGGAGTGAGCCTTTTTTATCATAATTGAAAAACAACTACAGTCTATGATGGCAACATACCCTCTAGTCAGCCTAGTGTATTTCTGGTGATATTGTCAATGAACGCGTCAATAGTTTGTTTTTCTTTTTTATTATGCTGTGCAATAATATTAAATAAATATATGTAGACGAGGGTATTTAAAATCTAGTGAATCTTTGCTTCAAATATCTCCATATGCCATATGGTCGTAAAGAACTACCTTCTCAATAGTGCTAAAGCCTACTGGTAGATTTTCAATGACAGCCATATGGTAGATCTCAATAGGCGATTACATTGTCTGGGTTACACCTAATCAGTAGCACTATTGACAATGTCACTAGAAAATCACTATAATTTTACTATTGACAACGAGCGAGAAAATATCGATATTGTATACTAGAGCCCCTAAAATTTACTACTGAATCTTTGGTGTCAATGTCTTCATGTGATCCCAAAAGAACTACTTAGTCAGTATTGCTACAGTCTAGTGGTGGATTTTCAATGACAAGCTAATGTTAAATGTCAATAGATGATTACATTGGCTGGGGTACACCTGGTCAGTAGTACTACTACTGATAATGTCACTAGTAAATCACCACAATTTCTCTATTCGCACTTTCTGCAGGGTACTTACATTCATATACATGTACATAAGTAAGTACTACGGTGATCAAAATATACATATGTACATACTTACATACATATCGATGGTCTCAAGCAGGGCTTTCAGATTTATTTTCACCTTTTTCGCCAAATCCAATGTTAAAAATCGCCAAAATCGCCAAAGTTTTTTTTAGTTTTTGACAATGAAATATGTATTTTATAAATTATTAAAAATTTATTTTAAAAATTATAAAAAATTGATTTGTTCCGAATCGCTAAAATTCGCCAAAAATGGGGAAAATATCGCCATTATATATATTTTGTTTATTTTTATTTAGAACAATGTAAAAATGATTATGAACAAAAAGGTACAATGTTTGATATAAAGAAGATTTTGCGGTTAGTATTAATCAAATATTGGATATACATACATATGTATGTATGTAAATTTTTTTCAGTTCTGTTACATATCTTAAACTCTATATACTTCATCGTCAAGACATTCCACATTTTCTTTTTCTTTTGAATACATCGTATGGGAATTGAACTTTTTCAACATATCTTGCGAAGGTATAAAAGAAGTGCAACATGTGCTATTTACATTCGTATAAATTATAATTCTTAATAACGCGTCAAGAAGTTCACATTGCATGCTATTTCGGAAGCGCGTTTTAGTTGAGTTCATTATTGAAAATACCTTTCAACGTAGGCATTACTAGTTGGAATTACCAGCATGTATAGTACAGCCAAAGAAAGTTCTTTAAAATGGTACATACCTGCCGTATCCTTATAATCATATACTTTTGGCCAAAAACTGTTTTAAGTTAGATGGAATATCACCATTAAAATAATCTTTCCAATCCACAAACGCTAATTTTGTCCATTGTGTTTCATAAACAACTAGCGGTATGTTAGGATTCATAAAAATCTTTAAAATATCTTTAACAGCAAAAAAAATTTTGTTTAAATATATTCATGTTTTTAAGAATTCTATTTATTAATTTTTTCACGAGCATCTTTAAATATGAAAAACAATTTTCTCGACGTATTTCAATATCTTCATCAACCATTTCAACATTGCTTTATTCAGTTGTGGGAGAAAAGTGTTTGGTATATCAATAGCTATAATAATATTGGTTATAAATTGTTCGCTATTATGAGTTTCATTGAAAATTGTTGGATTTAAAGTTTTTGATGAAAATGACAGAAGAGTAGAATATAGATTTTGATGCATACTGCCTGCGTGCATGTTATCTGACTGAAATTCAAGATTTAAATGGTTCATTTCATTTACTATTGGATTTGTAAATATCTAAAAAACTCTTGTCTTTTGTCACATAATTCTTTGTATATATTTTGGACAGTCTTATCATTTTCGGCTGTCGAAATAAGTGAAAAATGATGTTTAAGCACCATCCGTTGCTCCAAAATTCGTCTTATAGCAGCTCCATAAGACAACCAACGAGTTGCAGAAATTTGCACATGTTTTCTAAAACGGTTGCTGTTAATACCAGTATTAAATGTTCTTAGCTCACCATAATAAATAATATTTAACGATTTTCAAGCCAATTCATGGCTCATCAAAAATAGCAAAAAAAAAAATCGCCAACTTTTTTATAAAACGCCAAAATATCGCCATGTCGCCAAATCGAAAATTAGGACGCCAAACTAGCTTTAAAGTCGCCACGTTTGGCGAGAAATCGCCACATCTGACAGCCCTGGTCTCAAGCAGAAATGCCCTAACTCGTATTGTTTAGGAAATTTTGTTTTTCAGTGATTCCAATACATTTCATACAAATACACCTCGTCACAAGAACTTATTGCAATAGTTTAAAAAATAACGCTTTTACAAGCAGATGTACAAAGCAGTTGTACTGTTTATTACATATTATGTTTTTATCTTCTGTAAACTTACAGTTATTTGAGTTAGGGCTTTTCTACTTGTGACCAACGATATATATGTATATATATCTCGACCATTTATTGTGTAAAACTATCGAGAGTGACACTCAAAAATGAATCGAAAAAAGTTCACCTGTCACCAAAAAACATTCGATTTCGAAGAAGAAGAAGAGATAATATCGAACTAATTTCGATATCGTAAAAAGGCAGCAAAAACGCAATTTTTTTATTTTAATTTATTTATTTTAATACATTAACTTACGCTGCAGAATTTGAACATGGTATGTCCATTTTAACAGACAAGCACACATCCACTAGGCTATCGTGGCAAATTATTTTCTGTTCAATTAATCCACATATGTAAATAGGTACGTGTTCTTATTTTATTTTTTAACTCACAGTGCTGTCATGACTCGAACTTGGTACCGCTAGACTAACAGGCTAGCACATTTCCACTCGGGTACCGTCGTTACACAGTCGAAAAACTATCGAGAGAAGTTCGAAGCTCGAAGTTTTAGCGAACATTCGAATTTTCTTAGATTAGCGAACAAATATCGAAGAATTTTGTTTCGGAATTTATTGGCTTTAGTGAGCATTAGTTTTTGTCTAATCTCAAGTGAAATGGGTTGCTTACTTTTACCCATATTGCCACAGATATGTTTTTAGTAGTCACTTCGTCAATTTATGCCCAGCCATATTTTGCAAATTTAGATTGTAAGGAATCTTCTAAATAAGTAAATAACACGATGCAACAAATGGAGACTTTTGGAAAAACGAACGGACTGGACAGTATAGGTAGGTTCGATAGTACTAATAAAGGGTAGTAAAACCCTATATTGTACTCAGTTTGGCGATTTTGGTTAGCAATTTTTTATGGGGCTCCAACTATTTAAAAAATTAGTGCGCTTTCAAAAAATGGTCACCAAAATTGCTAAACTGAGTACATATAGGGTTTTACTACCCCATGGTAGTACTATCGAGCCTACATACATATAATGTCAAGACCGTGTGGGACAAATTACTGCATGCGATACGGTTCGAAATTTTAAAATGTTTCCATATAAACTCTATTGAAATATTTCGTAATTTCGGTCGATAACGAGTGACGTAATTTGCCCCCCCGATCTTTGAAATTAAGATTTCTTTTATTTTGTTGTATTCTGCTAATTGGGGCTAATTACCGCACTCGTTATCGAATGAAATTTCAAAATATTTCAGTGAAGTTTATATGGAAATATTTTACAATTTCGATCGGTAATGAATGCAGTACTTTGATACCTGTTTGCAAAGTTGTCTAGAAAATGAATTCGCAATTGGATTGATTTTTATAAATAGATATTTGTTTATTAAAACAAATGCTCTTAAATAAAATTTTAAAATAAACTTATGTATCTACATATATGTATATCTTACTTAAACATATCTTAGTCCTCGTCCAGACTTACAATTTTTGTTGCAGCAATTCTTGAGTTTATAGATGAAAGGGGTGAGAAGATTGGGGAGGGGTACACAGTTGCATGTGCTCGGCAATTCTCTTTTGTTTTGAAATTCGCAGTTGTTAATTTAAAGTTTGTAGGTGTATTTGACGTTTTATTTTTATTTTGTTTGTTCAGTTTTATGAAAAACACAAAATGCAACGAAAAGTAAAAAGAATTGTTAATTTTTTAGGATAATTTGTTGTGAAATAGAATTTGTTTAGTACTTAATTGCAAAACTAGAATTTCCTAATGTGGACACTTATGCAATTCCAAAGCAGAATTTTAAAAAATTGCAGCAACAAAAGTTGCAAGTCTGGACGAGGAGTTAACTACCCTGCAGAAAGTGCGAATAGAGAAATTGTGGTGATTTACTAGTGACATTGTCAGTAGTAGTACTACTGACCAGGTGTACCCCAGCCAATGTAATCATCTATTGACATTTAACATTAGCTTGTCATTGAAAATCCACCACTAGACTGTAGCACTACTGACTAAGTAGTTCTTTTGGGATCACATGGAGACATTGACACCAAAGATTCACTAGTAAATTTTAGGGGCTCTAGTCTACAATATCGATATTTCCTAACTCGTTGTCAATAGTTAAATTATAGTGATTTTCTAGTGACATTGTCAACAGCGCTACTGACTAGGTGCACCCCAGCCAATGTAATATATATATAACATACGGTTGTAATTGAAAATCTACCAGTAGACTTTAGCACTATTGAGAAGGTAGTTCTTTTACGACCATATAGAGATATTTGATCCAAAGATTTACTAGTTGATTTTAGTAACCCTCGTCTACATACATTTTTTTAATATTATTGCACAGCATAATAAAAAAGAAAAACAATCTATTGACGCGTTCATTGACAATATCACCAGAAATACACTAGAACTGCTGTCTCTAACGTATCTTTACTCGCACATAAAAGGAAAGATGCCGATATTTTAACTAGTGCAATTTTCGCTGGAGAAATAGTATTGACACAGAGACATATGGTTCTAGGCTGGCTAGAGGGTAAATATACATACTCATACATATACATACATATGTGTGTATATCCTATCCTACTTAGGGCTAATAAGTCAGTCAATAATTATATGTATTTTATTTTTAAATCCTATTTAAACATAAAATTTTGTTTTTCATCCCAAAATTAAATGAAACTTAAACTGCAAATCGATAAATTAACTTTGTTATTTATGTATACTGAACAGCTAGCTGTTCTCTGGAAAGCTTTCCATAATATTTGGAAATCTTGTAGAGCTACCGTACTATCAACTTTAATTAGCCAGTTAAATACATTTTAATTTTTTATGAAAATTAACTTAAACTATATTTAAATATTCACTGATTTATTAGCCATTAATATTATAAATATGAAAGTTAACATTTTTCACTGTTTGTTACCTTATAAAAAAAGAACCGCTGTAGGTATTTTAATAAAATTTAATACACAGGCTGGTTATATACTGGATTGAGACATACCATACTTTTTATTAAAAAATTGACACGTTTTAACCCATAATAGGCCAGGAGTGTTATTCAAAATTTTAAAAATTCTTTTAAAAGAAAGACTGGTGAAAAAAGCTTTTAAGATTGTTGACATGAATTAACCCATAACTGAGAAAGTTTGTATGTTTGTGAGTGTGGGTTAATAGATTTAGAGTAAACTTGGTTCAGGTTAAAATATTGGGCATTTTTTAGAGGTTAAACGCGTAAAAATTTGTACTTTTGGCACATTTTCTGTTTTTGCAAAACTTAAGATCAAACCCACGATGTCGACAACGTTCGACTTGTCGCACACTTACATTCAAAATAAAAACAAATTTTAATATTTTGTTGTTGTTTCAAATTTAAGTCTGCAACAAGTCGAACGTTATCGATATCGTGGGTCAGGCCTTTGGTATAAATACAATTCAATTTCAGTTTTTTATGGATGCGAAGGAAGTTGCGGGAAGACGCTAGTCTATATATTTATATTTGTTTGTACATATAGAAGATTAAGGTGACTGAATGGGTGATCATCGGTCAGCCCAAACGGCTAAAGCTAAAGGTCTGAAATTTTATTTAAATTTAGTTTCTAGGAAACTAAATTAAAAAAACTCCAAATTCCACACCGGACAAGTGTCTGATACTTTTGCGATATCTGTACTTTGAGAGACAAAACGGGGCAAAAATAAATTTTGGTACCTTTTTTGCAGCCCACACATCTAAATTGTTACACATAAAAGCAAAGTTTTTCCGAAATATTTTCTCCAAGAAAACATCTCGAATGCATTTTTTCACTTTTTCGAAATTCGAAGCCCATTTTTGGTACTTTTAAGTAGGTGCTTACATACATATGTATGTATGTACATTTTTTAGTATTTTTAACCACCCCAAGGGAATTTCGGGAAGAAGATAAAAAATAATTAAATCAGTCCAAACACAATAAGGGTCCCAGTAAAAAAAACTGGAAGTCATTCTGAAGGAACCACATTTTCATTGCTTCCAAAAAATCGATATTTTTAATATGCCGATAGTTAGCAGAAAACCAAGTAAAATTTTATTTTAATCACACAAAACCTTGTAGTTTTTCCATAGTTTTAGTAAATACTCACCAAAATGTTCAAAAAATCGATTTTTTGAAAGAAATTTATGAACTAATTTTGGCCTAGAATTTAGAAGTTATTTGCTTAAATTTACATGAAAACACTGTTTCGCGCTTAAATTCGTATAAAAAGAAACGAATTGTTAAAATATGTAACTTTTTAAAGTTTTTCCTACATGAAAATATTACCATAGAACACAAAAAAGGAAATTTTTCTTAAAATCGCTTCTAATTCGGTGACTAGGCATCGAAAAAGAGAACTTCTTGCAATGACAACCCTATGTAAAAATCATTAGATCGGATCGAAATTTGAACTACTTCCAGACTGCAAACTCTACATTTTCATGACTTCTTTGGAGTGTCTTTTTTTACTGGGGTTTTCATGAGAACTCTTAAAATTCCCATTTGTGCAACTGGGCAAATATGCGAGACTTGTTTCATGAAACCCCTTTTCAACTTTTGCACAAACAGTTTAGTAAATTTGAATGAAATGTCAAAAAAATTAATAAAATATAAATAAAAATTTACAGCCTAATTTATAAAACTCATTAAGGCTTTAAAAAGTTTTTTTAAAACAAATTTTCATACAAAATTTTTCTTAAAAAGTCTTTATAAAGCCCTAATAAATTTTATAAATAAGGCTGTTAAATTTCAAGCAGTTTTTAAATTAAATACATATTTATATATTTCTTTTAAAATAAAAAATGTGTGTGTATCTAAAAATGCCTCAAGGAAGTAAAAAAACCAAAAAGTTTTTGTTGAATAAATGCACAATTGCCCAGCTTAAGTTTACGACTGAAAATTGTTGGGCAAAGTTAAAAGGTTTGTGTAAATAAATTTCTATACAATTTTTGACATATTATTTACGAGAGTGTAAAAATGCACAATTGCACAGTTTGCGAGACTTTTGAACATTCTCATGAAAACCCTTAATATATTCCTATGATATAGGTATCAAATAAAAGACATTTTTGGGAAGGAAACATAAAATATACTTAAGCTGGTCCAAATAAAATGGGGCGGACGGACTCCCAAAAGCGGTCCTATTATATGGATGTTAAATGTAAGGGATTTTTGAGAAGTTAACACAAAATATAATGAATATATTTGGGGGAAAATAAACCTTCTGTGGTCACTGGTTGGGCTAAAAACAAAACGAAAACCTACCCGGTATTGACTCGATCCTGTGTTGAAAATTTTAGCGTCATAGCTCTTATAGTTCCAGAGATCATGCGTTAGGAACAAACACACACTACGATTTTATATATATAGATGTTAATGTATATGTACTTAATCATGAAACTGGTATAAGTCATATGCATTTTTGCTTCCAAATATCAAATAAATCTTAAGAAAACTTCGATAAATCCTTAATAAATGTTAAATACTTAATATAAATGAACAACTACTACAACTCTAAATAAAAATGTTGCATAATATAAAAATATTCTTTGATTTGTTCATCTGTAATCTACGAAATATCTCGACCAAAGAAATATATGACTTAGACCACTTTCATAATTAAGGGCACATATGTATGTATGTATATTTTTTAAATTAACAAGATCACAAATATGTATGTTACATTTGTTTCAATAAAAACTAAAACTTAAAAAGTAAACTTAACTAAATATACATATGTACACACAACACATGTACTTGAAGCTTAATAGAGTTAACTTAAAATTTACTTTGCTTAATTAAAAATTTACCTAAAATAATTTAATTTAAATACGTACATACATATATTTTATATATAAGGATATTCCCACAATTTTTATGGGAAGAGCGAGGTTAAGATGGTTTATTTACAAAAAAAACTGACTTAAGTTCTCATGCGTTACTGGAAACTTTAACCATTTTATAACTTTTATCTCTCTTAAACCAAATCCAGTTCTTTTCATTGAAATAGTCTTCGATTTGTTGCAAAGTTCTACCCTTCGTTTCCGGCTGAAAAAGCCACATAAATAACGAAACGACAAAACTGGCTACGCCAAATATCAGGAACACACCATTCATTTTAATATTGAAATGTATGAGGGGGAATGCCTTTGTAAAACTGAAGAGTGCTACGTTCATGGCGGCAAAAACAGTACCGGCTGTACGGCCACGAATTTTAGCCGGAAACAGTTCTCCAATCATAATGCCCGGCATTACCATCAGTGCCGTATTGAAAGCAATATAGCTGAGCAAACAGACTCCGGCGATAATGACATCAGATCCTCCCTTCGCTTGACCTTCACGCATATACATAAATATACTTAAAGTCAAACAGCTCAAGCCAGAACCGATACCAGATAATATTAACATACGCCGTCTTCTGACAAACAAGAGAATAACACAGAACATGAGAGTGCAAATTATTCTCACAGCAGCTGTCCAAATGGCAGCCGACTTAGTATCGAACTCTGCTCCAAATGAGGATATAATATCAATGGCGTAGAATATTACAATGAAGGTACCGGATGCAATTTGTAGGAATGAAAATACTATAACAATGACTAAAGGTTTAATGGCAGCTCTATGGCAGCACAATTTGAATATATTCTCATTAGTTTTTGTTGTGGCTAGTTCCTTCTCCAGTCTGGCCTTCATATCATTTATTTCTTTTTGTGCTGCAATTTCATTGCCTCTTAAAAATTTTAGAGTTTTAAGAGCCTTATCCAACTTATTATGTCTCAGCAGCCAGACCGGACTTTCGGGTATAAAGAATATGGCTAAAGCAGATAAAAGAGGCAGAATAATGCCACACCAGGCCACTGTTCTCCAGTGTAAGACGGAGCCCAAGGTATAAACTATGAGTATACCTAAAGAGTAGTTGACAAAAGGCGCTCCAATCAAAAGGCTGCGTAAATTGGGCTCTACGGTTTCGGCTATATAAACCTGCAGAAGAAAAGGCAAGAAAATTAGGGTTTAAAAAAAATTTAATAAAGCGTATGATAAACGAATGCAGATTACTAATGGTACTCGTAATAATAGGTCGTCTATCATTAACTTTCCTAGCAGCAGAAACCAGCCTAGCAACGAGACAGTAAGGTAGAAATTTACAAAATTATTCTCCCAGATACGAAAAAGTAAATGAACGCTTTACTAGCAAAAATTTTGCAAGAAAATTTTATTTACTTATATCAGAAACATGGATTGACATCACCACACTCGTACAATTGTCCCTTTTCTTATTTCATAATCGATTGGGTTCGTGAAAATTTTTTCCCTCGAAATATTTCACCTTTTCGCCAAATTGCAGTCGTGAATAATTTTTCCCTAGAAATGTTTTCCCTTTTTTTTTCATTCCCCATACATGACTCTTGTAGTCGCTTTGCCGCTAGCAACAGTTGTAGCCATGCAGCCAGCAACTTAATTATTTTGAAAGCGGCAGCTTTATATGCGTTTTTAGAATTTTCTTCCTGTTAAATAATATCCAATAATTTCAAGCTATAATTCATTTCATTGTCGCCAACAAAAAGAGAAATTAGTCTAAGCTGTCTAGAGCCACAAAAGTGGTCGTGTAGTTGTGTAGCCGTTTTGTCGTGATAATAATAATTAATGACAACATTTGTTCTTGTTTTGACAACGGATTGTTCTCAATTTGACAACGAATCGTTCTTGATTTTGGAGGTGACAACATTTGTTCTTATTTTGACAACGGGTAGTTCATAATTTGACAACATGTCGTTCATAATTTGACAACGAGTGTTCTTGATTTGACACCATCTGGTATTTTTTACTTTTCGTTCTCGATTTAACAACGAAACATTCTAGAATTGTCAACGCTGGTTGTCAAAATATTGTCCACATTTCGTTGTCAAATTAACAACGGCCGTTGATAATTTTAGAACGTTATTTTTCCCTCTGTGTACCACTTTGTTTTCGTACGATTGTCGATGCGATCACGGATGTGACGATTTGAGCAAATTACGGAATTCGATACGACTCGTAATTTAAAAATATTTCAATAGAGTTTATATGGAAATATTTTTAAATTACGAGTCGTATCGAATGCAGTGATTTGCCCCATTGTCAAGTAACTACTTTTAGTTCTTTTTAGTTAATGATATAAATGTGAACTTATTTTATTTATTGCCAACCAGCATGTTTTATCCTTTCAAAATAATTAGAAAAATGTGTACTAAGTTTATATTATGTAGGTTACCACGAAAGTAATTGCATGATTTTTTTTTTGTCAATAGGTGACACGAGGAAGCAAATCAAAAATGCTATTAGCAAATTGAAAAAGTTTCATTTAAAAAATTTCATGAAATTGCACTACAACTTTCATGGTGTGAATTCGATATGCATAAGAATAACTCAACAGGGTGGCGCTGGGTGAAGTAGTAAGCACTTTGACTACAAAACCGAAGGTCCTGGGTTCAAGCCCGGTCACCGACAAAGTCATTAAATAACAGCACCACGCATTTAGTCTTATATTTTGTCAGTTGTTGTAGGAAAGTTCAAGTGATGAAGGCTTAGACAATGGCCACTGGTCACTACACCGGCTTCAGCGGATACTAATCCTAATCATCAGGGCGTCCTCCTTCATCGGTATTGTGTAGCAGAATCGTCGGCGAAATAAAATAACCAGTAAAATGGCTACTAAACACATCTTAAAAAATGTAATGCGCCTAATTGACACCAGAGGCGCTGCCAACACATCGTTATTAAAAACGCAAAAAAGCAGAGTTGTAAAATAATCAAGCCTTGTTATATCTATTCCTCCACCACCTGTCTTCTCTATCACTATCCCTTTGCTAAAGAAGGTTACACCTAGTAATAATAGTAGGCATTCATTGCTTGAGTGTTACTTCGCTTTGTATAAAAAAAAGTAACATGTGACCAACCATTAACCATTAAAAAACTACTACCCATTACCGAAAGTTTTTTTTCAGGCAGTAGTAGTCTTAACTATCACTCCAATTAATTGGAGTTATATGAATAATAAATTATAAATGAATTCATGTCTACGTAATTGCTAAGAGCATCCCACTGAACAATTACTACAATTTAAAGAACCTTCTAAAAATGTTCGTGAATAAACTCTGTTTATTTTATTTTCAAATCATGTTTTTTTGTAAGCAGTAGTGTTTGTTTAACTAATGTCAAGGAAACAAATATAAAAATTTCATATAATTTATGTTTAATGCAGCACGTATGCCAATTTACTAGTTGACTGTTCGATGTTCGAAAATATGGGTCATTCACATCAACGTTTACTCTAGTGGCCTGCTAAACTATTTCATTATTATGTCATTAGAACAAATTTTTTATATATTTAAATAACGACCTTGAACCTTAAGGTAGGTTCAAGTTTTCAAACGACAAAAAAATTCTATTTGTACTTTATTTTTAATTTGCACAAAACTTTTGCTTATGTGATTTGTGCGCTGCTTTATTACAGATATTGCTCAAAATTATAATATCTTTAGATTATATGAAAACTTCCGACAATAGTATCACAACTGGTTCATTAAAATGTCACTTATGGCATCAAACATAATAGATTCAATAAATAAATAAAAAAAAGTATATGCATACATATATCGCTCATTTACTTCAATAGTGTCACAACTCCCAAAAAAAAACTAGTTTTGCAGTACAAGCTATTTATGTGAAATTTTTACACAAGATTAAATACGAAATGTTATATTACTCTGCATTATTAACACAAAAACGAGTTTTTTTCGAGTTGTGACACTATTAAAGTAAATGAGCTATATGTACATATATAAATCAAAGTTTTCAGATGCGCGTCAAAATGATAAATTCACTGAATTGACTCACGCTCATGTATTAGTAGAAAATTTTAAGACATTGCAACTTGGAGTTTATAATTTTGATAGATTATCGAGATGAAGCAAAATTGCTGCAAGTCCCTCTTCATTGTATAGTGATTTTTGTATTGAGCTCCTCACTATAGCAACAATTTGCTTTTGAATTTACTGAGCTAACAATAATTGGAAGTATTTGGCTAATTGTGGATAAATTTTTGTTATTTCTGACCACTGTAAGATTTTACCTCTAACCACCATTATATTCTAAGTTATATCTTCTCTTGTATTACATAGTGAATATTTAGCGAAATTCGAAAACGCTCCCTTGCAGCTTAGGCATTAGTCGAAAACAATATAAATAAGCAATCTTCCAACTATCGTTTGAAGCAATACACAAAAAAAAAAAATATTCCTGCAATAAACAATTTTAATTGAGAATAAAAGCAAAAATTAATTAAAAATGTATTTAAGTCAATTCAACTTTTGTTACAAAATTTAATTAATTACAAAATTTAATTGACTCAATTACATTTTTAGTTGATTTTTGGTTTTATTTTCAATTAAAGTTGCTTATTGCAGGAATATTTTTTCTGTGGTTTGCTGCAAACAAAAGTTAGAAGATTTCTTATTAAATGGAAACGACGAAAGATTGATAATGTAGGTAATATAACCAAGGTTCTATGGGACAACAAAACAAGAGGGCTGTTCAAACTTAAACAATGCCGAGCGTCTGAACGAGGCACTTGAACCGGATTGGAGCCACAGATAACAATGAGTGCAGGGCATGCATAAAGCACATTATCCAGCTGTCACCCAGCCGAGATCCCTTTTTCTTTGAGGAAGACACCTTACCGGACATTACGAACCTTAGAGATATTGACTTTAAAAGATTTAAGGGCTACATCAACAATACTAAATTGCAATGAATAGGGGGTGGGGCGCATGACAGACCTATACCGGCTTATGTGTATGTCCCCTGACATGAGTGCAATGGCTCCTCCCTCGTCAAACTAATCTAACCTAACCTAACCTTAACGACATCATGTTAGAATATAGAAGAAACGACCCAGCGCATTTAAGAAGTGGTTGTCGAGATTCCTTTCTGAGGAAAGAACCAACAGGGGAATACACAAGATTTCACTGATCGCTCGAGTACAGTTATAACCTGGATTTAGTGGGTACTTTTTGGTTAAAAAAGAAAGGAAGAGAGAGGAGCGAGGTGCTCCTCAGCATTTCAGCATTTGAAACGATTCGAGAGCGCTAGTGAGTGTAATATTAGTACATACATAGTTGTCAAAACATCTTGATAGTCTCCCCATACAACGGAAACTTCACATTACAATCAGTCTAAATACATGCGAAAGCACCTTCCATGTCGTTGAAGACTTCAAAACGTCGCCGTAAAGAGTTCAATTGCTAGCAAAACACGTTCGTACGTGAATTAAGCTGAGCTGATTAATTTTTAGGCGAGAGAGAGGAACACGAGAGGAAAAAAACGAGAGCAATACTTAGCTTCTTGTGCTGTCAATACGTTTTACTTTGCAATTCGTAATGTTAAAAACTCACACGTGTATACATACACACAACTATGCATTAGAATGAACGCCGGTGAAAGTTTAAAGTTGAAAAAGAGATAAGTTTAACAATAAGACTTGTCTAGTGTGAATTGGGACTTGCATCCAGTGTGCGTGCAAACAACATTACCAGCAGCTAAAAATCTTTGACCGCACTGTCGTTCTCAACTCAACTCCTGTTGCGGTCTTCTAACAATTAACCCAACTTTCAAATTGGTATTGCCATTCACAATTGTATAACGTTGAGTTTGTAGATGTCTTGTGCCCTAACAATTCCAAGTAAACATTTGTTGTTATTCATAATACTGAAAGAGAGTTTGGTTGTGTGAGAGCTTACTTGACTGTCAGACGGCCCAACTGAGTTCCATTGAGAACTACAATAGGGACAATCAAAGGCAAACGACTTTAGTATTTCGACGCGCATCATATGATTGTTTATTTTCGAGTGTATGTGCATATCATATGTAGTATGTATGTATGTAATGTATTCTATAAAAATTCATTTTATTTTCTATAAAAGAATTAATCTCAAATCGTTTCTTATGAATATGTCCGTGACTTTTTTCTAGACGTTTATTTTCGTTCGCATTTTCCTCTTATATACATACATACATACAGACATATGTATATACTTACATACTTCATACATGTGTATGAATTTAATTCTTCTTTTGTATGTTTTCATTTTGTTATTGTTGTTTTGAAAAGACATTCTTTATGTGAAATTTTTTTTTTATAGTTATGAGCCTAAGTGGGAGGAGAGGCTTAAAATAGCTGTTAAAAGAGCTGTTATGTTTGATTGTGTTATTTTATGCAAATAAGTTCCGGATTTTTAACCTTAGGCATGTGTCAGCAATGACTAGGGGCAGTTTGTTCCATTTTTTGAAATGTATGTAAATATTTAGTACATATATACATACAAAAATTAATTTTGTTGAAAAGACCAAGTGAAATAAAGTTCTTTTTAATAAGTATTCTGATTAAATTGAATACTGACCCTGATAATTTACGAATGTTTGTGTGCATGTGAAATTAATTTTAATTTTCTTTTCATTTTTTGCCTATTTCGCGGTGTTTATCATAAATGCCGGCGTTTTGCATACTCGTGTGATGAAAATTTATATCTAATTAAGAAAAATTTTTCATTAAATAAGAAACATAGATTTAGCATTTTATTGCGATTTTTGGTTATTGCAATCGATTATTTCAATATTTTTTCTTTTATTCATTTTCTTAAATGCCATGTGATTAGTTTTTAAATTGACACTTATCAACGAACGTTTTAATTCATGCAATACATACATATGTACATATGTATGTACCTTGTATTTATGTGTGTATATTATGTTTTCGAAAAGTCACAATATTTAATGCAGGTACCTCTTAAATTATTTCTTTTAGCAAAAAACAAAAATTATTGTGTATAAATTTCAAGTCGCTGTTTTAACATTAACACGTGCCGCATCGAAATCAAAACTCGTTATTAAGGGGTAAAAATACACGAAAAGTCTCATAACTGCCCCTGTCCCGTTCCCAGAAAGGTAAATTATAGTACCGACACCCTCCACTCCCTAATAATAATTTCCCCTCAAAACTTTTTTCAGAATATACTAACTTATTGTCATCCCTCGCTAGTTTGTTGTTGGGGGGGGGGGGGGTCCAATACAAAAACGTTTTTATAAAATGTATACCACCGTCACAACAAGGCCCAGAGGAACTAAATGTATGATCACACCACAAAGAGAAAGAACTATTACACTTTAACCCATAGTGGCATCCTAGGGTAAGTTGTGGGATAGTGGGGAAAAATCATAAAATTATTATTTTTGTATGGGAGCTCTCCTAAGGAAGGTATGTTGTTGTGTTTAATATATTCTGAAAAAAATTTTGGTAGAAATAATTATTGGGAGTCTGTCTTACATTTTATCCTTCTGGGAACGTGTAAGGGGCAGTTATGAGACTTTTCGTGTATTTTTAGCCCTTAATAGCGAGTTTTGATTTCTATGTGGCACGTGTTATTAATATTAAAACAGCGACTTGAAACTTATACACAATATTTTTTTTGCTAAAAGGAGCAATTTAAGAGCTTCATGAATTAAATATTATGACTTTTCGAAAATAAGGGCCAGTCTAGGCCGGGTCAATTTGTATAGATGAAAAAAATTAAAAAATCGTATAGCAAAAACGAAATCTACATAAATTCTAAGAAAATTTTGCGAAGAAACCATGGGTCTAAAATCAAACCCTTTACCGCGCCTCTCGACATGAAAATTTATTTCCTCTTCCTTAGTTGCTTCTTGTTTGGCAACTGACTACCGTATTTAAAGACATTGACTCTAAATATGGAAACGGGAAATATTTTGAGGATAGCTGGCCGAAAATGCTCGTCGATTTTTCATACAAAAGTTTATGATATGGAGAAAAAAGTTGTAAGTTACCTGCGCCGGTCCGCCCAAAATACCGGTGGCAAAACCACACAATAGACGTCCTACCAATAACATGGGATATGATTGCGACAAAGCCAAAACACACCAGCCAGCGCTCAAAGGTAATACGGAAAATATTAAAGTCGAACGTCTACCCAAGTAATCGGCCATCGGTCCCGACAAAATTGAACCCACCGGAGTTGCTAGGCTATGGACACTAGCTGCAAGAAGAAATAATGAAATGCTAGAGTCACTACATATGAAGTACACAATTATCTCTACTCACCAATCCATGAACCCATTTCTATGTCAATAAAAATTTCTGGCGTAGAATTTGTAGGCAAATTACTCGAGGCTGAAAGTTGAGGTAATAAAACAGCCGAAAAGCCAATAGGCATGCCGCATGCAGCAGATAAAACTAAAATAGCACAAGTGGAAATAATCTGGAGGAAAGAAAAAAAAATAATAATAATAATAATGATGGAATAGAAGAACAAGGGAATATTATTTTATTTGCTGTAATTTTAGTTTGAAAGAACATAATAGTGCTCAAAAATATTAAACTCATCAATTATTTGCACACACTCAATTAAACTTCTGACCCACATTTGCCGCAATTCATAAATAAAATTGTATGTGTTGTTCCATTAAATTTAATTGTAAAAACAGTGATGGAAATAAATATGTTAAGGTTTAAAAATGAAAATATTTATTAACTGTGAAACAAACATTTCGTTTGTACTCGTATTTTATAAAATATGCGTTTACCTATTATATAGAAGAAAAAAACAACATAGATATTGGCTTTTAACCGATTTCAGGAGAGGAGATTATTCTAAATTCGGTTGTATTTTCGTGTGTTTGGTCCCATTGTTAAAAATGAAGGCAGGGGCAACGGCCACTAAAACTTCCCTTATAATATAATGTGTTTCCTAATTATCTCCATACTCCATCAAATCGAAACTTTTTAGTGACTGTAGGAGAGCTCTCAACTTGCTTATGGGCAAATATGGTGTCAGACTATGTTGGTTTCCTGGTCACTGAAGTGTTGAGGGAAATTAAATTGCTGATGAGATGGCAAGATGAGGGAATTATTGGCAGATCGGTGAAATTACTACAGAGAATTCAGTAATTGGGTGGACGGTAAGACCAACTGTTAATGCGAAGCAGGAAGGATTGTATAGTTTCGAAGGCTATGTGGCCAACTGCTAATGGATATGAATAGGAAAGCGATGCAAGTATTGATAGGCGCGTTGACTGGTTACTGCTCGGTCAGACCAAGGACCAGTATACGGGAAAGTGGCGAAGATGAAGAGTAACAGGAAACCATTGAACATATTATCTAACATTGCCCGAAGCTACAACGCCATAGGCTTAAATGGCTGAGCAGACGTTTCCATGACAGCATTATTGATATGGGTATGTGTTAACTTAAGGATATCGGGGGGACTTCATAATGGGAATGATAAATAATTGGGGCACTTTTGGGTAAAAATGGGGTTAAAAATTATTATTAACGTATGCCAACCGAAGGGAAGCACAATGGACCCAACTGGTTCTCCAAGTGGAGTTATGTTATAGTACTACCGTTCCTAACCTAAAATACATAATTTTCAACTGAGAATTTTTTTTTTAGCTGCAAACAGGGCTGCCAGATGAAATGATCGAAAAATCGTTGAAATCCCGATAAAATATAAAATAATCGTTATTTCATACTCGAAAAATCGTCAGAAAAATCGGACAACTCAAATTTGTTTTTCATGTATACTAGACCAAGCAAATTCCCGAAAGTATTTTATACGTTCCACCAGCAGTTTCTAATAGACTGCCCATAAAAAATCACACGTGTGTAAAAATTGCACTAATACTGTGCACACCGGCCATGAGCATTGCGCTTTTCACCAAAAAAAAAGTAACCTATCTTCACCATAAATACTTTTGGCACCAAAATTTTTAAATGCGGCGTTTTCGGAAAAATTTTATATAACCATTTTTTATTTAGAATAAATACCACAAAAATTTTTTTTTTTTTGGAACAATAAATTTCAAAAATAAATCCCATAATTCTATTTTTATTTAACGGCAAACCATCAACAAATAAATTTTTTAAATTAAATAATACAATCAGAAATAATTTTTAGTCAGGCTTAAGTTCAGTAATTTCAATTCTTTTATTAAAAAAATAATTAATGTGATGATCGTAAAAGATAAGCAAGAATAGTTAAACATACGTAGGTAGAGTAATATAAGTTCGTACTAACCTAAATACAAAAATGAAAAAAATGGAAAAACAGGGGAAATGAATGGTGATACTTACATATGTATTTACCAAAGGTAAATCAATAATTGTACACAACAATTCTTTCTCACATTCCGTTTCATTAGAATGTACGTTAAATAGCTGATGTTAATAACAATTTCTACCCAAGTAGATAGACTAGGGTGCTGATGAAGTGCGTTGCTGCACAGAAAAATATCGGTATTTCCCCCAGCTTAAAAGTCTAATTTAATTTTTCTTCTCTTCTTTAGAAACTCACATTAATTAATAAAAATATTTCATTCAATAAAAGAAATGAAATTACTGAACTTAAGCCTGACTAAAAATTATTTCTGATTAAAAATTCACTATAGTTCAATTAAAATCTAAAAATGTCTCAATTAAATAATATATTTTGTTAAGAGTGGGCAAAACTACACCAAAGATTTTTTTTTGGGTATGCAAATTTGAATTCTAACATTCGGTTTTTCGGGAAAAACTGCCATATTGAAAAATTGTTAATTTTAAGGACAAAATCGTCAAATCGATTTTGCTATTTTTGACACAAAAAGTGGTCACATCTGGCAGCCGTGGTTGCAAAGCATATTTTCTTCTCAAAGCATGTATTGGTATTTGACAACTGAAACTAAGGCTGAGTTTACATCTGGCATTTCTTGTGTGTCATTTGCCCAAAAAAGCGTAACCAACTAATTACTAATGAAAAATTGTTTAATCCAGACATATATTTATTCATTTAAACAATTTCCAATCATGTTGGACTCTATAAAATTGTCTATTAGTTATGTATGGAACTATTTAACTTAATAAATACATGTCTGAATCAAACAGTTTTTCATTAGTAATTAGTGGTTACGGTTTTTTTACGCTTGCGTGGCACATGGCACACAGATGTAAACCCGGCCTAACAGCTGTTAGTTGTCACTTGCCATACGTAATATTATTTTGGCATCTGGCAACGTAACTAAAGTTCGGTCGGCATCCATAAACGAGCCATTAAAATCATTTAAGGCGGTCTTTTGTCTACAGATCAAGCCTTATTTTCCATTTAATTGTAAGTGACAAAAATTAAAGTTTTCAGGATGTTTTTTTTAGAACATTCAAATTTGTTCATACCTTAATTAATTTTTGGCATTTTGATAATTCTAAACCATCGTTAGGCCCATAAAATTTTAATTTCAATAAAAAAGTCTATTTTTGAAAACACGTCGCTTACGATTAAATCGAAAATAGGGTTCGAAATGTTAAGTGTGATTGATTTTTAAAATCGATATTTTAAATGTGAGTGTAATAAAACATACGAGCCTTAACGCCATGATGAATTAAATGTAGAGTTGGGCAAAATCGTTCCTTTGTGGAATCGTTCCGACCGATCCAAATCGGTCGTTCCTTTCGTTCATCGTTTCGGTCTTATACTTTTAACAGTGAATGAACGAGGAACGAGAGAATGTGCCTGTTGCTCGTAAAAACATCAAAAGAAATTTTTTATGGTTTATTTTAATTTTCTGACAAACTAAAAAAAATAATTCTTTGTTTTCATATAATATTTGTAAAAAAAATAATAGCCCATAATAAGCAATAAACTTTTGAATATAGCAAAATTTATCATAAACATTATAAATAAGTGAACGAAGCAAATATAATACACGTTCTTAAACGTTTATCTTTGACGTTTGTCAAAACAAATTAATTGCACCTCAAGACGATTTGCAATTACAGAACGAGGAACGATAAAAAAGAACCTTTAAAAAGTCCGCACTGTTCCTTTTTAGGAATCGTTCCTCACCGATCCAATTAGGGAATCGTTCCATGGAACTAGGTCGTTCCGGAACGACACAACTCTAATTAAATGTGATTGCTGATGCAATAAAAATTGTAAAGATGAACCTTGTACCAAATATATTTAAGTGTTCTAAACTACTATACATATTGTTACAAAAAATCCAAAAGGCCGCAATAACCAAAAAATTAAAAATAGACTTTTTGATTGATTATGGTGATGAAAATATATCTTTCCTTAAAATTTTACTCACATACATATGTTCAAAAATGCCGATTTTGTTCATTAAATACAAAATTTAAATTTATAAGATTTTTTGCTTCTCCTTTAGAAAAGTAAAAAGTGTATTCACGGCCTTTTGGATTTTAGGTGACGATATGTAAGAATGTAAACAAAATTAATTAATAAAAGAACTGACAAAGATCGAATATAAGTTAAAAGTTGTCTGCTGCTTGCTTACTTGATATCGATCACATAAAGCGATTTTAGAAAAAGGGAATGAATTTTCAATAGAGCTCTAAAATGAATTTTAAATAAGGGGAATACATACAATGATTTGCATTTGTTAATTTTAGGTTGTTTATTTCAGTTAAACGGTATTCGTTTTATTGGGTTAATGAACGAGAGAGTCTCACATAAAAAACAACTCAATTTAGCGGAAATTATTAACAGCGTTACCGTTGTGCGACTAAAGTCGCATTTTGCTCCTTTTTCAACTGCCTTGCCACTTTTTATGCCCCTTACTTTTAAATCCCCTTTTAGTATCATTCGCACTATTTTGTGCCACTTTTTGCCACTTTTTGCCCCTTTTTGTTCAAAGTCAACTTTCGTTTTTATTTTGACAATAAATGTACGCAGATTCATACAGATTCTACCACATTAAACAAGATTTTATTTCCTATGTGTCAAACTTAATAACGGGTGTTTTCTTTAGAGGTATAGAACTTCGAATTGAAATAAAACACAAGAAAATCGTTTTAATGTCCATCAGTTTGGCTTTATTGGAAGGATAATTTTATGCCATTAATGTTTAAATATGATTTCGGGCATGTGGCCGCCGCGGCTGGCTCGAATAAAGCCAATTCTACAGGTCCAATTTTCAACCACTTTTTCGAGCATATGGGGCCGTATGTTGGCAATAACGCCACGAATGTTGGCTTCCAAGTCCCCTAACGTTTCTGGTTTGTTGGCGTAGACGAGCGACTTCACATATCCCCAAAGAAAATAATCCAATGGTGTCAAATCACACGATCTTGGTGGCCAATTGACAGGTCCATTCCGCGAAATTATGCGCTCATCGAATGTTTCCTTCAATAAATCGATTGTGACGTGCGCTGTGTGGCATGTAGCGCCGTCTTGTTGGAACCACAACTCATCCACATTCATGCCATCCAATTCGGGAACAAAATAGTCGGTTATCATGGCTCTATACCGGTCTCCATTAACGGTAACTGACTCTCCAGCATTATTTCGGAAGAAGTATGGCCCAATGACTCCACCAGCCCATAGAGCACACCAAACAGTAAGTTTTTGTGGATGTAATGGCGTCTCAAGGGTCTCATGTGGATTCTCTTCACTCCAAATGCGGCAATTTTGCTTGTTGACGTAGCCATTCAACCAAAAATGAGCCTCATCATCAGCATCGAGATCAATCTCATTTTCGGCCCATACACCAAAATCACAACGCATTGCATGGTCTCGCGGCTTTAATTCTTGCACAAGCTGGATCTTGTAAGGTCGCAAGCCAAGATCTTTGCGCAAAATCTTCCATAAAGTTGATGGACAAAGCTCCAATTGCTGTGCACGGTGGCGAATCGATTCATTCGGGTCCTCTTCAACACTTTGCTCTACAGCGGCAATTGTTTCTTCGGTGCGCACTGTTCGACGTCTCTGCGGATGCGTATTATCACATAGAGTAAACGTATTGCGAAAACGATCCATGGTTAACCGAATTAATTGCTCTGATGGACGATTATGTCGACCATAAAATGGACGGAGCTTGCGGTAAACTTCGCGAACTGAACCATTATTTTCGAAATAAATTTGCACGATTTGCAAGCGTTGTTCTTTTGTCAACCTGTTCATGATAAAATGGCAAACCAAACTAAATATTAATCACTTAACAGCTGACAAAATGGCCGCCAGTTAAAAAAGTGATGCCAACTTAAAGTTCTATACCTCAATAAAAAACACCCATTATAAAAACATACACTTTGGTATGAATCTTTTCATTTGTGTAAGATTTTTAATATACGAGTACAATTGCACACTCATACTTGATAATTCTAACTGCATTTTCGACATCTATTGTGAAAGCCAAATTTAATTACATATTTGTAAAAGGCTATTCTGTAAACCGATCGAGTTGAAATCGCACGATTTTAGAAAACTAAAACAGCCAAACGCGTGGACAATTCCCAAAAGTAAATGATCGAAAAATATCCGAGTTTTTACCATAAAAATACTTATTTTCGGAGGGAAGTGACTATTGCTGATGATAAGTTGCAACAACTCGTTTAAGTCAATGGGCAAATTGGCCAATTAAACGCAAAAATATACCCAGATTCAGCAATTGCAAGGTCGGTGAGTTACACCTTATTTCATCTTTATAAAGAAACTTACCAAAAAAAAAAAAAAACAAAGCGTAAACTTAAATTTGCATTGCTAAAAAATTTTCAAATAGACTGAAAGTGGAAACTTGTCTGTCCATGCTGTCTGCCTTAAATTTATTTCAAAACGATTTGAAAGAATGGATTGCAACTCAAGAACTTATTAATAAATACAGATGTACAATTTCAAAAGAATTTATATTTAAGTTATTTAATAAGTATGCATTATGCATAAAAATAGTACCATAAATATATTATCTTCTTCAGAATCGAAGTTTAAAATTTTTATCAAAACTTTAAATGGTTAAGTAAATTTTTTGAATGATACTGGTTTTTAAGTAAAAAGTGATATGCCCCAAAAGATGCCAAAAAATTTATTAATGTATTTTTTAATTTTTTGTAAATCTTAAGAACTGGGTCAAATTACGGCATTCAATATCGAACGAAATTTCCGTTTATTTTCTATTGGAATTTCAATCAATATCAAATGCCACATTTTGACTAGTGTTTCATTATTATCATAGATTTTATGATTTTTTTTATTTCGTAGCTATGTACATATATTACGTTTATACTCGTCTTATTTGTAAATAAAAACTGTATTTGCAAATACTCAACTAGGCGGTATTATAGAAATATATTCACAGTCGTCAAATAAACAATTGTGAAATCAAAAATTTCTTTTTCTGTATACATACATCTCATACCCAGTAATCAGCAATTGTTCACGTGAGTTAGTAAAGGCTTCATTATTCTTTACTTTCTGTTGATGGTCTGTGCTGTGCCGATCTGTTTCTAAATTTTAATACTTACATTTTATGTAATAACTTATCACCTGTTTCTGAGCAGAACGGCCACAGTTTTCCACTGAAGTGATGAGTTCGTCTATTTTTATATTTCAAAATAATTTTATATTTTTCTGATAAAAAATTAAATTTTTTAAATTTTAAAAGCATAATCACAATTTTTATTTTATTTATGCTGTCACTTAGAATTACTTAAATTTTTTTTGGATTTTCACAGATTGAACCGTAACATAACAGAACGAAATAGAAAAATTAGCGACTTGTGTGAGATTGCTAAAGCAAAAAAGAGTGAGTTGATTCGTAACAGAACAGAAAGTAAAACCTAATTCGACCACAAGTTAGAATTTTTACTTGCAAATAAAACGTACGAATAAACTTATATGTGTACTTTTTATACATGAGAAATTTGTTTTTATTATTTGTTTTTAATAAAAATTTGTTGATAAATAGGTTTGTTTCTTTAATTTTCTTTGATTTTAAAGTTGCCCCTTATTTTCTTAGAAATCCCCTTTTTGTGCCACCTTTTTTTTGAAAATCCCCTTTTTGTGCCCCTTTTTGAAATTTTTCAACGGTAACGCTGATTATTAAATAGTTTTATTACCCACCTGGTGATAAATACCACTCATATCTGTGGATTGTTTATTTTGGCCATTGTTAGTTTTGCTTTGCTGATACAATTCTTTTTCATCTGCTGCGGCAACAATTTGATAATTAAATTTTTGCGCCACAAATTTGCTGTATTCGTCTTCTCTACAAATATAAATAAAAACAATTACGTTAATAATTAATTGAGTAAATATTTAAACTAAATTTAAGGCAGTTCATAATTGAAAAAAAAATGCAAATAAGACTTATAGATATGTATGTATGATACGAGGGCGGTCCAAAACTAGCCGGCCTAACAAAGAAAACACAAAATATTTTTCGAACTGTTTCTTTTATTTTGCAACGTAATGGCGGTGTGTTGCCAAATACGCGATTTAAAAACGATCTGACGTTTTCCACATTCGAAAGTACTGTACTATTGATTGGACGATTTACAGCATTGGAAGTTAAGTTTGCAAAACATAAAAAACTATACAAATTTAATTACATATCAAGAAGCTTTTTTTTTAAAGACTTTATTAAAAAAATCTGGCATTTTCAAATCGCTCGATTCCCAGCATATTCCTGATAATCTTCTTTTACCTCTTTGCACATTTTCCAGTGATATTCAATAGCTTCGATACTCTTCAATACAGACTCCACCTCGTTATTGTTGGCGAATCTTTTACCACCGAGTTATTTTTAGAATTTCATTATTCAAACGTAGCAACAAGTTAGCATAATGGTTAGGTTAGGTTAAGTTTTGAGGGTTGCCACTTATACGAGAAACCGGCTCACTGGGGTCCTGATAGCTCCCATTGTGCATCCTGGGCAGGTGAGAAGGACATGAGAAAATTTCCCCTTCACCATCCAATTTGATCGGTACCAAATCAAACTCAGTTTTGTATAAATAAATTTTAATTTATTCTTCTAATATCGTAATCCGATGTGTTTGCAAGGTTTTGCAGAAATTGGAAACCAATGAAAAACACTTAACATTAAAGTTGCGACTTTTCACCAAAGTAATATTTTTGTACATACTGCCTGCCGTCATCTAAACGTCAGGTAAGGTAGTTTTGGGAGCGCACTCGTATCTATGTAAATAAACTCTATGTGTGTATATATGTATGTATACGTGTGGAACAAAAGCACGTGTTGTTAATAAATACTTGCTCGCTTATAGATACGAGTATTTACATAAATTTGTGTGTGTGTATGTATGTATGTATGTATGTATGTATGAATTGATAATTTTGTTATAATTATAAATACCCTGCAGGAGAACGAACTAGTGTTCAACTAGTATTTTTCTAGTACAGAAATCACCACCACTAGTTCCCAACTGTAAACTTTCCTATACTATCTTAATGCTCAAATTAGCATTGAGTGTGTTTAGAAAACTACTAGTACCATTGGTACTACACAGAAAAAACTAAATTTCATTTTCAGTAACCAAATTCGTTGAATCAGTAAATATTTTATTTGAATGCGGTCCTACAAATAATTTTGTAAATTCTAATAAAAATTTTGTAAAAATTTAAACTAATCAGAGTTCGGCTGAGAGAAAATGTTATTTCAGTGTGTTGGTGATTATCTTGCTTGTTGATAGGAACAACGTGCTGTTGTGTGGTTGTTGTTGTTTATTTTAATTGATCGTGTTGTATACATGTAAATGCCGAAAAGTAGCCAACAAACGTCGTGGTCTGTTTCTTCTCTACACAGTTTTTTGGTACAAATTAATTTAATGGAACAGTACAGAATATTTACTGAAACTAAGTTTGATTTCAAACAAATATTTGTTTAAAAATTTTTTGGGTATAATTTTTTCTGTGTAGTTTAGGACTAGTTTATTACCAATTTTGATACAGTGCAAGGGCTCTGTTAGACAGTCAAAATTTATTTTGCAATGTGGTGCCTTTATAACTATATACTTCATATACTAGTACTGATCAGCACTAGTAATTTTACACAACAACTTTAACACTTTTTGCACTAGTTCTTGTTATTCTAGTAATTCTACTAGTAGCTTTTAGACAATTATCGCCTATTCTCCTGCAGGGTATGTACATACATATATCAATTATAGGGTTGCATTTGTATACTCGTTTGTATAGCCAAAACAAATATACCATGGTATGTACCATATAATTGTAGTGTGAGCGACAGAACTAGTATAAGAGTTATTGTGTGTGCGTGCATACAAACGTGTTTTTCGCATTTGGTCATTGCACAATCATACAATAACTGCTTTAAAAATCAACATTTACAACTAGTAAAAGAAACGCTAAATAACATATTTTTTCATACAAGAACCAAAAAACACGCAAAACTGGTGCAAACAGATGCATCTGTGCAATGCTATAATATCAATCTGATAATAGTGTTTGTTCAATTATCCGAATAGGCCTTTAAATAGCAAATATGTCATGTACATTAGGGTGGATCAATATGTTTGAGATCAAAAAGCTTGACGAAGTATACAGCAGAAAATTAATCTTATCATGGTTCTAATTTTGGGATTTTATTTCTATTTTTCCATTTTTTTTTTGTTGTGGTGATTTTTTCGGTCTATTTTATTTTAAGGTTTTTTTAGTTTTTGTAATAATATGGTTCGATATCGAATACCATAATCTCAAACTGAAAAAAAACGTGATCGAATCAGCTCGCTATAGAAAGCTACGATCAGATACCAGGATTTGTTAATTTTTTTATTTTCTTATTTTTATTATTATTATTATTATATTTTTTTCTTTATTGTAAACTTATCTCTTTTAATAATAACCTTAAGGTTGATAGTATATTTCTAAATAAAAGAACATTTTTAATTGTGAGCCAACAAAAGCAAACAAATTTATATAAACTACATACGAGTACATACATACATACGTATGTATGTATGCATGTAAATATTTAAATATGTAATCTTAAAAAATTTAGAATTATAAATTGTACTTGACCAAGTTCAAAAACAATTATTAAGTATTTGTTTGTATTGTAGTGCACAAACGATTTCAAGTTGTTTGTTTTTTTTTCATAATATCGATTGTATTACAACAAACGATTTAAATTAAAAAGTGAAACCTAATCTATAATATGCAAGTATGAATTATTTTATATTTTCAGGCCTAATATGGTGTTACATAAATATTCAGCTTCAGCTAAAGAGTTCGACAAAGTGTTACGTTCGGCTGCTAAAATTTGGTCAAAAATCTTGATATATGGAAGAAGAAAAAACCAAAATATCACAACACATCCGGTCGAATTGAATAGAAAATTTATATGAAAAGCAGTAATTTCTTTATGAGTGATTTTAATACAAGTTTTCTGGACAAGTAGCTTGCCTGAACTTGCCTGCTGCCAGGGTATAAAAACGCCTCCACATGAAGTATGAAAAACCGGCCTCAACACTACACCGGGAAGCTTAAAAACAACGCTAAAATTATTTATATAAAAATGTAAGTACATATTTGACTGATTTTTCAAAACGTGTTTTGTCGAAAACTAGTTTAAAATTTTAATAAGAATAATTTTTGTAATCGAATAAAATTGGAAAGTTCTTCAAATGTAATTATAGCTTTAATTAAAAAATAAATCCCTTATGTATAACTATTGAAACGAAGTATGTAAATAGGAATCGATGTAAAACGGGGCTCTAGTGTAAACTACTTGCTACTCCGCATAAAATTATATTTTGAACTGGTTTAAAATAATTTGCATTATTTAATTGAAATTCACATACATATTAATTTTAAGCAATTGTTTGTTATAATAGCCAATTTTCTTTCAGTCTGTTACTTCTTTTATTTTAAATAAAAAAAATGTTTGTTTCAATTAAGATTCAAAATGCATTGCAGTTTCGATAAAAACATTTATTGTCTTTAAATGAATTCTTTTCTCGAAATTATATGAGTACATACAGGCCTTATTTGTACTCGTACATTATAAAGTTATTTAAATTGAAAGCTTCATCAAGAAATTATTACATTTTAATGAATTTAATGACACATAAATAATAAACACATCATAAACATTCAATCAAAATGAAATTTCCAAGACACGATTGATTTTTAAATAAATTTTTTAAGGGCCATTAGTTTAAATGTAAATTACAGATGTACATAGTGAATCGTCATTGAAAGCAGACTATAAATTTCTGAATACACTGAAGCTGGAAATTCAACTTGAACCGACTAATGGCGGATTTGTGGGACTTTTTAGCACAAGATGTGAATAAGTCCAAAATTCACCTTCACCCTACCACGTATTTTAAGTTTTTTTATTTTTTATTTTACATATAGTGCTTGGGATGTGAATACACTTTAGTGTATTCACAGAAGACTTGTAATACATACAAGCAAAGAAAAAATATGGTTGAGGTAACCATAATCAAACAGCAACATACTATGATTGAATTATATGGTTGCAGTCAAATCATATTATTGTTAATAGAAAAAAAAACTTTAACAATATTATTATCTGAGTTAATTATAATATTATCTGAGTTAATTACATTATAATCTTAGTATTGTAAATATGACAACACTATTGTTAGATGTGACTTAAATATAATTGAGACTCACCATACCATGTTCTAATATTATATTAATATTGTTAAATACGACCACAGTATTATTTAATATAATAATACTATTTTATTTTTTAATCATATATTTATTGTAGAAACAGCTGTGCGTTAAATTCGAAATAAAAATAAATTAATATTGTTGAAATAAAATGTGTATATAAAAATGTATGCTTACACGACATACAGCCATGTCTGTATAAAAAGATACACAAATGTTTATATATTTTTATTGCTCTACCCTTTTGTTTATAATTTATTTATTTATTCATTTATTTAACACTACCGATAGCTTACAAACGAAACACTGAACTGACAGGTGTTTCTGAAAAAGGTTTTTTTTTAAACTTAACATAGTATGGTTTTGGAAAACATAATATTGTTATTTACATCATATTATTTTTAAATAATAATACAAATTATGTTGTAGTCATAAATTTTTAACAAAACTATATTGTTAAACTCTAACCATATCACACTTTTATATAGATGTGATAATGTAATTATTAAATTCAAACATTACTCTGTTTATCGTAACGAAATAAATGTTTAAAATAACAATAACTAGTTTTCAACGACCACACATTTGTTTCAGAGAACATAATATTGTTTTCTCAACTATTCTACAATCATATCTTTTCTTTGCGTATACGAGAATTTTATTTTAAAGCGAATATTTTTGCAAGTCACAAAGGAGACAAATTTATTGTCTTCCAGCCAGGATTACCAGATTAGGGGACTTATTCCTAAATTGGGAACTCTTTCTCGTAGCTTTGAATTCCCACGAGCAATGCTTGTGCAGAACTAGGGTTTTCAGAAATTGACATATTGAGAACTAAATTACGGGGCGAAAATCCAGTAAGAACTACTTGAATCTCTGTTAAGACTCAATAATTGAAATACGAAATAACTCACACTGCAAAAATGATTTGTAAATGCAATTAATTTTTTTGTTATATCAATTAAATAATTAATTGATTTTGAACCTACAACGATTTTTGTAAATACAATTAACGAAATTGTAAGTTAAAGGAAAATCTTAAAAATATTTTCAATTAAATACTTTACTTAAATACTTTGTTGAAATTTATTTATTTTTTCAATACTTATTTTTGTTAGATTTCAAAGTTATTTTAATTAAAGTTATTGTTATATTAACAATGTGAATTGTTGAATTTCCGTATCGTAATTGTTTTATTAACAAGCTTTTTATACACAATCACAATTCTCGAAACGATTTTTGCTTGTCTGCGAAAAACACTAAATGTCTTTGGGCGGAGTTGAACCGGCAACCTCAGGACTAATACACTAACTCACTTACCTCTCAGCTAGAGAGCAACACTTCATTAGATACGAAAATAATGAATACACACAAAACATTATTTTTTGTTTCTTCTACATGTGCGCATTAAGTTATGATATAATTTAATAAATAATTTTGTTGATTAATTTAATTGATTACAAAAATTTAAATTTGTTATATCAACAATAATGATTGTTAATTTTTAAATTATATATTAACAATTTGTTTTGTTAGTTGCATTTCAATGATATTTTTTTCTGTGTATATTTATTGTATATAATATTGCGACAGGTTTAGTCAATCTCAATAATTCGTAAACCTTTTCAATCTAATGTTTCCGTAGCAAAATGCTGTTGCTAAACTTGACTTAAAAGTTAATGAAATATATAAAAATTTATATTTTTTCCGTGGTTTCTTGTTTTTTTTACTTGGTTTTTCTAAATTGGTTTCTAAATCAATTTTTAATTTTTAGGATTCCGTACACCAAAGTTGAAAAGGAACCCTCTTCTTTTGCTACTCTGTCCGTGTTTGTGTCTGTCATATAATGTTTTGTCGATAAGAGCTACGGATCTGACATTTTCACAGGCAATGTAAGTAAAACTTGTATATGACAGTTAAAAATTAAAGGTTGTTCTAAAGTGAGCAGCGTATCGTGTTGAAATCCTATGTAATACGAGTATACATACAATGATATATAGACACGTGAAACTCTCAAAGTTCATGTATTTTTATGCTGAATTAAAAAAAATCAAAATTTAGGGGTATTCTATCAGTTAATGTATTTTTTACTATGTCATTTTGACAACTTGATGACATTGCTTGACATTTTCAAAAATGCTAACACTAAAAAATCCCACAATTAAAAGATCGTCAAAAAGAAAAAAACGCCAAAACGAAAAATACGCCAAAACAAAAAAAAAACGCCAAAACTAAAAAATCACGAAAACTAAAAAAATTACCAAAACCCAAAAAAACCGCCAAAGCAAAAAAGGTCAAAAAACCCAAAACTAAGAAAAGCGGCAGAACTAAGAAAAATCACCAAACCCCGAAAAAAAAGTTTACCAGATACTATCGATATTTTCTACTATCGATATATATCTATAGTTCAGATTTCACTATCGATGCTATCGATATTACTATTGACTGAACGTTTGTACATGAGAAAGAAAAATATAACTTATTTTTTTATCAGGTTACAGTTAGTTTTTTTATCCCTTTATTGAAAGTATATAGTCTTATGTTTATTTTAATATATATATATATATATATATATACAGGGTGGGCCAAAAGAAACCAAGGGGTGTAAAAGTTTAATAACTTTTTTGTTTATTAATTTTTTTTAATTTTTTTTTTCAGATTATATAGACAACACTTGGAGAATTTATAATGGAGAGGTTCACAACTGAACAGAGAACCAGAACAATAGAATTTTATTATTTAAACCAGAAATCAACTTTATTGAAAATTTGATTATGAGTGATGAAGCTCATTTTCATTTGAATGGCTTTGTTAATACGCAGAACTGTAGGTTCTGGGGTTCTCAAAATCCAAGAGCCATTCATCAACGCCAATTGCACCCCATCAGGTGTACAGTATGGTGTGGGATCACATCTGAAAATGTCATTGGGCCCTACTTCTTCGAGAATGAAGATGGAAGTGCTGTAACCGTAAATGGAGAGCGGTATCGGTTTATGGTAGAAATTTTTTACGTCCTGCTCTTGAAAACAGACCTGGTATGTGGTTTCAGCAGGACGGAGCCACTGCCCATACTGCCCGAGACAATTTTAAGTCAAATTTTTGGAGAGCGAATAATTTCTCGAAATTCGGAAATTATTTGGCCAGCGCGATCGCCAGATTTGACAGCACCCGACTATTTTCTTTGGGGTTTTTTGAAGGAGCGAGTGTATGTGAACAAGCCAGAGACAATCCTTGAACTCAAGGCAAACATTGTTGCAGAAATTCGAACGCTACAGCCACAAGGTTTGAAAGATGTTATGGAAAATGCTCTAAAAAGAGCCCATCAGTGCGAAGCTGAAAACGGTGGTCATTTAAGAGACATCATTTTTCATACTTAGTGTAAAAAAATTTCCATTTTGTATATTATATAATCTGAAAGAAAAAATAAAAAAAAGTTAATAAACAAAAAAGTTATTAAACTTTTACACCCCTTGGTTTCTTTTGGCCCACCCTGTATATATATATATATATATATATATATATCAGAGCTGTTAAGTTTCGATTACTATTAGGAATCAATTATATTACATTTTAAAAGGAATTGCACTGATTATATAATCCTCTTTTAAAGAATTTCTGAGTAATAATTAATTACGATTACTAATAATCGAAAAGTAATCTGAATTACTAGAAATTACAACAAAATAATCAAAAATAATCCGACTACTTTCAAAGATTACTTTTGATTATTAATAAATAATCAAAAGGAATTACAATTAATCTTTAAATATAATCGGATTATTTTTTGATTATTTTGTTGTAATTTCAAGTAATTCAGATTACTTTTCCATTATTAATAATCGTAATTTAATCATTACTTCACCTTTCAAAAAAGTAATCAAATTAGTAATCAGTACGATTACTAATCCTTACTTAACAGCTATGATATGTATGTATTAGTGATGCACGAATATTCGTATTCGAATGGCCGAATATTCGGCCATATTTAATGCGAATACGAATCATTCATATTCGTCAAATTCAGGCGAATACGAATGCGAATATTTTTCCAAAAAAATTAAATAAATAAATGCATAAATCCTTAACTAAATTTAAATAAATGGATAAAAATATTAGTTTATACGAGTTCATTAAATTTTTTATAGAAATTTATTTATTTATTTATAATACATATTCTACAAAGTAAATTTGCAGAATATGGTTGCACAAAAATGGACGGGTGACTAAGACCATATGTCCATGATGTTATTAACAGTATTCTTAAAAATGTTTTTGTGACTGACTGTACACGACCTATGCCTTCACATAGGAAGTATCAACGTGGTTGTTAAGGAAATTCCACAAAAGAACCGCAAGATTATACGGTAGTCCGTGGCAGATCAGTCAACCAGTGCGAGTGAGCCGCAAAACTTTCGAAGGCCAATAAACAACAGTGGCCTGGTGGCATTTAAGAAATAATTGCCAACGACGCGTGATGTTGACTCGCCCAGCGCTGCTTTACGACTGTTTATAAAAATTTGTTCCTTGTATCATTTCAAATATTATTTACTGACGATCATTAAAATTTTGGGTAATTTTTATTAACTTTAAAGTACGCCAACAGGAGTATGAAGTTCTTCTTCATAACAATTTTTTAATATTTCATATTGCAGGCGTAAATAGAGCCCTGATTTAATGTCTATAAATTTCACATGAAATATTCGTATTCGTATTCGCGAATATCGTTTCAAATATTCGTATTCGCATTCGTATTCGCGAATA
The DNA here is from genome assembly GCA_949987645.1 of Tachina grossa. Lineage (NCBI taxonomy): Eukaryota > Metazoa > Arthropoda > Insecta > Diptera > Tachinidae > Tachina > Tachina grossa. The sequence goes on from OX465278.1 coordinate 143,838,988, forward strand.
TCAAAAATTGACATTCGTCACATCACTAGTATTTATCTACGAATGTTATTTTAGGTGACAGTTTTTGAAAAATTGTACTGTCAGTTAAAGAATTTTTGTAACACCTCATGTTTTTGGAACTGCATAATATCTATATCTATATTTTTTCCTATCGATACTTTCGATATTTTAAAAATATCGATAGTATCCCAGCACTACCTCAGCTAAGATATTCGATTCTGTAGGCTAAATATCGTATAGTATGCATATGTATGTAGTGTCCATATGGTGTGCGAGTCAAAGTCGCACTTTACTGAATTTAGTTTTACATCTTATTTTATATTTTCTTATACCATTTTTTTATTTTTTTATGATCTCAATTCACTTAATGTAAAATGGCTGTACGTCGGTATTTGGTTGTAAAATTAATTAAAAACTACAATACAATTAATAAATATTACAATAGTGCTTTATTTATAAAAAACAGATTTTTCTTTATCAAAACAAGATAACGATGAAATGAAATGAAAAACAAGATGCAAGATGATCATGAAACATATTAATATTTGTTTTTGATAAGTAGAATACCATTATATGGGGTATAATTCGTCAGAACTACTGATGACAAAGTCAATAGGAAATCAGTACTATTTTACTATTAACACTTCCTACAGGATGTGTATGTATATATGTGTGTGTATCTAAACCTCTTTTAACATAAGAATGGTGTAACTGATCAGATCTTTTAAGATAATGAACAAATTCGTTGGCGTTGACTGAAGTAGTTAGCACATTGACTACAAAACCGAAGATTCTGGGTTCGAGCCCGGTATCCAACAGTCATTAAATAAGAACATCACGAATTTTTCTGATGTGCATTAGTGTCCTTTTGTATCAGTTGTTGTAGGAAAGTTCACTGGTCACTGGACTATACCGACTGCAGCAGATATTAATCCTAATAAAACATCACAGCGCCTTGCTTCGTTGTGTAGCATAATCATCGGTAAAGTAAAATAACCAATGAAAATGGCTACAGCTTCAAAAAAATTTAATACGCCTCATTTAACACCAGAGGCGCTGCAACACTGTATTAGTTATAAAAAAAATGTTGCAAAAAGCAGAGTTGTAAAAGAATGAAGCTTTCTTAGCTTTCCTCTATCTCTTCCTTCACCACCTGCTTCTCTATCACTATCCCTTTCTTAAAGAATGTAACACCTAGTAATAGCAGTAGGCATTAATTGCCGGAGTGCTACTTCTCTTTATAAATACAAATCCATTATTTTAAATTATGCTTTTTCTTGTAACTCACAACTCCTTTGCCAAATCGGTTTTATCGGCTTATGCACTTTCTTTAATCATGGGAATTGCAGTTAATATAGAAACTTTGACCTAAATTTGTTAAATACTTCAAACGATATCGTTGATAATAAGTTTTGATAGAAGTGATATTTTAACAACTGCAGAAAGTCCTATCAAATGGGGTTTCTTGCTTGGGCTTTAAAAGCTGGAATTATAAAAAATTGTTAAATATTTGACCAGTGGTATTGAGCTTTGCGGGAAGTACCAGGGATTTGTGACAAGTTCAACCGTTTTCCATATTTTGTTATGGTATTGCATAGGCCTGGTTCACACAAGTCAAGTTTTTAGTGTCCTGCACAAGACCATTTATAAGACCTTTCCAGACATGATAGATTTTTCAAATGCTTTACTACAGCGAAATATTCAAAAACAAACGCTAAACAACACTGTTTGCAAGACATTTGTTTCAGTTGTTTGTCTTGCCAACAGTGTTGTTTAGCGTTTGTCGTAGAATATTTCGCTGTAGTAAACCATTTGAAAAATATCTCATGTTTTGAAAGGTCTTATAAATGGTCTTGTGCAACACAATAATATGTATGTATGTATGTATGTATGTATGTATGTATGTATGTATGTATGTATGTATGTATGTATGTATGTATGTATGTAAACGGCATAAATATATATTTCACATCTCTCTTATGCAACAGCAAAACTTGATGTGCGTGAACCAGCTCACATTGTTATTTTCTGTATAGATTTATGATAACGCTTTTTATTATTAAAGCAAATAGACTTGGGTGGAACTCGTTCACTAGTTAATTTTTGACACAAGCCTATGATCAATACCATTTAAATTAAATGGGTTTGATCATTGGTTTGAGTCAAAAACGTCCGACTGAATGAGTTGGAAGTAAGTCTAAAATCCATTTAAATTATACGGGTTTGATCAAAGGTTTGTGTCTAAAATGAACTTGTGAACAAGTTAAACTAAGTCTAAACGTAAAGCAGTAAAATATATTTGCGACTCAGAATATTACATTTCGTCTCTCTCTTTTATTAAAATTGTTTTTACGCATTACCATTCATTTCGAAAGTGAGCCAACTCCATTAAGAAATAAATTACCACAATAGTATTTATACATCAAATTTATAATCTCTTTATTTGCAAACAGTTTCAATAACTTGAACTTTTCCCACCTTCAAAATTAAGAGCTCATAAATATATCGCTTATTTCCTCAAAGAGCGTCATAACTCAAAAAAATGGAATTTTAGAGTTAATGATGCAGATTTAATCCTTGTTCAAATTGTGTAAAAATTACATGCAAATATTTTGCTTACTCGACTTCTGAAAGTAAAATAAAATTTTCTTTCCTTTTCTTTTGTGTGTAAATTGAAAACTTTAAAGTTGTTTTCTGGCAAATTAGTTTTTTTTTACTTATGACGTTGTTTAAGTAAATGAGCGATATGTGAACTAGAGCGACTCATCTTGTATGAAGATGAAAAACGTGATTTTGTTACCCCTCTCAAATTAAAGATCGACCTTTTAAATGAGGATTCTAGCGGTGACCGTTCGTGAGCTGGACCGTGTCTAAAAAAGCATATTTTTGGAATATTTTTGTATTTTCTCCCAAGACAACATATAAAAAAATACATCATGTGAAAGATTTTTCCAAGCTCTCTATCCCAATTTCAATTTTAGCGGCAAAAGGCCCTAACTCATTATTTTTTTGAAATCGAAATTTTTGCATTTTTCAATGTATCGAAATGTACTTCCATCGGAATATACAAAAAAAATTGTTTAAAAAAAATGAGTTAGGGCCTTTCTATATTAAGGTAACGATATATATATTCACGGAGAAAAGTATACCCAAAAAATTTTCAAATAAATGTTTGTTTGAAATTAAGTTTTGTTTCAGTAAATATTTTTTACTGTTCCAGTAAATTGTTTGTTCCAAAAAAAAACTGTATAGAGCGGAAGCAGGCCACGACGTTTGTCGGCTTCTTGTCGGCACTTACATACATGTATACAACACTGCCAACCAAAATAAACAACAATAGCACAAGCGTACGTTGTGTCAATAAACAAGCAAAATAAACACCAACACACTTAAATAACAAATTCCCTCGGCCGAACTCTGTTAAATTTAAATTTTGTACAAAATTGTTAATATTGTTTTTTTTTTTGTGTTGCCAACCGGCTGTATGACAATAAATTGTCAGATCTGTTGGTATGCGTAGTCAGGCTCAAAGCATTTGTTAGAAATTGTAAACAGTGAAAATATAAATTATTATGTACCATAAAGAAGCAATTGCAATGATTTTGTCTGCATATAACGGGTGTTTTTTATTGAGGTATATAACTTTAAGTTGGCATCACTTTTTTAACTGGCGGCCATTTTGTCAGCTGTTAAGTGATTAATATTTAGTTTGGTTTGCCATTTTATCATGAACAGGTTGACAAAAGAACAACGCTTGCAAATCGTGCAAATTTATTTCGAAAATAATGGTTCAGTTCGCGAAGTTTACCGCAAGCTCCGTCCATTTTATGGTCGACATAATCGTCCATCAGAGCAATTAATTCGGTTAACCATGGATCGTTTTCGCACTACGTTTACTCTATGTGATAATACGCATCCGCAGAGACGTCGAACAGTGCGCACCGAAGAAACAATTGCCGCTGTAGAGCAAAGTGTTGAAGAGGACCCGAATGAATCGATTCGCCACCGTGCACAGCAATTGGAGCTTTGTCCATCAACTTTATGGAAGATTTTGCGCAAAGATCTTGGCTTGCGACCTTACAAGATCCAGCTTGTGCAAGAATTAAAGCCGCGAGACCATGCAATGCGTTGTGATTTTGGTGTATGGGCCGAAAATGAGATTGATCTCGATGCTGATTTTCATCGCAAAATTTTGTTCAATGATGAGGCTCATTTTTGGTTGAATGGCTACGTCAACAAGCAAAATTGCCGCATTTGGAGTGAAGAGAATCCACATGAGACCCTTGAGACGCCATTACATCCACAAAAACTTACTGTTTGGTGTGCTCTATGGGCTGGTGGAGTCATTGGGCCATACTTCTTCCGAAATAATGCTGGAGAGTCAGTTACCGTTAATGGAGACCGGTATAGAGCCATGATAACCGACTATTTTGTTCCCGAATTGGATGGCATGAATGTGGATGAGTTGTGGTTCCAACAAGACGGCGCTACATGCCACACAGCGCACGTCACAATCGATTTATTGAAGGAAACATTCGATGAGCGCATAATTTCGCGGAATGGACCTGTCAATTGGCCACCAAGATCGTGTGATTTGACACCATTGGATTATTTTCTTTGGGGATATGTGAAGTCGCTCGTCTACGCCAACAAACCAGAAACGTTAGGGGACTTGGAAGCCAACATTCGTGGCGTTATTGCCAACATACGGCCCCATATGCTCGAAAAAGTTGTTGAAAATTGGACCTGTAGAATTGGCTTTATTCGAGCCAGCCGCGGCGGCCACATGCCCGAAATCATATTTAAACATTAATGGCATAAAATTATCCTTCCAATAAAGCCAAATTGATGGACAGTAAAACGATTTTCTTGTGTTTTATTTCAATTCAAAGTTCTATACCTCTAAAAAAACACCCGTTATTTCATTATATATTTTTTCTATAAAATCAAGCGTGTGCAGTGTTGCCAATAGAAAGAATTCTCTTGCATAAACTTCGAAAATCTGATAATATTAAAATGTCTGACAAATATCTGGCAATAATTTTACAATGTGTTCATACGATTGAAATGGTAGGTACAGACTTACGGCCTGGCCCACGATGTCGACAAGAAACTATCTATCGCTTACTTATATTGAAAACAAAAACAAATTTTCTTATTTTGTTTTTGTTTTCAATATAACTAAACGACATATAATTTCTTGTCGACATCGTGGGCCAGGCCGTTAAGCTTAAATTAGATGTGACATATCCATAACGCCATAGCCATAACCAAATCAAATTTCCATTTGGTTTCTATGGCAATGGCTATATCTTTATGGTCAGGCACGTATAATCAAATGCAGTGTTGCCTATAAGTTTGGTTGGAACAGCTGTTTTCTATGGTTATGGTTATGTCAAGTCTGATTGAGCCTTTAGCAACGTGTTAAAGGCACATCAATCAGGTACCCGCATTTCTTCAACAAATATTACAACAGCAATAACCACATGTACTTTGTTGGTATAAATTACCTTCTTACTTTTCAAAACAGGGTAGCATCGTCAGATTGCATGCTTTTAGGCTTATACCTACACAATCCAAATTTGACATTTAGATTGGCATAATGACATTAGTCACCTGGTGTAGTGCTGCCAACTAATAAATTCGCCTTGACCGTGTTTAGGCAACCAAGCAGATCGGTCGCATAGTCTGCAGTCTTGTTTATGGTTGCGTTCGAAGTTGCATTCGAAGTTTCGAAAATATCAAAATGTTTTGATGCTTATGTGTTGCATTGACGGTTGTAGTGTCTGTGTCCAAACATTTGAGAACGTGGTGCGTAAGCAAGTAGCAAAGTCTGTACCTACCATAAGATGTCTGACAATTGTTGTTAGCTGCTAGTCTTGCAATGGACTGACAATGCTTTTTCTGGCAACCTGACATCGTTGCCAGTTCACACGCTTGTAAGAAATTTTTGGCACATTTTACTGACAATATTGTAAGATCTGACAATAATAATAATAATAATAATAAAAATAATAAATATCCAGCAAAAAACTTTAAAGAAGGTAATCGAGTTTGGAATTAAGCATTTTTGGTGGAAACACTTCCCTACTGGATTACCAACTTAATGATTTTAACTAGGCGTGAGACTAAAATAATCGATTCTTGAGAAGTGCTTACTTTTTTTATTTGTCAACATATTCACGTAATCATTAAATCTAAAATAATCATTCTCCTCATTTATCAACTTGTACAGCATTTTTTTTAAATTTTATGTAATGTGATTTGTAAGCGAGTAATGAAATTTGGTAATCAGAAAAGTAAGTCATTATATGGCAAGTAGTTCTAATGGTAATGTGTAATTTTTTGCTGAATACTTTTCGTAATAGAATTGTGAGCAGTGTTTTAATTTTTTTTGTCTAATTACTTTTTTGGTAATTTGGTAAGAGAATTTTTGCTGGGTGGTATACTCATACGTGTATGTACGTCAACAATTTTTTTTATATATTTATTTTTATAAAACAAACTTTTGTTATTATGTATTTATTTATAGTATTGCTAAATATAAATAAACTTGTTACACTTAGAGCCAATTTCACCTATTATATTTTTAGAATATCAATCATTTTTAAAAGTAGTTTTTTATAAATGAATGTGCATATATTTTTTTTTAATGAAAAACGACTTTTAAATATGAATTTGATATTTAAATAGAATTGTTGAAATAGGCTCTAAGTTTTAAGTTAGAAGTTAAAATTCTTACCATTTTTTTATTATTTAAATACAATACAATATAAATAAAGGTTGTTTTTCCTTAACTTATTTACTTATTTAAATTTTTGATTTGCAAAAGCTCAAGGTGGTTATTATTATTTTTTTTTTGTCTTTGTAGGTTCAATTAATATTAAATACAAATTTGGCTAACAAGTTGAAAAAGTATACATGCAGATAATGTGACTTTGATATAAATTAATTAAACAATAACACAACAAATGTATAATCGTTCTATTATATTAAGAAAACGTTCATAAGATTATACAAATATATACATTGTATATATACATATGTATATGTACACATACATATATTCAGGGCTATCATAGAATACAAGGCGGTTCTGGTTTTTATGAGAATTGTAAGCAAATATTAGTTTTTCGTGTCGTCATGAAACCGCTGCTATTGGCTTAGGTATTTTCGAATGTAAATAATCGCTTTGTTCTGATCAGCTGTTTTATAAGTTCCGTGAAGTAAATTCGAATTGCTTTATCACGCACCCTCATTCATCAGATTTACATAGTTATTTCCAATCTAGAAACAGGTAGCCTGAGGTTGTTGGCTAAAGAGCTCTTATTATAAACAGGTTATCGCAGCGATTGAATATGGCTAGAAAAAGTGTATCAAGGCATGTTTTGTAAAATACTTTATACAAAAAAAAAACTTTTTTATATCAAATTACTGAATTAAAAAACTCAAATAATATATTTACGGCCTCGCCGACGACGCTTATTGATGTTGGAAACAAAAACAAAATAAGAAAATTTGTTTTTGTTTTCAATATATCTATGTAAGTAAGCGATAGAAAGTTTCTTGCCGATATCGTGGGCCAGGCCGATAATGACTTATGACCTACCACAGAATTCGTAAAACTAAAAACCAAAAACTCACATTATTTTTTTATTAAAATAATTTACTACAAATTCATGAAACAAAATAAAGAAAATAATAAAACTTAAAATTAGTTTCAAAATCCTGTTTGTGAAAACAAAAATTTTTCATAATTTTGTCTGTGTATAAAGTGATTTGAAATCACTGAAAAGGTTTTTTACGAGTATGCATAAAAATTTTTGAAATCTCATGATTTGAAACCGGCCATCCAACTGCTTGGCGACAATTTCAATTCGGTAATAAAACGATAACATACGGTTTTGTTCTGCATTCCACGTGAAATTAAAACGAGTGGAATCGCCATAGCATTGTTGTTATAATTCCAACAACAATTTCGTTTTAATTCCACGTAGAATGCAGAACATACCCGATAAACTTAATTTGATTTGTTCTTTATTTGTTTTTGTAATGAAATTTTTTATTTTACACATAAGAGTCTTATTACTTCAATAGTGTCACAACTCGAAAAGCACAGTTTTGCAGAAAATGCGTTTTAAGTTTTCAACTTGCATATATGTAACTCAATGAAGACATGCAAAAATATTCTTCTCTCATGAGGTGATGGTACAAGCTATTTATATGAAATTTTCACACAAGATAAAATACAAAATGCCGCATTATTAACTCAAATAACTCATTTTTTGAGTTATGACACTATTGAAGTAAATGAGCCATATGTATTTTGGACGCTTTTACATTCGTTGTGATTTACTTGTACTTTTTAGTAATCAGCTGATATTGTTTATCAAAAAGAAGTCTGGGGTTGCCAGAATAATAAAATTTTACAGTCGTGTAGCATATGACTAATCTATTTAAACTAAATTAAACATTAAGAATAACACTTTAGTAAATTTGTTAACAAGTATTTATAAAAAAAAATCAAAAAACCCGACTGCGACCAACTTTGAACCGTTAAGTATCCTAAATCGTCGCTGGAAATGATAATCAATAATGATTTTAAAATACCTGTCCAATGATACCCATATTGATATAGTTCGCCGATTTTTAATTTTTTTTTCGTATTTACAAAATGGCGTCTGTTGGCCGCCATATTGAATTGTGAAAACTGACATATCTTGAGTGACATTCAGACAAATCGATTGACGTAAGAATCATCAAAATCTGTCCACGCATTCGGTTTATACAGTGCCGCAAAGGAACACACATACATACATAGACTGATAAAGATAAGATGCAGCAAGTTCTCAAAATTACATACTCAAAATGCCACTAACTGATAGAACGTCCTTTAATTTTGATTTTTTAAACATCAGTGTTAATTGTTCAAGTCTGTGCAAAAATACACTAACTTTGAAAATTTCAAGTGTCTCTGTATATATATTTGTACAAGTATGTATATTCCATGGGATATCAACGTGTTACGTTGCTCGCTTTAATACACCCTATAATTTTTAATTGTCATATATTTTGTTGTAGCGGCCAAAGTTTTACATATTCTGTGAAAATTTTAGGTCCGTAGCTCTTACAGTTCCCGAGAAAACAGGCTGTGAAAGACAGACAGACAGGCAGACTGGCGGACAGACGAACAGCGTAGCGAAAACAATAGAGTTCCTCCCTTTTAACCCTTGTTGTACGGAACAATAAAAAATAAAAATATATCTACATAATTATAATTCTGAGATAAAACCTCAAATTATCAGCGTTAACCCTTAAATGCATGAGGTCAGAACCTTTGACTGAGATCAAGAAATTCTTATGTAAATTTGGTCCCTAAACACGAATATCGGCTTTATTTTGAAGAAAAATTAAAGGTTTTCGTGAAAAATTGGAAAAACGACACTTTTTGAAAAATTAAAAATGATAGAAAAAACTATTTAAAAAATTAAACTTGATCAAAATTGATTAAAATTCGTTAAAATAGTATCCCATATACTTTTGAAATTTGCTTCACAAACTATGTTTGTTCAAAAATTTCATGCGTCCACTTTGGTAGCTTGCTGATGATATAAACAAATTATAAGCAAACTTAAATGGCATTTCAAAGAATACTTAAGGCCCAACTATAATAAAGCTAATGTCAGAATTGAACGATAAGTCTGTCAAATGCTTAAACAATTCAGATGTGACTTTTACAATGCCCACAATGTACTTACATGCACTTAAGTATTCTTTAGCCACAGCCAAAAAGTACAACAGTGAATATACATGAGTAAATACATGTGCATGTGTGTATATGTGTATTGTAAAACAAACAATGAAAATAAAAATTTTGCTTTATTTTCCGAGTTTAAAATAAGAAACAATAAATAAATTCAGTAAAGTGCGACTCTGACTCGCGCACGAAGGGTTCCGTAGGAACACTAGATATGTAATTTAATACAAACTTCATCCTATATAATATATAGTTTTGGCATTTTTTTCGTTTTTGGGGTCTTTTCGGTTTTTTCGTTTTGGCGTTTTTTGCGTTTTTTTTCGGTTTTGACGATTTTTTTTTAGTTTTGGCTATTTTTTTAGTTTTGACACTTTATTTTCTCGTTTTGGCGATTTTTTTCGGTTTTTGGCGTTTTTTCATTTTGACGATTTTTTTCATTTTTGTGATTTTTTTTTATATAAATTTTTTTTTAGTTTTGGCGACATTTTCGCGTTTCGGCGATTTTTTTAGATTTTTGCCGTTTTTTTCATTTTGGCGATTTTTTCATTTTGGCGATTTTTTCGAATTTGGCGATTTATTTTAGTGTTAGAAATTTTTTTTTTAATTTTGGCGATTTTTTTCGTTTTGGCGATTTTTTTTTGGTTTATCGATTTTATAATTTTCGGTTTTTTTAGTTTTACCGTTTTTGAAAATTTCAAGTGTTTGCCTCTTACGGTTTCCAAGATATAGCAAATTGTCAAAATTACATAGTCAAAATTGCATTAACTGATGGACCACCCTTTAATTTAATTTTTTTACATTTTAGTGTTAATTGTTGTAGTCTGTATAAAAATACACTAATTTTACAAATTTCAAGTTGCAATATACATATGTTCATACAATTGTATGTATATTACATGGGATTTTAAAATTTTTCGTTGTTCGTTTTGGAACACCCTTTAATTTTTAATTCTCATGTATTTGTTGTTGTAGCGGCCAAGGTTCTACATACTCTGTCCAAATTTCAGGCCCGTAGCTCTTACGGTTCCTGAGAAAATACCGTGTGACGGACAGACGGACAGTGTAGCGAAAACAATAGGGTTCCTTTTCACCTTTGGTGTACGGAACCCTAAAAAATATTTAAAATCAATGAATATTTTCTGCTGCTGCTTGTTTGAGTTTAAAAAATGCACAAACAGTTGTTTCCTTATTACGGAATGTGCGTTCAGTTTGGCACTTTACTTAAGCAAATGACATTTGACGAAACTTGACGAAAAACTTGTTAAGTACATTATAGTTTGCAACATACGTTTTATATGTAACCGCACAGTTGCTTAAGCTAGATTATTCATATTATAGTTGGGCCTTTATACATCATTCTTTATTTTAAAGTGTTCTTTGTTGAGTTTCAGTTACATTTGCCATATTTTTTTTAATAAAATACGTAGTGTACCATTTATGGTACGGTATGCATTTAAGGGTTAAAGCGTGCCACAAGTAACATATTTAGATATAGATTTATCAGTTGGCTAAAACTATTGATAGTAAATACTAAATATTTTCTTGGCATGTTCAAAATTTCACCACTAAATATCAAAATTCCAGGAAAGCGATAAAATCACAAAGAGCAATAACAGTTTTCAATGGATTGATTTAGTTTGTTACTAAGTAATATGGATTGCAAATTAAAAGCACGCGTGAAAATTTAGCTACTTGAATTATTTTTGTTTCTTTTATCAAAAGCAAATTATTATCTTTTTTTTTTTGGCAAATATTATATGTATAATATTTTCGGTTTTGTTAACAGCTTTTCGATTAGAAATTTAAACAGCTTTAAATGGAATTTACTTAAAATATGCTAGATTAGAGCAAAAGTTTTATTTTATCTCTAAAAATATAAAAACTAATACAGTGACTTTCAAATTTTTAAACATTTTGCCCCATTTGTTAAAAAAAGAAGAAAATTTAGTTTTTTTTTTTCTAGAAAATATCAATAATTCTTAAATATACAAACGTTTGTATAATTTGAATGAACATAGAAGTAACCCTTTTTTTGTTAAAAAAAAAGAAATTAGTCTATGGGACAATTTTTGCAGCTTTGCGAAAATAGCGATTTACAAAAATCGACTTGCACGCTTATTCGTTAATTCTTTTTTTTTTTTGGCAAAATCGATTTGAGTTTTTTTTATTAATTTATTTCATTTAATTTTTTATATATGTATATCTTTACTTCGTTTTGAAGAAATTTATCTTTACGTTTAAGTTTGAAATTGATAAATATTGATTATTTACCCATTTTTCTTAAAAAAAGGATAATTTTCAATCGCAATGAACTCTTCTTTCTTCTACAAAAAAACTTTTTTTTCCTCATTTATTTGTGGTAACACTTCTTTTACTGTTTGTAAAAAAAGTTGTTTTCTTAATAATCGCACGTGTAAAGGGTTTTTTATGACTTTTTTTATTTTTATTTTAATGAAAGCCAAAAAGTACTTATAAAAAATAGTCAATCACCGCTGTTAGTAAGTGAAGTACTTATTAATTTTCAAAACAGCAAAAAAGCAATAACAAAACCTCTCAAAATATTCACATATTTCTGACGTCAATGAATTATCGTGCAACTTGAGAAGAATTTTTTTGTTTTTATTGATAGATTAAAATGGATGATGTGATTTTGATTTTAGAATTGACTTTATGGTATGTATCGTTAGCTTATTGGTTTAACGCATATGCCAAAAAGCCGTAGTGGAGACTTTTACCTTATTTACATTATGCATTTTTGCACGAAACTTTTTCTATTTGCTAATTGCAGCGCTATAGAGTGATATACAAAAGTGACGTAGCATGAATCCTGAAGCATTTTTGGCAACTTCTTTCATTTGATTTATTTATTCTGGCCTCCTATTGGCTAGAATACAACTAATTTCATGAAAAATGCTTAATGACACTTCATATCGTTAACTTATACATAAATTCGAAATTTCTTCTATCGAAATATACAAAAATCTCTATTTCAAAAAAAAAAAAAAAAATATTGAGTTGGAGCCTTTCTTATGTAATACTTTACAACCTTTAGCCTTTAGCTTTATTTCGGATTTGGCTATTTTTAGTTTTTTGGCGATTTTTCGGTTGTTTTTTTAGTTTAAGCGATTTTCTTGGTTTCGGGGGTTTTTAATTTTGGCGGGCTTTTTTAGTTGGTTTGGTTTTTGCTAATATTTTTCATAGAAGCGCTGTTTTTATTTTTGGCGATTTTTCTTTTCGCCATTTTTTAATTTTGGAAATTTTTAGCTGTAACGTTCTTGAAAATTTCTAGAGTTTGCGATTTTTTAACTTTGTATATAATTTTCGTTTTGGCGATTGTTTTTGATTTTTGGTGATTGTTTTTTAGGTTTTTGGTGATCTTTTTACTATTTGTTGTTTTTTTTTTTTTTGTTTTACTGTTTGTAAAAAAAGTTGTTTTCTTAATAATCGCACGTGTAAAGGGTTTTTTATGACTTATTTTTATTTTTATTTTAATGAAAGCCAAAAAGTACTTATAAAAAATAGCCAATCACCGCTGTTAGTAAGTGAAGTACTTGTTAATTTTCAAAACAGCAAAAAAGCAATAACAAAACCTCTCAAAATATTCACGTATTTCTGACGTCAATGAATTATCGTGCAACTTGAGAAGAATTTTTTTGTTTTTATTGATAGATTAAAATGGATGATGTGATTTTGATTTTAGAATTGACTTTATGGTATGTATCGTTAGCTTATTGGTTTAACGTATATGCCAAAAAGCCGTAGTGGAGACTTTTACCTTATTTACATTATGCATTTTTGCACGAAACTTTTTCTATTTGCTAATTGCAGCGCTATAGAGTGATATACAAAAGTGACGTAGCATGAATCCTGAAGCATTTTTGGCAACTTCTTTCATTTGATTTATTTATTCTGGCCTCCTATTGGCCAGAATACAACTAATTTCATGAAAAATGCTTAATGACACTTCATATCGTTAACTTAATACATAAATTCGAAATTTCTTCTATCGAAATATACAAAAATCTCCATTTCAAAAAAAAAAAATATTGAGTTGGAGCCTTTCTTATGTAATACTTCACAACCTTTAGCCTTTAGCTTTACTTCGGATTTGGCTACTTTTAGTTTTTTTTTGCGATTTTTCGGTTGTTTTTTTAGTTTAAGCGATTTTCTTGGTTTCGGGGGTTTTTAATTTTGGCGGGCTTTTATAGTTGGTTTGGTTTTTGCTAATATTTTTCATAGAAGCGCTGTTTTTATTTTTGGCGATTTTTCTTTTCGCCATTTTTTAATTTTGGAAATTTTTAGCTGTAACGTTCTTGAAAATTTCTAGAGTTTGCGATTTTTTAACTTTGTATATAATTTTCGTTTTGGTGATTGGTTTTGATTTTTGGTGATTGTTTTTTAGGTTTTTGGTGATCTTTTTACTATTGGTTGTTTTTTTTTTGCATTTTAGCGATGGACGGTTTTTAAAGCTTTGCCGATTTTTTCAGTTTTGGCGTTTTTTTCGTTTATGAAAATTTTTTAGTTTTGTGGTGATTTTGTAGTTTTTGGTGCTTTTTTTTGTTGTTTTTTAGTTTTAGCGATTTTCTGGTTTAAGTGTTTTTTTTCTTTTTTGGTAATTTTGCCGGTGTTCGGCGATTTTTTATTTTTTTTGGTGACCTCTTTACTTTTAGTTTTAATTTTTAGCAAATTAGATTGTTTTTGGCAACATTTTTCATTTAAGCGCTTTTTCCAATTTGGCGATTTTTCGTTTCGTCACTTTTTTAATTTTGGAATTTTTTAATTCTAGTGATTTAGAAAATTTCAAGAGATTACGCTCTTTTTAGCTTTGGAACTATTTTTCGTTTTGGCGTTTTTTCGGTTTTTGGTGATTTTTTAGTGTTTTGTTGACCTTTTTACTGTTGGTGTTTTTTGCATTTTAGCGATGGGCGATTTTTTTTAATTTTGTCGCTTTTTTCGCCTTGGCGAATTTTTCGGTTCAGGCAATTTTTTTTAGTTTTGTGTTAATTTTTTAGGTTTTTGCGCTTTTCTTTTGGTTGTATTTTAGTTTTAGCGAGTTTTTGGTTTTTGGCGTTTTTTTCAGTGTTTGGCGATTTTTTAGATTTTTGGCTACTTTTACTGATTATTTTATTTAATTTTAGCAATTTAGTTTTTTTAGCAATATTTTTCATTTAAGCGCTTTTTTCATTTTGGCGATTTTTTGTTTCGCCACTTTTTAATTTTGAAATTTTTAAGTTCTCGCGTTTTAGAAAATTTCAAGAGAAAGAGCCAATATACGAATTCTTGAAGGCAATTTCATCATTCGTCCCAATTGTGTTTATGGCATAATATAGTTTCTTTTCCATGTTGCTTAAAAATATATATGTGTATGTACATATATTAGAAATAAACTGGGAATTAAATTGTCGTGGAAATAAGTTTCATTAGTTTTCTAAGACACAGTGACATCGTCTTTGCGGAATTGTAAACGTAACCTGGGCGATAATAATGAATTTTTCAAAAATAATTTTTGCTAAAGTTACAATGTTCTATAAAAGGTACTCGGGTATTGCTCATTCTCACAACACAATCTTTTATACATATACATATATATATATATATATATATATATATATATATATATATATATATATACATTTTCTCAGGAAGCGCTACACTCTTGGTATATGCAAGGTCAGGAGATTTAAAATAAAACTTGGCTAAAAATTATTTACATATTTATATTTTTTGTGCGACTGATTAAAAAATACTATGGCGGCAACACTGCCAATGATAGGATCATACGGTTGATATTTCTAATTTTATTACTTTTAGCACGGTGTTGCATTGAGTGTTTTCTTTTTTTTTATTAAATACTTTCAAATCGTCGATGACTTGTCATTTTTGTTTATATGTATTCTAATTTTTTTATATTTAATTAGTTTACTTTTTTTTATTATCAGCTTGATGAATTTGTCATTGTTATTCGGCATGTATTCTATAAAATAATGAACATTTCTATATAATGGTTTTGAAAAATACTTGAAATCGATTAATTGAAATCACTATCGAACGATATGCCCTTAATGACCTGATAGACATACTATGTATATTAAACAAAATCTTGAGCCCGAGACTTTATTGTACTAACATTTCATAACTGAATTTTCGAAAGTATTTCATAGAATTTTTTCTGAAGAAAATAATTTGAAGAAAGTAAAATGCCATGTATTGCAGGCATGGGCCTCTGATACATGAAGCAACATTGGCTGCATGTCTAGTACACATATACATACATATGTATGTATAAGTATGTATGTATATGTAGACATTAAAATTTTTGCACATGTGGCTTTGGGTAACATGTCTGCCTCTTCGAAATGTACCACATTTGGATTTTGGTACTAAAATTCTACCAAATTTCACGACATGTGGCCAGTAATACTTATTGGAAAATCAAACCAACATGCTTAAAATTCTCGTGACGTCATAGTCACATGCGCATGTGCATAGATATCATATGCTGTATTTGTATGTAAAAATCCTTCTACTTTAAATACATATGTATAAACTTGTTGTCAAACTGTTTTTGTATATATCGCTAACTTACTTGAAAAATGTTGAACTCAAAATATTCGATTAATAATTCAAAGTTATTCTTTATAATCCTCATTATTTATATTGTGTATGAATTTCACACACATAAGAGTATCTTTTTTTTAAAGAGAAGTAACACTCATTCAAAGAATGCCTACTAACTACACTGCTGGCCAGAGAAGCGCCAGAGTGCCGAACAT
Source organism: Tachina grossa (assembly GCA_949987645.1). Lineage (NCBI taxonomy): Eukaryota > Metazoa > Arthropoda > Insecta > Diptera > Tachinidae > Tachina > Tachina grossa. The sequence continues at coordinate 143,855,518 of OX465278.1, forward strand.
CAATCGGCTTTTTGTACAAATGAATGCACATACACTTATGGCTCGATTATGGATAGCAACCGAACTTTGGTTGCGTTGCTAGTTGCCGAAATGGTATTACGGATGGCAACTGGCAACTAACAGCTGGTAATTTCAGTTGCCATATTGGCAACCACAAATTTGTAGTTGCTGCATAGTTTAAAAGCAAAACAATTGAAAAATGAAGCATTAATTGCAATATTATTTTTATTTTTGAATTTCTTCTATGCATATTTAAGGAAAATATGCTTTACAGCTAAAGTAGAGTGTTCAAACTTATTTTTCTGCAACAACATTTAGTCACAGTAGAGGCGGTAATTCTAAAGAGTCGTGTAATAGATTCAACTTTTGTACTTCCTTCTCTTCACCAATAATTAATACCACTTAACTAATAATTTTTATGATCAGTAATGTTTTTAAGCACTTTTACTCAATAACTTTCTTTTTAGCACTTGTATTTCTTATATTTTAAATATTTGTTTATATTATTTTCAGTTGCCAATCTGACATAATCGTATTTTCGATAACTTTTTGGCAACTGGAGGAAGTTGCCATACATAATACAAATTTTAAGTTCAGTTGCGTTGCTAGTTAACTCGGCAACTGAAGTTACTAGGTGTTACCTTCTTTAGGAAAGGTGAAGGAAGAGATAGAGGAAATCTTCATTCTTTTACAACTCTGCTTTTTGCACGTATTTTTTAATAATGCAGTGTTTCAGCGCCTCTGGTGTTAAATGAGACGTATTAAATTTTTTTTTTTTTGAAGCTGTGGTTAGTAACCATTTTATCGGTTATTTTACTTCGCCGATGATTCTGCTTGTATTATATAAATTATATGTATAAAAAACAAGCTGACCCGACAAAAGTTGTTTTGCCACCTAAATTATTTGGTATATGAGTGAAAGAGGCAGGGAGTGTCGTGAACGGTGATGGAATATAAAAATAGCAAAACACTATACATTTATTGCTTTAAATTTGTTATAATTTATACTTTTATTAATTGTTTTCAAATAAACAAAAAAAAAAAAAGATTTGAAGATTCTTGTTATTATAGCTTTTAATATTTAAGATTATTATTAATTACTTTGTATAAGGGATGACCCTTCCCTCGGTCCTATTCTGCCAATATTTTGAATTTCTTCGCACCTCGCTCTTAAAAGCATCCATACCAAATTTGAAGACTCTTGCTATTATAGATTTCAAGATATTAGCGGCCAGGTTCCACATTCCACTACAATATGAAAATGAAAACGTTTTTAATTCCGTAAAGTCGATATCACTGTGTTATAGAAAAGTAATGAAACTTTTTTTCCACGACGATTTCATTCCCAGTTTATTTCAAATAAATATTTCAAGCAACATAGAAAAAACAAATCTTATGCTATAAACACAATTGGAACGAACGGCGAACTTCGCATAGTTCGACGAACTTGCCTTCAAGAATTCTTTGCGAAAATTCGTCTTTTAAAGCAGAATTAGATTTTTCGACCCAATATTTACATATATGTATATTCACACCAAAAAAATTATGATTATGAACTTACAATAAAAATAAATACAAAAATCTATATCAAGTCTTGAACTTGATTAAGAGTCGAATAAATCACACATTGCGAAAATCTTGAAAATAAACTAAAATTGATTAAACTCGCTGAAACTGTAAGTTAAGCTTGCAAAAATTTAAATTTTAAGTCCCTAAATATAAATAAGTAAAGAAAGCCAAAAACGTTGCAAAAATTGAAAATAGATAAAGAAAGCCAAAAACGTTGCAGAAACTACATCTTCCGCAAAAATAACAGAAATTTGCGAAAAATTTCAAAATTTTAAAAAAGCCATACTTTTTATTAAAAATTGCTAAAACTTTAAGGAATGCTAAAAATTCGGTAAAAAAATCGCTAAAATTCACAAAACAAAACAAACAGTGGCATAATAGCAAAGTCTAATATTGTTTGAAAATCGCGAAAACTCATAGGAAGCAGAACACTTGCAAAAACTTCATTGCGAACAATGCAAAAATTCGCGAGAGGTTTCAAAATCGGAAACAAGCCTTGAAATTCATTAGAAGTTGCCAAAGCTTTTAAAAGGAAAATAAACTCGGAAAAAAATGCGAAAAATAGCAAGTTCGCGGAAAAATCGCAAGTTCGCTACAAATTTCTAAATGCATTGAGGAAATCACTTACAGAACCCTTTAGCTAATCGCGGATTTTTTCCACATATTTTAACAACGCCACCTCTTACTCCAGATTTTTGTTCTTACAACTTTAAAACACAAATAAAATAAACAATCACCCTTATTCCAGTTGTTCGACATCGACGTCACTTTAACACAATACCAAAAAATTGGGGCCTGTGTACTCGCTCTCAAGAACAATTTTGTGCCAGTGACAATCTATTTCCCTTCCCTAGGCTCTAGAAAATAGCATAAACCTGCCAACAAGAGTCAGTTGTTTTCGACAACGGATACACAAGTCCCAATTTTTTTGTATTGTGTTAAAGTGACGTCGATGCCGACAACTGGAATGAGGGTGAATAAAAAGATAATTTATATTAAAATGTTATTTATGTGCTTACATTTTCATATTTTTGCAATAAATAGTTACAAATATTTTATTTTTACCAAAAAGTATTTTCTTTCAGAATGTTGTTTGCTGCCGAATTCAAATTGCTTTTTTGTAGTGAAATTGGATTACAGGACACTTCAATTTCATTTGAAACAAACTGAAAATGAAGTTTTACTTTTTAAATCACTTTTACGAAATTGAGAACACAAACCAAGAGAAAATTTCACTTTCATTTCATTTTACGAATGTAGAACCTAGGCGAAGATTTGTATAATTACTTTGTATAAGGGGTGCCCTTTGTCCCAGTCCTATTCTACCAATGTTTTGAATTACTTCGCTCTCAAAAGAGTCCGTACCAAACTTGAATACTCCGTCTCGAGATATATTAAAAAAAATCCTCTATTTAAAAAGCGCCAAAACTTAAAAAACGCTAAAACTAAAATAAATCGCCAAAAACCAAAAAATAAGCTGAAATGAAAAAAAAGCATCAAAAACTAAAAAAAGCCAAAAACCGAAAAAACCCAAAATTAAAAAAAAACGAAAACCTAGAAAAAGCTCCAAAACTGTAAAAATCGCTAAAACCCTAAAAAAGTTTACCATGTACTTTTTTTTGCAGATATTTATTTATTGTTTCTTCAAAAATTAACTAACAATAAGTATTAAAATCTTAAGTATAAATATAATTAATTAGGCCCGACCAGTGTCAGGCATAAACTTAATGGAGTACAGTACTTAAAATTTAAAAAAATTCTACATCAGTTAAGATATTCGATTATATAGGTCCGCACGGAATCCTTCCTGTACGAGTCAAAGCCGCACTTTACTGAATTTATTTTGAGTTATGTCGTTGTCCAAGTAAGTCCCTATTTACACTATGCAAGTCTTAATGCTAAGCTGATTAGTTTATTAGGAGAGAGAGAGACGGGGGGAAAACAAACGTTGCTGTTCCCCTCGTCTCTCTCTCTCCCTGAAACTAATCAGCTTAGCAATAAGACTTGCACAGTGTGATTTGGGACTAAATGAGCAATATTTGTGCATGTAAATTCCAATCAATAGGATTTAAAAAAAACCTATTCCTAAGCATTTCAAAACAAAAATCTCCTTAACTTTTATTAACAGATTTCTCATTTCGTTAGCACTTTATACATATTAAAAAAATTTATAATATTTTTTATATAATCGCTAACTGCTTTATTGATAATAAAAACATATTACGGCTTTATAAAGTCTTAATAAGAGAAATTTTGTATGGAAATCTGTTTTATCAACCCTTTATTTAAGGCTTAATAATTTTTATAATTAAGACATTAAGTAAATAAAATAATTGACTTAAATAAAATCACAATTTGAATGTTATAAACAATGCAAATGAATGAAATAAGTCGTTAAATGTAGATTACAAGCGCAAACAAAAGAAAAAAACACAAAAACAAAAGAAATGAAAAAACAAAAAACAAAAATTTCAAGTGAACGTTTAATAAAAAAGTAAATATTTTTTTCATAAACATCTATCATGCATATAATTAATTTATTAATTAATAATAAAAACCAAATTATGCCAGACTTTGAGGGCCGGACGCACCCCCTAAAACACAACTTATGGGTATGAAATTTTTTGTATTTTTTTACATAAAACTGAACCGATTTGGGGGGGGGGGGGGAGAGGTGAGAGTAGAAGAAATCAAAAATAAAAAAAAATAAAAAATACGGCCACTGTAATGTATATATCATTGTTACCATTTTATCATTTCCACTGCTAGATTTAGCATATTCTTTTGAAAGAAAAAAACATTTAAGTTTTTATTTTGCTGAAAAACATAATATTATGTAAATGTAAAATCTAGCATTTTATTTTATCTTCTGTATCTTCTGTAGATACTGGAAGATACTTTGGACCGATTTAGCATTCTCCCATCATGATTTTCTGGCAACACTGGTGTATATGTACATATGTATGTATGTACGTATGAAGGAGGTTTATGTCTATTAATAAACATGTTAATTGTGTTAACTATAAAATATGAATATATTTTATTTGTTAAAATGTGCAAACGAAGAACCCTTTTATTATCGGTATTTAGTGTTTGCTGTTTTTGGTGTTTGCAACTTTGGTACATATTGCAACTATTTGGTTGACATTAATAGTTAGTGTTTTTTCTTGGATCACTCACTGTTAAGAGATTTTACTTTAAAGGTGTCGTTCTTTTCTGACCTAATTTTAATGCTCAGCAAGTGAAATTAAATTCGTCCCGTTACACGGAAACAATTATTGCGCAAATAAACATTAAAATAATTGTTTAGAATGAGTTTTTTTTTGCAAATCTTGTAATGAAAGTATTGCGCAAAGCACTAAGTAACGGTTATCATTGATTTAGGTTAATATAATCACATAAAGCAAATATAATCACATAATTCAAAAAGAATTAAATAATTGATATACATACATACCTACTCATACGGAAAATCGCAAACTGTTTGTTTTTCTCGTTTTAAATAATTTCAAAAAATTAAAAAAAACAAGTAAATTTTTACATGTAGTGTAATTTAAAAACACCATCATCCATCAGATACAAAGAATTTTCAACAAAGAACTAAACTCTTCCGCAAACAAGCATATTTTTAGCCTTTAAGTTAAAAAAGGGGTATTGTTGAGTAACAATTTTTTATAAATAAAAAAAAAAACACCAAACAAAAACAGGGGCATATTTTTAATTGCCCAGTCAGGGCAGTCTGGGCTTTATCATGATTCAGTTAACTTTTTTTTTAAGGAGTTGTATATATTTATGCACACAACTTTAAATAACTGCATGCAAACATACAAACATACACATCTATATTTAGTTATAAAATAGAAAAATATTGACCATTACCTGTTCTTTGTGGACATGATGTATTCTTTTTTTAATTATTACTTAAAGCCTCATAAACTGGTTAAAACAACTTCAGAGAAAAGTTTTGAGACTCGTTGCAAGTTATTGTTTTTCTTGTATTTTAGTTTTGTAAAATATTTTTCATTTTAATATCTATGTATGTACATGTATATCTCTCCAAAAAAATTTTTTCTTTCTAATTCACACAGGACTAGTTTCTTTTTAATACAATTTAATTACGATATTTATCGCGTGGAGAAAATACAATTAAATTTTTGTTTCTCAAACTGAAATTTCACTGTTTACTAAAAACACTTGTGGAGCTTAAACTGAATTAAAATTACCCAACGTTGCGGTATTTATGGTTGTTTTGATTTGCGAAATTTCTTAGTTTTAACACTCTGTTTCGATCTCTTTCAGTCAGAGGCACGTAAAAGTTTCTCTTAAGCTCTTTGTGAACTCGAAATGATTTTTGTATTTTATGCTTGAATTTTGATCGACCGATTAATAGAGAGAGAATTATAATTTATGTATTACAAATACTTAGCTGCCAAGTTATTTTTATAACTGTGCCCCAACAAATTAGTAGAAAATTCCCAAATATTTTAAAAGCTGCTTTTGATTTCAGATAAACAATATACATACGTTATTAAATAATATTTGCATTGAGTGTCAAGTTTATGCAGCTTCATTTCTTAAGTTCATAATAGGACCTAATTCACATACATGGAGTTGTGATTTTTAATACACACTAAATAAATTCAGACTTTGACTTGCAAACGAGGTGTTCCGTACTTTAGCCTACATATATAATTGAATATCTTACCTAATGTAGATATTTTTTAAAATTCTTGGTTTTTTGCGTTTTTTTAGTCAGCATTTTTTCGTTTTGTGGATTTTTTCAGTTTTGGCGATTTTTTTTTGTTTAAGCGGTTTTTAAACATATTTCTAGCTTCCGCGATTTTTTGCAGCTTGGTGCTTTTTTCATTTTGGCGATTTTTTCGGTTTTTGATGATTTTTTTTACAATCCTTTTTTAGTTTCAGCGATTTTTTTGCAGCTTTGGTGCTTTTTTCATTTTGGCGATTTTTTCGGTTTTTGGGGATGTTTTATTTTTTTTGCAATTATTTTACTTTTGGTGATTTTTTTGTATTTTAGCGCTTTATTTTTCGTGAGACTTTTTATTTAAGCGCTTTTTTTATTCATCGAGTTTTTCTTTCTGCATTTATTTAATTTTGGTTAAAATTACATTAACTGGTAGACTAAATACCAGGGACCGAAAATAATTGTTATTTTTTTATTTCAAATGAAAAGGTTACTGAAAAATGTGTTTTATTTGGCTTGGGTTATTTTTAACCATTATCGAGAGAGATATTTTATTTTGGTTATTGTAACCAATTTAAGTGAGAAAAATTTTTTTTTTTTTTTTTGGTTACGAATAACAATTATAGCAACCAAAAATTTTTTTGGTTACCAATAACTATTATCTAAAGAATTTAAGTTTTTTGGGCATTGCTCCCTAAAATACGGTATTTTAGATGTAAAAGAAGCATTTTTTGTAAGGTATTATGCAGGACAAGAATGGGCAGTTTTATAATAAATATTTATCAATTTCATAAATACAGTAATTGAGGTATTTAAAGTATATAGTTATTTTGCTTTTTACTTTTCTTTTCTTTAGCAAATTTCTACTCAAAACATTATTTATTGCAAAAAATATAATAGCCCAATTCACAATCTTGTATCGTTGCATGTGCAAAATGGTATAGTATATTGATACTCACCAATAAGAATTGTTAAGTGTTAATTGCTTGCACAAGTTGTGAATTGTTCTAATAATTCACATGGGATTAAAATAATGGAAAATATATCCAAAAAATTATTATATAGACCGCAAAATGGCAACAACTCGAGAATACGTTTACAACATAGTATATGTAAATCGAGAAAGCTTGCAAAAATGTGAATATCTATAAAAAATATCCGTAGATTTTAAGAATCAAAAATAGTCTCATGTGCAAGAAATTGCGAAAATTCGCAAATAATTTTTTTTATTAAAAAAAATTAAAATTTATTTTTAAACGCTAATATTAAAAGGATGCAAGGAATGCAAAAAACTTGAAAAATTCGCAAAAATTATGAAAATTCGCAAAAACTTGGTAACATCAAAAATATATCCAAGTCTGATACTTATTTAAAATAGTAAAACTGCAACAAAACAAAGAATTGTGAACAATCATTTTTACTGCAAAAATTGCTAAAATTATACAAATTCGCACCAAATTTCTAAAATTAAATAGATAGATGGATTAAAAATCGGTAAAATGGTAAAATGGCAAGATTTGGCCTAAAATCACTCTTATCGCGAAATTTTGGCAAAAAATTGCAAACAAGCCCGAAATTGTTTAGGTGAAATTATGAGGAATGCCGAAAAATTGGCAAAATTTGCAATCAAATTAAAATTAAAAATTAAAGTTATGCACGAGAGCAATAAGTTTTATTTAAAATTACCTGATTCGCAAAACTAACTGAAATTTGCAAATAAGTCCTAAAGCCTAAAATTTTAAAAGGGCTCGAAAAAATTTTGTTTTACATATCGGATACAGATAGAAGCAGTTCAATAATTTTCTAAAATACCGTATTTTAGGTAGCAATAACCAAAAAAGTAAAATTCTTTAGATAATAGTTATTGGTAACCAAAAAATTTTTTTGGTTGCTATAATAGTTATTTGTAACCAAAAATATATATTTCTCACTTTAATTGGTTACAATAACCAAAACGAAATATATCTTACGATAATCGTTGATTATAACCATTATTTGAATTCATAAATTTTAATGGTTAAATATAACCTTTTTGTCATTTCTCTTATAACTGTTATGTCCCTGCTAAATAATCTTTAATTTGGATTTTTAAGTTTCAGTGTTAATTTGTGTAGCCTGCATAAAACTACTACTTTGAAAATTTCAAATGTAGTATATGTCTGTATATTACATTAGGACTTCAAACATTTTCTTTGCTCGCTTTAGAAGACCCTTTAATTTTTCATTCTCATATATTTGTTGCTATAGCGGCCAAAATTTCACATGTACTCAAGTCGAATTCAGTATCAGGTGACCTTATCACTACAACAATATAACTACACAAAACAACATCTAGTTTGATATGCTACAAAACAAATCTGTCAGAAGATTTCTAAGCGAATTTTGACATATTGGTTTGAATTGCTCAATTTGGCATCAACAGATTATAATCAGCTGGGCATAAAAGGTTACCTTATACTGAATTCGCCTTGCATTTACTGTGAGAATTTCAAGTTTGTAGCCCTTATGTTTCTTGAGAAAACAGGCTGTGATGGACAGATGGACATCGTAGCGAAAACAAAGCACCCTTTTCACCTTTGGTTTACGGAAGCTTAAAAATAATGTAAATGTTCAGTATTAGTGTGTGAAAATGTTATTTATGTTAAAATATCAGCGAAAAGTATTAAAATTGCTTTATTGAATCTTTTTATAAAAGACGTGGTTTTTGCGCTAAGTTAGAGAACACGGCAACACTTTTTCTCTCATGATTGCCATAGTCAAAGTCCAAATACATACGTCAATGTTTTCCTTTGCGAAATTTGTTTGAGGGCATGAATTTCACCCACATTACATTTAACTAAAAATTCTTGCGAAAAAATAACTGAAATTAAAATATGAATATATTAAGTTTTTATTGCCATAATATTAATTTTAAGTAACATTTAGAAAATTTACTGTACATCACGGTGCACACTATGAAATTTTTCTTTCTGACTTACTTCACTCACACTTACTACAAAATCGTACTTTCACGGTTCGAGTACTAAAATTAAAAATTTCCCCCACTCAAAGCAAAACAAATCCCGAATTAGGAAATAAATTCCCATTAGTGGTAGCTTTTGATATAAATTATTAAATTTAAAAGAAAATAAACAAAATGCGTTTGATTGTGTGTTGATTAACGATTTACTTTTTCTATTCTCCTTTAATACAAAATTTCTTTAAGAGCACACACATATTTAACTAGTGTTGCCAGAAAGGTTTTTTTTTGTCTTTTAGAACGTAAAGTACTTTAGGGAACAATTTAGGCGACACAAATTACATTTATTATTGCAATGACCAATTTAAAAATATTAAAATGTTTTTAAATTTTATCTTGCAGCCTTAAGTCCAATACAATTATTTAGGAGCAACTACATTTAATAGGTCGTTGCAGCGTTGCCAAATATGATGATTTATTTGCTTGGCAGTCTTTAGTTGCATTGATTTTATTTTCAGTTTTCTGCTTAAAAAATATTTTTTTCTCAATATTTCAGTTTTTACAGCTTTTTAGAATATAATAATTTTGCTTAATATCATATATTAATCGTGTCGCTATAATAAATACAAGGAAAATTTATCGACTTTGCTTTTCAATAATATATTTTAACGACATTGTCTTTCGGCTGAAGTAAAAAAGTAAAATAAAAAGCTCAAATTCATTTAGTTTTTCTTAAATTCTTTATTGCGCTTTTCGCTTATTTTAACATTTTGCATGCTGAGATGGCACAGATATACAATTAAATAGCGAGTAAAACACAGATGTACACTATTGTAAGAAATAAACTACAGAATCAATAAATATATAGATAAATATTACGATTTTCGGTTCGCAAAAAATTATTGAGCCCAGGTACTGCTGTATTGGTGTTTTTTTTTTTTATTAATAATAGTCTCTTTATCTTATAATTTTCATAATTTTTATGAAGGTACTCGTAACTCCAACTACATATATTATTTATATTTACAATTATTTTTCTTACTTTATGTGTTTTATGTCATATAAAACAAAAGTAATTCTTATTAAAAATAATGTTGCAAAATTCATACATACGTGCATAGTATATAAATATGTATATATGTAAATGTATTTTTGTTAAACAAAAAGATTTACAGAAATATGTATGTATGTATATGACAATTCTGATTTAATCCCATAATCAACTGGCAGCCTCAGACAGCAATTTTACCCAAGCTTTGAACCATTTTCGACTTTTTATTTAAAGTATATGTAATTACAATAGGGGCTTCCGTCGATAGATATAATTAATTTTTTTATGATAAAAGCTTTTCTTATTCTCTCAATTTACATATTCCCTCAAGAATGTTACCACATTATTATGAAGATCATATACAATTTTGTAAACAGAGAAAAATAAAAAATAAATATTTCAACTAAAACAACTTTTCAAAGTGCAACTAAATTAATAATTTTTTTGTTTAAATGCTTGTAAAATATTAATTAAAAAATATAGTTCGCAAAATTATTGTAAACTGTATTTGCTTATATGTACAAGAAATGTAATGGCATGAAGTGACAGTTTTTTATTGAAATTGCAGTCTTGTTCTATTTCATCATTACGTATTCTTTTTAATCTTTTTATATACATACTTGTTGTTTCTCAGTATCTTTTTTTAACTCATAGTAATTAAAAAAATTATATCGTTTAATTACATTTATTTAACAGTAAGGCTGAGTTTAGATCTGGCATTTCTTGCGAGTCATTTACCCAAAAAAGCGTAACCAACTAATTACTAACGAAAAACTGTTTGATTCAGACATGTATTTATTGATTTAAACAGTTTGCAATCATGCTGGATTCTATAAAATTGTCTATTAGTTATGTATGAAACTATTTAACTTAATAAATACATGTCTGAATCTAAAAGTTTTTCATTAGTAATTAGTAGACTTGGGTCGAACTCGTTCACTAGTTCATTTTTGCCACAAACCAATGATCAAACCCATGTAATTTAAATGGGTTTGATCAGTGGTTTGTGGCAAAAATGAACTAGTGAACGAGTTCGACCCAAGTGTAGTAATTAGTGGTTACGCTCTTTTATGCTTGTGTGGCACATGACACACAGATGGAAACCCTAACTCTTATCATGCCTTTTTACATAAATACAAGCTGTTAGTTCAAGCAAAAGCTTTTATTATCAACAGCCTGCAACTATGCAACAAATTGTTCTATCTTTTATAACAAGTGCATACATACATACATACATATGTATGTATATAATGAATAAACAGAAACAATCAAAGCTTAGCTTCCCCTATCTATCTCTCTCATTTTCAACCGAACTCTTTGTTAACTGTAAAACAATTAGTGTGACCAGATCTTAAAAATTTTGCAGCTAAACCGGCTTCGACATACATAATAGTCTCCTGCACAAGATATCTTATAATAACTTTTAAGACATGAGGGATTTTTCAAATGCTTTGCTACAGCGAAGTCTTATAAAACAAACGTTAACAACACTGTTTGCAAGAAATTTATTTGAGTATTGTAAGTATAAGAGTAAAGAAGAAAACACCTCGTGACGGAAGAATTTGTGATACTAGCTTCTTTCTACGCATAAGCGCGTGTACAAACGTCATGCATGTATGTGTGTATGATCTTTTATTTTTCTGCGCACATGCAAAGGCACACACATGCATTAACATTAGTTATATGCTGTTAATCACATAATAGCTTACCATCCTGCAGAAAGTGCGAATAGTGAAAATGTACTGAGTCGCTTTTGACTTTGTCACCAGTACTACTCTACAATTATTCCCCATACAATACTTTATGCTATAGACATTAACATGTGCTTGTCATTGAAAATCTACTAGTAACACTAAAACAATTGACTAGGTAGTGAATTCATAGTTCTTATGGGAACATGGAGACATACCAACCATACATTTACTAGTACATTTCTATACCTTACGTATTTACATAAAAATTTATGTATATTGACAAGTTGTTGCAAAATCCACCAGAAATACACCACATCTGTTTTCTCTATTTCTTTTATACTGACGAATAGAAGAGAAATTGTAGGCAATGTAACTACTACTAGAATTTTAGTGTTGACATAGAGACACTTGGCCCCAGTCTGACTGCAGGGCATCTACATATTACACACACACACTCAAACGTACAATATGAAAAATAACAAGCATACTCTAATCAACAGTACTTCTTTTGAGTGTTTGTTACAGACAAGCTGTCTTGACGTCATCGCTTGTTAACACTGGTATACACGTACACCAATACATCCATCGTGCTTCGCTTATAGTACGACAGCATTTATTATTGGTTTAGTAATACATGCGACGTGAATACATTTATAAATCATGACGTATTTACATTTAAAGACTGTTTACGCAGGCCTCTAATACATAATAGTAAAAAAAAATGCCAAAAAATTAAAATACTGTTAAAAATAATAAATCTTTCATAATTTTCAAATCCAATTAATATTTTATTTCATTTGACTGTAGCGAAATTCAATAAAAATATTGAATTAAAAATATGTATTAATCATAAAAAGTTTTACAACTGCTCGGAAAAAAGCCCCATTATTAAAGTTGGCGTAATTCGACAAATAATTTTACCCACAAACTGGTAACACTACTATATACATAATCTCTTTATATTCGAATTCAAATGCTGGAAATGGCAACAACTGTAATAAAAAAATAGGCTAAAGGAACAAATTATATGTAACTACATGTGTACATACTTAACATAATTCAAGCTTTTCATTCATAACCTTGTATGTACATGAAAGCAAAGTTATGAATGCGCATAGAGTTACCATTAAAAACGCATATAAAAGAAAAATAGTCAGGTATATTAAAAAGAAGAAAACTAAAATTTAATTTAATTTTTTAGTATAGCTAAATTGTTAATAAAAAACTAACAAAAGTATTCCTTTAATGAAAAAAACTCTGACGCGCGATTTCCACATACGAAATATTTGTGCATTGGAAGTGAAGCTTCAGAAATTATTTTAGGCATACAAAACACACAAATAACTTTAAAAGTTTAACAATTAAGAAATTTTCTTAATTTTTGTTTAGTTTTACGACTTATTTTCGTAAATTAAAATACACCTGACTTATTATACCATTGTCGAAGCTATTCAACTCAAAAGCAATGAAGTTATAAATTATAGCGAAATAGAAATCACGTCGACTAATGGAGTTGTAATCACCTTTATTCCAGTTGCCAACATCGACGCCACGTCAATACAATACCACAAAATTTGGGGCTTCTAGAACAGTTTTGTGTAATTGAAATTCCAGTTATATTCCCTACAGTCTAAAAAATTGTATACTCATGTTTTCGACTCGGCAGTTTTTCTTGAAGAAAGTCTGAGTTTATGGGAGAGAGAGGAAAGAAGAAAGAAGAGGGGTACCGACTTGCTTGTACGGGGAAGTTACTTCAATTCTCTTTTGTTCTTCATTCGCAGTATTAAAACAGGAAAATTGAACAAGAAACCGTCTGAGTGTAAACAAACGAGCAGTTTTAAAAGAGAATTGAAGAGAACTGCTTCAAGAAAAACTGCCAAGTCTAAAACAAGACATAAGCCTGTCAATACTCGCAGCAGTCAGTTATTTTCAACAACGGGTAGACAAGTCCTAATTTTTTCGAATTACATTAACGCGACTTCGATGTTGGCAACTGGAATAAAGGTGAATATTCCTGTAGTTCCATTTTGGCAATAGAGACTTTTTTATATTAAATATTTTCAGCCGTATTTATTCATAAAAATTTTAAACAGCATTTCAAATGTTGTTTAAGCAAAATTAGCTAAAATTGTATTCATAATAGAATTTTAGCTTAAAAAACGTTTTTAAAACGTTGTGTAAATCAGCAAATTTTAAAATTGACTGCACCCATGTTTAAACCAATTTTAAGATGACGTTGTTGTGTTTTTACTTCGCTTTTGTTTACATTTTTAACTTTGCCTGTATGTATGTACTTTTGTATGCATGTATATGCCAGTGTTATTTAGAAGAAAACAATGTAATGTTTTTATATGTAGTAACTATTGCCGAAATATCAAATAGAATCCCAAAGAATATTTAAAAGAAAAGGAGGAGCGTTCCAGTTTCCATTCCCAGTCATTGTTTTCTCACTTTATGTGTTAAAAAAATAATATAATTGTAGAAAATTAACTAGTAATTTATAAACACTCAAAACAAACAAAATAAAGCTCGTTATTCTAGTGCTTCTTTATCTGCAATAAAAAAATCATATAAAAAGCACTTTTAACAAAGATTCGTTATGAACTCTTTTTATTTTTTTATTAAATACAATTTGGAACACATTTTTTATTTTATAGAAATTATAGAATATTTCTCGGAAAAGGGACAGACAAACAAATATAGGCACGAGTACTTTGTGAATTAACAATCGTTGTTTTGCAAAACTAATATGCAAGTGACAAATAAATAATAAGGTTTTGCCACGATATTTAAAAAAAATCAAGTTAATTGATTTTTAGTTAAAATACTGATTATGAGTATCAATATTTAAAAAACCTTATTAAGCCTTAAAATGTTCTTTTAACTAATATGAATTTTAAACCTCAATCAACTTTTTTTTTGAATTCGGCTGTTTGTATACAGATATGTAAATGAGTTAAATGGAAAAATCATAAGATTTTGTTGCGAAAACGACATCGATTAAGCAAAATTAAAATTAAATTGGGTTAAATGGATTTTTGTTTAATGAAAGTAACGAATAATGTTACGGAAAGAATAAAATGTTTGTAACTAAGAACAATTAAAACGAAATGAATCAGTAAAGAACTTTTCGTGTTATCTGAGATGCAAATATTTTGACCATTACTCTCTGCAGATACATATACATATGTATGTACATACATACATATTTACATGTGTATGTATGTACGTATGTTGTACATACAAACATATGTATGCATGTATACATGTGTGTTCTTGTTCTATGTACGAATAAATAATTGTGTTCAAGCATTTTTGTGTATGCATCATACTTTACAGCTGCTCTACTGCTTTTCACACACACACACACACACACACACACACATATTTATGCACACATGCACCAATCAATACATACATACATACATAGATATGTGCGCATAAGGTCAAAAACACAACAACAATTAACCCTGCCTAAAAGGCAAGGTTAGTAAATTTTCCTGTTTTTTTTTCTTCTTACCTTTGTTAAACAAAGAACGATTTGTAACAGTGGCTAACAAGCAACTATCAAATTAAGAATTCACACACACCTACATACATAATGTAATTATATGTATGTATACTATGAATGTTTATGTGCAACAACAATAGGAACACAATAAAAACCAGAAGCAGATTTAACACCATTAAACCTTGCTCAATTATATGTAGGTACATATTTGCGATAAAATGAGGAAGACTGCATTCGACAACTTAACGAATAAACGAACAGTTAGTTAAAAAAAAAGGATGTGCAACAAAAATCTCACACGCACACTAGCAAGTCGATATGTGTGCACTATTTGCATACACACATACATATGTACATGTATACGTACACGCAGACAATTATTTACTTTCTCTCATTAACATGTAATCAGACAAAATCATGCTGAGTGTTGCTGTGCTGCCGACACACGGAAAGAAAACATAAAACCACATTTTGGACAATTTTTTCTCGGACTCTGTGTTCCCAACTCTTAGTTTACACTAGGCAAGTCTTATTGCTAAGCTGATTAGTTTGAGGCAGAAACTTTTCTGTTTCCATAGTGCAACAAACACATATACATATTTTTACAGGAGATTTACTTTAGTTTGAACAAATTGATTAGACAACCTGTTGTTTAAAATATGAATTCATTAAAGTTTGCAGTATGAACGCAAAATCAGCGTTAAACGTTAAAACCAGGTTTCAACTTTAGGTATGAAAACACTTTAAAGCAGTGATGGCCAGCAGTATGTGTATTAAATTGTATAAGAAGTCGATTGATGTTCTGCACTCTGGTGGCACTTTGGACGACTACGATCTAAAGACCGCAAATAAAATAAATCATCACATTTGGTAACGCTGCGACATATTATTCCGGACTGTTTTGAAAATCACCGTGATTTTGACATGTCGTGATTTGCAGAACAGGCCCGATTATTAAGTTTAGTGATTCTCAAATATTTTTTTTTAATGTAAAAATAAAATTACTTGAGACTGCGAGATAAAGTTGCCAAAAATTGTTAATACTCGTATTTTGATGATGGTGTACTATAAAGCCAAACTGGCAAATCTCCTGAATTCGAATTTTTAAAACGATATCGCGAATACGAATATTTAAAACGATATTCGCGAATACGAATATCTATTGTATATGAAATTTATGGACATTTAATTGTAGGTCTATTTTATTCTGCAAAATTAAATTAAAAAAAATGTGTATGGAAAAGAACTTCATAATTCTGTCCGCGTTCATTAAAGTTTATGAAAACTATCCAAAAATTTAAATAACATTTGAAAATTATACAAAGTTTTTATAATAAATTAAATAAATTGTAGTCAAACTGAACATACATGGTTCTGAATTCCTCATCTTTATCCATTTACATTTTTAAATATTCTTAATATAATTATGTACATAAAAACTTCTTTTTATATTAAACTGCAGAATATATTAACATTAAATCCACCAAATACATAGAAGGAAATGGTATTTGCAGAAGTTTAGGAAAAGGTTTCTTGCAATTCTCATAGACAAAAACCCAGCAAAAAAGTTTGCCTACTAGAATGCAAAAAAGTGTATGTACTCTCCAGTCGTGAGTACTTACAATTTGACTGAATAAGCTATTATTTTTGTATGAGAAAAAAAAAGTTAATAGATTACTGATTGCCTAAAAGTATTCAAAATATAATGGGTTATTTTATGCTCACAAAAATGCAAAATTTAATAAAATAGCCTAAAATTATAAACAAATAGAATTTTGTAACATAATTATAAAATTTGAACCTTTTTTGGGAATGTTAAAAATCATAATTTTGCAAAGCAAATATATGAATACGTATATTGAAGAATATGCGAAAATACTTAGATTTTGTAATAAATATTGTAGTAAACCAAAGTTATTTTATTGTTTTCGAAGCTCACTTTCACGATCAATAAATATTTTTTTGGATAGATTTCAGGATTAACTAGGAAGTACTACAATAAGTACCTTCATGTAATGATATAAATAAGTTGTTATTTTATTCATTACAAGACAGTCATTATTATACACATAAAATAATTAAATAAATAAGTACCACTCATTACTTTGTAAGCCATTAAAAGAGTACTACCCATTACAAAATCTTCAAATTTTTTTGCTGGAAAGTGTCCTTTCAAAAAATATATTCTACTATATCGATGGTTTACTAACGCAACCTCGTAACTTAAAAACTACTACTTTTCAGGAGAGACAAAAAATGATTTATAACAAGTATTTAATGAAAATTTACAAGTATTTAATTGAAAATTTAACAAAAATCATCCAAGTAATTAGATTATAAAAAAACATATATTAAAAATGTTTAAATACTTGTTATAAATCATTTTTTGTCTCTCCTGAAAAGTAGTAGTTTTTAAGTTACGAGGTTGCGTTAGTAAACCATCGATATATGTACATGACAATATCAAATTATTAAGTTTTAAATTTATTAAATAAATAAAAGTCTATTTTAAAATTTCATAAGAATTAAGAAAAGCATGTGTGCAAATGTTCCTGACAAAACTTCATATTTTTTATCAACCCAACGAGTCACAGTAGCTCTACTTGGAACTTTACAATGCGGTGATATAACTTTCACTGGGTGTCTAAAACCTTCTGTAACAGTAATTTTAAGCCATATATATATTATTGATTTTTACATCAAATATGGAAAAAGAACTTACATTGCTGATTATTACCAATACCAAGAAAATTTTGACAAATTTCTCACAATAAAAAACGTTTTAAAATTCATTCTAGGAGGGGTTTTTTATAACTACACTAAATGAGTTGCAAGCATCAATATATACAAAAAGTCGTCTTTTCGATACATCGAATAAAAACATCGATGTATCGGTTAACATCGTATGATACTATACATCGGCATTTATTCGATGTATCAAAACCAAAACATCGATGTTTACGATGCATCGATTAACATCGAGCAGCTCTAGTGTTAATGGAAACTTACATAAATAGACGTATTTTCATAATTTTATTTTAATTGTTATTTTGATTTTTTATGCAACAGAACTAAAAAAAAAATATTATGAACAACAGTGAAATGCGTTTAGGAACTAGATTGTGTGCCCCTCTTATTTTAAGGCAAATATATACATAATTTTTTTTAATTATTACAAACTAATATTTGTGTGCCATTCATTTTAATTTCGTTTTGGATTCATGAATTTCCTTATAGTTATGTATATATTTTTTAACGAATACGAATATCTAGAAACGGCCGAATGTTTTGGAATTCCAATACACATCACTAATACATACATACAGTTTAGGAATAAGCTCTCTATAAAACCATAATTTTTGGAGTTTTTGGACACTTGGGAAGAAATTTAAAAAATAATTTCGCTAATATATGGAGTACGTTCATACGTAAGCTTATTTAATTTTTGTCTACGCACTGTGCTAGTCTAACAAACGAATTTAAAACAATGAATTAAATTTAATTTTTTTTAATAAAAACTTTAAACTGTTTAATTTATTTTTTATCCCATTGTTACGTTATTCCTGTGGGGAGGGGGGTTCACAGTTTTGTTACGATCTGTTAGTAGGGGGGAGGGGGGGTCAAAAATCGGGGAAAACAGCGTTACATAATATATGGACAGCCCCTAAGTCCCCAAAACGTATTTTTTGTGTCGCCGAAATTGCTGCCTAAAGAAGTTTACTTTCTAAAAGAGAGTAGAAAGAGAAATTCATTAATCAACACACATTCAAACTCATATTGTTTATTTTTCCTTAAATTTAATCATTTATAGCAAAAACTACATCTAATTGGAATTTATTTCGTTATTCGATGTATTTTTTTTTTAAGTGTTATCCGTCAGATAAAATGCTATCTTTAACTGACTCCAAGTTATAATAATAACCCTAAGGCCCAATAATTGACTTTTAAATTAAGTGTAATTTATCTTTAAATGCCAATTAAGTAATAAAATTAATTTTTTCAGTACAAAGTTGGTGGACATTTAAGCGAAAACATGTATATGAACATCATGTGATAGCATTTAAAAGAAATTCGCTTAATTTTCTTAAATATATATGGCCTTATTTATAAAACTTAAAAAGGCTTTATAAAGTCTTTTTAAGAAAAATTTGGTTTAAAAAATCCTTATAAAGACTTTTTAAGTTTTATAAATAAGGCTGATACAATATATGGTCTTAAGTTATTTTCTATGGAAATTTTGTAAATTTAATGAAATGACTTTGACCCGCGCATGAATTGTTCCGTATGGACACGAGATATGTAATATTATACGGACTTTAGCCTATTATAATATATAGTTTTGGCATTTTTTTAATTTTTGGGATATTTTTTCGATTTTGAGCGTTATTTTAATATGACGTTCTTGGCGTTTTTTCGGGTTCGGCGATTGATTTCAGTTTTGGCGCTTTTTTCTCGTTTTGGAAACTTTTTTCGATTTTTGGCTTTTTATTTCGGCGATTTTTTTCGTTTTGACGATTTTTTTCGTTTTGGCGATTTTTCCGGTTTTTTGCGATTTTTTTTAGTTTAGGATTTTTTTTTAATTTGGTGTTTTTTTCGTTTGGGTGATTTTATAATTTTGGGTTTTTTTAGTTTTACCGTTTTTGAAAATTTCAAGAGTTTGCCTCTTACGGTTTCCAAGATACATTAAGTTGTCAAAATTACATAGTCAAAATTACATTAACTGATAGAACACCCTTTAATTGTTGCAGTCTGTATAAAAATACAATAACTTTACAAATTTACATTGTCTATATACACACAATTGTATGTATGTATGTATATTACATGGGATTTTAAAATTTTTTGTTGCTCGTTTTGAGAACACCCTTTAATTTTTAACTCTCATGTATTTGTTGTTGTAGCGGCCCAAGCTCTACATACTCTGTCCAAATTTCGGGTCCCTAGCTCTTACGGTTCTCGAGAAAATAGCCTGTGACGGACAGTCAGACAGACGGACAACTTAGCGAAAACAATAGGGTTCCTTTTCACCCTTGGTGTACGGAACCCTTAAAATGAAAAATAATTTTAAAAAAGTAGAGTTGTGTGCAACTGCTCTTTCTGAACTAATTCCTTCGCGTTCGAATCAAAAGTTGTTGCAAAACCTATTTAATTTATATTGACGGACTTGTGTCCATTAGGTTGGACACAGCTCTATAAAAAATTGCTAAACCAGCAAAAACTGAAGAAGAAAAAATTGTTAGGGCCACTTTCACAACTTACCTTTAGCTAAAGGCAGAATTTTGTCTGTTTGATAAATATTTTTGCATTATTTCAACTTAAAATTTTTATTGGTATTATTATCAATAATAATGATATTTAATGGATACAAAAATAATAAATGAAGGTTTTATAATGCAAAGCCATTTATCGGGAAGACAAAATCCTGCCTTTAGCTAGAGGTAAGTTGTGAAAATGGCCCTTAAAGTGACAAACCTGTCGAATGATAATGTTTGTTGTACTGTGAAGAGAGTGTTAAACTTTTTTTGCATAGAGTTCTTTATAGATAACATTTTAATCATGTAGAAAAATAAGTTAAGTGATTTATAACACATACATACATACATATGTAAATATGTATGTATGTATGTAACATGAAACATTGGACATGGCTAGAGAACATGAAAAATGCAAATCTAAGAAAGTAAAACTGAACAAAAAGCTTTTTCGGCAAAATTAAAAAGAAAAGATATGCGGGTGTTTTTTTTTTTTTTGCCCGGACGTTAGACGTTAGAGGATTTCCTTCTCAAGCTTGTAATACTCTCGCTCGTTGAAAAATGTGGGAGTTTATGTTGTCGTAGAGAGAAAACGAGAAGACGAGAAAACTGTGAAATCGGAAAATAGTTATGGAGCAAAATCAAAGCTTTTTCTTGCGGCATGTATTTATTGTAACTCATATGGCCATAGGTACGTTTAGTGGGACTACAACAATTTAAAAATCAGTTGCCTACGAAATGTTGCTCAAACTACTTAGACGCGTGATAAACAATTAAAAAAAATATAAAACTAATATACATACCTATAAAAATATTAGAAAAAATAAAAAAAAATATAAATATATAGTGAAAATCTTTCAAAAAAAAATAATTAAAAAAATCAAAAAGTTTTTAAATTAAATTAAAGTAATTGTAAAAGAAGATGCAAAAAAATTAACTGCGTCTATATACACACATACATATGCATGCACATATATGCATATGCACATATGTATATATATATATATATATATGTATATGTATATGTAAATATGTGCATATATTATATTTTTGCAAAAACTATATGAAGGCTAAATTTTCTTTTCTGCCTTTTATAACAGTTTTATTTATTTATAATTCTTTTATGTTCAATTAAATGCATTTGTATGTGTGCGTCTTCAAAAAAAAACTTTTGTTAAGGATAGAAATTTAAAGAGTATCTATTTTATGATGATGATGATGATGATGGTGGTTTGTTAAGTGTAAGTTTGGGTCGGCGTTATTAACTATGAATGCATGAATGTATCAATGTATCCCTCACAAATACATATGCATTTGCTTATAACATATTCACACACAATCTCATGAATACATACAAATATTTACAGTCTCTACTTGTCTATACTTGTCTATACGTTTGCAAATATTACACACACACATACATACATACATACATACTCGTATGAAAAAATGTGAATGTGAGTTATTTCGTGTTTGTTGTAATCCTTGTTTTGCAAGTTCTTGTAGGCGGCAGGTTACTAAAATTTCTTCCTACTGTTCCTTCTAGAAAATAAGTTAGCATGTCTTTTTTTTCTAAATCCCTTTTGTAATTGATGTGTGTGTGTGTGTGTGTATGTGGAGTTGCGTGCTTGTGTACTTTTTTGTAAGTGCAAGTAAAGAAGTTTTTTCATTAAAAAGATTTTCATAGTTTTTGTTTGTCTTTTTTTTTTGTCTGTTTGTTTTATAACATTATTACAGATGCGACGAAATGGTATCTATTGAAAGTTAACTAAAGTAGCGAAAAAAATCAAATCAGGAAAAGTGTGCGTGGATATGAGTCTCTAAATTCAATTTGATTTAAATCAAAAAATGAAATTAATTTTACTATACAGCTTTAACGTATGGGTGATTTTAAAATGTTATTTATATGTACATGCAGGTGTCGTCCTTCAATCTGCTATCTTGTAAAGTTTTAACTTACATTTTTAATTTAATGTGTGGAAAAGACATGTCTGCAGATAAGATACATATATTATGCATAAATTTATGCATAATAAATTTATAAATTTATAAATTTATGCATAATATATGTAATGTTGTAATGTTTATTGTTAAAAAAAAACAAATAATATTACATTAGTATTTTTTTATACTTTGTACAGTTTTTTGAAATAATATCTGTGCCTTTACGAAGCCACGCAAAGTTTAATCGAAATGTTAAAATAAATTCTTAATAATTGTTTTTTTTTTTAATTTGAAATTTATTTGCTGGTGGTTCAGCGTTATCTATATGCATTTCATTGTCGCTGTAACAAATCATCAGTAGACTTCAAGCCAGTGTTGCCAGTATATTTCTCGAAAAAATACCTACACCTGCTCAAAAAAATCCGATTTTTCCCTACACGATGAAAAAATTTGCCCTACAAAAATCCCTACGCATTTTTGTCATTAAAATAAAGGAAAACTATTAGTCATAAAAAAATATATTTATTTACTAAAGCTTTGGTAAAAAAATAATAAAATAATTAAAAACTAAAAAATATAAAACATACACATGTACTTTTTATTAAATTCAATTAAAACAACATAAAGTTTTTTAAGTATTAATATAAAAGTTCATTCAAATAAAATTTTAAAGGATAAATTCAAATCTTTCAACATTGAAAGATATCTTATATAAAGCATATACCATGATACAATAATACAGGTAGCCGCGAATCTACAACAAATGTACAACAAATAAGACAACAGTGATTTTTATTGCTGTTTTGTGATTGACAAGAGAGGAAAACAATATACATGTACCTGCGTTTTCTCTTGGCTTTGCAAATCATGTTTGTATTAGTACATAAGCACAATTTGGCAGATCAAATCACAAAACAAGCAAAACAGCTGGCGCTTCGCGGTTACCTGTATAATTGTATCATGGCATATACCAAAGCGAACTCATGTACCAGGTGGTGCCAAGTTAACAGCGGCTTGTTAAATTTCATTGCAATAAAATTTGTAGGAAGTTTGATTTGTCATTTTCTATTCCAATAAAGTCCTAGGCAGATTTTGTTGTTGCAGACTTAACACCACCTGGTATATGAATTTGCTTTGGCATATACATACATACATATTAGTGTAACCAACTTTTTAAACCACAAACAAAAAAAAATAGAAATAGAAAAATAGAAAAAAAAAGAAAATATTACTATTAAAATAAAAACGTTATGTTTGCATTTATTTCATAAATAATGCGACAGAACGAAAAAATCCCTACATTTTGGAGAATATAAAAAATCTTTCCGATTTTTCCTTCGCTTCTATTTTTGTATCAAAAGTACCTACATGTAGGGATTTCCCCCTACTTCTGGCAACACTGCTTCAAGCACACATTTTGAATAGTCACAAACCTCTTATCTTTGCATAAGATAACGCTGAACCACCAGCAAATAAATTTCAAATTAAAATTATCTTCTGACAATATGTCGAATAATAAATTTCTTAAATAATTGTTTTTTTATAAACAAAATATGCTTTAAAACTTAATTAATAAAGGGTACATTGATTCAATTCACAAGTTCGCATTCACGTCGTATAACTTTTATACAAACGTTTGTTTTAATTAAACGATTAAATTTTGTTTGTGTGTTTTTCAAATAGTTGTATTGACGCCAGGGGGTCTAATTACTGTGTAATTTGAAACGAAAGAAAATGTTTATAACATGTATATTCGTAAGCATTTTATTTCATTTAGAAATAGAGAGGGGGTCTACCCCCAGGTCTGGGAATATTCTATATGTTAAATTAATTTGTAAAACTCTTTTAACTAGCAGCAGAAAACAATTTCATGTTAGTGATAAATATATATTTAATTAATTTCAATTCAATTTTTAAACTATTTTAAACAAAACTGCTTATACCGAAAAAGCAAAGTTGCCATACCTGGGGGTCTACTGTGTAATTCGATTCGAAAGAAAATTCTTTCGAATTTACATGTTATAAACATACAAATTCGAAAGCTTTTCTTTTCAATTCGAATTACTCAGTAGCCCCCCGGATTAAATTTTATGCTTTCAAATGAAATGAATGTCAAAATAAAATAAAGTAACAATGCAACAAATTTGTCTGTTTACAAATTCATAACAAAAAATATCGTATATATTTAAACCTTAAACCATACAACTAAGCTTGCTAAGCTAAAATATAATAAGAACATAGCACATGTTAAGATATGCTAAAACACAACATAACATAATACAGCACTAGTTAACGGAATATATATAATATATTGTGACATAACACAAAAAAATATAATCTAATATTATATAGCACAACTTAAAGTAATATAACTTACATACACTGTTGCCAGATAATTTTGCCAAAAATCTGCAAAAATTTGTTAAAAATCTGAAAAATCTGAAAAAAAATTAAAAAAATCTGCAGAAAAATCTGCAACAATACAAACACCTTCATTTTGAGTTGTTTATCATTTTGTTTTCGAATGCTGATATTACAAATTGTTTAATAAGAATAGACATTAACAAAAAGATATGGGGCCTAATTCCTGCACTCGTGATCGGAATTGCATTCGAATAGAAATTAATTTCGATGGCAAGAAATTTTCCGATGATGTGTTGGAAAAAGCAAATATATTTATATATAAATTCATTTCACAACACCGAATAAATTGTAAGCAAAAGCATATGTTTGTATATATGTATGTGTGCAAAAATATATGTATGTACGTACATACAAACGTATATGCAGAAAAAAGAAACGAATATATATAAATGTTATTTTCATTTCAATTTATAAATAAATAAGTCTAATATTGAACATACATTTTCTTTTTCATCGCTTTTTCTATGTTAAACATGATTTCGAATGCCATTTTGCTTGCGAGTAAAAACACGAACGGTTGCATTCGAATGTATGCACGTTACCGAATGCTGTCATTAGAAATTTCGATATGTGTTACTCGAAACCGAATGCGAAAATCCCAAAAGTTAAAAAACTCGCACATTCGAGTAATAACTCGCTCGCAATCGAATGCGTGAATTAGGCCCATGGACAAATATATGCAGAAGTTTTCGACATGAACCGTAAAAAAATTGTGCATATAAATACAAATCTGTGCAAAGAAATATACGTAAATATTGAGCACTAAATCATAAACAGTCACATCTCAAAAATCTCAGGAGTAGCAAAAAATTTTTCAAGAAGACTTTGCTGCAAAAGAAATTTTTGCGGTCCATGTGTTTCATATATGTATGTTTCTTACAGTAATACCATGCTTATTTCTTTTACGGAATCAATAAGAACATGAAGTATTGATGTTACTCAAGCATTTCGGAAAATCTGCAATTTGGCAGTGAAAATCTGCAAATCTCACTTTATAATTTTTGCAATGAAAAATCAGCAAAGTGCAGAGAAATCTGCAAATCTGGCAAACATTTGTAAGCATTTAAACCTCAAGTATTTTGATTGCAAATAGTGCATTAATCGTGAATAGTTTTCCTGGGTTAGTGAGTCGCGATAAAACAATTATATGGCAACAATTTTCAGTTTTATTTTCAAATAAGTCGTGCGTATAAACGTAGTAATAGAAATGTTCGTTTTCTTATAAGTAGAAACAGACGTATACGTTACGTATAACTATATAAAATTCAGTATAACGTATACGTTGCGCACAGCTATGCAACTTTTAAAATTAAAAGTCAACTACAATAGGACCAATTTCAATATGATTTAAATGCAAATAAATATCTGTCGTTATTTTTAAAGTGTACTTTTAGTTTATTTTCACCATCGCTTAAGTAATTTGTATATCATTAGCATAATTTTTGAAGTGCATCCAACACTCTAACAAACTTTCTTTCCATTAAAATTTTAAAAGCCTTCCCAATTTACACATCTTTTGTATGTAAAATTTTATGGGCTTGTTTTAATAATGCTACAAAAATATTTATGTTAAGCTATTGTTGTCATATTTTTTTTAGCCATAATGTTGTAAAAGTTGTACTTTTGTCATTCTGATAAGATTTGGCAAAAGCAAGTGTGCAAGTAAGACTTAATTTAATCTACATTGCAAGAGCAACAACTGGAAAGTTTACAATATTGGCCTGAAAAGCAAACTCTAAATTGTTGCTTTTTTTTGGCTTTGACCAACTTTTTTTCTTCTCTATGTTGTTGCTCTCATTACAATTACAAGTAAAACGACCATCTGTGTTCACGTAGACCACAAAACGGTGGAGGAGAAAAACTCGTGAGTAGGTCAGTTATCTGTATGCATACGAACGGGTGTATACTAAACTTAAAAAGTAATTTTTTTTTTTGGCATTAAAAGCACAATTTCGTCTTCACATCGATACTAAACGAGTATAATAACATAAAGAGATAATGTCTGTAAATTATGATAATCTTTGAAGCAACTTGTTACACTTAGGGCTAATAAATCAGTTAATCTCCATTTTTCGTTTAAAATATGATTAAACTAGCAAACCTATAAATCAATACAGTATTTAAACCATCTGTAAACGCATAAAATTGGGCGTTTAAACTACCAATACAGGCCATATGATTTTATTACTTACAGACCATATGTTTTGCATTGAACGAGCTTTCAACTTTTTTCCCAGCCTCCACTTTTTCTTCAGATCTTGTTCGACATGTTTTCTTACACTCTAGTATTCTTTTATACTATTCTACTTTGCCAATCTTAAACATAATTCCTTTCTTGGTACAATTAGGCGAAATATAATTGAAATTTTCTTAACTTTTTTGTCTTTTTGATTGTACAAAGAATTGATAGCCTGCTGCAAAACAGCTGTTTTTTGACATTTATTCTAGTGCTGCCACAATATTATTTTTTTAACTACACATAAAGCATGGTTCACTGATTTACTCCTGTTTAGTTTAAACTACAAATAAATTTGGGTTTAGTTTAATTAAACCAGCGTTTAAACTTTGACTGATTTATTAGGCCTTAATTTCACATAAAAATTAGTTTAACATTTTTTAACGCACTAATAATCCCAAATTATTATTTTACTTATTAAGTAAAATATCTTTTTATTGAAAATAAATTTAAATTGATTATTTAGGGGCTTTAGCTTAGAGCTGCAAAACTATCGATGGTACTATCGATAGTATCGATAGTTTTATTTTAAATGGACTATCGATATTTTTTTTCGATAGCGATACTATCGACAAAAACACTCTACTAAAAGAGAAAAAATCAAAGTCAATAAGAACGGAATGATGGGGACTGTGTAATAAAAAATGCAACATTCAAATTTCGCGCCTGGTTTGCTAATGGTTATCATTACATATATAAATGTGAAAACAAATTAATTAGTTTCAGTTTTTTCAACATAAGATGTCAGTTTTTATCTACTAGATGCAAATTGCATAAAAATACAATTATTATGTACCAACGGCTGTTATACGTGAAGAAACTTGACGGCGGCTAAATTTGACGACTACTGGACTGTCTACGCTCTTTACTTTTAAATAAAAGGTGACGCTAAATAGTTTGCTTCTCCTTCTTTTAAATGAATACTTTTTAGCTAACTGCAATAGTTTAAGTAATAATGAAAGATTCTATTTTATTTTATTCCTTTTTAACTTATTTTTTATTGATCCATCTATCTATCTGTTGCTTTTTCGTTTATTTTTTTATAGAACTGTGTATATATGTATGTTTGCTGAATAGGTGTATTAAAAACATTGCAACTAAAAGTTTTAAAAAAATCAAGTTTCTTTTTCATTGATTAAAAAATTCAAGATTTTATATTAGAATAACAAAAATTAAAAATTTTAAAAACCCCCGACTTTTCTCAGAAAAGATGTTATATCTTTTAAATGGCTGGACCGATTTTCTTCAAACATAGTTAAGAACGCTCTCGATCAAGTCATCTTTCAAACAGAAAAAACTAAATGAAAATCGCTCCAGCCGTTTGGCCTGTACGTGGACACGGACAGACACACAGATACACAGATACACACTACAAACTTATAACACCCCTTTTTTTAGTCGGGGGTTAAAAATACACAATTGATAAGTTTTAGCCCTTATAGACACGGAAACTTTACTTTGCAAAGCCTTAATTCAGCAGGGAGAAAGACAGAAAGAGATAGTATTTATCACTCTGTCTTTCACACAGCTGAATTAAGACTTTGCAAAGTAAACTTTCCGTGTGTAAAAGGGGTGTTTCTAAGAATCAAAAACTATCGATAGTATCGATGGCATCAAAAACTACTATCGAAACTATCGAATGGAGCCACTATCGATAGTTTTGCAGCTCTACTTTAGCTCGATCCTATGGACATTTCACTGCTGCTAATACAGATCATCAGGGAACCTTTATTTAAAAATTTCTTAAAACAACTAGGGATATTATGTTAAGCTTTCATTTTAATAAACGAATATCACAGTTGAAACAAGAACTCAATAATCAATATGTTTTTTATTTTCTTACTTTACTTACCATTGCTACATTGCCTGACTTTTTTCACCTCGAATAATTGTTGTTCTAAGAAGTATGTAATGTAAATAAAGATAAAAGACAACAACATCATTGCTTTCACAAGTATAGAGTGTTGCTACACAAGTATTTTTGACCGGGTGCAGTTAAGTTAATAATTCATGTTTTTTTTTTTTTTTTTTGAAATTGTTACAATTCAGTTTAACATTTGTTAAGGCACTACTGAATAAGTTATATAATAATTTGGGATTTTTAGTGCGTTCACAAATGTTAAACTGAATTGTAACAATTCCCAAAAAAGGAGGGTGGCCAAAAAGGAGGTGGGTTCGATCCCATTATCCAACAGTCATTAAATAACAACACCGCGCATTTTACTGATATGCATTAGTCTCCCTTTGTATCAGTTGTTGTAGGAAAGTTCAAGTGATGAAGGCATCGTCACTGGACTATACCGACTTCAGCAGATACTAATCCTAATGTAACATCAGAGCGCCCTCCTTCGTTGTGTGTGCAGAATCATCGGCGAAGTTAAATAACCAATAAAATTGCTACTAAGCACAGCTTCAACAAATTTTAGTATGCCTCATTTAACACCACAGGCGCTTCACAACCAACTTGAAAGCATTTTTTGTAATTGATTTTAAGTAGGTTTTATGACATGCAAGCTTGTTTTCGCTATACTACATTCAGTGCTGTCAAGTTAAAATAACCGAAAGCAGCTGATAATGTTAATAAAAATAAATACCGATTTAAACTTTTTCAACTTAAAAATGGATGCAGTCGCAATAATTATCAAAAACTTGCGGAGGAAAAATTCTCTTGGACGGAAAACAAGAAAAATATTTTAACCTATGAAAAAAGAAAATAGGCCGCCAAACAAAATTTGTTTAGCCTATAATGCTCTTATGCATTTTTTCTATACATATATAATAACTTGATTTCCAAGCACTTCTTCATTTTGTATAAGTAGTTCCATAATTTTAAAATTTTCATTTACAAAATATAAAATAGTTTCCATTTTAGAGCCCATTGTAAAATTTCCGAGTTTTTCATACATACAAAAACAGCTGTTGTACACTTTGACAAAAAAGTGCTACAAAAAGCAGAAAAAAAAATACAGCAATAAATACACATATTTCTACATGAGAGTTATTTTATTTTGAACAAATGTATTGGAAAAACTGTGGTTTAAAACCTGAATTTATAAAATTTGCACAGTGAAAGCAAAACCAGCCGTTTGTGGTTTTAACGTTAAGACCATGTTTTAACTTTAGGTGTGAAAGCACTGGTATAGTACACATTTTAATCAAAAAGTAATAAGTTTACTAGCAGATGCAGAAACGTGTTTCTCACAAATTGCTGAATTTGGCAGAAAAAAAGATATACTTTCCATTTCAATGAAGTCTAATATACATATGTTCATACATCAGTAACCTGCAAGCCATACATACATGCTTATGCTCTTTCATTTAGTCGTCACTGAGCAAGCGACGAATTAAGTTGTGCACGTATGTATTAATTTTTTCCTGGTTTTTTGTTTAGTTTTTTTTTTGAGCACACCGAACGAAATTGAAGTTAAAATTTAATAAATTTGTACTGCAAAAAAAAATGGAAGCTAAGAACAATTTCATGATAAAAAATGCTTTTTGCAATATGCAATGCATTTTATGTTATGAAACATTAAAAAATAATAGGGAAGATAGTTTAAAAAGGCCCTGTAATACTTTCCAAAGCGCTGTGAATAAATTTAATTTGAAATTTATACACTACATTGTTGAATGGATTATTATATTTTTACTTTTTACTTAAGTTTTTATTAAATTGCTTATTTACAAAAATAATAATAACCACATAATTTTTTTTTAAATTACAAAACTTTTCTTCAAGTGCAAGTTTATTTTACTCACATTTTTCTCACCAATACAAGCATATTTTATTTTGCGGGACACTGTCATACATACATACATATGTACATACATACTTATGTTTATGTACGTACTAGATTACATAGAAACAGTCCTGCAGAAAGTGCGAATAGTGAAATTGTGGTGATTTACTAGTGACGTTGTCAGTAGCACTACTGACCAGGTGTACCCCATCCAATGTTATCATGTATTGACATTTAACATTAGCTTGTCATTAAAAATCCACCACTAGACTGTAGAACTACTGACTTAGTAGTTCTTTAGGGACCACATGGAGACATTGGCACCAAAGATTCACAAGTAAATTTTAGGGGATCTAGTCTACAATATCGATATATCCTCTCTCGTTGTCAATAGTAAACTTATAGTGATTTTCTAGTGGCATGGTCAATAGTGCTACTAATTAGCTGTACCTCAGCCAATGTAATAGCCTATTGACAAGTAACATAGGGTTGTCATTGAAAATCTACTAGTAGACTTTAGCACTTTTGAGAAGGTAGTTCTTTTACGACCATATGGAGATATTTGAACCGAAGATTCACTCGTAGATTTTAGTGACCCTCGTCTACATATATTTATTTAATATTATTGCACATAATAAAAAAGAAAAACAAACTATTGACTCGTTCATTGACAATATCACCAGAAATACACTAGAACTGTCATCTCTAACGTATCTCTACTCGCGCATAAAAGGAAAGTTGTCGACATTTTAACTAGTGCAATTGTCGCTGGAGAAAGAGTATTGACATATAGACATATGGTTCTAGGTTGACTAGAGGGAGTGTATAGACTGCAAGCCAATTACATAGAACAGGTACATACACAAAAATGAGGTGACCCAATTTTAAATAAATAATATTCGTCCAAGTATGTAACCAGACACTATCACGATTGTTGGGTTAATTGTGCAATCAGAGAAAAAAATTAAATAATTGCAATGCTGTAATGATGTAAAATTTATGTACAAATGTAGATATGTACTTATACATATGTATGTATGTGTGGCTGTTTATAAATCTACGTATAATCAAAATTAATGCTGGTTTACACACTCGTGCGTGCATACATATGCATGCATGTATGTATGTAAGTATATATGTACATATATATGTATGTATGTAAGTAAATATGCAATGGAAGTCGTTTATAGAAAAAAATATGTGTGTGCATGTGTATGTACTATATTTTTCTGTTTGTATTTGCCATGGACTTGCTGACATCCCAGTTGGCCATGTCTTTCTGATATGTTGCAAAATGAATGATGCACTACAATGTTAAGGAGTGGAATACCTGTTGGCAACAGCTGAAACAGATTAGTTAGGAAATTTTCCCACAAATGGCCGCCAAGTTCAAACATGACAACAAGACATGATAACTTTCACTTATCTTATCATTGTCCCTGTAGAACGGACAATTTCTATAATATTTTCCTTAATGAAATTAAACACAATTTTAAATTGAACTTTGAAAGACTAGCTTGCGATTAATATTCACCAACTAGTTTGATGCATGAACAGTTGAGTAGTTTTACTTTTACCCAGTCCTTTATTACGGTTCCTGTTAGATTGTCTTAAAAGAAGCTGTAATTGACCAATATTGTACAAGACAAAGATCGAAAATTCCTTAAGTAGTCATTAGATGAAAGTCTACTCTGAGATAAATTGGCGAAGCGAGATATTTAGTGGGTGTAAACATTTGTACCAGCTTTTATTTGTTGCTGATCCTTAGTGACTGTCATGTCGGTGGTCTCAAGTAGAAAGGTCCTAACTCGTATATTTTACGAAATTGAGTTTTTCAGTGATTCCAATACATTTCACACAAATACACATCGTCACAAAAATTTATTGCAATAGCTTTTACAAGCACTTGTACAAAAAATGTAAGATATTGAATATTAGATCTATGATGTTTTTAGCTTCTCCTGTAAAGTTACAAGTATTTGAGTTAGGGACTGTCTACTTGAGACCAACGATATACATATCGTTACCTTGATATAGAAATCCCATAACTGATAATTTTTTTGAAATTGAGTTTTTTGTATATTTCGATAGAAGAACATCTAATGTTTCGAAAAATTCAAAAATCTCGATAAAAAATATTAAGTTAGAGCCTTTCTATATTGACACCACAAAATGACAACACAAGAAATGCCAGATGCGTACTCAGCATAATTCTTATCTGGAAATTAATAAATTTAAATGAATAAACATACATATTTTGCTCTTAGAAGTTATGATTTACTTTTTTTAATTACATCTCTCTTATATTTAAGCAAATTATATAAAAAAAACAAGCAAAAATTGTATTATGGGGTCACCCTAAAATAAATTTTAGATAAAATAAAATATTGCAAACGTTAGTGTGCAAACGAAGAAGTAAATCATTGCATATGACTGAATAGTAATTTGTTTATTTTATAATAACGAGCAGAAAATAATTGAAGAAATAAATAAAATATCACTCATACGTCGTGCGTAGTTTTGGCCACATTAAAAATTCAAATTTTCATTTTTTATACGTTCGCCCCCACTGGAAAAAGACGTAACGCAATGATTTTTAAATGCGCACACATTCTAAGAAACAGAAACGAGGGTCACTAGACAAAAATTGAGTTTGCTCAATATACTTAAGTAAATATTATATTACTTTTCCATTGCAATATGTCAAGCAAAGCATTTCGAAGTACCAAATTTCCAATATATTGCAAGTGTTTGGAGTTTACGAATTTTCGAAATTAATTTGACAGTAATATTATCATTTTCATTCATTATTAATTTATATAATTTAATATAAGCCTTTTAGGTCTTTTAAAAATAGTTAAAAACTTTTATTTATTTATCGATATTTTGCTGCCTTTTGCTGAAGAATGTACACAAAGTTGCAGTGAGATATCGATAAATAAATAAATAAATTTTTTTTAACACCTAAAACTTAAGTACAATTTGTATATAATAAATAAAAAGACCGAATAAATTTTTATAATATTACAAATGTATGAGTGAAGAAAACGTAGCAAAACAATTATTAAAATCGGTTAACATGACAAACGGAAGTCACTTTTTAGCATTTGTCAATTAATTTAAATAAATAATCGTTTCTGTTACTTAAAAACAATGCAGATTACCAACCGAAATGTACAGAGAAACTTTGGGCTCAACTCTGTAATAACAAATTATAAAATTACCCTGTAGATCACCTGAATTCCTTACATACATACTTTCCCTGTCTAAAAGTATTCATGATGTTGCAGCTTCGGGCAGCCTTGTCAGCTTAACCAATTTTTTTTTAATTTGTTGAACAAGAAAATACATATTTTTTTGGAAGTACTAGCATTTTGGAATTTTCCTTAATTTTAAATACAACAACTTTACTATATTAATACACTGGCTTTTGTATTGCTGGACATCTGTCCATGTACATATTATGCATGTACATATGTATGTACGTCAAATCTTTTATTTCTTCTTTAAATTCGTAAATTTTAAAAATCTTGGGTTCTTCGGCACTTAATATTTAACAAGAAAATGCTCTTTTAATTTTTTTACACTATGGGCGTGTGCCAAACGGTAGAAAAGTACTATGATGAAAAAATATTTGCCTGTGGGGAAAAAATTTAATTTTTCTGCTGTGCCAAATGATATCTTTTTTGACAATGTAAAATTTTGACAATTTCGCTTTAGTATAGAAAGGAGCTGATGAAAGAATTGCTGCGGCGGCAAAGCAAAAAAATTGACTACAAGCCGCCGACTATCATCAATTTTTTTCAAAGAAAATTTTTATATAAAACAATATTCTTGTAGTAAAAAATTATATAATATTATAAACGATGCAAAATTTTTCGCAAATTAAAAAAGACAATGCATTTTTCATAGTCTAACTACATTTAAGAGACGTAAGAATGTATATAAAAGGCGACGGCTCGAAGCGACGGCGGTGGTTTTGCCTTTTATGATACTATGCTTCTTATTTGCTGCTTGTCAAAAATTTATCTGTTGTGTCAAAAATTCTACTAGCCCCCCGGGCTAGTGAAATTTTATTCACATCAGAAGTGTCAAAAATTTACTTACAGTAGTACTTTGCTACCGTTTGGCACAGGCCCTATGTATTTCTTTTTATTTCCTTCAATGATTTTGTTACTGCTAATAATGTTTATATGTATGTATATATAGGAGCTTGTGTTTGTCGTTGTGCATGTGTATTTGTTTTTAACGGTTTTATGAAGAAAAACAAAAATATTCTCCATACATTAATATGAGTATATATGTATGTGAAGGCATAATGTTTTTTTTCGTATAAAGACAAATCGAGAGAAAAATAGCATTCATTATTTCTTTGTTTTTGTTGTTTGTTATTGTTGGATTTTTCTAATGTCAATGCTGTTGTTGCAGTCGCTTATTTAGACAACAGATTCATTCATTCATATAATCGTCAGAGTTGGAAATTTAGGTGCAATTGTACTTTTTGTGTCATACGGCACCTAGGAAGTGAAATTAAACTTGAAATCGTTTTTCTTTTTGTGTAGTTTTATTTATTTGTGAAAAAATTTCTTAAATTAGTATTATCGTACTAATTAATTGTTTTTATGAAAATAACAACGCAAACTCGTCAATAGTTATAGTGAAATATATAATTATTATTTAACAAAAAGAAGAAAAAAAATAAAATAGCTTTATCATTAATATTGTTACTTTCATCACGCACAACTTTCTCAATAAAATTTTTTCTTCCCGTTTTCATGAAGTTTCTGATAGTCTATTGTGGCTATTTTGGCGATGATACCCGAGTTGATGTATATAGGTGTGTAAACATAAAGTAACTTAAGATCAACGGATAAAAAGCAAATTTGCTGCAATCGAAAGATTGCAACGAAAAAATCTTCATAAAATCGATTTTTAAATTTTATTTATTTATTTATTACATATTTTACAAAGTAAATTTAGTAAAATATGGTTGCACAAGTATCGACGGAGTAACTAGACCATATGCCCAAGATGTTATTAACAGAATTTTAAAAAGTTTTTGTGACTGACTGATACACGACCTATGCCTTCACATAGGAAGAAACTTTCTGTGTCGATTTTTAGATATTCAACGATTTTTATTTTTATAGATTTTTAAAGTGTATCGGATGCCGCAAATTTTATTAGAATTTGTAGGCTAATGGAAGATTTAATAATTTATTTGGGTTCGAGATTCTCTAATTAGCTAATACAAAAATAAATTTGATCTAATACTAATTTCACACTTACTTGTTTAACACCTGATTCGTGTTTAAGAGTTTAAACACGACGATTTTTAGATGTTTTACCATACATTTACTTGTTTTGTTAAACATCTCAAAAACGGTGTCTTAAATTTAAACACTTTGATAAACACGTAAATGGAGTATGTTCAGGGCGT
Source organism: Tachina grossa (assembly GCA_949987645.1). Lineage (NCBI taxonomy): Eukaryota > Metazoa > Arthropoda > Insecta > Diptera > Tachinidae > Tachina > Tachina grossa. The sequence goes on from OX465278.1 coordinate 143,892,037, forward strand.
TTTTTTTATAACTCTGGCAACTTAGTGTTGTTATTAAATGGTGTCTACGTGAAAAAAATTGTTTAATACACAACAATTACTCAAAAAAATTTATTTATTTACAAAAAAAATTGTTGTTTAAGAATAAAAACGCAAATAAAAAACATAATTGTTCGAAATTTCTTACAAACACAATAATTTTTTGAGAAAACGTCAATCTTAAACATCTCAAATATAATGTGAACGGTTGTGTTTAGTTTTTAGAAAACTCGTCTTAAACATGTTTAAAAACATAAGTGTGAACATGGTATAACATGAATTGGGTTTGATGTATTTGAGAGGCAGATTAAACTTTTTTTGTATGTAGTCCTACCATACTGAGAAACAAAATAGTGGCAACCCTTTCTGTGTAAAAGTCATAATGTTATTAACACACTTTAATTTTTAGTGGAAAGAAGAAGACATTGCATAATTTTAATACTTACAAGTAAAATATTGTTCGTATTAAAGAAAATAAAGTACCTTATAGGAACTTAAACTCATTTGTAAGTAACTTCAGACTGTTTTTTTAATAACCACATCTGGTTGATTCAGTGACTTTTTTCCTTGCAACCGACTCACTATTTTAACATAGGCATGTCATAGGCGGTAGTCAATTGGCCATCTCTGCATGACTTTTTAATTGACTACTAACTACTTATTTTCCAACCAATTTGTAGTTAATTAATATTATAGCAAAAGAAAGATATACATAAGTATGTATATTTGTATGATGTACATATATTACATATATACTATACAGATATATGTATGTATATATTCATATATATCTATATAAATATATGTATGTACAATGTACATACATATAAATATTTATTTTTATTATATTCACTAAAAATAAAAAATACGTACATACATACATCCATACATACGAACCGCTCATAGAAAATATTATACATATTAAGTATTGAAAAATATTAGTTTTTTTCAACATTTGACATTTGATGCTTCTTTTGTTTTTTTATTTCCTTTTCATTTACTTATTTTGTATTTATTTATTTCTTACCTGTGCTTTTATTCAATATTTTTGGTTGATATCTGCATGAGATTTAAACCAATTTGTAGTCACTTGCTAAATAATTAATTTATAAACTAGTGTTTTTTTTTTGTCAACTGATTATTTTATTTACTACAGGGTAATAATATAAAATATACATATGTATGTACTTTTATTTATTTATGTATTTTTTAATTATTTTATCATATAATTTTTTTTTTAGTTAAATGTGTCAGAAGTGTATGTTGTCAGTATTAATATTAGATCAAACAAACCACCAAGATTGGCTGTCCAAACTAACAATATTGAATCTGTCCAAAGGATATAGGTAATATTCGCCGGTAATCACTTTACCCTCAGCGTAATCAATGTTACTGACATAGTGTGCATAACCTTATTAGCCGACAGTTCCACCTTAGCCTTCTTTGGTGTACTGTTTGATGTTGATTTCTATTCGCAAGTTCCATTGTCCATTGTAACAAACTTTGCAGTTTAAATAACATCAGATATGTATATTCTATAACCTATTTGCTGCTGTCATAAATTTGAAGTGCTTAGTGCAAGATTTTACAGTCCTGCCAAGTCCTGGGGTAAGAGTCTATACTCTTTACGGAAATATGTATGTGTATGTATGTACATATGTATGACAATACGAGTAAAATATACTTTTTATTTTAATAAGGATAAAGTAAAATAATTTTTGAGAATCCAGATGCTAGCGATTACGAGCTTGGTCATATACATATTTATTTTATTTATAATACACTCCTGCCATTAGCGCACATTAGTTAAGCTCCCCCCTCCCCCACTGTTTTTCTCTTAGTTGGTATTTTTTCATCGACAATCTTTTTTTTTCAGAACGAGCGCCAAGGTTATTGAAATATGCATACACAAATAGTTATGGAGGATTAAACACATGAACGTGAGTACAAATGTTTTCACAAAATAATGCATGCATACATACTAGGGATGCCAATCGGGATCTCGGGATTTTCGAGATTTCGGGATCTAAATATTTTTCGTAAAATAAATAATTTTTTTAAATAAATATTACTTTAATAACAATTTAATGCATTTTAAAAGGTTTTGTATTCATAATTTATCATTGCACAATTGTCTTTAAAGTGAACAATTTTCTAATACGAGTATGAAATGAAAATCAAAAGAATTTTTCTCATCTATTTTTAAGTTGATTAATCACATTTTATGTTAGAGAATTTATAGTGAAAACAATAACTACATATGAAACCTTGTTTTTGTTTTCAATATAAATGTTTTTCTATTATCTAAACCAACACGAATATACATATCGGTGGACTTACGAAAATTTTTAGATTCACTTTCATATAAATAAGTTGCATAAACAATATTCTTTTGTTAAAAATATGTCTGCTAACGTTTTTTTAATTGCGATTGATCAACAACAAGTATAACGGTTGTTACATACATATGTATGTATACCAAGCATTATCTAATTTGTATCGATTTCGTTACGACTATGACAACGGTAATAAGACTGAAAATGTCGAAAAATTAAAAGAAATGTATACACTATTCTAATCAAATTCGATTAATTACGTCTAAAGATCACATTTTTATAGGCGTATACATTAAAAGTTTGCCTGAGCACTTGAACAATATTTTTGCTCTACTGAAAAATTTTAAATTCATACCTAAGTTTTTTTCTACAAGTTCAACAGATACATATGTATGTATTCATACGTTCGCTAGGAGGAGTACTCTGCAACATGAATACAACTATAATTGAGTCGAACTCATTCAGTCGGTCGTTTTTGACTAAAACTATTTATCAAATCCATGTAATTTAAATGGGTTTGATCTTAGGTTGGTATCAAAAACGACCTAAACGGTCTAAATAAAAAACAAAATAACTTTGAACCTCAATGTAAAAAACATACATACACACTCGAGCAGTTTTTTAGACAAAATACTCCGCATTATTCTATAAATATTTCTCACTTTTACGTCAATCCGACAACAAAAAGTTTTCACTCGACTTGTATTGTATTCTACTCCAATTGTAAGGAGGTGTCAATAGTACTCAATTGTTACCGACAAGTAGATAAGTGATAATTTTTTTAGCGTTGAGAAGTCGACATACAGATAGTTATACACTGCAATTATGAATAAATTTCCGAAGAAATTTCCCCCTTTTCCAATTAGATTTTGTTTGTTTTCCCTATTATTTGCTACTGTTTGAAATTATTCCCAGGGAAAAATTTCTCGTGGAATTTAAATTATAATTGCCCTCATAATATAGAATAAGACGGAATAAATTTGTCAAACTTATGAATTTTTCAAATGTTATTTTCCTTCCAAAGGTAATATGTTTCTTTTTTTTTAAATAATTCTAAAATGTACATATATTGTATATAGCACCTTTGATGAAAATAACCGTAAGGAAGTAGTTTATTTATTTTGCTCTTGTTGTTAATTTATAAGAAATATGTCAAATATGTTAAAACTGTACGTGTTAAATTGTATGGGACTTTTAAATATTATAAAAAATACCTTAAAATCAACGAAAATTTGAACTTATAAGGTTTTTTTATACAAATTGCTGAGAAATCCCGAAAATGAAATATCGGGATTGAATTTTACAAATCCCGCGATTCGGGATTTGGCAAATCCCGATTCCCGTGTTCGGGATTTCCCGTTTGGCATCCCTAATACATACATACATACGCACTCAATTATGTACATATACTCGAATATCGTGCCATAACCGCCAAAATAGCTTAGCGACATAATTTCGAACTTAAATTTTTAGATTTTTAATTGAACTATAGTGAATTTTTAATCAGAAATAATTTTTAGTCAGGCTTAAGTTCAGTAATTTCAATTCTTTTTATTGATCAATAAAAAGAATTGAAATTACTGAACTTAAGCCTGACTAAAAATTATTTCTGATTAAAAATTCACTATAGTTATTGATCAATAAAAAGAATTGAAATTACTGAACTTAAGCCTGACTAAAAATTATTTCTGATTCGAACTTAAATTTTTGACCAAAATTGATTATTTGCGATCGTAAATATTCGATTTTCGTTAAACAAAAAAGAAGTCCAAAAAATGTGTCGCTTAAGTTATTTTCGCGGTTATGGCTCGACATACATATGTACATAAATAGCATGTATATGTATGAATATTAACGCAGCGAGTACAGAATTTTTGTCCTTTGCCTGCGAACTCAATAACTCACAGTGGATTGAACTTCTACCTCGCAGCTGATCACGTATATAATTTTTTATTATACTATTTAACATTGATAAAAAATAATAGTTAATTTTGAAATTTAAATTCAGAAAGGCAAATGGTAAACATTTTCCATTTGAAGATATCACCAAGATTCTTGTTAGATTATGAATAATAATAATAATCTAAAAAGATTTATATTTCTTTGATGTTTCAAAAAAAGTCAAAATAAATGCTAAAATTTCACTAACATCTTGTGGATATTTTCAGGATATTGTTTGGGACGCAAATTAAAATTAAAATAAAGACGATATTTTTCTGATTAAAAATTAAAATTTAAGTTTTATTTTTTCAATCAGTTATTAAAAGTTAAAATTACAGATTTATATTATTAATCGTTCTTGAGACGTATTTCTATAAAAAAAAAGTGTGCTGTGACTAACACAGTGGATTTTTTCCATAAAAAAGTGTAGCGTGACTGACACTCTTGACCTTACGATAAAAAAAAAGTAATGTGAGTCCGATTACAGAGGAGATGTGTACACATCTAGTAATGAAAATTTTTTTTTAAGTTGGAAGTACTTATGCTTTTAGTATATTTTTTTAAAATTAATTAATTAAAAGTATCAAAACTTTCAATGATGTAAATACATAGGAATTTGTTGGTTTTTCTTTGTTTTATTAAACTTATTTGGTTAGTAAATGGGCACACTGCAGTATATGTATATGTACTGCATTAAAAATTGCAGTAAGCAGTAAATTTACTGATTACTAAAAAAAATTCAGTAAATTTTACTGCTAATGAAATTTAATTTGTATTACCAGTAAAATCGTAGGGCCGTAATCATAATAAAATTGTGGCAAAGTTTTTTCATTCAAATTTTTAAACTTTTGTAGAATTTCATTATGAATACAGGCATTACTGATTACTGAAATTTCAATGCACCTCATCATATAACAAATCATTTAGGCAATTTATAAAAATTGTAGAAAAAAATTTTAGTAATCAGTAAAAATTTACTTGTTAAAAATGTTTATTATTTTTACTGAAACTTTAGTGGCACTGCAGTGCTCATCTATGGTAAATGCCTTTACTTTTACTTTTTAATTTTTAGTTCCTGTTGTTCATCGTTTAGTTGTTGCTGTTCTTATTGTTGTGTACGCATTGCAATTAAAATAAATTCAGTAAAGTGCGACTTTGACTCGCACACATTCGGTTTTGAGCATTTTTTGATTTAGCTTTCTTCCTTTTTTAAGTTTTTTCAGTTTAAACGATATTTTTCAGTTTTATCGCTTTTTTCTCGTTTTGGCGTTTTTTTTCTTTTGTTTTGTGTTTTTTTAATTTCCGCAATTTTTTTCATTTTGGCGATTTTTTCATTTAGGCGATTTTTTCCGTTTTTGGGTTTTTTTTCATTTTGGCGATTTTTTTTATTTTGGCGATTTTTTCTGTTTTTAGGTTTTTTTTTTTATTTAGGCGATTTTTTAATTTTGGCGATTTTTTTGTTTAAGGGTTTTTTATTTTTGCGATTTTTCCGGCTTTTACGATTTATTTTAGTCCTAGAGATTTTTTTTAATTTGGTGCTTTTTTCGTTTTGGCGATTTTTTTTGTTTTTGGCGATTTTTTTATATTTGGCGATTTTATATTTTTTTGATTTTTTAGTTTTACCGTTTTTGAAAATTTCAAGAGTTTTGCTCTTACGGTTTCCAAGATACAGCAAGTTGTCAAAATTACAAAGTCAAAATTGCATTAACTGATGGAACACCCATTGATTTAAAGTTTTTAAATTTAGTGTTAATTGTTGTAGTCTGTATAAAAATACACTAACTTTTAACCCCCTTGTGCAAAAAAATATTTTACTTTAGCTTTAAAGTTCATATTAGTTGCCAAGCACTTTAAGGCTAACATAGCTTTGTTAAGAAATCATATGCAAAAGACAACTTTAATTATTTTGTTATCTAATAATGAATACTGGTAACACCACCGTGTTCAACAACCACTTCATAGCTTATGATGTACAAAATCGAATACAATTTCATTCGGGTATTCAAATAAATTTTTATTTTATTAAATAAATTTTCATTATCTTGAAGTAAAGCAACCTAATTTAAAAAATATGACCTTATGACATGGTAATAAAACAGATAAACACAACTATGAAGTAAAAGTAAAAAAATGTGAAAAATTATCACAATTTGTTTTATTCGAATGAAACGAGTATTTGAATATCCAGCTTTTTTCGATTTGTTTTGATTGTATGTACATCACTAAAACATTTTTGTATAATTATATTTATTTTAATATTTTTTTATGGATTTTGCTATGTATTTCGAATCAGTTGGATAATTTGGTGATGTTTCATATTACATGACAGAAATAATAAATTTAAAATAAGATCACGCACTTCTAGCTTCATTTTCAGATGTAACATGAATCAGTATGTGCTATATTAATAAAAATATTTGAGGTACAAAACACACATTTTGGAAATATCAACTTAAAGTAGTCTTAACAAACGTGGGTGCCTACTTTAGAATTTTTATACAATAATTTTTTTTAGAATACAACTTTACTTAACATTGCTTGGCAAAGCTTTATTAAGTTTTTTGCATAAGACCCTAAAATTTCAAGTGTATATATGTACATACAATTGTATGTATATTACATGTGATTTTAACATTTTTCGCTGCTCGTTTTGGAACACCCTTCAATTTTTAACTCTCATGTATTTGTTGTTGTAGTGGCCAAATGTCTACACACTGTGTCCAAATTTCAAGTCCGTAGCTCTTACGGTTCATTTTCACCTTTGGTGTACGGAACCCTAATAAAGCAATTATCAAGTTAAATAAAACAAACAAAAACCAGCACAATTCCTATGTATATATTTACAATATTTTAAATAAGTTTGTATTGCTTCTTTCAAACACTAATACACTCATATATAGCCCACACCGATGTGACAACGCGGTGTGAATCTCAGCAAAATTTGTGATTGTATTGTGAAAAAGAATTTTTCCCCCTAGCGTATAGATGCTTACACATCAAAAAGATAAGCTGAGACTAACACAGTCGACTTTTGCATAAAAAAATTATCCACGACTCACGCAGTTAACTTTTCTATAAGAAAAGTATGCTGTACCTGATACCTTTGACTTTTCTATTAGAGAAGTGTGCTGTGACTGATACAGTCGACTTTTTTATAAAAAAAAATTGTGCTGTGACTGCTTCAGTAAACTTTTCAATAAGAAAAGTATGCTTTGAATGATTCAGTCGAATTTTCTATAAGAAAACGTGCTGTGCAGCAGAGTCGACTTTTTCATAAGAGAGGTGTGCTGAGCCTGACACAGTCGACTTTTCAAAAACAAAAACTGTGGTGTAACTGACACAGCCAAACATTTTACAAGAAAATTGTGCTGTGACTGAGTTAATCGCTTTTCTATAAGTAAAGTCTGCTGTGACTGACACAGTCGACTTTTCTAAATAATGTCGGTATACTATTCAAATAAGTGTACCGTGACTTACATAGTCGTCTTTTCTAGAAAAAAGTGAGTTGGGGCTGCCACAGTCGATTTAGTATTAAATAATTCTTTCTGCTAAAAAACCCGACTTCAATGCAAAGATCTGATAGAATAAGTACGTGAAATATAAAATTAAATTTTAATGGGCGTGCGTCCGCTAATTTTTTTTATGCACGATTGTGTGTTTTTCAGAGATCAGGGTGCGTGTTTAGTCTTGTAAAAATCGATAAAGCAGAACCACTTCAAATAAAATATTAAATTTAAATGGGCGTGACTCTGCCCATTTTGTAAATGGAGGATTGTGTTTGGTAAAAATCGATTTGGTAGAACCGCGTGAAATATTTTAATAAATTTTAATGGGCGTAATCTGCCCATAGCACCAAATTGTTAACATTCTCCTTCTTTTGAAGTGAGTTAAAAAAAGTGTGCTGACGACTTTTCGATAATAAACGAGTGGCATTATTGTAATTTGTGATGTTAAATTTAAGTTTTGCTCAAAATCTTTGTTCACTAATTTGTAATAATAACAAATAACGTTTTTATTTTCAATTATAAGACTGACAAAAGTGACAGTGGGCCAAACGCGTGAACGATAAAGATGTAGTGGCCTTCAAAAACAGTATTTTATATGAGCAAATTTTCAATAACTTATAAAAGATTAGTTATATAAATTAATTTTTCTTTTGTTATTTAGAACTTTTTCTAAACGTTTTTTTTTTTTTTTTTCTTAACAGAATATTTGAAATGTGTGATGCAGATAAATGTCCTTCCTGTTTAAGTTGCTGTAGTTTAGTTTCCTTTGAATATTCGTTTATTTTCTCTTTTATTTCCACAACAATGCCTGTTTTGTGAACTACAATAGAAATGATTTAGTTTTTATTTTCTATTTGTATTTATATGGAAAATAAATTAAAATGAAACATGATCATAAGATACAACTGACATAGTTAGTCATTTGTTTTGTTGTGAGGCCGAGAACAGTTAACCTGTTCTTAAAGCTTCATAAAATTCATTTTCTTGTTAGTTTTATTAAATGTTTAAATTGATTATAAGTATATTCTTTAAATATGCATAAAACTTAAATAATATTTTATTTGTTACCGTAATATTTCGCCTTCATTGGAAAGTTTTTCATAATTTTTTCTTATGTTCTTGGTTAAATTTTGTTTTTCACTTTTAAATTTTAAAATCAACTTTGACCTATGTATGGAAATTTATAATATTTAAATCTTGTACATTCAAGCAAATGCAAACCTACACATACACATAAACACGTTCACAGATTTGTATTTGTGTGTGTGTTCTTAAACACATACACAAAATCCAAATAAAAAGGCTATACCTCTCTCTCGCTGGAACATAAATATTTATAGACTTACAACAATTTAGTTCTTTGTATTTATGTAAGTTGGGCGCTGCAGAATAATTTAAAGGGAATGAATCTTTTAAGTGAATGATTTAAAAAATAAAAACGTCGTAACAAAATGTTTATACTATAGCAGATATATTAAGTCATAGGCAGTGCTGTCAGAAGAGAGCATTAGGGATTCCACCTATAATGGATTAAACACATTCATAACAGCAGGCTACCGACTACACAACTAGCAATAATTGTGGTCGTGTACACAAGTTTATATGAACACCATTATTTAACGGCTACATAAGTAATGGCTTTTTTCACTATCGCCAAATCAGATTAATTTATATTTTTGTTGGCTACAATGAGCAAATATAAAGCTGCCAATATAATACAAAATGCGAAATAAATGAAAACTTAAAATTCTTGGATACTATTTAACAGAAAGAATATCCCAAAATTCATATAAAGAAATAATTTTAACCCCCGACTAAAAAAGGGGTGTTATAAGTTTGTAGTGAGTGTCTGTGTGTCTGTGTATCTGTGTGTCTGTGTATCTGTGTGCCTGTGTATCTGTGTGTCTGTCCGTGTCCACGTACAGGCCAAACGGCTGGATCTATTTTCATTTAGTTTTTTCTGTTTGGAAGATGAATTGATCGAGAGGGTTCTTAGCTATGCTTGAAGAAAATCGGTCCAGCCGTTTAGAAGATATAACATATTTTCTGAAAAAAGTCGGGGGTTTTTAAAATTTTTAATTTTTAAAGAAAATCCATTATTTGACATATTGTCAGAAGTGTACATAAAATAATTGAAATTTATTTGCTGGTAGTTTAGCATGTCTATATACGTATTTCATTGGCGCTTGAACCAAATCATCAGTAGACTTTAACCACAAATTTTAAACAGTCACAAACCTCTTACTTTATGCATAGACTTTCAAAAACTATATGAGAATTCATAAAATAATAATACTTTTGAAAATCACAAAAGAAAAAATAAGCTTAGCAGGCTTTGTTTTGTTTTTGTTTAAATAAAATTTGGCTGTAATATATTAAGTAGAAAGTGTGGCGACGAATGAAAACTTGGCAACTTCAAATGACGAAAACTCACGATAAAAGTTACAGGTGAAGTGAAGTTGTAATAATGAAAAAGTTTTTATCCATTCAAAAAAATCCTACCTTTAACTAACAAGAAGTTATAATGAATGATGCATAAATACAAAATATTCACCCTTACCGAGAATAAGAGGCGAACATTTTGTTGACGTGAAGTACTTCGTATGAACAAAAACTGGTGAACAAAATAAGAAAATAGTACACTGACACAAGCGCAAAAATTGGCGATTACATTTTTAGGTAATTAATTAGATAAAATAATTAAGTTCTAACTGGGTACAGAGCGATAATTGCATCTAGTGACATGTGAAGTCTTGTACTCGTGTAGCCTGTTATAGTCCAGCTGAAGATATTTTTATTTAATTAATTTTTTTTAATTTTTATTTTTTTTTCTTCAATTTAAAAATATGTCCCAAACTATCGTTTTGTGCTGAGGGTTGACTTAACAGATTTGATGTATTTTAGCATATAATGTAGATTCAACAATCATTATGAGATTCATTTTATAATTGACTTCGATGTCTTGATCATTAATTTAAATATTACTGGTTGATCTTATATTGTTTAAATATCTTCAGTTATGAGCAGTAGTCCTTTTTGATTACATAGAAATAATTATTATTAAAAACACGTATAATTTGTAAAGACCTTATTTTAAATTATGGTGTATTAATTTTTATTAAGTGACATATACATACATATCGTGCCATAACCGCTATATTTTTTATGAAATTCGATTATTTGCTACTAAAAATATTCGATTTTGGCAAAGAAAATTAAGTTCGAAAATTATGTCGCTTTAGCTTTTTCGGCGATTATGGCACGATATGTACATACATAATTATGTATGTATATTAATTTTTTAGGTCACATATAATTATATAAAATTTTGCACTTAAATTGTGGCACACACATTTTACTGACAGCTGCCGCCAATATGTACATACATACACTTGAAATACGTGTGAAATTTAAGTTTTTTTTTTACTACAAACTCATCAATCATCATTTTAATTTGAAATTTGGGAAAGAAAATAAATACGCGAAAAAATTATAATAATTTCCGTCGTACGAGTATTGACATTAGTTACGAGGGTAAAGTAGGGTAAGTAGCCACAGAATAAGTTTGTATGTTCTGTTCTGTTAATAATCAGCTGTTTTATTTCTGTTTAATTGAAAATCTATGTACATATAGTATGTAAATGCGGTTTGTTTTTGCTTTTTCCTTTTAAGTGGCAGCAATAAGTGCATAAGTATTAGTTTTTTTGGGGTATAAAATAATAGAAATATTTTAAGTGAAATTTATTTGTTGGTAGTTAAGCATTGTCTATATGTATTTATTTCATTGTTGCTTTGTTCAAATGTGTGGTTGAAGTCTTCTGCCGATTTCTTAAAGCAACAATGAAATGCATATAGACAATGCTTAACCACCAGCAAATAAATTTCACTTATAATAAAATGATGTCAATATGTCAAATAATAAATTTCTTCAATAGAAATATTTTGTTAAGAGCTAGAAAAATTTATTTTCATTAAAGATTTTTTAAAAAGTGATGTATTTTTGTTAGTTAAACCACAATTAAAAATCTGTTTTAGTGGAAGAAAATGTTATTTTCTATAACAAGTATAATAAATTCTACAGTTTGTCAGCTGATTGATTCCTTTCACAGAAAAAGTAATTAAAAATATTTTCTGAACGGAAAGTAAAATGTAGTGTGGCGTTAAGGTTTTTTTTATTACCGATTCTCGATTGTTGTGAGCCTTATAATTTCCGAGAAACATTTGGACCATCACTACAAATGAGTCGTTCAACATAATTTATAAGATCTTAACGAAGGCAAAGGAGCTAAAAAACTGTCCAATATAAGTACCAACACAAGTTTTTTGAACGTAAGTTCCTTATGGCGCGCCATGCATGTAAAACCAAAATTTTTTTGAAAACTAAAAAATACTGGCGAATACTGTTAACAACCAAATAGATTAACGGTGCTGTCAATGCGGATGTTTTAGATTTTCAGTGTTGCCGTAATATTATAAATGCGAAGGTAAATTTATTGTTTTTTTTTTTGTTGCCATTTAACTGATGAAATTCAAAACAATTACAGATTTGAATTCAATAGAAGGCAAAGAATTTTTTCAAAAATAGGACTAAAAGAGCCGGTAGGGGGAAATTTCATTCTCTTTAAAACTATCTATCCGATTTTGATAAAATTTGAAACATAGATAGATCTGAGTCTAAAAGAAGACATAGTCTCTTTAGAACTATCTATGCGATTTTGACTACATTTTTTAAAAAATAGGACCGCGAGGAAAGGGAAAATTAAGGGGAAATTTCTGCCTCTTTGAAACTTTCTAACTGATTTTAATGAAATTCAAAACATGGATAGATCTGAGCCATATATTTGATCAAAAATAAGCCTACCATTTTATAAGGAAAGTAAAACGTAAGGAACTACGTTCCTTATAAAATATCGGCTAAGATTTATGCAAAACATATCAAATTCCAAAACATTCATTCTTCATTTTAATTATTAAAAAAATAAATTTTATAGAATTAATCTTGCATATTTAACAATATACAATTTAAAAAAATTAAATTACAATTCCCTTCCTACATATACTTTAACATAAATTTATCTTTGCCACATGCAACAAAAAGTAACAAAAATAATTGAAACAAATAATAACTGCAACTACAAACAAGTACTACAACACAAATCCCTGAAGTTAAGCTGAACAGAAAAATAAATAGTAAAAACACAAACGTCAAATATGAGATACAAAAAAAATAACCAAGAAAAAATTTTGTCTAATCGGTCACACAAACAAAAGAGATGACAAATAAAATACTTTTTAACAAACTATAAAAAAGGAAAAGTGTAAAGAAAATTAATCAAGTTATATTTTTTTGTATTATTTATTCGATTTCATCTGCCATAAATTTAAACGGGAAATGAAAAATCAAAAATTTATAAAATTCATTTCTTGCTGACAGTAAAACGCTAAAATAATTTTAAATTTCAAATTAAATGAATATTTGACAAGATATAAAAATTGCAACTTAAGGGCCATTCACATATTGCGTAACGCTATTTTCGAGTTATTATTAATTCAAAATAAGGAGGAGGTTAACAATTCGTCTCTATTTTTTTGGGGTGTTACTTCATAACTCAGTTCATTTTAGACCGATTGTAAAAATTCTTTTTTTTTTTTTTTGCCTGAGAGGGTATAGCTTCCCAAATGGTTCTATTGTTAAAAAAGTGGACGGGGGCACGCCCACAATTTTTTTGTATTTAGTTTTATGAAATTCTACCTATTTGATTAAACACCTTTAGTTCTTGTAATTAGACAATTTCAAAGTTGCAAAAATGGGCGGGGTTACGCCCATTAAAATCTATTATAACATTTCACGCGGCTCTACCTAACCGATGTTCTCGAAACTTACCCACCACACACCTTGAACTCTAAAATAAACACAAGCCTTCATTTGAAAAAATGGGCGTGGTGACACCCATTAAAATTTAATATTTTATTTTAGTGGTTCTACTTTACAGATTTTTACAAGACAACATGCACCCCGAGCTCTGTCAAACACAAAATCTTGCATTTAAAAAATGGTCGGTGGCACGCGGAGATCTTTGCATTGAAGTCGGTTTTTTTTGGCAGAAAAAATTATGTGATGTTCTTTTTGTTAAATGATTATTCAATTCAAAAGCTCGCAAACGATGGTCAATGTAGCGCCGAATTTCATCTTTCAGACCGTCAGTTGCTTCAGGTTTGTTCAAGTAAACCCGGTCTTTCAAATTAAAATTCACAAACTTCGCAATTAAAATTCTTTGTTCAAGAGTTTATCGTTCTATGTTTAAAATTTCCCAACTTTTTGACTAAATAAATGTCAAAGGATGATAGCTCAATTCTTGACATTTCATTATTTGACAGCCAATTTACGAGTACTTCCTAACCTCAAATTTGTCGACCCTTTATATACGCATAGAATTGCAGACCTACGGAATTTTCCCATGCAATAGTTTTTTTTAATTGTTATTGTTAATGAATATATGTATGTATGTATTCAAATAAACATTTACACAACAAAGTTTGATTGTTTTAATACAAAAAGTCGAATCACGCCATATGCAAAATTAATATCTAATAAAAATATTAAAAATCCTTTGCATTCATGTGTATCAAATTATAATTCACACATGTTTTCCATAAAACAATGCTACTACAATCGCTAGTTGTATATTTGTTATTGCTGTAAGAATTTTTTTTTAACATTAAGTTTTTTTTATTTTCTTGTATATCTTTTAGATTGATTGCAGTAAAAGGTCATCTTGTTGACAACACTCTGTTTGTAGTTCAGTTATATGTGTAAAAAAGGACAATAGCATTTTGAAAAAAAAACCAACATATTGTTACGTTTTTCTCTCTATAAAAACGCTTTTCCGTGGACCCGAAGATTTGCAAATGAATACAACATCAGAGTGTAGTAATTAGGGTTAAGAATGATACAAGTTTTATTTACAAATTCACTTAAACTAAATTAATCAAGAGCTTATATAAACTAATACAACTTAAACTACTGAATTACACACAAATATTCACAACTGGTTACCACTATGCCCTCCTCGCTGTAGTTTACACACGTCTCTTAGCTGGCTGCGCAAGTATTCTTTTACTTCAGTCGACACGATAGACTCCACAATAATCTCAATTCCACGACAGACTTTGCTGTCACTATAGACTGTCCTATAGTTTCTCCTTTACTCCAACTCACGTGTAAAGCACAGACTGCTCTTAACTATCAACTCACCACTATATCGCAGACTATTATTAATTCACAACTTAATTATCAACTGACTTGTTCACTCGCAACTGACTTGTTCGCAACTGACTCACAACTGCAACTAACTAACTCATTGGATGCGTCACCGCTTTTTATACTTAACACAAATACCACTAGAAGTTTCAAGCAATGTCTAGACGATCATTATCATCTTATATGCTGTTTACAAAGTGCCTAATTAAGTTCATGTGGTAACTATGTACATACATGTGTATATGCATGCGTGTGTACATCATTAACTAAGCTTTGTTTGAATTACCATGTATGTATGTGTGTTTGAATTACCATGTATGTATGTGTGTAAATATGTGAATCTTCTTAATAAGCAGACGCTTTTTGTTGTTGCTTTTGCTTGTTTACATTTAATCAAGCTTGTACATACATATATGCTGCGCATGCTTATTTAGTTGTTTGCTACTATTCTAGATTATTCTTTACATGGACCCTGTAGGAATATTTTCGCGTAACACTTACATTAATCCTGTTGGAATATTTTTCTGTAATGCTGCTAAACCTTGTCGACGGCCATTTTCGTAACAATATGAAATAAAAATCTTTCAAATACTCGTACCTGGCAATGTCAATATAATCGCGCAAACAACTATGATGATCTTTCTTTTTAAAGAGAACAGCAAAAAATCAAATAAACTTACTGAATACTAAACAACTGTTTCTTCCCACTGTTTCAGAATGAATTGCAACAGATTTTAAATGAAAGAATGACATAATATGACGAACAAATTTCTTGTATACTTAATATTGGCGCTAAAACGTTTAATTTGTATGTCTTAAAAAAACGTATTTTTCCAACGACTACTGTGATAAGTTCAACTACTTTTATTGAAAAAAAACAGTTATAAAAATTTCCAAATAAATACATATAATGAGTTAGGGCATTTCTATATTAAGGTAACGCTATGTACTCCTACATCTATATTATAGTGATTTCACACTGGCCTGGTTTTAATAAAAGTTGTTTTTAACGTTCAAACCAACTGTTAAAAAATGGTTAATGTTAAAACCATTTTTGAATTGGTTTTAAATTCAGTGCTGCCAAGTTAAAATCACCGAAACCAGCTGAAATGTTTATGCCATTGAAAAAAAATTGATACAGATGGAGAGATTTCCAACTAAAAAATGGCTGCATATTTAAGGAGAAAAATAATATTTAGGACGACAAACAGCGAAAATATTTTCTTAGACTTTTGGGAAGAGAAAATAGATGATATGACTGACATTCACCTGCCGAGAAAAAGGTTTAGCTGTTAATGTATTTGTGCATTTTTTTATATGTATTTAATAAGTTGATTTCAAAGCACTTCATCACTTTGTATAAGTAGTTCCATAATTTAAAATTTTTCATTTACAAAATGTAAAATAATTTCCATTTTAGAGTGCATTTATAAAATTTCTGATTTTTTCATACAAACAAAAACAGCTGTTCTACAATTTGTCAAATAAGCAGAAAAAAATACAACAAAAAATAAATACACGTATGTGTTTCTAGAGGAGATTTTTTTTATTTTGAGTAAATTTATTGAAAAACATGTGGTTTAAAACCTGAATTTATCAAACTTGCAGGGTGAAGGCAAAATCAGCTGTTTAGGGTTTGAACGTTAAAACCAGGTTTTAAGATTAGACGTGAAAACACTATTAGGTAAATATTTGTATAATTTACAATTATTTATTTTAAATTAAAGCACAAGGACATTTACTCAAATTAACAAAAAAAAAAGAGTAACAGAGGTGATGTCTTAAACATGGATAAAAAATCAGTATCTACATCTAAATCAAAAACAAAATCAAAACAGAAGAAATTGAAATCAAATAAGGAATCAAGCACACAACTGGATATAGATTTATGGGAGGTAAGTTGTTAAATTATGCCTATATATTAAAATTTTATTTTGTTAGTGACTGTTAGTATATGATATAAAAACTACTAGAAATCGATAAAATTAAAAGCAAAATTCTTTTTATGCTACATGTTTTAATTTTGGATTTATGTACATACGAGTAAGAAGACTATTATAATTTAACAATAATAAATAAAGCAATATTTTTAAATACTTTTCGTATGTAAAAATCTGGCAACTACATTTTTCTGCCTCTTATTTCGACATTTTTCTCCAGGCAATTTAAATATTAAAACCATAATGAAAAAAAACTGTTAAGTTCTTTTTCAACAAAAGAGCAACAAAATACTAAACGTTTGAGTTGGCTTATGGCCAAATTCTTGTTGACGTGGCACACAATATTTTTTTCCCACAAATCTAACATTTATGGACACACACTAGAGCTGCAAAACTATCGATAGTGGCTCCATTCGATAGTTTCGATAGTATTTTTTGATGCCATCGATATTATCGATAGTTTTTGATTCTTAGAAACACCCCTTTTACACACGAAAAGTTTACTTTGCAAAGTCTTAATTCAGCTGTGTGAAAGACAGAGTGATAAATACTATCTCTTTCTGTCTTCCTCGCTGCTGAATTAAGGATTTGCAAAGTAAAGTTTCCGTGTCTATAAGGGCTAAAACTTATCAATTGTGTATTTTTATAATATAAAATCTTGAATTTTTTAATCATTCCATAAAGTAAAAAAAAAGTTGATTTTTTTAAAACTTTTAGTTCCAATGTGTTTAATACACATATTCAATTAACATATATACACAGTTCTATAAAAAAAATAAACGAAAAAGCAAACAGATAGATAGATGGATCAATAAAAAATAAATTAAAAAGGAATAAAATAAAAAAAAATCTTTCATCATTACTTAAACTATTGCAGTAGCAATAGCTAAAAAGTATTGGTTTAACAGAAGGAGAAGCAAACTATTTAGCGTCACCTTTTATTTAAAAGTAAAGAGCGGAGACAGTCCAGTAGTCGTCAAATTTAGCCGCCGTCAAATTTCTTCATGTATCAAAGCCGTTTGTACATAATAATTGTATTTTTATGCAATTTGCATCTAGTAGATAAAAACTGACATCTTATGTTGAAACAAATCAAAACTAATTAATTTGTTTTCACATTTATATATGTAATGATAACCATTACCAAACCAGGCGGCGAAATTTGAATGTTGCATTTTTTATTACACAGTCGCCATCATTCCGTTTTTATTGACTTTGATTTTTTCTCTTTTAGTAGTGGTTTTGTCGATAGTATCGCTATCGAAAAAAAATATCGATAGTCCATTTAAAATAAAACTATCGATACTATCGATAGTACCATCGATAGTTTTGCAGCTCTAACACACACATTCATTCATATGTATGTATATATGTATGTATGTAAGTATGTATGTAAAAATATGAGATGGCCTCCTTCACCATCTTTGACTTTACAACATAAAATTGTTGAGAAAGACAGATTTACAAACTTATACAAGCATCCATACTTACAGATGTATGTGAATTCGTTGAAGAGATAAAGGGCAGGACGAATTGCAATAACAGAACATGAACGTTGCTGTTCTAACAGTTGCGAAGAGAAAAAAGTGTCAACGTCAATTGTTGGCAATTTTTATGTAAATAATTACAGCAAGGTTAAATCTATTACAGTACAGTGATTCCAAAACAAAAACATTTGAATAATAAAAAAGTGACTTTCTAAAATTTTGCTTGCCTAGATATCGTATCTAAACTTTTTTTTCGATTTAATCATACGTAAATTGTCGCTTACGATAAAATTTTCGTAAAAATGATCAACAATTTTGGCATTTTGATAATTCTAAACTTTGGGGTAGAGCATAAAATTTTAATTTAAATAAAAAAAATTTAATTGTTTGTTACGATTAAATCGAAAATAGGGATCGTAACGTTCCAAGAATTGTTTTATAAATATGGACGTATTTTTAAAATAAGCTTCGAAAAGAACTTTTTCCGACTCTACTGGAAAAATTTGATTTTTGGACATGGACTGTTATTAATGAAAACCATAGATATGTAGGTGAAAAAGTTGGTCACGTGCGACATTGCAAGTGTAAAATTAAAAAAAAATATTTTAGATAAAAGAAATTGTATATATATATATATATATATATATATATATATAGTGTCAAATTATTTAAATTTCGAAAAGAGAAAAAAACGGAAAAAGTCGAAAGTGTTGGCTGAAGGAAAAAATTATAACACTCATATACTCAAATAACGTCATAACTCAAAAAATGGAATTTTTGAGTTAGTGATACAGAATCAATTCTCATATCGTTCTTCATACAAATACAAATACAAATATCTTGTTTGTTCAACTCTTGAGAGAAAATTAAAATTTTCTTTATGCATTAAATGATCAGGAAAAATCGCTGTCAAATTAACAAATCCCATAATAAAATCTACGACAGTAACTTCAAGTGCTCTCTAATTTTAATTTTATTTTCTTTTGTGCTTTTTTTCTTTGTAGTTTTGTTCACAAAATGTATGAAATTTATTGAAAGTATGGTAAAATTTTTGAGAGAATAAGTATTTATATGTGAGAGCATTAGAACAAACATTATAAAAATAAAATAGATTATATATCTCGACTGCTTTCTGTTACTGTTTTTTTTTTGTATCAATTCGTATAGAAAATGTGTTTATGCCACAATTTTGTTTGATCATTAAATTAAAAACTTCAAACTCCTTTTCTGGCAAACTGCTTTTTTTTACTTATAGCTTAAATTAGACGTGATATAGCCATAATGCCATAGCCGTAACCAAACCAAAATTCAATTGGTTTCTATGGTGAGAGTTATGGCGTTATGGTGAGTCACGTATAATCGAATACAGTGTTGCCCATTATTTTGGTTCGAACGGCTGTTCTCTATGGCTATGGTTATGTCACGTCTGATTGAGCCTTATGACGTTGTTTGAGTAAATGAGCGATAGATAAGAGACAATATCGTCAGAAGCTCACAGAAACCCTTTTAAGCTTGTTTATTTATAATTTCTTAAAAAGTGCAACAGAAACAATGTAACAATTATGATGGGAAAAAATGTCACGTGAGACTGTGATTAAAATTTAACTTAAAAAAATATTAAACAATTTTTGAGTACAATTAAAACCATTTTAAAGAGAAAGCAACATTCTAAAATTAGTCAAATTAAAATATTGCTTCAGGTTTCGCTGAAATCAGCATTTGAATCGTAAGCCGCAAACTAAGTTCTGTTTTTGTTTTATGCGAGTGATTTGGTTTTTTGCAATAATATTGAAAACGAAAAATTGCTCAAAATCTACAGTGGTAATTTAGAGCCTATAAGCTACGCTTATTTTCTAATTAAAAATTAGTTTATTTTTGACTATTTTCACTTTAAATGTGTACTACAGTCACGTTCGATTTTTTCAAGCAAATTTATTTGCAGACATTTTCTTATTGCAAAAAAATTTATAACACTACGTTATCCAATTACTTTTATACATGATTATTGACATTAACATTGAAGCCCTATGCTCCTTATAATGAGCCGAATTGACATTAACATACACAAATTATCTCACAGCGACTAATACGTACATCCAAGTTACGAGTACTTTAAGAAGGCCATGGTTTATTTAATAATAAATTATAAAATAAACGTATTAATGCAATGTTAGATTATTAAAAGATTATTTCTCAAATGAAAGAATTATTTCTGTTGATATTTTTCATTTATTTAACTTTATTGATTATTGAAGCCAAACTAAAAACTAAACTACAGAGTTTATTTATTTATTATTCTTAGCAAAATGAAGATCGTTTTACTTCAATTGAGTTGCCGCCCGGACGAAAAATGCCCTACAACAATCCAACACAAGCACCGCCTGCGCCGCCGACTCCCAAGCCCCCTAAAGTGGACAAACATGCAACAAGTAAAGAAGAATTGAGTTCCATACCAACAGTGGCCACGTTGCGAGATGTTGATTCACATGCTGCCCTACTGTCGCTCGATGTTACAAATGAACCCGAAAGAGGCAACTGGACGGGCCGATTTGACTTCTTACTTTCACTCTTAGGTTATTCTGTTGGTCTGGGCAATGTTTGGCGTTTTCCCTATTTATGCTACAATAATGGTGGCGGTAAGTTTCGATATTTCTATTTTTAACCCCCGACTAAAAAAAGGGTGTTATAAGTTTGTAGTGTGTGTCCGTGTGTCTATGTATCTGTGTGCCTGTGTATCTGTGTGTCTGTCCGTGTCCACGTACAGGCCAAACGGCTGGACCGATTTTCATTTAGTTTTTTCTGTTTGAAAGATGACTTGATCGAGAGGGTTCTTAGCTATGTTTGAAGAAAATCGGTCCTGCCATTTAGAAGATATAACATCTTTTCTGATAAAAGTCGGGGGTTTTTAAAATTTTTAATTTTTGTTATATATTATTCTAGTCTTTATTTTAATGATTTATATTTTTTTCTTTTATAAATTGCAGGTGCCTTTCTTATACCCTTTAGCATTATGCTGTGTATTGCTGGGCTTCCGTTGATGTTCATGGAATTATCGTTTGGCCAATATGCCGCATTAGGCCCTGTTGCCATCTATCAACGCTTTTGTCCATTACTTTGTGGTTTAGGTACTGGTATGATAATAGTTTCGGCCATAGTCATGCTGTACTATAATCTTATTATTGCTTGGACAATTTTCTACATGTTTGCATCGTTTTGTATGGAATTGCCGTGGCAGAACTGTGAGAAAGAGTGGAGTACAGAAAGTAAGTTAGAATTTTTTTATTTTAACATTGCATTATGTGATGGAAATCATTTATTAAAAATGAATCGATTCAGAATACAAATGTATACTATACATATTTGCCCTCAATTATGAAAGTGATCATGTGAATTTTTGCTTCGAAATATTAAATAAATCTTAAAAAAAAAACTTCAATAAATATTTAATGAATATTTAATAAATTTAGATTAGTCGAGACTAGTACAACTATAAATTAAAATTTTGCATAATATAAAAATATTTTTTGATTTGTTCAAATTTAATCTACCAAATAATATATACACAAAAAATATATAACTTAAACCATTTTCATAATTATGGGCATACATGTATGTATACAGAAAAAAGTTGTGACTTGTTCATTATATATATATGTACATATGTTTCAGATATATTTTGTAGTTGAATTTTGACATCTTTTTAAAGCAGATCAAATTCGTTTTACATTATTTGTACTCCAATTTGTGATTTACTTTCTTAAAGCCAAAAATTTGTCCGACACTCATCATAGATTTCAATAAATTCAGTAAGGTGGGACTTTGACTCGCACAAGAAATGTTCAGTACGCACTCCACATACATATGTAATACTATACAAATAACTTACCTAATGTAGAAATTTTTTTTAAAATTTCATGTCTTCGGTTCTTGACGATTTTTTGAGTTTTCGCGTTTTTGTTTAGTTTAAGGAATTTTTTGTTTTTAGTTTAGTTTAGTTAGTTTTTTTAGTTTTAGCGATTTTTTAGTTTTGGCGCTTTTTTTCGTTTGAAGCTTTATTTCGGTTTTTGGAGATTTTTTCATTTTGTGCATTTTTTTTTTATTTCGGGATTCTTTTAGTTTTGGCCTTTTAAAGTTTTAAGAGCTTGCCTCTTACGGTTTCCAAAATACAACAAGTTTTCCAAATTACGTAGTCAAAATTACACTAACTGATAGTAAGTATATCCTTTAATTTTGATTTTTTTTAATTTCAGTGTTAATTGGTGTATTCTGTATAAAAATACATTGGCTTTGATAATTTCTAATTTAGGATTTCCAAATTTTTCGCTGCGCGCTTTAGGACACCGTTTAATTTTCGTTGTCATATCGCACACTAAATCACAAACAGTTACAACTCAGAAAATTTCAGATGCCGAGTAGTTGCAAACAACTGTTTATACTGTAAAAATGATGCAAGTATGTAAAATAAAAATAAGCATAACGGTATTTTATATTCTTCAAGAAGACTTTATTGCGCAGAATTTTTGCGGTCGTTAGAGATTTGTTCAGGTAACTGATTTATAAGAAATAAAAACCAGTTTGATCCTTTTGAGTTGTGACTGTTTATAATTTAGTGTGCGATATATTTGTTGTAGCGGCTAAAGTTTTACAGTGTCTGTGAAAATTTCAGGTCCGTAGCTCTTACGGTTCTCGAGAAAACAGCCTGTGACGGACAGAGGAACATCGTAGCGAAAGCAATAGATATCATTTTCACCTTTGGTGTACGAAACCCTACAAGCGAATCATTTAGGAGATCACTGTAGATGGCTCATATCCGAAATCGGTATATATAGCAATCACATATAACGCGACATGACGGAAAATCGTTCTAAATCCGAACCATTTTAAAATAGTTAGATTTCCATCACATGCCTGATTAAGTACTTTTCAGGATGAAAAGATTTTCCTAAAAACTATAGCAAAGGGTTTGCAGAGCTCAACTTTCCTTTAAAATGTTTCTACAGATAGAGTTTAAAATTAATTTTATTTACAATTCTTAAGTCTTCAGATACTTGTGTATAATTAAATTAACTATTATAACTTTTTTCTAATTAATTTTTCTGAACAATGATGTAATTTTGATATTTTCTTTGTTTCCTGCTTCCCTTGTACATTTTCACGGTATTTTTCTTTGTTTACTTGCCAGAAAACGCCTATTTTGTCGCTAATCTATTGTGAAAAATCATGCTGTTTCCGTTCATTTATTTTTATTTTTTAGTTGCGTTGGATTCTTACCCCAAACGGAAGTTCTATATTATTTGAAAAAAAAAAACAAGCCAAAGCTGTATTAAATCATAAATATTTCCGGCATTTAAGAAAAGAGCGAACGAAATTGTGTTGAAAACGTGCTTAAAATTTATGGTTAAACATAATTTTGTATCAATCTTATTCTACACTACTCATACATCGTACCACACATGCTAAAAAAGATTATTTAAATAATGCGGCAAGGAGAGAACAGAATAGAAAAACCCACAAGTCATACAGAAACACCTTCACACTTGTGGACATATACATACATACATATATATATATGTATAAGTGTGTAGATATGTATATACCAATATGTCTGAGCAAGCAGGTGTAAGCAGCGCACAGTGGTTCCTAAGCCAAAAAATGTGGCAATAAATATCTTTTCAACTGGTAGTCCAACTATAGAATGATGTTTACCAGAAACATTGCTGAGGATTTAGCCTTTTTGTAAATGTGAAATTCCTTAAAAGATTTTTGTAAGAAGTAAATGTACGTATCAGTAATACATTATTCTTCATCAGCATTACTCATACGTCCTCATATGCCTTTTTATAAAAATTTGAGAATTTTGTCCTTCTAAAAGCTCATAAAAAAATTCAAAACTGCAATATATTGAACTTTTGAGCATTGTGTGTAAAGTCAAATGTGGAAAGAATAAAATAAGCTAAATTCTAGATGTGCTAAATTCGTATTCACTTTAGACACGCGTTAAATAAAAATAAAATATTGAATAAATGATTTTATTGTTCAAAATATAAGTTTTTTTCTTTCAATGATCATTTTATTTCCCAAGATGCTGGCAACGCTTTCTGTGAGTGTGACCTTGGGTGTTGAAAGGAAAAAGAGAGTGTCAAACATAATGTGGGAGAAATTGTGGGTACGAGGTTAAAAGAAAATATATTAACGTATTTAAGATTTATGGGGAAAATTTTTAAGAGCTTTCGAAAAAATGTTTTCAATGTTTACTTGAACTTTTTTTTTTATTTATGTTTGTCTAAAACAGTTTGATGCTGCACATATTGAAGTACATACTCTGCTAATGTTAGCAATCAATTTAGTTCGTTTCTTCTTTATATAATATTTTATAGCATTTATTGAAATATGATGTCAGTTCTGAAGCACATTAAGTTTTAATACGGTCATAATTATACTTTTTGTGATACATATTTTTGAATAAAAGGAGCTGATATTTCAAGGAATAATATAAGCTTTCTAAAGGAGTAAAAATAAATAAATATTAAGCTGCAGTTTTCAATGTTTAGATATTCTAAATTTATTTATTGAACGGTAATCAATATGAAGGTTGTTAGGTAAACAAAATAAAATCAAGATTAAATAAAAATATTTCTGATAGATTTTTTTTAACTTCCCGCTTTAGGAAACTAGTCAACTGATCCCTTGCGACCACCTAGTATGGATTTGCCTTATCATAACTTAAGAACAGATCGACAGCTGCATTCGAAAGATGTTGATCTCACTTAGATGACATAAGACGACTGCATATCTATTCGGTTCGGAAATAAAATTTTCACAAAACTGCTTATTTTGTAATTGAGCCTTAAACTACTGAGGCAATTAAAAATTTTTCAATAACTGAATATTTTGTGAATAACTTTTTTTATGACGACGAAACAATCGTTTACTTGTTTGAAATTCGTGCTTTTTATGATTGTGCTATTTAATCATTGAATTCACGTTATGATTTTTTTTTTTTGTATATTACTAAAATCAAGGTGAATTGATATTAGGTGGTCGCATATTCGCTTTGTATATTTGTTTGTGTAAAATTTCCTGCTGTCCAAAAATTTCCGAACGTTTTGTTTTGATTTGACACAAGAGAAATTAACAGCTGATCACCATATATGACGCGCAAAATAGAAAGGGACCTAAGGGTAAAAACCGGTTTTGTTCAGGAGAGCCATTTTAAATATTTAACTACGTGTATCTTTGGTGTACTTCAATTTCATAAAACGCGCATATCTCTGGGAGGGAACACTTTTGGGGCATGGGATCGGTCTCATTCGATGCTCAGATGTTGTCCACATCAAAAAAAAAAAAAGTGAAAATTGATTTTTTTTTACCCTTAGGTCCCTTTCTCTATGCGCTGTCACATATGCTCAATCGAGATCACCTGGTGTCAATTCGACTTGACTTCAAATATAATATATTCGCAGTAATAATTTGCTCAAAGCGAATTCATATCAGGTGGTCGCAACAGCCCAGCTTACTACTTTTCACTGCTTGTCAACACACATTTTTCAGTAATTTTTTAAGGTCTACCTTATTTTAATTTTTTATGCTCTTACACTTATCTGAGTTTCAGTCCGATGTTGATAATTACATTTTTAGAATTTTTCAGCTTAAATATTAAACGGAAAATTTAAAAATTCAAACAAGCTCTGATGAAAAATAAATTTGCTGTTGCACTTTTAGCTATTGAAATCAGATGAAAGCTCAAAAACAAATCGTATTTGCTCTTAAATGCAGTTGGTAGAAATGTTAATGTTATTGTAAAAATTCACTTTAATGCTATTTGTTATTCGTCGAGTGCGACGAAAATTCTCTAAAAAAATCTTTTTAGACCATAAACCAAGATAAGCATTGTTAATCATGAGACCTTATTTGACCATTAAACTTAAATTTAAGTTTTAAGCTCTCTACTATAAGAGAAGGAAGAACACTATTTGATTTATTTTTATCTATAAATTTAAATTATGTTATGATTACAATATAAGTTAGCATTTGGCACTAATTGAATTCCTCACAAATCTTAATGAACTGAACGTTATAAATACCTAATAAATAATTAATAATTAATTTTAAGGTTTGTTATATATGCTCCCTTATTGCAATATAGTCATATGTAAAAAAATTAGTTTTTGAAGTTAATAATGCAGAAGAATTCATCACATTAAGTAGAAGTTTGATATACTTACCTCTGGGTGGTAATTGCATATCAAGGGTGTCCCAAGAGGAACGCAAGATTTAAATTTTAAATAAAACACAGATATTAAAAAAAAAATCGTGAAACTTTATTATATCGTGTGGAACAACAAATCGGGCAGATGGCCGCCGCGGCTTTGCTGGCACACACGCGATCTTTTAATGAAATTTTCAGTGGCCGTTTTGCATAAAATTTCCTCTTTTAAGGCTTGAGTCGTCGTCGACTTATTCGCGTAAGCCATCGACTTCAAAAAATCCCAAAGAAAAAAGTCTAATTGTGTTAAATCGCACGATCTAGGCGGCAAATTCTGGTCTCCAAAACGCGAAATAACACGACCGGAAAATTACTGATCTAGCAATTGAATTGTTTCTCTGGCTGTATGACATGTGGCGCCGTCTTGTTGAAACCACTTGCCCTCCACATTCATTTCTTCAATTCTAGGCACGAAAAAACTGATTATCATTTCACGATACCGAACACCATTGACTGTTTGCGCTTGACCTGCGTTTGAGCGACATCATTACGTACAGCTGCGACATTTTCGGTCAATCGACCTGGTCGAAGGCGCGTTGTTGTCTTTACATCACTAACAGACCCAGTTTCGGCAAATTTATCCATTAATCTCTTTACAGTTGACTCTTTTGGAGCATTATTGTGACCCCAAATTGATCGCAAATTTGCGAACTGTAGCCGCAAAACTTTCACCATTTTGGTAAAACAATTTCACAATGAGAATGCGTTGTTCATTCGTGTAGCGCTCCATTTTTACTAACCTCGTACCTTCTACTAGCAAACAATAACAATTGTTCAAATGTCAAACAATGACACTTCGAATGGCGCCAAATTTAAATCTTGCGTTCTTGTTGGGACACCCTTTATATATGTATATAAATATATATACAGAAAACTGTAAACTTATTTTTGGAAAAACAACTTTTTTGAGTTATAACTATGTTGCAATAAAGGAGCAATATGTGTGAATACATGCAACAGGCTTATGCGGAATGTAATGTTAATGTATATTATGCTGTCAATATTTAACCACAACATTAATTACTTTGCAAATGACTTTTGCCATTTTTTATTGTTTGTGTGGATGATTAAAAACAAAATTTTATGATATAAATTTTAATACAAGTAGCATTTAAAAACGGGTCTAATTGTCGTTTTGGATAACGAGCTGATTCGATCACTTTTCTCACTTCTCAAACTGAAAAAAACGTGATCGAATTTTCTTTAGATCAATTCATTTTGAATGGGATTTTTAAGAGCTTTTAAAATATTAATTAGCAATATTTGATGTATATTATAAAGACAAAAAATATTAATTATTATTAAAATTTGCATTATGAAACTGTTTATGAAACTTCATTCTGTGTTGATAATATAATTAGTTACAGCGTTTCTTTACTTAATTGTGAATGATTAGATTTAGTAGATTTTATGACTAGTGGACTTATTAGCGTGACCGCTTTATTTCGCACACATACATACTAGTGATGTAACGAATGTCAATTTTTGATATATTTACTCCTGCAATATGAAATATTAAAAAATTTGTATGACAAAGAACTTCATACTCCTGTTGGCGTACTTTAAAGTTGATAAAAACAACCCAAAATTTTAATGATCGTCAGTAAAAAATTTAATGGATTCGTACAAACTAATATTTTTATCAATTTATTTAAATTTAGTTTAGGATTCATGCGTTTATTTGTTTAATTATTTTGGAAAAAAATATTCGTATTCGTATTCGCCTGAATTTGACGAATACGAATATTCGGCAGTTCGAATATGAATACGAATATTCGTGCATCACTAATACATTCATATTAGTCACTTCCATCACAAAAATATATACGTGGGAAAAACTTTAAACTTTATTTTTTAATGTTTTAGTAATTAAAATCAGTGAGCAACTTACAGCATTCGATATCGAACCAAATTTTAGAATATTTCATTGAAGCTTATATGGTAATATTTTAAAACTTCGATCGATACCGAATATTGTAATTTGCCCCCAGATACTATATTTTTCAAGGTACAATGAAAATTTCCAAAACATTTTTTTCATATTTCATATTTTTTCTATAAACAAACACAATTTTTTTGTTCTTCATAAAATTCTTTGGTTTGTCTCCTGTTTTCATTTATACTATGTAGTGTCACACCATGAATCTTTGTGTCATGGTGTCACACAATAATTGCATGTCTTTCAACTGTGAGAGAGGAGGAAGGAAGGTTCTCTTGAAGAAGAAGAAGAAGCTAAATACTATAAACAGTTGTTAATCAGCGCATTTTTCCTTGTGCTAAAATGTGATAAAATAAAATTTACTAACGAACAAGCTTGCTGTTGTAGTCAATATAAATTATGATTATGTTTTCGTTAAGGATACGATTATACAAAATGTTATTTAAGATGAAGATGACTTTATCTTCAACCAGTCATTATTATTAAGACTTGATAAATGAAACTCCAATTAATATTTAATCATTTGTTTAACTTTTCTATTAATAAAAGGGGAAAATTTCATTTTCCTGTCTGTGGAAAAGAGTCAACAACACAATTAACAAGCAATTCATTAAATTACCTTAAACCTTGATATCTTCGGTATTGGAAAAAGTTTTGTAATGTCTTTTAATAGAAAAAAAAACTATCTTCCCAAGTTTATTTGATAACTTTATCAACTTTAAATAATTTAGTTAATTTTGAAATTATTTAAGACCCCTTCCCACACGAAAAGTTTACTTTGCTATGTTCTTTTTAGTTTGTAGGAGAGAAGGCAAAAAAGAGTGGAACAGAGTACATGCTTTTATGTGATCGCATAGTTGCCTTGTTCCTCGTTCGTTTCTTTTCTTTACATACTTCGTTATACAGTATAGTTATTTACTTAAGCCCGAATAAGAAATTATTTCTGATTAAAATTCACTACAATAAAATGTCTCGTTTAGATAGGATTTTAACATAAAATGGCGGATTTTTGGCGAGAAATAGTAGTACGTTAATTAACCAAATCTATCGAGTAGACTATAAAAGAAAGGAAATGAAATAAGGATTATGGAAATATATTGTTACCTTAAGATTTCATTAGTTTTTTAAATCGAAATTTTTGCATTTTTCGATACATTAGATGTGCTTCTATCGAAACATACAAAAAATTCGATTTGAAAAATATAACGAGTTAGGACCTTTTTATATTAATGTAACGATATATATGTAAGTTATAGGTTTAAATTTAATTACAATGTAACTATAGCTACTGATGCAGATGACACTGCTATATTAGCTTCAAATGAGTCACCAACAGTAGCTTCTGAATTAATACAAACCCAATTAAATCTTATTCAACATTGGCTACAAAAATGGAACATTAAAGTAAATACTGGAAAATCTGTTCGTTCAACGTTTACATTAAGAAAAAATGACTGCTCCCCATTTTATTTAAATGGAATTATTATACCAACAAATAATACGGCCAAATATTTAGGTCTCAATCTTGATCGACGGTTAACATGGAAAACACACATAATTAAAAAACGTGAGCAATTAAATATTAAAACAAGAAAAATGTACTGGCTATTAGGCTCAAAATCTGGTTTAAGCTTGGAAAATAAAGTTATGCTATATAAAGCAATCCTCAAACCGATGTGGACATATGGTATACAGCTTTGGGGCACAACCAGCAATTCTAACATTGAAATTTTACAAAGATACCAATCTAAAGGCCCAACTATAATATGAATAAGCTAGCTTAAGCAACTGTGCGGTCACATATAAAACGCATGTGGCAAACTATAATGTACTTAACAAACTTTTCGTCAAGTTTCGTCAAATGTCATTTGCTTAAGTAAAGTGCCAAACTGAACGCACATTCCGTAAGGAAACAACTGTTTGTGCATTTTTTGAACACAAACAAGCAGCAGAAGAAAATATTCATTGATTTTAAAATTTTTTTATTGTTTCTTATTTTAAACTCGGAAAATAAAGCAAAACTTTTATTTTCATTGTTTGTTTTACAATACACATATACACACATACACATGTATTTACTTATGTATATTCAATGTTGTACTTTTTAGTAGGCAAAACAAATAAAACAAGTAATAAGGTGATGGATATATTTATATGTGAATTTTTAATAGATTAGGACATTCTTTCAAGTTAGTTTTATTGAATTGCATTCATTTGTGAGTTATGAGAAGAAACAAAATTAATACAAAATTATTGACAATACCTAGATGTGCAGCTGTGGCTTAAGTGCATGTAAGTACATTGTGGCCACCTAAAAGTCACATCTGAATTGTTTAAGCATTTGACAGACTTATCGTTCAATTCTGACATTAGCTTGAGCCAGCTTATTCATATTATAGTTGGGCCTTAAGACTTTAAGATTATTAACGAATGCACGTTGGTTTGTCAACAATAATAACATCCACAGAGATCTTGGAATTAAAAAAGTAAAAGAGGAAATGATTAACTACAGTAATAGGTACTTTAATAGACTTGCCAACCATTCAAATGTATTGGCGATAAACTGTTAGATGATAATAATGAAATCCAAAGATTAAAAAGGTATCATGTACTTGACCTACACTTTAGAAAATAATAAAAAAATGTTAACATATTAAATAATATTAGCACAACAATTTTTTTATTTTTTTTTTTTTTTTTTTTTTGGTTCATTGGAACTAAATAGATGTTATTTTTAATAATTATGCATTTTGCTTATTATTTTATTCTCTGTAAAATAAATTACAAATAAAAATGAATTAAAAAAAATTTAATTAGGAATAATAAATTGGTTTCAAAAGTTTTTGGCTGTTACCTCCCATAAAAAGGAAATATTTTCCTGGCAATAGTGTGATTACATATGAGCAAAATCTGGTATTTTCCCATGCAAAATGAAATCTACTTCGTCACGAGTCTATTTTCAGTCTAGGAGTACTTAATAACGGTACTATGGTTTTTCCAAAATTGTAATAGAAAGTAAACTTTTGTACTTAAAATGGTGTGTGTATGAGCTACTATAGGGCTGCGTAAACAGTCTTGAAATGTAAATACGTCTTACTTTTTAAATGTATTGTCGTAGCATGTATTATACTAAACCAATAATAAATGATGTCGTTTAATTCGCGTATATGAGTGTTTACAAGCGATGTCGCGAACACTTCTTGATCGTAACAAACACTCAAAAGAAGTAGTGTTGATGCGTGTATGCTTGTTATTTTTCATATTGTACGTTTGAGTGTGTGTGTATGAGACGTAGATGATAAGCTATTATGTGTCTAAGGGAGATTTTTTTAAAGCAAGCGCGAAGCACGAAGTATTTTCTTCTTTACTCATATACCTGCAATAACTGAAACAAATTTCTTGCCAACAATGTTTTTTAGAGTTTGTTTTAGAAGATTTCAATGTAGCAAAGCAATTGAAAAACCCCTCATGTCTTAAAAGATCTTGTAAGTGGTCTTGTGCAGGTATCTATTAGCTACATTTCAGTTGTTTGGTTCTAGCTTAAGAAAAATTTCAGTCAATGGTATGTGTTTTGGATACAAAATCTTGATAAATGTCAAAAAAAATTGGTGTAAAGGGCATAAATTTTGATAAAGATTTAAATTTGAATCTATTAGATTTCATGCAAGTGTAAATATTCTTTAATAGTGAACATTTTGTATCAATAAATTAATTTGTAGTGCGTGCAGCTGTATAGCAGCTGTAAATTAGACGCGTTTGAAAAAGATATCGTACCCACTCCCATCCAAAATTAATTAAGTTAAGTTTTAACACTGAAATGAACTTAAACGTATTTTTATTGCAAATTAAAATTAATTTTATTTGCAGATTGCTTTTCGTACAAATTAAATGATGAATGTAACTCCATCAATGGAACTTATTATCTGAGAACGTGCTACAATGCTAGTTATGCTGAGGAACACAATATAACCGAATTGTCCCTACATGCTTTAAAAAAGGCGCCAGCAGAAGATTATTTCAAGTAAGATGGCACATATTTTATCTACGCATATGCAAATAAGCCAGAGAATGACAAAAGTATAGTTTTAAGTACTTGTTGGGTATTGGCCGTCAAATAACTATGAACAACTATAATTAAAATGTATAGACTATCTGAGCTACAACTAGTTACTTAATCGGCTACACATGCGTATCTACAGGGATATTTTATTAAAACACACATGAGGGTGGCGTTGGCTGAAGTAGTTCACACGTTGACTACAAAACTGAAGATCGTGGGTTCAATCTCTGTATCCGACAGTCATTAAATAACAACACCACACATTTTCCTGATGCTCATTAGTGTCTCTTCGTATCAGTTGTTGTAGGAAAGTTCATGTGATGAAGGCATAGTCACTGGTCACTGAACTGTACCGACTTCAGCAGATGCTAATCCTAATGTAACATCAGAGCGCCCTCCTTCATCGGTATTGTGTACTATAATCATCGGCGAAGTAAAATAACCAATAAAATGGCTACTAAGCACAGCTTCAAAATTTAATACGCCTCATTTGACACCAGAAGGCGCTGCAACACTGCATTATTAAAAAGCGTGCCAAAAGCAGAGTTGTAAAAGAATGAAGCTTTCTTATATCTCTTCCTTCACCAACTGGCTTCTATCACTATCCCTTTCCAAAAGAAGGTAACACCTGGTAATAGTAGTAAGCATTAATTTCCTGAGTGTTACTTCTCTTAAAAAAAAGCATGTTTTCAAACATCCAAAACACACTTTCCATTTCATTTTATATACACAAATATGTGTATGTATCCCTAGTATCATGCATATATTTTTCTTGTCCAACTAAATATCCATACTCTGAGTAAAAGTATACTCCGACTATAAGCTGGAGAGAAAATATGTGAGAGTACGAATTGTTTGCGCTACAATTATGTTTCTACGCAGTTACTTAAACTAAGACTTACTTACTTACTTAAGTATATATATTTTTGAGTACTTATTGTCATTTTCTGAAACAAATTTAACACTATTTCTTTTGCTTCCTTGTTGCAACATAGGCGGTATAACTTATAAAAGTTAATTTTGCAGAAAATAAGTTTGATGTTTTCAATATGCTAACATACAACTCAATGAACTTATAAAAATATTTTCTTTTTTTAGATATTACTATGTTGCAATAAACAAGCTACAAGCGATAATTTACCAACCTGAACGCATTTAAGTGTATTAAATTACTAATGATGGAATGCATTCTCTATAATTAAATTTATTATTGCAGCAATTACGTTTTGGGCTTATCTTCGGGCATTGAAGAGACGGGTGGCATAAAAATTTCTCTGGCCGCTTGTTTGCTCTGTGCTTGGATTATTGTGTTCTTGTGCCTCTGCAAAGGTGTACAATCGTCGGGCAAAGTTGTATATTTCACTGCTCTCTTCCCGTACTTGGTATTGGTAATATTGTTCTTTAGAGGAGTAACATTACCGGGTGCGGGTACAGGTATTCTATTTTATCTTACTCCAGATTGGAAGCAACTTGGTAATGCCCAGGTAAAATATTTATATTAATGTTTATAAAAAAAAGTATTCACTTCATGTTTTCTTTTACACTAACAGGTGTGGGGCGATGCTGCGGTGCAAATCTTTTTTGCCTTAAGTCCGGCCTGGGGTGGTTTAATTACTTTATCTTCCTATAATAAATTTTCTAATAATTGTTACAAGTATGTTGTTATTGGAATTAAAACATAAGCAAATTTTTTTTTTAATATTGAAAACATTTATAGAGATTCTTTGATAGTGGCCTTCTGCAATATAGCCACCTCTTTCTTTGCCGGTCTAGTGATATTTTCCATCATTGGTTTTCTGGCTCATGAGCTTGATGTTGAGGTAAAAAAGGTGGTAGATCATGGTGCTGGTTTAGCCTTTATTGTGTATCCCGAAGTGGTAACTCGCCTGCCCGTTGCACCCGTTTGGTCGGTATTATTTTTTGTAATGCTTCTTACTTTAGGTTTGGACTCACAGGTGAGTGCTTTTCTTCTTCTTATATTTTCTTTTTTTCTTATACAAAGATTAAATTTATATAATTTTCTTTGAAGTTTGCTTTAATGGAAACTGTTACTACTGCCATTTTGGATAAATTTCCAAATTTAAGACAATATAAAACATGGGTTGTGCTTTTTGTTGGTATTTTTGGCTATTTGGGTGGCTTAGGTTTTACGACAAATGTACGTTTACATGTGCACATACATATCGTTCGTTTACTGCAACATAGGCATAACTCAAAAAATGTAGCTTTGCAGAAAACTCAAGGAAGATATAAAAATATTTTCTTATCTTGAGAGGTGCGCAAGATTAAATATGATAAAACGATTTTTTTCTGCATTATTAACTCCAAAAATAATTTTTTTGAGATATGACTATAATGCAGCAAAGGAGGAATGTGTATATCATGCCATAACCTCAAAAAAAGCATAAGTGACATAATTTTCGAGCCAAATTTTTTAACGAAAATCGTTTATTTAAAATCGTAGATAATCGAAAAACGAAGTTCAATAAATATGTTACTTAAGCTTTTTTGGCGGCCATGGCTCGATATTATGTTGTGTGTTTATTTACTATTTTTAAAATTTTGTTCATACAGAGTGGCATGTATTGGTTACAATTAATGGATAAATATGCAGCGAATTGGTCTG
This sequence comes from Tachina grossa, assembly GCA_949987645.1. Lineage (NCBI taxonomy): Eukaryota > Metazoa > Arthropoda > Insecta > Diptera > Tachinidae > Tachina > Tachina grossa. Next base: position 143,927,417 of record OX465278.1, read on the forward strand.
TTTTATTAATTGCTATTTCCGAGTGCGTTTTAATTGCATGGATTTATGGCTCGCAGCGTTTTTTGAATGATATTCAAGGAATGATTGGAAAACGTTCAAAAGCATGGATTTGGTTTTGGTCCATAATGTGGCGTTTTATAACACCGGCAGCTTTATTGGTAACTCCAAAGTTATTGTAATCTTTAACTTAACCTTATGCCAACATTAATCTACCCGTATATTTAATCTAAACTTAAACTTAAGCTAAACTTAATCTAACCTTGAGGCGGAAGTTGCTCTTACGTAAACAAATACATACTTTAGCAATCAGCTGATCGGTTTTCCATAGCAAGCTGTTATGAAAATAAATACTATTTCGTAAAACATTAACAATTCTACTCTTCAGCTGCTCTTTATTTTTTATAAAATGTATTTAATTAAAGAGTTTCCTATTTTTAAATTTATATAACAAACAACCATATCTTTCCAGATGTCTGCGTTATTTGGGAAAGGAAGATACATATGTATGTGCCCTTAATTATAAAAGTGGTCTAAATCATATATTTCTTTAGTCGATATATTTATGAGATAACATTTGGACTTAATATAGATTAATTTAATATTTATTAAGTATGTATTGAAGATTTTATTTTACTTATTTAATATTTCGAAGCAAACATTCATATGACTAAGACCACTTTCATAATTAAGGGCACATACATATATTGTCGAATACATACATATATTGTTATATTCAAACCTATTCTGAATAACAATTCCCCGGGTTTTTTTCTTATTATTTCTACTTAGCCCTATTTAAAACGATATTTGCAAACTTTCAGATAAAATAAAACAACTGGAAGTAAATTCCATTACGAAATTCTCTCCCACTCATAAAACCTACTACCTACCTTAAGTTGGTTTTAACAAAATCATTTTGTATGGTAAAACCAGCTTTTATTGAAACCATATCAGTGTGAGAAAACACCATTAAACAGGTGTGTGATGGTAAACGATTTCAACAGTGCAGTTGTGAAAATGAAAATATATCTCGATATTGAAACATTTTATAATATGTAACGTGTCACAGCCGCATACATATATAAAGGGTGTCCCAACAAGAACGCAAGATTTAAATTTGGCGCCATTCGAAGTGTCATTGTTTGACATTTGAACAATTGTTATTATGTTGTTGCTAGTAGAAGGCACAAGGTTAGTAAAAATGAAGCGGTACACGAATGAACAACGCATTCTCATTGTGAAATTGTTTTACCAAAATGGTGAAAGTTTTGCGGCTACAGTTCGCAAATTTGCGATCAATTTGGGGTCACAATAATGCTCCAAAAGAGTCAACTGTAAAGACATTATTGGATAAATTTGCCGAAACTGGGTCTGTTAGTGATGTAAAGACAACAACGCGCCTTCGACCAGGTCGATCGACCGAAAATGTCGCAGCTGTACGTTATGATGTCGCTCAAACGCAGGTCAAGCGCAAACAGTCAATGGTGTTCGGTATCGTGAAATGATAACCAGTTTTTTCGTGCCTAGAATTGAAGAAATGAATGTGGAGGGCATGTGGTTTCAACAAAACGGCGCCACATGTCATACAGCCAGAGAAACAATTCAATTGCTAGATCAGTCATTTCCCGGTCGTGTTATTTCGTCTCTTGGAGACCAGAATTGGCCACCTAGATCGTGCGATTTAACACCATTAGACTTTTTTCTTTGGGGTTTTTGAAGTCGATGGTTTACGCGAATAAGCCGACACTCAAGCCTTAAAAGAGGAAATTGAACGCTGCATTAATAAAATACCGCAGCATTTATGCAAAACGGCCATTGAAAATTTCATTAAAAGATCGCGTGTGTGCCAGCAAAGCCGCGGCGGCCATCTGCCCGATTTGTTGTTCCACACATAACTTCATTTTGTCTACTTTACGATGTAATAAAGTTTCACGATTTTTGATGTGTAAACATCTATACGCTAGAGGGTAAAAATCTTTTGATTTTGATTTCTTTGCTGAGATTTCTTTTCTGAGATTTCTTTGCGTTGTCAAATCGGTGTGAGCTATGTATGAGTGTATTAGTGTTTGAAAGAAGCAATACCAAGCAGAGAAACAAGTCGATCGGCTCGAAGCCGGCGGTGCGCCGCCGCCGGTTATTTTTCTGTATATTTCCGTACACCAAAGGTGAAAATGAACCGTAAGAGCTACGGACTTGAAATTTGGAACACAATGTGTAGACATTTAGCCACTGCAACAACAAATACATGAGAGTTAAAAACTAAAGGGTGTTCCAAAACGAACAACGAAAAATGTTAAAATCACATGTAATATACATACAATTGTATGTACATATATACACTTGAAATTTTAAAAGTTAGTGTATTTTTATAGAGACTACAACAATTAACACTAAATTTAAAAACTTTAAATCAATGGGTGTTCCATCAGTTAATGCAATTTTGACTTTGTAATTTTGACAACTTGCTGTATCTTGGAAACCGTAAGAGCAAAACTCTTGAAATTTTCAAAAACGGTAAAACTAAAAAATCAAAAATATATAAAATCGCCAAACATAAAAAATAGTCAAAAACAAAAAAAAATCGCCAAAACGAAAAAAAGCACCAAATTAAAAAAAAATCCCTAGGACTAAAATAAATCGCGAAAAACCGGGAAAATCGCCAAAATGAAAAAAATCCTTAAACAAAAAAATCGCCAATATGAAAAAATCGCCAAAATGAAAAAACCCCAAAAAAACAGAAAAAGATCGCCAAAATGAAAATTAAAAAAACCCAAAAAGAGAAAAAAAAAACGCCAAAACGAGAAAAAAGCGATAAAACTGAAAAAAATCGTTTAAACTGAAAAAACTTAAAAAGGAAGAAAGCTAAATCAAAAAAAAAAAACATCAAAACCGAATGTGCGCGAGTCAAAGTCGCACTTTACTGAATTTATTTTAATTGCAATGCGTACACAACAACAAGAACAGCAACAACTAAACGATGAACAACAGGAATTAAAAATTAAAAAGTAAAAGTAAATGCATTTACCATAGATGAGCACTGCAGTACCACTAAAGTTTCAGTAAAAACAAAATGTTTAACAAGTAAATTTTTACTGATTACTAAAATTTGTTTCCACAATTTTTATAAATTGCCTAAATGATTTGTTATATGATGAGGTGCATTGAATTTTCAGTAATCAGTAATGCCCGTATTCATAATGAAATTCTACCAAGCGGCTAAATGTTTTTCATACAAAAGTTTCAAAATTTGAATGAAAAAACTTTGCCACTTGCTATAATTTTATTATGATTACGGCCCTACGATTTTACTGGTAATGCAAATTAAATTTCATTAGCAGTAAAAATTTACTGAATTTTTTTAGTAATCAGTAAATTTACTGCTTACTGCAATTTTGAATGCAGTACATATACATATACTGCAGTGTGCTTAACCTAAACTAACCAAATAAGTTTAATAAAACAAACAAAAACCAACAAATTCATATGTATTTACAATATTGAAAGTTTTGATACTTTTAATTAATTAATTTAAAAAAGATACTAAAACCATAAGTACTTCCAACTTAAAAAAAAAAAATCATTACTAGATGTTTATACATCTCCTCTGTGATCGGACTCTGTGTTTTATTTAAAATTTAAATCTTGAGTTCTTGTCGGGACACCTTTTACTTTCTAAACCTTATAAACAAATAAAAGTAAAGCATTTTACGTTTAAATTTTTTTAACGCACTAATAATCCCAAATTATTATTTTACTTATTAAGTAAAATATTTTTTATTTGTTAAAGCTAAACCCCTCAATAATCAATTTAAATGTATTTTTAATAAAAAAAAAATATTGTACTTAATAAGTAAAATAATAATTTGGAATTATTAGTGCGTTAAAAAAATTCAACTTAAATTTTAACAATTCCAATAAAAAAACAATAATTATTAACTCGACTGCACCCGGTCAAAAAAATATTTGTGTGGCAACAATCTATTCTTGAATAGCTGTTGTTTTTATTTGCATTTGTTTTCTTTTTGCATGCTCTTACAAGTACAATTCGAAGCTGAAAAAAAGTCAGCCAATGTAGCAATGGTAAAGTAAAAAAATAAGAAACATATTGATTATTGAGTTCTTGTTTCAACTTTGTTATTTGTTGTTGAGCTTCTCTCATTTGTTTAAATGAAAGTTTATGACATATGTAATAACTCTAGTTGTTCTAAGAAACTTTGGTTAAAGGTTCCCTGATGATCTGCATTAACAACAGTGAAATACGCATAGGATCCAGCTAAACCGCTCAATAATCAATTTCAATGTATTTTTAATAAAAAAAATATTTTACTTAATAAGTAAAATAATAAAAGGTATTCACGTCAACTCTTGCAACTATGCAAAAATGCATAATTGCAATTTCTGACGTGAGCAACCCATTTTGTTTAGTTGTCTATAAAGCAACACAATATGTGCATAGATATATTGTACTCGTATGTTTCTTAATTGTTAAAAGAAACGAAGAAAACAAAGTGTTGTAACTTCGCTGATTAATTCTGTAATTAATTTACTAATAAAAATATCAATATTAATAATATTGGTATTATTTAACAAAATTCTGATAACAATTTCACGCATAGGTCTTTCGAAAATAACAAAATTATGTATTTGTTATATTAAAATCGAATTTGAAGATTTCTTTATAATTTCTGGCTAAGACTTTTTAAAATTATTTAAATTTTATAGTTTTTTAATTCATTTATTTGTATCGAAAATATCTTTAACCTCTTGTTTTTTCAGTTAAAAGAAAAACATTAAGGAATTTCTGCATTGTAATTTGGTGTATGGTTGATTTCATAAGTACTTTTTGTTCATTTTTTTGGATTGGCAATGCTATAAAAAGTTGCACAACTTTGCAAAATTTACTCTGATAATCTTGTACTTACTCAGACCCTGACAATTTTGCATCATTTGTGCAAAATAATTTTCTATGTGGTTGTTGTTATATTTTTTGAAAATTTTGCAATTTTGCTTTTCTGCAACAGTGCAACTTTTGACGTGAATACCTTTATAATTTGGGATTATTAGTGCGTTTAAAAAATTTAAACTTAAATTTTAACAATTCCCGTAAAGTATTTTAATTTACTTATGTAAAATAAGCCTTGTTTTAAAATATCGCAATTTACTCTTTGAAATAACATATCATAAAAATCTAGCAATATTTGAAATATTGACAAAATTTCCGCATCCGCAAAATTTACACAAGAGTAATGAAGCCTTTAAGGAAAGTTATCATAACGTTAGCTTTACATTCATGTACATAATCTAAAAGTTTTATATGTATTTTTTGTCTTTTATTAAGTTTATCTTATTTTTCAATTGGTTCGAATACAAACCTGCCACTTATGGCACATACGTTTATCCCCTATGGGCGGATGCTGTGGGTTGGATAGTTGGTCTTTTGCCAGTTTTAGTTATATTTTTAGTGGCCTTCAAGCAAATCTATGATGGTCCATCACATTTAAGAATCAAGGACCGTATTATTCACCTTTTAAAGCCAACTGAGGAATGGGGTCCAGCAGGTAGACCCTGTTGCAATTTATATCCTGAACGTTATCACAATGAAAATATGCATAGTTTAATGGAGGGAATAACTACAGAAGTAATACCCTACAACGACAACACCGACACTTATATAAGGGGTAGTAATGGCGGTAGTAGTGGTGGAGAAACACAAAAGGACATGATGCAACTCTGAGAACGAGTAATAGCATCAACATCTACATTTGTCCCCAAAAAAAATAGTAATCTCACTATTACAGCTACTACTATTTCTAATATAGTCGGCAGAAATGACAAAGCTGATGAAACAACTAAATCATTCGTAGGAGCAAGAGAAAGTGTAAGTTTTGCAATTTAAACTTTGATAAGAGTATTTCAATTGACTTAAATAATTTATTAGCAAAATGATTACACATCTACGGTGCCCATAAAAACAGCAACAGTCTCATCACGCCTGCCTGGACCTAGTATATTAAAATCTAGTAAAACATGCGACACCACTAAACCTCCACCAGAGATGAGTCCCAGTAAACAGCCACTTATACAAGCGGAGCTAAGACCCAATGAAAGTGTGGTTTCTTTTCTAAATGAAAAGACTACCACCATAAAATCAAATGATTTTAATGATAAAATAAGCAAAGTTACTGCCACCTTAGTTATGCCATCAAAAACAGGTTCGACAACAACACAATCTAAAACACCTGCAATCACAACGACAATGGCAACTTCAAAACATCTAGTTGCGGGTACAGCCGAAAGTGGTAGGGAACTCAAAAGCTTAACCACATTTGCTACCACCACAACTAAGCCTGCCATAACAGATGTAGTCAGTACAAAACTTGCTATTAGCACAACTATGGTGCCCATTGCCACAAACAATAATAATGTTTCCAATAAAACAATATTTGCGGTGACAATGTTGCCTTCAGTTACAACAACTGCTACAAAACCAGTCGCCACTCTAAGCAAAGCTTCAACAGCTACAACAGTTGCGAATGTGGCCGGCTGTATAACGAAACCCTTAACTTCTGCTACGAAACCAAACGATCAAATTGCAAACAAAACAATTGCTGCCAATAACACATTCAATTCAGCTACATTAGCTACCACAAATACAAAATCTATAACAAATGTAGTGCATAGTAGTAATAATGAATTGCCAACAAGTGCTTTGGTGTCCTCTTCACCGTTAAGTCCAACAAGTGCAAATCTTAAAATAGCATATTTGAAAAGTCAAAATTCAACTATAACAAGTAAAACGCAAGTAACTGTCGTAAACACATCTTCGATATCCAAAGTAACAGTGTCAACAAAACCACAAACTTTAGTTACAACTCAAACAACATCAATAAAATCAGAAATTTCAAATATGTCACCAAGTATTACTGCAACAACGGCTAGCTCAGCCCAAAAATCTGTAACTTCTACAACAAAAGCAAAAACTCCAATTACACTTCCAGCCACTTCCACAATAACTTCTGATAACAAAGCACAAACTGCATCTCAAACTGTAGACCCAGTATCGAAAACATACACAGAAATGTTGCCACAAGCCGTTATCACTACTCAACTAATAACTGATGCAACATTAGTGCCAAATATAGTTAGTACTACTATTGTGACGTCTCATGTTACAAATTCTATGAGTACTAAATCAACGACATCATCTACTACACTTTCGCCAAAAGATTCAATCGCAACTACAAAAGCCATTTCTTCAGCGGAAAGCATCCCTACAAAACTAAAGTCGTCACAGCAACTTAACAATATGCCATCTGTTTCAAATGAAAGTCCCTTAGCTGCCAAAATAACAGTAAGTGTCACAACGGCATCGCAATCACTCACCGTTACCGCATCACCATCATCCACTGCTACAAATGCTTCCAATATGACAATTAAAATTGCCAACACTACTCTTGTTACTGCAAACGAGAAACCCATTAGCACAACAACAATACAAAAGCCAACAACATTAAGCACTACAACACCATCTGCTGTTGCAACGGCAACTACAAAACTTCAAACCAATATGACAACAATAAAAACAACAGCTACACCAACAATAAAACCAACCTCAGCTTTATTCACCACACTACCAAAGACTACAAAGTAGTTATTTTGTACTCGGAATTTAATTTCTTTACCGCAGATGTCACAAATGTTGCTTTAATGCATAAAAACTAATCAAGCGCGGATGTGTGTACATAAGTAAATAATCTTAAGTAATAAATCGTCATTTTTTCACGTAAGTACTGGGTTTTAACTCCAAAAAGTTTACATAAAAATTATTTTAAAGAAATATGTATTAAATTGCAATAGAATGCACTTGTACCTTATTTATAAAAAAAAGTATTTCATTCGTTATTCTTACATATTATTATTGTTATTCACTTTGGTGAACTGTCGAATTACATATTAGTTTTATTTTATTTTTCACTTTTGCGATTTGTACGCAAAATATAATTTTAGGGCAAAGTCTACACATACCAGCGTTATTTAAGTTTTATCTAAAAAAAAACTTATATCAATAATTTTAAAAATATACTTTATCTTAAAGCGAAAATGGAAAGGACTGCTTCCATAAGTACATATCATTGGTCTCAAGTAGAAAGGCCCTAAAGGCTCAGTTAGCCGACTGTAATGTAATATAACTGCAACAGTAGGAAACATCTGATCGATATTGTTATGTGAAAAGTAATGGAAATGGTTACATAGATGTAATGTAACGTAACCTACTTTTCATATAAAAATATTCATCAGCTGTCTCCTACGTTGCATTTACATTTCCAGCAAAAAATAAAAGGAGTACTTCCTTACCACTTTTAAATTACTTCGAAAGTATCTAATGCATATTTTTACATGTTAAAGAAGTTATTTTTAACCACATATCAAACGTAATTTGAAATTACTACTTTGTTTTCAGCAAATTCATTACTTTTTTGGCTCAAGCCAAATACAAGTGTTTTTTTTTTATTACATTTAAGGCTTTTCAAATAAAAAAATTTGCATTATTGAAAATAAGAATGGAATAAAATAACAATAAATTAAATAATCTAACATTTTTCTTTTCAAACCATACACAAGTGATTTTAATCGCTGAATAAAAAGAACTTTTTAACTACTTCACAAAAGTAATAATTCACAAAGTGAATTATTTTCACTCCCGAATTTCGGATTTTCATAGCACCAAAAATATGATTTTTATTGAGTTTAAAAAATGTTAAAAGCAAACCACTTCCTTCCAATGACACGTCAATGTAAAATTCATTGCATTTTTTAACTAAATTTGAAGTGGTTTGATTCAGTAGATGTAGTGCTTTTTCTACTTCTTTTTCCTCACTTTTTTTGCTGGGTTGCACTACAGTCGGCTAACTGAGCCTTAACTCAAATAATTGTAACTTTACGAGGAGAAAGTAAAAACACAATAGAAAATGTAATATTCCAAATGTAACTTTTTTTGTACAACTGCTTGTAGAAGCGTTATTTTTTACACTATTGAAATACAGTTTTGTGGCAAGATGTATTTGTATGAAATGTATTGGCTTCTTTCTACTTGATACTATCGATCTGTATGTAAAAGTGATGTGCGAATATTCATATTCATATTCGAATTTCTATCGATATTTATATATTCGTATTCGGTAATTTCAAACGAATACTTCTCAAATATTTAAAAAATATATTAAAAAATATTTAAATTCATAAATCCTAAAATAAAAAGGGAAACAACTTTTTGCGAAAAATACAAATTAAACAAATAAACAATAATTTAAAAAAAAACGACACAAAAACAATTGTGCCAATCGCAGGTATTACGGTTAGTAGTAAAACTGAATTTTGGCCTTGAGTTACCTATAAAAACTGTCAGCGGGAGGAATTTAACCATACGCACTTTTAAGAATTTTCAGAGACTAAATAACTGAAAATAATACACATTACCAGGGCTGCCAGATAAAATGATCGAAAAATCGTCGAAATCCCGATAAACTATAAAATAATCGTCATTTTATACTTGAAAAATCGTCAGAAAAATCGGACAAATCAAAATGAATTTTTTAACGTGTATACAAGGCACATTTACTACAGGTACATGCATTAGGAAAAACTCTGTGGCAACTCTGTGCTTCTCACATAGTTTTACAAAGTAATTGTCAAAAATTTGTATGCATCAAACAAGGCACAAAAGTAATTGTCAAACGAATTCTTCGTTATAAACTTGTAAACAAAAAATCAGCGGATGAGCAATATGCCTGATACGTGTACCTGTTTCATATGCCTTGACGTGTATATTAGGCCGGATCGATTAGTATGGATGGAAAAATTAAAAATCGTATAGTAACAACGAAATCTTCATATCGCTACCTTAATATAGAAATGCCCTAACTCATCATTATTTTTTGAAATCGTTATTTTTACATATTTCGATACATTAGATTTCTTCTATCGAAAAATACAAAAAACTCGATTTAAAAAAATAATAATTCTAGGAAAATTTTGCAATGAAAGCATGGGTGTAAAATCAAACCCTATACCGCGTATCTCCACATGAAAATTTACGTATTTGAAGACATTGACTTTAAAGATGGAAATGGGGAACCAAGTATTATGGATAAGTCTAAGGTAGCTCGCGAAAAAATTAAAAGCAGGAAGTACGTGAAGAATGATTCGAATTTAGTAGCATTTATTTCAGTACATAAATTATTTTTATTTGAAAACATTGTAATTTAATAAAATTGTTTTAAAGAAGAGGAAATAGATTTTCATGTCGAGAGGCGCAATGTAGATATTGATTTAAGACACGCGGTTTTTTCGGAGAATTTTCTCAAAACTTCGTGTAAATTACGTTTTTGCTATACGATTTTTGCAAAATAAAATTGACATGCCCTAGTGTATACAAGTGTTTTATTTTAGATGTTTATTGGGAAATGGAAACCATTGTCCTTTTTTAACCAATTATAACTTTTTTCCTCTCAGTGGTAAAATTGTGAAAAATATTGTCAAGCCTTGGTGTCAGTAGTCTTGATGCCCGAAATTTTTATAGGAACTTGGCCTTTTTCACATTTACTTCTTTTTAGACTATCAATTTACAGAGATATCAATATAAAATAAAGAGTGGGGCAAAACTACACTAAAATCTTTTAAAAGGTGAGTAATACATGAATTGAAATAGTCGCTTTTTTACAAAAGACTTGCAATATTTGGACTTCTAAAAAATCGTCAATTTTAAGGGAAAAGTGATCAAATCGTCATTTTGCTATTTTCGGCACCAAAAATCGTCAAAATGACGATAAATCGTTAAATCTGGCAGCCGTGCACATTACCAAAGAAATAAATCTGATTTATTGTTGTTGCTGCTTAATAATAATAAATGTTTCCAATTTCATATATTATGTTCTCTTTGGTCACTTTCTCCACTGTGCGACAATTGTTTTTTTTTCACGTAAAGCTATACAGATGCGTTACTCCAGAACAAAACGTAGTTAAACTACGTAGTTTTATACTGCTGCACAGGTCGCCAGTTTAAAGATTAAACAGCCCACGGAGACGTAAAGAGGGTTAATTTTCTCCATTCGGTTCAATGCTGACGACCGGATAAACGAGTTTAGCCGTCCAATGTCTAATGTTCTGCAGCAGCGGACTGCACAGTTACATCGCCATTTTCTTAGAAAGAACGGATAGCAAATTCTTCTTCTTAATGTCAATTTGCAGAAAAATCTTTTAGATCAAAAATTTTATAAAATTTTAATTTTAAAATGATAATGAAGATAATGCGATTTTGTTTCCAAAACCACAGTTTTTTTATTTTTTTCATATTCGGGTTTTTTATATACCGAATAAAAAGATATAAAAGTAAAAAGTTTAATTTCAAAATATGATGTATTAAACATATTTACGACAACAAGCTACCGACTACAAGACTACAAATGCAACTAGCAGCAATTGTACCAATGTAGCCAGATACATAATTATTTTGAAAACAACGGCGGCATCATAAGCACCTGATATTTAAGTATATACACATATTTCAGTCGTGTCACTTTCAAATATGTAATTCACATTTATAAATGTACTTATATCACGTATTAAATTAATCAATTCATATCTTTGTATGAGTTTTGAGATTTTATTTCTTTTAAATAATGTCCAATAATTTTAAGCCATAATTAATTTCACATATTGTATGATATTGGCAGCACTAAATTTTTTTTAACGCTCAGGCTACAGCTACAAAAGTGTTAAGCCTACAGTACACGGCATGTAAAAAACCACATACCCATGTGGTTCTGACGCAATTTTGACGTCATCACGATGCTACATGTGCTACATGCCGTGTACTAGCAACATATGTACATCTAGATATTAACATGCTTACAGATGAGCTGCCCCAGAAAATGTCATCGATTCGGCTACATGTGCAACATATGTATTTTTGAACAAAAATACTATAATAATTTTACGGGATCTACCCACTACTAGTAATTTTTAAAAAAGCAACAAACATGGTGAAAATTCTTGTGACGTCATCGCCACATACGCATGTGACTTTTTACATGCCGTGTACTGTAGGCTTTAGTGTAGTCGTGTAGCTGTGTTGTCGCGAAAATAATCATTTTTATATACATGCAGGTGATCTATTTTTGACAGGCTTTTGTCGGTAGCATGCTGAGGTGAATGCGCTTATTACTTGAAGTTTTATAAGTATTAGCTTCTCACTATATGTACATATGCGTATTTTACTGCAATTTCAAACATTTAAAAAGTAAACCAGTATTTGTAACTATTTTTTTTTTGGAATTGTATATTACTTTAAATACGTACATAAATACAAGTACATTCATATACATATAACACAAGATTTGCAATGAAATGAGAAGTTAGTTTCTTCGAATACTTAAACAGACAAATATTCATACATATTTACAATGGATAAATGATGAATTGAAATAAATGTCAACAATAATTAACAATAAAAAGTACCTTGAACGTAGTAATATTTTTGTTTTTAAATTTATTTATTTTCTGAGATGAAATTTTTTTAAGAATATTATTTAAATACATACATACATACACGTAAATATTTAAAAAAATATGTTTTGATATGTTTTTTAGTGTTAGTTAGAGACAATGAAAAATAATAATACATAAGTATACATATAAAATAAACATTGTTTAAAATAAATATGAAAATTTTTAATATATTGTGATATTTTGTTTATTTTATATATAGTCTTTTATGTTGTTGAAAAAATATATAAATTTTTTTATATAAAACTTTATAAACTGTTAGTTAATAAAGGAAAGAGAAATAAATTTAATTGATAAAAAAATAAAATAAAATATATATTATATACCTACAATGAATGTGATTAATGTTATATTTTTAGATTTTTGTCCTAGATACGTACATACATGCATACATGAATATATACCAACATATTTGAAAAATATACCTTATACTTTATATAAAAACAAATAAGCAAAGAAAAGTAAATGAATTTAGAAAATTTAAAATTATTACAAAAAAAAAAACAAATTAATTGTGTACCTTTGATGTTGAATGTTTAGTTAATTGAAAACAAATATATACATACGTAGATACATACTAATATGTAAGTATTAATAGTTACATATAAAATTTTAAAACAACATACCCACATACATATATGTGTATGTACATATACATACATACATATGTACATACATATGTATATGATTTATTAATAATTTTTGTTCAGTTAAATTTTATTTTTATATTGCATTACAGGGTGTTTGACTTTTAAGTAAAACACGTATAAATTGTGTATTTTTCAAATAATAAAACAATATACAAAATTTCATTGTCAGTACAAATTTACTGGTTACTACAACTTTGTGAATAATCAGTAAAATATATGTACAAGATCAGTCGTAAAGCACACAAAATACAATGTATTTTGTGGTAAAGCAGCTCTGGGTTGAGGAACATCTCTCGCGTCATCGTAATTATTTCTTAAGTGCGGTCAGGCTTGTGTATGTTGTTTGGCCTTCGAGAGTTTTTCGTCTCGCTCGCACTGGTTGACTGATCTGCCACGGATAACCATATAATCTTGCGGTTTTTTGTGGAATTTCTTTAACAACCACGTTGCTACTTCCTATGTGAAGGCATAGGTCGTGTACAGTCAGTCACAAAACCTTTTAAAATACTGTTAATACCATCTTGGGCATATGGTCTAGTTACCCCGTCCATATTTATCTGTCAAAGGAAATATGGCAATATTATGCAAAAGAAAAAATGCTCATACACAATACATCTGGTTAGCTCTAAAGGTAACGGTACGGTAATTATTTTGTTTGTTTTGTGCAATATACATAAATATTTGATCAGAACATTTGTTCCATCACTTAATAAATGAGTCCGAAAAGTATAAAGGGCGTAGCTGATGAAATAAAAATAATTAAAAAAATATTATGGGAGGGAGGGAGGGAATTGCCCTTCGGTACAGTACGTCATCGAAAGGTAAAAAAAAGTATGGGCTCAATTCTATCGTTGTGGACGACCTACGAGTCCAGTCGTAAAAAAAAACGAAAAATTTTGACCTGTACAAAATAAAATCCCAGAAGAACTAGCTCAATTATGACGCTACTTTCCTTCAGACTTTCACGCCACTGTAGGGCCTAGAAAACTATGGTTTCCGGATGAAAATAGAAAACACGTATAGAATTCTTAAACCAACTTCGAAAGTATTCTGTTTTCAGATGAAAACAAGTTTGCTCTTAAAGCTAAAACCCTTGGTAGCGGCGATGTGATACAGCCTTTGACAAATGCAATCGTACGCCAACTTTTAAACACACTGGAAGTGCTATCATAGGAAATACTATCATAGGGTTAGGAAAACTTGTGCTTAAAAAATAAGAAATGAATCAGTTAGGATACCCATAAAAGAAGATTTTGAGATTAATGATTTTAAGCTTTTGATTGCCAAAAATCAACCAACCATGGAATTTGCTTTAACGTAAAACCCGTTAACAGACTTTGAAAGAAGCGTTTAAAAATCAAATCATATTAGACTTGAATTAAATTTTTATGTACGAATAGTTTTTCTTATAATTTTATACAGGGCAATTATGAATAAAATTCCACGAGAAATTTCACCCTTTTCCAATCAGAATTTTTTCCCCCTATTATTTGCTATTAATTGGAATTGTTCCCCGGGAAAAATTTCTCGCGGAATTTTATTCATAATTGCCTTCATAATCTACTGATTTAACTTATTGTTACTGAATAAAATTATTGCAAAAAGGACTGAGGAAAATCACAATCACCCCTATAGTGAATAATACGTGGAAAATCCGGCAAATTTAAGTTTAGTAACAAAAAACACACATATTTCAGGTTCCAAATGAACTTTTTTAACTTTAAAGTTTTGTTTTCAAATATTCTTGATGGTGTGGAAAAAATTCCTTAATATACTACCGCGGTGCACCACCATCAAATTTACTGTGTGTGCACCAAAGAGATTCATACTTCATGAAAAAAGATTTGCAAGGAATGATTCTTAACAATAGTAAACTTTACTTACTAATCTTGTCCTAAAAATAAATATTTATAGCTTTCCAAATTATTCCATGTATCAATTCAGTTCGACTGCAAAAACAAAGTGAAAAAAAACCAGGGGAAAAATGAGTAAATTCACGAATGTGATAAGGGGAATCAAAACAGGAGAAAATTATTCACGTTTGAAATTTTGTGAAAAGTGGAAATATTTCGAGGGAAATAATGTTCACCCCTATGGATATGCTCTATCGCTCAAAATTTCAAAGTATTTCCATATAAACTTGAATTGAAGTATTTTTATGTTTGTTTTGATATTGCATGCCGTAATTCGCCTCCTGATGAAGTTTAATTCACTAGTTTTTTGAGATAAATCAAATAGTTCAACCGGTTATTCCAATGTCCATGTGTATAAATGCATACATACATACATACATATGTATATGCATATATGTATGTACATATACATATATAGGTGTAATATACAAACATATAACGTTACTTAAAAATATTGGCTGTTAAGATTAGGTAAATAAACTAAATACATATATAGTACATACATAATACAAACACTATATATTAAGCTAAAAGCAGAAATATTTTTATTAAGAATGAAAATGAATAGCCCGTCCCAAAGTAAACGTTCGTTCGAAAATTTATATTAGAAATATAAACAAATTGTCATATTTTTTATTGTTACTTTTAATATAAATTGTCGAAGCAAAGTCTTCTTTCGATATCGAATGCTGAGGACAGGCTGCAAATGCAAAAAAAAAAAATAAATAAATCAAAATATTTAATATTAGTAATATTGAATTTATTAAGATATGAAATAAAAAATAGTAACTATTTTATTGAGCTTGAAAATCGGAAATCAAGATATGAAATAATTTATAAAAAAAATGTGTGCACACACCCACAGTTGTCAATTCTGTTTTATGTTGAAAACTTGAATAATTTACGTTTAATTGATCAAACTATGCATATACTTTAGAAAAGTATGTAATAATTTAATAAACGCAAAACAAAAATATATATTATGTATAATTTAAAAAAAAAGCACGAGCTTTTTTCTAGCATTAGCTGATAGTTGTTACAATTTTAGGTAAAAAAAAGTTTACATTAAAAGATTTATAAAAAAAGACAAACCGTATTAAATTAGTATAATCATATCTACTATGTTAGTATACTTTGTTAAATGAAAACGAAAACTATTATACTTTACCCACCCACCTTTTATATTGTTATACATTTGATTACCATTAAAGGAAAACAAAAAATATTGAACTCTTTTCGAATCTTGTAACGTTTTAATTACATTGTCAAGGACTGACTATATTGCCACATGTTTCAAAAACTTCAAATAAATAGATATAAAGCTATGATGAATATCCCTCCCAATATCGGGGGGGGGGGCGTAATTCGAGATCGACTACGACGTTTTTGTTGGCAAAGAACGCCGCAGCATTTCTTCTTTATTCTAGGATTAAAATGTTGTAGTGAATGTTTTATGTTCAGAACAAATCTAATTTACTTGCAAGTGATATAGACAAAATTTATCAAAAACTACAAAATTTGCTTAGGCAAAAAAAATTAATTAACATTAAATTAAAAATTTGTGTATTATTTAAAACATCGGTGGTAATTGAAAAATTTTTCAGTGTTTTCTCCTCGAAATTATTCTATATTGTTTGTCGTTTCGGAAAGTCAAATAAATTTTAAGTTGAAAACTGTTTGAAAGTCGTCACATATAATTACATATTTCAAAATCATTCGCTTTTCATTACATACCTGATTGATTTTGATTAAATTAAATTGAATAATAAACAAATAGTTGCAAGAATTCATTTTGTTAAAATTTATATTTAAATATATTGCTATCTCCTTTAATATTGTTTGCTGCATTTCAGTTATTTTTCTTTTGTACAAAATACAAATTTAGTTGCAACCGAAATTAAACTTTTAAATTGAAACTGAGAAAATAATTTTCATTATGATTGAAATATGTAAATACAAATTTTTAAAACTAAAAATTAAAAGAAACAGCAATTAATATAAAGTTAAAGCTCAAGAGTAAAATATATACTATGTATTTTAGAATAAATATGTATCTGAATTTCGGTTAAGCAATACGTTGTGTTATTTTATTTTACAATAAAAAAAATTAAAAAGTTAAAAATTTATGCATGTGGTTAAAAAATACTAGTGTGAAAGAAATTACATACATATATAAATAAAAAAGCGACTATGAAAAAAGAATATATACTCGTACATACCACATATGTATGTACTAGCTATCAAGAAAGTAATAATAAATAATTAAATTTAAGATGTATGTTAAATTTTGTTGTTTAATCGAAACAGTATTAGTTAATTAACTTAACAGAATAACAATTTTAAACCATGTCCTAAATAAAGAACTCAACCCTAAGCTAGTGAATTACGATAAGTATATGCAGACAAATATTTATTATTAATAATAACACAGTGCTAGTCGCAAATTTTAACAAGCTGGGCAACGTACTGATAAAGCTAATTCGAGTACGCTGAATTCAATGGCATCAGCCGTTTTTTTAAGTTAGCGCTCGTATTCGTGATATTCGCGATTTAAAATTTGTACGCTAAAGTACTATATAAAAACAATATTTTTATACTGTTTTGACCATTTTTTAATTTTAAATTTAGAAATTTTGTTTAAATATTCACATCAATGAATAGAAAATTTTAGCGAAATTTTTTTCGCGATTTTTTTACGCGAATTTTTTTCGGGATTTTTTTGCAATTTTTTTTTTTTTGCTTCGAGTTTGAAATTAATTCGAATACGCCGAAATTAGTCGTGCTAGATGTTTTCCGAAGTTATCACTTGTGTTAGCAATATTAGCGAATATAAGCGAATATTGCTAACACAAGTTAAGTTTAAATTAAAAAATGGTCAAAACAGTATAAAAATATCGTTTTTATAGTACTTTAGCGTACAAATTTTAAATCGCGAATATCGCGAATACAAGCGCTAACTTCAAAAAACGGCTATTGCCATTGAATTCAGCGTAATCGAATTAGCTTTACCAGTAGGGTGCCAAGCTTGTTAAAAAAAGTGTCAAATTCGAGCACAGTGTAATTTATTATTAATTCATATAGAACATATAATTAAGAAATAATTACAGACATACTGTGTATATGTATGTACATATTTATATTGAATATATAAAGAAACAACTTATAAAAAATGGAAAGATATCTATTAATTATTATAAATATTAGACATATAAAATCAAAATATATTTATGAGTTTTAAACCAATAAAAAATTTTTGGTAATTTCTTAAGGAGTTAAAGAAGAAACATTCATGTGAGTATAACGTACGTATATATCAATTACAAATTAAACTATTATATAATTTTTTCATTTATGCATTTCTCCAAATACCAGAAATATTATTTTTCAAATCAAATACAAACACATTTTCCTTCCACTAAGTCAATATTACAGCAATTCGAAATAAAAATTCAACATTACTGCCCCCAAGTAAAGAAAATTAAACAAATTTCTTAAGAAGGTCTGAAAGTCAGTGCTGGCCGATGGGAGAAATGTGTTTATAGCTAACCTGATCAGACATCCCGATAGAGATGGACGCGTATCGTGATTTTTTTTCGTTATACGAACATGCACAACTCAACACGAAGTGTTCGTGACAAAAAATCTGATTTCGTACGTGTTCTCTTCGTTTCGTGTTGAGCAAAATTGAACGAAAAACACGAAACGATTTTAGATGTAAAATACATACATACGTATGAATGAATTTCCAGCAGAGAAAAAATTTAATATTTTGTATCGTCAAACACACAACACTAGCATATTTGTTGATATTGTATGGGCCTCTGAAGCTTAAAGTTCTGAACTTAAACCGATAGTATCAGCTGTGGTGGCAGATATTATCAGCTGGCAGTGCCATATTTTGAAAAGAGACTCTTGAAAAGACTCAATTAAATTTCCTGATCTTCAATGACATACCAATAATATTTCGTGCGTGTTGTGCAGTATCGTGTTGACGAAATTTTTCTCGTGCGTGTTTCGTACGTGTTGAGAGTCTTGGTATTCGTGTTCGTGTCGTGTTAGAAAAATTCGACACGTATCCATCTCTATATCCCGCTCTAAGCATAGTACTCTGTTCAAATTTGTGAAAAATGTTTATCAACATTGATTAATTCGTACGAAATATTTGAGTGTTAACTGACGCCTGAAACTATGCTACAATTTCTTACGTTTTTAGAAACAACCCATGTGTTTATGTTAAATTCCATAGGAAACAAGTAACACTACTTATTTCGCATGAAAACTTAAAATGTTGAAGATACATTTCAAATGTTAAACAGAGTACTATTTCTGCACAAAATTTTCATGAACAATTCATGCCAATTTTTTTATATGTACTTTGGCAGCATTTCGCGTAAAATGTTGAATAGAGTACCAGGCTTTGTTAAGGCGGGATTATCACGCTTTTCGTAGGTCGAACCCGCTTCGAATTTCTATTCCGCTTTTTATACTTTTGAAATTTTCAATATCTTGTTCTATTTTTATTAAAATGTCAGTCATAAAAATTCATTCCAAATATTTTTTTAAGTGTAGGCATTGCTTAAGTAGTCAAAACCCTGTGTGTTTTGCTACACCCCATAAACGTTTTGAGATGAAAAGAAAGATTGTTTATATAACAAGTGACACGCTTGCAGTTCAACCTTAACTATTTTGTATAATATTTATTAACATAAATAGTCATTAGTTTCCAAGATATTTTTTTAAGTAAACATTTTCTCTATTTGACGCTCACTTGTCCGATCCCGATTATTTTCTATCATCGGCAAATTACCAAGATATTAAAAAATTAATATTTAATTTACTTATTGTTACGTATTGTTACGAAAACATTTAAAATTGTTTACTATTTTACGGTCTAAGATATCGTGAAATAAACGCTACTTCTCTATGGGAAGTGCCACGACAAGTTTAGGAATTAAAACATTAATAGATTATTGCTCGTTACAGACCATCAGTAACACGCTGTGGGCAAATCGGCAAGATCAGTACACTGACTATCCATTAAATTTTTTTCATAAAAAATCTTTTAGCATGAAAAATTTACAATGTCTAGTACATTTGTCTAGTCCATTAAATTTTTCGCATGAAAACTTGACGATGTATAGCCCATTAAATTTTTTTCATAAATAATTTTTTTCCATGAAAAATAGACGATGATAGTTCGTTTTTCAAAAAAAAAATTTTTTGCATGAAAAATTGACGATGTATAGTTCATTTTTCATAAAAAAAATTTTGCATGAAAAATTGACTATGTATTATAGTCCATTAAATTTTACGCATGAAAAATTGACGATGTATAGCTCATTTAATTTTTTGCATGAAAAATTGACGATGTATAGTCCATTAAATTTTTCGCATGAAAAATGGACGATGTATGGTCCATTAAATTTTTTTCATAAAAATTTTTTCTATGAAAAATTGACAATATATAGTCCATTAAATTTTTTCCATGAAAAATGGACGATGTCCATTACATTTTTTCATAAAAGAATTTTTGCATGAAAAATGGACGATGTATATATAGTCTATTGAATTTTTTGATTAAAAATTTTTTTGCATGAAAAATTTTTTATGAAAAGAATTTCATGGAAAAAAAATTTTATGAAAAGAATTTCATGGAAAAAAATTTTTTACGAAAAGAATTCAATGGACTATGCATTGTCCATTTTTCATGCCAAAACATTTTTCTTGGAAAAACTTAAATGGACATACATACATCATCAATTTTTCACGCAAAAATTTTTTTTAAGAAAAATGAACTATACATCGTCAATTTTTCATGCAAAAAAATTTTTTATGAAAAAATTTAATGAAATATACATCGTCCATTTTTCGTGGAAAAAATTTAATGGACTATACATCATCCAGTTTTCATGCAAAAAATTTAATGGACTATATATACATCGTCCATTTTTTATGCAAAAAAGGTTTTATTAAAAATTAACTATATACATCATCCATTTTTCGTGCAAAAAATTAAATGGACTAAACATCGTCCATTTTTCATGCAAAAAAATTAATGCACTATATATTGTAAATTTTTCATGGAAAAAAAATTTTTTATCAAAAAATTTAATAGAAAAAGTTAAATGGACTATACATCTTTAATTTTTCATGCAAAAAAAAATTTTTCAAAGACGAACTATTATCGTCTATTTTTCATGCAAAAAAATTTTTTATGAAAAAAATTTAAAGGACATGGAAAAAAAATTTTACGAAAAATGAACCATACAACGTCTATTTTTCATGCAAAAAAATTTTATGAAAAATGAACTATACATCGTCAATTTTTTATGCGAAAAATTTAATGGACTATACGTCGTCCATTTTTCATGTAAAAAAATTTTTAATCAAAAAATTCAATAGACTATATATACATCGTCCATTTTTCATGCAAAAAATTTGTTTATGAAAAATGAAATATACATCGTCAATTTTTCATGCAAAATATTTTTTTTTGAAAAAATTTAATGGACTATATACACATCGTTCATTTTTTGTGCAAAAAATTTAATGGACTATACATCGTCCAGTTTTCATGCAAAAACATTTTTCATGGAAAAAAATTTAATGGACTATAAATTGTAAATTTTTCATGCAAAAACATTTTTCATGAAAAAAAATTTAATGGACGTCAATTTTTCATGCAAAAAAAATTTATGAAAAATGAACGATACATTTTCATGGAAAAAAATTTTTTATGAAAATAATTTAATTTAATCGTCCATTTTTCATGCAAAAAATTAAATGGATTATACATCGTCCATTTTTCATGCAAAAAATTTAATGGAATATACATCGTCAATTTTTCATGGAAAACAATTTTTTATCAAAAAAAATTTAATGGACATCGTCAATGCATCGTCAATTTTTCATGGAAAACAATTTTTTATAAAAAAAATTTAATGCACTATATACATCGTCCATTTTTCATGCAAAAAATATTATGAAAATTGAACTATACATCGTCTATCTTTCATGCAAAAAAATTTTTTATGAAAAAATTTAATAGACTATATATACATCGTCAATTTTTCATGCAAAAATTTTTTTAATGAAAATTCGTCAATTTTTCATGCAAAAACATTTTTCATGAAAAAAAAATCAATTTTTAATGCAAAAAATTAAATGGAATATACATCGTCAATTTTTCATGGAAAACAATTTTTTATCAAAAAAATTTAATGAATAAAATGAACTCTATGCATCGTCTATATTTCATGCAAAAAAATTTTTTATGAAAAAATTTAATGGACCCATAGATCGTCCATTTTTCGTGCAAAAAATTTAATGGACTATACATCGTCCAGTTTTTATGCAATAAATTTAATGGACTATACATCGTCCATTTTTCATGCAAAAAAATTAATTGACTGTACATTGTCAATTTTTGAAATGAAATTCTTTTCATAAAAAAATTTTTTTCATGAAAAATGGCCGATGTCCATTAAATTTTTTGATAAAAAATTGTTTTCCATGAAAAATGGACGATGTATATTCCATTAAATTTTTTGCATGAAAAATGGACGATGGATTGCTCATTTAATTTTTTTTTCCATGAAAAATGTTTTTACATGAAAAATGGACGATGTATAGTCCATTTAATTTTTTGCATGAAAAATGGACGAAGTATAGCCCATTAAACTTTTTGTATGAAAAATGGACGATGTATAGTCATTAAATTTTTTGATAAAAAATTTTTTCCATGAAAAATTGACAATATATAGTCCATTAATTTGGAATTGGTTATCATCGCATTAAAGGTGAAAAATTCTGGTCTCAAAATTGACGAGTTGACAGCTTCCCTAATGCTGGCTGGGTTACCTGATGATTTCAAACCCCTTGTGATGGCTGTTGAAAATTCAAAAGAAAAACTAACCGTTGATGCTGTTAAAAATCTTCTCTTGCAGGACGCAAAGTTCGATCAAAAAGTGGAAAGTGAAGCAGCATTATATTCAAAAAACCATAAGAAGAATAAAAAACACATTCAATGTTTCAATTGTAAAGAATTTGGGCATATGCCAAAAAATTATCCAAACAGAAATAAAACAGTTACAATAATTGCAAAAAAGGAAACAAATTTAGAGGAAATGTAGCAACAACATTAATTGCCAAAGCGGGTAAAAGTATGCATGCGTGTATGAGTAAGAAATTGATCACAGCCGAAATGAAACGAATTCAGTGTTTTGGTATGTGGACAGTGGTGCAAGCAACCATATGATGGGTACCAGTAGTTATATGTACAACAAGCGGAAGATAGAAAATAAGAAGATAATTATAGCTAATAACAGTGAGCTCTCTGTAGACTCTGCTGGCGATATTGATCTGGAAATATATTGTGAAAACAAGAAGAAGGAGATTACAATTAAAAATGTAGAATTTGTACAAAACGTATGTGTAAATTTGTTATCAGTAAAACAACTGCCAGATGTCGCAAGAAAGTTATGTTTGAAGAACAAACTTGTAAAATCTTTGACGAAAACAATAATTTCGTTGTAACTGCTACAGCTTTCAATGATCTTTATTGTTTGGATGGCAAGATGCTGATGAGAAATGAAAAAGTTTTCTTAGCAAAAGAAAATTTTAACCTATGGCATAGAAGAATGGGCCACGTTTGCAACAAAATTTTACATAAGGTAAAAGAAACAAATGTCGGTATTGATTTTGGAAAGGAGAGTAAAGATCATTGTGTTACGTGTGTGAAAGGAAAGCAGACTAGACGACCAACAAGAGAAAGTGGTACTAGAGCAACACATCTTTTGCAACTAGTCCATTCAGATGTTTTGGGTCCGTTGAACACGAGTTCATTTTCCGGTTCAAGATTCCTTGTTACTTTTGTAGATGAGTTTTCCCGAAAGGTTTTTGTATACCCTTTGAAGAGTAAATCTGAGGTATGTAATACATTTATAAAATTTAAGAACATGGTCGAAAATCAGTACTCTACAAAAATCAAAATTTTACGCACTGATAACGGAGAGGAATATATCAACAATAAGTTTGCTAGTTTCTTAAACAACCATGGTATTGTACATTAGTCTCCTGCATAAGACATCTTATAAGAACTTTCAAGACATGAGGGATTTTTCAAATGTTTTACTACAGCGAAATCTTATAAAACAAACGTTAACAACACTGTTTGCAAGAAATTTTTTTGGAGTATTGTAGGTATAAGAGTAAAGAAGAAAACACTTCGTGACGGAAGAATTTGTGATACTTGCTTCTTTCTACGCATGAGCGCGTGTACAAACGTCATGCATGTATGTGTGTATGATTTTTTATTTTTCTGCGCACATGCAAAGGCACACACATGCATTAACATTAGTTGTAAGCGGTTAATCACATAATCCCTGCAGTAAGACTGGGGCCAAGTGTCTCTATGTCAACACTAAAACTCTAGTAGTAGTTACATTGTCTACAATTTCTCTTTTATTCGTCAGTATAAAATAAAGAGAGAAAACAGATGTGGTGGTCAATATACATAAATTAAGGTATGTGTGTGTATTTCTCCATGTTCCCATAAGAACTATGAATTCACTATCTAGTCAATTGTTTTAGTATTACTAGTAGAATTTCAATGACAAGCAAGAATTTCAAGTCAAAAGCGACTCAGTACATTTTCACCATCGACATTTCCTTCAGGGATAGCTTACCATCTACATATTACACACACACTCAAACGTACAATATGAAAAATAACAAGCATACACTAATCAACAGTACTTCTTTTGAGTGTTTGTTACAAACAAGCTGTATTGCGACATCGCTTGTTACAACTGATATACATATACACCAACCAATACATACATCGTGCCTCGCTTATAGTACGACAGCATTTATTATTGGCTTAGTATAATACATGCGACGTGAATACATTTAAAAATCATGACGTTTTTACATTTCAAGACTGTTTATGCAGCTCTCTATTGTACATCAGAAAACTTGCCCATATACTCCGGAACAAAATGGTGTCGCGGAGAGGATAAATCGAACTATTGTAGAGAGAGTTAAATATATGATTATTGATAGCAATTTAGATCATTTTTGATGAATAGGACACCGTGTAGAGGTCAAGATTGTACTCCTGAAGCAAAATGGATCGGTCGGCGACCAAATTTTAAATTTATATAAGTTTTTGGTTGTCCTGCTCTTTTGCATATCCCAAAAGAAAAACGTCATAAGCTAGATTCAAAATCAATAGAATGTATAATGGTGGGATATATGTAGTTTAGAAAGCAAGGCATACAGATTATTTAATCCGCAAACCGAGCAGATTTTGACAAGTCGTGATCATGATACAATTATAACAGGTACATGCACAAGCCCAGCCTGTTATTGTATACAATACAATTAGTTGTCAAACTTTGTTTACAAGCTGCAAAAATGTTAGTGTATGTGTGTGAATAAAATGATTACAGTGTTGCCATTGAGTTTACACATGGATGTGTTTCCAGTTACACATTGAAGAGAATTACACTACACATGTTTTTTGTAGGTTAAAATGAAAACAAAACTAAATAAAAATAGAACATAAAATAGAATTACACACAGATTATAGATTAATCTAATTACATGGCCTACACATGAGAGTAATTGCAAACTCTGTGTGATTACAAACCCATTGGCAGCACTGAATGACTTTAATCATTCATGACTGCCGCGTCTGCAATTGTACTTTAGTTACCCTGTAATTGTTATTTTTATAAACAAAAGGCATCTGTTTCTGACAATTATACGTTTGTTTATACCAACAAAATGCATGTGTTTTTTGGTGTTGTAATTTTTTTGTAGTCGTGCATGTACCTAGTATAATTGTACCATGGTCGTGATGCAGTATTTTTTGAAGAAAAGAGAGTGAATCTTAAAATTGTTAAAAAATATTAAGTTTAAAATTTTTCAAACGCACTAATAATCAGCGATGCCAATTTAGCGCGTTTTAACTATGCCAAACGCGCTTTTTTCCGTCTTAGCGCGTTAAAAAAAAAAGCGTTAAATTAGCGTGTTTTGAATAAGGTCAATAATATCATTTCAGTTCAATATTTTTTAAACTTTTTTTGTAAAAAATTAACAATTTTCTAAATTCGCTTGACTGTGGTTAGAATAAAAAACGAATTTTAATGCTGCAATGACAAATATTTTGAAATTTCACAAATAAAAATATGTACTACATACAATGACCCAAAAAATGTACATAACTTATAAAGCATCTATTATAGCTGAAGTACAAAAAGCATTAGAATCGCAAAACTATTCGACAATTTATATGTTGTTACAAAGTTTTAGAAATATATAAATCAAAAGTAAAAACTAAGCATATCGATTATTTGGAAGGCGATTCTGATTCTGTATTAAATGATTTTAGTTAATTAAAACATAATGTCAAGGAAGCAATATTGCAAAATCTGAAAAATTAATTGCATATACGAGTACACTAATACATAAATACATCGACTTTATTGAAATTTAATTTAGCGCGTAGAAAATAGCGTGTTTTTGTTATAAATATTTGACAATGATGTAACTTAGCGCGTTTTGAGAAGGGTAGTATGGCGTTTGGGTTATAAATAATTGGCATCGCTGCTAATAATCCCAAATTAATATTTTACTTATTAAGTAAAATATATTTAAAAAAAATCACTAATTAGTTAAAAAATATTTTTGGTCGGAATTCTTTAGTGATGAAGAAATTGTCAATTCTGGGGAGAGTATGTATAGTTCATTAAATTTTTTGCATGATAAATGGACTATAGTCCATTCATTTTTTGATAAAAAAATTTTTTGCATGAAAAATTGACGACAATGTATACAATTTTTTTTCCATGAAAAATAGACTATGTATAGTCCATTTAATTTTTTGCATGAAAAATGGACGACGTATAAATAGTCCACATAATTTTTTGCTCAAAAGTTAACTATCATAGTCCATTTAATTTTTTTCATAAAAAAATTATTTCATTTTTTTATGAAATGTTTTTCGTAGAGCACATTCAATTTTTCTATGTACGAAGTGTGCTGTATGTAGCGCATATAATTTTTCTATATGGAAAATGTACTATATATGTATATTTAAGTTATAAGTATGGTTTCAGAACACAGCACAACACAATCCACCCATTTCTTTAAATCAGGGAGCTAGTTAAAAATCATTTCGAAGAAGGAAAATCAAGTGGTATGGATCTAATATTATTTTTATTGGAAAAACTAAAGTGCGTATCAAAATTCTCAATATATGTGGCCTTAATTATGAAAGTTTGCATATTTGCTTCAAAATATCAAATAAATCTTAAAAAATCTTCAATAAATATTAAATAAAGGTTAAATAAATTTGTATTAATCGAGAATAGTACATGTCTAAATTAAAATGTTGCATAATATAAAAATAGTTTTTGATTTGTTCAAATGTTACTTTGACTTAGAGCACATATGTATGTATGGACATATCGTTCCTACCACGTCAAACTTCCAATATGCAAAATTGGTTTTTTAGATTCGATATCTTGGTACCCTAATTTTAACGTTTTTGTATCGTTTCAAAATGCTGAAATTCTCACGGACGATAGATAACTCAATACGAAATATTTTAAGCCTGGCACTTTTAGGAATACGATGACTTTAAATTCATAATTGACGGCTCTTCGCGCTCTTCTGAAAAGTGTTCCCTAAGGTCTAGAAAATAGCATAAACCTGCCAACAGGAATCACTTGTTTTCGACAACGGGTACACAAGCCCCAATTTTTTTGTATTGTCTTAAAGTGACGTCGATGCCGACAACTGGAATAAGGGTGAATATAAAAGATTTTGCCCACACGGAAAGAATTACCACTTATGATTAATTTTATATATACATATGTCGCGACATCTTTTTGACATTATTATAATATCATAAAATTTATTGACAATGCACAAATATGTACATACATATAATGAAACACAATATACATACGTATAATATCTTAAATAACTATAGCTTTTTAATCGCGCAGAGGAGTCAAAAGAGACTCGAATTTGATTGAAAATTTCAAAAATTGCTGGCTGGGTATGTACTTGATAAACAAAATAAAAAAAAAAAAGGAAACAAATGGTTGAACACATCTTACAATTTCGATTTCAGAGCCTTCATGAGTTTTTCCAATTTCATCGCTTTTTGCAAATCACCAGATATCTTTAATTTACCGGTCATGAAGGCTTGGGCGGCTTTCAGATTGCCTGAAAACATGTCAGTAAAGTTTGTTGACTTCATAGTTAACACAGCATCAGCTTTACTGGGCGCACTCCCTTCACCGCAAGAGCCAGAGCCGTTTTTCAAATCCAAATACCATGTGCCTTTCTCATCGCCTGTTATATTAAACTCGTATATTGCTTGGGTTTTGCCAACAATTTCCGCGGATAATAGCGACTGGATTTTGTTGAAAAGTTTTGGAACATTTCCAGATGCAGCACTTAACGTGCTTGAGGTAATTGAAGGTTTCACTTGATCCGAAGATTCATCGCTATCTAAAAACAAATCCATCATCAAATCATCTGCATTATTAGGATCGCATGCATATTGCTTGAGGTCTGTAACACCATTTTCCTGCAACACTTCATCGTCTATAAAAAACGAGCCAGTGGCAACCTTAGGCTCCCTAATTAATATAGCGTAGGCTGCATCTGAAACAATCTCCGGCTTGCGTGACCACTTGGAGCTTTCGGAACCGGTTAACATCTCAATTGCGGCAGTTTGTATAGCAGTACGAGGCCAAAGAGCATTTACAGCAATACCTTTACTGCGGAACTCCTCACTCATTCCCAAAACGCACATAGACATGCCATACTTAGCAATGGTGTAAGCCACATGTGGTGCAAACCATTTAGGATTCAAACTCAGAGGTGGTGAAAGGTTCAAAATGTGCGCATGATTTGATTTCATCAAATACGGCAAGCACTCTTTGGAGGCTAAAAATGTACCGCGTGTATTAATTTGGTGCATTAAATCATATCTCTTCATGTCCGTTTCCAAGGTTCCGGTCAAAGAAATCGCACTAGCGTTATTTACTAATATATCAATGCCACCAAATTTAGCAACTGCCTCTTCTACGGCAGCGCGTACAGCCTTTTCATCTCTTACATCAACGACGCAAGGGTGAGCTTTACCACCTACCTTTTCTATTTCCTCTGCCGCTGAATAAATGGTTCCTGGCAACTTGGGATGAGGCTCAGCAGTCTTAGCGGCTACGACAATGTTAGCTCCGTCGCGGGCAGCTTTGAGGGCAATAGCTTTGCCAATGCCTCTAGAAGCACCAGTTATAAACAATGTTCTGCCAGCTAATTTACCTGTATTGATCATTTTTTCGTTTAGAACTTTATTTGTATACTATTGTATCATAAAAATATAATTCCCTTCCTCAGATTTTATTCCAATTTGCTTTTGCTGCTACAAAGAGTGATTGCTGATTGCTGCTTTTTTTCAAAGAGAAAGTCCAAAGTGCATGCTTTTGTTTTTGTATACATAAATATACATACATAGATAAGTATGTATGTACATCAGAGCTGCCCACAGAACGAAAACCGAGTGAAATTTATAACCGTATTACCCCTTTTACACACGGAGTTTACTTTGCAAAGTCTTAATTCAGCTGGGAGAAAGACAGAAAGAGAAATTTTTCTTACCTCTGTCTTTCACACAGCTGAATAAGACTTTGCAAAGTAAACTTTCCGTGTGTAAAAGGGGTGTATGTGTATACATTTGTATAACCCGGCGTTTACACATGCAAGCTCTGTGTACGTATTGTCAACGAAAATTTCGGACAAATGCCCGACTGTCTTGGAACTTGCCTGTCTACCTTTTAGCGCAGAGTTGTCTATAACATAAAAAAGTTTAATTTTAAGGGAACCAGATAGTATTGAACTTTAATCGTGTTGTTTCAATGTTATTTATGTCTAAAAAATTATTTAACTGTTTGATTTAGGAATATTTAAGAAAAAAAATATGAGATGGTAAAATTTCATTACGAAAAAGCTTTCAGCATATTGAAATAAGATGAATCAAAACAATTCACATATTCCATTTGCAATAATAGCTAAGTACATCAACTGACACCACACACAGTGGACCAAACACAAAAGAACGCTGATGATGAAGGTTTAGTGGCCTTCGAAAACAGCTAGCTGTTCCGTTCAACTATGTGTTGTCAGAATATTTACAACTAACTTTGGTGTTATTTGTTCATTAATAATTTAAAATTAATAAAAACTAACTGAAATCCAGTTAATTTGTACTAAAGTATTAATGGGGCAACACTGTTACATACCATTTACACATGCCACTATAGTGGCATGCCATTTCGAAAAACTCAATACACTCACGATTTTTCACTAACACACTCAAATTTTTCGCAATGGCAGCCCCAGTGACAGCAAAATTTGCATGCGAGTGAAAATTTGGCAGTTGCATGCCATTGAATGTCAAAACGAAGAAAAGTGTTACCCTGTTATACATTTGATGCAAATTTATTGGATTACTGTGAAAATTAAATTAATATTTTAGCTTGTTAAATGTGTTATTATGATTTATAACTTGATTTGTGTGTGAAAAACTGGAGTTTGTTAATTATAAAGAACTAATATTATTAAAATAATAATAATAATGTGTTAATAGTTTCCTCAAGAATGTGCCTTTGTGACGTACTAGGTAACTCTATTCTATAAACAAAAGGAAAAGTAAAAAATGGAAGCGAGACTGAGCCAGCTCGCTTCGACGACATTTTTAAAATGGAGTAGCAATGGCATGTGTAAACAGCAAAGCAAATGGCAAGAGATTCGACTTTTTCGAACAATTTTTCGTCGATAATACGTACACAACACTGGCATGCCACTAGTGGCATGTGTAATTGCAGTGTTAACTAGCTTGTGTCCCAATTTACATTTGAAACATTTCTTGCCGAACATTTTTTCAATTCTCTTTTGTTCTTGCCCGAAGGATTTACATATTGGAAATTAATAGCAGACATACGGCCAGGTTTTACATTCCACTACAATATGAAAATGAAAACGTTTTTAATTCCGAAAAGTCGATATCACTGTGTTCTAGAAAAGTAATGAAACTTTTTTTCCACGACGATTTCATTCCCAGTTTATTTCAAATAAATATTTCAAGCAACATAGAAAAAACACATCTTATGCTATAAACATAATTGGAACTAACGGCGAACTTCGCATAGTTCGACGAACTTGCCTTAAAGAATTTGTTGCGAAAACTCGTCTTTTAAAGCACAATTAAATTCCATGACCCAATATTTGCATATATGTATATTCACACCAAAAAAATATGATCATGAACTTGCAATAAAAATACATGCAAAAATCTATATCAAGCCTTGAACTTGATTAAAAGTCGAATAAATCACACATTGCAAAAATGTTGAAAATTCGCAATATTGGAAACAAACAATAAACTTAAATTGATTAAGCTCGCTAAAACTGGAAGGTTAACTCGGGAGAAAGCGCAAAACATTATGATAATTCGCCAAAGCTTGCAAAAATTTCAATTTTAAGTCCCTAAATATAAATAAGTAAAGAAAGCCAATAAAGTTGCAAAAATTAAAAATAGATAAAGACAGCCAAAAACGTTGCAAAACTTACATCTTTCGCAAAAATAACAGAAATTTGCGAAAAATTTTAAACAAGCCATAATTTTTATTAAAAATCGCTAAAAATTTAAGGAATGCTAAAAATTCGGTAAAGAAATCGCGAAAATTCGCAAAAAATTAATAAGAGTGGCATAATAGCAAAGTCTAATATTGTTTAAAATTCGCGAAAACTCATAGGAAGCAGAACACTTGCAAAAACTCGCTTTCATTGCGAACAATGCAAAAATTCGCGAGAAGTTGCAAAATCGGAATCAAGCCTTGAAATTTATTAGAAGTCGCCAAAACTGTTAAAAAGAAAATAAACTCGGAAAAAACGCGAAAAATCGCAAGTTCGTGAAAAAATTGCAAGTTCGCTAAAAATTTCTAAGCACAATGAAGAAATAACTTACAGAACCCTTTAGCTAATCGCGGATTTTTTCCACATATTTTAACAACGCCACCTCTTTCTCCTGGGTTTTGTTCTTACCCCTTTAAAACACAAATAAAATAAACCATAAAAAAGAATTTATATAAAAATGTTATTTATTTGCTTACATTTTCGTATTTTTGCAATAAATTGTTACAAATATTTCATTTTTACTAATACCTGATTTACATTAAGCATTTTTTCATGAAATTTCATGAATTTTGCTGCACGCAACTTTTTCTACTTGCTAATTGCAGGGCTATAAAATAGAGTTTTGTATAAAAAAGGACGTAGAGTGAATCTCTGATGGATTTTTGACAACTTTTTTGATATAAGTTGCTCCTCCAGGCCTCCTATTGATAAATAAATAATTTTCATGCAACTAATTTCATGAAAAAAATGCTTAATGTAAATTAGGTATAAAAAGTATTTTCTTTCACAATGTTGTTTGCTGCCGAATTCAAATTACTTTTTTTGTAGTGAAATTGGATTACAGAACACTTCAATTTCATTTGAAACAAACGGAAAATGAAATTTTACTTTTTAAATCACTTTTACGAAACTGAGAACACAAACCAAGAGAAAATTTCACTTTCATTTCATTTTCCGAATGTAGAACATAGGCGATAAATTTTGTAGTTTGTTTACTTCTTCGCGTTGGCTGCTTACACACATACCATATGCCCTGATAGTACACATCATGATACAATAATACAGGAGGCCGCGAATCTACAACAAATGTACAACAATTAAAACAACAGTGATTTTTATTGCTGTTTTGTGATTGACAAGAGAGACAACCAAGAGAAAACGATATACATGTACTTGCGTTTTCTCTTGGCTTTGCAAAGAATGTTTGTATTAGTACAGTTTTAATAGGCACTGTGCGCGTGTGTTGGTAAAACATAAACACCATTTGGCAGATCACATCACGAAACAAGCAAAACAGCTGGCGCTTCGCGGTTACCTGTATTATTGTATCATGGTACACATCAAGTATCCATACAGCCGTAGAAATGAGAAAAATCATATGAAGCAACAAGAATAAATTTCGAAAAGTAGGAAGGAGAAAAAAATGTCCCGTGCAGAGGGTCGTGTGCTACACACTCTGCATCTTCACCCCAAGGCATATCAAACAGGTACACGTATCAGGCATATTGCTCATCCGCTGATTTTTTGTTTACAAGTTTATAACGAAGAATTCGTTTGACAATTACTTTTGTGCCTTGTTTGATGCATACAAATTTTTGACAATTACTTTGTAAAGCTATGTGAGAAGCACAGAGTTGCCACAGAGTTTTTCCTAATGCATGTACCTGTAGTAAATGTGCCTTGCTTCACCCCTTCTTCTACAAACTTCGTCTGTCTGTCTTTCAATTTCTCAAATGTAAAAGGGCACTTTCATTTACTTGCTACAAGTGAAACAAGTCACTGTCTTGTAAAATTCCTTGGCAGTTGAGTTGGAAGTAGACTGCAAATGCCGAAAGTGTAGTTGTGTTAGTAAAAGAGTTTGAGTGTATTGAGTTTTTCGAACTTTCACTCGCACGTGTAAGTCCCAAGAATGATAAAATAAAGATTACGCCAGCGCGCATGAATAAAAAAACATTTCTGCGCATGATGGAATTCTGACGTCACTCGGCCTGTGTTCTCATTGGCTAGTAAAATTCAACTGAAGAACTATTACACGCACACAAACTCACATTTCATATTTGCTCTTTTTCTTATCTCTTTATTTTTATTTTGTTTTTTATTTTTCTTAGTTTTGCAGCCTTTAAACATGTAATTTTTTTCTTGGAGATCTCTGAGTAAATTAATCACAGGGCTGTCAACTACAACAAAATACATACATTTTTTGCAAGAAATTATAAATTCCACATGTGATACAGACTTGGTAACCTTTTCGAGGGGACTACTACGTCATCAAACGGTAAATGATGCGCAAGGCGTAATCTTTATTTTATCATTCTTGTGTAAGCCCTAGGTAAAAAGCCGGTTGATGTTCGGCACTCTGGTGCCAGTTTGAGCAGCCTGGATGTACATACATACATACATGGAATCAGCAGAAGCAGCAGCGACTACGGGATTCAGCCCTATTCTATAAATTAAATACATATCACAAATTCAATTCATTACGAAAAACAAGTTTTATTAACAGCATGTTACTACTCCAATTTATATGTTTTGAGTTTTGACATTCATCAGAGCAATAACGAAAATTCAACTGTATCAATATCGGAAGTCACTCGAATGCTCAACTTACAGAAAAGGGTTCATGGAATAAGTTTCTATTTTCTGCGATTTTTTTTTGTTTTTGACTAATTTCTATAGTCGAACCATATACGACAAACCAATAACCAAGGCCTATTTATCAGGTCAACGCAATCGTCCTGATGATATTCTGTGTTTTCGTGTTTTTACTGTCAAAAAGCTGTTTGCACCATACACTTTAGTTCATGTTTGTCTGTGTTTCTGACAACTGAAACACAAAGTTGTTTTTTGTGTTGCTGTGTTTTTGTAGAGTTGCATAGACCTAATAAATAGGACTTGCCAATAACCAACCGATGGTATATGTACATATTTTAAGTTATGACTATTGTAGCAAAGGCTCGATATACATATGTACATGTGAGGGTCAAACACAAAACAAGTTTTCTGCAACAAAAATTTCCTTCTTGCTTATTTACATCAATGATAGCAAAGTAAAACCACATAGGCATATTTTCTTTGTTTCCCAAATAATTTATCGTATTATTATATGTACATATACATACATATGACTGTAGGTCCAATACAAATACTAGATGATGCTTTTTAATCAAATTTTCTTAGACTAATACAATTAATATTTCTGTAAAGGAATGCTTTAAAAAATTAATTTTTGTATCAAAAAATAATAATAACATACATATGCATGTAGATACATATGAGAGTGTATGTAATTTTATGGATTTGCCAACTATTTTTATCAATAACAACTTTTAATAAATTTTACTTTTTTCCCAACAACCTGTGTATGTCCTTATTCTGTTTGGCCAATTTTATATCCACATCTTCAATTTTGTAATTCATATTGTCGAGCAGATCATTCTGGGATTCGATTTCCTGGCCCAAATCTGTGGCCAAGCCCTTCAATCGCGACAAATTACCGCACATCTCCTCCAGGTTGGCCTCCAGTTGTGCCTCGAAAGGATTATTTCGAATTTGCTGTTGCTGCTGCATGCGATGTTGCTGCGCCGATGAATCGTCGCGTAACCGAGAGATAGGATGACTGTCATATTTCTCACTAGGTGATTTAGGATTTTGTAAATTTTGTCCAGGGATACCCATATTATTTGAAGTTTTAGAATTTCCAGGAAACTGCGATATTTGACTAACATTAGATGAAACGTTATTAGATGGCTGATGGTCACGGTTTCCGGATAAATAATTCTTCAAGCCACCAAATACACTCTTCAAACCATTCAAATGACGTTGGCTAAATCTAAGAGACGCATTTATATCGTCCAACTGCTTTGCTGTTCTTTCTAATTGTTCTCTTTGTTTGGCCAATTCTACAGCAGTTGCTCTGCCAACTTCTTCCGTCTCGTAAAGTAAGCCTAGACTTTTTTGTGTTGATTCCAAGCTCCGAGATTCAATCTGACGACGCTTTTCATCTAAAATCTGTCTTTGGTAATCCTCTGGTTCTTCTTCAAACGGATTTGTGCTTCGGTGGCCAATGCCTCCTACAGCACCCTGATCTGACAATGGGGTATCCGACCTAGAGCTATTAAGAAATATATCATCGTCTATATCTTCCAACTTTATATTATTAAAGCCAAAATGGTCATTAACAGGCTGCAAGTAATTGTTTGCCATATTATGTTACTTAATTTTACTTTCAGATTCGGCAATTAATCACTCCCTATATTTTTATAATAGATTTTTGCAGGTACAACTTGTGATTTACCAATTTAAACAATTTTAAAATAACTTTTTACTTGATTAAGAAAACAAAATGACAAAATTCCAGCTGTATCTAGATATTAAATTTATTTTATATACATATATATTAAAATTTTCTTATTTTCACTATACTCCTCTTTATTATTGCTAGCAAGGCGAATTCATATCAATTCGCCTTGATTGCTAATGACAAAGAGATTACATAGTTGCATTTTGAACAAGTAAGTCCCAAATCACACTGTGCAAGTCTTATTGCTAAACTGATGAGTTTATTAGGAGAGAGTGACGAAGGGAACAGAAACGTTTCCTTTCCCCCCGTCATTCTCTCCTAATAAACTAATCAGCTTAGCAATAAGACTTGATAGTGTAAATAGGGACTAAGAAACGTTCAAGGGGCTGCCCATATATTACGTAACGCTCTAGGGGTTCGTTTTGTTACGATTTGTTATGGTGGGGAAGGGTGTCTGAAAATGTTACGTAACAGAAAAAATTAATAATTTTGTACAAAAATACGTATGTTTTTCTCATTTCTTTATTTAATTGATCATACGTGTTGCCTACATATATTATGTATACTACATACATCTGCCGAATCTCAACTTTTGATATTCGCGAATTTGAATTCGAATATATAAAACGTACCTTAAAGCTTATGAAAACTATCCAAAAATTTAGTAGTTGTTAAATAACATTTGAAAATTATACAAAGTTTTTATAATAAATTAAATAAATTGTAGTCAAACTGAATCAAACTGGTTCTGAATTCCTCATCTTTCTTTATCCATTTACATTCTTAAATATTCTTAATATATGTATGTACGTAAAAACTTCTTTTTATATTAAACTGCAACATATATTAACATTAAATCCACCAAATATATAGAAGGAAATGGTATTTGCAGAAGTTTAGGAAAAGGTTTCTTGCAATTCTCATAGACAAAAAAGTGTCCTTTCAACTAGAACAGGAACTAGATTGTGTACCCCTCTAATTTTAAGGGCAAATATCTATTGGAAATGAAATGTTGTAGAAGGGACAAAAATTAAGAAAAGGAAAATTGCACATATTTCGTAATTGACATCATTTTGAGTCATTTGATATCCCAACAATCCTTATGTTTAAAGCGGGTTAAAAATGTTCTTTTAAAAAATGAAATATAATTCACCATGGCAACCTTTATTGATCCAAGATATAAATTTTCTTGTTTCATGCACATTTTAGATTGATTTGAAAATGGCCAAACGGAATCATCTTTAAGCTCTCTGAAATACACGATGACTTCACTTATAGAAACTATTGAAAGCGACCGCAAGGCCAATGCCAATTCTCGTCTTGATGTTTAAAATTCTGCTGTCATCAATACGGAAAACTATAGCACATTATTTGGCAAAAAACGCATAGCAAAAAAAAATAATAATAAATAATTTTTTTTTAATTATTACAAACTAATGCTTGTGTGTCATTCATTTAAATTTCGTTTTGGATTTATGAATTTCTTTATACATATATTTTTTTAAAGGAATACGAAGAATATCTAGAAACGGTCGAATGTTTTGGAATTCCAATACACATCACTAACACATACATACAGTTTAGGAATAATCTATCTATAAAACCATAATTTTTGGAGTTTGAGGACACTTGGGAAGAAATTTAAAAAAATAATTTCGCCAATATATGGATTATGTTCATACGTAAGCTTATATAATTTTTGTATACGCACTGTGCTAGTCTAACAAATGAATTTTAAACAATGAATTAAATTTAATTTTTTTCAATAAAAACTTTTAACTATTTAATTTATATTTT
Organism: Tachina grossa; assembly: GCA_949987645.1. Lineage (NCBI taxonomy): Eukaryota > Metazoa > Arthropoda > Insecta > Diptera > Tachinidae > Tachina > Tachina grossa. Next base: position 143,965,360 of record OX465278.1, read on the forward strand.
ATCTCATTGTTACGTTATTCCTGGGGGGGAGGAGGTTCACAGTTTTGTTACGATCTGTTACTAGGGGGGAGGGGAGGGTCAAAAATCGGGGAAAACAGCGTTACGTAATATATGGACAGCCCCCAAGGCAACAGCGAAGCCAATTTAGCGCGTTTCGCGCTAGATTTAGCGCGTTTCGCGCTAGATTTAGCGCGTTTTAACTATGCCAAACGCGCTTTATTTCCGTCTTAGCGCGTTTAATAAAATAAAAAAAAGTTCAATATTTTTTTAACTTTTTTTGTATAAATTTCACAATTTTCTAATATCTGAAACTCCGATAAAATTTTTTAAATTAGTTAAGGATTCAGCTGTCGCAAACAAAATTCGCTTGGCTGTGGTTAAAATAAAAAATGCATTTTAATACTGTAATGACAAATATTTTGAAATTTCACAAATAAAAATATGTACTACATACAATGACCCAAAAAATGTACATAACGTACAAAGCATCTATTATAGCTGGGTGTCTACTCTGTAATTCGAAACGAAAGTAATTGCTTTCGAATTGTAATCTTAATAACATACAAATTCGAAAGAATTTTCTTTCGTTTCGAAATACAGAGTAGACCCCCTGAAGTACAAAAAGGATTTGAATCGCATAACTATTCGACAATTTATATGTTGTTACAAAGTTTTAGAAATAAATTAAAAGTAAGAACTAAGCATTTCGATTATTTGGAAGGCAATTCTGATTCTGTATTAAGTGATTTTAGTTAATTAAAATATAATGTCAAGGAAGCAATATTGCAAAATCTGAAAAATTAATTGTATATACGAGTACAAATACATACCTACATACATCGACTTTTGTTGAAATTTAATTTAGCGCGTAGAAAACAGCGCGTTTTTTGCTATAAATATTTGACAATGTTGTAACTTAGCGCGTTCTAGCGCGTTTTGAGAAGGGTAGTAGCGCGTTTGGGTTATAAATAGTTGGCATCGCTGCAAGGCAGCACTTCAGTATAAAAAAGTACTACATATGTACTAGTGATGTAACGAATGTCAATTTTTGATATTCGCGAATACGAACATTTGAAACGATATTCGCGAATACGAATATTTCATGTGAAATTTATAGACATTAAGTTAGGGTTCTATTTAAGCCTGCAATATGAAATATTAAAAAATTGTTATGAAAAAGAACTTCATAGTCCTGTTGGCGTACTTTAAAGTTAATAAAAACTACCTAAAACTCCAATAGTCGTCAGTAAATAATATATGAAAATGCTACAAAGCACAAATTTCTATAAAAAATTTAATGGATTCGTGCAAACTAATATTTTTATCCATTTATTTAAATTTATTTTAGGATTTATGCATTTATTTATTTAATTTTCTTGGAAAAATATTCGTATTCGCCTGAATGTGACGAAAACGAATGCTTCGCATTCGCATTAAAAATGGCCGAATATTCGGCAATTCGAATATTCGTGCATAGTATGTACTAAATAGAGTTGTGTCGTTCCGGAACGACCTAGTTCCATTGAACGATTCACTAAAAGGAACGGTTCGGACTTTTACACAGTTTAATTTCTTATCGTTCATCGTTCCGACTAATTTTTTTTTAACAAGGTGGTGGTATTATTGCACACAATAGTTGAAGTGTTCTTTTTTATGAAGTTTGAGGCATTGTTTAAAGATTTTATAAGTATTCACATAAAATTTGACAGCAGTGGACGGTATTTGCGACCAAGTTAATGGTTCATCAAGATAGCATTTTACCCAACAATCGTTACTTATTTCTGATACAAGGTTGATATTTGTGTGTAATTACACAATGAATTATGTTGTTTAATAAATTTATACGCGCTAATATATAATTGGTTTTTTAATTATAATTAAAACAATGATTTGCTCAACACGAAAATATACATATAGGCAAACAGCAATTCTTAAACGCCAAAATACATGACATGCATTTGTTTACATTTTTTGGAGCGACAGGGAAGTTCTCTCGTTCATCGTTCATTTACTGTTCAAAGTAAAAAAGGAACGATGAACGAAATGAACGACCTAGTTCCTTTAATATTTCGGATCTTTCCGAACGATTCCCAAAAAGGAACGATTTTGCCCAAATCTAGTACTAAATAATGGGATTTAAAGTAATAAATTCGTGGCGACCTTGGGAAATATACTAAAATCATAATTAATCAAAACACTATAAAACATGTGTATCAGAACAAATATTAGACAATTCTGACACATATTCCATATCTGAGACGATAAAGAATTCTGGAACAGGTCTCCAAGTTATATTATATACCACATACCCAATATTTTTTTAAGCTAGGCAAACACCAATTATTACCCACATTACATGTTTATTTAATACATTTATGTGCATATGCACGGATTACTTCGAAAATTACAATACAAGTTGTACGTTAATATATTTTATGTATATATAGACATAAAACTACATACCTGTGATAAAAAATAATTGTCTTAAGTCGAAATGAGCGGATTTTGAGTTAGTGGCACCTCTAAAATCTTCATATTCAAAAGTACTTCGTCAATATACCAATTTGTGCCATTTTTCAGGAAGTTATAGGGTAATGAACTTGCTGCTTATCATATGAAAAATAGCTTAATAATAAAATATGTACAAGTGCTTGGTAGAAAGAGCGGTATTTCTCCAACCATCAATTGTACAAAATTATTTAATGCAGTTCGAATAAAATTAAATGATGAACATTAAAAAAATGTATTCCACATAATAACATTGATAAATAAAACGTTTTAATTTTTTTTTCAAATAAAAGTATTTTTATTTGTATATTTCTTTGATTTAAACAAACTACTTTTGTGGTGGCATACAACTGTACTGACTTTTTAAAAATTTTAAAACGAAATGCTGATACTAACGTTTTGTTTCCTTTTTCAGAAGAAATTTAATTTAAAAAATAACGAAATGTAGTAAAAAATCTAATATGAAAAAAAATCCAAAATAAAATATTTTCCTTTCGAAGTATAAATAAAATATTAAATAACTAAAATTATGACATATTTTACTTAAATGACGAGTGCTATAGCGCAGTTGCGAATATGAAGTATATATCGTCGGTTGGTTATTGGTTCACGGCACAGTATATTCAAAATGCATTCTGCCTTATCGTGGTTGGCGTATTTCAAATACGACTACGACTGTTTGGTAATAGATTAAAGAAGACTTCAACAGTTTTTCTTTAATCTATTACCAAACAGTCGTAGTCGTATTTGAAATACGCCAACCACGATAAGGCAGATTATGTCTGCATCAAACCAATAACCAACCGACGATATGAAAGCTGGAAGTTATTTTTGCGTGCCCATCCATATTCCCATAAAATACTGAATTCAGTGTTTTGTGTAAAATCAGTGTAGCGCCGCGATTAAACTGTTCGTTTAATTTAATTTTTTTCACACGCGTGATGTTATATACACTCAGAAGATAAAATTTCAAAACTACATATGTTCAAACCATATAGACATATATTTTTTCCAACAACTAAAAATATGTAATTATGTATGTACTTAGCAAACCTAATTAAAAAAAAAAAAAAAAGTAATTGTGGATTTGAAAAAAGATTTTTTAAATAAAACTGTGTTGCTCTTCTTTTTTAAACTAAAAAGGTTAAAAGCAATCAATTCTTCATTAAAAGGTAGGAATTTATGTTTATGTTCCCACCCTTTATTCATGTTCTTGAGTGTTAGAATATTGTTAGAACATTGTTGTACTTGGTTTTGTGTATGTTTGTGTCTACGTGTGTATTCATACATATGCAAATATTGAGGGTGAAATCAGAAAAACATATTATGAATGCAACCCAATATTTATTTTTTTGTAGTGTCAGTTGAGGTGTTGTAAGAATATTGCGACCAATATTGATTTGCATCAGGTGTACCGCCACTAGCAGCATGTTGGGCACCGCCCTGTTGCTAAAAAAAAGAAGTAAAATTATACATATTAGTTCGTCGTTATTTTGCAATGGCTGTCGGTATTCGATGCAAATTATGTTTTCTTTAAAATCCAACAACAAAATACACACAATCCATCCAACACCGAATACCGGCAATACATATATTATTACTTACTTGCCAATAAGACATCCATTGTTGCTGTTGTTGGGGATCCATTGATTGCCATTGTTGTTGGTTTCCATATCCTAAAATTTTTTTTTAAATTTTTTATGAATCTATTTATACGTCTAATACGTATTTGACTATTAAAAACTTTTGATTTATCGCCTTTAAAAAGAACGATATTACAGGGATATAAAGGGTGTCCCAACAAGAACGCAACATTTAAATTTTAAATAAAACACAGATATTTAAAAAAAAAAATCGTGAAACTTTATTATATCGTAAAGGTCAAATCGGGCAGATGGCCGCCGAGGCATTGCTGGCACACACGCGATCTTTTAATGAAATTTTCAATGGCCGTTTTGCATAAATGCTGCGGTATTTTATTAATGCAGCGTCCAATTTCCTCTTTTAAGGCTTGAGTCGTCGTCGGCTTATTCGCGTAAACCATCTACTTCAAAAAACCCCAAAGAAAAAAGTCTAATGGTGTTAAATCGCACGATCTAGGCGGCCAATTCTGGTCTCCAAAACGCGAAACAACACGACCGGGAAATGACTGATGTAGCCATTGAATTGTTTCTCTGGCTGTATGACATGCGGCGCCGTCTTGTTGAAACCACATGCCCTCCACATTCATTTCTTCAATTCTAGGCACGAAAAAACTGGTTATCATTTCACGATACCGAACACCATTGACTGTTTCCGCTTGACCTGCGTTTGAGCGACATCATCACGTACAGCTGCGACATTTTCTGTCGATCGACCTGGTCGAAGGCGCGTTGTTGTCTTTACATCACTAACAGACCCAGTTTCGGCAAATTTATCCAATAATGTCTTTACAGTTGACTCTTTTGGAGCATTATTGTGACCCCAAATTGATCGCAAATTTGCGAACTGTAGCCGCAAAACTTTCACCATTTTGGTAAAACAATTTCACAATGAGAATGCGTTGTTCATTCATGTAGCGCTTCATTTTTACTAACCTCGTACCTTCTACTAGCAAACAATAACAATTGTTCAAATGCCAAACAATGACACTTCGAATGGCGCCAAATTTAAATCTTGCGTTCTTGTTGGGACACCCTTTACATACTCGTAGATACATACATATATCAATGGAATGTAAGAAATTAAATTCAAAAGTGGATTTTGTAACACGCCCCGTTATCGTGGTTCAAGTATTTCAACTTCGACTGCGACGTTTTTAAAGAAAATCGCAACATATTGTCCTTAATCTAGGGCCAAAATGTCGGAGTTGAAACACGCCAACCACGACCATTATTTGTGTAATGTGCGAGATACTTCAATCATTTCTACCAATTTTATGAAATTTAGTGTTCAAAATAACAGGACTATAAGTGAGCCCCTATTTCAGAAAAAAAATATTTTAGCTCAACTTTCAAAAAAATATAAAAAAAATTAAAAATATTACGTAACGCCATTTTCAATTCCCCTTATCGTAGTTGGCGTATTTCGACTTTGCATACAACGTTTTTTGTAATAGATTAATGAAAAATGCAACAATTTTTATTTAATCTATGACCAAATTGTCGTATTCAAAGTCGAAAACGCCAAGCACGATAATAGCCAATATAATGGCCATAATTACGGGTGTCATATCGAGCCTTATTTTCGATTTAATCGTAAGCGACAAAAATTAAAGTTTTCATAATTTTGTTTTAATATTCAAATGTCGAGCCTTATTTTCGATTTTATCGTAAGCGACATGCCGTCGAAAATAGACTTTTTTTTATTGAAATTAAAGTTTTATGGGCCATACCCATAGTTAAGAATTATCAAAATGCCAAAATTGTTGATAACTTTTAAGATACGGTCTGTGAAATTTTATCGTAAGCGACAGTTTACGTACAAAAACATATTTGAATATTAAAAAAAAAACTTTCTCCTGAAAAATTAAATTTCGATTAAATCGAAAATTAGGCTCGTTATGTTTTTGTACGTAAACTGTACAACTTGTATCTTAAAAGTTATCAACAATTTTGGAATTTTGATAATTCTAAACTATGGGTAGGCCCATAAAATTTTAATTTCAATAAAAAAGTCAATTTTCGATTACATGTCGCTAACGATCAAATCGAGAATAAGGCTCGATATTTCGATTTGGTACTAGACTAAAAAACATTGCAAAATTTTTTCGTTATTCTGCAAACAAATTTTAATTGCAGTTTTTTATGTATATATGTATATATGTATATATGTATATATATATATATATATACCTTGCATATCATAACCCCAGTACTGCTGTTGTTGTTGTTGACCAACTGGTCCGACTTCATGTTGTGGATATAGCGCCCAGTTGTTCGCTTGAGGCTTCTGTTAATAAAAGAATATAGGAGTAGGAAATAGAATACATATTTCAAAACTTATTGAAAAGCACTTAAAGCATTAAAATTTCTTAGTTTTTATTATAAAATTCTTCAATCATTCATAGAATTCTCCCATTTAAATTTGAGAGAAATTATATAGAGACAATACATATTACAAATTGTTGCCCGGACAAAATTTTGTACGAAAGAAATGGGTGGGTGAATTAACCTCAAAATATATTAAAATCGTTATTTTTTCCAATTGCTTATTTTTAACCCCCGACCAAACAAAGGGGTGTTATTTTGTTATTTTAATCTGTAAGTATTTTTCGTCCATAGACTGAAAGAAATAAATAAGTTTGTAGTGTGTGTGACACAGACCAAACGGCTGGACCGATTTAGATTTAGTTTTTTCTGTTTGAAAGGTGATTTGATCGAGAGTGTTCTTAGCTATGTGTGAAAAAGTCTCTCTAGCCGCTTAGAAGATAACACATCTTTTCTGGATTTATCGGGGGTTTTTTAAATTTTTCATTTTTGTTATTGTAAATAAAATACAAACTTTCATTTGAATATTAATAAAGCAACAATAAAAATACTCAACAATGAGACATTTTTAGATTTAATTGAACTGTAATGAATTTTAATCAGAAATCATTTCTTATCCGGGCTTAAGCTCAGTAATCTCAATTCTTATTGAATGAAATATTTTTTATTAATTAATGTGAGTTTCTAAAGAAGAAAAGAAAAATTAAACAACTTTTCATTAGCTGGGGGAAATACAGATATTTTTCTGTGCAGCCAAGCACTTCATTAACGTTAAATAGCTAATGTTAATCCAGTAGATAGACTAGGGTGCTGATGAAGTACGTGGCTGCACAGAAAAATATCGGTGCTTCCCCCAGCTAATAAAAAGTCTAGTTTAATTTTTCTTCTTCTTTAGAAACTCACACTAATTAATAAAAAAAATATTTCAATAAAAATTGAAATTACTGAACCTAAGCCCGAATAAGAAATTATTTCTGATTAAAATACTCAACAATATTATTTTAATTTACAAAAACAGGCGTTAGTTAGGGCCAATTTCACCAATTCTATTTTTATATACATTAATATATACCAGAGTACAGAATGAAACCATTCGTTGCGATTTGTTGATTGCTCATACGCAATCTGTTATTACAATAGGTCCGTTTGTTTACTTTTCCAGTAAAATCCAGTAGTTGAGTAAATTTTGGGTAATTTGAAAATTTTACTCTCAAGAATGTCTCTTGCACAAAAAAGTACGCGAACGGAAAAATTGCAAAAATTTGCAGATTAATCAAAACAGCTGATAATATTGTTGTATGTTTTTGTTGTTTTTGAAACCCATCAAATACACATTTTTGGTAATTGATGCATACATTTTTATAATTATAAATTTGAAGCGATATATACATACATATTTTTAAAATAGAAGTTGTGTGAAAGCTTAAGCTTGTATTTGGTTTTTAGTTTTATTTTTTCTGGGTCAATGGCATAGAAAAATACATCAATATTTGATTTCTGATAGTCGGTACACTGAATAGTATGCAGAAATCAGGGGGTCTACTCTGTAATTCGAAACGAAAGAAAATGCTTTCGAATTTGTATGCTTATAAGATGTAAATTCGAAAGTGTTTTCTTTCGTTTCGAATTAGAGAGTAGACCCCCAGTATTCACATATACATAAGCCTTACATCTCTAAAAAACTAAAGTAAATAAAACAAATTAAATTTGAAAACTGATATATTTAACGATTATTATTCTTTAATTTGTTTCATCTTGAACATAAAAATTTTTAGATTTGTTTTGTTAAACTTTTACTTCAACTTTTCTTCTTTTAAATGTTTTTATTAAAAAAAATTATACTTTGTATTTGCTTACTTTTGTTTATTTTATTGAATCATATGTTTTTCTCGTCTACTGGATTTTACTGGCAAAAATTTGTCCAGTAAAAATTTGCAGACTCTCAGTCAACAACTGTCAATTTACTCTCTCAATCGGCACTCTATTTTGCAATTTTTGTGTGTAAACGAACGCATTTCAGTAAAATCCAGTACAAATTTGCACAAAATTTCACAAATTTTGGGGTAAACAAACGGACCTAATGTCGTTATAACACAAGCAGTGAAATGAAATGATGCAGCATGAATGAATGGATTTCTTTCATACCATTCACCCAGTATTCGCTGATCTTTTGTATATCACGTTTAAATAATTTTATTTTTAGTGATTTAAATGGTTATAAATAAAAAAATGCAGTGTTAGGGAGGAAATTTTAGAAAAAATAAATGCCGATTTTACAGTATTAGAAAAAAAGAAAATATAAAAATTAAAATTTGGAAAAAGTAAAATATGTAGATCTGAAATGTATTTCAAATAACCGTTTCATATAAAATTTTACATAATATGCATTTCAAATCTATATCGTGTTTTATGAATACTAATGTAAGTTTTATACAAGCACAAAGTACAAAGACTACGTGGTGTTCAATAACTGAGTATTCGTTGCTTTTGACAAAACTAGTGAACATTTATATAAAACAAGCAATGCAGGTTTTTTGTGATTGCATTGAAAACAACAAAATAAGGCATTCAATCTGTTCTCCGATATGTACATACATACATGTATATAATTTTTATTATATTTTTTTGCAATGAAAAACGATATTTTAACAAAATTTGTCAAATTGGTTCTTAGTCTTTCCACACCAAATCAAAAACACAACTCAAAAAATCCCAAATGTTCATCAGAAGCAAAAAAACTGATTTTACAAATATTTTTTTCCAATTTTAAAATGAGATTGAGAAATTTTGAGTTGGTTTTTAAAATTACATTTAAAATCACAGTAATTTTTTTCAGATTTGATTTCAAAAGCACAAAGTACTTTTATATAACAAATGGGTGGATTCAAACGGTGGTCATAAAGGTCATATTGTCGTATTATTTTAAAAGTTTTGTTTGAAAGCAAAAACAATTTATATATTTAAATAATAACATGACTGAATGGATACCGTTTGAATCACCCAATTATAAAAATTTGTGTGATATGGCTTTTTTTGCACAAAATCATTTGTTAGAGCGAAATTGAGAAAAATACGGCCCTGTTCTTTAAACCGATTCCGTGTAAATTTCTCGTTTTCAAAATATTAATAAAGGTCCTGCAGACGTGTTGAAAATCATACACGATAATTTTCTTTCAGATATGATATTTGAGAATCTATATAATGGAAAAATTACAAAAAGTCTGAAAAAATATTTCTCTTAACGGAGTTAGTTTTGTAAAATCGTTCGATTTAAAATCGATTCGGTTTACAGAACAGGGCCGATAGTTTTTAGTCATCTCGGTAGTTGTTGAGAATTAACCAACATTCAAAAGTTTGAAAATATTTTAACTCACATTTTTGTTATATTTATCGTATCCACCAGTAACTGAACTTGACTTATATTTAGATGGAGTTTCTGTTGCTGAGGTAGCGCTAGAGCCACCGCGACTATCTTCGCGAGTGTCGCGGTGGCCATGCCGAAAATCCCGCTGATTGCTGCCGCCATCAGGACGATGACCATCACGCCGAGAACTACTGCCACCGCTACCGCCACCACTACTACCGCCTCTATTGCGATCACGGCGATCTCGATGATCACCGCCACCACTCCGATAGTCTCGTGACCCGCCACTATAAGAATCATAACGACCGCTTCCACCGCCACCGCCGCTATAACGATTACTGCGATCCTCAAAGCGACTTCGATTATTTTGTACCCAGCTCGGAGGTCCACTGCTGAAACGTTGTTGACGGTGATCGTAACCACGACCGCCACCTCCACCGCCACCTCCATAGCCACGATCATCCCTATAACCGCCAGAGTTATTACGATAGCCTCCACCGCTACCCCATCTACTACCGCCTCCGTCACCACCGCCATGATAGTAACCACCACCACCACCACCACGCCGATCATTCCATCGATTATCGTTGCGATTATCGTAACGCCGACGATCATCTTGACGCCGGCGATTATCATTGCGATAATTGTCATGACGTGGACGTTTGTCACGATTGGAATGGCTTTCATCTAAGGCTTTTTTGCCCTTTTCATTATATTTTTTTACTTCTTCTTTAGCTTCATCTATGCCTAGATCAGTAAATATTATATCATCAAACCAGCCAAATTCCAATGAAGGCAAAGTGAATGCGGCTGTAATACAAAATGAATTCATAAATATACATTAAATTTAATTTTTTTTCTCAACTTTCAACCATCGAGAAATGTCAACAGTGTAAAGGAGTACAAGAATAACGTTATAAACCATGAAAAAATTACAATTCATAAAAATTCTTTTCAACACCCAAAATTCATTGAAAAGACCATCATTTTTTAAATTCCAGCTACTACTCGCAGCTTTGCTCGCTTCTCCCAATTCCTAAACCGTTTTGATTTTAAAAAAATAGGATAAAATATAAATCTTTCTGTTTTGACTTTTATAAAAAATCGGCTGGATAGTTTCGGATACACAGGAATACGAATAAAGAAACACACATACATTCATAATATGTACATTAATTTCGAAATAATAAAAACGTTTAAACAAAGCATACTAGTCGAAATGCTAAAAAGTGGTCAACATTGAGTTTATGTAGTGGACAGTGCAGTTGCTGACTATTCCAATATACACTGCTTAAAATCGTCTAGCAGCTTTATAAAGTTATTGAAGAAGCTTGTAAGAATATCACAATAAGCCGATGTCAAAAAATAAAACACGACATACCTGTACCCATGATACAATAATATAAAGGTAAAACCGTTCTCTCTTTTCGTCGCCATATTAACCTTCTGACGTTTGTCCCGAATATTTTACTCTCAAAATTAATGCTACCTTATTAGTTTATGAAATCCGAGTTTTTGATTAATTGTTTGACTTTGTTGTTTTGTATTTAATTAAAAAAATTGAAAAATATTTAAATTTTTTCATTATAAAAAACAGCAATAAAAATATAGCAGCACTAACAACGGCAGCAGCAAAGATAGAACAGCAAGGAAATGAACAGATGCAAGGAAATTCCTAACTGAACAGCATCTTGTCCACTTCCGAATCATAGGCGGGACTTCGTGTTCGTGCTTCACTGTATCATTGCCTTAAATCAAGTACATCCAAGGCATATGCACATTGTGTAAACTTTTAAAAAGGAGGTTTTGTACTTTCACACCGACACACAGTGTTCGACTTAAGAATTTACGACGACAAAAATCATAAATTTGTAAATAATTAACATACGAGTCCTAATTTTTTGTATTTTCACACTAAATTTGTTCTTACTAAATTTATTTATATATTTGGGGTATTCAAAAAATATGTACTTTTAACTTATTTTCACACATGTTTTACATGCATAGAAGTAACAGAAATTTCATAAATTAACAATAATATAACAAAATTATTTATATATTTGTGATATTCACAAAGTATGTACTCTAAATTTATGTTCACACATATTTTACAATAAAAAAAGTAAAAGAAATTTCATAAATTAACAATAATATAAAAAATAACAATAACTTATTCCGAGTTGCTGCTCATATTGTACTTTTGAAAAAAAAATTTAATGGGGCAGCTTGGGGCAGGAGTTTTATGTAAAGTCTATAACAGTAATGTTGAAAGATTACAGAAACGTTTATGGATGTGGTGAAACGGATGGATATCAAAAGATTTTGTCTGACAAAGTTAATTTATTTGGAAATAATTATAAAAAAACTAACTTTGCTTAACACTTAATAAAAAAAAACTTGCCATTTATTAGAAAATAATGTGTTTTTGTATGTTAGTTAAAAAGAAGTCAAAAGTTAAAATTGAATTAAAAAAAATTAATATCGCATCTACAACGCCTTCCATTTACTTTTAAAATTGCACAAAATACCCATAGTATATTTTTGTTTTTCTTTTTTTTTTCTTTTAACATGTCATTTAGAGTACCGTTACAAGCATACAAATTGAAAGATATACAATAATCATATAGTTTTAAGCTAGTCTGGGTCTTCGCTTGCAAATAGTGTGGTCAATTTAAATTTTTAATTAACTTTATTTTTTTATTTTTGTCGTCCTATTTTCTGAAATCGAACACTGTGCGACAGGAGCAGAAGAGATCACATCAGCCAATAAGATCTTGACGACAGCAATTTTGAAAAGAAACAAGAAAAAATTCAAGAGCTTTCAAAGCTTTTGTGTATTTCGATGAAGCTGCTGTAAACACAACTGGAACCAACGACGAATATTCTTCGCAAAATATAAAAACTCTTTTGTGTATATGAAAATACACACAATCAGTACGTTGAACGAAAGTTTCCCTGTGTAACTAACTGGCGATAGTTTATTTCTTACGTCGTCGAACGATGACCAAATGTTTGAATGTTTATGTCCATTGTAGTTTCATTTCGAAATGGAAATTATACAAAAACTTTGCAATTTCTGAGATGTTAGGAATTTTTTTGTGATTTATCTGATTTTCTGAGAGTTTGTTATTCTTTGCAGTGAAAGTTATTCTTCAATGCATTTAGAATTTTTTCGCGTTATTTCCGAGTTAATTTTCTATTTAACAGTTTTAGCGATTTCTAATAAATTTTAAGGCTTTCTTCCGATTTTGCAACTTCTCGAGTATTTTTGAAATGTTCGCCATGTAAGCGAGTTTTTTTAAAGTATTCTGTTTCCTAACAGTTTTCAGTAATTTAAAATTTTGCTGTTACGGTGCTTTAACAAAAACATCTATGTTTTTAAGACTGATGTTGCATGCCTAGCCATGAGGTTTTATTATTATGTGGTGAAATAAATAATCAATCAAATATTTGACAACTTTTGAAGATCATATTACACACAGATTTCGTTATCTTCATGTCCAATAAATACAGCATTTAAAAAAGTGTGGATTAAACTATAATTTTTAAACTCAAATTAAATATTTCAAAAAGCATTCCTAAATGAAAGTTGCCATTATATGTGTGTGGCAACGTTCTCCCCTCTGTTTACAAAAAAAAAACAGTAATCAAATAATCGGGAAAAAGGTCATAATTAATTTTGTACGTCAAATGTGGTTGTACCTTTATATTATTGTATCATGCCTGTACCCACTGCTATTTTTATGTTAAGTACGACAACCATTTTTTATGGTTAAACTAATTTTTTTTTTTTTGTCAACCAGAATTGAATTTTCATACATTTTATTTCCTCTTGTAATACATATTTTCTATTATAATAGAAATTAAAATAAAAAACTTTGCTCTCAGGTATAACTTGAATAATACATACATATGTATTTGAAAATGTGGTGGTACTGCTATTTCCATGTTCGCAACTGTATATAAATTTTTGGACATTTCTGTTTAAACATTTGCTTATTAACATGTCTATATAGAAATTATTAACACCATTTATACAAGCTACAACTCCCAGAATAAGCTGTAAACTAAAATTAATTTTTTAATTTGTTGTATTTTAAACGTGAGTGAATAATTCTATAATGGGTAGTATGAATAAAATGAAGCATTTGCTTTTTACTTAAACATTTGTTTTAAAACAAAAAATTATAGAATAACCAAAATTATAAATTTTAAAAACCCACGAACACATCTAGAAAAGATACGATATCTTCTAAACGGCTGGACCGATTTTCTTCAAACATAGTCAAGTCCCCTAAATCAAAATTGGTCCAACCGTTTGGTCTGTACGTGGACACCGACTGACACACAGATACAAAGACACACTACAACCTAATAACGCCCCTTTTTTGGTCGGGGGTTAAAAAAGCTACAAATTTTTAAGTCAAAAGCAAATACTTTTTTATTCATACTACCCAATATATGATGCGTTTTTATATGGCACTAATAATGCTCAAGTTATGATATTGAGTACACATATTGGAGCAGATTTTTAATTAATATGTAGTAGAAATAATGAAAACTATATATAAATATAAAATAAAATAAAAAATAAATTGCTGAAAATGTTTAAAGAAACTTACACAACACAGTTTTATATTGAAATTGAAATTTATATATATATATATATATATATATATATATATATATATATATATATATATATATATATATATATATATATATATATATATATATATTAAAATGCACGAAATTCTATTGCAAATATGTATATGATAAATTTCGTAGAATCTCTCTGTTATTTATTTCAATTCAGATTTGAGAAATATTTACCTTGTAATGTATTTAACTTTGAATCTTTCAATGTGTATGCATGTCCTTTTTCCTTTTTGTCGGCCAGACGACGTTTAAGTTCTTCTTCATTTGGTATACAAACAACAGCAATACGTTTGAAATCAGCAAAACCTTTCATTTTACGTCGCTGTACAGAGGCGTATGCATTCGCCTACGTTACGTTATATCGATCGATCATGTATATATAAATAGTATATATTATTGGTGTTCATGTTTATCATACATCAATTTGAAATTGTAGAAAGATCATGTTCAATGTAGTATTTTGATGATTCATAGATCGGGAGATCATTGATTTTTGTTTTTTTTTTTCAAAATAAATAAAAGCAACGTTATGGATTACGTTGCATTTAAGTATATAATTCAACTATTTAGTGCAGGGCATACATTTATTTCAGAATAGTTTTTTGGTTTATGTTTGTTAGCATTTCTTTTTATTCTTGCGGTTAACTCTTTCATTAAAGAATGATGACAGGCTTTTAACATTTTTAACTTATAAACTAAAAACATACCTTTGTTGTTTACACACATGCTTATGCAATATTTCCAATTTCTTTGCAACAGTTGACTAATATATTTCACATTTTTTCTTTCTTGCGTATAAAGTATAGAGTGTTTAAGATATCATTGATTTTCTTTTCATCCATTATTTTCGATTTTTGTTTAAAATTTACTTACAATTGGCTGCTATGCCGCTCTATCCAAAAAAAAATATTAGTTCGTATTGCACAGTCAACTGTTTTGTTTTTACATTCAAAATTTAAATATACTTACATTTATGAGAAATAAGCAGGAGGACTCAACTTATGTGCTATAAACTTACCTGTTCATAAGTTGCAGATTTTTATCTGTTGGGATTAGCTAAAAAATATTTCATTTGAAAAAAAAAATCCTAATTTATTTTTTAAACTCCTTTCACAGAAAAAAAAACAAAATATTTTTTTAATAGCAAAAAATATCGATAAGTTTTCACGCTCGAATTATTTGAAGCAATTGAAAATTTGACTGATTCAATTAAATTTTTAACTGAAAATGTTTTTTTCTGTGATTTTGAATAAATGCTCAAACATTTTTTATAAAACCTTTTCAAATGTCGTTTAGCCCGTGCACATAATAAAAGAAGAGATTTTTACCTGATCCAGAATGAAATTGCGGCGACGTTTAATGGCTATATCTTCTAGAGATGTTAGGACATTAAAACATAATTCATATATACGATCGAAACGTCCTTTATGCACAGATTTACGTGAAGCGCCATCAATCTGAAATTGAAAACATTTAAAATAATTTTATTAAGATTTTTTCTTTTATTTCTTTAACGTTTTGTAGAATAGGCTTATATTTGACATATTTTATATTTATGTATATTTTACATTTATCTTTAAAAAAAATATGGCCAGAATACCATTTGTAACAGAACTTTTCTATCTGGTTAACAGGCGCTGTTAATGCACTTGGTTTGTGGCCAGTGTTGGTATCTCTACGAAGAGCAAAAGCACATTAGCTGTTGCAAAAAGGGTAAAAAGCGCAAAAAATACGAAAAAGAGGGTAAAAAAGCACCAAAATATTTTTTTTTAATTTTAGTACATTAAGCCATTTAAAAAGGAGAGTTTAGAGTGTAAAAGCTCAAAATATAATTTAAAATTTTTGCTTCGAAATAAACCAAGTATTTGAGATGTAACAACAGAATTTATTAACATATTAATTAAAACAAAGTCTTGTTTAATTTAATAAAAATAAGTATGTGAAAACAAATAATAAAAAAAACATGCGTCAAATAATTGGGTATGTTCTGCATTCCACGTGAAATTAAAACTTGTGGAATTGCCGTAGAATTGTTGTTGGAAATGTGTATTTACAACAACAATGCTATGGCAATTCCGAACGATTTAATTTCACGTGAAATACAGAACATACCCGAATATAGTAGCATATACTCGCATAAATACATACATACAATAGTAGGTGAAGCTTAGGCTTAGATTAAGATATGTATGTTACTGAAAAATCATTTACACATAAAGAATGAAAGCGTCACTCTTTTCTTAAGTACTCTTAACTTAAAAGTTTTTGTTTTTGCGATATTCACCCTTATTATAGTTGTCAACATTGACAGCACGTCAATACGATATGAAAAAAATTAGGGGTTGGCTACGCGTTGTCTAAAACAACTGACTGCTATTGATAACCTCATGCTTTCAATCGAAGTCGGCCCTTAAAATTTAACCACCCTATAGTATGATTAAATATTTGTGTAAGCTTTAACAAATGTGTTATTCCCTACTACTTTCAATCAATTATTATGCAGAGAATTATGTGGTACTTTCCAGTTACTTCCGTTTTTTATTTTCCAAAAAAAAATTAAATTTTTTAATCCCAATTATGAAAAGTTTTCTAGATTGTTTTTAACATAGTTTCCGTTATTGTCATTAAAACCAATTTAATAAGCCTCAGTTAAAAGATGCTGATATTAGCGCTTAAAAGTATTTAAGTTTTGTAAATTAATAATATTTTTATTTAACAAAAAAACACCAAAAGCACTGTAAGAAATTGTTAAAAGCACTGTAAATACCCGCTTTTTAAAAAAGGGTATTAGCCAAAATTTCGCGTTTATGAAGAGGCAAAAAGCACCAAAAAATACCCGAAACGCACCAAAATACCATCACTGTTTGTGTCTTGTATTCAGCGTTACCATATGTGAAGATTTATCTTATTTTCCAAGTTTTTCGGGATGTTAAAAAGACTAAAAGATTTCTTTTTTTATACATACATCTTCTATTCAGTAAATGTTTTGTGTTTATTACCTTTACATTTGTTAGTTAATTTTAAACAAAATAAATTCTTCTTGAGTTTGATTTCAGTAAAATCAATAAATATTAATATATTTTGATTAAAATCACTAAAAAAAAGATTTTTAATGATGGCAACTCAGCTTGTATTGTAAATTTTCTCAAACGTTAAGACCCCTTTTCCGCACGCAAAGTTTACTTTGCAAATTCTTAATTCAGCTGGGAGAGAGACTGTATTACTACCTCTGTCTCTAACACAGCTGAATTAAGACTTTCCAAAGTAAACTTTGCGTGTGGAAAAGGGGTATAATTTTCTACCGCAAGTGAGAGAACATTGTAATCAAATCGGTCATTTTTTGAGAGTTTTGCCTCTCACTCCCACTTGTTAATGATTACCTCCACTACTAGTATTGCTTAGTCCCGGTTTACACGTTTCAACTTTTGTTGATCAACTCGTAATTCAGCTGTAATAAATAGATATTTGTACATCCGTCTCCGTCTTTCTTACAGCTGAATTACGAGTTGAACAACAAAAGCTGAAACGCGTGAACCGGGACTTAGTCATGTTTTAGAGAAACAAAAAGATGGGTATACAAAATCAAAAGTTGAGTTGAACTGATGTATCTAAAACTTGACTTATTTTTTTGTAGAATTTTCCATTCTAAAGTAAATCGTTTTTTATAAGATTTATACTTGTTAGACCATAAAAACTCCTGGTTCTTTAGCTACGTGAATTTATCATTTTTGGTTCCATTTGGAACGCAGAATGCAAAATGAACCTTCAAACAATTTCTTGTCAACACAATTTGAATATTTCATATCCTTTCGATTTATAAGAAACAAATATGTATGTAATAAAAATAATTTTTCTACGTTAGTCTGCTACATACAGGATTATTTTCCGTGTATAGATGATTGCAAAATTCTAAATTAGGTCTCTATATTTTCAGATCATTAGCAACTAACTATAAATATACTTAATTATATATTAAATATTTTCATTATTTTGTCCTTTTAACAAGCTTACCGTCATTTTAGCTATTAAAGCATCAGCACCAATAACATGGTAACGTTTATCGGGATTGTCTTTAATATGATTTAAGACCCATGTGGTTTTACCGGCTCCTGGTAGACCGACCATTAAAATTACTTCACATTCTTTACGACTTTCCGGTCTTTGAGGTCCTGGAATATATTTTTCCTCTGGTATTAACGCGATTAATTCAAATTCTTCCAACAAAGACATATGATCACGAGGCACTGGATGAACGTCTTCATATTCATCTTCTTCAGGGGGCTCAATTTTTTGTCGCTTGGAAGGAGAGGGACCACAATCATCCTTCCCTTTGTCAGACGATTTTTCATCATCATTTTCCTTTTCGGTTTGTTCATTCTCTACCACTTTAGTTTCAATGGAATCTTTAGAACTTTTCAGGTCTTCATCAATTTTTGTTTCGTCTACATGAAAGTCTATTTTAATTTTTGAATTTTAATACACATTTTAAATCATATTTACCTTGTTCAGTTATATTATCTTCAACAGATTCCTGGGACTCTTTAGCTTCCTCTTCGCAAGTCTTGAATTCGTCAGCTTTTTTTTCATTTTCCTTACTGATTTCGGATTTAGGTTCCTCTTCCTGCTCATCTTTTTGTTCCTTTTTCTCACAATGTTCTTGGGATTGTTCCTCCGTTCCGTCCGTTTCGTATTTTCCTTCCTTACTATCCCCAACATTTTCCACTTCAGAAGCGTTTTTATCATCTGCTTTCTTATCATCAGATTTATTATCATCAGATTTTTTATCATCAGATTTTTTACCATCAGGTTCCGCAGCATCTGCTTTCTTATCATCTGTTTCCTTCACTTTACGTCTTTTGCGTATTTTACGCTCCACATTTACCAAAAGATTATCGTTATCGGCCAAATTTATTTCAAATTCATAGCCTTTGGTCAAAACATGAGGAAATAGTGCCTGATTATCACCCAATATCCCTTTATCGAATTCAAAAGCGACACCCAAGTCTTCACCGTTTAATGTATATTTGATAGTGCATGGTGTGCTTTCTAAATCTAAATAGCACCCTACAACGTCATCCAATTGATATGGTCTGGCAAAGTCAAAAAATTCGGCATTTGTGGCTTTGCGGCCGGTTTCGCAATAAGCGAAAGAGTTTTCTGACTCACCCAATAACAAATTGGATGAGGGCATGGAGAAGCCAACGCGAAAGCCTTTTGTAAAAGGTTCATCCCTGAACGGATGTTCCCTATTTAAATTGGTTTCTTCTGATAAACGTACTTCAAAACAAACTTTGCCTTCGCGTACACCATAATTGGTACGAGCGCCAGACCAAACTAAGGCGTAAATATCATGGCTCATAGGTTTGGCTGAGGTAAAAGTAACGGGGTCGATGCGCAAATGCAAATCCGAATCGACTTGGGAGATCATACATATATAATTGAAATTAACAAATATCATTAAAAGTTTTAGATTTCTACTTACACCAACTTAAGCCAAATTGATTTTCCTCAATGGTGGGCTCATCTTCAGGAGTGCTAGTGTCTTCAACTTCTTTTGAAGGACTTCCTAAGATACCACCACCACTACGACGTCTGGGGGAACGAGAACGAGTGCGTGATCGCGAATGAGATTTTGATTTGTGACGAGGTGAACGAGATCTCGACCGAAAAACGGAATGTGATCGGTTACGGCGTTCGTGACGATCTGCGGAATGACTACGAGAGCGTTCTCTAACCACTTGAGATTTTTTATTCGCATCATCCTGACATTTTTCATCATTGACTTCAGATATTGCATCATTACCATGATGATTATTTGTTTCGCCACTTATAGATCTTTCATTTTTCTGGCAATTTTTTTCAAGCGTTTGCGAAGTTTCAGAGCTTTCTAGAACACATTTTGGTGCATCTGCAACATCGCATTTGGTTGCTGTAGCTTCATCTCCATTCGTTTGCATATCTTGAACTTGATCCTCTTGAGCCTCATTAGCACTCTCGCTGTTTTCTTCATTGCTAACGTTTTCTATTTCTACCTTTTCTTTTGAATGTGTTTCATGACAAGGTTTTTCATCAAATTTCTCTGGCGTGGAGAGCTTTTGTTCGTTTTCTTCAGTCTCACCAGGAGCATTGGAGGGATTACTTTCTTCTTCTAAAGTCTCCAAAACGGGTTCTGGAGCCTTTTTAACGGGAGATGGAGAAGGTGACTTCGTCATAGATCGTGTACGACGGCTACGACGGCCAGGAGTTGCTGGAGATGGAGGTGCCCCACCGGAACCTAATTTTTAAGAGAAATAAAAATGTGTATCATGTGACGAAAATTCATTATTCTTGTGGACCTCAAAATCTAAGAAAAGAGTGCTTAAGTCATATTTTACTGTTTTTCAGGAGAGCACTTTTAAGAGTTCAAGTCGATTTTTAGAATTTTTTTCTTTTACAGTTAAATTTGGAAATTCTCCGTTTAACTTTATTTTTTTAATCAAACATCGTTCTACACACTATAAGTAATACATTTAATTTGAAATATGCAAAAGTATAACCTCAATTAAGCTATTATTCCAAACTAGATTAGAAGTCTAAAAAATATAAGTCGCTAGTCATAGTGATATAACTTCCTGAAAAATCACACAAATTTATTGAGATTTTTACCGGGCTACTTTCGAATATGCAGATTACGGAGGTAGCATTAACTCTAAATCTGCTTATCTCGACTTAAGCATTTTTCCCTTTTTGCCACAGAATTAATATAATTTCAAAAACATACAGTTAGTTTCAATATTGGTTTATACATACATATGTACATATATCAAAAAATTAGATTTAGATGATACCACAATATAATTGGGGTATTCAAATGGTACTCATAAATTAACACGTTTTAAAGTTGTAAAACGAAAAAATATGACTGCTGTAAGCAACCCCTTATAACTTACAATTATAAATAAATTTGTTGGCGATTATTATGGCTATTTTTTAACAAAATTGAACTTCATAATTATTCTAATTCAAGAAAATTAGTTTGTTGAAGGGGTAGTTTCAAAAATAAATCCTACGAAAACTCTTCTGCAAGAAGTTAAAACAATTTGATTTTGGTTAATTTTCTTATATTAATTATAGTCATTAATGGCGTGTTGAATTTGGATGAAAAATAATTTTTGGGGATCTTTGGCGATTTTCTGATAAATTTTGATACGATCATTTTATAAAAACTTACATTAAAAAAGTGTTATACCTATAAAAACAAATTTATTATCAAATATTTCCTAAGAAAAATTACATAAAAATGTTTTTTGGCGACTTTTGGTATCATGTTAGATTTATTACATATCCACAATATTATTGCTGTTGTCTTATATTTTAATTAAATAGACATGGCTGTATCTCGAGATTTTGCGTTATTAAGAAAAAAAGACGATGCTGCATCACATAATTTGCATTTACTCGAGAACCAGTTCTTTGATTAAATAAAAAAATACATAGAAGGCTAGGAAACAAATTGAATTAAATTACGTCCTTATTAATTTTTTAACAGTCTTATAGTTTCGGAGATATTCAGAAAGTTTTATACAAAAATACATTTTTTCAAAAAAAAAAAACAAGAAAATCGTTTTTTAAAAGACTCGTTAAAATTTTAAACTGAAGAAAATTTTATATTTATATGTTATAAATAAAATGAGCCAAATTTATTAAAAATCATTCCCTTCATTCTGAATTTATTCACAATTAAGTGGTAGTATATACATATACTCGTATTACAGCTTTTTTTAATTTTTTTTAATTTAAAATAAATAAAAGTTAATAAATTTATTTGATCGAAGAACTGGTTCTCAAGTAAATGAAAATTATGTGATGCAGAATCCTCTTTGTTCTTAATAACGGAAAATCTCGAGATACAAAGTCAATTCAAAAAAAGTAATTTATAGGCATTGGAGCTCAGTATCATATGCACGAAAATTTACTATCAATTGGGGTGAAATGTATTGGAATCAGTACAAAAGTCAATTTCAGGAATTGACTACCTTTCTACTTGTGACCATCGATATGTTTTTATAAAATTAAAGGTACCATCAACGGTTACAACCAGAGCTCGCAAAATATGCTCAACCAAATTTCTCTGTGCGGTCTTCTCACTCAAAAGACCTAAAAAAAAAATGACGGAATCACTGTCTGAACAGCAACCCTCTTTTTCGTTTCAATCGTGTTCTCGCTCCCGGGTTACGGATTGAGCATAACACACGAATCGGTCTCTTACTGACCGCATGATACGAACAAAATCCTTATTTGCTCAGCTACTTAGGGCCAGTAAGTGAGCAAAACAAGCAAAGTCTTAGCATAAAAGGTCTTTATTTTTGTTGTTGCGTTTGCTTTATGTTGTTGCCTTAGATATTTCGTCACAGGCAAAGCATTAAAGAGGAACGGAGAAGGTAATAATAAATAACAATAAAAATATCTGTAAATCAAACTATTTGTCAACGAAGTGTAAATGTAAAATAAAAGACAAATATGTGTACAACAAAAACAAAATTAATCCTCATGTATTTTGTTCAATAATGTTTATAAAATAAAATAATAAAAACAACAAATCTCTATAACGTGCATAGTATATATGTAAATGTTTACCTATTCACACTCGCAACACATACATGCACAAAAGACCGTTTGCAGAGATTTTACGAAATAAAGGGTCTTGAGTGAACACGTGAGCCGACCTATCAAACAAAAGCGGTCGTTGGTTGAGCGAAGAGCAAGCCAAAGAAGAACGAAGTTTGAGGGTTTTTTCGCTACAGTGTCGCATAGTGTTCTTTTTCTGACAAGCACGACAGAGACCAATTATTGCGAGCTCTGGCTACAACACTTACACACGTTTGCACAAGCCCACGAAACCAATAATATTTTCTTAAAATATACTTTAAGATGTGAACTAAGGCAAATTCAGTATCAGGTGACCTTTTCCGCCCGACTAATTATCAGCTGTTGATGCCAAATTGAGCAATTTGAACCAAAATCTCAAAATTTGCTTAGAAATCTTCTGACAGATTGCTTTTGTAACACAGCAAACTATTTACATGCTGTTTTTTGTGCTGTAAAATTGTTGTAGTGATAAGGCCAACTGAATTCTCCTTGAAGTGAACTTGTGAACGTTCATCTCCAAAAACGAAAAATTCCAATTGATGGGAAAAACCCCAAAGCTTGGCAACACTGCCACTATGACTATGATATACATACACATGATATATGCGTGTAAAATATTGCTCAATTTATTCATGATTTTCCCTAAAATCATCGTTGTAGGAATAATCTACATGCAATTTAGTAAAAAATTACTATAATAAACTAAAGTTAACTCACCACGTTCTAAATGAGCGCGTAAACGTTCAATTAAAACCGCCTTAACACCTTTAATATCCAGGCCACGCGTCTGTAACTCATTACGCAGATCGACCACCTTCATTTTGTCCAAATTCGCTAAATCCATAATGGACGAGCATTAATTTTTAAGCACACTGATAAAATAATACAAAATTGCAAACGCTGAAACTCTTTAAACGCTTTAAAAAATGGTTTTTTTCCACTATTATTTCACTAGACACCGCATATAAAACTTATTGTAAAAAACCAACACACGCGGAGTTTTTCATCACTTAGTGCAGTGTTTTTGCAATCAGTAATCGCTTATGTGTACATATCATATATACAGTAAATTTTAGCCAAACGTTAAAAACGCTTTCGTTATACTTTTTATTATTAAGATATTGTACAAATATTGTAGTTTTTATACCAATGTTCTTATTTATATGCTCAAAATTTTACTTTTCCAAGCTTTATGCACCAAACTTTTCCCGCGATGAGTTTAGTAAAAAGAACCAGAGACCTGTGCCAAGTGCTTTTGTCGGCGGCGGGTAGCTCATAAAATATCATCGGCGGCGGCTAAAAATCGGCTGTCAGCCGGCAGCCATAACCATGGTATAACCATGTTGCAACAATAAAAAGCTAGAGAAATTCAAATATAATAGGAAAGAATATAACAGAAATAAAATAATATAATACGTAAGAAGTAAAAATAAAATCAGTTCTTAGCTTCAAATACTAAAATGAGTAAACTAAATATGTTTTAGAAAATTTCTTTCAAGTATGCATCGTACCTCAGCGAAATCTAGTACATTCGAAGCTAACATTTCAAAATCAATATATAAAATTAGTAAAGTAGCAATTATTTGTTTAGTGGTAGTATATTACATAAACACAGAACTTTTTCAGCTTTTGTTCCATCGTCTTTATTAAAAACGAAATAAGTAGAAACATATCACACATATACTTCAATAGTGACATAACTCAAAAAATTCGTTTTTTGAGTTAATAATGCAGAAAGATGCGGCATTTCGTATTTTATCTTGTATAAAAATTTCATATAAATAGCTTCTACCATCACCTCCTGAAAGAAGATTTTTTTTCATTTCTCCATTGAGTTGTATGCAAATTGAAAACTTAAAACGCGTTTTCTGCAAAACTGGTTGTTTTGAGTTATGCCACTATTGAAGTAAATGTGCGATATGTTTCTTAACAAGTTACTCCGTCTGAGATATCCATATCAAAAAATTATGATGCTCCTACACGAAGGAGCGAATTGGAACATTGATATGTATACTTGGAACATTGCTGTATATGTGTAATTAGTGTAAAATTTATAAATTGAATAAATAAAAAAATTTAAATTATATTCAAAATATACATATAAAAACATTTTTTCAGCAGATATATGAAAAACTATATCAATCGGCGGCTAATTTCCAGCCGCTTAATAACCGAAAAAAATCGGTGTGGCTGGTCAAAACTATTCGACGGCTCGACTAAGCCGGCTTTCAACCGATCGGCACTGTTCTATGAAATGTGCGCGAGAAATTCCGTTTTCGTATATTAAAAAAATGGCGGCCACTTGATGCAGAGTTGCAGTTTTATGACGAACTAGTAAGATAATTTTAAAGTATTTTCGAACCCTGACACTGTTCTACTTATTCTAGTTTTAGACTTGGCAGTTTTTCTTGAAGCAATTATCTTTAATTCTCTTTTAAAACTGTTCGATTTACACACAGATGGTTTCTTGTTCAATTTTCCTATTGTTTTAATGCAGCGAATGAAATAACAAAAGAGAATTGAAGTAACTTTTCTCTACAAGCAAGTCAGTACCCCTCTTCTTTCTTCTTTCATCTCTCTCCCATAAACTCAGACTTGCTTCAAGAAAAACTGCCGAGTCTAAAACATGGGTTAGTTATTCTGGACTTTTTCCTGCAATAAACAAATTAAAAAATCTTATGTTCTAGGAAAAAAGATAAGAATAATAGAAACAGATGTTTTAAACGTCAACGTGTTCATTGCATTAACTTGGAAGCCACACAATCAGGTCTCGCCTTTCAATTCGTTTCAAAGTATTGCAACATTCATACTTTTCTCAGTAAGGGCTCAGTTAGGCGACTGTAATGTAATTGCAACGGTAAGAAACAGCTGATATATATTTGTATGTGGAAAGTAATAGAAATGGGTATAGATGTCACCAGAATTTAAGAATCTGTACATTAATTTTAATATAACAATATCGATCAGCTGTTTCCTACCATTGCAGTTACATTCCATTACAGTCGGCTAACTGAGCCTTAACTCTACGTCTCAACTTGACATGAAATTTTGTTGTAACTTAAAGTTATAACTGGGGGACTACTGTGTAAGTCGAAACGAATGAAAAGGCTTCCAATTTTGTCAGGTGGAAACATAGATAGAGTTAACAATGTACTGAGATTTTGAGGTTTTGTAAGCTTTTGGAAATTGTGGTTGAAGTCTAAATTTTTTAAATAATTTTGACACACGTTAAATAATATATTAAAACATATAATAATAAATGTATTAATTATGTATTATCATTTTATAATATACGTGAAATTACATAGGATTGTTATTTTCGTCTAATTAATAAAAAATAGTGAAAAACTCATGCCGGTTTTTGAAACTTACATGCCGAAAATGCCAATTATTTTTCAAAAAAGTGCAGATTTTTCGGCAGAATCTTCTGGCATCCCTGGTAGTCACCTGAAGTTAGCTCGTTTCATAAACGCAGTTACCAAATTTTTGCTACAGATTTTCTTCGTTTGTGAATAAAAATCTAAAAACTCTTAAGTTAATCAAAATACAAATAATACTTTAAAATAATAAAAACATCCATATGTATTGTCTACATTGATAAAAAGATATTTGCACTTTTTCTTAAAATACGTGATCTATATAAAAAAAATGATAATGGCCTGTGTGAAAAATGTATTGAGTGTCTTAAAGTAACCACCACAGCACTATGCTGGGTCTCTTATTATATGATGATGAAAAAGCAAGAAGACTAAAATTATCTTGTTTGTATATTAGAAAATTAAAGAAAAACAGAAACATTAATGTATGTGCAACATTCAAAGAATTTTATTTTCTAACATGAAGTTAATACGCAATAATGTAAATAGCGCAAGTTCATGTAATCGAAAAATAAGTTTATGTGAAAAAAGAAAAAAATTGAAAGGTTGAAAAAAGAACAAGTGAATGAAGTTGCAAAGAAGAGGTAAAATGAGAAGCAATGAAAAAAGCAATTTGAAAGTGTTGTTCTTGTAATCGTTAAACCAAAACGCATAAGCAAAAAAAAAATTTGTGATGCCAGAAAACGTTTCTAACTACATATATATGTACTTATTTGAAAAGATTGTTCCTTATTGAATTATATGCGTATAATGTAGTACTCCAGAAGAGATATATCTAATATTTTTTTTTGTCTGCTGCTTTATATGTAGATTCTTCCACGTTGTGTGTTTTACTACATAGTGTCCACACCTGATGAATTTATAACATGATGAATGTCAAATTGATATCATGATGAAAATTCATTACGTATAGACTAAATTTTATTAATATTACTCGGTGTCTCCACTTAACATAAAATGAAACTTTATTAATAAAATATATTTTATTATATATATTCACTGTCTTTTATTTCTTCCTTTGTTTTTCATCTAAAAGTCATGTTAAATGAATAAAACTGATATGTTATCCTTTTATATACGCTTAAATATATACAGTAATTTAACCTACTTGAACAAGTAGTGAAAAATATTATTATGATAGTGACATGCGTTGATAAAGATTTTTGTATTTTTTTTATGTTGGACGTAAAAAGATCATCAACTTTAAGTTTGAATAAAAAATATATGTATCTATTACTTTTATTATTAAACAAAAAATTCTATCGTGTATTTTTTATAAAACTAATGAACAAAACATTCTTCATCGATTTTCTCGAAAACACATTTTTGGTCCATACATCAAACCTGAAACCAACCAATGATATTGCGAGCTATGATATAAAATCGTCAGGTGTGGACACTATCCCTGCAGTCAGACTGGGGCCAAGTGTCTCTATGTCAACACTAAAATTCTAGTAGTAGTTACATTGTCTACAATTTCTTTTATATTCGTCAGTATAAAAGAAATAGAGAAAACGGATGTGGTGTGTTTCTGGTGGATTTTGCAACAACTTGTCAATATTCATAAATTTGTATGTACGTAAGGTATAGAAATGTACCAGTCTCCGGGAACATGGAAACATACCAACTATGAATTCACTACCTAGTTAATTGTTTTAGTGTTACTAGTAGATTTTCAATGACAAGAACATGCTAAATGTCTATAGCATAAAGTATTGTATAGGGAATAATTGTAGAGTAGTACTGGTGACAAAGTCAAAAGCGACTCAGTACATTTTCACTATTCGCACTTTCTGCAGGGATGTTATGGTCTGTGCAAAAGTGCTGAATTTGTCGGAACTCTGTTCTCGTATACATACATATCCTATGTATTAAATATAGTAAATGCATACCAAATTTGTTTACTTCGCATATCAGACAAGATCAGAAGATTTTTCTCTACCAAAAACTTAAGAAATAAGTAATTCTCTGTTATGTAAGTCCCGTAAATTTATCCATATACCACTATATTTTCCGAAGACTATCTACTTAAGTAAAACATTTTGTACATAACTATCAAGTACTATATAGATGTATGCATTCCAAAATATATTCTAAGAAAAATTGGCAAATATTTGAAAACGACAAAACATCATTAAAAGTTTTTATCATCGTTTTAATTTTGCTCTGTGGCATCACCGTAAGGAACTTTTTTTTTTTTTTTTTTGTAAAAGTAGTAGAATATCAAGTTAAAAGAAGGAAAAACTATTACCAACTGAAAAGAAAACCTAAAATGGTAATTCGGCAATACTAATGTTCGTAAGAAAAATTATATATGTATGTAAAATTTATATAAAAGAAAGAACTTGCAATTTATGGTGGAAAAATTTTGTTTAGTAATAATATTAGAAAGGAAAAAGTGTAATAGAAGTTAATTTTTAAATGTGAAACCTTTAATTAAAACATATATGTATAAAAAATTTAAAAAGAATAATAAATATTCAAATATCAATACTCTTAACCATCGTATGGGTAGACCCTATAATAAAAGGAAAATCACGAATTTGTACGATAATTATGAAAAGGTAATTTTGTAAACTTAAAAAATTAATTATTTCATTTTCCTTAAAACTGAAAGCGAGTAAACTAAAGTTTTTTTTTTAATATTTCGCCAGTTACAAATATTTTTACATTTTTACAGAAATTAAAACAAAAATATATATATTTGTATATATATGTACATGCAATGTTTTTCAAAGCATTGAGCGAATTATGCATACAAATGCATTCTTTTCAACAATAGGGGTCTGGGAAATACAAAAACATATTTCCCATTTGCAGACAACTGCATTAGATGTAAATTTGTCAGTCAGCCAGGCAAATATACAGTCGTCCGATCGTTCTGTCTCATTATTAGTACAAAATAATGAAAACGGAAATATTCGATATAGAGACTGTTGTAAGTAAAAAGTCAACAATAACAAAAACACACGGAAATTTTTTTGATAGTGCACTACATCATCTATCATCGAATTCAAATGAAAGTGGTCCGAGTACGCAACAAATCAATAACAAAACATCTGATTTGAATAGATATTTCACTGTATTTAGTAGTGGCAATATGGAGACAACTACCACACATATAAATCTCATCGATGATGAGGATGAAAAAGATCCATTAGCGTTGGATACCTCATCAGGTGAGCGTAGTTCTACGGAAGATTCCTTAGGAAGTGCCCCTTCAACCTCCAAGCATTCCCATAGTTTAAGGTGGGTTGTCTGTCTTTCTTTTATATTATTATTTTATTTTGACAATGCATTGTTATCGTAGACGGCATGTGCCGCGTATTATCGTAAAACCTATTCTTCCCGAGAAGAAACAAACAGGTATTACAACGGGCTCTTCCGGGATTACGGCCAGTACAACATTTTCATCATGTTCGGCGGCTCCAGTACTTGCTAATTGTAGTCCCTCTACTGGCAGAACGGGTAGCAGTAGGCGCATACAGCAACAACAACAAGCCAAGCAAGCTATGGCAGCTGCTGCAGCAGCAGCGGCGGCCACAGCAGCATCTTCTGTCGCAGTTACAACTACAGCTATTACACAAGCTTCTACAATGCGTGAGGTGTTAGCATCAATACCTGGATTTAGCTTAAAGCCCCGCCGAAGATCGTCAAAGAAAATATCAACTGCTGCCCAAATAGAACAAACCAAAGATGGTAAAATTGATCTAGAGACACCAGATTCGATATTGGCATCAACAAATCTACGAGCTTTACTTAATAAGCAGACATTTTCATTACTCCCACCTCTGTACCAGTATAATCTAATACAACTGCTACCCAGTGTAGACCGTGAAGCTATTGAAATGGAGCAGAAATGTCCTGCAAACACCATACCCACAGAGGCTATAAAGCTTGGTCCATCAAGTCTTAACAACGAGTTTTTTGCGCGAGCTTGTCTGGAGTGGCGGGAGCGCTTGAGCGAAGGTGAATTTACACCGGAAAATCAAATGAAGCTTAAAACCGAAGCTGAACGTGAAAAAAACAAATTAGACCCCTGGAAGTTGAAACATTTTGAGCCAATATGGGGTGAAAAATCATTCAATCGTTCCAGTAGTAGTCATGCTGCAAACGCCTATGCTGATGCCAGTGTAAATAAAAAAGTGAAAGAAGAGTTAGAATCGAACAAAACTGATACTACCAGAACAACAGCCATATGCACTGTAGTTGTAACACAAACAACAACAATTTCAACGATAACAAAAGCAATAAAAACTGCTACAACCACAGCAACAACTGGAAAAGCCGCTGCATCAACAACCAATTGTGCCTCGAACTATTTAAAAGACGAAGCATTATACTCAAATTCTCCCACATGCTCCCTTAACTCATCAACAACAAATTCCTCATTATGTTCATTAGATGATCTTGTATCCGGAAATAGGTCAACGGAACAGAGACATGTTGCCAGTTCTCCAAAACATAAGGTTAGCTTGAAAAATGAAGATATGGAGGATGACGATGAAGTAGAATGCATTGAAACGACAATAACTCCACCAAATTCTACAGCATCAATATTAACAAACTTAATGGTATTGAATAAAGAAAACTATGACCAAAAGACTGAATGTAAAAAAGAAATCGTAAGTACTATATACATAGTTACTATTCTAACAGATTAGAAATTACATATGGATATGTCATATATGTACATATTTTAAAATTAGTAGTATATTTGGTGTTATATATGGCAACTTTCTGCAGTTGCCTCAAAGTATAATATAATGTTCACACCGACATCAATTATTGAGGTTCGTTCTTTCATTCACGGTTTGCGGTCGAATCTTGATTGAATCAACATGTTTCAGCATACAAATTTTTGAGAGCGAACCATATTGGTTCAGTTTGAACCTTGCGGCGAATCATGAAGAAATTGCTATCATCTCTAGTTTTGATAACAAGTTATCGCTCATTTATCTAAACTAGTTATCAAAACAAAGTATGTATGTACATACATATGCACTAGGGATGGTAACGAATGTTCGCATTCGCTTTCGCATACGCAAATTATTCTCTTACTTTTGCTATTTGCATTCGCTAAAACGTATGCGAATATTTCAAGCGAACACTCAAGACAAAAAAAATTTTTTTGTACTTTTACGAAAATAGCTTACGATTAACAAACGTCAAAAACTCGAAAAATATTTTAAGCCAGCATGAAAAAGATATAAGTATATACACATTAACAACAGCTACACATACTCAGGCATGTTCTGAAAATCACTTTTTGTGAAAGTGATTTGAAATCACAAGAAAGGTGTTCTGTACACAAAACTTTTTTAATTTTTGTGATTTTAAACCGGTCAGCTTAATGCCTGACGATTTGTTATTTTTCAATCACTTCGTTTTGAAATTCGCAATAAATTAATTGAATGAATAACTTAATATCTTTTTTATTGATTTTTATAGTAAAATTAGCAATTTTCTATAAAGAATTTATAAAATGATGAAAAAATTGAAGACACTTTCTCTTGCGAGAAATGTTGTTATTTGCTTTGTGATTTTCATTTGTGATTTTGCATTTACAAAACAAAACATCAGCTGTTTTCTTGTGTTTTTGAAAGGGTGAAATCACATCGAAAAGTTAAAACTTTTGTTATTTTCAGAACACCATCAAATCA
This sequence comes from Tachina grossa, assembly GCA_949987645.1. NCBI lineage: Eukaryota > Metazoa > Arthropoda > Insecta > Diptera > Tachinidae > Tachina > Tachina grossa. The sequence goes on from OX465278.1 coordinate 143,997,527, forward strand.
CAATTGTGGTTTTAAAATCACAAAGTGATTTGAAACCTTGTAATTTACCGAACATGCCTGACTGTGATATTTGCATTTGAGGTAAACAGCATTGAAAGCTCTTAAATTTGTTCTTGTTTCTTTGCAAAATAAGAGCAAGCATTGATTGATTGACTGTTGTGATCTCGTCGGTGTGAAAGCACAAATTTGTCCAATTTTTAAGCCATAATTTAATATATATACTCTGTCTGTTGCAGTTGCTACAGAAGACCACAAATTTTCTTTTCTTAATTTGTTTCGGTAACCTTGATTACTTCTATTAAACAGGCAACGAAACATTTGGATAGCTTCAATAAGTTTGTACTCCATTTTAATTATTAAACTTATGTTTTTCTTTAATTTATTTTATTTGTATTCTCTTAATTTTTGCTGCCGCAAAACACAAACACAGAGAAAGCAAAAAGACAACTGATAGCTGTGAAACTACTCCGAATTTTGTTCTTTGCGCTGACGGAGACGCACAATGAATCAGTCATACGTTAAACGTGGCCTTTTTCAACTAACAGCTAAATTGAAATACATGACTTCTTATGAGGTCTGTTACATTCAGTAGCTGTCCGTCAACGCAAAGTACAAAAATTGGTAAACTTTTAATTTTTGAGTACGTTGAGTAGTTGGACAGATATTGTCTGATTTTTTTGGCATGTTCTGATTTAGGTTTTTGTGTTTTGTGGCAGCAAAAATAAAATTAAACAAAATAAATAAAAAATAAAATGAATCTAATAAACAAAATCGAGAATCAACCTATTGAAGCTGCTTCAAATGCTGCCAATAAAGTACTCGTTGTGCAAACCTTCTCCACCGTTGCGATAATGTCAATTGAAAAAGGCGAAGTTTAACGTATGACGGCCTTTAAGGCTGGAAAAATTTGAACAGCTTCCATAGGTCGATTCTCCATTTTATTTATTAAATTCAACTTTTTGTATTTATTTCGATTATTTCTTTTGTTTAATTTTACTTTTGCTCCCACAAAACACAAAAATCCAAATCAGAACATACCAAAAAAAAAAAAAACCAACCAATATCTGTCAAACTACTCAATGTACGCAAAAAGTTAAAAATTTACCAAATTTTGTAACAGACCTCATAAGAAACCATGTATTTCAACTCAGCTGACAGTTGAAAAAGGCGAAGTTTAACGCATGACGGATTCATTTTACCCCGGCCTTAATAGACCTGTTAAGAAACCATGTATTTCAACTTAGCTGTCAGTTGAAAAAGGCGAAGTTTAACGTATGACGGTAATAAGCTTATCTATTGTAAAAAAGCAAACGTGCCGACTATTTACGTATGTATGTATGTATGTATGCGTGTATGTATATACATCAAAAACATTTGCCGAAACGAACCACGTATGTGTCGTGTGAACGGCAGATTCGCAATCGTGGTTGATGTTGCCGTCTGAACATAGCATAATACCCCCATATGCAAAAAAGTGTACGTTAAAACCGGTTTTTCTGTGGAAATTTAATTGTTTATGATTGTTTTTTATATGTTTTAAATTTTTTTAATTTGTTTTTCACTTCTTTTTTTACTTGTTATTTCACATCACATTCTAGTTTAAAAAAAATGTAGAGCTTATGTGCCAATTTAATTAATGTTCTATAGATATATGGTATAAATTTCATTAAAATTTCTTAGAAAATTTCGGAGTGGTAGTAATTGCCTAGTAATACACTATTGATCTTAGTTTTGAACAAAATATATCTATGTTTTAAATGCCATCAAAATCTGTTATTTCAACGAAATATTTGCAATTATTAGCTTTTAAGTAGTACAATCATGCTCAACTACTTATTTAAATATTTTTTATAGTTTAAGAAAGAAAGCGAAAATGAAGATGCAACACTTCAAGATCTGCCAACATCATCTGCTAACGCCCTAAAATTAATCCAAGAAAGCCAGAGACGGGGGAGTAAAAGGCCCTCCAATAGTCCTACTACCGACAATGATATTTTAGATTTATCAAGTGAATCACTAGTATCGGCGCTTAATGTTTCTACTGAAGCAAAAGAAAGTGACAGATTATTAAAAGAAAATGTTCCTAAGGAAATAAATACAAGTAGTATGAATAGCAGTAGTGATGATATTATATGTATCGATGGTCCAACAAATAGTAAAAAGTTGAAAATTGAAAAACCCGAAAGTATCAGTAACACTAGCAGCACTAACAGTAGCAACCACGCTTGTCAAAATGATGTTACAAGTCATATGGATGAAACGCAGAAGGATGTTTTGGTAGCACATAATTCAAATACTCTTCAGTACCTAGATGAACAGAAAAATACTACGACGACGTTAGCAATGAATAAACAAAATGAATATGTTGTTAACTCTACTAATTCAAATTTTAATTCTTTCAACAACTCCTGCTCTTCTACACCTCCTCAAGCAATGTCTGCAGCAACAATATCGACTGTTAAAAGTACCTGTGATAGTATTTTGCCCTTTACAAATGATATTATGGGTAACGTTGAGACAACAAATATACGAGATCATGAGCAACAGCAACTGCAACAAAAAGATCAAATATTTAGTCATACTTTGGCTCAACATCAGGAGAAGCATCAACAGGAAACATCGATTTTAACAGACTCAAATCAGCTGGATAATTGCGTCGATCAATTATTACAAAATCGTTACGATAATAATATAAGTAATAATACAAATAATAATGTTATGGAAGAGGATGAGGAAGATATTATTGAACAGAAATTCAACGATGCTGAAAATTACGTTTTAGAATCAGGAGAAGTTAGCACAGATGACAGTGGTAATGGTAAGTGTTTCTTTTTTAATTTTCTTACTAAATTTTTACTTGTAAAATTTTGATTAACAATGCAGAAAATAGTTCATGTCTTATTTTATCATGTATAAAAAATCATTCAAGGTGTCCCAATAGAAAGTTTATAGTTTGCGAGTCGATATAATAAATAATAAGATTTCTATAAATAAAATATTTGTTAAGTTTAGAAGTATAGTGGGCAAATTACGGCATTCGATATTGAACAAATTTGTATACGATTTTATTTGTCTTTGTATTTAAATTTCGATCGATATCTCACTAAAATTGCCAATTACGGTTCGTTAGGTCGACTCCGTGATAGCTGCTATTTTGTAGTTATTTGAAAAGCGCGAATAGGGAAAAATTCACGAACTCTTGGCAGAAACATATTGGACGTGTATGAAGTTGCTCAGTCCCGCTGGAACCATGTTCGTTGGTTATAACATAAAGTTGTAATGATGATATATCCTTACTTAAAGCACTTGCCAGCGTTCACGTTTTCTGTCGTTACCTTGGTCTCTCAGGGGTGTTATTACAAAAAGAAAAATAAGCGTAGTAGGCTTTGAAACTTATACAAAATCCAGCAAATAATTTATATTCTATGTACATATGTATCTATTTCTATTTTGTGATTTTCAAAAATATCATTTGTGAATTCTCAAATAGTTTTTGAAAGTCTCTACATAAGATAAGAAGAGGTTTGTTATTGTTCAAAATGTGTGGTTGAAGTCTACTGATGATTTGTTACTGCAACAATGAAATGCATATAGACAACGCTGAAGAACCAGCAAATAAATTTCAAGCTACATATTTACCTGATTTTATATAGCATTTTGTTTTTAATACTCTACTAATCTACTCTACTGTAAAGAAAGGGAGCGCAGTTCACTCCGAATGTAACAGTTTTTAACTGAAAATCTTGTACAGGACCGTCCGGCTTAGATTGGAATAATATTCTTTGAAATGGCCTGTCATCTGGGTGCACGAGAATTTGGCAGTACATTTTTTGTATATACATTCATACATTTATTGTTATGTTTTTTTAGTAGAATTATTAACCATATATGGCTCTATGAGCTTGGTTATGGAAATACTATAGTTCACAACTTCTTGAAAAGCATCAGCAAATTGTCTCTCACCACTAAATAATAAAAACAAATCATCTGCATAAGCAAAAGAGAAACACAGGAAAATCTGTACAACCAAATATATCATTAATATATGTACATATCAAAAAGGAGCGGTCCAAGAACCGAGCCTTGTGGCACTCCACTTCTCACAGGCAAAATTCCTGAGAAACTATTACCCACAGCAACATAATGACTCCTTTCACTAAGGAAGAAGGTAATAAGCCTACACGCCATCCTCGAAAAGCCAAAACTACGATGATCTATCTTGTCAAATGCCTTGGTGGCATCCAACAGTACACAGACACGACCTTCACTGACCAATTGAGAGGCTTTATCAGTAAGCTCCACATCTAAAGCCATACTGCGAGTCACTTAAGAGTGATTTTTCTACAATAAGAGTAATAAGCTGCCTCTTAAGCAATGTCTCAACAATTTTATATTTTATTTATTTATTTAACTAACATTCGATAAATCTTTATTTTTCCACTATACTAGCTAAATCTAATTTCAATTGTGTGAAACCAACAACAACAACAACGGCAGCAGCAGCAGTAACATCAAATGTTATATCTACTTCCACCACCAACGCAGAAAGTGTTGTTAATCCTGCTGATTTCTTATTTAATAACTCTCTAGACCACCACGGTAAGCTTATTTATTTATGACAATACAATTTCTGGTCAAATAGAATAAATATATATATATATGTATATACAATATATCAAATTTATTTAAAAAAAATTAATAAACATTGGAATTGGAAAATAATTATATTATATGTATGTAATGTATATATTGATGTAGTACAAAAATATTTTTTTCATTTTTGTTAAAAACGAATTATTTTTATTTATTTTTAATTAAATCTGCATATCAACCTTAAAATCTTAAACCCACAAGTTGCTAGATTGAGTGGACAATTAAATAAAATAATCAAGCTCGTTATTAAATTTAGTACCCATTCGATCTGGTTTCTCTTTATCTATCTATCTTCTATATAATTAATAGGCAAACATGTTTTTTGTAATCCCTTTTACGCTGGTACATGGTTTTAAAGGATTTTTTATACAGATGTGCAGAATCTATATTTTATTGAAATCGGTTTAGTATTTTGGGAGCTATAAGCTTTTAAAGTTGCTACTACTACATGCAAACATATCACACACGCATTTATTAGCTTACAAGTAAAAAAAGAAACAAAACATGAGTGTGTGTGTGGGTTTGTAGTATTTCTCTTGATCTAACAATTGTTTTTCTCTTATTTGTTGTTGTATCAAAGCCATAATACTTAAAGGAAGAGAATTGAATAAAGTGAATTAGGTTGGTTGAAGGGATTGTGTTTATGTTTTTTTAATTTCATGTATTATTTAATTATGCTTGCATATGTATGTAAGTTTGTGTGTGGCTGTGTTTTAATGAAATTTTTATGTAGTTTAGATACATTTTCTTTGAATCTTAAATTATTTACATTTTGATTCTAGAATACGGACGAGTGTGTCGTCCGTTTGGCATATCTAGTTAATTATAATTTGCTCATTATTTTTCCTTGCTATCTTATAATACTATCATGTAATATGAATAAAAACATAACTCATACTTATAATCCTGTTCCATCCCAAAATATTGTATTATACATACTTATGTACATATGTATATCCTGAACCCTTATCCTTTAATGTTGGTTTTGTGTTACATAATAATAAAAAGCCGTTTTACAAAATCCAACATGAAATGCAAAATTCCAACACCTTAACCAAACACTTTTCGCAGTAAGTTGAGAGTATACAGAGAGACAATTTTATTAATTCATCTATATAACATACGAAAGTTAAAAAGTAGATAATCATTTAAATTGATAAAACGATGTTTTACTATTTAAATCGTCTTTTTAATTAATAATTATATTTAGTAATTGTGTCACGTGAACAACACTCCGAGGGAGGCAGTAGCAAACGCAGTAGCAATAATGTAGTGTCGAATTCATCAACTCGACCACAAGCTACATCAGCATCGTTCAGCTCTTCGCCATCTTCGTCTGGCTCGACTACTTTGTGTTCAACAGCAATATCATCGAACTCGACGTTGACAACAACACTAGACAATGCAAAGCCTATGATAACATCGGTAGTGTCGTTGACACCGTTGGTCGAAGAACAAATACGGCAACTGAATCTGCCAATGGAAACGACTGCAAATGAAATATTTCATCATTTACAGCATGATTGGAACTTTGGTGGCATAAAAATGGATGGCAATCAAGCAACAATTCAAGGCATGCTGGTAGAACAAGATGAACAGCCGATGACGAGCAGCTTTTGTAACATGTTGCATCAGAGAGATTTGGGTGCGATGATAAATAGTTCTGGTAGCTCTGGCAGCTTGTCGACAGAAATTGTACAGGATGATAGTCACACAACAGGAGATTGCATACTGCAAGATGCTGTAGCTGATTTAATTGAAGATAATAGTGAAGATAATGTCAATGATGAAGTTGGGGACGGAACAAATGAGGAAGACCTAGACGATAATGATGCAGTAAGGGACATTGTTGATGAACTTCAACAACAACATGAACAAATAATGCAATTGCAGCAACAGCAGCAGTTGCAGCAGCAGCAGCAACAACAACAGCAACAGCATTTGCAGCAAGTTGAAATGGACCATTTTCAACAACAGGATCAACATTCTCAGCGGCAACAATTTCAACAGCTACAGCAAATGGATCATCGTATTCGAAATCATCATCATTCCCATCTAAATGATTATGTAGGGGGAGAGGTAAGTTACTTTTGTTGTGTTATTTTTTTTTGTCTTCATTGTAAAACGATGAATTTTTTTTTTAAGATGACCTCATCGGAAACAGTTTCTGATGTACCAATGTCTATAACTGAAATGGAAGTGACCAGCACTGTACTGACAAATACTAATTCCAATGATAGTACTAATGATATCAGCATGTGTAGCAGCACAAGCAGTACAGGAAGTCCTGCAACTTCAAATATTGCACCTTCTGCCGCTTTATCTCAGCTGCAACATCATCAGCATCAGCATCATACACAGACACAGCAGCAACAAATTCAAACTAATACCCAAGCAATTCACAATACAGCAACACAACAACGACAAATTTTAGTTGATTCCAATGGTCAAATAATTGGTAACTTTCTTGTACAACAGCCATCAACACAGCAGCACCATCAATCGCAAACCTCCAATCAACAACAACACATACACAATCAACAGCAACAGCAGCAGCTGTTGCAACAGGCAGCTCAGCAATTTACTTTTCAACAGCATCAAAATCATGCACCGCCAGCACAACAGCAATCCAATTCTGTTGCAGCTTTAGCCGTCGCTCATCCACAGAGTAGTGTAGCATTTGCGGCGGCCGCTGCACGACAACAGCAACATCAACGGCAACAAATGGCTCATAAAATGTTGCCCATAGTAAGAAAAACCTTTGAACAACAAATTAACACCAACGGAGCACAACATTTTATAACAAGTAACACACATGTAGCACAAACACAGCAACAGCAACAACAACAACAACAACAATCAGCACATATAGAGCAGGCTCATCAGCAAATACAACAGTTTTCCTTAACCCCTCAACCACAGCAGCCCCAGCAGCAACAATCACAGCGAACATTTTTAACCAACTCAACGACACAGCCAAGCAACAATAGCCTTACGGCAACAGCAAATAATTTGCTGGCAGCTACGCAACAACATCAACAACAACTGCAATTGCAAAAACAATTGCAACGGTTGCAGCAACAACATCACTTAAATACATTTCAAAATGTAAACAATCAACCACAACAGCCTCATACACATTCATCTCAACAACAACAACAGCAGCACCACCACCAACAGCACCACCAGCATCAACAACAATTATCACCACATCAAACACAACAGACAGCAACACATAGCACATTAACACCCAAATTCATTTCCAAACAATTAAGTATTATTTCAATGCCTACGCGTAGTCCAACAGCCACAATCCCTACAAATATTGCCGCCTCCAATGCAGTTGCCATTCCGTCCACTGCTGTCGTCGCTCCTAATGCTTCTACCACAATGTACAATAGTAGTAATTGTAACAACAATAACATAAATATTCTTAAAACCGCCTTACCAATATCTGGAGTGCCTACGACTATAGCGCAGCAAAGATCAGCCGCTAAATCTTCGTCGGGCAAGGGTCGTAAATCAACTACAAACAAACTACCACCTGGTGCGGTCAATCTAGAGCGTAGCTATCAAATTTGTCAAGCCGTTATACAAAATAGTCCCAATCGTGAAAATCTCAAGGCCCAATTAAGGCCACCAGCTGCTTTATTAAGCCAACAACAGCAGCAACAACAACAATCACAACAACAGCAAATTATACAAGCTACCAATACATCTTTAACTAAAACGCTGCCCGTACCGGTATCAGTTGCAACATCTGTCGCGAATTTAATAAAAACACCAGACGAGGTTGTTATGAATAGTGGAACTCCTAACAATAGTGTTGTATCCACGGCTATGCCAACAAATATCATGGGAGTGGGCAGACCAGGTGTTTACAAGGTAATAAAATACTTCTTACAATCCGTCTTAAAACATTAATGTGTTGAAATATAATTAATTGCAGGTTATTGGTCCACGCATGGGATTTCCACGCAAAAAATACGTTCAACGTAAATCATCTCCAACTCTCATACGACATATTTTTGCCAACCAAGGCTCAGCCGTGTTGCAAAATGCTAACATTACAACTGTACCAACCTCAGCCACTGTCGCAGGTAGTGGTGGTGCAACCCTTGGTACTGTTGGTGTCGGTGTTGGCCAAAAGGTGACAATAATGCAGCAGCCATGTGTCTCGCCTGGTCAACAACAAGCAACACATCATTTGGCACACGTTCAGGCTTCCCACGACATACATCACAACGGCAATGCCCAATATGTATTAGTGCATCGAGCTAATGTTGGTGCTGCCGATAATCAGGCTCCACGGGCTTCCAGCGCACCACCAGTTCCCCAAAATCAGGTTTGTACGAAACGCTTAAAAGCCTCATCTTAAGAGAATTATGATTTTATTTACCTAAACAGAACCAATTACATGGTATGAATGGAATTTCTATAACAGGACGCGGGCGTCCTGCTTCAGTGGATGTAGATTTGTTTAATACAATACAAGACATGCATAATAGTACAGTTTGTAATCCGGCGACATCAAGTGCCACCCCGCAAATAGTTAGACAAAATGTGGCAACCGGTAAGTTTTATTCCTCACATTTTAATTAAGCTCATCCATCCGCTGGCTTATTATTGCAATTCAACAACGCATTATTTGTGTTTTTTTTTTCCAAATACAAGGACTACAAAATACTATTTTATTATGTATTTATTTAAATTTTGTTTTAATTAAAAGTATTAATAACTATACTTTTATGTAAATTCGTTTTCGTTCTGCAAAGGGACATATTATTAGTTAAAATCAAACGAAGTTCACCTGCGTTCATAATACCATTTTTCCCCGGGGAATTTTTGTTTCCCGTTTTTGGTAAAATAAGGGAAAAAACAAATAGTAAATTTTATTTTTATTTTCTTGTCGGTCTTGATAATATTAGTTAAATTTAGTGTTTTAGTATTTTTCTGAAGGCGGAGTATTATAGTTCATGAGAGAAAATTCTCATAAATATCTCTCTCTTCCTCATATTTAGAGTATGTACCTTCATTTTCCCCAGAGTTTTTTCCTGGGAAAATTTTAATTCATAATAAGAGGAATGGGAAAAGGGAAAAACTGCCGGAAATTGTTATTTTCATAATTGGGCTGAATAGCAGAAAAGGGAAAAGCAAAAAAAAAAACTCGTATTGATAAGAAAGACACAAAAAATTACGCTGTTTTTGTCCAACCTATAAAATTAAAAGAACGACTTGGTATTTATTTTATCTGGTGGTGGTAATGTCGACTTCGCCAAATTTAGAACTGTTCTAAACTGTTTTCATACGTATGTATGTATGTGGCGAATTCGGTTTGTAAAAACTAACATTCAACTCGAATTTGCTTTAATTGGTACTGCCAAAAAGCGTCAATTAAAAAATTTCTTTCTAAACCTTAGGAAATATATACATAGAGGGTGTTAGTGATGCAACAACCGCAGGTATTGTTGATGGCAGTTGCAGTTATGTTGTTACAACTTCTCCTGCCCACACTTCAACAGCACAATCAGGTGGGAGTAGTAGTGTTACTGGCATTTTTGCTAGTAGTGGTGGAGTTGTTGGCTTGCGAACAAATCTTCAACACCTTGATAGTGGCAGTAGCAACAGCAGTAGTAGCTGTAACAGCGGTGGATGCGGGAATAGTCCAACAAACACATCAGATGCAAACAATTGTGCCTGTTCCTTGAATGCCATGGTAATATGCCAACAATGTGGAGCCTTTTGTCACGACGATTGTATAAGCCCATCTAAACTGTGCGTATCATGTGTGATTAGATGAACAGATGGTAAAAATCATTAAATTGAAAAAAAAAAACAAAATAGCAGCAACAATAACAACAAAAAGACAGTATTCGCTCATTTAAATACATACATATATAATCTGTATAATGTTACAATATGTAAACGCATTGCGAAACGTTTGCAAAAATATCACGCACCCAAACTTCTATTAATAATTTATTTAATTGTTTAAAATTTCCATTCGACCTCATTCTATTACACACATACAAACACAATCATTTTCATATTTTTTATAAATATTCATTTACAGCATTGTGTATAATGAAAAGCTGAGGAACTCTTTAAAATCTAACAAATAATTCGGAGTTTTTAACATGGGCGGAATTCACGATTTGATATTGTAGACCTTTAAGCTATTTGCTTGTAGTTTTGGTACTACTAAATTTAAAACAAGACAACAACAAAATACATTAACATTTTTAAAAAATTATTTACATTTTGAGAGTAAATTTTAAAATTTTCGCAGTAATTACTCATTTATTGCATTTTACTACAAAAGTAAAAAAAACACACCTGTAATTATAATTGCATTTATTAACAAGTGTTAAACAGTTGGCACGAAAGAAGAATAAGATATGTACATACAAATACTCTCAGAGTGTCTCTCTCTCGCTTGTGAATTGAATAATAAGCTTTTTTTTATATATAATATGAACCGTGAATTCCGCTTTAATAAATTCTTTTCAGTTACTTTTGAATATTCTCTATGGATGTATTTTGTAGACATAATTTTTTGGTTTGCATTCAGTTTTAATGAAAGAGTTGTAACAAAATATCGGGAATAAGCCATATTTTTTTAAAGACGACCAATTTTAATGGTCTCTTTGTTTTACCTAAGAGTGAACAGGACAAAAAAAAGGAAGATTATGGCAGGTGCCAAAATTAACTTGAATTAGAATTAAAGGAGAAGAGAGATGGTTCGAGTTTAAATGGGATAAATATGTAGAGCAGTTCTGGCCACTGAGAGAAATTTCTTCGTGTATCTGTATTCATTTGTATATGAAGACGATTGAAGATCGGCACTCAGATGCCACTTTGGCCGAATATGTACTAGAGTAGTAGGGGAGGGAAACAAGAGCGTCATTTGAGTTATTTAGATCCATGGTTTATAGATGAGATTTTCCACCGCACGGTAGAGTCACATCATGTATTGTATTCTCTTCTCATATAGACAACTGAAACAGTATTAGTTATTATACTGCATACCTACTTTTAGCATGAGTGCCGAAGACGCTGTACATCGTGATCTTAGCCATCAGGTCTTTGTATTCGAGAAAACTTACGAGGTTGCACATTTCTGCTGGTAGCGATGTGCTTTAGTCAAAATGACAATTTTACGTTTCCAGTATAGGGCGGGATGCCACACATGGAGATGAGAACGACAAATACTTTCTGTCCTTTGCATGTCATTCGTGATCAAGTGTCGGAAGGAGAAGGTGTATATAAGGAAAAACGGCATTCCTGACTACACGATAAACTCAGAATTAATCGTATGCTCAGTATTCTACGTAAAATCATGGGGTCTACTCTACAATTCGAAATGAAACAAAATGCTTTCGATTTCACATGTTATAAATATACAAATTCGAGTGTTTTCTTTCATTTCGAACCCCCCAGTTCGTAATTGTCTTAGTATTATTTTTGGAAATTGTTATAACAATTCTATGACACTTACGAATGTTTTAATTTCAAGTGGAATACAGAGGAGACTTTATTGTCTGTGACAAAAGGCAACGCAACTGAAGTTTGCCTGCTGTCCATAACCGACCCATAAGTAATTTGTTAATGGAAATGTCTCAAACTCGATTAATTTTTTTTTTATTCGGTTTAAACTAATAATGAGGTTGTGGTTTCATGGCTTGTCACTAGTTTCGACATTCGAAACCAAAGTCATATCATTCCTTAATTACTAGTTCACACTTATTAGAAATACGGATCTTGTTAGAGTCTCACTATTTATATCCCTCTTCAGATATGTTTTTAATGGTTTTCCGATTCATAAAATTCAGTTAAATCATTGATTTTTTTTTAATTTTTATTTATTTGTTGGGCCTACTAAGTCTAAAGTTGAAGTTTCCAATTTAGGGTCTATCCCACGATGTCGACAAGGTTCGACTTGCCGCGCACTTACATTTGAAACAAAAACAAATTTTTAAAATTTGAAACAAAAATACAATTTTAAAATTTTAACAAAAAAAATTTGTTTTAGTTTTGAACGTAAGTGTGCGACAAGTCGAACCTTGTCGATATCGCGGAGCAATCCCTAAATGTATTGCATTTTCGGCTTTTAATAATCTTGTATGTATACATATGTATGTATATACTACATACCTACACTCCCGATCAGATGATTAGAATCACTGTCCATTTATTTCTGTCTTAAATTCGTTGATTCGTGAATTCCTTTCAGCTAAAAGAAATTATTAGATAAAGGATTTATTCATAAAAATTATTTTAATTTTAGAAAATTGGTTTTATAAGCCTTTTTTATAAAACAAAAATATTTTCTATGAATAAAACAGTTATTTAAAAATATTTATATTTTTTTTAATTCACACTTATCTGTGGTATTTAAATTTTACATTTAACACATTTTTAAAAACTGTATATACATATATACATATACCATTATAAATATAAACTATTTTTAATTGTTACTTTTTATTATTTAATTTTTTGTAAGGACATACTAGGATATTTAATAAATTCTCATTCACTCTATAAAAGAAATAACTCATTTTTAAGTGGGCTTTTATTAATTGTAGTTTAAGGTCTCGAATTTTGTATGTATTTAGTTTTTTTTTTAATTTTTTATATTTCTATTATATTGTAACAACACAATACTAAATATTACTTGTACATATTCACATTTGTATTTATAAGTTTATAACTTTTAATAAACATATTTGTTCGTTAAAGTTCTTTTTAATTATGTACTAAGTTTATTTAAACTTGTTTAAACTTCAGTTTCTGTAATTTGCAAAATATTTTATATAAATATATTTTTATATAGATCGTAAGCAATTTTTTTTTCATTTGGTTAAGCTTAACAAAAAGTTGTATTATGTTTATAATAACTGCTATAATAAAAACAACAGAAATATAAGGAAAAAAACTAAATTCTCACTTTTACCAACAATTAACTGCAAAATTAATTTATCGTATGTTTATATTACTTTAAACATATGTTAGAACTTATATCGAAAGGTTCAAATATAATATTACATTAAAAATGCAAAAAACAACAACAGCAACAAAATATATTAAATATGTAAGAAATTAAAAAATTATGAAATGAAAACAAAAGTTTTTGCTCTAGATGCACTCACCACGCATAAAATTATGAATAATGATTATACGAATTAAATGAAAAAAAAAAACAAAACAAAATGATTATCATCCAATAAAAATAAATACATTTAATAAAATATACGAATTTAAATTTGTATTTAAAATGTTCTTAATTTTATCCTAAGTAGGAAAGTAGTTAGAACGTTTTAAAATACAGTTTCTGTTTCAATTGTAGGTATTTAAAGGGTGTTTCAAAATTAACACAGTATTTGAAGTTGTCGCCATTTGTGCAGTAAAGTGTTGGCAACCCTAAAAAACCATTCGGCAGCTGAAGCGAAGAGTTCGTTGAATAGATTGACGAGCTGATTCGATCACGTTTCTTCAGTTTGAGATTATGACATTCGATATCGAACTACATATATCTACATATCATTCTAAGCGATGAAGCACATTATCACCTTGATGGCTTTGTTAATCGCCAAACTTGCCGCATTTGGGATTGTCGAAAAACAAATACATTCACAAGGAGTCACTGTTTGATGTGGATTTTGGGCTGGAGGTATAATAGCGTCATGACAACACAGTTCTTTCTGCCAAATTCGATGATATTGATTTGAAATTACAGGTTAATCCCCTATGTTCTACATTCGTAAAATGAAAGTGAAATTTTCTCTTGGTTTGTGTTCTCAATTTCGTAAGTGATTTAAAAAGTAAAATTTAATTTTCAGTTTGTTTCAAATGAAATTGAGGCGTTCTGTAATCCAATTTCACTACAAAATTTGAATTCGGCAGCAAACAACATTGTGAAAGAAAATACTTTTTAATAAAAATTAAATATTTGTAACTATCGCCCAGGTTCTACATTCCACTACAGCATGAAACTGAAAACGTATTTAATTCCGGTGAGGACTGGAATATCAAGTCACACATCAATCTTAAATAAGATCGGTTTTGGTGATCAGGAATCCGTAACCCCTGGGTTTACGGATTATAAGGTCGGTGAAATCGATTTTAGTAGAACACCCTTAATGGTAATTCCAGATAGGGACTATTAGGTCAAATCCGATAGGCTGTATGAGGGAAGGCAAAGGGGCTGGTGTCTATATCTTCGGAACGAACATTCGTAGTTCTTTCAGACTGCCGAATGAATGTAGTGTTTTTCAGGCTGAGATCTTGGCGATACTTAGGGCCACGGAGCTGGTGCCCAGGAATGTAGCTGAAGGTGAGAAGGTAACCTTCAGCGCTAAAAGCTTTGAAGGGACACAATGTCAAATCGAAACTTGTTAGTGACTGTAGGAAAGCCCTCAACTTGCTTATGGATAAGTATATTGTCAGACTATGTTGGATTCCTGGCCACAGCATTGTTGGGGGGAATGAAATTGCCGATGAGCTGGCAAGAATAGGGTCGGAGTTAGATGAGGGAATGTCGGACAGATCGGTGAAATTACCGATAGGTAATTACTATAATGAACTCAGTAATTGGGTAGAAGGCAGGACCAACAGTTCATGTCAAAGTAGGAATGAATAGGAAGGCGTTGCGAATCATGATAGGCATGTTGACAGGTCACTGCTCGGTCAGAGCAAGAAGCAGCATTTGGGAGACTGGCACTCCAGATTTTTGTAGGATGTGCGGGAATGAAGAGGAACCAGAAACCATTGAACATATCTGTCATTGCCCGAAGCTGCAACGTCATAGGCTTAGATGGCTGAGCAGCATTTCTGATGTCAGGAAGTGTAAACCAGAGGACATCTGGGGCTTCATCATGGGAATTCGGTGACTTAGTGATGGATAATAGGGCCACTTCTGGCTGAAAACGTGAAGGTAAATATTACTTTTTGGGCAACAGAAGGGAATCGCAATGGACCCAATTGGGTCTCCGAGTGGTGGTGCGGTAAAGCACCACCCTTCCTAACCTAACCTAAACTAACTATCGCCCAGGTTCTACTAAAACGGGAAAAATTTGTGTGGGTGGTATTTTTCCGTTTTTGATAAAATTGGTATAAATTCAGTTTAAAGTCTACTCAGTTTCTTTCTGGATGCGAATGAAGTCGCGGGGAAATTTCAGTTTCAAATATTTCAAGCGAATTTTCGAGATTTTTTGACCGAATTTTTAGCATTCCTTAGAGTTTTAGCGATTTTTATTAAAAATTAGGGCAAATTTGTTATTTTTGCGAAAGATGTAATTTTTAGATTTTGAATTATCATAATTGTTTTGCGCTTTCTTCCGAGTTAATATTACGAATTTCCAACATTTTCGCGATATGTATGTGATTTATTCGATTTCTATCTTATAGCATATGTTTTTTTTTCATGTTGCTTGAAATATTTACTTGAAATAAACTGGTAATGAAATCGGCGTGGAAAAAAGTTTCATTACTTTTCTCTATTAACACAGTCATATCGTCTTTGCGAAATTAAAAACGTTTTCAGTTTCATATTTTAGTGGAATGTAGATCCTGGACGTATGTTAACAAGCCCACAACCACCCGTGCATCAACGAAATTCAGCCACATTTATTCAAAATGGTCATGGAAAATGTTAGGGGTAACCCTTCTAATAAATTTACAATCTAGTATTCTTATTTCTATACTGTCTTTCATGTCATATTTAAATTTATTTTTTTTAATTACTTTTTCTTAACTGTCCTATCGACATCACGCTTTGCTTAATTCCATTATTAAAATGTTATTTTAATTTTAAATATTAATTTGTTGACTTTTACTTCAACCACCTCGATGTTAAAAGCACAACAAAAGTGGCGACGAGTGAAAACAATACATAAAAGGGAAAAACTTGAACATTAGTTTTGCAACAAGCGAAATTTTTTTTCTTCTCTAATTATCAATAAGAAAAACGCTAGAAAGCTATCATGTCCGACGACAAGATAATCCAACTAATGGAGCAGCAGGCACAAATGATGGACTTCTTATCTAAACTTATGCAGAACCAGGAGTCTACAAGATCTACGAAACCAGATCAACAAGCAACCACTAAGGCAGCATTAATGGAGTCCCTCACGCACTCCATGACAGATTTTGTATACGATCCAGAAAGTGGACTTGTTTTTCAAGCATGGTACAACAGGTTTACGCACATATTTGAAAGAGAAGCTAGTGTCCTTGAAGAGCAAGACAAAGTGGCACTGCTGTGGAGGAAAATGTCAGACCGAGTACACGAGCGTTTCAAAAACTACGTACTTCCAAAAAAACCCACTGAGATGACTCTCACGGAGACCGTAGAAAAACTCAACAAGCTTTTCGGCAAAGTCGAGACGGAAGTAAGTCAACGCTTTAAATGTTTACAACTAACGAAAGTTGACAACGAAGATTTTCGAGAATATGCCAGCAAAGTGAACTTGCAGTGCGAACTATTTAAATTGAGTGAAATGACAATTGACCAATTTAAGTGTCTTATTTTTGTTCTGGGCCTCAAGTCGAGTAAAGATAACGACATTCGCATACGTTTACTCAGACTAATGGATGACGCAAGAGATTCCATGAATCTAGATCACTTGGTTGACGAAACGCAGAAAATTCTCGATCTCAAAACCGACAACACTATGATTGAACACCAAAAAATAGTAAGTGCAGTTGCCAAACCTATGAAGAAACACAAGCCTATAGACAAAATTCCTAAGACCCCTTGTTGGCTCTGTGGAGACTTACATTACGTCAAGTTCTGTACATTTAAGGAACACAAATGTTCTAAATGTCATCAAATAGGCCACAAAGATAATTATTGTGCCAGTGCTACTCGTAACAATGAATACCCTCAGAAAAAGGCACACGCTGAAAACAAAAACAAAACTTATAAGAAGTTCAACACTTCAAAGTCAAATTACCGCACAAACGCTGTATTTTCTACAAAGCAGCTACATTTTCAAGACCTACGTAAGTATATTAATGTAAAAATTAATAAGCAACCAGTTCGCTTACAGATTGATACTGCCTCCGACATATCAATCATATCAACAAAAACTTGGGAAGCTATCGGTGAACCATACGCTTTTAAAACTAACGACGTTGCAAATGACGTAAACACCAATAAAATAAATCTTGTTGCTAAATTTGATTGCAACATTTCTATTGGAAACATTACAAAAGCGGTTCAATGCTATATTACCGACATCAAGGATTTAAACATAATGGGTATTGATTGGATTGAATCATTTCAACTTTGGGACCAACCAATTTCCGCATGGTGTCGCCAAATCAAGTTTGAAAATTATATATCCGAAGTCAAAGAAAAATACAAAATTGTGTTTGACAATTCTTCGTTAGGACTTTGCACGAAAGCAAAAGTTCATATACAATTACTACCAGATAGTAAAGAGGTATTTATTCCCAAGCGCCCTGTACCCTACGCTGTCAGGACTGAAATTGAAACCGAACTTAACAGACTTGAAAAAGCAGGCATTATTACTCCTGTCAATACGTCAAAATGGGCCGCACCAATCGTTGTCAGCAGACGAAATGGTAAAACACGAATTTGTGGAGACTACTCCACTGGCCTCAACAATACTATTGAGCCAAATCAATATCCTTTGCCCACACCCGAAGAGATATTATCAGATTGCCATGGTAGCACCATATTTACTCATTTGGATTTATCTGATGCATATTTACAAGTTGAAGTTAACGACGAAAGTAAAGAACTTCTTACTGTCAACACACACAAGGGTCTATACAAATTCAACCGCCTTACACCAGGTGTAAAATCCGCTCCGGGTGCGTTCCAACGTATAATGGATTAACTCTGTTCCGGTATTAATGGTTCAAAAGCGTACATAGATGACATAATGTTATCAAGTAAGTCTATTTCTGAACATAAAACTGATCTTGATAAATTATTGCAGCGTATTCAAGAATTCGGATTTCGTCTCAAATTCGAAAAGTGTCAATTTTTTAAAACACAAATCAAATATTTGGGCCAAATCATCGATAGTCAAGGCATACGTCCAGACCCCGAAAAAATCAAGGCGATACAGAATCTCAAGATTCCAGAAAACATTTCTGAGGCGCGATCTTTGTTAGGTTCTATTAACCACTACGCAAAATTCGTATCCAATATGAGAATGTTACGCAAACCCCTTGACGATTTATTAAAAAAAGACCAACCATTTAACTGGACACAACAATGCCAGAACTCATTGGATAAATTTAAATCCATTCTTTCATCGGAACTACTTACGCACTATGACCCAAATTTGCCAATACACGTTGCAGCCGATGCATCCTCTCATGGTATTGGAGCCGTCATCTACCACACTTTTTCCGACAATAGTATTAAGGCAATACATCACGTATCTAGATCCTTAACTCCAGCTGAAAAGAATTACAGTCAAATAGAAAAGGAAGGACTAGCACTTGTATTTGCTGTAAAACGTTTTCACAAAATGTTGTTTGGAAGAAAATTTACACTGCATACCGACCATAAACCGTTATTCAGCATTTTTGGTTCAAAAAAAGGTATTCCGGTTTACACCGCTAACCGTCTACAACGATGGGCACTAATTCTGCTCGCATACGACTTTGATATAAAGTATACAAACATACAAGATTTCGGGCACGCCGACGTTCTGTCAAGATTAATCGATAAACATGAAAAAATTCCAGATAATTTCATAATAGCCTCGATTTCTATGGAAAACGACATGAGAAGTCATCTTGGTGACTCTATATCAAATCTTCCAGTTTCATTTGATGTGATCGTGCAAGAAACAAAAAAAGATGCTACTCTTCAAAACGTTTTAAGCAACATGAATAATGGATGGCCAGAAAATAGTAGAAACATGGATTCATCATTACTTCCGTTCTACAACCGACGAGATTCACTCTCACAAGTTGACAATGTCATAACCTTCAACACAAGAATTATAGTTCCAGAAATTTTTCGAAACAAAATTCTTAAACAGTTACATAGAGGACACATATCGTCTGAAAGAAGCAAATCAATAGCCAGAAGCTACGTTTATTGGCCTAACATCGACAAAAACATTGAAGACTACAATAAAAATTGCACAAATTGTCAACTCAATGCTAAAAATCCTGTAAAGACAAACCTATGTTCATGGCCTTTGACTTCACACCCAATTGAACGAGTGCATATCGATTACGCTGGACCCGTGAAAGGTAAATATTATCTAGTCATCGTTGACGCTTACTCGAAATATCCAGTAATTTATGAAACGAGCTCAATGACAACAGCTTCTACAATTAAATTTCTTAACGAATTTTGTTCACAATTCGGTAATCCCGAACAAATCGTTTCTGACAACGGAACGCAGTTTTGTTCTGGTAATTTTGAATGTTGGTGCAAACAGCGAGGTATTCAACATACAAGAACTGTAAGATTTCATCCGAGTTCAAACGGACAAGCAGAAAAATTTGTTGACACACTCAAACGAGCTTTGAAAAAATTAGAAAGGAAGGAACATCCTTCGAAGCCCTTCAGAACTTTCTAGAAGTCTACCGCTCAACTCCTAATCCAAACGCACCAAACAAACTCTCACCTGCAGAATTCTTTATAGGACGTAAAATGAGAACCGTTTTTGATATTTTATTAAAACCACTACAGAAATATCCAATACGAGACTCCAAAATGGAAAATCAATACAACAATAAACACGGAACCAAAACCAGAAGTTTCAGTACCGGTGACTTAGTTTATGCAAAACATTTTAAGTTTAACAAAAGTTTTTGGTGCAAGGAGAAATAATTGAAAGGATCGGAAACGTCATTTACAACACTTTAATTAAAATTGATGATCGTCAGATTCTGGTAAGAGCTCATGCAGATCAATTAAGATTGAGAAATTCATCAGAAGTACCTTCAGAAGCAAAAGACTCTCAGTTACCATTAGACGTACTACTTAACGAGTTCCAGATTAAAACGCCAAGGGAAAGAAATGATTTAGTTACAGATGATTTCGTTACACCTCCTACTTCACCATTGAACACAAATCCAAAACGTATAGTTGCCCGCAGACAACCGGTTGAACCTGTTTCCAGATCACCCTAAGCAACTTAAAGAAGGGAGATGTTAGGGGTAACCCTTCTAATAAATTTACAATCTAGTATTCTTATTTCTATACTGTCTTTCATGTCATATTTAAATTTATTTTTTTTAATTACTTTTTCTTAACTGTCCTATCGACATCACGCTTTGCTTAATTCCATTATTAAAATGTTATTTTAATTTTAAATATTAATTTGTTGACTTTTACTTCAACCACCTCGATGTTAAAAGCACAACAGAAAATTTCGACAAACAAGTGCGAATGTGCACGCAAAACCGTGGAAGCCATTTGTCCGATGTGTTATTCCATAAATAACCGTATCATACGTACTTTATAATTCAATAACAAAAATAACAATCAAAATAACAAAAACTATGTTTTCCATTTGATTCAAAACTTGCGTTAACTTGGGACATCCTTTATATGCGCAGTTTTTTTTTTATAGAAAAACGATATACATATGTATGTAATTGACATTTCATAATTTTCTTAAAATATTTTCAATAATTGTATCCAGTTCGGCCATGGCTCCATTACCAGTATCGCCACAAATTAAAGTTTTCGATATCGTTGGAACTTCATGATAGCCCCATGAAATTAGTTTTTGTATATGCTCTTTTGTTACAGGATGATCAAACATGCGTGTATTCATAGCTGGGCAGAAAAGCAAAGGTTTACTGATATCATAAGCTCTCACAACGCATAGCAAGAGGTTGTCACAAAGGCCCTTAAAATGTTAAAAGCATTTTGAAGAAAATATAATGAACAATTTTCCAACATCTCAATTTTTTTTTAACTAAACTTTATGTAAGTATGTACATATATATTTTGTGATAAAATAAGCGTTTTATTTTTAGTTAACGCGTGTCAAAATGAATACGAATTTAAAAAATTTACATATTTGTTTTTGGTTTAGCACGTCTACATAGATGCATTTCGTTGCTGCTAAGATAACACTTCACCATACTTACATACTTTAAACACAATTAAAAAAAATCTTACAAAACGCGACAAATGGACAAATTCTCAATAAATTATTGAGAATTGCAAAACTAAAATCATAGTTTTTCAAAAACAATAAATAAATTTTTACAAACTTGAAATACTTTTTAATTCTATTTGAGCACTATGACCAACATCAACAATTTGTAAAAAAAATTACCTAGTTGTTCTTTTATTAAAAACTAGTTGAACCCGGCAGACGTCTTACCTTGCGGCTACACGTTCAATAAATGGCTTTAAATTTTTTCACACGTATGGTTTGTCAAAATATGCTAAAATTGAAGTTGTGACGTAGGCTGCAAGCAATTTGATTACCAATTTTATGTTCAAAATGCCGTCGTCGAGGAAACAATTAAAAATTTTCGCTTACATATTTTATTTCAGCAAAGAAAATTACTTCTGTCTTAAATTTTTTACAAACACAAAAATTATTTTAAAACAGTTGTTAAATCGAAAGACAAATTGAATGAAGCGTTGAAAGAAAAATTGAAGTCCACCTGGTATTCAATTCCCAAATGTATGTGTGGTAGTAAAAAAGTGTGAATGTATTGAACTTTGAAATAAAAATTGAAGAAAAAATTGATCGTGTGGCCTCCAAGTAACCCTCAAATTTTTTATTTTGGTTGTGTTTGTTTTTAACCCCCAACCAAAAAGGTGTTATAAGATTGTAGTGTGTCTGTCCGGGACCATGTACAGACCAAACGGCTGGATCGATTTTGATTTTTCTGTTTGAAAGTTGACTTGATCGAGAGTGTTATTAGCTATGTTTTAAGAAAAACGGTCCACCCATTCAGAAGATATCGCATCTTTCCTAGATATATTCGGGAGTTTTTTAATTTTTGTTATATGTATACCTACTAAAGTAATAAAAATGTGTTCAGGCATGCATTGTGAGCGGTGACTTATTGGGTCAAAACCAAAACAAACACCTAAAATTTCAGCTCGACATATCCTATAGTTCCAGATATCACGTCTACACTAATACTCTCATATGAAAATGTTCAATATTTTTATTATGCTAACTTTCGAAAATTCAAACAAATCATATTTCCTAGTAGTCTTACTTATTTAACTAAAACTTTACCAAAACAATGTTTAAAATCTTTTTTGATTTTGCAATGGTAAATGAATTCGGATTGAAATAAATAAATAAATTATAAAAACTTACCATTGCAATTTTTGCCAATGAGTTTGCGCTCAGTGGAGCTATAACCAACATATCTGCCCATTTACCCAAGTCAATGTGCAACACAGGATCACCACGTTCATTCCAAGCGTCCCATTCACTTTTATCATCATAAATGTTTATGAAATTGGATATAGTGGATATGTCAACGAAATGTTTGGCATGTTCTGTAACAATTACTTTGATCTATTCCGGATAAGATATTGAAACTTTAAAAATATGAAGTATAACTATTCCGAAGGAATTTTTTTTAATTCGGAACGATACCGGCTTCGGCTACGCGCCATCTTCAGTATTCTCTTAAATACACTCCCCCATATTCATAAAATTTGAAAAGAATTTGAAATGTATTTTATTTCAAATTTTCCATACAAAATTTTCGTAAAATGAATTTCAAATTCATTTTATTTTTTATAAATATGGGGGGTGTGAATTCAAGAAAACACTGAATTGAGATGACGAAAATGTTCCAAACCTGAAAAATAGTTTAAATTGAAATTTTCAACTTACATTGAATTTGTATTCGGTATTTAAATTCTGCAACTTCTCTAAAAGGAGAGGTAATTTAATTGTGGCCACACTACCAGTACAAGCTATTAAAATATTTTTATTGACATTCATATTTTTCGATTATATTTTTTGGTTAAATGCTATTTTTGTCTTTTACTTCTTCTCTGAAACCCAACTTAGACCATTCAACCTTTTCCATTAATTGATTTTTCATGCGACACTCCAGATATTCTTGAGCTTCTCCGCGGCACTCGGAATTTTGGTCGTTACTGCGACGCAGGCATCTCATATAGAGAAGGTAATATTTTTTGCATAGATTTTCGTGATCCAAAGGAAAGCTGCCCTTTTCCGGTGGTGTAGGTATAAATTTTTTTTGGTTAAAAGTATTCGAAGTCATTTAAAATGATGTAAAACGTAATTGTGCAAGAAAATAAAATCAGCTGTGTCATACACCAAATAAGTGATGGCAACAGAGTTGTTGGACAACAAATCGTTTAAATAAAACTCACCTCTTTACTATATACATGTAGCCAATCCAGGTACATGATGACTTTAGAGCTACATGCACATGTAACGCTGCCCACAGACAAAGGAACATTGGCGGTGGCATGTATTTTTTCGATTTTTCTGAACGCAATGTCCCTTCGTTTGTATCGATGTTTACTGATTTTTCTGTAACGTTATTTTATATTGTTCAAGAGGACTGGGGTTCAAAAGAAATTTTTGCAGTCGTTAAGAGATTTGTTCAGTGAACTGGTTGACGATATGATATACGTTGTCTATATATTTCATTGTTGCTGTAACAAATCATCAGTAGACTTCAACCACACACACATTTTGAATATTCACAATCCTCAAAAATACTATTATTTGTGAATTCTCAAATAGTTCTTGAAAGTCTGTGCATAAGATAAGAGGTTTGTGACTATTCAAAATGTGTGGTTGCAGTCTACTGATGATTTGTTACAGCAACAATGAAATATATAGACAACGCTGAACCACTAGCAAATAAAATTCAAATTATAATAAAAATTGTTATCAATTTTTTCCAAAAAGACCTAAAGCTTAAATAAAACTTGTATATATTAAACAAAATATTTCTATAAAATTTTTACACAATATGAATAACGACATGAAAATTAATTCTGCATCATTAACTTGAAATTTCCATTTTTTGAGTTATAACGCTCTTTTAGTAAATGAGCGATATGTGTACATGTGAAGAAACCCCATTTTTAAAAACGAAACGAATCAACAAAGTTGTGGCTTGATTATTTCCGTTTAGCTTATTTTAATAACAGATATAAAATATTTTTCAATAAATCCCGATTTTGTTCAAATTTTTTTTTTAACTGCAAAATATGCCCCTTTATTGCAACATAGACTCAAAACTCAAAAAAGCTGGTATTGAAGAAAATGATTTTAAAGTTTTCCAACAATGAAGATGTAAAACTATTATCTATTATTTATTTTTCCTTTCTAATTTTTTAATTAACGGTAAATGTTTTAAATAAGTTAAATGATGTTCTTATATATGTATATTTTTAATTTTAAAATTCTGAAACTTTGGACAATCGAAAGCGGTAAAACTAACCTATGTATATATACTAACAAAGCAAGCCAAAGCAGTACATTAAAAGAACAATCAATTTTCCATTTATTGAGCTAAGTGAATTTTTATTTGTTATTATTTTTATCATGTTTTTTAATATTTATATCCATAGAGAAAAAATAAAGTATTGCCGTTAAATAAACTTACATTTTTAAATATTTTGTTTTTTATTTAAAAAATTTATTTCTTCTTTTTAATATATTATATATATTTTCTTTAAATAATAAATTAAAATAAAAAAGTTCTTGAAATGGGGTCGGAGCAAAAATTCTGAGATTGTGCAAAAAAAAAATTAATTTTTATGCACTTCTAAAAGAAATCGATTGTGGACTAATTGAATTCAATTAAAGTTTCTGCAGGTCACCCGCATAATTATTAAGAGAAGGTAACGAACGATTAAAAATTTCAAGTTAATTTAAAAACAAAATAAAATATCCAACAATGTGGATGGAGAATAGATACACCGCTGCCCTAACGAATTCGAAAACGGAAGCGTTAAAATATGAAAACATTTCCATAAGAACCATATTTTAAGTTATATACATATGTAGTAATAGGTACACTTAGAATAATATATAAATAATATATTTGTAAATATAAAGACACTAAATACTAGTCAACGAATAGTTAAGAGATGCTGGATGCAGTTAAAAACAGATGGTTATGGGTTTCGATTGCGGATGAGTTATATACATATGGTATGCATATACATATATGTATACAAGTATTGTATGTATATACACAAAATGGAAATTATTTGAGAATTAAACGATTTCCAACCATAACAAAATAGCACATCGACATATTAATGTTAATATGTTGGTGTGTTTGTTTCTGCACCTACACGCACAAACTATATATTATAACAAAAGTTTACATAATGGAACAAAGTCCCGATGTTTCATTTCCGCAAATTACTTTTTCTTTCTTCCTTAGGCTAGCCTTTTGGAGGGCAGGTTTTAATTCGTACGTTATTGTTTCTTCTACTGGTGGCGGTGTAGCTGGCTTTACTGGGAGTGTTGGTACAACTGTCGTTACTACTGGTCGAGTTATATGGGTAATTGTAGGCGCAGTATTTCCGTAACTGCCTATGACTGAAATCGTACTTACACTATTTTCTCCTAACTCTCCACCAAGTGTCGAAATCGAAAGGTCGTCGTAATCGCCACCAGCACCGCCGCCCACAATGCTACTGGAGATGGAACTGATTGTTGTTCCACCACCACACAACACAGGTATGGTAGAAATGGTGGGTATAGGATTCGAAACGGAATTTACAGCATGACCTAAACTATCTGTTTGATTGAGTGAGTTAGACGACATCGTTGATAATGCTACTGCATTATTACTACTAGTACTAGTATTGCTATTTGCAGTTACAGTGTTCTTGGTAATATTTATTTTAATCTTATTAACTAAACTAGCCAAGGGCACAGTTGGTACCAGACCGGCAGCGGACAGATTGTGTTCGTCACCGGTATCTATATTACCATCCATTGAGATGTTTAAATCCGTAGCAGGAGGTTCTGTTAGTGATTCGATGTCTTCATTGTGGTTTACGGAGGTTGTTGTTGAGGGTGGTCTTTGTGCTGATGGGGACAATGCTGCATTAGAGGATTCAATTGTTTGAGTTTGGGTGTCTTCTGTTTAAAGAAAAATAATTTAATAAATAAAATAATTTTTTAATATTGTTATTCAGGCCTACCGCTGCTATCTAGAGATATTTCTTCAGGAACTTGAACTACAGTTCCCACTTCTTCAAAACCATCATCTTCATCTTCATCCTCCTTTGGCTCTTCTTTTATTTTAACATTCATAAAGGACATTTTTGACCCATCATCTCTTCCTGGCAATTCTTTTTCCACATATGTATCCAGGTCAGTAAAGGGAATGTTGGGCTCTTGTATTTCAACGTCAGATTCTATAGTTTCGTTTAGTTCACCCCGAACGGTTTCTTCTTCGTTTGCATTGCCCATTTGTTCTCTTGTTACATTGGCTGGCACGTATTCGTCTTCATCATCATCGTCGACGATTTCTGTAACTGAAGGCTCTTCATTAGGTAAAACAATAACATCATCATCCTCATCATCATCATCATCCACGGTATGTGAAATAGTAGCATCTTCTTCAGCTAGCAAGAGAAAATATTAATAAAAAAAAACATTATATAATAAAAAGACAAGTACAACATATAATAAGATCTAAACTGGCATTCATTCATCTTTACATAATAACTTGGAATTATTACTTACTCTTTTCATCTTTATCATCTTCCTCCAGTTTTATAACAATATCGACTGCATTATCATCTTCTATTTGAATAAGCGATATTTCACTGTTTTCTGCGGCAGGAGTTGCTTCCTCTTCCCGATTTGTCTCGGCGGGAGCATTTAATGAAGCCTGTCAACCAGTAAAGAGATATTAATTATATATAAAATATTATTATTCAATTTTACCTTAAAGTCTTCATAACAAAGGGGGTGATAGATTTTATCTTCTATTCTAATGGCTGCACGCAAATGCCATTCTTCCAATTCATTGTCATAAAATTGCTCAAATTTCTCTTGACACATATCACAGGCACGATCGACGTCTTCCGCTCCTGCTGGGCAGGTAGGTATGGGCGAGTTGGTGGAACGTTGATTAGATGTTTCATCCATAGTTTCTGGATCGTTTTGTTGGGCATCGAAAAAATTCTTTTCGCGTTCATCCATATCCTCGATCTCTTCGTATTGTACCCAATCGTTGAGATCATAGTACCATTTACGAGCATGAGCCTTTCGAGACGAGTCTCTATCACGTCGGTTTTGTCTGAAATGCCAGTCCAAATGTTGGCTGTATCTTATGGTTTGTTCGGGCGGAAAGCGAACTCCACAACTACTGCATTGCATGCCACAGAATAAAGTTTCTACTATAGCGGCTTGTCGTGTTTTTATGGATTCCGGCTTGGAAAGATCAATGGGTTTTATGGGATCCAAGTTCACGGGGGGAGGAGGTGGTGCCACTTCTTCCGTTGCATTTGATTCGGAAGAAGTCGTTAGTACCGTTTTATCTTCCTCGATATTTTTTCTATCTACAGCCGGTGTAACAACAGGGGCAGCTGTATTAACAGCCGGCAATATGCCACTCGAACCACCCAATATGCCTGTGGATACCAGTTTTTGGAAAAGTTCATCAATATTTACATTATTCAAAGATGCCGCTGGCAATATAGGTACAGAAGATGGTGCTGAAGACTTCTTCAGTTCCACTGGATTTATTTCAGCTGTTGTTGATGTAACCGGTAATGTTTCAGTTGATTCTTTTGTAATTTCCTCTTCGAGGGGTGGGTTTGTTTCCACATACATCATATCCTTGATTTGTACTTTTCCTGCTACTACACCTTGAGGCAGAGCTCCAAATCTAACAAAATACTTTTTGCCACCCAAAAACAGACTCTTAGGCAAACCACCATATTCGACACATGTGGGTGTGCCATCAAGGAGAACAGTTAAAAGATTGTCCGCAAATTGTATGGTGTGTTCATTGCCAGACAACTTGAATGTTTGCATACGAGCATCTAAGAATAGTGGGATAACGTTGTGAGCGTCGACAATCATGTTAATTTTTCCCACTACTAAGTCCCGTCTTAAAGGACCAATATTTACTTGCGGTGGTGGTCCTTCGGCTTTTAGCATATGTATTTTGTTACGAATTGGCACGCTTATGGGTGGACCTCCAAAATAGATTTCGTACCAGTGATCGTCAATATACAATTCACGCGAAGGAAAACCAAAGCGTAAATTAAACGTTTCGCCATCGATGTCTACGGCCTTGTAGCCATCGTTAAAGTGCAATACCACAGGCTCATTGTTATCAATGCAAATGCTACGGTGACCATTTTGAAAGCCAATCTCTCTGGGTTGATCCACTTCCATAAAGACTATTGCTACTTGATCATAGAAGCGAATTTCTTTTGCGGCACCATCAATTGTTATTGTACGGACTAGATCTTCTTGCGGGTTGTCAATTGAGTTACAAGGTTTAGGTATGAGCGGAGCTTGTAAAGGACCGCCGGGTGGCATAATGTTAGCACGCATAGGCCCCATGTGGCCCTTGCCAAAATGAGGTGGTCCAATTGGAGGCCCATTCATGTTGCTATTACCACCAACCATTGGCCAAGGTGCTCGAATTGAATTTGGTGGTCCATTTCCACGGAACGGTGGCATACTGCGCTTATTCGGTCCCATTAATGGATTCCATGGACGCTGCTGGCCTCCCGGTCCCATAGGAATATTAGCAACAGTTGGAGGTTCAATAACACGTTCTCCCCATTTTGAAACCTTTGGTCCACGTTTTTCTCTTTGTGGTCTATTCGTGCGCATAGGACCTGATAGCGTGGCCGGTGCTGGGTCATCGTTAGAGTCATGCTTATCTTCGCTGCGAGGAGAACCTTCGGCACTGACGGCGTTACCTTCACATTGTTGCGGATCGACACTCGTGTTTTGCTCATTGGCCGTTCGTCCTTTAAGTAATTTCGGTATCCGCTTTTTCAATACTGCCTGTATAGCCAAATTACGTCCAGTGGAGTCATTTGAATTGTCATCGTTATTAAGTTTTTGTTTAATGGCATTGAGGGACTCCCGGCGTTTGGCCTCTTTTAGTTTATTGGTTTCATTTATGGACATGACTGTTTTAATCAAATGTTTGTATTGTTCCTGACTGATAGAATTCGACTCTAGGAGCTCTTGAGCTTGAGTAATCATGGTGCGTATTTTTTCATCATTCGCCTCCTGAGTATCGTCATTAATTTGCAATTCGGCCAAATTGTTGCGATGATCTATGTCTCTAGTTAGTTTATCTGAAAACCAATATTTATTAGACCGTTTTTAACTTTTCCGTTTTTTTTTTTTTTTTTGTGAAATTACCTAATTTTGAAAGTTTGCTTAACTTAGCCGTTTTAGCAAGTTTTGCACGAACATCTTCAAGGCTTGATTTAGCTTTAGCGGTCGAGTTCTTGTTACTGTCAGTCTAAAAGGAGTTAATGTGGTGGTAACAAAACCCAACTTAGCTAAAAAAAAGTTTTAATTACCTTAATGTTATCCCAATTTTCATTAGTGTCTCTAGTTATATCAGCAGACATATTAATGGAGGGTGGTGGAGGTGCAATATCCTCTCGCGGCGATGGGGGCCCTGCTAAGACAGGTGGTATTAATTGGCGTAAATCTACGTCCTCCGAACCAAATAACCTGTAAATCAGAATATATGTCAAGTAAAAAGTATTTTTTATTCCCAATTAATAAGTCTGAGAGAACTGCGAAGCAATTGTGAGTTAATCAGGCATGTGATGGAAATCGCTCTTAAGCGAATCGATATTTTTACTCTTCCAGGCATTAATAATAATTATTATCAGAACCTGGCGTATTACTAATGTTATTTGAAGTTTATTTGAATTTATATGTTTTTAACATTTAATTTGTTAAAGCTTTAATTTGAAGCGACTGTTTAACTCCTTTTTTGAATTTAAAAGCTAAAGCGACACATTTTTTTGGATTTCATTTTTTTACGAAAATGGATTATTTACGATCGCAAATAATCGATTTTGATCAAAAATTAAATTCGAAATTATCTTAAGCTGTTTTGGCGGTTACGGCTCGAACGAAATTAAATTAAATGTATCCAATTGCCTTTTAACAATTTCTTATTAATTATTTTTATTGATAAAAATAATGCGAGAAATTAAACAAAAAGGAATCACAACTGTTCGCAAAAATAAATGGATAACGGTATCAATAACTGAGCAATAAGTTATATTTTTTTTTCAAAGTTGGCAATTTTACTTTTTGAATATTTTAACAGATTGAAAAGAGCAAAAAATATCGCATCACACATAATATGGATTGTACTAATCATAATGCCGAAAAAAAAATATTGGAAGTCAGTGTATAAATTGTTTGTAAATTTTTGCTACCAGCTACCATAATTTGACTCTCTCCCTTTCTCATTATCCCCCTCTCTCTCTCTCTCATTTGCTTAATTGAATTTGTAGCAATACTTACGCATCGATCTTTGCCGATTTACTCTTTTTAGCCAGGGGTTCGTCATCTTTAATAGGAGCCAGAGGTCTTTTCTTGCCATCCTCTTCAAGATCTTTACTTACTTGGCCGCTTTCTTCGTTTTTGACAGACTCCGAATCCTTTAGAGTTTCGATATTTGAGCGATTATTGTTGATTGGTGAAGTTCCAATAGCTGTAGCTGTTGAAGCTGCTGATAGTATATTTTCTGCAGATTTTTCTAATTTATTAAAAATTTTTTGAATTTTAAACGACACTTTAGGTGATGATGTCGCTACATGTTTAGCACTTGTCGTTGTAGTAGTTTTTAAAATGTTTTCGTCTAGATCTATGAAGAAATTCGAGTTTGTTGTGCCCGTTGTTGTCTCCGTCATGTTAACGTTTGTTGTAGTTACAAATTTATTATTTAAATCTAAAGTTTGTTTATCAGGGGAGAAAGGCATACAAGAATCATTTGTTGAAATCATTGTTGGCGCCGCTGAATCTGAAGTGGATGCCACAACGAATTGTGGTCTCAAGTCTATGTCCATTAAACCTGACACGGGCGTAGCTATTAATTACAGGGATTTTTGGAAGTTACAGTATTGTTTTTCTTATTGTTTTAATCGAAAAGTCTTACGAAAACAAAACAAAAAAAAAATCAAACATATTCAAACGTTTTTTCAATATGGGGTGTTTTTAGTGTTTTAGAAGTATAAAAAATTGGCTAAAAGTTATAGTTAGACATGGATCGCACATCTCTAGTTTCCTTGCTCAAGTTTCGATTTTTTATGCGAAATATGACAAAGAAATACACATACATATGTATGTATGTCGCTGGTATACATATCTTTTTCTTTCTCAGTATAAAATCAAAACTTGCGGAAGATGACATTTTTAGTTTAATATAAACAAAATTCAGTCTTATTACTTAGTCAACATACACATCCTGCCTTTTCATCTAAATCCTAACGTGTTTCGTGTTTTTAATGAACAGGCAGTATATTTTATTTACTTCTGTATTATGTGAGTTATTATAACTTATTATACAAAATTTATAGAAATTCTACTATTTTTAATTTTTTTTAAGCTCTAAAATTTAGAACTTATTTAAAAATTAGTACTGAATAAAACTAGAGATGGGCGCGTTTCGTTTTTCTCGTGACACGAACGACTCAACACGAAGTGCTCGTGACAACAAATCTGATTTCGGGGCGTTTCGTGTTGAGCAAAAATTACACGAAAAACACGAAACGCTTGTAGGTGTAAAAATGTATGCATTAATTTCCAATAAAAAAATTTAAGATTTTGTCTCTTCAAACATGCAACACCAGCAAATTTGTCTCTTAAACTTAAATTTCTGAAATTAAACAAAAATATGTATTTATTTATATATAAGTAAATGATTTTTTACTATTCAATTTGATTTCGTGTGTGTTGTTTAGTATTGTGTTGAAAAAATTTTTAGCGTGGGTATTTCGCACGTGTGGACATCTTAGTATTCATGTTCAGTTCGTGTCGTGTTGGAAAAATTCGACACGCGAGCATCTACGCTAAAAATCATTGTCATTATCATCATATTTGAAAAACTTATTAAACATCATTGTTTTTTTTCAAAACTTCTACTCGTTTTTGACCGTAAATTTGCGGAAAACCAAGCATAAAATGTATGCGATATTTCAAAAAAAGAAGAGTAATCCAAAAGCATAACTTTTACTAAAAAAAACACTTTGTGCTTACGCCATGAATTTCCAGAATGCTGCTTATATTAAGCTTAAACCTTACACTTGATCGACATGTAGTTTAAAAGAGGTAAAGGTTTGGTATAAAATATAAAGCCTGACCCACGATATCGACCGCGTTCGACTTGTCGCACACTTACATTTGAAACATTTATTATTTTAAAATTGTATGTAGATAGTTTTTTTTTGAGTAGTATGATGTGACCGAATATGGCCCATAGGCAAGGTGTACATAATGAATAAATAAATGAAATGAAAATATTTAAATTTGTTTTTGTTTTGAATGTAATTGTGCGACAAGTCGAACGTTGTCGACATCGTGGGTTTGTTATATCTTGATTTTTAATTATTCCTCAGAAAATAGCAGCTATTTCATGATTTTTATCTATTCCTCAATAAATAATACCTAATTTACATTAAGCATTTTTTTCATGCAATTAGTTGCATGAAAATTTTTTATTTGTCAATACGGTGCCTGGAGGAGCAACTTATATCAAAAAAGTTGTCAAAAATGCATCTGAGATTCATTCTAAGCCTTTTTTTATATAAAATTCTCTTTTATAGCGCTGCAATTAGCAAATAGAAAAAGTTGCATGCAACAAAATTCATGAAATTTCATGAAAAAATGCTTAATGTAAATCAGGTTTATACCTGATATACTATACTTAAGTTAGTTTTTGTTTTCCCCCTTAAAAAATGTAATTTTTAAACTGGATAATATATAAAAAATTATTTTTTGCAGACTCTGCTATAAATTCGATTTTAAATCAATTTTAGCACAGAAAATGCGCTTTCTAGAGTTTAAAAATTGTATTTTTTTAAGCAAAAAATAAACATCATAAAAATCCACAGGAATAAATAAAAATCAAGAAATAATCGGTAAAGTGGAGTTTTTTAATAAAAAATTAAACAAATAAAAATCAATGCATCGAAAGGAAATCTATGTAACAAGGAGTATCTGGTACATTCCTTGTGCGCACAGCACTTCTCTATTAGTTTTTTTTAGTTTAAATTTAGAAAATATTCATCATTTGCGGTTCCTGATAAATTCTGAATGTGATCTACTAATGCTAAAATGTTTTATTACCACCTATTTTTATATGGATCTAATCTAAACATTTTCGAAATAGCACGAACTGATTTATTTAATTAAAATAAAATTTACATAATTTCAAAAAATATTAAAATATTTTTCAGCGAAGTATGAACTACAGAAAAATATATTAAATACGTATGTTTGTACATAAAAATTAAAAATTAAAAAAAAAATATTTAAAATCTCATTTCTCATTTTTTTCAGTAATCGTCATTTCGTCAGTAATCGTGATTGCATATAATTTTTTTTTTTGAACTTACAACAAAATTATTAAACACAAATTAATTTAAGGCAAAATTTTATTAAATAATTTTAATAAATGTTAAACTGTAATAAATATTATTTAGTGGGTGGTTTGTTAAATAAGCAATTTAAAATATATTTCGATGTAACATTTCCAACTGGATTATTTTTATTTTTTCGACAAAAATATATTTTCTATTTAAAAGAGGTTTATAAAACATTTACTCAATTCACAAGCCTTGTTGTATCGATTAAAGTTGTATTTTAAAAGACTATTTCAAATAAAATTTCTCAAAACAAAAACAAATTATTTGTAAAATATTTTTGGTTTCAGAAATTTTATTTGAAATTTTGTCTTTTCAAATACAACTTTAAAACAATACAACGAGGCTTGTGAATTTAGCAAGTTTTTCGTACAAAATTTGTTTTACAAAGTTTCGGTCCGGACTTGAAATTTTTGTTGCAGTAACTTCTTATTTTTTTAATGTAAAAAAACGAGAGAGGAATACAAAATGTATTTCTATTTCAACACTCTCCCACATATTCCAGAATTCCAGCAACAAAAATTACAAGTCTGTGCCTGTACAAAACATTTCTTCATAAAACAAAATTATTTTTCATGAAAAAGGCAGTAAAAGTGTAGAATTTATGTAGATGATTAAATATGTATGAATATTTTAAACCAACAAAAAAAAATTGAACGATTTTTGAATAAATTTAATTAGTTCAATTAAAATTTTTCTTCTTCTATATATACATCAGAGCTGCCCACCGAGAGAAACAAGAGAGTAATGTATTCGCGTATGTGTATTCATTTGTACAAGAAGCCGATTGATGTTCGGCAGATAAGTATGTATGTGTATTTAGGCTGCATTTTTGAAAATATTCGGGTAAAACTGTTTAACACTTCCTTCATGGTTAGACTTGTCAAAGTCCAAGTTTACACTATGCAATTCTTATTGCTAAGCTGGTTAGTTTGAGGGAGAGACGCGGGGAACAGAAACATTTCTTTTCCCCTCGTCTCTCTCTCCTAACAAACTAATCAGCTTAGCAATAAGACTTGCATAGTGTAAACTAGGACAAATTAATCTCCATAATAAATATCGTTAGTTGAAATGCAAAATCACGTAAGAGAGAAAAAAAGTAAACAAAATTATCCAAGTGACTGAAGTCAAGCTTCCTAACATTGACTTTAAATTCGGTTGCTTTTCTACACAATAATTAAAAATTAATTTTTTTTTCACAAGTTAGATACGTACTTTTGCATTTCCGCTGATGATATATGACATCACTTGATTTAAGTTCAAGGTTATAATATTGCAAGACCTACTGAAAAAATCATATATAATTTAATTCTAATTCTTATACATATCTCTAGACTTTTCACTGGTTTGGAATTCTGCTTACTTGAACGTTTTTCGATTTATAGAATAGAACTGCAATTTGTCGAACTTTGTTAAATTACCGTATGTCATTTCTTTTACAACCTAATTAAATTCGTAAAAATTCGCTTCTAAGCCAAAACACCCCATATTACAACAAAACTAAAAAATTAATAAATAAATAGATAAGAAAATTAAAATAAAAAAAAAAAAAAAAAAAAGAGTAATAAACGACAAAGTGCTGTAGCATAAAAATAATAAAAAAAGAAAGTAAGTAAAACATCATCACCGAAAATAACGAACTAAAGAAAAATATACAACTAAAACTATTATTAAATAATACAACTATTTTGTCTATAATCGAAATCAAAGAATTTACATAAAAGAGCCGTTTCTACACATAAATATGACGAAGTTTAATTAATTTCTTTTCAACTAGTGTAGTTATTCAGGTATGTGATGGAAAACGATCGAAAAGGTGAAAAAAAAACGATTTCAAAACAATCGTTTTGAAAAGGCGTGATGAATTCCGATAGATTTTGAGCATCATTTTTGAGCTTATCTTAAACTACTGACTTCTAAAAAGCACACTAGAAGACAAAACATAAATCACATATTGGAACTGTGAAAAGAAATTTATCAAAAATGTCTGGAAAAACTATTAAAAAAAAGTTTTAAAATTATTGACAAAACGACTATAAGAAACATATCACACCTTTTATCGTTTTCAAATTGTTTTTGTGTCTAAATCGTTTTTCATTACATACCTGATTTTTTGTTTCAATTATTATCATTTCATCAATAAAGAAAAAAGATTTTATCTTGTTGAAATAATTAAAAAGCATCTAGTCAAATCTACTACATTTTCATTATATTTTTGAAAAATTTTGTTCTGGTTTAAGTATTGTTTCTCTTATTTTTTATTTTCGCTTTTTAAATAATTATGTATGAAAAATGTAATAGAAATAAACATTTTTTACAGAAAGTGCTTTATAGACTTGTTATATCACAGAAATGTTATCACAGTCTTGTTTTTCTTAATTATAAACTTAACATTTTTTTCCAAGTAAAAAAAAATAAAACTAGTAACCTTAACCCCAAAGAGTTTACGCCGTAGAGATTAAATAAAAATGGAATTAAAACAACGAAAGTGGTCAAGTTTTAAAACAATTTATTTCAAGTTTTAAAACAATTTATAACTAAATTATTATATAAATAGTTGACTTATGATTATAACTATAAAATGAATTATTCGTAGTTCATATCACAGCCTTTTAGGGGAGAAAAATAAAACAACAACAGAAGAAAAAAAATACACCCTACTCTTGTATTTGCATTTAAATACATTAATAAGAAAAATTTGTGACACGACCTGTCTGTCTGAATGAAACCTGTAACTCTTTGGGGTTGAAAAAATTGTGAAAGCGATTCTTCAATGCCTATATCTGGCGCAGACACAGATAGATACTCGTATTAAAATTAATGATAGATAATTTAATCGTTAAAATATTAATATTGTTATTGTACAGGATACATTTCTTACTTTTGTCTAGATCTTTGTCACTTGTGTTAGGTGAATCGGTTGCAATGGAACTTGTTAATTCATCCTTTGTATTTTTGTTGATGACAATTTCTTGATCAGGATTATATAGTTTAGTTCTTTTATCTGGAGAATTAATGACTGACGATGATGTAGAGGAGGTGGATGTGCGTCTAAGGTCAATATCACCATAAGGTGTTTTGGATGTTGAGTTTTTATCATCTGGAGAACGACTGCGGGATCTTGTTTTGCTGCGCGATGTGTGACGTGATTTATGGCTGGTGGAACGCTTCGCATCACGCAACTTGCCGGGCGATGACGAGGGAGAAGTTGATTTGCGTTTAAATGCGGTCGACAATGGAGCAATCTCAAAAGCGTCTTTGTCACACTTTGAGGATTGCTTGTCTGAAGTTTTGGCAAATCCCTTTCTTGCAGAGCCCGCAGACGAGGAAGATGTGTTAGAACCTTTCGACTCACTTCGTTTGCGTTCCCGTTCACGGTCGCGCTCTTTATCTCGTTGGGAATTTTTAATTGAGCGGTTGTTGCCGCCTGAACGGCTACTGGACGACATTCGGATGGGAGATTTATGATTGCCTTTATGATTGTGGTCATGCTTATCTTTCTCTGCATGTAGCGAGCGTTCATTCTGCTGTTTTTGTAGTGATCTCTCACCCATCTGATTCTGATGCACTTGTTGTTGTTGTTGTTGTTGTTGCTGTTGGTGCTGCTGCTGTTGGCGTTGCAAGCGTGGATCCCGTTGTCGTACGGAATTTAATAACGCCGAATTAACTGGGCGCACTTTGGGTTTATTTGCATTTGATGCAGAAATGCCTCCAGTTATCATGTTGGCTGTAGGCATTCCCTGTTGAAAAAGTAAATCAAAATATTATTTTCCTTTCATTGAATACATTATCAGTTTTGAGCATTTCACCTGAGGCGGCATATTCATCATATTAGGATGAATATTTGGTCTGAAAGGTCTCATATTAGGATGAAACATGGCAGGTCTCATGGCTGGATTTACTGCTATGCTTGTAGGTCCGCCCATATAGCCAGCTGGCATAAGGCTGGGCATCATTTGTGATGTCATAGATGGCGGGCGTATGCCCACAGTTTGTAAAGTATTTGCGGCTACTAAAGCTTCAACCGGTGGTATTACACTTTCTGCTGTTTTCGAAAATTGCTTTTCTTGTTCCTCTAAATGTTTTTTAGTGGCTTCAAGTTCCAACTCCAATTTCCGTTTCTTTAATTCCAAAAGCTCTCGCGTTTTGTCTTGTAAAATTTTTTCCATTTCCGTTGGTATAGCTTGAGCCGAATTTGCCTGAACACCAAAGTATTTTTGGTCAACATACAAAAAACACATACATATATAGCAAATTTTTAGTTAACACTTACTTTTAAGAAATTCGGATTAACGTGTATAGAAGGTTGTTTGGCCGTTATTGGCCAATTGTGGTCCAAACATTTTACTTTTACATCAAGAGCGTACAATTTTTGGGCTGAGAACACTTCATTCCAGGTTTGTCTCAATGCATACATGCGTTCCCTAATTTTTTCGTTGACCTAATGATGAGCAATTGTTTTTTTTTTTTTCGTTAGTAAAAACTTCTATTTTTCGTTATGACTGAAGTTACTCACCTTTTCGAAGGCTCCGCAAAATATATTGACTATACATTGGCCAAAGAGTTGCACATAAGTGCTTTTAACATTTTTTACAATAGAATCAATTAAATACAATATTGGCAATTTAAATTCAGAAGGAACCTGTTTCAAATATATAAAATTAAGATTTGTTTGTTGGTTTGGGAAAACTTAAGTTGATTTTTTTTTATCGAAACTCATATACATATACATATATGTATATATTATGTATGTACATATATATATTTCTGTTCAAGTATTTGTTTTGTTAAAGGAAATAAAACAATTTTATGCAATTGTTTAAGCCATTTTATTCGTTTCACACAGTTATTTTTTCAATATTTTGTTAAGAAAAAAGTGCTGAAATATGTATATAATATATTTAAAAGTTAATTATTTAATTGGAATTTAAGAAGCTCCAACTAATATAGAAACTAAGTATGATCAAAACAGACTGCTTTATTCTTATTTCGTATAGTGCAAAGAATATTTTAACGCGGTCCAGAGAATGACAAGTACTAAAAAAAAATATATATGTATATTGCAGCGCAAACAATTTGTACGCTCACACATTTTCCCTCAAGCAAATATGACTATAGCCGATTCCAACATACAAGAGCATCTCTACTTCTTTTATGCGAAAAGTGCGCTACAACTACAAATAAAAAGACATATGCCCATAAAGAGTATTGACTCTCTGTCATACTTATAGTCAGAGTGTGATTATACTCACAAGTATGGATATTTACGCATGATACTCGGGATATCTATTCACCATTTACCCTGATATACGCATGTGTGTAGCCGACACAGAGTATTTTTACAATCATACATATGAGTGTAGCGCATGCAGTCTACAAATTTAAGTTATAGTCGTTCGTGCTGAGTAAATTAGAAAAAAGTGCAACATAATTTTTGGTTGTTTATAGTTGTACATATTCGGTTTAAAATTGTTAAACTGGCGAACAAAACCAGACTAGTCCCGTTAACTATTTTTTACAGGAGAGACAAATGATTGAAGTACATAGATAGAGACTAGCAAGGAAGTCAGTTTTCTTTATTTTTTTAAGGTAGGATCGAATTGGTCGTGATTGAAAATATTTCGTGATATAATAGATGAGTGACATGTCTAGTTTTGTTCGCCATCTCCTCAATAAATATGTATGTTTGCCCATGAGCGTGTTTGTTATTTTTTGCTGTACGTATTCATAGTTGTTTGACAGCCAATACTCAAAGAGTACTTAAAACGATACTTTTGTCACTATCTGGTACGGTTATTGCTACACCCTCAAAATATTTAAGAAATCATTAAAAAAACAATCACCCTTATTCCAGTTGTCGGCATCGAAGTCAATTTAACACAATATC
The DNA here is from genome assembly GCA_949987645.1 of Tachina grossa. Lineage (NCBI taxonomy): Eukaryota > Metazoa > Arthropoda > Insecta > Diptera > Tachinidae > Tachina > Tachina grossa. The sequence goes on from OX465278.1 coordinate 144,037,666, forward strand.
AAAAAATTGGAGCTTGTGTACTCGTTCTCGAAAACAACTGATCTTCTTAGGTTGTCAGTGACTTCGATGTCGACAACTGGAATAAGAGTGAATATTTTAACCGGTAATGTGGCTGCTTTCCGACTATTATAATTATTTTCCATACATATTTACCCGATTCGGACAGAATTTAGCCCATATTCAGCCCTCGACAGTACGCATTTTATTATCGAATTCCTAATATGCTTTTATGAAACACTATTACTGAATTTACATTATTAGAATTCTCATGAGATCAGTTAAGAGATCTTCATCCCGAAGCATTATTTTGTATACGTGCACAATACAACTGCCAACAAAACTCTAAAGGAAGAGAAAAAACACATAAAAGCAATTTATTTCTCACTTTTGTGTGAAATAAATACACCGAGATTGTTCTTTATATTGTTTTATAGAAATAAATTATCTCATTTAAATCTTTTTTTTTAACAAAGTAATATTTGGAATTTGTCTTAAATATTTTTAAAGACGTTGATTGACTAATACCAAAGAATATAAATCATATAGAATGCGCATCTCATACAAGCTAAAATTTTCTATGACGGGTATTTCCAGTCAGGGATGATAAATGAGAAAACCAATTTCGTACCAATTAGCTTTTAAAATTGTACTTTTTCGACACCAATAGTACTAAACTCGTTTTATTTTCGTGTTCTAACTTTTTTTTATTGTATTTTTCGAACATGTCGCTCATTTAATCAAATAACATCATAACTCAAAAGAACTAATTTTCCAGAACACAAATTTAGAGTTTTCAATTTACACACGACTCAATGAAAAATTAAAATTTTGTTTGTTTTTAAAAAAATAACGATATGAAGATTAATCTGCATTATTAAGTCAAAAATGAAAATCTATTAGAATTCGAGATACTAGTGTTCTTTCGAAGGGGGTTTCTTTCGACATAGTGGAAGAGTCAGTAAATACATATCGTCGTTGGTCTCAAGTAGAAATGCCCTAACTAAAATAATTATTATTTTACAGGGGAAGATAAAAACACAATATAAACTGTAATATTATTTCTGTAATATTTTTGTACAACTATTGCAATAAATTTTTGTGGCGAGGTGTATTTGAGTGAAATGTATTGGAATCACTGAAAAACTTAGTTTCGTAAAAAATGCGAGTTAGGGCCTTTAAATATTCTGCTGATAATTTCTTAAAGATACGGAAACATTAGCTATCCAATTAATTTTTCAAAACTCGAAACTCATTACTTATGGGAATATTTTTAATAAAAAAGGTACAATACTACTAACATTTTCGGAAGTGAATTTTGTTAGCCAGGTTAAAATTTCGTCATGAAAACTAACTTTATTTAGTTTCGCAAAAGTTTATATAGAACTGTTTAAAATTTCTTTTAAAATCTGTAACTATACAACTTTTAATTTTATTTCTAGATATATAAAGTTTTCCACTTCAAAGTAAATTTTATTCGTTTACATATGTATGTATGTAAGGGGTCCGCCAGAAAACTACTGAAGCTTCGGCTGTGTGGCACGTAGCGCCGTCCTGTTGAAACCAAATGTTACTATATCCTCCTCTTCAATTTTTGTGAACAAAAATTCGTTCAACATGGCTCGATAACGATCGCCATTGACTGTAACGGCCACTCCTTGCTCATTTTCGAAAAAATTACCCAATTATGCCTCTGGACCAAAATCCGCACCAAACAGTGACTCGTTTTGGGTGCGTCGGCTTTTCAATGTATGCGTGCGGGTTTTCTGTGCCCCAAATGTGACAATTTTGCTTGTTTACATACCCGCCAAGATCAAAATGAGCTTCATCTGAAAAGATGATTTTTTTTTGGCAAAATCGGCATCTTCTGTAAGTCGATCGCAGGCCCACTTAGCGAAGCGAAAACGCATTGGATGGTCAGTTGACTCGTTCAGCGGAAGGATAAAACTAATTATCTGTCAAATCAGACATGAGCTAAGTGTTACCCCATTCACGAAATAAGCACTAGTTGAAAAAAAAAACGTTAGAATGCGGACCCTTTAGCATAACTAGTTTCATTTAATTTCATCACTTAAACGATTGATATGATATTATTATAGCAAGTTTTTTATTTCTTATAAATTTTATAATAATGCAATATATAAAATAAATGAAGACGACGTTATCATATTGAAAACGAAACACCGGTGAAGTTAGATGTAGTTCTTTATAATAAACCGAACATATCTAACAAGGTAGTCACACTCAAAAACAAATCAAATTTGCCATTTTTTTGTAAAACTGGATATACTTTAAATGATGGCGATTTATTTTCTTTGTGAAAAAAAACCAGGGAGTCTCGCAAATTTTTCAAATAGTACCAAATGTGTCACGGGGGTACCAACGTACTTTTAGGGTTTGAATTGTACCAAAAAAAAAAGTAGAATTGTACCAACTTTATCATCCCTGTTTCCAGTACTACCCGTCAGTGATGCCAACTTTTTGGCTCTAAAAGCACACCAGAATTTAAAAAAAGCACTAAAAAGCGTAAAAAGCACTAACGTGAAAAACGAGTGCAAATTAACAATGTTTTCTAAGCTATTTATTCTATATTTCGGCAATATTATCAACATCTTTAATGAAATATATCAGACGAAAAAGGTATGATTTACACAGAAAAAATAAATACACCAAGTTTTTTATTAAAGTAATTTAAGGCTGATGACAGAGTGGCCGCTAGAAGCTATACTATAAGATGGCGCTACAATGTGCTACAAACCACCGCCTGTGGTTTCTTATGTGATCGCTCAAATGATGTCAGAGTGCGAGCGAAGCGAGATGCGAGTGTGTGCTACAAAGCAGGTTGTGTAATGGTTTCTAGCACGTTGTAGCTTCTTCCCTTTTGTTTTTGTTTTTCTGTCGTGGCATTTTCTTGTTTTCTTTTCTTTGTGAAATTTTGATTATTTAATAAACTTTTGTGTATTAAAATCAAATAAAAATTAAATTAAACAAAATATAAGAAACTTGTGTGTTAAAAAATCTTGACGTAATGGAAGTGGATACCGAAAAATCGCTTTGTTCAATATAGCGTTCACTCTGATATCTTATAGCATGGTATAGCACAAAATATTATGGCTTCTATCATCGCTTCGCTTCTAGCGGCCACTCTGTAATCAGCCTTAAAAATACACAAATTTCTTAAAAGCACAACTTAGTGCTTTTTGTTAGTTTGGCACTAACGCTCAAAAATTGGCGTTTTTAATCTTCAAAAGAATTTGGAAATTTATCATCCTTAAAACAAGCTTCATTTCAGCAACAGCAACTTTCATCCGAAAATCAGTATTTTTCGTGGTAAAACTCGGATATTTTTACTAAAGGGCTGCGTAAATCGTTCTAAAAGTTTTGTATTCTAGTTCACACTACTGCCAGGCAGTCTGTTTTAGTGCAAACATAAATAACAAAACAAAACTAACAAAACATGACTCTCACTAAAATCAATCAAGCATCATTCGAATAGTTTTTCTCTGCAGTTTTGTTAGTGCTTGTGTTCTCAAAACAAGTAGAACATCAAAACGAAAAGCGAGAATGAAACAAAACAACAGTAAATCATAGCAGAAACATCGAGTGCACTAGAACACGAGCACAAACATGCAAGCTATGTATGTACATATGTATAGGTACATATATATGTATACATATATTGAAAATAAAAATTAACAAATTATTATATATGTATAAATGTACATAAGTATGCATGATATTATTTCATAGTAAATAAAAACTCTTTTCAGCTTTCATATTCCTAACGAAGCGCAATGTTTCTTTTATATGGAAAATTATCTTTGCTATCAAAACATTCAAACATGTTTTGAATGTTCTGTGTGAATGTTGATCTTCTATTTCATTGTTGTTTTGAAAGGCTTGGTTTTACTTCAACATTGTTCTATTGCAGTCTTGTTCTGTACTGCAGTATTCTTATCGTAAAGCAAAACACATCTCTTTTGAAAGTTTTGTTTTAAAATAACGGAGCAATATACACACATATTTTGAAATTAATGAGAGCGCTTGTAAGCCTTACTTTTAGGGCTTGTGCCACGCTCTAATTTTTACATAGTTTTTTTTGCAATTGGCCGCATGTTTTACTGTTGAAAAAGTAGCAAAATGCGACTTAAGTCGCACAACGGCAACGCTGGTGATAAGAGCAAATAATATAATGCTCTCGGTGTGTGTTTGCTTGCGCTTTATACTTTCCCCCCGCATCTAAAGCGTAAGCAAAAAATGTTTAATTTTATAGCTCAGATGTGCATTCTATACAATTTATATTCTTTGCTAATACGTAACCAGAAATTGGTAAAATAAGTTCATTCATGTATTTAACATATACATAGATACTCCCAATTAAACATTTAAAAGAACAATTTCTTTCAGTGGAACAACACTATACATTCTCACTTTTAAGCATTTGGTGATCTTTTTGGTGATCGCTGGATTAGTTGCATGCAACCTTTTTTATTTATCAGTAGCAGGTATAAAAATCAAATCAGTTACAGTAAGAACTTCAAATATGCTTAAGAGATTCTACATCATTTTTTCTATGTCACTCTCTTTTCTATCGCTCTTATTAGCAAATGGAAAAAGTTTTATGCAACAAATTTTATAAAAATTTATTAAAAATTTCATAATGTAAATTCCGTACAAGTAAAATATTTAATTGTTGCTTAAAATATGTCTACATTTCCTCTACTTTCAATTTAACCAATTCTTTTAAATTCTGTACTGTATTTACAAATTCATAGTTACATACATCATGTTTTTCGAAAATTAATAAGTTTATACGTTCCTTAAAACGTTTGTAACATTTATGTGCAGTTTTTATAAGTCAGGCTCTGGTAGAATATTTGAATGAAAATCACTAAAAAAAAAATCATGCTTTCCATATAATTTTTATACTCAAGTCTACCATCTTCGTTTTAGAAACAGGGGGTTAACAATATTCATGTGAGTGACAACAAAAGAGCTTTAACCCCCTGTTTGTGTAAGACGTTTGAGTTAGAAATCTTGGCGTTTCTGTAATAGATTAAAGAAAAGTTGTACAAGTTTCCTTTATTCTATTACGAAAACGTCAAGATTTTTAACTCTAACGTTTTACATAAACAGAAATTGATCAAAAATTATTGAAAAAACTTTAGAAAACGACTATAGCAAACACATTACACCTTTTATCGTTTTCAAATCGCTTTTGTGTCTAAATCGTTTTTCACCACATACCTGAATATCTCAGTGGTAGAGGGTATGCCTTAACAGTCGGAACAGCATGGTTTGTATCATGGCTGTGACAAAGTTTTTCTTTTTTTTTTGTATTTACGTGAAAAAACGTCATCGAATCAGGGAACTTGCATGGGTTCTAAGCACTAATTTCTATGATGAGCAGTTTTGCTAAATGTAAACCCATGCTCGTCAATGACACGCATGCATTAACTATTTCTTTTGCATGTCTTTTTTAGCTGGGTATAGTCGTGTCATTTTTGGGGATCTCTACACCAAAGGTGAAAAGGACCAGCTATTTTATCGAAAACCATTAGAGCTACGGACCTAAAATTTTCAAAGAATATGTAGAGCTTTGGCCGCTACAACAACAAATATATGCCAGTTAAAAATTAAAGGCTGTTCTAAAGCGAGCAACGAAAAATGTTGAAATCCTAATGTAACATACAGAAGATTATACATATCGTCGGTTGGTTTCTGGTTTGATGTATGGAACAAAAATGTGTTTTCGAGAAAACCAATGAAGAATGTTTAGTTCATTAGTTTTATAAAAATCCACGATAGAATTTTTTGTTTAATAATAAAAGTAATAGATGCATGTTTTTTATTCAAAATAAACTTTTTACATCCAACACGAAAAGTTATTAGGACTTTAAAGAAAATATGACAAAAATCTTTGTCAACGCATGTCACAATGATAACAATATTGTTCACTACTTGTTCAAGTAGGTGAAATTACTGTATATCGATGGCTTAATATAAAAAGGGCCTAACTCAATTTTTTTCGAAATCGGGTTTTTAATGTTTTCTGGGCGACAACGTATAATTGCAACCTCCTTGAAGATCTTAGTACGTTACAGTTCAAAATCAAGAACTTATGTCAACTTAAAAAACTAATTCTGCATGTAAATGCTTTATTTTTCCTTCAGTTTTTTTGCTTCTCCTGTAAAATATCGAAAATTCGATTTAAATTCAATTTATGTGGCTTTATGAGATGGAAAGTCGCAATATTGTATTTTGCATAAAAATGGTAAAAATACATGAAACTGTGTAAAGAATTTCATACTAAATGTCAATTTCTAAAAAAAAATTGCAATTTAAAATATTATCAAACAAAATACAGGATAAAAAATTCGATTGTATCATGATTTGCATCCATGGTTCTGATATGAATAAAATTTTCTTGCAAGTTTTTACAAGTAAAGCGTTCATTTACTTTTTCATATTTAGGAGAATAATTTTATAAATTTCTGCCTAACTCTCTCGTTGCTAGTTTCTGCTGGGAAAGTAATTGAACAGACCTTATATTTAAGCTAGAAGAAGCCTGCTTTGTTAACTTTTTTTAATATGAAATGTTTTTTGTTTAAAAATAAAAATAAATATATCGAGAGCCTACATATATTCAAAACACGTCAACTCAAATTTCGTCAAAATGAGTTTCCGATGGCAAATAGTTCCCCTGTGCAATATTCATCTGTGGTATAAATTTCGAATCAAAAAAATGATTTTTTCCCCGTTTTATATCAATTTTTCTTATTCTGCTAAAGTATAATTTTTTTTTGTGAAAATAAATTGCTAACTCCCATGTAAATTTCGAATATTTTTAAAAAATATTTAATTTTAAATAATTCTACCTCATATCTGATTGCATTTGGCATGCTGAACACGAATCTGGTAAGGATTTTGATATCCTATGGCTAGTTTTTGAGATATGGTCACTTTCAATATATTAGTACGGAGGGGATCCGATAAAAAAAAAAATTGGTAATACATGTAAACTTTTAAACTGTTAATCGAATAGAAACATTATGTATGGACCGATTATAGTCAATGACATAAGCTCTCGAAATTGATAATTTGTAGTGACCCTGTTACCAGCGTTGTCAACTTGGTGCGTTTCGCACCATTTTGGGTGCGTTTTGAAATTTTTTGTGCGAAAAATTCCTTAGTTGGTGCGTGGTGCGCTTTTTTTTTAAATTTGGTGCGTTTTTTTAATTTTTGTGGCACCAACGCAAATTTAACACAACAATGGGCTAAAACTGGAAAATTTTTGTTGTGAAACTTACTAACTTCCTAATATTACCATATTAATAGTAATGAAGTTTACAAAATATCACAATTTGAAATGAAATCTGGGGGCAAATTACGGCATTCGAAATCGAGTGCACGTTCGTGTAGAGAAATATTTCGATGGCTGCAATTTTTTTGATCACGGTATTCGATCGTATTGTACGTTACCTACTACTATTTTTTACATTGCTGTTAGCATATGGCAATAAGGAAAACAAAACGAAACATGATGTTCCATCATAAATAGCTTCAATAATTCTTTTTGTTTCCCATTTACTTTATTTGTATTTGTTCTGGAAGCGATTTTCTCTTATTTATTTTTGCACTGTCTATTGGGCAATCTTTGTATTCATATTCACTTTCCCTAAAAACAATTAAAATTATATTTTCTGAACTAATTCTGCGAAAGCAAATATCAGAAAAATACTTATATTTTTATTACTTCTTTATTTTTTTCCTTTGTTTTGTTTCTTTGGTTTGTTTCGGGGCAAGAAAGCTAGAGTTTACTTGTTTTCGATAGTAGATTATCAATCGAGTGCAACTTCGAGTAGATACGTTTCGAAAACGTGATCCACGTTAGCAAACATTTCGATGACAAAGTACTCGATTTCGAATGCGGTGATTTGCCTCCTGTTGTGTATGATAACAATAATAATGAAAATATTAGCTTTTTTAGATTTAGTTGAACTGCAGTGAATTTTAATCAGAAATAATTTCTTATTCGGGCTGAAGTCTAGTGATGATTTGAATGAAATTCATATAGACAAAGCTGAACAACAGCAAATAAATTTCAAATTAATAAATATACTTATGACAATATGTCGAATAATAAAAATCTTAATTTTTTTGATTAAGTTTTTTTTAATTATGTGCATATATTGTAAAAGGCATGATACAATAATATAAAGGTACAACCACATTTGACGTATAAAATTAATTCTGACTTTTGTCCCAATTATTTGATTACTGTTTTTTTGTAAAGAGAGAGGAAAACGTTGCCACCCGGAATTACGGGGAGCTTTTTTAGGAATGTTTTTGGAAATGTGTAATTTGTGGTTTTGAATAATACATGTAATGGTTTATGCTCTGAAGATATACATATGTATTAAAAATTGTTCAAACATGAATTTTGAATCGCATGTGCTTATTTTAAACGGCATCGCTGTAATAATTCTTTCTCTTCTTCACAGCCTTAATTATCACAAAATAGCCTTGTTTTTATACGGTTTTTGTTTCACTTTCTTTTTTGGAATACGATTGGAGGTGTGTAGTAGCACCACCCTTCCTAACCGTGCATAATGTTATCATACACATTCCAAAGCAGTTGCATTTTCTTCAATTTTTAGTTACAGAGTACACCAGTATGATGGCTAGTTTAGTAGAACAATGTTAATAACACTCAAATTCGAAAGCATTTTCTTTCGTTTCGAAATACGGAGTAGAATCCCAGAATATGAAAGTGAACGTGTGGACAAGACTGCTTTAAAGCAATAATGTAATGCATGTAGTTAAAATGGCAGTTACCTTTGAAGAGGAATTGCACTTAGGCTCAAACGGGTCCAATGATTTTTTATATTCATATGCTCTTCGCGGAAGTGAACAGAACAAACGAAAGGATTTTTTGGTAGCAAACTATCATCTATATTGCATGCTTCTATCCATTTCTGCCGCAAATATGGAATTGAAGGAAATTGAAAAAACTCGTGCCTTTGCTGAAATGCTTGGTATTACTGCAATTGTATATGCAGCTCATTAACATCTATTTTTTTACCAAATCACAATTATTTATTATATATATCAATATATATTTAATAACTTTTAATGCAATAGTGATGAATTTTTCAATAGTTTTATTATAAACATTTTTTTATTAAAAAAGAAAGCATAACAGTCAAAAAAGTAATCAAAAACTCGGATTTTACAAATGAATACGGTAGCATTATTTTTGAGAGTAAAAAATAATCGGGGTAAACGTCAGAAGGTTAATATGGCGACGAAAAGAGAGAATGGGTTTACCTTTATATTATTGTATCATGGTAAAAGGCTGTTTGTTTTTATTGTTATATTTTTAACCCCCGACCAAAAAGGGGTGTTATAAGTTTGCAATGTGTATATGTGTATCTGTACGAGTCCACGTACAGGCCAAACGGCTAGACCGATTTTGATTTAGTTTTTTCTGTTTGAAAGGTGACTTGATCGATAAGGTTGTTAGCTATGTTTTAATAAAATCGGTCCAGCCGCATAGAAGATATCACATGTTTTCTAGAAATATTCGGAAGTTTTTAAAATTTTTAATTTTTGCTATTAATATGGATATATTAAGCTTCCAATTAAAAAAAATTTTAAATATTTTAATAGAATGATAAATAATGAACTTTTATTAGTTTTCAATCCTTTCTATTAATCGTTGATCTCTTTAAAAAGTTTTGTAGAGAATTTATGAAATTAAAAAAAAAATATTATCTATGTAGTACACATTTGCCAAAGTCTTTTTAGGTTTTATTTTTTTAACCCTGAACTGTAAAAGCCTGTTTTAGTGTTATATTTTTAACACAAAAAAAAAAATTACTTTTTATGCAAAATTAATTTAACATTTTAAACTAAAACAATAAGTTCTAAGCTTGGTGCGTTTTTTTTGCAAATGGTGCGTTTTTTTTCTCCATTGTGGTGCGTTATGAAATTTGAAAGTTGACAACGCTGCCTGTTACACTAGAGAGTGAGTTAGAGAGTGCTAAAGCTGACCACCGCGAGATTGAAGAGGCTTTCAGTCAGGCTTATGTTATTGTTTTTAAGGTATTTTAAGTTTTTTCTTTAAGCTTTTCAATTCTTATATCTAGTATTGAGTAAACGATTTCACAAATTGATTAAAAAAAACAAATATATTCAAAAAAAAAAGATCATATATTTTTCCGACAAAATATGCTAACTCTAAGAAAATATTTGTTTTCTGATCGACTAAAACATGCTATCTCATAAAAATATGCAAACCGGTGCAAAATAAAAATTTTTTGCAGCCCTATAAATTAGTAAGTATATTTAAACCATATTATGGAAGGCACATCATTTATTTTTACAATATTGGGCGAATTAACAAAACAAAAAATTCTAATTGGAAAAGGGTGATATTTCTCGCGGAATTTTATTCATAATTCGGTGGATAGGCTCTCGATATTATTTTTTAACAGTCATGTTTTATTTCCTTAATAAGGTTAGATTCAATCAAAATTGTATATATTTTTTCATAAATATAGCAAAAAACTTCCGAGTTTATTAAGTGGGTCATTATGACCCAACCCCCAAGTCCGTGTACCTAAAATCCACCCCCTGGCGGCGGGTTAAACGTATATGTAAATATGAAAAAGGCTTAATGTAAATGTGCGTGACTTTTCGTAGGGGGCTTCTTGTGGCTTTCTTCACAAATTAACCCTGTCGTGCGAGACAAAAAATGTGAAATTTTGACTCATCTACAAACAAATTTTTTTTTCGAAAATGAACATTTTTTCATCAAATAGTTGCGAGCGAACTCGAGTCATAGTTTTTCCATTTTTGGTGATCACAAAACGTTTTTGGCGATCCATTCAGGCCAACTTTCACGAGTACTCTTAGTAGTTTTTCTGCATTGTCTCTTAATTCTAGACCATTTAATTTTGAATTATGTCTGGAGTTAATAGGAGACTTGTTTGTGGATTTTTATTGTATTTTACGTTTTTGTCATGCATAATATTTTATTCCAACTTCCATCGCTATAAATCGTGAAATTTACAAAAGCAATGATTTAGGTTTTTACTATTATTTTTTTTTTTTTTTTTTGAAATCAACATGATTTGACATGCCGTGATTTGCCTTTACCTTTTTTAATACTAACTATACCATCTTTTAAATTGTGTGTTTCAATCCGAACTTTTTAATATGTATCACATAAGATACATTAAAAAAATATTAGTTTTGAAGCTGGGCCCATTTCACTGTGAAAATTTTTCAATTTTGTTATATTACTATCTAATTAGTTGTGAACTCTATTATTTAGATATTTCCATTTAAAACATAACAAATCGGCTTTGAATCTTATTTGAATTTTTTCAAAAGCTAATCCAAAATTAAACGCATTGGTTTAATCAATCGAAATTTCCATGCTTCATGAAATTTTATAAAACTAGCCAATGCATCTTTTACGCGGGAATACCCTCTCCCCTCATTTTTTTCTGTCAAGTGGCATAAAAATTTTTTCCCTTTATAATTTTCATAAATCTATTTGCCAAACATTAAAATTTACTCAACTTTTTATTTTGTGGAGTTAGCCCTTTTAGCTTCTGACACATCCATATCTCTATGACTATGGACCTATAGTATAGGTAGAGAAAAAATTTTATGATGGAAAAAATGGCAGCAATTACTCAACTGTTGAGTGGAGCGAAACTGCGCAACTATGCGTTTCTAAGACAAAAACTCAACGGTTGCGCATCAGATACGTCTTATAAATGCGCGCATTTATTACATTAATTTATGGTTTTTTATTTAATTTCAAAAATCATCCTGATTTGCTATTAAAGATAGGGTATGTTCGTAAATGCATCACTCCGCTGCATCATACGAGCAAACTTTTATTTAAAATGCAATAGAAGTTCGCTGATAATCGTTTTCAGTAGTAGCCATGTTTGTAGCCCATATTTGAAATTTATTTGTGTATTATCTACTTTAGTGAAACAATTTAGGACATTTCAATTTCCATTTCCAGCGCAGTGATGTATTTACGAACAGGCCCATAATATATAAATTACCATCTTATTTTTGCGAACACTCATTATTTTGCATTCGATGCCACTTAGTCAATTTTTAGCAATTTTTTAGTCATTGTTTGATCCATTTGGAATGGAGTCCGGGTTGATTACTGACACCTTTACTTTACGTACCCTACCTAACTTTTGAATAAGTTTATATGAAATATTTGGTTTTTTGATATCGAGTGATCAAATTTCTTACAAATTATCTAACTTTTTTACTTGGGTATAAATCATCTAAAAGCAAACTTTTTTTCAAATATATTCTCAATTTATATTTAAGTCTTTAGTTTATGGAAATGATTACCGTAAACTTAAAAATTCATTTCAGAACTTTCGAGACCATTTTCAGAATGAACAGATGTGTGATGTAAATCGCATTCTATTTACAAAATTTAACCGCGGGAAGATTCCATTGTTTTAAACATAAGTTTTTTCAATATAAAAACAGTTATTTAAAATTAAGAAAAATATGCGGAACAAATCTACTTTAGTGAAGCTGCTCCAAATTTAAAAAAAATTATCTTAGATGATAGAAAATTTAATTCTAAGAAAAAACTGTTATGTCCGAAAAGACTCGGAAAGGCATATTTACAGAACTACGGACCTCCAAAGTTTTGGATGGCTTTTGGCATTTTCGTGGTAAGTTTCTTATTTAGTATAACAATACGGGTATCATCAAAGGAAAGATTATAAAAATTATGACACGGTAAACAAAATTTACAGGAAAACCAAATAGTATTTTTCATATTTTTTTCCCGATATGGCGCGTAATAGTAAAAAATTCCTGCATAGCCGGCCTTCGGCCGGTCTTAAACGTTTTCTCCTCTCTGATATTTCCCGATATGGCACGTAATAGTAAAGATTTCCCTCATAGCCGGCCTTAAAGATTTTTTCCTCTATGATATTTCCAGATATGGCGCGTAATAGTAAAGATTTTCGGCACATAAATGTAATTATGTATGAAATTTTTTTTATATTTTAATTTTAAAACAAAAGTAACATACCGACAGTACATTTAACTTCAAAACAAACATAACATAGGGAAAAATAGAACTTGATTTTCCTTAAAAATTTGTTTACCATGTTATAATTTTTTGCAAAGTAAACTTTTCGTGTCTAAAATGGGTACAACTGAAAATGAAACAAAGTTGAAATATGAACGTTTTTTTATCGCACATAATACTATTTTCTACGTTTTGATCATAGTTTCTTCACATACCTGTAAATACATTTAAGATTTGATCAGACATCAGTCTTAAAAATAAAACTATGGGACATTTTATTTTTTAAAAACTTTAAAATATGTATGCATAACTTAAACACAAAATTTTTTTTTTACTTAATAGCAGTCTTTTTACTAATTACGAAAATTCAAGTAACTCTTGTTTCACTATAGTTTAAAATATCTGTTGTTCTATTTGATCATATTCAGTTTCTTTTCATAACTTTTTTTTAGTTATTCCCTGCCATTTAAAGCCGTTTGGTAAATATTAGATATTTTCCAAAACTCTGCTTTGTAACTTTCTATTTTTCCCTAAACCTTCCATCATATAGTTTCTGAACTATCAATTACTTAGTAATTTTATATTACTTTCAATAATATGTCTTAAATTCCAATTAAATATATTATTAATAATAAGAAAATAAATAATTTTAACCTTGGCTATGTGTTGTTCAACGACTTTTACTATGACTGCAGCATATTCTATATTTTCCTCTGCTAACATAGTCAGCATATTGATTAACGGCTTGCTGTTACAATTCAAATCCGATAGACTGGATAAGTACTCCTCTGCTACCCGTTGTTCATTTTCTGGTTTGGTGCTGGTGGCAATATCCATAGCTAGCTAAATGATAACTTTCGTAATTTATCTCAATTTTATCAAGATTTTGTTTTGCCTTTTTTATAATGACACCTGCAAATAAAAATTTAAAAACAATTGATGAAAATTAATTGATGAAGATATAAAAAATTAGGGAACAAATCAAGTTTAGGGGCACTTCACAGAGATTTAAAATCCTATAGAAAATTGAAACATAAGTAAACAGTATCCTTTCCTATAGAAAATTGAATGAATGGGCCTCTGAAATTCTAGTACAATATTGTGATTATACGGTGTTTTCCAACGAATATGACCAATATTGGTATCCAAAAAATTAAAAAAAGTACCGTATCTTATAGAAAATTTAAAAATAAGAAGAAAAAATTAAACAAAAAGACTGGCGGCAAGGCTTAATTTCAGAGTAATGGGCCTCTGAAATTGTAATAAAATTATAATTTAATATATAATTATGGTGTTTCCCTAGACGGCGGAGCCTAGTAAAGATTTTCTGCCTTGCAGTTTTCTTGCCTAATAACTTTTTCATGCATTGCCGGCCTTCGGCCGGCCTTAAGGATTTTTTCCACCATGGTGTTTCCCGAGACAGCGCAGCCTAATAAAGATTTTCTGCCTTGCAAAGTTTTCTTTCCTAATAACGTTTTCCTGTATTGCAGGCCTTCGGCCGGGCTTAAGGATTTCCTCTACCATGGTGTTTCCCGAGACGGCACAGCCTAGTAAAGATTTTATGCATTGCAAAGTTTTCTTGCCTAATAACGTTATCATGCATTGCAGGCCTTCGGCCGGGTTTAAGGCTTTTTTCCACCATGGTGATTCCCGAGACGGCGCAGCCTAGTAAAGATTTTCTGCCTTGCATGTTTTCCTGCTTAATAGCGTTTTCCTGCATGGCCGACAAAGAGTCTATTTTTACCATTTCATAAAAGGTATTCTCAAAAGCTTTAAGATGATACCAATATTGGTCATATTCGTTAGAAAACACCGTATAAATCACAATATTGTTCTAGAATTTCAGAGGCCCATAACTAGGAAACTATTAACTAGGAAACTTCTTATTTTTTAATTATCTATAGGATAGGATACTGCTTTTACATTTCTGGGAATTGCCCCTAAACTTGATTTAAGCCAAAATTAGATATATGAAATTTTATTTTGTTAAAACGTTGCAAGAAGCAAATAGACTGTATATAAAATAACTACTCACTTTCACTAAAGAATAAATACTGAATTCAGTTTTTAACTCCAAGTTCTTAAACACTAGGAATGATGCTTAAAAATTACCTAGACTACCTGAATGATATTAACAGGCCATATTTTCTTAATAAGGACGTTTTAGGGTTTCTTCCCGTCTTCTATTAACCGTTAATTGATTTTTAATTATCAAAGATACCTTAGTATGATGAAACATTAACAGAAAACAAACAATACATAATCGGGCATCTTCTGTAATCCAGGTGAAATTAAAACGTGCTGAATTGCAAAAAAAAAAATTTTTTTGCAAATATGTATTTATAACAATACTATGGCAATTCGGAATGATTTAATTTCACGTGGAATATAGAACAAATATATTGGCGGTATTCGATGTTTGATGCAAATGTTCTAGCGTTAGTGCAAATGCAAAATATCGTAGCTTTTCTTTGGACTGTGTGTATTTTGTTGTTGAATTTTAAAGAAAAGCTACGATATTTTGCATTTACACTGATGCAAGACCATTTGCATCAAGCACCGAATACCATCATTGTAAGAACAGGATATTTAAAATTCGAATAAAATTGAATTCCAAAAGAACCACCCAAAATAAGAAATTATTTTTAGTGGATACAGTTCCCAATAACACGTAAGACGGCTATTAAGGCTCAGTTAGCTGACTGTAATGTAAAGTAACTGTAACGTAGGAAACATCTCTATAACCATTTCCATTACTTTTCACATAACAAAATCGATCAGCTGTTTCTTACTGTTGCGGTTAATTACATTACAGTCGGCTAACTGAGCCTTTACACATGAAGTTTACTTTGTAATGACTTGTGTTTGCATTTACACAGTTCATCAAACACACAAAACAAGCATACAGCGGTCAAAAAAGTATTCGACATATACAAAAATTTTGTTGTTTTCATCAAGAAAAAAAAATATTTACTGTCTAATTTCACAAAAAGAACTTGGAAAGCGTTTTATTGAGGAACTTCAAATTGTATTCAATAAGAAAAATTAGATTATTTAAGTTACTAATATAAAAATTTCATCAAATAAAAAATAAGTTAAGAAATTGAAACAAAAAAAGTATTCGACATTGGTAATATTCTTATAAAACAAACTATGTACACTTGTTTTGGAAACAAATTGCTTTTCCTTGGCGACGTGTGACTTCTTAAACGATTTGGTATAGATTAGTCCAGGATTTGTGTATATTCTGGACCGATTTTTCATTGCTCGTCTAAGATGACTTTTTTCATTTTATTTTTGCTTGTAGTCATTTTTTCTTATTTTTTTCGAAATGAACCCAGAGGTATTCAATTGGATCAAGATCTGGGCACTGTGGTGGTGTTTTTATTATTTTAGGGCATTAGATATAAGCCAAAGTCATGTATTGACAGCGCAATGCTTAGGATCCTTGTCTTTATAAAACTGAAATCCATCCGAAAGTCCCAATTTTTCTATGCATATCTGCAAATTTTGCTTCAGTAGGTCAATATAAGGTCGATGATCCATTGTAACTTAAATAATTTAATTTTTCCTATTGAATACAATTTGAAGTTCCTCAATAAAACGCTTTCCAAGTTCTTTTTGTGAAATTAGACAAAATTTTGGTATATGTCGAATACTTTTTTTGACCGCTGTACATACCCTGCAGTCAGGCTGGGGCCAAGTGTTTCTATGTCAACACTAAAATTATAGTAGTAGTTACATTGTCTACAATTTCTCTTCTATTCGTCAGTATAAGAGAGAGAGAGAAAACAGATGTGGTGTATTTCTGGTGGATTTTGCAACAACTTGTCAATATACATAAATTTGTATGTACGTAAGGTATATAAATGTACCAGTAAATGTCTGGTTGGTATGTCTCCATGTTCCCATAGGAACTATGAATTCACTACCTAGTCAATTGTTTTAGTGTTACTAGTAGATTTTCAATGACAAGCACATGCTAAATGTCTATAGCACAAAGTATTGTATGGGGAATAATTGTAGAATAGTACTGGTGACAAAGTCAAAAGCGACTCAGTACATTTTCACCATCGACATTTCCTTTAGGGTATGTATATACAACTATATACATACATATATGAATGTGTATGCACGATGTATATGCGCATTTATTTACTAACACACATTTACACTAGTATATTATTTTCACTAATTTTCTAGTATTTTAAAACTAAAATTTTCATTTTCACCTTTCTTGAACCGAAAATTATATTTATGTAGAATTTACTAACATATTGTTTAATATAATATGAAATCGATTATAAAATTTATTAGCTTATACAAACTGCAGATGTGAATCGTCATCAAAAATCCCATACTGCTGCAAACCAGCACATTTTTTTAATCACTTACCTTTTGTTTTTACAAAACGCTTTTATTTCAGTCTTAATTCAATGATTTTAAGCGGTACTCATTTGACATATTAAAATTTTTCACAAAAACATAAATATTTCACCTAGGCAATTAAATGAATTGAAATTAAGTTATATCTGTGGAAATTAATGCCTTCCTCGGAAAAATATTACAAATGATTTCAAGATGGCGATTATCAGGAAAAATGCTGAATTTCAGGAATTCAGCAGCTGAATAACTACTTGACAGATTGTAGTACTCAAGGCACATCAATCAGGTACCCGCGATTCTACAACAAATATTACAACAGCAACAATTACATGTACTATGTTGGTATAAATTAATTTTTACTTTTCAAAACAGGGTAGCATCGTCAGATTGCATGTTTTTTATAGGAAATGTCAAACACCATACAAAACTGAATATTCGAAAGGTGTTTATGTATACCCACATAAAAGCACGCTTTTAGGCTTATACTTACACAATTCAAATATGACATTTGTATTGGTATAATGAAATTAGTCACCTGGTGTAGTGCTGCCACCTAATAAATGCGCCTTGGTAGTACTGCCATTTCTCCTTTATAATAGAGCTGCCAGACATAAAGCTTAAGTACATGCAAACGACAAGTGCGCTTGAAATTGGCGTCCTAATTTCAAACTATACAGCATTTAGATTCCCGTTATGTGAAAAAGGGAATATTAAAAAATAACTTCGTTCAAAATGTGATTCTGGATTTAGCTTTTGTGAAAATTGTCTGAATAATTTTTTCAACGAGAAACGGCTGTTTTTGTTAATACCCCTTTTACACACGGAAAGTTGACTTTGCAGTCTTAATTCAGATGAGAGAAAGACAGAAAGAGAAAGTATTCTTACCTCTGTCTTTCACACAGCTGAATTAAGACTTTGCAAAGTAAACTTTCCGTGTGTAAAAGGGGTGAAAGTTTACTTTTACCCCTATTAGACACACAAAGTTTACTTTGCAGTCTCAATTCAGCTGAATGAGAGAGAGGGAGAAACACCCTTTTCCACAAGCAAAGTTTACTTATACCCCTTTTAGACACGCAAAGTTTACTTTGAAGTCTTAATTCACCTGGGTAAACTTTGCGTGTCTAAAAGAGGTGTAAGCAGTCTTAATTAAGCTGGGTAATAGACAGAAAGAGAAAGTATTTCCTCCTATGTCTTGCACACAACTGAATTAAGACTTTGTAAAGCAAACTTTGCGTGTCTAAAAGGGGTATAACTTTTACTTCAGATATATTTTCACCCCTTTTACACACGGAAAGCTTATTACATAGTCTTAATTCAGAAAGGGAACGTATTCCCTATATTTCACTGAGTTGAATTAAGACTATGATGAAATGGTCAGTTTGTTACACATTTTGTATTTATGTCACGGATGGAAATCATGGTACAATTGTACTTTTTATGGTACATTTTTAGTACTGCCGCGAATTGCTTGGTACAATTTCAAAATGTCAATGTTTACACACGGAAAGTTTACTTTGCAAAGTCTTAAAAAAGTTTTCTTTGCAAAGTCTTAATTCAGCTGTGTGAAAGACAGAAAGAGATTATATTCTGCCCTCTGTCTTTCTCTCAGCTGAATTAAGACTTTGCAAGGAAAGGCAGTTGAAAAAGTGGCAATTTGCCACTTTAGTCGGTCAAACGGTCACGCTGTATAAAAGGCGTAATGGCAACATTTTTGCCTGTTATCTTTAATTTTTTCGTGTGTTTTATACCCCTTTTAGACACGGAAAGTTTACTTTGCAGTCTTAATTCAGATGAGAGAAAGACAGAAAGAGATAGTATTCCTCCATCTGTCTTTCACACAGCTGAATTAAGACTTTGCAAAGAAAACTTTCCGTGTGTAAAAGGGGTATTATTTTAATCTCTAATATAATAGTCGAATGTACCTTTATGAATGTAATATTTACAGCACAAAACATACAGAAGTGTCACGAGACGGAAGATACGGGTATTTTTCTGTTTGTCTCGTTTTCCCTCAAATTTTGTCGTCGTTTTTGTTTTGCTACGTCTTTCTAGTGCAATAAATTTTTATTAGCTGTGTTAATTGGTAAGTAGTAATACACTACAGTATCAAATACACCATGATACAATTATAATTGTATCATGAAATACACTATGCTTTTCTCTTTTTTCCACGAATTTTAACAAAAACCTTATGATCCTTATAATTTATGTATTTATAAATATGTACATATGTATGTATGTATATAAAAATATATATGTATATTATCAGTCGTAAAGCAGCTCTGGGTCCAGGAACATCTCTCGCGTCATCGTAATTATTTCTTAAGTGTGGCCAGGCTTGTGTATGTTGTTTGGCCTTCGACAGTTTTTCGTCTCGCTCGCACTGGTTGACTGATCTGCCACGGATAACCGTATAATCTTGCGGTTTTTGTGGAATTTTTTTAACAACCACGTTGCTACTTCCTATGTGAAGGCATAGGTCATGTACAGTCAGTCACAAAACCTTTTAAAATACTGTTAATACCATCTTGGGCATATGGTCTAGTTCCTCCGCCCATATTTGTGCAACACCATATTATGCAAATTTACTTTGTATAATATGTATAATAAATAAATAAATAAATATGTATATTAGAGCGACTTGCAGAAAAGTTTTTGTTACTCCCATATTTAAGTCAGTCTTTTTAATGAAGATTTACAAAATATTTGAGGGCCTGACCATTCGTGAGTTGGTGGTCTACTATGTAATTCGAAACGAAAGGAAATGCTTTCGAATTTGCATGTTATTGGCATAGAAATTCGAAAAATTTTTCATTCGTTTCGAGTTGGTGAGTGGACCCATGGACCGCGTCTACAAGACGTCAATATTACGATTTTACAATTACGAACTTTAGCTTAATCAAATCTCATTATATAGAAACAAATGAAGTTTGAACAATAATAATAATTAAAACTATTAAGTAAATTTTTGTAATTTTTTTTGCATATTTTCTCCCACGAAAAAAACAATTTAAAAGATTTTTTCAAGCGGCGGCCAACTGTGCATTACACTTTTCTACCTTTATTCATTTATATTAATGGCCTGACCCACGATATCGACAACGTTCGACTTGTCGCACACTTACATTCAAAACAAAAACAAATTTTAAGATTTTGTTGTTTCAAATGTAAGTGTGCGACAAATCGAACGTTGTCGACATCGTGGGTTTGGCCTTAATATTCTTTCATTTCTATAATGAAGCTGCATACACATATGTAAGTATGTATTTTATTTGGCTTAACTTCTTAGCGGCATTTCATTGTAAATGTACAGAAGCTCTTTACAGACTTTCTCAAACATAATTGACCTTTTCAGCTTAATTATACCCTTTATAATGAATAAATGAAAATACCCCATATATTGAGTTGCATGTTAAATTATAGATGTATATATATATAAACTTTAGAATTCACTTTACGTCTTAAATTATTATTTCATACGTCTGGTTAATTGTATTTAAGAAAGTAAACATGAATTTAATATTGTATTGTACAAAATGTAAATTAAAATGCGCAATATCCTGGCATTGTGTGAGAGAAATTCAAGTATCGTAAAATTAAAAAATATGTAAAATTAAAAATAAGTTCATTAAAAAAAATCAAATTACTTTCGTAATCTTTTTAAATGATATAAAATAAAACATATAGTTATGTCACGGGATAAATTCCGTACATAATGCGAAT
Source organism: Tachina grossa (assembly GCA_949987645.1). Classification (NCBI taxonomy): domain Eukaryota; kingdom Metazoa; phylum Arthropoda; class Insecta; order Diptera; family Tachinidae; genus Tachina; species Tachina grossa. Next base: position 144,058,871 of record OX465278.1, read on the forward strand.
TGAATTTAAGTCTTAATTATTTAGAAAACGAAGGCCGAGAAAAAAATAATGTGATGTACTAGTATACACTTTCAAGTACTTGGAAATTTCCTTAAGTTCTCTTTAAGTTCTAATTAAACGTTAACACTTTTTTTATTATAGTTTTGTTAATAAATTTTAGTTTTTGTTTTGAAAATGTTAGAAGAAAAAAAATAATTTTATAGTCAACATATAGAGAAAAAAAAAATAGAGATTTCATTGAAAAATTTGGATTTACAGACGCGAATGAAAGTTTAAAAGAGAATTAAAGACAACTTCAGAAAGAAAAATTTCATTGTATGATATATCGTCATATTCATTACATATTTGCTGCCATATTCTAAAAAAACATTGGTTTTGAAGTGTATGTTAAAAATAAAATTTCCGTAAAAATTCGGCTAAAGCACACTTGCAATACAAATTAGGACGTTAGTGTTTTAATATTTCCCGCTTCTTTTGGAATAGTAAGTACGGAATTTGTGACATGAAAGAAAGTTTACAAATATATTGATGTAATGTATATTTCTAGTTAATGTAAAAATACGTTCTATAATTTCAATTTAAATTTTTTGATAGGGATATTCAAAAAATTTCCGTTTTTTTAAGGTCGATTTCTGAGGAGTGGCTGCAAGAGTTGAGAAAAAAAATGTATTTTGTAAAATGTATGCATTTACAAATTGCAAAAATAAACCTACCGTATAATGAATAAACAGCATCTGCATTATGGCTTGGTGTCCCGGTCATAGTGGAGCCAACTTGAATATTTCCATTATTTTCATTATTCTCGTCTAAAGACACAAATTGTGACCAATATTCAAATGGCAGTTTCAACAAATTTAACATAACCGTATATTGGGTAAAGACTTCAGTAAATATAGCATGTTGATCAGGGTCATGAGATGAGTAACCCACTATAGTTGGACCAAAAATTCGTGCAATGTTATCTAGGGGCATAAGCACTTCACGACATTCAGCAATACGTTGAAAATGGAGTATAAGAAAAGCCAACGTATCGCGATTGGGTTGAGGCAAAGCATTAACAGATTTATACAAGTCTTTATTAATATCTTCTACGGAAGGATTCTGGACAGCATTACAGAAATCCTTCCAGAGATTTGTAGGTATTAGAGGTTCAAGCAGCGAACGTAAGAAGTCTTTAATGCACCCACAAAGGACATGAATATCAATATTGCTCAAATGGGGTGGTGACTTTCCACGTAAGAAACGTTCTTTCAAAGCTTTAACTTCGCGCTCGGAACCAGAAACGCGGTAAATTCCTACCTCCTTGAAACCCCTTGATTCAATTTCATTGACACAATGTACGATTAAGGCTGGTATAAACGGTGCAACCGAAGGTGCATAATCGCTTATATAACCCACGCGACCTTTAAAAACAGGTGTCCCTGTGGATGGCACACACATGAATGTGAGCAATGCGCGGCAATCTGTATGACAACGTACAGTACAGTCGCGGCAATGTAAACCAACTGTTCCAAAACGTATTCTAAAAATAAAATGAGTAAAATATAGAATTTTATATCTATTAAAATATGATTTTTTGCTTGGAAAATAGTTTTAAACATGTGTATGTGACCTAAAATGGCTCGACCAAATCAAATTCTGAAAAATTTTATTAATACTCGCAATGTTATGAAACTTACTTTTTCTGACATTGTATACAAGTTTCGGCTTTAATGAATGTCTTACTAACAAAATTATGTGGGCGTTTCAGTTTTCCCATCGATTTCAAATTGTTTTGACCCATAGGTGAATCAATATTAACACCAGCTGGAGTCATTGGTGGAGCCGTAGCTTGTTTGAATTGCGATTTACGTGGCGTTGAACAAGGCTCCAAATCATCAGGTACATCTTCCTGATGAACTACAACCGGCACAGTTTCTATTGTCGATTCTGCACGTATAACACCGTGACCATCTTGGGGTATGGTTACTTTGGTTGTTGCACATATATGATCTGCGTCCATATTCGTGTCAATAGTATGTTGTTGAATACCCCCTTTGCTGCGTCTTTGCGAGCGTCTGGTGGCGGGAGCGTGTAATGGCATGTTGGTTGCTCCATTGTTCAAACGACTTCTCTTATTGCTGGATACTGGTGGATTATTGGTAGCAGAAGGACGATGTTTATGCCATGTTCTGGATGGACGTATATCTAAGAAGTCATCTTCCGATTGAGTAATGGATAGATCTGATAAAAAGCTTCCAGTAGAATTAATATCGTTGCCATACATTTCCTCCCGGTGGCGACTCAAAGATTTTCTCTTCCTGGGCAAAGTATTTAGAAAAGCCAACTTATCTTTAGTTTCATTTTTCAAATTGTTTTCATGTTGTAAAATATCCGCTACAGCTACAATCTTCCTCTCCAACTGTTCTCTTTCATGCTCGGCCTCCTTCCGCGCTTTGCTTTCCATTTCGAGCAAACGGCGAGCATGAAACAGCTTCGTTTCCAAGTCGGCCATTGACTGTAATGAAGCATCCAACTCGCTTTGTATACGCTGAGCCTCTTGCGTTCTGGCAATGCACTCCAATTGCAATTTTTCTTGCAGATGCAGTATTTTAAGAAATTCTTCTTCTGCTATGCCGTCTATTAGAACCTGTACACAGCGTCTCAGGTCATCAAACATGGCTAACGTGGATAACGTGGTCATTTTTTTTCTAAAATATTTTATTTATTTTGAAGTTTTCTTTGCTTGATAAATTCACAAAATACTTTGTAAGTAAAATTATTTGTGTTTTAGTTTTATTTTTTTTTTTAAATTCAGCTCAATAATAAGGCAATAATTTTCAAGCAGCGCCTTTTATTTTCAAATGATACACAGTGTTGTATTTTCTTGGCATACAATAACAATATTTGCAGAGGCGAATTCATATTTCGCCTTGGTTTAATATGTGGCAGAGTTGTATATTTAAGTCCCAAAAATATGGTACTATTTACTTAAAAAGATTTACTGAACATCAAATTGGAACAATTCACAGAATGTAGGGTGCAAATTACGGCATTCGATTCCAATCGAAATTTTAATATATCTCCGTGTAAATTCCATTGATATATTTCGCAATCGAGTATTATAATTTGTCTGCTGTTTACTTGTTTGATAAAATAGTTCTATCGCAGAGGATATTCTGTGACTTGGATGGAAGTGCTCACTAAACCAATCCACCCATAATTGCTTTGCACATGCCAAGGTAATGTCTGCTTATACATTCCCTTTGCTTTTACTTCTCACTACAAATTAAACTCTGTCCCTCAGTAGTCGAGTAGATTTTCATGGAATTTTAACATACTGGACGATACTAATTTATAACAGTCAATTCTAATGCATGATAACCGAAATTGCCAGGCGTTAAGTAAAACGATTAGATTTTATTTGTTTTTACTTTTATTTATTTATTAACATGCCTATGTACCTGTTTTTATTTATAGAAAAGTGGAAAGAGCATAGACAGCTAATAACTATTAATTAATTATAATTATTCAAAACTTAAGCAACCGACTTTTAAATTTTGAATATGATTTGATTAAATGTTCAATTTGTAGCATGCACAAAGGCACATTATTTATAGAAATATAATTTTCTTTTAAAATACAAGATATTTTTAAATTAATCAACCCAGTCGTTGTCATTTGAATCATTATCATCATCATCCTCTGAAGCAGCATTATGGGCTTTATTTTTTGTAACAGGCGGTGGTATAAGAGCTGAAAGACGAGATATTACCGGATTACCGCTTGGGGTACTAACCAGTACTGTGTTGTCCACATTTTTAATGTTAGAGTTGTCATTTTTATTACTTTTAGATCCAGAAATTCCTTTGCGACGCATTAACAATTTATTGTGCAAGTCTGCCATTAAATCACCACTATGAGAGCTCTGAATTTTGGTGGAAGAGCTTTGATAATATGTATTATCGACGACGTCGCTATCTTTGGAAGCTAAAGGAGCGGCTGCTGTAGGCCGAAGGCGAGCTTTTCCAACGCCACCAGCAATACGAATAGCAGCCATTAATTCGGAACGTGTATCCGTGTTAGTTGAACTAATAGTTGTAGTTTTACTATTTATTGCGTTACCTTCTAATTGACTCACTGGAATCTGTGATAATGGAGGAGGAGGTGGAGGGGGGACTATGGATGGCATTGGCGGAGGTGGAGGTGGTGCTGCAGTTTTGCTACCTTCATCGGAACGTTCTATTGAAATGTGCGTAGTTTTTTCATTGTCTGTCACAAGTTCTTTTAACTCGGGCAAATTCTCTACTACAATTGACAAAGAGGGTGCAATCTTTTGTTTAGCTTCCGGATTGTCGTAGCGCAAATCATCTGCAATACCCGGTAAATCTGGTAAATCTAACGGCAAATCTAGTTCAGGCGCTTCATTCAACTTCGGTGTGTACTTTAAGCCTCCAGATGGTGTTAATTTTTCATTCCTTCTATGTACTAGCGAATGCGGTGCTGGTTCCAAAATTTGCTTTGCCGAGGCGTTTTGATAATTTCCATGTTGACGTTTATTTCTTAAGAGCTTAGAACGTTTCCAAGCTTCCGAATGGCCTGTCGTTTTGGTATCGCATTCATCCAAATTGTATACACTAATACCAGTATTAAATAATAAGACTGATGGTATTGATCTAAGATCGGAAGGCATATTGCCCAAATCTTGACTTTGCTTGATGTTATATCGTTCTCTGACTAAAAAGCTATCTGTCGATAATTTTGCTCCATTTGGATCTCTTACATGAAAGAATATTAGCTTCTCATTCAAACTGGGTAAATTTGTATCGAGCTTATTTTCTACTTGGTATCTCACCATCGGTTTCATCTCTTCCTTTTGTTCATCAAATGTTACTGATATATCTTTAAAAATAGTTGTTGCTGGAAATCTAGCCGGCGCATAAATGCGTATTGCTTTGCGGGTGCCTTGCAAATTATTAATTTTGAATTGAGATTTGTTTATACGTTCCTGCAATTCCTTTACCTTGACATTGTTTTTTTCTATTCTTTTATCGATGTGTCCAAAAATTGTAGCAATTGTATTCTGTAAACAATCGAGGGCGAAGGCTGCTTGGATTATAGTTTCCTCATGACGTAAATCAGGCGGTATAATGGGTACTTTATACATTACACAAATATCACAGAATTTTTAGTCTATGACAAATATTGTTGTTGGTAGATAATTTCGATTAGGAATTCAGCACTTTTTGTTCTCATAAACTTTGGATCAAGGCCTATTTATGTGTTGCTGTTTGCATAGACCTAATAAATAGGCCTTGCTTTGGATTAATCACGAAAAAATCTTTTTATTGCAAAGCTTTGTTTGAGCTTTTTAATAATAAAGTCAGATGTATACCGATCCAGGGTACAGAAAAATAATTTCTCATTCTAAGATGCAGGTGAAGGTATGTATATCAAACAGTTACACTCGTCGCCTGATTTTACATACATATGTTTAGAAGTTTACATAGCGTCTATACCTGATATTAAATCTGATATAATATGAGAGAACGTCGGCAGAATGAGAAGAAAAATATATTAATATTAATATCTATGTAGGGGAAAACGTACACTTGTAAATATCATAATATTTCATAATTATCAGGCAGCCGTGCAGTGAACATCTTCGTTTATTTGAATAGTAATGTGTATTTCATAAAACTTTTGCGATTTCCTTAATACATCGTGTATAATTAAATCATTTCATCACTTTTTTTATCAAAAAATATTCATTTTCATGTGCGTTTTTTGACAATTGATATCATAATATCGTTTTCTAAATATATATTATTAAACAATATTATAATATCTGATATAATATTAATATCCCTACAAGAACACTACCAGTCAATTGACTGCTCATTTGATCGGAAGTCATGCAGGATATATTCATCAATGCGTAGAACAAAGTTTCTATCACATTGTTAAAGGCAAAATGAAAAATGTGATGGAAACTTTTGTGTACGTGTGATGTTGCATCTCTCTCTAACCAATGAATATAACATATATTTAGTTGAACTGTTCACTCCAGTGCTTTTTACTAATCAATGGTAGCATAAATATTACTCAAGTTTGACTGTTCATAATTGAATAATATATCCCCCACAATTGAGTATTCATTTATGATTGATATATTGACAGAAAATATAATTTTTATTTTATTTGCTTTTTAAAAAATAGCTTTAAATTACACAAGTATATAACATATTTAAAACAAATAATAATACAAATAAAAACACCAAATAACTTCAGCGGCATCAAGCCCTGTTCACACCTTTTTATCTCCAACGCATCTTCCTCTTTACAAACACAAACACAATTCGCAAAGCGATTAGCTTGTCTGCGAAAAACACCCAGGGTCTATGGTGGGAATCGAACCCTTTTCACAGACAGAATGAATTTTGTATTACAGCCTTCTTCCACCCACAACGCATCTTGATCTTTCTAAATATCTAAAAATTGAAAAAGAAACGAATACATACATAGCATGTACATATGTATATTTTTAATTAAACTATATAAAATTTCTTTTGTTCGTTATTGTTTTTATCTTACCTTTTCACAAACACCATAATTCTTTTTACCACTTTTATAATTTATAAATTTAATTTTTCAAACCGAACGAACTATAAATTATTTTCAGTAAAATTCAATATTTTAAAAATTTTGACATATGTATATTAGACGTTCCACTCTAGCATATATGTTAGAGTAGAGCAACTATAATAACTGTTTGAATTGGATGTAAAATTGTTGCAAATGTGTTAGTAAAAAAATGTTGTTTGTGTTAGTTTCAGTCATTGCGCTGATTTACACGGGCATAATTGTGCTGGCATAACATGCCAGTTTGTAGGTGAGAGAGGCAAAGAGAGTGGTTTTGCGGTTGGCATAACTTTTCAACCAGCTACAACCCCGCATTAGCAGCATGAAACCAATACACACACAAATTAAAAAAAAAGCAAGTGTTAAATGATTACGAAAAACACTAACACACACAAAGCTGTTTATACGTACACATTTTGTGCCACATGAATTAGTCTCGTGTAATTTGGAAAAGAACAAAAATTGTGCGGCTTAAAAATTGTTCTCGTCTAAACTACCTCATTCATTTCTTGTAGGGATAAAGCACCCCATACACGTTTCAATTCAATTGTAAATTGAGTCTTTCAATTGAATTGATTCTTGGCCACACACTTCATAAACTGAATTGAAAGATTTTCATTCAACCGTCAAATTGATATATTTTTCACAATTACAAATTTAAAACTTCTAATGCATTCATTCATTAATTTTTATATTTTATATTTAGAATTCACTCAAATTAAATACAATTTTAAAAATACATAACTTTTTCTATACAAAATAAAGCTACAAACATAAATTTTGACAGCTAATCGAGAGACTCGAACATACACAGGACAATCGAATTGAAAGATTTACTAGTCAACATGAAAAATCAAAATCTTTTGATTTTTGTTCAACCAACTCGACAACTGCCAAACTAATCAATTGACAAAGCCATATACGCTTTGATTTGGACAACAACCGACTCAATTGAAAATTGAATTGAATTGTGTATGGACTGCTTAATACTAATATTGCAGTCCACACGTAACCCTACGTCTCCACCTGACATGAAACTTTGCTGTAACTTGAAGTTATAAGTGAGTTGTTGAAACAAATGCACTAACAACAATGTTATAACTTGAGAAAAGCATTAACTTGAGCAGTCTACACCTAACATTAACTTGAAGTTAATGTTGAAGTTAGTCATTTTATGTCAGGTGGAGACCGCGAGTAATATAATTCGCTCTGCTATGAAATTTGACGTTTGCTGATAGAAATATATTTGATATTATATCAGGCATGATATAAATATAGAAGGTACTTCCATTCTCTCTTTGTTTTTAAAAATAAGTATTTTTGAAGTTTGTTTTTTGAGAGAAATAAAGAAAAATGATCCCATATAGTAAAAAATTTAAGTCTTCCCCTAGAATTTTTTTTATTAAAATGTGTAATTCTCTTTAAAAAAAATTGCAAATAATTAAAGTGATATACATAACTACACATCTGTGAATTTTAAAAAGTGGTTGTGTAATAACGTATCTCATATTTTTATGCTTTCTGCTGCATACAAATCTTTTAACTATATTTTCATTTAAATTTGGCGTCGGGAAACCAAATTTATTGATGTTTTTGATTAGTTGACATTGAATTTTCATTAAATTTGTCAAATATTGATTGATATTGAATTTGTTTAAACTACATAATTCGTTTCTTGTTGATTGTAGCATCTTTTTCTAAAATATTGAAAAAAAAAATTTTGGCCAGTCTACTTCACAGATATTATAAGCTCTTAGCCACTTTTGACGAACACCAGGAAATAAATTGAATTAAAAAAATGCTGCACTCATATTTTTAGTTATGCCCTAATTCAGTAAGAAGATTAAGGACGTGTTTGTTTGAAATTTTTTTTTTGAGTTCTTGTTTTTGAACTCTCTAAATTATTTTCTTCAAAAATGGTTGTTGTTTTTGATATTGAAAAATATAAATATTATTACCATGTTTTAAAAACATAAAAATTAAATTAAATTATTATACAATAGTTTGAAAAATATATGAAAAAATATGTGTTGGATATAATGTTTAGAACAAAATCATAAAGCAAATTCACGAACCTTCGCATAGACAATAAATAATGTTTTAAAGAATCATAACTTCGGATTTTTTTGTCCATAGACAAGACGATACAATCGTCGAACAGAATTTGAGCATTAATTGTTTAATTTATACATTCTGTATTTTATAAAAACAATTTTGAAATAATTTTTGAATAAAATTTTCAAACAAACAGGAAACAGAGGGGAAATATTAAATTAATATGGTAGCACGATTTTACCGGAAACTTCAAAATACTTATACTTCTCAGATGGTGAATGTCATGAAAAAATGAGAGAATGGAAGTACCTTCTATATTTATATCATGATATCAGGTATAGACGCTATATTAAAGTCACTTGAGAAAATTTGACATTATACTGGCACTGTCAGCTGTTCTGAAGGTGCTACTTGTTTAAGCTGCCTTCCTCAATTGAAAATACTTTTGTTTACCTCCTTTCCCAAAAATTTGCAAGCAACACCAGGAGGCAAATTACGGCACTCGTTATCGAACGAAATTACAAAATATTTCAATAGAGTTTATATGGAAGTATTTCGTAATTTCGGTCGATAACGAGTGCGGTAATTAGCCCCCTGATCAGAGTAGCAGGCCGACCAAAAAATTCCGGCGGCGGCTGAAAGACAAATATTTTCGGCGGCGGCGGTTGAACGGCTTAACGCCGATTTTTTTTACATAGCGTCTACAACTGCGACTAACCCTGACATAATATGTGAGAGAACGTCGGCAGAATAACAAAAATAAAATGCCGATATTTCTCTTCATGTCATGCAACAGGACAACGTGATTTTACTTTTTTTATAACATTTCATTTTATACAAATTCTCATCGAGTTAACATGTATTAATTTTATATAACTATATATTTTCTTTTTACTTTTTTCAATTAAACATATAAATTCAATTAAATATATAAAATTAAACATATAAAATCCCAGAAATTTTGTCCAAAACATTGTTTTTCATTTATTTTAATAAGCACTCACACATGCACACTAATTTATTTTCATGTACGTGTAGTTTTTTGACAGTTCATATCATAAGATTGTTGTTATAGGATTTCTTATAACAACGCTCTTATAATAAATCTTATAATATTGACATAACACTAATTTGAAGTCTAGACGTAACATAATTCTCTCTGCGATTGAATTTGACGCTCTTGTCTTACATATTATGTTAGGTGGAGACCCTATGTTTAGCACATAAAAAAATGTTTCAACCCAGTCTGTTTCTAGAAAAGTACGTGAATTATTGAATCACCACGTTGTAACATTAATTATTTTGCAACAGTTTAAATGTTGGAGTAATTGATGTCCTAAATGCCAATAAAAATAACTTCGTAAATAATTTGTTAAACCATAGAAACTTGACTATACATAAATTTCATTTAAGCTTCCTGATTGAATTAAAAATTAGTTACTTTATTGCAACACTGATACGGATGAAAATGAAAAGGTTTGATCAAATAGTTATAAAAAGTCGGCTGACTGCTGCAACAAAAAGTCTATGTAAACGTGCATGGATTTAAGAAGGGACTCCAATAGAGAACGTAAGTTTTGTCGCAGCTACGTTAGTCCCGGTTCACACTTCAACTTATTGTTGATCAACTCTTAATTCAGCTGTAAGAAAAAAGACATTTGTACTTCTTCCTCCGTCTCTCTTACAACTTAATTATGAGTTGATCAACAAAAGTTGAAGTGTGTGAACCAGGACTTACCGTTCATATACACATTTTCTCTCTATGTGGAAGCAAAATCAACTATTTTCAGGACGCTCGCTACCATATCAATACGAAATACATATAAATAAAAACTATAAACAAGTTGAGTAGACACATTTAGAGAACGAGGCCGATCGGCTGCGAGCCGACTTGAAGCCGCCGCCGACAATTATTTCGCACAATGAGCCGCCGCCGATGGCTCCGACTCGCATCGGCTTAAAATGTGAGCCGACTGTACCGGCTAAGCCGACCCACACGGCTCAGTCGATTTTTTTATATTTCGTTGTAATCTTACACTGCAGCCACACGTTCAATAAATCACTTTCAATTCCATCACACATATTGTGTGTCAAAATTCTTTGAAATTGATAGCTGTGAAACAAATTGCTAATCAATTTCATTTTTTAAATACCACCGACGAAGAAACAACTCAAATTTGTAGCTTGAATCAATGTGTGCTGTGACCAGCCGTTCAAATTGAAAACTAAATTGCCATATAAATGGATAGGTGAATTTGATATCAATCTAGTTTTCAATTCAAAAAGTTTGTGTTAGTGAAAAAAGTGTGAGTGTATTGAAAATTGAATGGAATTGAAAGTCAAAAATTGAACGTGTGGCTCCCAAGTTAATTGCGAATATATTGCAAACATATCAATCTGGTCAAAATAAGCATTACTGAACTTGAAATGTTCTCGATGATGCCACCTAGTAAAGTAGATTCCCCTGGCAAACGTGTAGTTACTGTACTCCTTATTGCTTACAACTTCTACTCTGCTTCTATACCTAACGCTGCAGCCACACGTTCAATATATTGCTTTCAATTTCATTACACATATTGTGTGTCAAAATTCCTTGAAATTCATAGCTGTGACACAAATTGATGGTCAATTTCATTTTTTTTAATGTTACCAATGAAGAAACAACTCAAATTGGTAGCTTCTATCAATGTATGCTGTGACCAGCTCTTTAAATTGAAAATTAAATTGCCATATAAATAGATAGGTTAATATGAAAGAAATCTAGTTGTCAATTTAAAAAGTTTGAGTGTGGTAGTAAAACAAGTATGAGTCTATTGCAAATTGAATGGAATTGAAAGGCAAACTTTTAACTTTTTAAATAACCTGAAATGCTATTATAACTTGAAGCTACGACTGCACTGTTAAAAAGAATGCACTTTATATGGTTTGGAGCAATTTTCCGTAGTCCTATGTGGAACATTGTTGTTAGATCTTTCGTTACACTACATCTATAGCTGATATTTGTTCTTCATGACAAATTTCATATAACATAAACAAAATTATTTTTCAATATAATACTATGTTCACATTTAGGTGTTTAACGTCTCATGATCATGAGACATCATTCAAAATTAAAAACACAGTTAATGATCAAACATAATAAGGCCGCAACTTCAGGAATAATCGTTGTCAAATTAACAAAGCCACTAATAAAAATCTACGGCAGTAACTTCAAATGCTCTCTAAGTTTTTTTTTATTTTCTTTTGTGCTTATTTTTCTTTGTAGTTTTGTTCACAAAATGTTTGAAATTTATTGAAAAACGCTGACAAAATAAAATAGATTCTATCTATCCACTGTGTTTTTTCTGTTGCTAGTTTTTTGTGTCCATTTTTATGGAAAGTGTGTTTATGCCGCAATTCTATTTGATCATTTAGAAGTAAAATACAACATTAAAAATACAACTTTTTAACCTCTGATAAACATTATGACGCTTAATTCGATAAAAATGTTTGATGTGCTTGCCGATAAAACAAATACTCGCTCATACTATAAATATGATTGTCAAGCATTTGGACATACCTATAGCCCTTAAAAATGGTTTTGATTTGTCGTCAAATAAGAATATTGATCGTGTCTAGTAACTTTAACATTTGGTCTACACCTAACATAATATGTAAGATGAGAAGGATGGATGCAATCGCAGAGAGAATAATGTTACGTATAGACTTCAAATTAGTGTCATTCCAATCTTATATAATTTTTTTATGAGAGCGTTGTAACCCTACGTCTACACCTGATATATTTTTATCATGACAAAAGTCAAATTCCATATAGCAAAAAGAGCTAACATAAAAAAATAATTTTTCAATATAAAGTTTGACTTTTATTATGATAAAAATATTTCAGGTGTAGACGTAGGGTTATAAGAAATCCTATAGCAACAATCTTATGCGATGAACTATCAAAAAAAAAAAACGCAAATTAAAATAAATTAGTATGCATGTGTGAGCGTTTATTAAAATACGCAAATGAAAAACTAACAGTCTTACACATACAAATTGATAAGGCTTTATAGAGGCTTTTTGAGACAAATTTTGTATAAAAATTTGTTTAAAAATCCCTTTATAAAGCCTTAGTTAGTTTTATAAATAAGACTGCATGTTTTTGATAAAAATTTCCTTTACACGTTTAAATGTGTTTAAAAACTGACGACGTTCTATCAGATATTATGTCAAGAGTTAATCGCTGTTGTAGACGCTATGTAAAATGGGAGTTAAGATTTAAGTATGGTAACGTAAATTTTTTTCTCAATACGGCAAGTGTGGAAATGGCGTCGGTAAAATTGTCCCGTTACTTTTTATGTATGCTTTTATATATGTATACATGGATGTCTTAATTTATTTGGTGTGCGGTTTTGATTAGAAAAAATTCATTATTTTCGTGGTTAAAAGTTTTTAAAATTTAATTTGTGAATAAACTACAAATAACTATGCCGACTTGAGTCGACTTTAAGCCGCCGCCGACTTTATTTTCTTAAGCCGCCGCCGCCGATAATTCTTCGGCTTCAGTCGACTTTCAGCCGCCGCCGTTAATAGTTTGCTCAGCCGCCGCCGCCGACAAAACAGTGTCGGCTTCGTTCTCTGGACACTATTAAACATAATTCAAAAAGTATAAAAAATAAAAGACAACATATCGGCTGAGTATTAAGCCGCCAATAAGGCGAGTGGTTCGGCGGTTATGCATGCAACACAGAATTTGGATAGAAAAGTTGAGGAAATTGGAAGCAATAACATAAAGCCTGCGTGGAGAAGGACATTGCACTATATAATGGATTATTTTGGTAAATTGTGTGTTTTATTTCCTCATTATGTTTTTAGGGCACATGGTTCAACCGTTCGCACTACTCGGCTGGTAATCAAGTTTGATAAAACTTCTGGAAGAAATCCAATTTAGTGAATTTCGTCCAAATACATATAAATAAAAATAAATAATTTGAGTTGTTTAATTTGCAAAGAATAGCAACAACAAACTGGAATGGTCGGACGAAATGAGTTCTGAAATGAAAACAAAATATGGAAAACATGATCTCTCAAAACGATGCAAAGCACTGCCATCAAAGTGGAATTTTAAAGTCAAGTCTAATCCAGATGTCAGTATAATAGTTTTCCCTGCGGTAATATTATGTCTACTTTAATTTGATGCTTTTTAATAATTTTAATATCTATTTAATATGCCTAAAAAACATTAGGAAAACAAAGATTCTTATTATACAAACTTTCTAAAAATCGGAAGCTCTATTTTTGTTTAAGAATTATAAGTGTGTTCGTTTACTTTTGCAGTAAATGAGTAGTTCTGCGAAATTTTCAAAATTTACTCTCAAAAAGAGCTGTTGCCGAAAAAAGTACGCGAACGGAAAAATAGTAAAAATTAGTAAGATTAAAGAAACAGCTGACTCTAACTCCACATAAATTGCGTTCGCGTACTCAAAAGTTTTTACAAATTTTTACTAAACTTTACTGCATTTTACTAAATTGCGTTCGTTTACCCAAAATACAGTAAATGAGAACACAAATTGAGAGAGTAAAGTGACAGTTCTTGACTGAGTGTTTTGCAAATTTTTACTGCAGAAATTTGTCGTAGTAAAGTTTAGTAAGATAAAAACATATGATTCAAAATGTAAACAAATGGAAAGTAAGCAAATGAAAAGTGTAAAAATTTGAAAAAAGTTTAAATGGAAATCGTGAAAGTCATTAACAAGATAATTAATTTATAAATGATAATAATAATAGCTGTTAATATACATATTTTGTAACATATTTTATTGAACCTTTTGTTTTGCAATTTATTTTAATTACTCAGAGTTGTAAAATTGTAAAGTATCTGGGTACTTAGTATCGCACTTGCTTTTAAAGTAATCAGTAACATTAACAAATAGTCATGTAATTTTTAGTAATTTAGCCAACAACAAAACAAGGAAATCAGTAAGAAATTAATTACAAATATTACATGAAATAAATTACAGAATTTATTCTTATATTGTCCGTGTTATAAAAATATTGTATCGAGTACCAATAATTAAAAGAGTTGCATAGTACAAAGATTATATATTTTTCAACACTATGTGGAGTTAGAGTCAGCTGTTTCTTTAATCTTACTAATTTTTACTATTTTTCGTTCGCGTACTTTTTTTGGCTATCGCTCTTTTTGAGAGTAAATTTTAAAAATTTTGCAGTAACTACTCATTTACTGCATTTTACTGCAAAAGTAAACGAACACACTTATAGTGTTGAAAAATATATAAGGTTTTGACTATGCAACTCTTTTTAATTATTGGTACTCGATACAATATTTTTATAACACGGACAATCTTAAGAATAAATTCAGTAATTTATTTCATGTAATATTTGTAATTAATTTCTTTTTGATTTCCTTGTTTTGTTGTTGGCTAAATTACTAAAAATTACATGACTATTTGTTAATGTTACTGATTACCTAAAAAGCAAGTGAGATACTAAGTAACCAGATACTTTACAGTTTCATAACTCTGAGCAAGTACAACAATTTGCAAAACAAAATGATTAATAAAATAAATTACAAAATATGTATATTAAAAGCTATTATTATTATGCTTTTTAAATTAATTATTGTTTATTGACTTTCACAATTTTTATTTAACCTTTGTTAAATTTTTTACACTTCGTTTGCTTACTTTTTCATTTGTTTACATTTTGAATCATATGTTTTTATCTTACTAATCTTTACTACGACAAATTTCTGCAGTAAAAATTTGCAAAACACTCAGTCAAGAACTATCACTTTACTCTCTCAATTTGTGTTCTCATTTACTGCATTTTGGGTAAACGAACGCAATTTAGTAAAATGCAGTAAAAATTAGTAAAAGCTTTTGAGTACGCGAACGCAATTTATGGTTTCTTCCGAAAAATTTCTGCTATACTTTTGGTTGGCAAACAATTGACAAATCCTAATGCATAGAGCTAATGTATTTATGCACATATCTACTATGAACATACATACATACATAAGTATGTACAACATAGCTGCCCACAAAGAGAAACATGAGAGTAATGTATAAGCGTATGTGTATTCATTTGTATAAAAAGCCGATTGACGTTCGGCACTCTGGCGCTAGTTTTTCTCTTAGTGACCAGCAGTGATGTGCAATAAGATCAAATAGGGAAAATGAAATATGATTAATTCATTGTATTCTTCATCTAACTCATAAATCTATTAACTTTCATATTTCTAGAAAAAAGTTTCCAAGTAACTACGGTAGTAGTAACAGCTGAACTTGTAAGACGACTCTTTCGAGTTTTCTATGAATATATAAAATATTCCAACAATTATGAGCCAGAAGGGAAGCTTTTGACCATAGCTAAAAGATCATTCGGTATGGATTTGGCACCAATGATTGGCTTTGTATCTTATTTAGTTTTAGCACTTGTCTTTGTAAGTAGCCGTGGCAGTCGTCCACCAGCATACTTTTTCGCATTTATGCCACTGTATTGGATATTTATGTCACTCTCTATGAGTAGTTCGTATTTGTATTACGCGGATTGGATTCGACAACCGCATGGTTTAGATTATGCTGAAGGAATGGCATCCAATTACTTCCATGGATATTTAAGGTTAATACTTCCAACGCACACGGGTGATACGGGTCTTACCGAGCGAATGGAACTTTACGAAAATCAGCATAAAGTCAAATTTGCCATAAAGCGCTTGTTCATTCTGGTGCCAAATACTATGTTTATTCATCCCAAAATTGGCAGTAAAATATTAACAAAGGATGGAATAGAGGTAAGTCTTTGACAACTGTCAAAAATAATACATATATACATACAAAATTGGAATGCTACATTGCACATAGTAAACCAGACTTTGAATAAAACTATACATAGGTAACGCATGTAATAATGTTTCATTCAACTGAATTCAAATTATTTTTAGCCTATTAGTGCTTATTTTTTTAAAGCTTTATTTTTCACTTATAGTGCCAATTTTAAATTTTCAGAGGCGTGGTTACGCCTACTTTTGCAAATATTAGAGGTCCCACATACTTATCTGAAAGCAAGATATCGTCACTTTCAGAGCTCAACGTGTGTGTCAAGTTTCGTACGAATCTGTCAAATAAAAGCACGTGAAATATAAGCACAAGATTATGCTACTCCAAGATTCCAAACTGTTTGCAAAATTTTGTGGTAGTCGGATAAGTAGAAACACATATAATTTAACACTTTCTTAAATGCAAGATCGTGGCTCTTTCACAGCTCAGGGTGTGTGCCAAGTGCCATAAGAATTGGTGGAGTAGAAGCACGCGAAGTATAATACTAAATTTTAATGCGGGTGGCTCCGCCAATTTTTTCAAGTTTGCTAATTGTGTGCTAAGTTTCGTAGCAATCTGAACTAATAGTACATGCATTTAAAGGAAACAATTTAATGGGCGTGTTCCTGCCCACTTTTATTTGGCAATGGGTCCAACGAGACAAAAGAATTTTTAAAATCGGTATAAAAATTACGGAGTTATGAGGTAACACACAAAAATACAGACGAATTAAAAAACGTTGGCCCCTAATAAAGTGTAATGCGAACTTATCGAAAATTATTCTATAAAAACAGAGCTAGTTTAACAGTTGTCAATTTAGCTAGAAATGCCATACTTTGTTTTCAATATAGATATGGCATTCTTGAAAATATTTTATGTAAATATGGCAAGACTTAAAAAGCGACGCGACAGTTCTTTAAATTTATTTAAAAAAACAACTGTTTTCTGAATTTTTTGAAAGTTAAAAAATAAATAATATGGACGTAAAAAATAGTTGTACTCCAAAAATAAAACAAAAAAGATCATCAAATTTTAAATCAAATGAAATAGACTTTCTTTTAAAATTAATTGAAAGCAAAAAAGCATAATCGAGTGCAAGAAAACGGACATCACGAATTCGGAAGACAAAATCCGTGCATGGAAGCAAATCGAAGAAGAATTTAATTCAGCGTTCGATTACTATCGTCGATACATAAATCTAAAACAAAATACGAAAATATAAAAAAAGAAGCAAAAAAGAATTTTGCCTTAGACAGGATGGAAATGTATAAGACAGGTGGTGGACCAAAGCCACTTTCCAATGTAACACCAATTGATGAAAATGTGCTTAAAATAGTTCAGCAGGATCAACTCATTGGCCATGAATCTATCTATGATGACGACAGTAAGTATTTTCTTGTTATATTAAAACACGTACATACATACATATGTATATAATTTTTAACGCATGAATAAAATTTGAATTTTTTTCCAGAAATGGAACATGAACACGTAAGCACTTTTCAAACCGAATCTATCGATGTTGAGAAAACCTGTAGTGAAGAAAGAGGTAGTGCCTGAATTTTTGCTACTATCTTGAATTTGGTTCAGACATTAATGTAAATAATTTGTTTATAAATACTTTTAGATGAATCCCAAGTTCTCAATAATATTGCAAATGGAAGCATAATAAAAAAATAAAAAACATCCGTCCTTAACAAAACCTGGGAAAAGATTAGTTGATGATATTTGGGCTGAAGTTGCTGCAAAAAAAAAAATAAAAAATTGGATCTAGAAATTAAAATTCTTGAGGAAGAGTGGGGACTAAAAAAGAAAAAAACTGGAACTGGAAATTAAGGAACTAGAACAAAAAGTAGAGTTGAATGAACAAGAAATTGAAGAAAAACGAAAAGAACGAAAAAAAGTTTACCCTAAAGAGTTTTAGGAAACAAAAATATTTAAAAAAAAATATGTACATAAAAGTAAAAGCAAAAACGTTTTATTTTATATTTTTTTAATAAAGATGAAATGAATTTTAAAAACAAATGTGATTATAATAATCTTTTAAAATAATCCTTAACAAGAACTCGACGAACATGATTATTAACGTCATTATTACTTTCTCTATTGTTAGGGACAGATAGTACAAAATCCACTGCATCATGTACATCGTTCGGCAAGTTTGGCAATTCCGACTCATTATTAAGACAGCAGATGTTATGGAGAACTGCTGTTGCGACAATAATGCTTTGGACTTTTTTAAACTTTAACCGAATTCCCAAGGACAGTATTGGAAATCGTCTTTTCCATACACCATAACATCTTTCTACACAACTGCGAGTTCTAATTTGAGACTCGTTATAGAGACTTTCTTCAGGGGTAGATGGATTTAGTAAAGGTGTCATTATATAATTTTTATTGGGATAACCCCCATTTCCTAATATTAATCCATCACCGAATTCCCCGTTTTCAAATCTCGAATAAATTGCGATGCGATCGTGTGCTGAACCTTGCCAACGAGCCACAATTTTTGTAATTTTGAGTTTTGCATCACATGTAGTCTGTACGTTAAGAAACAAAAATCCTTTTCTGTTTCGATATAGCTCAGCGTCATTTCCTCCTTAAAAATTAAAAAAAATACATATGTATATACATATGTAATTTGAATATTAATTGCATTAAAATACCTGGTGAAGATATTTTTGTATGAGTACAATCTATTGCTGCAATAACTTTTGGAAATTTCGCAATTTCAAAAAACTGCTTTTTTGCTGTTTGAAGCTCTTCATCAGATTGTGGGAAGTTTATAAATCGGTCTTTAAGCATGGCTATGTAGTGCGACACACGTGTAACTACTTTAGATATGGTTGACTTTGTAACTCCGTTTAAGTCACCAATTGTCATCAGCATTCCTCCTGTTGCATATAGTCTTAAGGTTATTAATAACATCTGCTCTTCCGATAAAGCGTTATTCCTGCAAATAATTTTTTTTTGTATTGAAGAAATGAAAATCACGAAAACACTTACCAATTTGTGGGATTTTTTATGTGTGGTCCTCTTCGTTAAACGAAATCTTTTAAAGAATTCCAATTCATTATACACATAAAAATGATTTGGACGTGTTTTTATTTCTCTTATTTTTCTCACAATTGTCCTATCCAAGTTATTATGGGTTTCATAATCACTAAAATCTTCGTCGTCATAAGAAACATCCATTTTATTTATGTATGAATGTATTTATTTATCAAACTTTTCAGTAAAACTGTTTTTTTTTTCAATTGCGTAATATTTATTTCATATACATATTTATCATTTGACAGTTCTTACTACAGTTTAACTGAGCAATGTTGCTCGGTTAAACCTAGATTATTAGCTACGTAATCTTTATCTGAAAAACAATATTTTAAGATTATACTACAGTTAACTGACAAGTAGAAAAACTAGCTCTTAGTAAGAAACTAGCCCTTATAGATACATCCTACTAATATTATAAATGAGAGTTTAAATGTTTGTTTTACTATAACGCGAACTTTTAAAACTCTTTTTTACTTTTGTTGTCTTTTCTCTCTTCGATAAATTTAAATACAGATACTTCTTGGCCATATATTAACATAAGCAGTACTGACGGAGAAAAAATTGCACTTTTTCATGGCCAAAAAATGTACTCGTATGTATATCTTATACATATTATATATATATCTTTTCTTAATTTTCCTCATATCAAAACAATGTAATATTTTATAAGTTGTTCCAAGACTTGGAAGGAAAATGTTATTTGAATAGGACATAGAAGCGAATGATAAAATAATAAAAATTTTTAACAAAATTTAAAACTTATTATATGCATATGTATATTCATTGTAAGTTCTATTTTCAATTTTTCGTTACATATTGATGAACATATTTAAGCCTTTAGAAACTATCGTCAAAAATCGTGCTGGTGTTGAAAGACCTTTCAAGAATGATGTATATCGCTTTAATATTCCGATAAATGGAACTTATTATTATATAGCCTTGGAAGGTGCAACCCCATTATTATCATTTTTCGATGCATTAAGTTTTCAACCATCTACTACATGGCAAATGAAAGAGATGAGCCGAGAAATTTTCTTGAAATTCTTTAAACATTTGAAGTATATTCTTAACAAGTGGCCTGAGACACAGGGAAAAGCTGAGCTGGTATTATACAGCGGTAAGATTCTCAATAAATGTTTGAAATTATTAGTTAGTATTTTATATACATACTCGCACCGTTACATAACAGATATATTTATATATGTACAAAATACTTTTATTCTCATTGATGGTAGGTTATAAATCCGATGGTCGTCCTCAAGACGTAGGGGAAGTTCTTCTGGGTCACATTACCAATCTATGGAAAGAAGGAGAAATATAAAATATAAGGAATTTTTTTTCAATTAAGTTAATTTTTCACCTATGTGCATTATATGTAAAAAGAAACATAGAAACAACATACATACATATCGATGGCTTAATATAAAATGGCCTATCTCGAATTTTCAATATTTTACAGAAGCAAAAAACTGAAGAAAAAATAAACCATAAGTCCTTGATTTTGAACTGTAACGTACTAAGATCTTCAAGGAGGATGCAATTATACGTTGTCGTCCAGAAAACATTAAAAACACGATTTCGAAAAAAATTGAGTTAGGCCCTTTTTATATTAAGCCATCGATATATTAAAATGATGAAAGCAAGCAATATTCTATGTACACTCATACATATGAAACGAAAGCTTTAAATTTTTTTACCAGCATTTCCATGACATCGATTTACATTTCGTTTTAAATACACAACTTCCATGTCACGAACGAGTAGATAGTTCTTGTATACCAAAAAAAAAATGTGATAGTTACATGCTCATATAAAAAACTTACACACCATCAATATGAAAAACCGCACACTTAGATAAATACGGTCAAAAAGGGGATCAGTAATTTTTTATATGTATTATATTTGCGGTTAAAATTTGTAAACTATAATGTATATACGAGTACATATACATACTTACTTATTTTGTCACAGAATCTATTTTTATGTATAATTTGTGTTAGTACCTAAATATTTATGTATTTATATATTTGTATGATGACAAAAAATCTATTTATTAAATTTTTCAATAAAAAATTGTAATTGGAATGTCCAGAGGATTTTAAACCGATTTCTTGAAAACTGCGTATTATAATAACATTGACCACAAACTACAAAGTTTTACGTTTTTCAAAAAAAAAAAAAAAAAAAAAAAATGGTTCAATTAGCACAATCACCAACGTGATCCATATACACAAAAAATGATGAATAAAAACTGGAAATTTATTTATACGATATACATACATACATAGAAACATATTACTTCATTTAACTTCCCAATATCATATTATTTATGACATCCGTAAAGTCCATATCGATACACTCATTTTCCTGCAATTTAGATTGCGCCATGGCTAATATGCGCTTTTTCCATTTTTCGTACTCCTCAATATCTGTTCGTATTTTTGTAGTGCTGTTGTTTTTCTTTAAATTATCGTCAGCGGGGGATATTGATTGATTTTCCAAATGTTTGTCTTTTAATTTCTTTTCAATGATATTTTCGTAATTTTTGGCAATGAACTTATCCCATCTTTGTTCCAATTGTTGCCACTGTGAAGGCTTTAAATTGCTGAAAGGAACCAATTTGGATTTCGAAACCTTTTGCTTACACAATTTGCAGGCCATAAACACAGCCATGGCCGCATATTGAGGATGACTGATATCTATATCTGTTGAATGTTCACTGACTACAACTTTGCGATATAGATCTAAAAGTTCTTCCGCTTTTTTCTTTATCAAATTAAGGTTCAATTGAATGCAGATGTCATTAACGCCCACTAACTTGTTGAGATCTAAAAGCTTCTCAAACATTCTTTTATTGTTTGCATATTGTGATTTGCGTAGGGAAGACAATTTCAAGGCTTGATCCTAAAACGAAATAGAATATTTATACCTACTTATGCACATTCAAATGTACATATGTATGCTTCTAAAGCAAAACTTTACCTTATCGAATGGTATTCCAATTAAAGAAGCTGCTATATCAGCACATATCACAATTTTTCCATATTCATTTATTTGTAAGGGTACATTAGTGGAACGCAATTCCAACAATCTCTCTAGTTCATTGATTTTTCTAAAGCCGAGATTTTATAAAAAAAAATATATTGGTAGCTATATACAAAATACTTACTCCATCATATTTGGTTCATCTCTTAAGCCCATTTTAGTTAACAATTGTTCTATTAAACTAGTCATAATTGGTTTTAAGAGTTAAGGCCAATTTTGAGTAAGTCCTGCAGTTAACAATTTTCTGCGATCTAAAATCTTAGACTAGGAATTATTCCGTGGCGTTGATTATACAAAATGTTTATTTACACTTCAGAAATAAATGGCGCCAAACTTCTCTGTTAACGACATACAATTTGCCTCTCCAGAGCTGCTTTTAACAGTTGTGGTAAAAAGTTAGCCGTATGTGTAAAATACTGCACGTGGCAGTATTTCTCAAACCTTGCTTGCAATCTAAAGGTTTTATAAGGTGATTTTGAAATTTTTAATAGCAAAATGCCGGTTTTTTAAGTTTTAATATTTGATATAGCACTAGTAGTACCTGTTCTAGCAGCTGCATATATATCCAAAGCATATAATATACAAAGGCAGTGTGCCAACAATAATCCAAGACAAGTTCATGCCAGGTGATCTCGTTTCAGAATAACTTGATCAGCTGTTCATTTCTCTGGTGTCAAGTCAAGCAAAACATCTGAAAATTTTTTGACAGTAGGAAATTTTACACGAAACGTTTTTTCTGTAGCGTTGCATTTCATTTCAAGCTGGGATCATCTGAGCAACTATTGGATTATTGGTGAGAGAGAGGAGAATATAATGGAGAGGAAACCATCATATTTTCCTTCGGACCATTAACTTTTAAATAAAACTAAAATTGCCGTTTATGCCCCAATTTTAGTACCCTTTTAATTTTTACAGAAGCAATGCTTAAAAGTCTGGCAGCATTAATGTTAATTTGTTGCTGTTTTATGCACTCCAGCTGATTATACTGTTTAGGTACCAGCGTGACCATATTGGCTTATTTTTGTCTAAATTTAGCTTATATATATGGAATTTAACTGCAAAAATTTCTTAGCTTAATTTTAGCTTGTTTTTTAAAAACTCATTTAGCTTTTTTAACAATTTTTTTAATCTAACTTACATTTTAAAGACATAAAAAAGTTGCAATAACAAAAATTAAAACTTTTAAGAACTCCCAACGTACTGACAAAACGGCTGGACCGAATTTCTTCAAGTATAGGTGAGATCAAGTCACTTTTCAAACGACAAAAACAAAATTAAAATCAGTCTAGCTGCTTGGGAGCTACGGTGTCAAAGACACATAGATCCAGCTAAATATGTATATCTAGAAAAGATGTGATATCTTATTAACGGCTGGACCGATTTTATTCAAACATAGCTAAGAACACTCTCGATCAAGTCGCCTTGCAAACAAAAAAAAAAAAAAAACATTCAAAATCGATCCAGCCGTTTGGTCTATGCACAGAAACACACTACAAACTTATAACTCCCCTTTTTTTTGGACGGAGGTTAAAAATGATAATTTGTTAACATTCAAATATATAAAATTTTTTCATTGGAAAATAGTTTAAAAATACAGTATGTAAATTGCTTATTTATAAGAGAAATGGCAAATTTAAAAATGGTTAAGCTAATTTTGGGAAGTTTTTGTTTTATTTTTCTTTAAAACTCAAATATAATTATGAATAAATAATTTAATTAAAAAAATAATCAATATTTTTTATATCGTATATATATATATTTTAGCTCTTTTTCAACCGTGATTTAGCTTAATGTTATTTTAAAATCTGGTCACACTGCTCGAGACTTTGGCATT
Organism: Tachina grossa; assembly: GCA_949987645.1. Classification (NCBI taxonomy): domain Eukaryota; kingdom Metazoa; phylum Arthropoda; class Insecta; order Diptera; family Tachinidae; genus Tachina; species Tachina grossa. The sequence continues at coordinate 144,083,303 of OX465278.1, forward strand.
AAATTCAGCCTTAGATAAAATAAAATTATTTTTAATGTTACAAAAATCTTGCATTGAACTTTAATATTGTAATGCTGTAATATATAAGCAATAGTTACCGAAAATGAAAAAAAGAGTTGTGGTGAAAAAGGTATTGTGATGAAGAGGAAATTTCATTGAAAAAAGATTACACTTGCGTTGACCTAGTATAAAAAGCAATGCTAAAGTTTTCAATTTTAATTGCTTTATTTTGATTGTGTGGTAGTATAATGTAATGTAATGTATGTAATTTAACCTTTGAAATTATTTTCGCAGATTACGTATAAAGTGTAAAAAATATTGGCATTTTACTAATTGTAATTGTTTCCTTATAAAGTGTTATTTGTTAGGTTGTAGGCAAAAATGGTAGCAAATGAATTGGTAAGTTAAGTAATGGGAATTACTAACATATTTTTATTGGTGTATTAATTCTTGAGTACACTGGTAAAAACAGTTACTGCAATACAGTTAAATTCAATCTCATAATAAGTAAATTATGTGACCATAACTGAGGCTATCAGCGCAGAAGTGTTGTAACCCACATTGGTTTTTTGGTTGCTGTTCTGTTGATAAATACATTATTTACAGTACTATCTATCAAAAAAGAGTAGAGTAAACCATATCTTGTTATTCTAAAGAAAATGGAGCTGAAAAATCGTTTTTGCACACGATATGTGAAGAGCCACATGCGCATGTCACGAGGATTTTATCATGTGTGTTGAATTTTTTGAATAAATAGTTAAAAATTACCATAACTCGAAAGCTAGCTATTGGATGATATTAACATCTTTACCAGATTCGTGTCCAGCTGGTAAATTCAACAAGATATGATTTATGAAAATTAAAAAAAAAAAACAAATGCACATGCACATACATACATATATACAATTCAAAAATCCCAGATGTAACTTAAAAGCATCCATTACGGTATTTTATATTGTTCAAGAAGAGTGTTGCGGTCGTTAGAGATTCAGCCAACTGGTTTATGAAAAAAAAAAACATTTGGATAATTTTGAGTTGTGACTGTTTGTGGTTTAGAGTGCGATATATACATACATATTTATTTATTTACGAATAGTTCGAATATTTGAAATTATGAAAAACCCGGTTTCGGTTTTTACAATTTAGGAAAAACCGGTCAACCGTTTTTTTTAAGTTTTTTTAAATTGCTTTATTAAAAAAAAGAGTTAATAGTTCATGTAAATACTATAAAACAATACAAAAATTAAAGGTCTTACATAAAAATTAACTTCATACTCTTATGTAGAGTACATAAATATTTATATATAATATACAGTTGGAGAATAAAGTCTACATACAACCATCATCCTTAAGGTTTGTGGAAACTTGGGAAGAAATTCAAAAAATTAAATATACAAAAAAAAAAAAAATATAATAACACCTACAGTAGCAAAAATATTCAAAATAAATAGGAAAAAAGTCTACATACAGGCATAAAATACATGAAATAAATACGTGTAAAATGTTTGATGTCGTCAAATTGTTTGAAAATTCTCTGATTTCTGGTACCAAGCCGTCAATAAATGTGGTCTGTTATGTTGTTGTTATTATAATTATTTTTTATTTTTTTATTTTTTTGTATAAACATATTTATTAGCACTCTAAATATTGGCATAATTAATTTTTTGAATTTCTTCCCAAGTTTCCTCAAACCCCAAAATTAATGGGTGTATGTAGAGTTTATTCCTTAATGGTATATACATATGAATGTATGAAGAAGGTGGATATCTACCTCTATATAAAATATGAAGCAAAATGGCAACAAAACTAAAAAACACTTTTTGCAACTGTATTTTGGCATCTATTGCACACCATAAGGCTAATTAAATTCGACTCTGCTATTACCTCATAAAATAATTTATCTTAAATTTCATATTTCAGTAAATGTTGCCATCTCAAAAAGAGCTTAGAGCTTTTACACTAAAAAAATACTTACGAAAATCAACAAAAGACGCAAAGTGTACAAATCAAAAAGTATTCGACTCAGCCGATTTTTAAATTGTAAAAAAACCGGATTATTCGACATTCGAAAAATCAACATTTTGAAAAAACCGACAACCGAATTGTGAAAAAACCGAGTTTTAAATCCGGTTGAATAACCGAGTCGATCACCCTATTATTTACACACTGATAAATCATTTCCGGGTCAAAGCGAGGATAAAAGGACATACACACACATACATCGCTCCTTTATTGCATCATAGTCATAACTCAAAAAAACTATTTTGCCTGAAAACGAGTTAAAGATTTCAATTTACACACAACTTAATGGAAAAATAAAATTTTATTTTTCTCTCAAGAGCTAAGTAAACAAGATATTTATGTGAAATTTTTACACAATATGGAAAACGATATGAGGATTAATTCTGCATCATTAATTCAAAAAATTCGTTTTTTGAGATATGACTATGTTGCAATAAAGGAGCGATATGTACACGCATACATACATATCTAAGATTTAAAAATTCTTAATTACCTACATATGTACATATGTAAATACTTAAGTTTTATAATAAGTATTCTATTTAATTTATAACTAGAAAAAAACACCACTCAAACGATGTATTGATGACAATGGCATATTATCTTCAACAAGTCTATATAGTTATATGGGGCGTATGCGAGAACTTATAGAAGCTTACAATGCGGCCGTAACAATACTTTATCCGAAATATGCTTGGTATATATATCCAGGATATTTGCAGTATGCTGTATATAAACGTTATATGAAATATTTTAAAGATAAATATCGTCTGACACCCATACCGAATACTCTCTATGAACATTTAATTAAAAATGAATTGATTAAATCGGAACATATCATATTTGCTCCGGAAGACATTTACGAAGAGTATACCGAATCAGATGAAGTAAATTTTGTCAACCTGATTGTAAGTTGCGGAAGACGGGCGAATGGTGTACAGCGCGTAACAAATCGTGACGAGAAGATAGAAAGTGAAAAACTTTTAAAGCAGATATTGAATCAAGAAACTCATACACTTGTGGCTCAAATAAAACCGTTAAAAACTTGTCAAAGTAACTGTGTATTTGTGCAGGTAAACAAATTGCTTTGGAAATAATTTATGTTCATATGTATGTATGCACTCATGTATAGTATATCAATTCAAATTATTTTTAGGAAAATTTCTTTTCAAATTTAATGGACCGCTTCCATGTTACTAACGCCAATGTTAACAAAACAAAACTTTGGGCCAAGTTAGATCATCTTAATGAAGAACAAACCATACCAAATATTGCCATCAAAGCACATGTCTATCTTCTTAACAATCCTTACGAACTGCCTGCTGAAGTTTCAGAACTAATATTGACTAATTATTTTACCACACCACGTATTTTGCATCGTGGTCATACTTATCGCATAGAAATCAATACTGATCTAATAGGAACATCTCAATATGCTCATTATTATTTAATATTTGCTTACATGAAATTTGTGCACTTTCGTTGTGTCCATCTAGAGGTAAAGGGCAGTGAATTTGAACTACAAGCTGTTGTAGCTAAAGGATTTACCAATCTTGTACAAATTGCTCATACACATCAGTTTTTACCTCGCCAATATTTAAATGATATTGCTATTGTGGAAGGTTATCCCTCAGGCTTGCAAAAAGCTTACAAATTTTTGCGCTCATCTATTGATGCCTTCTTGCCAAGAAAAACAACATGCCTGTCCTCGAAGCATATCTTTCCAATGTTTATGCTACAGGCGGAGCGCGGGGCTGGCAAAACGAAATTAATAAATGCTGTCTCAAGAGATTTGGGTATGCATTTATTTGGTGTGGATTGCGCGGAAATTGTATCACAGATACCATCACACACAGAAATGAAGTTGAAGACAGTTTTCGCCAAGAGTCAACTTAGTGAGCCGTTGTTAATATGCTTTCATAATTTTGAGGTAAGAGAAAACCTGCCGTATTTTAAAAAAATAATTTGGGTTTAGAGTGTACGTTAAAACAAAACTTCCATACAAACTTTGAGTAAAGCCCACTTTTTGGCCCACTTGAGATATAAATTGTTTTTCTTTTTAACCCCAGACTAAAAAAAGGGGTGTTATAAGTTTGTAGTGTGTGTCTGTGTATCTGTGTGTCTGTCTGTGTCCACGAACAGGCCAAACGGCTGGACCGATTTTCATTTAGTTTTTTCTGTTTGAAAGATGACTTGATCGAGAGGGTTCTTAGCTATGTTTGAAAAAAATCGGTCCAGCCGTTTAGAAGATATAACATCTTTTCTGAAAAAAGTCGGGGGTTTTTAAAATTTTTAATTTTTGTTATTTTAGAATACGGCCGTACATGTATAAATACATACTATATACTTTTTTTATTTATTTAGATATAGGTAGATATATCTATCTTCTTTTCGATCTTACTTGATATTTATATGTGGCCACACAACGGAGTGGCGAATTATTAGACAAACAAAATAAAAATAAATATTTATTCAAAAAGTGCCCTCAAGCTCGAATATTCAGCACAAATACACTATTTATATTTATTTATTTATCTTCAATAGAAGCTTTTAAGGGCATATTGCTTAAATAAATTCATAATTTAATAATTTTATATTATTACTAAATAAATCGAATTCAAACGGACACTAGATATGTAATACTATACGAACTTTAGCCTATATGATATATACATATCGCGCACTAAATCATAAACAGTCACAACTCAAAATATCCTAGATGTTGAGGAGTGGATAAAAACTGGCACAACGGTATTTTATACTGTTCAAGAAGACTGTGCTGGAAAACAAATTTTTTCGGTCGTTAAAAATTTGCTCAGTGAAGTGGTTCATAAAAAAGCAAAACCATTTTGATAATTTTGAGTTGTGACTGTTTAAGATTTAGCGTGCGATATGTAGTTTTGGCATTTGTTTTCGTTTCTGGTATTTTTTCGGTTCTGAGCGTTTTTATAATTTGGCGTTTTTTAGTTATGGTGTTTTATCTAGTTTTGGCGATGTTTTTTCAGCTTTTTTTTACATTTTGGCGATTTATTTTAGTTTTAGATTTTTTTTAATTTAGCGCTTTTTTAGAATGTCTATGTATGTATGTGTTGTAAACAAAGTACATTTGTGTATTGAAAGTTCTCGCTCGCTCTCTCACTAACATATTTTTTGCAACAAACATTTGTATTCTATGATGACGTAGATGTGCAGAAGAAATTTTTTTTACGGCTGAGTGCACAATCTTTTTTTTTATTTATGGTTTATTTGCATACATATGTAAATAAGTATGTACATACATCACTGCTGGCCAGAGAAGCGCTGGCCAGGAAGAGTGCCGAACATCAATCGACTTTTTGTACAAATGAATGCTCATACGCTTAAGGCTCCGTTACCCGACTGTAGAAATCGCAGATGTAAGGTAAATGTAAATGTAATGTAAATGTAAACGTTTGAGCGCTTATAGAATACTTAAAAACGTGTCATGTGTTTTCGACACAAAAAAGCTTCTTTCTGCACACACACATACATACTAATTGCATTGTACCCAGCAAACACGCATTTTTGATTTTAAATTGCGAGTTATTTAAAGTCAAACGCGAAAGTTTATATATGTATCTATATAATTAATAGGCGAACATGTTTTTTGTAATCCCTTTTACGCTGGTACCCCTACACCGATTTTAAAAAGATTTATATGGTTTTAAAGGATTTTTTGTACAGATGTGCAGAAACTATATTTTATTGAAATCGGTTTAGTATTTTGGGAGCTATAAGCGTTTAAAGTTGCTACTACTACATGCACACATATTACACACGCATTTATTAGCTTACAATTAAAAAAGAAACAAAACATGAGTGTGTGTGTGTGTGTGTGTGTTTGTAGTATTTCTCTTGATCTAACAATTTTTTTCTCTTATTTGTTGTTGTATGAAAGCCATAATACTTAAAAGAAGAGAATTGAATAAAGTGAATTAGCTTGGTTGAAGGGATTTTGTTTATGTTTTTTTAATTTCATGTATTATTTAATTATGATTGCATATGTATGTAAGTTTGTGTGTGGCTGTGTTTTAATGAATTTTTTATGACGTTTAGATAGGTACATTTTCTTTGAATCTTAAATTATTTACATTTTGATTCTAGAATACGGACGAGTGTATCGTCCGTTTGGTATATCTAGTAATATTTAAATTCATGAAATTCATTTTGATTCAAATGTACATACATATGTATACGGACATACATACGAGTATGTATGTATGTATTAGAACTTATAATTAAATAATATATAAAATAGTAATGTTTTAATTAATCCAAGATTTTTTAATAATTTCGCTGAAACTATTTTAATTTACTTTCTTTTGATGGCAAGATTTAGCCTGTTGGAAAAAACTAATTGAGTTTTTGAAATAACACCTTTTAGAAAGAAAATGCGCTTAGAGGTTTTGAAAATTATTATTATTATTTTATTTAAATGAACTCAATTATAATGATTTCAATAGCAGCTGTAACGCTCAACCGTAATATTTGTTATTGTACATTACCAGAACAAATTTTGAGCACCTTCATCGGAAAGACGAAGTATTTAGCTCTTTAATTTCCAAGAATGTGTATGCTTGCAGTAGCACCTCAATAAAATCTTTACTTTCTCGTTTTATCCTTTTCTTATTAATGTTCGTACCTACTCATAATAATTTAGTTTTATTTACTAACAATATACATATGTATATTTTTTTAACCAAAATACATACATATGTACATATACATGACTTTTTGTTTGCTGGGTGTTTATCAGTATAAAAAAATCATATAAAATGGAAAACAGCTGTTCGAAACATTGATGAGAGTTCAACATCTTCACATTATTTTTGATTGCATGGAAAAAGTACAAAAATTATTTAAATGGTATCAAATCATTATTTTATACTTACAAACATTGCAATGACTTTGACATTTAGTGAAATTACAATTTAAGCTTCATACCCGTATATACATATTGTTACGTTTTTCTCTCTATAAAAACGCTTTTCCGTAGATCCGAAGATTTGCAAATGAATACAAGAGCCGAGTGTAGTAATTAGGGTTAAGAATGATACAAGTTTTATTTACAAATACACTTATACTAAATTAATCAAGAGCTTAAATACCTAATACAACTTAAACTACTGAATTACACACAAATATTCACAACTGGTTACCACTGCGCCTTCCTCGCTGTAGTTTACGCACGTTTCTTAGCTGGCTGCGCAAGTAATCACGTGACACCTCTTTGTCTGCTACTCGTCACTTACGAGACTCACTCTGCCGTCACTCACAGTTGATACACCAATACTTCTTTGTCTGCTGCTTGTCACACGGCACTCACTCTGCCGACACTCACAGTTGATACACCAATAAAGACGCACTGGCTTTACTTACACCCTTACACACGTCTATTCGCTGCGCTGTTCCCTTTACTCCAGTCGACACGATAGACTCCACAATAATCTCAATTCCGCGACAGACTTTGCTGTCACTATAGACTGTCCTATAGTTTCTCTTTTACTCCAACTCTTGTGTAAAGTACAAAATGCTCTTAACTATCAACTCACCACTGTATCGCAGATTATTATTAATTCACAACTTAATTATCAACTGACTAACGAGTTCTTAACTTCACTACTTTCTGATTAGCACTAACTATAACTGTTCGCGACTGACTTACAACTGCAACTAACTGACTCATTGGCTGCGTCACCTCTTTTTATACTCAACACAAATACCACCAGAAGTTTCAAGCAATGTCTAGACGATCATTATCATCTTATATGCTGCCTAATTAAGTTTATGTGGTAACTATTTACATACATGTGTATATGCGTACGTGTGTACATCATTAACTAAGCAACACACGGTGGTTGTTTATCTTTTGCTTTTCGTTTGAATTGGCATGTATTTTTGTGTGTAAATATGTGAATCTTCTTAATAGCAGACGCTTTTTTTGTTGTTGTTGCTTTTGCTTGTTTAATCAAGCTAGGCATGCTTATTTAGTTGTTGGCTCTATTCTAGACTATTCTTTGCTTTGACCCTGTAGGAATATTTTCGCGTAGCATTTACATTAACCCTGTTGGAATATTTTTGTGTAATGCTGCTTAACATTGTTGACGGCTATTTTCGTAACACTGCCGCCCACTTAAGCCTATTCGTCCCGAATAAGCACATCATCGCCTTTCTTTTTCTGCGTTTTCTAAACGCCTTGTAGTTACGCTGGAGACGACTACCTCTGCCATATTTGTCGGCTTTAATTCTGGCTCTGCCTTGTCTTTCAACTGCGACTTGTATTGCCATACGCTGGAGAGAAATTCTTCGATATTTGCGGCCCCTGGTGCTGACTCTGCTGCGTCTTTCACTTATAGCTTGCCTTTCCACATGCTGGAGATGACACCTTCTTTGACATCTGGCTTTTTTCGTATTTCCACTGCAGCTTGCCGTGCCTTACGATGGAGATGACAACTTTTTCCACATTTATGGCCTTTGACTCTGACTCTATTTGGTCTCTTGACTAGAGCTGGCCTTACCACACGCTTGAGGTTCTGTACAGAAGTTGTCTTCTTCTCCCTGGCTGTTTCTATGCTGCACACTTTCCATACTGGTGGCCTGGATTTCATCTTAGCAGTTACCTTAACTCCAGCAAACGAGACCATTTCATCCATAGGTAGTTCCGCTGTGTCACAAGCAGCTTGACTACCAGCTAAGTCAGCAACGTTTTTTGCTTTGATGAAAACTTCTATGTCACGAGCTTCATTTATTTCGCTGGAAACTTCTGGCTCACGTCCAACTTGTTGACACTGACCACTGCTGATTTCATCTTCTGCCTTCAGTCTTTGGTCAACGTTTTCCTCTTTGCCAGAAATGTCATTGAAGCCAGTATTAGTTTCGTTAGATTTACTGACTTGGATTTCTACACCAGGCCCGTCTGCTTGTGGCTTCAGGCATTTCTTGAATTTTCTCATTTCTGGCTCTAGGTGATTCTGGAACGTTAGGCACAGTTTTCCATTTCCATTTGTCAAACACCTCATCCATCTGACCTAGAAGTTTCTCGTTCTTAGCTCTTAATGTTTCATGCAAATCGCTCATCATAGTTCTAGAATACTCCTGAAGTCTCTCATCCATTTGGCATAGAAGTTTGTCGTTGTTTGCCTTCATTTTCTCATTGTTTGCTCTAGAAGTTTCTTGAAGCATTGTTTCCATTTTCTGGTTGTTTGCCTCTATTTTACTCATCATAGCAGCAAACATTGCACCGATGTCAGTACTGGTTGCCGCTGCACGAGTACATACCTCAATTTCTTCTTTTTCATCGAACTCATAAGTTTCAATGTCGATGTTGCGCCGCTGGAACTCTTGCAGTAGTCTCTCCTTTAGTTGTACTTTATTACCAGTTGTCGACAGTTTTCGATTATTCAACTCTTCCTTGAGTTGCTCCAACTTAAGCTCTTGAAATTTCATTTTCCTCAATACCAATTATTACGTTTAAACTTTTCAAACGTGTGTGGTTCTTCTTTTCGTATCACTCTTATTTTATGATTAACCCTTTTTAAACGTATCGCTTGTATTTGCAAATCCCACTTCTGACACCAAATGTTACGTTTTTCTCTCTATAAAAACGCTTTTCCGTAGATCCGAAGATTTGCAAATGAATACAAGAGCCGAGTGTAGTAATTAGGGTTAAGAATGATACAAGTTTTATTTACAAATACACTTATACTAAATTAATCAAGAGCTTAAATACCTAATACAACTTAAACTACTGAATTACACACAAATATTCACAACTGGTTACCACTGCGCCTTCCTCGCTGTAGTTTACGCACGTTTCTTAGCTGGCTGCGCAAGTAATCACGTGACACCTCTTTGTCTGCTACTCGTCACTTACGAGACTCACTCTGTCGTCACTCACAGTTGATACACCAATACTTCTTTGTCTGCTGCTTGTCACACACGGCACTCACTCTGCCGACACTCACAGTTAATACACCAATAAAGACGCACTGGCTTTACTTACACCCTTACACACGTCTATTCGCTGCGCTGTTCCCTTTACTCCAGTCGACACGATAGACTCCACAATAATCTCAATTCCACGACAGACTTTGCTGTCACTATAGACTGACCTATAGTTTCTCTCACAACTTAATTATCAACTGACTAACGAGTTCTTAACTTCACTACTTTCTGATTAGCACTAACTATAACTGTTCGCGACTGACTTACAACTGCAACTAACTGATAGTGTTGTAAAAGTATTGAGTATTTCAGTACTGAGTACTCAATACCAGGAATTTTTCCCGGTACTCAATACACAAAAGTAACTACTCAATACTTTCAGGGTTGCATTTTATAGTACTCAAGCGAAAGTCTTCCTTTAAAACACATCAGAATTATACAACTCTGTGAGTTTGATACAAACAAATATGACTCTGAACCTCATGGAGTTAGTATAACAAATACCAATTCTGTTAGGAATTATTTTGATACGAAAATAGCAACTAAAAAAAGTACTACATAATGCATTATTGAACTACTTCAGTCATTAACAAATACTATTGGACAGAAAAAGTGACCCTTTAGAATAGTGGAAGGAAGGCAAGTGATACAATATAACCAGCAAGGTCATCACAAACAAAAAAAAAAAATATTTTAAATTCTTTCAATGTCGGTAAAATGTTATTTATACATTTACACAATGACTAAGTAATAACATCAATTGTGAGAAAAAAATGTTTATTAAAAAATATTTAGAAGATAATTTAAGAGATTAATATACTAGAAGTGTAAGAGTACGTTAAAAAATGTTTATGTACAAAAACTAATCTTCGAACTTATTTATTTTCATTTGTTATAAATTAATTTAAATATACATGTGTTTAATCTTTGTTTTTCCATATTTCATTATCTATAAAATAATATAAATAATAATTTTTAACTTGCCATATACTTCCCATGTACATACATATATAAAGTATTGAGTAGTATCGAGTACCCAATTGAAAAAGTATCAAGTAGTACTGAGTATTCAAAAGTAGCCGCTTTTTACAACACTACTAACTGACTCATTGGCTGCGTCACCTCTTTTTATACTCAACACAAATGCCACCAGAAGTTTCAAGCAATGTCTAGACGATCATTATCATCTTATATGCTGCCTAATTAAGTTCATGTGGTAACTATGTACATACATGTGTATATGCGTACGTGTGTACATTATTAACTAAGCAACACACGGTGGTTGTTTATCTTTTGCTTTTCGTTTGAATTGGCATGTATTTTTGTGTGTAAATATGTGAATCTTCTTAATAGCAGACGCTTTTTTTGTTGTTGCTTTTGCTTGTTTAATCAAGCTAGGCATGCTTATTTAGTTGTTGGCTACTATTCTAGACTATTCTTTGCTTTGACCCTGTAGGAATATTTTCGCGTAGCATTTACATTCACCCTGTTGGAATATTTTTATGTAATGCTGCTTAACATTGTTGACGGCTATTTTCGTAACAATATTTACATTACAACGTGTTATAGTTATGAAAAATATTTATATTTTTATTATCATTATAATTATTATGACTATACGTACCTATTTTTATTTTTATTGGTATTATTTTTAAATAAAAATAGTTTTTTGTACGCTTGAATGTATGTTTGTACGGACATACATATGTATGTATGTATATTTTACAAATTGATAAATATGTACATATACATATGTGTATGTATGTATATTAACAAAAAATAAACACATACGATTGGCAAACTCTGGTTAGACTTTAATTTAATTCGTTTAATTTATTCATTCATAACACGAAACCCAGCCTCATGGCCATAATCAGTTTTCACTAATACTACTACAAAAGGTACTACTACTACTACTACTACTACTACTACTACTTTTTTAGAAAACTAAATTTATTAAATATGCCATGTACGTATACAAACTAACCACTCAAAAGCTTAAATTATTAAAAGAAACAAAAGTACCAAATCAGGGCTATTGTGCCACACTCTCATTCAATATACATACATCCCATCACTGTCTACAAATGTCACGTAACGTCGTCATGAAATTATATTTTCTGCAGGTTCAAACGTTACATTTATTTACGTGCCATTTCAGTCAGGTAGCGTTTGCATAGCTTTTCATGCAACAGAGTCGATCAGCTGACACATTTACATTTACAGTTCTACATTTACAGTCGGGTAAAGGCTCAGTTAGCCGACTGTAATGTAATGTAACTGTAACGTAGAAAACAGCTGGTTGATATTTTTATATGAAAAGTATGTTACGTTACATTACATCTCTATAACCATTTTCATTACTTTTCACATAACAAAATCGGTCAGCTGTTTCTTACTGTTGCAGTTACATTACATTAAAGTCGGCTAACTGAGCCTTTAATTCTGCCTTTATACATTTCTCTCGGTTTTCTCTCTGTGAGCAGCATTGACATACATACTTATGTATGTATTTATGATTAAACAGAATACCGGCTTCAACACATTTTCCATACAAATTGACACAAAAAAACAGCCGCAGAAACCGGTCGTGAGATAGAATCTATTTTATTTTGAGAGCGTTTTTTCTTATACTCTCACATATCAATGTTCATTCTCACAAAAATGTTACCATACTTTCAATAAATTTCATACATTTTGTAAACAAAACTACAAAGAAAAATAAGCACAAAAGAAAATAAAACTAAAATTAGAGAGCGTTTGAAGTTACTGCCGTCGATGTTATTATGGGCTTGATTAATTTGTCAGCGATTTTCCTGAAGTTGCAGACTTTATTCTGTTTCTACATTTTATGTCATGAACAGTGTGCACACTTAATTATTTTTTAAAATTCGGTAGAATCGACAAAAAAATCGGTAGATTTGAATGAAATTCGGTAGAAATTTTTTTTAATTCAGAGAAACATAAAAAATAACAATTCAAAGAAACATAAAATATAACAAAATAGTATATGTACTTATATATAAAGGGTAAGTGCAAGGAGTATCAAACTAAACAGGTTCCAAAAGCGCATTTAAAACTTCACATGTTTGGAAATTAAACTGCCATAAACAATGATGCATTTCCAATAAAAAAGTGTCATCCCCAGTTATTTGCCCTTACCCTTTATATAGATATGCTATGCATATATAAAATAATATACATAAATAACAGGAATTCAGTTCAGTTTTTGTACATAGGTTTTATAAAGCTACTAAAATAACTTTTATTTGACAAACATTTGTAACTACAAAGATTATATGTAAGATCCATTTCTGAACTTAAACTTTTGTGCAAAAATTATTAAATCATTGGTAGGAATAAATATTTCATTCCCAAGGTACAATTTTTTGGCAAATATTATTTTACTTATAGTTTCAGTTTTTAACCGATTTATTTATTCTGTTTTAATGATTTTCATGACAGAAAATGACCGCTCTGCGGCCGCGCTGTTATGTGGAAAAATAGGCAATTTACACATATATTGACTTAAATTACTAAATAACAATATTCGGTAGATTTCAGGCCTTGTTCGGTAGAATTGGTAGATTGTTAAATTGACAAACATATTCGGTAGAATCTACCGAATATCGGTAGAAGTGTGCACACTGGTCATGAATCAAGAACACAAGATTGCTCACTCAGCGAGAGAGAGAGAGTGAGAGCATGTGCTTTGTTTACAACAAAACTTTACATCTAAAGGTCCGTTTGTTTACTTTTCCAGTAAAATCCAGTAGTTGAGTAAATTTTGGGTAATTTGAAAATTTTACTCTCAAGAAAAAAAGTACGCGAACGGAAAAATTGCAAAAATTTGCAGATTAATCAAAACAGCTGATAATATTGTTCTATGTTTTTGTTGTTTTTGAAACCCATCAAATACACATTTTTGGTAATTGATGCATACATTTTCATAATTATAAATTTGAAGCGATATATACATACATATTTCTAAAATAGAAGTTATGTGAAAGCTTAAGCTTGCATTTGGTTTTTAGTTTTATTTTTTCTGGGTAAATGGCATAGGAAAATACATCAATATTTGATTTCTGATACTCGGTACCCTGAATAGTATGCAGAAATAAGTATTCACATATAAATAAACCTTACATCTCTAAAAAACTAAAGTAAATAACACAATTAAATTAAATTTGAAAACTGATATATGTATTTAACGATTATTATTCTTTAATTTGTTTCATCTTGAACATAAAAATTTTTAGATTTGTTTTGTTAAACTTTTACTTCAACTTTTCTTCTTTTAAATGTTTTTATTAAAAAAAATTATACTTTGTATTTGCTTACTTTTGTTTATTTTATTGAATCATATGTTTTTCTCGTCTACTGGATTTTACTGGCAAAAATTTGTCCAGTAAAAATTTGCAGACTCTCAGTCAACAACTGTCAATTTACTCTCTCAATTGGCACTCTATTTTGCAATTTTTGTGTGTAAACGAACGCATTTCAGTAAAATCCAGTACAAATTTGCACAAAATTGCACAAATTTTGGGGTAAACAAACGGACCTTAAGTCACAAGCAGAACATAAAATAACCGACCTGCGCAATGCGCAATCTTGTTTTCTTGATTCATGTACATATTTATGTATGTATGTTGTTCTGAATTTAAAATTTTTGTTTCAATTCCCTATTGCCGTTCTCAACTCAACTCAGATTAGTTGTCAGATAGTCAACTCAACTTACACATTGGTATTGCCATTCCCAACGTGCAACTATTTTCATGAAAAAAACTTAATGCAAATACTTTCTTATTTTAAAGTGGAATTTAAATCCCAATTTTTAGATTAACTATGATATTTACAGATTTTTGGTATCGACAATGAGGGCAACGAGGATTTGCGACTTTTGGCAGCTTTTCAAGTTCAGACCCAGGAACTTTTTTCCCATAATCGCAATCACCCGATTGTGATTGTGGCATTAACCAGTGATAAACACATGAAACCCATGATACAACGCATGTTCCTGGAAGTTATTCGTATAGAAATGTCAACAAAAGATGAACGATATGAAACCTTAAAATGGTTGCATAAGAAGGAATTGTTCAAAAGGAAAATTTTTAACATAGGCTTGGAGCAATTGCCGCTGTATGAACTAGAAACGCAAGAAAGATATTTATGTAAGCTACAATGCGATTGGCAAAGTACTAAAAAAGTTCTGCGCCAAGTGGCCGATAAAACACAAGGCTTTCTTTTGGGCGACTTGTATCTTCTTCATAATAACGCAATCAGACAACAGGAAGATGATGAGGATGAAAAGCTAAGCTTTGGACACTTTGCTTATTACTTAAATATCATGCAGGCATCATTTGCTGATAGTTTGGGAGCACCTAAAGTGCCAAAGGTACTGTGGTCGGACATTGGAGGTTTGGTAAAATTAAAAGATGAAATCCAATCAAGTATAGGCTTACCTCTAAAACATGTTCACTTAATGGGCAAAAATCTTCGGCGTTCAGGTATACTTTTATATGGTCCGCCAGGCACGGGAAAGACTCTAGTTGCTAAGGCCGTAGCTACTGAGTGCAATTTAAGTTTCCTTTCGGTACAGGGTCCCGAATTACTCAATATGTATGTGGGCCAAAGTGAACAAAACGTTAGAGAGGTTTTTGCACGGGCTCGTTCGGCAGCACCATGTGTTTTATTTTTGGATGAGTTAGACTCTTTGGCACCCAATCGTGGAGTTGCTGGTGATTCGGGTGGTGTTATGGATCGTGTTGTTTCCCAATTATTGGCTGAAATGGATGGCATGTGTGGGGATGCTAGTGAGCCAATATTTATTCTAGCAGCCACAAATCGGCCTGATTTAATAGATCCCGCTCTCTTAAGACCAGGAAGATTTGATAAAATATTTTATGTGGGTCCTTGCAGTACAGCCGACGATAAGGCTGCGGTACTGCTGGCTCAAACAAAGTATTTCAAATTAGCCAATAATTGTAATATGCAAGAGATAGCTGAAAAACTAAAGGGAGAAATGTCGGGTGCTGATATATATTCAATATGTTCGAACGCTTGGTTGTCGGCCGTACGTAGGACTATTGATCGTCATTTAAAAGGTAAATGGACTAAGCTATTCTGAATTGTTTGAGAAGTACAGTTCTTATTTTTAATGTTTAGGAGACTTAAGAGATGAGGAGTTAATAGCGGACAACGTTGTTGTGGAAGTTGAAGATTTTATGAAATCATTTGGTAAATTTGTACCCTCCATTAGCAGGCAAGATTTGGAGTATTTTCATAAACTGAAATCATCATATAGCGTTTGAAGTTACAAACAAAATTTATCTGTGAACAAATAAGGGAATTATAATTGTGAATTAAAAAAACAATTTCATTTTCAGTACATATGTATAATTTATTTAATAATCAGAAATAATTTTTAGTCAGGCTTAAGTTCAGTAATTTCAATTCTTTTTTATTGAATGAAATATTTTTATTAATTAATGTGAGTTTCTAAAGAAGAGAAGAAAAATTAAATTAGATTTTTAAGCTGGGGGAAATACCTATATTTTTTTGTGCAGCAACGCACTTCATCAGCACTCTAGTCTATCTACTTGGGTAGAGATTGTTATTAACATCAACTTGGGTAGAGATTGTTATTAACATCAGCTATTTAACGTAAATTCTAATGAAACGGAATGTGAGAAATGATTGTTGTGTACAATTATTGATTTACCTTTGGTAAATACATATGTAAGTATCACTATTTATTCCCCTGTTTTTCCATATTTTCATTTTTATATTTCGGTTAGCACGATGTTATATTACTCTACCCACGTATGTTTAACTAACTATTCTTGCTTATCTTTTACGATCATCACATTAATTATTTTTACTTATTCGATGCACCGTCGGTACATACATGTAAGTATTATAGTAGTGGATATTATGCTACTTTTGTTTTTGCTTTCTACAGTTTATTTGGCTTTCCAACATTTGTGATTGCCAAGTGAACAGTGATTGGGAAATACTACACAACGAACAAAAGGAAGAATTTATGGCCTATTTCCTACCTGCGAAAGAAAACGTTCGACTTATAATTTAAAAATGTCTCATTTATTTAATAAAAGATTTGAATTTGTTACTTTTTAATAAAACAAAATATGTTTTTTATATCTAAATTTTTGTTTTATTAAAAGCGTTTGCTACTTTGTTTTAAATATTTAACATTATTCTGCAAATGATTAAAAAAATTAATTAATATAATTAATTAAAATGGCGTAAATTAAACAAATTTATGTTATAAAGCACCAAGCATTGGTTTACGACCAGGCCAAGCCTCCTTGGCATATTTCTTCTTTTGTGGGCCTGAATTATTTGAAACGTCTGTTGTTATGTGAAGATGGTCTTCATAGCGCACTGTAAATACAAATATGTACATACATATAAAGATTGCAAGTAGAGCTTTCTACTAAGCACTGATTATAATGAAGAACAATTTTTGTGGAAAATCGAACGTACCATTGGCATTAGCCAAAGCTAATTTATGTGTAACAGCCGAATTTGTAGAAACTGGTGTTACTACTTCGGCAATGGGTGTTACATCAGGAGCTGGATTTGGCAATAATAATCCTAACTTGGCTCCGATTGCTAAAGGTCCAGAAACATCAAATTCTGTTGAAGGTCTTGAAGCATATGAATCGGGTGTGTTTGCCGCCGGCAAGCCTTGATATAGTGAAGTGGGCGTTGATGGCGTAGCTTTTGTTGGAGAATTGGGATTGGTGCTAAAGCTTCTCATGTGTTCTTGGTAATTTTGTTGGAATAGCTGATGGGGATTGGAGTGGTGCGTCACATTATTATGGCTTGCAGCAGCTGCTGCGGACGCAGATATTCCCATGTTAGACCCATCATAACGTGCTCGTTTGGCAGGCACCACAGTGGTCTGTACTAAATTACGAAAACGTCCCACATTGGGATCAACGTCTTCAGGATTAATAATTATCTCCTCGTCGTTAAATGTAACATTACGACGTTTACGCGAACTTTTCTAAAATATATTGCAAGTTAATTGTTTATGTTGTGTTAAATAGTTTTCAACATACTTTCCTTATGTCATCCACTATACCTAACATCGAAATTCTACGATTATGGGCTGTATTATATTCCGTGAGATTCTGCAATATAAAATATGAAAGATATGAAACTTTAAAATGTATTATTATCAAATCTTCCATATAATTTAGAAATTTTCATTTACTGACATCTAATTCTGTTTGAGTTTCTGGTAATCCTAGTAAAGCACCGTCGCTTGTTTCATTCATTGGTATATCCTCCATTATGCTGCTACGTTGCCCGGCAGAAGGTCTTTCTCTCAAAATATATCGTCTTGTAGATGCTCCGAAATGAAATGTGCTATTGACATGCAATTGTGTAGGTTTGTGCGCTTCTAGTCGCAGGGTTCCAATAAAAGTGCCATGAGCTAAAAGAAAACTTTGCGAAGATAAAAATAATATACTTATTATTTAACTTACTGGAACCCAAATCCACTAGGTATGCTATATTTAGGTATTTATGGTACACAAAAGCCGCATGCACCCGCGAACAGGAAGCATGGTCTATGCAAAAATCATTCATTTGTGCATTGCGACCAAACAAATAACATTTCTTTTCGTCAACCATAAGTTTTTGAACAAGCTTATCATCCTTTAAAACATCTAAATGTAGACCTGTGGGAGGCTTGCCGGCCCTTTTTGACCAAAACAAAAAATTCAATTTTAATCGAAAATTAGAAAGAAATATTATTTACCATGAAGGTATTTCATAGCTATTAGCCATTTGATATCAAAATCTATTTATTCAGTTAAATTTGTTTAGGAAAAATTAGTAATTTTGCAAATCCAGCCAAAATAACTTTGTTTTTCAATACTTTGAAACATCCCTGTAGTAAATTATGTGAATAGTGATGCCAGAAGTGAGTCTTATTTTTGGACGTTGTTCCTTGCGGGTCAAGAATAATTTATATCATGTATTACTGACATAACTTGATTATATATATTATACTACTAAAAGGAAAATTTTAAAGATCCATGTGTAAAAATGATAATTTTGTAAAATATACAAGCGCGAATGTACACATTTATATATATCGCAGCCGCCACCGTTTTCATTTAATAAACGCCGCTATTTAAGATTTGTATCGGCACATGTATGTAAATTATTGCTAATAAGCAAGGCGAATTCACATAAGGTGATCTTAATTCGCCAGCTGACATAAATTTCCTGCTGTCAAATGAACCAAAACGTTAAGAAATATTTTGACAGCAGGAAATTTTACACTAACAAATATACAAGGCGAATACGCAGAGTTGCAAATCAAGACCACCTTATATCAAATCGCCTTGCTAATAAGAAGAAGAAAATATAACAGTTCTTATATTGTATTGGATTGGAAAGGAGTGCTTAAAAAATAGAAATGAAAGAGCAGTAAATATTTTTGGGAAATATGACCGAAAATACTTAAAAGTGGATTATCTTAGTGCAATATCTGTTTTTCTTTAATGATACAGTCTGTGCAATTAATATTGATGAAAAAATTTGGTTAAAAAAGCAATTAAAATGTAGATGCATATGTATGTATGTATTTAAGTAAATAAGTGAGAAAAAAATATGCCAAGTTTGGCGCCATTGATTGGCTTTAAAGTATGTATGTATGTATTAATGTGCATATCTTAATAGTGCTAGTTTTAGATGTTAGTAGGTACATACATATTATATTTTTCTTTGACCATTTAAAAATAATATTAAATTGAATAGTGGAGCAGTGGACTGAATGGAATTGGCAATTTGTTGAAGAACCTGGTGGAAACCAAATATAACTCAAATTTGAAGAAGATTTTGACTGGTGGAGACCATTTATACTCTAGGAGTGGACTCTAGGATTCTCTACTTCCTATGTGAAGGCGTGGGTCGAATGAGGCCTTGAGAAAACTTTTATTTGTTGAAGAACCTGGCACTTTGCTCCTGGTAGCTAGCCAAATTATACCAAACCCCCCCCAAAAAAAAAATTGAATTGTGATAATACTGGCCAACCGTAGGTAAAGTTGTTTAGAAATAACAACCATTGAGTGCAAAATAAAACAAAATAGAATGAAATATCAACCATATTGAGAGCAAAATAAAGCCAAATAGAAATAAATGGTAAGTCTTTGCACAAATCCTAATGTTCACTTCATAACTTACTTTCATATTCTGTGGTTCACTTACAACCTACGTATGTATGTATATATTTATGGAATAGTTAAAAAATGAAGTCAGTAAATATTATATTATCCCTCTTCCATTTCTTTTTATTTTGGCATTTCCACATGAGAACAACCGTTCTTATTCGGTGTTTGCAAATTCTTTATTTTCGGGGTTCTTACCACAAATTATTGAATAAATAAAATGAAATTATTATAAGGCGGTTCTCATCCATAAGATAAGCAAAAAATCTCTGTGGCCTTCTGTGTAATTCGAAACGGAAAAAAATGCTTTCAAATATGCATAGTAGGATGTATAATATTAATTTGCATATACATATGTATGTACCTAGGTATGTAATTCGAAATTATTTTTGTCCGTTTCGAATTTAACAGTAGTCTCGCAGAGATATTTTATTTATTTTATCGATGAGAACCGACCGAGCAGCTTATTAGGAAGTTTTGGAGCTACATATCGCTAAGGCCGAGTTTACATCTGTGTGCCATGTGCCACACAAGCGTAAAAAAGCGTAACCAATAATTACTATTGAAAAATAGTTTGATTCAGACACGTATTTATTAAGTTAAATGGTTTCATACATAACTAATAGAGTAATAGAACAGTTTTTCATTAGTAATTAGTGGTTACGTTTTTTAGGCACATGGCACAAGAGAAATGCCAGATGTAAACTCAGCCTAAGATACATTTAAAAAGGCTCTAACGCATGCTTCTACTTTCGTGTGATCCTTTCTTTGCATATGTAGCATTGTAACCATCGTAAAGTTAAATTTTCGATTTAAGCGATTATGCACATATGTAGCAAATAAATGCATATTTATTCAACAAAGCAAAGCAAGAAATATTTTGGTAGAGCTCTAATTCAAAACAAATTTAAAAAACTGATAAAATCTTGTTTTACCTATGCAAATAACAAGAAGTCGTAATAAAACTGCATATTACACGAATTACATACATTAACATAAGTTCATTAGAAGTTGATTTTAATGAAAAAATATGTTCTTAAATTACTATTTATGAAGTTATAACTCAAATAAATGTTTACATTTTGCAATTGTGTGGATAACGAGGAAAAGATATGACATCTCTGATATTTTTAATACCAGTCAACATCTGCAAATAGCGTTCAAAACCCATGCCAAAACCACCTGTTGGTAGTCCCCCAAATTTTCTTAATTCCAAATACCATTCCAAACCCTTCGGCAGTTTGGGATGATTTCTTAAATTTTTTTCTTCACTTTCACGTAAGCTACCACCACACAATTCACCAACTGTAGGCATGAGCAGATCTAAAGCGTGCACCAATGACGGATCTTCACGTGACTGCATCATGTAAAAAGGTTTCTGATCCGCAGGCCAATCCACTATAAATACTGGACTTTTACAGTAATCGACTAAAAATAATTCTTGTTCCTTTGAAAATCCTTCATTCGGTGTTACAGAAGTTTTGAATTTGTTTTTATTCTCTATAATAACATTTAAAGCTTCGCTATAGATGAGAATAGGCCAGCAGTTATATAGCCAATCCAAATTCATCGTTTCTCCTAAATATTTTTTTTGACACAATTCAATGTCTTCAGAGCTTTGATCAAACAACTGTTTTGTTGTTTGCTTAATCATTTCTTCTATAAATGAGCATAGCTGTGTTATCTGCTCTAAATATACTAATTCAGCCTCAAACATATAAAATTCGGATAAATGTAGTGGAGATTTACAATTTTCTGCTCTAAATGCTGGCCCTAAACAGTAAGTATTACCTAAGCCGTAAGACATTGATTCCAAATGTAGCTGACCAGACACCGTTAAATATACTTTAGAATCAAAATAACTCTGTTCTATAGGGATATCAGGGCGAGACATTTGCTGTAGCAGCACTGTAGAATCTGGCTGTACTTTGAAAACCTAATTGTTAAAAAAAAGAAATAAAAAACCTTGCAATTATAATTGATCAATTATTTACCTCTCCTGCGCCTTCGCAATCATTTGTTGTCAGAACGGGAGTATTAATTTGTACAAATCCTTCATGATCCATAAAATCGTGTAAAGCTTTTTGAGCTTTATGTCTCAAACGCATAGTGGCTGCCACAGTATCAATGCGTGAGCGTAAATGCAAGTAATCACGGATATAATCGGGTGTATGCTGTTGTTTGGGTGAAAAGGGAAACCCCTGAGTCAAACGACCATCGGCTATATAAATATTTTCCAAGAAAAAAAAAATCGTTTTGTGAATTAGAATTTTGAATCAAGCAACAACGGTTAAAATATTTACACCTATCATGTCAACTTCTTGGGCATGTAATTCATAATGTCCATTAGGAGCGATTTGCAACTTGCCCCTGGCCTTTACTAAACTACCGGCTGTTATTGTTTTCGTCTTTTCATTTTTGGGTGCAACTATTTGGAATTTCCGAGCTGACGAACCATCATTAATATCCCAAAATATATAACTTTTCAGTTTTCTTATACTCTTAATCCAGCCCTTAGTAATATAAAAGAAATTGCTTTAATATAAAATTGGGAGTCGAATTTATGCATAGTATAAACTTACCCGTACTCCTAATATGTCCCCTGGCTTTTTCGTGTTAGAAATTGTATTAATACGTTGATAATTACAACTTGTCCTTTTAATTAATAACATTATCAAAATGTGCGATTAAATAAAAATTTGTTGGTTCCAGCTGGTGCGACCGGTAGTAGGCAACCAACAGCTGTGCTGATTTTGCTGCCAGATATACTAAATGGTACTGAATCAAGGCGAAATCACATAAGGTGATCTCAATTTACCAGCTGACATAATTCTTTGCTGTCAAATCGAACAAAACGGTCCTTACCATGATACAATTATAACAGGTACATGCACAAGCCCAGCCTGTTAATGTATACAATACCTACAGTTGTCAAACTTTGTTTACAAGCTGCAAAAATGTTAGTGTATGTGTGTGCATAAAATGATTACAGTGTTGCCAATGAAATTACACATGGCTGTGTTTCCAATTATATGTCGAAGAAAATTACACTACACATCTTTTGTGTAGGTTAAAATTAAAACAAAAATAAATAAAAATACAAGCCAAAGTAGAATTACACACAGATTATACATGAATGTAATTACATGGCCTACAAATGAGAGTAATTGCACACTCTGTGTAATTACACACCTATTGGCAACACTGAATGACTATAATCATTCATGAATGCCGCGTCTGCAATTGTACTTTAGTTACCCTGTAATTGTTATTTTTAAAAACAAAAGGCATGTGTTTCTGACAATTATTCGGTTGTTTATACCAACAAAATGAATGTGTTTTTTGGTGTTGTAATTTTGTAGTAGTCGTGCATGTACCTAGTATAATTGTACCATGGTCCTTACTTATTATGAGCAACTTTCGATCTTCGACTGTAGTCGAAAGTACTGATCAAACTAATTTTCATTTAGTATTATGACGAACATTTGGCAAAGAATGTTTTTATTTATTTTTAAAATTTGTAACAACTTTACCTGAAAATAAAGAACAATCCTTTACCTAGGGTTTACACGTGCAAGTGCAAGTTCGAAAAACTCAATACACTCAAACTCTTTTACTAACACACCTACACTTTCGGCACTTGCAGTCTACTTCCAACTCAACTGCCAAGGAATTTAACAAGACAGTGACTTGTTGAACTTGTAGCAAGTAAATGGAAAGTTAGCTAACAGTGTTGCCCTATTAATAGTTTAGCACAAATTAACTGGATTTCAGTGTAATGTTATATGAGTTTTTACTCATTTTAAATATGTACATTTAAAAGCTAATTTAATAATTTTTTTTCTTAAATATTCATAAATCGAGCAGTTTATTAATTTTTTAGACATAAATAACATTGAAACAATACGAATAAAGTTCAACACTATATGGTTCCCTTAAAATTAAAATTTTTTATGTTATAGACAACTCTGCACTAAAAGGCAAACATGCAAGTTGCAAGACAGTCGGGCATTTGTGCGAAATTTTCGTTGATAATACGTACACAGAGCTTGCATGCAAGGCACTTTCATGTGTAAACGCAGAGTTATAATAATTTTTTATACTAAAATACTTCATCGAAAGGAGAATTCTGTTCGATAGAAAATTCGTTGCTTAACGAAATTTTCGGTGCTCATAATATGAATTGAACATTCGATGTTCGATAGCTAGCGAAGATCGAAAATCGAATGCAACTGATAATAGGGGCCTAAATAGATTTTTAAAAATTTTTCATATTAAAATACTTTATCGAAAGCTAAATTCTGCTCGAAGGAAAATTCGAATTTTCCTATGCTCATAATATGAGTTTAAAATTCGATTTTCGATGTTCGATACGCAGCGAAGATCGAAAATCGAATGCAACTCATAATAGGGCATTTCATTCATATCAGAACCATGGACGGAAATCATAATACTTTTGTACTTTTTCTGATGTATTTTGTTTGATAATATTTAAAATTTAATTTTTTTTAGAAATTGACATTTAATATGAAATTCTTTATACAGTTTCATGCATTTTCACCATTTTTATGAATTTTTCATAATTTTTTAATTTTATTCATTAGTAAATACAAAAATACCACTATCCACCTCTGATCATATATGAAAAACAAACAAAATTATTTGACATTAAAGTTGAATTTATGTATACACGTTAAAAAATTCATTTTTTATAGTTTATCGGGATTTCGACGATTTTTCGATAATTTTATCTGGCAGCCCTGCTTGCATGTAAAAATTTTACTAGTAATAATTTGTAACAATGATGGAAAAATTAAAAATTTAAATTGTATTTACCGTTAACAAAAAGAGTACTTTTTTCAAAATTTTGGTACTTTTTATGAAACAGATTTGTTTTCAAATATAAAGTTGAAAATCCATTTACATATATCATAAAAGAAATTATGTATATGAAGAGAATTAATTTTTTTTTGGTTTTAAATAAATAAATATTTAAAATACCTTACCAAAAAAAATTTATACAAAAACTTTCGTTATGTGTGTGCATTGTACTTACATACATAAATACATCTTCCTTTCAACTTTTAAAATTTCAGTTCCAATAAACTTAAAGCGTTGGCTTTTATGTCCGCTTTCAAAGTTATTCAGGTTAAAAAATACGTTACTGCTCCAGAAATCTTTCAATGACGGCCTGTCTCGAATGCCATCTAGTTTGGGCATACCTCAGAATCATGTGCACATCTGTACCAAAATACTATTGAAACTTTTGAAATTCTTCTTTTCGGCTTGAGTTGGTACAGAAGTAAAAGCTTATTTCCTTCATGATATTCTTAATATCTTTAGGTCGACATAAATATGCTTCAGATGAAGCCAACAGTTTGTGTAAGACATTGACTATGAAAATCTTTCTGTAATAGACTAAAGAAAAGTTGTACAAATTTCACTTCATATATTAAAAAAAACTCCAATATTTTTACGTCAACGTTTTACACGAACATGGGGTAAATTTAAATTGTAGCATACACAACCATTTACGAACAAATTTGACAATATCATTTTAATCTGGCCTGGCACCAAACCTTCCCATCATTGCATTGAAATTAGTAGCCGCAAACCCAAACATGTTTTCTAAAGGAATATTGTGTTCCCGTAAAACGTATAAAATTTTGGCTGTAATTCCCTTTGCGAAGGATCGTTTACAAGTTCCAATGATAACAATATATCCCTAAGTTCTTTGAGACCGTGCAGTCATTACTTTCATCAATAATAATTGAAAAATAATTAGTTACTGTAATTAATTTACACAATTTTTAAATAATTTTTGTATTTCCTGGTGCTATTACAGATGTTATAATACTTTGGGACTTATGTAGATTAATTAAATTTTTTGTTATTTGCGAATCAGAAATTCCATTTTTAATAATATTGTTGATGAGGTCAAGCATCGCAAATTTGAAGTTGTGCTCTGCCACAAACAAACAAAGCATTATATCAAATTTATTGCTGATGTCGTACTTGTGTGTGCTTTCTAAAAATGTATTACTAGTAATTTTACAAACAACATTAATAATGAATTTTGTGCATTCCTTACTCATGTTTTAGACTCGGCAGTTTTTCTTGAAGCAAGTCTGAGTTTTTGGTAGAGAGAGGAAAGAAGAAAGAAGAGGGGTACTTACTTGCTTGTACAGAAAAGTTACTTCAATTCCCTTTTGTTATTTCATTCGCAGCATTAAAACAATAGGAAAATTGAACAAGAAACCGTCTGAGTGTAAACAAACGAGCAGTTTTAAAAGAGAATTGAAGATAACTGCTTCAAGAAAAACTGCCAAGTCTAAAACATGACGTATACTATGTTTAGACGACGAGTTGAATCACATGCTTCGCTCTCTGAATCTTGTTTTTGAATATTGCCGTTTATACGACGCCTTCGTGCCAGCGATGCCAACTTGGTGCTTTTGGCACTATTTTTAGTGCTTTTTAAAGACTCATAACGCCAAATTTTGATCGTTAGTGCCAAACTAAGAAAAAGCACTAAGTAGTGCTTTTAAGAAATTTGTGTATTTCTTAAAATTACTTTAATAAAAACTTGGTTTTTTTATTTGTTTAGTGTAAAGCATACCTTTTCCTCTGGTATATTTCATTAAAAATATTGATAATATTGCCGAAATAGAGAAAAGGTTAGAAAACATTATTGAACTTCACTCGTTTTTTACGTGAGTGCTTGTTACGCTTTTCAAGGTAGAATTAGTAAAATCGTATCATTCTACTTTACAGCTTGCCGTATCGTTCAACTTTGTGCACAAGTTATAAAAAATGTAACAGTTTGCATAGCACATTTTTTTTGTCTGGCATTAAATACGGCGTTTTTGACATTCGCTACAGAAAAATCTGTTTTCTGCAGATTCCTATGTCAGCAGTGCTACCACCACATATTTTATAACTAGTAACATGCATTGTATATCGTACGGTTTTTGGTTTGCTGACACGCAACATCACGATACGATTTTACTAATTCTACCTTTAGATTTCAAAACTACGCTTTTTAGTGCTTTTTTAAAATTCTGATGTGCTTCTAGAACCAAAAAAGTTGGCATCACTGCTTCGTGCTTCGTGTTCAGCGTGCCAATTCAGTGCTTTTCGCACTAGATTTAGTGCTTTTCAATTCATAACAGTCCGGAATTTTTCAACTAGGTGCTTTTTTTTTTTTAAATACACGAAATTGGTGCTTTTTCACCTTTGACTTTAGTGCTTTTAGTGCGTTTAACAAATCCACTAAATATAAATTTGTGATAGTATGGTGGCTTTACAGAAAACAACAAATAAACATTTTCCACTTTTCTGTCTGATTGTCATAAGTAAAGAACGGAATAAGCTACAGTAAACTTCTTGGTACGCTTTTGTATAAAATTAAAGACTCTATAAAAAAATTTAAAATTAAACTAAATCTGAAATAAGAATATTTTTAATTTCCATTCCATTCACTTATTACAGCTATGGCTAAAATAAATTGAAAAACTTATAAAATTGTTTTATATTTCTCTATTATAACGAAAAGCACTTCTTTGGCACTTTTTAAAAGGACTGTTTGTATTTTGTATGGAACTTGGTAAAATTTTCTGGAATGACATAATATTTCTGTTGTTTTCTTGAAAAATCGTATAAATTTAGGGTAAATTTTATTTGGACTGTAAATAACTTTTGATCCAGCTAACTTATCAAAAAATTGTATGTGACTTTTTTTATAGAGCGTTTAATTTTCTACAAAAGCGTACCAAGAAGTTTACTGTAGGACATTCCGTTCTTTACTTATGACAATCAGAATGAATAAAATCAATTTATACCATGTAAATCGTATGGGAAATTGAAAAGTGCGATGCGCACCATCTCACCATCAATATTATGAGCTGATATTTTAACAGGCCTATTTTTTTACCTAAATTAAAGTTTGAAACCTGGTTCTTAGAAAAACAAAGGAATTTTTTTTGAGAACACCCTAATGTACATCCATACATAGTAAATAGTTTTTGTTAATTCATTGACACATACCTACATATTTATACGCATGTACATATACATAAATACATACAAATTCTTTCGATTTGTATGCTAATTACACGCGGAATTCATTTTATTTCGATTCTAATTACAATTACTGGAGTTAGAGTAACAAATTGATGGGCGCGATATCGACCAAAATCCTACATTTCCACATAAATTTTAATCAAGTGTTTTGATATTCCGTATATACGGAATGATTTAATTTAGGAACTTATATAAAAGAGTACAAATAAAATTTTAATTGAAATCTTTATCCTGTAAATAAAATTACTTCGTTTCTGAAGTTTAGTTTTATGGATTATATAAGCTTACGAGTTCACTTTATTTTTCCAAAATTTTTATATCAAATATCCCATTACTTAATTGTTTAATTTGCTTTTGTCTTGAACTTAAATTATTTTCCTACTCATATTCTACTTATAACTGAACAAAATCGAAATATGGCTTTATTGCATTTAGTGCTTTTTTTTGAAGGCAGAGTGCTTTTTGCTCTGAAAAAGTTGGCATCACTGTTCGTGTGGCATCTTTTTATTTATATTCATACATTCATACATATCATACGCACGCATATGCATACCCAGTGGGAAAAGGTAATGAATAGTAAATTATAAGGTAATGCACATCATGTATAATTTTTCATTTCTGAATTGATTACTGTTAACACAGAACATGCCATTGGAAAGTTATGAATTATTTTAATTGTGTTTGATAAAATTACCCTATCGTTTCTAAGGGATGCATTGTTTTGCTTGGAAAATAATACTGTATGTAATTAATGCCTACTTTTCCAGCTGGGTACATACGTATCATATGCACGTATATACATACATACACATAAGCATACATACTGACATACATTCGACTCATTCGAAATTTTGTTTTTGAAGGCATCCCTATATTTCCTTCTTATTTTTCCTTTTTTTACTATCCATAACTTATTATGCTATGTTCAAACGGCAACATGAACCACTTGGTTCGCTCTCTGAACCACGATTGCGAACCATGCCGTTCAAACGACACATTCGTGGTTCGTTTTGACAAATCTTTTTGATGCTGTGATGCTAACCTACCCATAGTTTCTAACTTAATATTTAAGTACATAATTAGCTAATTTTTACTTAAAATTAATTTTTTTTAATTATCAATTGAAGTTCTTATTAAATTACGTTGAAAGTACGACAGCACTAGAAAATTTCCAAATATTATTGAATATTATCTCTGTCCAGACCTGCAATTTTTGTTGCAGCAAATTCTTGAGTTTATTGGTGAGAGGGGTAAGAATATTAGGGAGGGGTACACAGTTTCATGTGCTCTGCAATTCTCTTTTGATTTGAAATTCGTAATTGTTAATTTCAAGTTGCTAGTTGTATTTGACGTGTTTTATAATTTTATTTCTTCAGTTGTATGAGAACCAAAAATATTAGAAAAAGCAAATATAAGTGTTAATTTGGGCGTGTGCCAAACGGTAGAAAAGTACTATGGTAAAAAAATATTTGCCTTTGGGGAAAAAAATTTAATTTTTCTGGTGTGCCAAATGATATCTTTTTTGACAATGTAAAATTTTGACAAATTCGCTTGAGCATACAAAGAAGTTGATGAAAAAATTGCTGTGGCGGCGAAACAAAAAATTTGACTACAAGCCGCCGACTACCATAAATTTTTTTAAAAGAAAAGTTTTGTATAAAACAATATTCTCGTAGCAAAAAATTTATAATATTATATAAATGATGCAAAATTTTTCACAAATTAAAATAAACAATGCATTTTTCACAGTCTAACTACATTTAAGAGACGTAGGAATGTATATAAAAGGCGACGGCTCCAAGCGACGGCGGTGGTTTTGCCTTTTATGATACCATGCTTCTTATTTGATGCTTGTCAAAAATTTATCTGTTATGTCAAAAATTCTACTAGCCCCCAGGGCTAGTGAAATTTTATTCACCTCAGAAGTGTCAAAAATTTACTTACACTAGTGCTTGCTACCGTTTGGCACAGGCCCTTTTTCAGGAAAATTTGTGGTGTAATAGAATTTTTTAATGCATAATTGAAAAATTAGAATTTCATAATGTGGATACTTATGCAATTTCAAAGCAAAATTTTAAGAAATTCCAGCAACAAAAATTGCAAGTCTGAACGAGGACTTTCCAAAAAACATAAGCAAAACATGTAGAAAATTATAATTGCATAAAATAAATTTTATGAAAACAAACGAACGTCATAATACATTTTTCTATTTATTTATTCCATGATATGAAACTATGTATTGTCCTATATATTTATGAAATTTGAACAAAATTCTTTTTAATATGAGCACATGATGTTTTCAACACGACCACATGATGTTTATGTGTATGTTTTCAATAAACACACACGCATAAAAACATATGGTACGCTCATAAAGCTTAAGTGGTATTATATTACACAAGGTTGGGAATTTAATTATTATTTAAATATGCACTCAAAAACACAATTTGGTATTTAAATATAACTTAAAAGTAATTGCAATTTGGTTACCAACTCAAAATATGGGTATTAGCACTTTTCGGTCTAGATTTAACAAGAATTCAGTCACTCAAAACGCGAAAAAAATGTTTGGTCCCAAAAAACGCGTGAGTTAGTACTTTTTATAATTATCTTTCAGAACTTTTTTTACTTTTTGTCCAATATGTATATAAGTTATAATCTTTGTGCACTTTTTCTTCCTTTAATCTAATAATATCGACTTTTTACACATTTAATTTTGCTAGTTTGCTTTATTAATTTAAAAAAGAAGAAGACTATAGTGTGCTTTGATAAAAACAGATAATGTATGTTTTAGGAAGAGTGAGAAATCGAAATTTTATTTTAAAACGACCAATTTTATATGTATGTACGTAAACGTAGATACATACATATGTATATATACTTCTATTATATTTATATATATATATATGTATATGTACACTATTTATGGGTACCTTATTGAAATTTAATATGAAATGTAATATCTCAAGCTATGTATGTGTTGATCTCATGATTTTCTAATAAATTATTGTACAACAATGTTTTCGATGTTTTGATTTACAACAGAAACATTTTAATACTAGCCCCTTTTCGCGATTATTCGAAAATTTTTACTTTATTTAGCGCTAAACGTATATTTTTTCAATTTAACCCTTTTTCAATTTTTTTTACGATTTTTGAGTATCAAGAGTTGGCATCACTGCTCTCATTTATATAAATATATACATACATGCACACATACATACATACGTGAATAGTTGGCAGGAGTTTTATTTTCTGTGTTATATGCTTTTTTACAGTAGATAAACAAGTTAAGCAAAAAATAATGAATAAAATGTGTTCTATTTTTTTTTAATTCATGCAGGCATCCATTTTTTTGGTTTGGTTTTTGTTTACTCATGGATATGTGTATGTGTGTACTCATTTTGTTTCGATAGCTAGTTCAGATAAATTAGCGATAATGTGTTATCAAAACTAGCGATGATAGCAAATTATTCATGGTTCGCAACTAAGTTCAAAATGAACCAAGTTGGTTCGCTCTCAAAAATTTGTATGGCGAACCATCTTGATTCAATCAAGATTCGACCGTGAACCTCGAATGAGAGAGCGAACCTCGATAATTTCTGTCCGTGTGAATATGCTATTAATTAAATTTATTTATATTAAACTCACATCTATGTTTTTTTGGTTTGTTTGTATTTGTTCAAACCTATACATACACATATACATATTTTGTTTTGATAGCTGGTTCAGCTAAACTGCCGATAAACTGCGATAAAAGTTAGAGAAGATACAAATTTTACGTGTCAATGATTATAAAAACAGTAACGCTAGATTTCTAAACTGGAAACAAGGCAAAACAAAAAAAAAATAGTACTAAATATGACGGGGGGGTACTGCGGTATTTTCGTTGCGAAAAAATACTGAAAATAGTACAATATTACTGAATTTTCCATCACTGATCTGTAAGATTTTTTTGTCTCTAAATTTTTTTCTCTCTTTTGACGCTCTCTCCTTGCAAACTTTTTGAGTTAATGACAGCGATCCCAACTATTTATATATAACCCAAACGCGCTACTACCCTTCTCAAAACGCGCTAGAACGCGCTAAGTTACAGCATTGTCAAATATTTATAGCAAAAACGCGCTGTTTTCTACGCGCTAAATTAAATTTCAATAAAAGTCGTTGCATGTATGTATTAGTACTCGTATATACAATTAGTTTTTCAGATTTTGCTTCCTTGACATTATGTTTTAATTAAGTAAAATCATTTAATACAGAATCAGAATCGTTTTCCAAATAATCGAAATGCTTAGTTTTTACTTTTAATTTATTTCTAAAACTTTGTAACAACATATAAATTGTCGAATAGTTTTGCGATTCAAATGCTTTTTGTACTTCAGCTATAATAGATGCTTTGTACGTTATGTACATTTTTTGGGTCATTGTATGTAGTACATATTTTTATTTGTGAAATTTCAAAATATTTGTCATTACAGTATTAAAATGCGTTTTATATTCTAGCCACAGCCAAGCGAATTTTGTTTTCGACAGCTGAATCATTAACTAATTTAAAAAATTTTATCGGAGTTTCGGATATTAGAAAATTGTTAAATTTATACAATTTAGCGCTTTTTTTTATTAAACGCGTTAAGATGGAAAAAAGTGCGTTTGGCATAGTTAAAACGCGCTAAATTGGCATCGCTGGTTAATGAACACTTTCCAGCAGAGATGGCAAAGTTGGTACAATTTAACCTTTTTTGATACTACTCAAACTCGGAAAGTACAAAAGTACACCAATGACGAATTAAGTACATTTAAGGAATCTCCCCAGTTCCTCTTTTGAACCATGAAACTCATATTATTCTTACTTGAAAACAGTCCTGTCAAAGCAAAACGCAGCGAGAAAATCAAAAAAATCCAAATAATTTTTTTTTTTTTTCAAAATTCGGTAACCATATGCTTTAACATCCCAATTTACAAGCAAATTTGTGTAGTCAGAACAAAGTTAATTATTTCAATAAAAATAAATAAAAATATGTAATTTGAACCAAAAATAGTTTTTTAGTACAATTAAGGTCAAAAAAGTAAAATGTTTGAAAGTTTTAAGTACAATTTTAAAATTCTCAATGCCTTCCTTGCTTTCCAGTAACAATTGTTACAAATTCGTAACAATTTTTAGTAAATGAACTAACATATGCAGCATTTTAATTTAGAGTTGTACCAGTCTCGATTTATATAAATTTATTTAGTAATTTTTAAATATCTATTGAAAATTTTCAAAGATTTATTTGTTATTTCGAAGCAAAAATGCACATGACTTAGACCACTTTCATAATTAAGGGCACATATACATAAGTCGCTTGATGGTTTATTTGATCGCGTCCAAGTGCATTTAGAAAATAGACTTAAAGAGTTGTAAAAATAAAAAATGGGATTCTTTTGAATTATATATATGTACGTTAGGCTTATGCGTATGTTTTAAACACAAATGCTCACTGGGTTTTCATATGCGGGCTAAAATTCTAAGACAAACTGCGTTTTTACTTTTTTGATATTTTAAAAAAAAGTTCCGCACCAAATGCATTTTCTGCAGCAAAAATGTGGATTTTTCAAATCCAAAAAATCTCATATTTTCGTAATGATAAAAAATTTTTTGTGAACAAACCATCTACTAGTGCCCGAATTTTAAAGATTTTGATCCGCTGATCACGAATCTGCTGTTTATTTCCATTAAGTGGTTTTCGAGATATGATGAGTAGTCTTCCAGTTGTTCGCTAGTTCAGGTTTTGCAAAAAGTTACTTATTTTTTCAGCACAATATCATTTATGCACATTCATACAGTTTGGTCCGCTGATCACAAATCTATCATCCATTTTTCAATATATTGAGTAATTTTTGCATAAGGTCATTTCAGATATCTCTGCATATTATTATTATGTACAACAGTGGTCGCCAAAATTTTTTCTTGAGAACTACATTTTTTGCATATACCAACCTTAATAATCGCCAAAATTATTATTAATTATAGCATTGTTACATAAATTAAGCCCTCTTTGCAAATTTCTAATACCAATTGTGTACTGTTTGTTGATATGTACATATATGACTATTAAATTGTACTTATGTACATCATCCTGAAAGCGTAAATACATCGAAAGCGTATAAATAGAACGCAAAATACAATTTCACAAACATTTGTCACACAGTGTAATATAATAAAATTTGCAACGCACACAGTTTACAACTGAATTTTACAATAAAAACCATTCTGAAATGATGTAAAAGTCAATGCCAATTGCAGGAAATAGGAAAAAACAAGTAATTCTGTGAGCAAAAGAAACAGCGATAATTTCACAAATTTGCAAATGGTCATATCTCGAAAACCACTTAATGGATTTTAAAATAAACAGCAGATTCGTAATCAGCGGATCAAAATCTATAAAATTCGGGCACTAGTAGATGGTTTAATACCAAACAGTTTTTGTCATTACGAAAATATGAGATTTTTTTGGATTTGAAAAATCCACATTTTTGCTGCAGAAAATGCATTTGGTGCGGAACTTTTTTTTAAGATATCAAAAAAGTAAAAACGCAGTTTGTCTTAGAATTTTTTCCTGCATATGAAAACCCAGTGAGCCCTTCGCGTTTTGCAAATTTTTTATTTTCTGCATAAGCCTAATGTACGTACATGTGTGTAAACATATGTCTATGTATGTATTTAAATTTTTGCATATTCAGATTCATGCACAACCATATTTTTTGTAATATTATCTAAACTTGGGCAACCGGCCAGAGCCATAATTTTTTCGAAATCAGTTTTAAGCACTTTCAACATTTCTGCAACACCATCTTCACCTCCATATGCTAAACCCCAAATAGCAGGTCGACCAACGAATACCATTTTTGCTCCCAAGGCCAATGCTTTAAATATATCATTTCCACTTCGCACTCCACTATCGAACATAACGACCATATCGTTACCAACAGCCTTAACGATTTCCGGCAAAGCCTCTATAGATGCCGGCAAACCGTCCAAATGGCGAGCACCATGATTCGATACTAGAACACCAGCGCAACCAGCCTCACGTGCTGAAATTGCTCCCTCCGCCGTTAGGATACCTTTAGCAATCACAGGCAAGCGAGTGACTTGAACCAACCATTCGACATCTTTCCATGTCACAGCGGCGTCAATATTATCGCCAATATATTTAGTGACTGCAGCGCTTCCACCTTCATTACTCGACGAATTATCTTGAAAATTTGCTAAACGTAAGTGTGATGGCAAAATTAAGTTATTCCGCGCGTCATCCCACCGCTGCCCGAAAATTGAGCAATCTACTGTAAGAACAATAGCTTTAAAATTGTTATTTTCTGCACGACGTACAAAATTTTCTGTCACAGAACTGAAACGAAAAAAAAAAATATGTATATGAAATTTTAATTGTTAGGTATATCCTTTACTTTATAAATATTTACAGTTTAAGTACAAGCATTTGTGCAAATTAGTGTTAAGAACTCAGGACTTTTTTGTTACTATGTAATACATATTTATATTTTTGGCCCTGATGGCTTTGTATTACTTTGATGATATGAATAAATTAAATTAAATATACATATGTATACATTCATTCATATGTCCATTATTTGCGGTCTTCACCTGACATAAAGTGCGTTCGAGAACTCAAAAATTTGTACAAATTTTTACTATTTTTTACTGGATTGCGTTCGAGTACACAAAATCCAGTAAATGAGAGGGCGAATTGAGAGAGAAAAATGACAGTTCATTTACTGAGTAAATGCAAGTTTTTACTGGACAAATTTTTGCCAGTAAAATCCAGTAAAACGAAACCATATCGCTCATTTACTTCAATAGTGGCACAACTCAAAAAAAACAGTTTTGCAGAAAACGCGTTTTAAGTTTTCAATTTGCATACAACTCAATGGAGAAATGAAAAAAAATTCTTCTGTCAGGAGGTGATGGTACAAGCTATTTATATGCAATTTTTACACAAGATAAAATACGAAATGCCGCATCTTTCTGCATTATTAACTCAAAAAACTCATTTTTTGAGTTATGCCACTATTGAAGTAAATGAGCGATATGTTTTTAAATGTAAACAAAGGGAAACAAAAATGTTTAGTTTTTGATGAAATTTTTAAAATAACAAAAAACAAATGTATTAAGTTATAAGCATTATAACATTTATTTAAGTTTGATGCTAGAAAAATATTCGGGTATGTTATGTATTCCACGTGAAATGAAAACGTGCGGAATTTCCATAGAATTTTTGGAAATATGTATGCACATATGTATGTATGTATGTATGTATTTATAATAACAATGCTATTGCATTTCCGACCGATTTAATTTCACATGGAATTCAGAACATAACCGATTGTTTTTAAACGTGAATAAAGTTAATAGATTATTATATTGAAATTTTTGTTTATACATATCGTCGGGTCGACCCTTCCTGGTTTGACGTATGGAACATTTAAAAAAAATTACTTTGTGTACTTTTTTTAAATTCTTTCCCAGTTTTTCGTTGTCTTGAATATATCATCCCAATAACTTATCACGTTTAGGGCCTGACCCGCGATGTCGACAAGAAAGTTTCTGTCGCTTACTTATATTTAAAACAAAATCAAAATAAGAAAGTTTATTTTTGTTTTCAATATAAGTAAGCTATAGAAAGTTTCTTGTCGACATCGTGGACCAGCCAAATAAGTTTAAATAAAAACATATGTCCATATCACTTTTATTATTAAACAAAATATTCTATCGTGTATGTCATATGAATAATTTTTTGTTGTGGAGTTATGAATTAATCCGCTAAAAGACTGTGCGACGGTTAAACAAACATAAACACAAATGCAGCTTATGTTGTCTTAAAAGTTTTAATAGAAAAGAAAAATGTTTTTCTTCCTTCAAATGAAATGAATTGAATGAATAATTTATTAAGTACATAAATGTGTACATATGTATGTATGTCATTTCCTCTACAAATAATTAATACGAATCCATGAGATTATGAATTTGAAAATTGTATATACATACTCGTATTTTATTACTTACCGATCCTTATACAAATAGACTTGAAACCATTTGCTGGTGTTTGGCGCAGCTTTTGCCAATTCTTCAATAGAAGTTGTCGCTGTATTACTTAGAACGAAAATTGAACCCATTCTGCCAGCAGCTCTCGCATTGCCAGCTTCACCGTCTGGATGAGCTAATTTTTGCAAGGCTGATGGTGAAATGCCTACCGGCCATTCCAGATTGCAGCCTAAGATTATTCGTGAAGTATCCACTTGAGACACATCTCGTAGGTATCGGGGTCGTATACGTAATCTAAACAGTGATGTAATGAATATACTTCGTATTCGAGAGTGTTGTAACATAAATGATGTACATACATACATACAATCTGAGACAAAAAGAAAAAAGTGCTTAAGTCAAGATAAGCTGATCTTGAGTTAATGGCTTCCTTGTAATCTCGATATTTGAAAATATCCCTGGGAAACATCTTAATTATTTTGGGCAATTTTTCAGGAAGTTATGAAGCAACGACTTGCAGCCTATCCTTTTTCAACTTATAATCTCATAGGGAATAATAGATTAATTAAGCTTATACTTTGGTATATTTCAATTTTAATGTATTATTTATAATGTGTAGAATGAAGTTTAAAAAAAAAAAAATAATAATGAATACCGAATTTGTCAATTCAACTGTAAAAGAAACAAATTTCTGAAAATCGACTTGAAAGCTTAAAAGTGCTCTACTGCAAAACAGTAAAATATGACTTAAGCATTTTTTCCTTATTGCCATAGATATATCGTCGCCTTAAGGCTCAGTTAGCCGACTGTAATGTAAAGTAACTGCAACAGTAGTAAAGAGCTGATCGATATTGGTATGTGAAAAGTAATAAAAATGATTATAGAAATGTAATGTAACGTAACCTACTTTTCATATAAAAATATCGATCAGCTGTTTTCTACGTTACAGTTACATTACATTACAGTCGGCTAACTGAGCCTTTAGAGTGTAAACCTGCTAACTCCTCTTTTTATAACATATCGTCGGCTTAAGCTATGTACAGACGATTGTCAGATCTTACAATATTGTCAGATCTGGCAATGTGCTAACAATGTACTGGCAATCGAAAATTGCCAGCACAATATTCCTCGTCAGTTCACATGGTTGTCAGAAAATCTTACAATTTATTGCCAGACGGTTGTATGACAATAAATTCATCTGACAAAATCGTCAGTAGAAAAATTGTCAGTTCACACGGTTGTTATATGCAAAAATTGATAGATCTGTTGTTATGCGTTGCCAGACGTAAAGCATTTGTTAGAAATTCTAAAATATTTATCGTTTGTGTTTGTTTTAAACGCAAAAAGTGAATGTATAAATTATTATGGACCATAAAGAAGCAATTGCAATGATTTTTTCTGCATATATTTTATCATAAATTTTTTCTTTAAAATCAAGCATGTGCAGTGTTGCCCATAGAAAGAATTCTCTTACAATGACGCCATGTCAGATGCAAAAACTTCGCACATCTGACAATATGAAAATGTCTGACAAATATCTGGCAATAATTTTACAATGTGTTCACACGATTGAAAGATGCCTGACAATTTGTTGTCAGGTGCTAGTCTTGCAATGGACTGACAATGCTTTTTCTAGCAACGACGTCTGACAAAAATTGTCAGTTCACACGGTTGTAAGAAATTTTGAGCACATTTTACTGGCAATATTGTAAGATCTGACAACCGTCTGTACATAGCTTTAGAGTGTAAACCTGCTTAATCCACTTTTTATAAAATATGAGATTTTAATGCCGTTCGAAAGAGAAAAAGACGTTACATCGACTGTCTAAAATATTTATATTAATTTTAAACTCTACATGTCGAAAAAACTCCATGTATTAGGCTAATTTCTTAAGCTATGTATAGAAAATATTAACAGTATTTTGTCTCTCCTGTAAAATTTGTTTGATGTGAGTTAGCAGGTTTGCACTCTAAGCCGACGATATGACATTTTAATGCCGTTCAAAAAAGATAAATTAATCGAAAATCTATCGATGTTTGGAATAGTTAAAAAAATAGAAAGGTCCTAACTCATTATTTTTTTTCGAACCATTTTTTTTTGTATATTTCGATAGAAGAACACCTTATTTATAGAAAAATGCAAAAATCTCGATTAATAAAAATTAGATAGAGCCTTTTTATATTAAGGTAACGATATGTATCTCGCTCGATTTAACCGATTTAGATAAAATTTGCTGGTTTTTGATGGAGTTTCCCAATTCCAAAAAAGTAAATGCATCTCAAAGGGTAAATTACCGCATTCGATATCGATATAAATTTCCATGCGAATACAATTAAAATTGTATGACAAGAACTTTTGGAGTTATTAAAATAAATTATTGTTAATAAATTTTCCTTAACCGATTTTAATCAAATTTGCATCAGTCGATGTTGTTTTTTTTGAGTTTAAGAGCTGATTAAATTGTTGATTCGATCGGCTTAGTAGTTTAGAATTTATTTGAAAAATCTTCTATTCGAAAACTTTATTTTCGAAAATTCTCAAAATCACGAAAGCTAAGTGCCTGTTTCAATATATCGAAACAAAATTTCGATTTATATTGAAAACAAAAACAAATTTTTATATTTTATTGTAGCTTTGAAAATAAATTTTCATTCGAAAGTTTTCTTTCGATATCGTGAAACGGGCCATAAGTGTCTTCAGAATGCCGTAAATTTGATTCAGATTGGTTAAGCCATTCTTAAGTTATGAAAGGCTTACACACACACACACACACAAACACACACACACACAAACACACACTTCATATATCCAATTGGACATCACCGTAGTAATAATAATCAGAATAGATTCCCTTGACCACAAAACGTGAAGGTGTGATCAAAACTCGATGCTTGAAAATCACGGTGAAATTGGTAACTACATATTTTTTATAAGTTAAAAAAAATAATAAATGAGACATTAATATGTGCACTATTCTTTTTTATTTAAAATTGTTATTTTAAAAATAAATTCTTTTATGAGTTCTTTTTTTTTTTTTTGTAAACACTGTATTTTTCTACAATTGCGTTGCAATTACATTCTTATATGTACATATTTTGTTTATCCGTTGTGCACTTTATTCTTTTGACCCACCTTCTAAAAGCTATTCTATTTAAAATTAAGGTGTATTCTTCGCCAGCTCCACTGTTATAATATCCAAGGGTTTTCTTTTCTAGGATCTCTTTAGCCTTTTCTTCAAAATCTGTAACACACACAAGTGTCGAAGACATATTTATAATTAATTTACTTGTACTTTTTTTGACAGGAAACTGAGGTGAAACTGTGAAAAATCTGTTATTTATATCATGTTAAAAAAAAGTAGATAAATATGTTTTTATGGCCCATGGTTAAAAACATTAAGAGGCTGCAAAGTGCAATAAACGTTTTTTTATGAATTAAAATAAAGTAATAAAAATTTCAATTTGTGGGAAAAGGGTGTGAATTTTGTTCTACCACCGTATGTGTGGTTCTATGCCGAACCTAATGTGCCTTTCAAAGATTTTCCAAGAGTTCTTATATCTTATTAAAAATTATTATTAAACTTTTTTTTTGCAAGCTTGATGGGTTATTTTATTTTTTGTTTCCTCTGATATGACGTTTCATCGACACTTTTGTATTTACAATCTTTGAATCTAGCATTTTTTCGCGTTGCGGATGTACT
Organism: Tachina grossa; assembly: GCA_949987645.1. NCBI lineage: Eukaryota > Metazoa > Arthropoda > Insecta > Diptera > Tachinidae > Tachina > Tachina grossa. The sequence continues at coordinate 144,124,315 of OX465278.1, forward strand.
TAAATTTAACTTTAACTTCTTCCCACTTTTTTTAGCGACTTGAGTGAACAGCTCAAATTCAGTTCTTTCGTATAATGCTAATTTTGATTATTGGATTCCAGTTTTGTCTCTCTTATATCGTGCCATAACCGCAAACTTAGCTCAAGCGACATAATTTTCAAACTTCAATTTTTGACCGAAATCTATCATTTGCGATCGTAAATAGTCGATTTTCGTCAAAAAAAAAAAACGAAGTCCAAAAAATGAGTCGCTTAAGCTATTTTAGCGGTTATGGGTCGATATATTATTATTAGATATTATTATTATTTATAACCACATACATATATATTTGGCTAGTGAAATATTGAAAAGAGAAAAATTAAAAGGCTTTAAGCTTGATAAAAAATACATTAACATATTATTATTATTTTTTATTTTATATTCACCGCTATTGCGAATAGCAAGTGCAATTTTTGTTCCCACGAAATTTTTATTCCCCTCGAATGGAAAAATGCTATCGTGAATCTCCCGTGAAATTTTCTGCACCCTATCAGTCCCACTGAATGTAAAAAAGGCAACGATAGCTGCGGAAGGCAGATATTGTTTGATATTGTATTTAACTGAGACAATCTTATTGTTAATTCCTTAATGCCATTTCACACTATGCCTTTTTAGTCTGCCTTATTTGGACAATTATTATTTATATCCCCTACGAAAAGTGACGCAAATTTACATCAAGCCTCTTTCTTCATGCCTTTTTGGCTTTTATATAAAACGCTTAATGTATGAATGTGTGAAAAAGACAAAGAGAAATGTCAAAAATCCGCTAAAATTTTCATTTCGTGACTTTTGTTTAATCCCGTAAGCCTCTCACCCCTTTCACCGATAAACTAAAAAAGCCTGCCTGCACAGGTAAGCAGCAAAGGCACAGTATAAATTGCGTCTTAAACCTACTCATCAAGACCTTTTATTTGATACCCAAACAATAAACCCAGTAGGAAAAGGTAATGAATAGTAAAGGAGAAGGTAATGCAAAGCATGTATATAATTTTTCATTCCAGAATTCATTACTGTTTAACACACAACATGTCCTAGGAAACAAATGAATTATTTTAATACGTCCGAGGAATGAATTTTATTTTATTTTTACCACTTGGAGCCTCTTGGATATTATTTGAATTTGGAGTAGGGTGTACATTCCCATTAACTAATAACATTTCATTAAGAAGAATTAACAAAATCTTATCTCATAACAGAAATTTTAAATTATATGAACTTTTTAGCAGAAATGTTTTTGTTTTTTTTTAAAGGTAGACTCATGTCGTATATTAATCAGTCTTGCGCTTTGTACCTTTTTTATTTCAGATTAAAAATTAGTCAACTCAAAATTATTAGGAATACAAACAACAAATTTTTGAGATATTAATTTTACAAAAAATAAAAAAATAACATATCGTCAGATCATTATTGGTTTGAAGCATATGTCAAAAAGTCAGACTGGAGAAAAACGTTTAAATGAAGTTTTCTCAAAATTACCTGATAGATTTTTGTGTATTTCATTACTACTTCCGAAATATCGCTCATTTAATCAAACAACGTCATAACTAAAAAAATGGATTTTTTGTGTGTTTTATCAGTGAATATTTTTTCTCCCGAAGTACATGTTTCCTCTTTTCCCCAAATTGTAATCGTGAATAATTTTTCCCTAGAAATGCTTTTCCTTTTTTTATTCCCCTTATCGTGAACAATATTTTTCACGGGGATTTTTTCCCTTGGTTATTTTCGTTCACTTAATTTTTGCAAGCGAAATGAATTATCATATCGCATAATTTCGATATTTTCCATGTAAATTTATATATATATATATATATATATATATATATATGACTATTCGACCTTTTTTATTTAACGTATGATGTGGTTTTTATAGAATTACTCTATTCAGGCTTCCAAGGTCATTCAAATTGATTTAAATGCAAATAAAAGACAATTTTATTTAATTTTTTCATATCCGACGTTTCGTTGGGATTTTCCAACCTCTTCAGGGATACTATTTTTATTGAAATCTGGTAACATTGATAAATAAAAGAACGATTTTAATGCAACAACAACAATAATAATAAAACAATTAATGTTTTGCTTTAATTTACATATAGCATCTTCTAATAAAATTTGCATTTAAATTTTAATAATGTTATTTTACGCGACATGACAACATACAACATAAAACACATAATTTAAAAATAATTGCAAAAATAATCAAAATTGTAAATATCACAGTATAAAGCTTTTCTTAACGTTCTAATATCACAGCTGGAGTTACACTAAAACTTAAATTAATACCATGCTATAAGTAGCATTAGTTTTGTCTTTGTCAGTTTTGTTGTTCATTGCTATGTCCATTTTTTGTTGAATACTTAAGCTTTCCAAAGTGTATCTTTTGTTGTATTTTCTCTCTTTGTGTATTATTTTCACATTTTCCAGATCAGCTGAGTGAGAATAATCCAAACAATGTTGAGCTAGCGCATATTTTTTAATATAATTTTCATGTTCAGCTACTCTTACTCCTAGATTCCTTTTTGTTGTCCCGATTTAAGGCTCAAGGCTCAGTTAGCCAACTGTAATGTAAAGTAACTGCAACAGTAAGAAACAGCTGATCGATTTTGTTATGTTAAAAGTAATGAAAATGGTTATAGAGATGTAATGTAACGTAACCTAATTTTCATATAAAAATATCAATCAGCTGTTTTCTACGTTACAGTTACATTACATTACAGTCGGCTAACTGAAGGCTCAGTAAGAAACAGCTGATCGATTTTGTTATGTGAAAAGTAATGAAAATGATTAGATGTAATGTAACGTAACCTAATTTTCATATAAAAATGTCGATCAGCTGTTTTCTACGTTACAGTTACATTACATTACAGTCGGCTAACTGCGCCTTTAAACTTGTTTACAGCTTTCGTGTGCGTTTCCATTACATTTTATTTCATATACTACATTGCTTTGATCTTTTTTATTTATTTTTGTTTTTAGATTTGTGAACAGTGTATTTGTTGTTTTGTTTGGTTTGTGTGCAAATATAATTCCTTCTTCATTAATTATCTCTTTTATTTTATTATTCTCAGTCAGCTTTGGAATATAAGATAAGCTTATATATTTAGTGTTGCCAGATATTGTTTTTGTGTTATTGTTTTTTGTTGCGTTTTTTGTTGTTTTTAAGTATTTCTCTTATTAATTTAATATTTTTATCTTTGAATTTGTTATGAGTTATATGTAACACTTTATTAATAAAGTTTGTAATTGTGTTTGTCTTATGTTTAAAGGGCTGTGTTGAATTATAATTTATTATTCTGCCTGAAGCTATTTGTTTCATGTACCAATCTGTTATAATTCTATCATTGTGTCTTATTATTCTCATATCAAGATAGGGAAGTGAATTGTTTATTTCCCTTTCAATAGTAAATTTAAGTTTGCTATGGTAATTATTAAAGGCCTCGATTATAATTTTCTCGTCCTTTTTTTTAATAATGGCAAATAGGCCATCTACATATTTTGTCAATAATTTTATTTCTATGTTTTTATCCCCTAGTTTTTTCGTTGTTTTTTCTACAAGAGTGTCTAACACAATGTCGGCGATGGTTGGGGATAGAGGGTTCCCCATTGGCATTCCATATGTTTGATTATAAACTGTGCCTTCATATATGAAATAATTGTTTTCATTTAAACAAAATTGTAATAATTTTAAAAACTGTGTTTTGGGTATTTTTGTGTAAATTTTTAAATTTTCCCATTTCTCCATAATATTTTTTATAGCTAAATGTATTGGTATGTTAGTAAATAACGATACCACGTCCAATGATACAAAGATTTCGTCGTCATCCAAAATAATATCTTCCAATCTCGTTTTTAGTTCTATTGAATTTTTTATGTTGAATTTTGTTGAAATTACATTCTTTAAAATTATGCCTATATATTTACACAATTTGTAGCATGGTACTTCCACAGATGATGATATTGGCCGTAAAGGCACGTCAGGTTTGTGGATCTTCGGTAAGCCGTATAGTCTCGGTGCTGTAGCGTGATCAGAAATTAATCCTGATTTCTCAAATTGAGTAATATATCCCTGTTTGTATAAATTCATTATTAATTTGTTGTTTTTCCGTTGGAGGTTCTGTGTGGTGTCTGCATGTAATGTTTTATATGTTGTTTTATTTTGTAAAAGTTTGTTCATCCCTCTCTTATAGTCTTCTCTATACATAATCACCGTTTTGTTTCCTTTATCAGATTTTAGGATAACTATATTCTCCTTATGTCTACGTAGTATTCGTTTTGTATCTTCATATATATTCAGTATAAATTTTTCTTTTGGGTTGTTTTTTGAAGTCCTCTTGTATGTTAGAATTCTATTTGTTATCCTAGATCTTACAACATCTTTTGCTTTATCATCTGTAAGTGTTTGCACCCATTGTTCTAAATCAGCTACCAAATTAATCGTTGAAAAATTTTCCTTATTTACTGGTAAAGAAAATTTAGATCCTAATGAGAGTAACCATTTCATTTCATCTGTGAATTCAATATTTGTTTTGTTTATAAACCATGAGGGGTTAAACTTTAATTCATATTTTTCAAATTCTTCTCGTTTTAGTTTTCCTATCTTGGCTAAGTGCGTCAATTTTTCTGATGATATAAAATTCTTATATCTTATATGTTGTTTTTTAATGAAATTTGTGTATTCATACGTATTTAATGTTGATTTTAGCTCATGTTTCATGTTGTCGTATTTTCTTTCGTGTAACTCCTATGTTTATGTTAGTTTCTTTTATTTTTAAATTAAGAATTTTCTTGTGAAAATTTTGCTCTATCTTAACATATTCTCGTGATATTTCTGTCGTGCTAAATAGTTTCATCGTATTTTTTGTTGTATTTATTAAGTGACTTGGTGTCAAACAATTTTTTCTACATGCCAGTAGATATTTCAGTCTTCCCATTTGCTTTGCTAAGTTTTTTATGTGTCTGCAGTATTTCTTTAGTAATGTACAAGTTTCTATATTATATTTATATCTTATATGTTTGAAGAAGTCCTTCATTTCGAATTGAATATTAAAAGTTATAAATATTTATTTTTAGGACAAGATTAATAAATAAAGGTCACTATTGTTAACAATAATTGGGGGTTTTCCACAAGATTTCGCACAAGTTCGGACTAATGAGAGAAAAAAGATAATTACTTTCTGAATATGCAAAAGTTATCCAAAATTGCTGGAACGCAAAAAACAAATCTTGAAATATAAATGGTGCTCACTTTTTACATTAAATTTAACTTTAGTGATTTTAGTCGCTTAAAACGCATAACATTATAAAGAAAAATATTTTGCATCAACAGCTGTTGCCAAAGCTGTAAAAAGTAAACGGAAATAAGTTCCAAAAAAGTGAATTATTTAAAAAAAAAGCATTTGTTATATGTATTAAACAAATGGAGAAATATGCACAAATGTACTTCCAACTTCAACTTTGTCCAAAAATCCTTCCATCCTTAATCCTTCTGATTAATTTTTCAGTTTTATATGTAAACAAAAAAAAAAAAAAAAAAACAGCTGATTATTTAATTCTTGTCCGAACTTACCCAGAAGAAAATGTTCGTTCTAGTTTGTACAGGAAATGAAAAAAGAATTACTCTCTCATTCGCTCTCAAAATTACACAAAAATTGCTTTTGCATAACTTTGCACAAGTTCGGACTGTTCTGTTATGCATCTGGAACAGACCTATTATTATGTGAAAAGTAATGAAAATGATTTTAGAGATGTAACTGGAATGTAAAGGCTCAGTTAGCCGACTGTAATGGAATTTAACTGCAAGGGTAATAACCAGCTGATCGATATTGCTGTATGAAGAGTAGTTTACGTTACATTACATCTCTGTAATCATCATCATTAATAAATTTCTATGCATTTTTGGGATTATTAGTGCATTAACAAACATTATTAACAATTCCAAAAAAAAACATTAAAAACATTATAATAGTTGCATAAATCGATCATTTACTAAAACAACGTCATAACTTAAAAAAGGGGATTTTTAAATAGCCGATGCTATGAGTAATAACTAGAGATGTGCATGTGAGTGTTTTTTGACTCACGACACGCACGCTCAAGCAGATAAATATTTTACTCACGCACTTTCACTTTGAAAATTTTCACGATCACGGACGAACAAATTATTATTAATCACGCACGAGTGGTTTACAACTTATCACGATCACGCACGCTCACGAAAAAGTATGTAATCCAATTTGTATCTTTTTTTTGGGTTGAAAAATAGGTTTTGCACAAACATATGTATGTATGTATGTAAATATGTATGTATGCACGTGTATATGCAAAATTTACATTGCACGGTGGGGACTTTTACGAAGTAAATGGCAATAAATCTGGAACTTCTAAACTACGGATTGGATTTATATGAAACTCCTAACATCCGTAGAGGAGGACTTAGACTTTATAACACATGTCATGACAGCCTTCTGGCTTGAGCTGGACATGAGTTACAGTGGGCCAAAGTTGACTACCTGGTACTCAAAAAAACTTCTGAAGCTTGTAACGTTTTTAAAAATTATCCGATTTTTATCGGATAAAGCACTTTGACATAAACTTGAAATTGTTAAGAAATAATTTCCCAAGATGTGTTTCCGTATCTCTCATAAGATATTTTACTTAAGACAAAAAAAGTTTTTTGGCTTGACCTTTTTTAGTATTTCGCTTATTACTTTTTAGTTCATTGTTAGATTTTAAGTTAAAAGACAGCATTAAATTTTTGACAAAATTTTAAACAAAAATAAGAAAAAAATTTATTAACATATCCATTCGTGAAATCGGGAAAAGACTAAAAAATCCAAATTTTAAGATTTCCCTGAAAAAGGCATGTGTTTTTTTAAGTATCTTAATTATTTTCAGTTTTGCAAAAAACTTTGTTTAATACATTTTTGATTTTTTAATTCCATACCCCTAGAGACAATGCATTAAGAATGTGCTTAGAACCAATTATTTTGCATTTTGGACATGTACCCTACATTCAGCAATGTCCTAAAATAGTAAATTTTAAAAACGTTATTTTTATAAAAAGTTGTGACTATAGATTTTGAAAATTTTAACTATAAGATTTTATTATGTAGATAGTTTTAAACACTTTTAACTAACATTTAAGAGTGCCTTTTCATAAATGCGGATATATGCGTAGTTTTTCTGAAAAAAGTAAAAATTTAGGGTAAATATAGTTCTGTACCATAAAAAAATATATTAAAATAATTATATTTTTCTACACTGGTATATTTCAATTTCAGATGAGCCAGTTAACTACGCCTGAAAAAATTATAACAATAGCCCAACTCACAATATTGTGCAAATGGTCTTGCATCGTAGCATGTGCAAAATGGTATAGTACATTGATACTCACCTATTCAGGAATGATATATGTCGTGAGAGCGTGAGAATTCGTGCGTGATTATTAAAAATAGCTCACGCACGAGTAATTTGTTTTTAAGTCACGCTGACGCACTCACGCGTAATTAATTATAAATTTGATCACGATCATGCGTGAGTCACGCGTGATTCACGTTTATTCACTTCCCACAGACACATTTGTATAGTTTTTATAAAATTTCTCTATAATAAAATCCGTATTGTTAACTAATGACGAAACGTTGTATCTACGTACTTTTTAAATAATAGAAATGCTATTTTCTTTGTTAAAATTTTTGATAACCTTGGATGTATAATAATTTTGTAGTATAGCGCTCTTTCTTATCTTAATGAATTCGCTTGAAGTTAATTGAACTTACCCAAAACAACATTATCGCGTAAAATAGCACGATGATGTTCTTTTGTTAATTTTTGTGATTATATCTAAGGGAGTCAAGGATATATTTTTTATTTAAAATAATAAAAATTAGCAGTCTTATGCATAACGAAAAACTGGCACGAAGTTAGCATGAGTGACGAAATTTGATTAGATGTTAACGAGTTCCTTCCTCTACACAATTTGACATTAAAAATCGGCGCATAATGTAGTTTTAACTCATATAAAAAAATTTGCTGAAACTGAAAGATAATCGCCAAATGATGTAACGAAAAATATGGATGAAACGAGAAAGATTTTTAAAATTGAAAATAAAAACCAAGACCGAAAAGACAACTTGAAAAAATTACTTGAACGGCAAAAATCGCTAAAATGGGAAAAATCACTTGTTTTTTATGGGAATTGTTACAATTTAATAATAACTAATAATCCCAAATTAATATTTTACTTATTAAGTAAAGTGGTGCAGTGCCCCTACAAGAATTCGTGTTACCCCCTAGAATTAATACAAATTGCATGTAATTATTTATTTTAGTATTACTCATGAAAATCACCAGCCCTAAGGCCTAAGCTGTAAAAAAGGAACAGTTTAAGAAATATAATAATTAAAAAAGTATTATACACATGATAATTTTTCTATATACCACCCAAATTATTCTTCTGTGCAACATTTATAATAAATATTAATAAAACTGTTTGTAGACTTTTGATCGTTTGCTTTTCACAAATAATTGTAATTTTCCATAAAATGCAAAATAATTTTGTCACAAAGCAATTAAGACAAAGCAAATGACAAATAAAAATATCATAATTTGTTGATCCGCATTAACCACTGACGACAACACGTAGGTTTAGCTGAAAAAATATGACTGCACACTAGGGATGAGCGATATTTCAAAGTGATTGAAAAAATCACTATGCACTACTGCGACTGATTTTATTAAGTAATATATGGCCTATAATAAAATATGAAAATTTGTTTTTTTTTCAATATAAATTGTAAGTCGAAAGTTTTTTTTCGCAGTCGGGAAATAGGCCAATAGTTCTTACATACAAACAGTGATTGCTATTGTATGTCAACTTTAAGCAAGCCACAGACTTTGCGACCGTTGGTACAATAGGTTAGTTTATCAAGTTGTGTGTTTTGGACACAAACTATACAACAACGTGTGCAACATTAGCGCACAACTTCATTTAAAAAAAAATTGAGTAAACATAACATCGGGTACTACTGCGCATATTGCAGTCGATGATTTTTTTCGTGCGAAACGAAGAAGAAGAATGTAAAAAAGTGCAGAAAAAATTTTGGAAAAAAAATTCGATTTATATAAAAAGAAACATATTCTAAAGCCTACAGTACACGGCATGTAAAAAACCACATGAGCATGTAGTTCTGACGTAATTTTGACGTCATCACGATGCTACATTTGCTACATGCCGTGTACTAGCAACATATGTACATGTAGATATTAACATGCTTACAGATGAGCTGCCCCAGAAAATGTCTTCGATTCGGCTACATGTGCCAAATATGTATTTTGGAACAAAAATACTATACAATTTTTACGGCATCTAGCCCCTACTAGTAATTTTAAAAAATGCAACGAGCATGCTGAAAATTCTCGTGACGTCATCTCCACATACGCATGTGGCTTTTTACATGCCGTGTACTGTAGGCTTAACAACAAACTTTTAAAAACACTAAAAGAAAGTGAGCCAAAAGACTACAAAAATTACATTTGCATAACATTTTAAACGCACATTTGAATTCGTGCGTGACGTTTTTTATATGACACTACGAAAATAAAAACAAAATGAAATGAAGTTGTACAACATACTCCTAAATTATACAACCTGTCTATACAACTTGCCAAAAAATCAAATCTTTTTAATCTTTCATACAACCGAGACACAACTTCATACAACGACCCCACACACTTTACAATCTCATACACAACCTGCTCGTGTTGTATCAACGGTCGCAAGGTCTGTGGCTTGCTTTAAGTGTCCAGGAGACGTACAAAAAAAGCCATCAATCGGTAAGAATGTGTTAGTGTCGTTTAATCGATTTTTCGGAGACGTACAAATAAAATCGTCAATCAGCATTTTAATTTTGTGTTCGTTTTGTGCGATGGCATATACATATGTCTTCATCGGATGATGATTTCTTGTTATTACAGGCATTAAAACTTTATGAAATCTTTGTATAAAAAAGCACATTAAACAAATATACAGAGCTAAATAATAATTTTTCTATCTTCCACTCTAATTTTTCATCTATTATTATTATTATTATTGTTTATAATAATAATAATTCTAGTTCTTCAAACCATTCTAAAAAAACTAACATATTTTCCTTAAAAAAATTTCGAAACAAACAAATGATTTTTTTTACTCGTATGTGTTTGCTTTTTAGTTAAAAATTTGTTTTAAACACAAAATTCACATACATAAATACATATGTATTTGGGGTTTTAAAAACAATTTTTAAGTAATTTTTTTTCACACTACCCATTAATATTAGAAAAATTAGAGAATATAATATTTATAATAATCATAAAACTGTTTGTAGTCTTTTGATTGTTTGGTTTTTTAAGAAGATCAATGGTACATTTTCATAAAGTGCAAATTAATTTTTTTCATCCGCGCACTTCTCCATGTCGTCACAGAACAAATAACACAAAGTAAATGACGTTTTTTTCGTCAATCATATTTGGAGACGTACAAATAATCAGCCGTCAAATAAAAATATCAAAATTTTTTTATTCTCATCAATCAGTTCCGACAACGTGTACGTGTAGCCGAAAACAAAAGACTGCACGCACACAACTATGTGATTGATGAGTTTGTTTGTACGTCTCCTGGGCACTTTACAGCAAATAAGACTACCACAAATCGTTTTTTCTTGCAACCACAGCTCACCAGTGTGCACACTTAATTTTTTTTAAATTTGAATGAAATTCGGTAGAAAATTTTTTTTATTCAGAGAAACATAAAAAATAATTCAAAGAAACATAAAAATAACATAATATATGTATGTATGTACTTATATATAAAGGGTAAGTGCAAGGATTATCAAGCTAAACAGGTTCAAAAGGCGCATTTAAAACTTCACATGTGATTGAAAATTAAAATGCCATAAACAATGAATAATTTCCAATAAAAAAAGTGTTATCCCCAGTTATTTGCTCTTACCCTTTATATATAAAATAATATACATAAATAACAGGAATTCAGTTTTTGTACATGTGTAGGTTTTATAAAGCTACTAAAATAACTTTTATTTGGCAAACATTTGTAACTACAAAGATTATATGTAAGATCCATTTCTGAACTTAAACTTTTGTGCAAAAATTATTAAATCATTGGTAGGAATAAATATTTCATTCCCAAGGTACAATTTTTTTTGGCAAATATTATTTTACTTATAGTTTCAGTTTTAACCGATTTATTTATTCTGTTTTAATGATTTTCATGACAGAAAATGACCGCTCTGCGGCCGCGCTGTTATGTGGAAAAATAGGCAATTTACACATATATTGACTTAAATTACTAAATAACAATATTCGGTAGATTTCAGGCCTTGTTCGGTAGAATTGCTAAGTTGTTAAAAGTATTTTGTTTATAACAGAGTTCTGTTATTTTGAGAAGTATGTACTATGCTATAAGAAGAGTAACAAGAATAAACAGCAGAGCGACAACATGTGTGAGCTGCAGTGTGCACACTTCTACCGATATTCGGTAGATTCCACCGAATATGTTTGTGAATTTAAAGCAGAAGTCAGCGTTGTCAACTTTTAAATTTCAAAAAGCACCGAAACCAAGAAAAAAGGGCGTAATTTAAGTAAAAAAGCACTAAATTTAAAATTTTATTGTATTATTTAAAAAAATTTTACACATCGTTTGGTTATTGATTTGCTGCAGACATAATGTATTTTGAATATACTGTGCCGCAAACCAACAACCAACTGACAACATGTACATAAATTGTACAAATTTGAGGCATCCGAAAAACATTTTATTTTTAATAAAATGTATTTATTCAAATTATTATAAAAAATTTTTAATTTTTTTCCGACAATGAACAAACGAATCTCTCGAGTTTAGTCAAATTGGCAGTAATCCACAAGTCTTTCTGAGGTTAAGAGCCGATTACTCGTACATTTTGAGCTCGATGGGCTTAGCAGTTGAAAATATTTTAAAACCAAGGCTTACAAAATTTGGTTTTTATTAAATTATGTGGAAATATTCTCTCGGCTGATATATGACAAAGATAATAAATTTTTATCGAAATAAAAATGGTGACTTCTGCGTTTCAATATGGAAGTAACAGAAGTTTGATGGGAATGCAAGTTTTGATAATGATTCAAACGAGTTCATATCAACTGAATCTCTCAATAGTGGACTCAATATTTTTCCCATTGCATTAAGTGAATCAATCTTTCTCCACCCATTGTCTATACTAGACAAAATTTCGCTATTAGACTATATTTTAGTAAATACTTGAATTATGTCTTCTTTGTTGTATGGCAAAACACTGTTTACATTAATTATGCTTAAAATGTTAAGGTTTGATGATAATATGACACGTATTTATTAAACCAAGCCTTTTAAAATTTTAGTAGATTTTTTTGAGATGCTCCATTTAACTTCAGAGCTTATGTTTTTGAATGAAAGACTTCCTCGAAAAAAAAAATAGGTAAGGAAATTTTCCTTTGAGTTTTTGGCTTAGTGCCACCGCCTCGAAAAAAAAGCACCGAAAATTAATTTAAAAAAGCACTGAGCACTAACTTCAAAATTTATCGCGTCGAACATTTCAAAAAGCACTAAAAACGGTGCGAAAAGCACCGAATTGACAACGCTGGCAGAAGTGATAAAATGTGTTATAGTATTTCTCAAAATAACAGAACTGCTGCCAAAAAATACTGTTAAACCATGATCACGGTCACAGTTTAAAAGAACATTGTTTTATAATTCACGTTCACTAGGACAACATTATTAAAAAAGATAAATTGATCGCTCATCTCTACTACATAAAATAAGCAGCTTCTTTGGCGAGAAATTATTTCATGCTACTATAAAAAATAAAAAATTCAATAATTCGGAGTAAAGAGCTCTGTCGACCAGCGGTGCCAACTACACAGAAAAAACTAAATTTAATTTTCAGTAACCAAATTCGTTGAATCAGTAAATATTTTATTTGAATGCGGTCCTGCAAATAATTTTTTAAATTCTGATAAAAATTTTGTAAAAATTTTAATTAATCATAGTTCGGCTGAAAGAAAATGTTATTTCAGTGTGTTGATGTTTATCTCGCTTGTTGATAGGAACAACATGCTGTTGTGCGGTTGTTCTTGTTTATTTTGATTAATCGTGTTGTGTACATGTAAATGCCGAAAAGTAGCCGACAAACGTCGTGGCCTGTTTCTTCTCTACACAGTTTTTTGGTACAAATTAATTTAATGAAACAGTACAGAATATTTACTGAAAGTAAGTTTGATTTCAAACAAATATTTGTTTAAAAATTTTTTGGGAATAATTTTTTCTGTGTATTCATGTATAAATAAATATTCCTCTTCTCAAAACGCGCTATAAGGCGCTAAGTTACAGCATTGTCAACTATTTATAGCCAAAACACGCTATTTTCCTAAGCTCTAAATAACATTTTAATAAAAGTCTATGTATGTACATATGTATGTATGTATTAGTATTTGTTGACTTTTCTGCAATTGTTTCAATTTGAGAAGATTGAGTGATTAGGCCAAAGCTTTCAAAGTTTCAGCTACTAATTGTTATTGGACTGAGAAGCGTCGGTCTTAGCATGCATGCGATAAAAGTCATAAATATTTCTCTTTAATCCAACATTAGTAAATAAATGTCACTATTGTTAACAATAATTGCCTGCCAAACCTTTTTCATGGAGTATGAATCTCTTTGGTTCATTCACAGTAAATTTTAAGGCGGTGCACAGAACTAACTAATAATTTTTTTCCACTGCACCTAGAATATTTAAAAACACAACTTTAAAGTTAAAAAAGTTAGTTTGAAACCTAAAATTTCAGTATTTCTCTTTAATAACCTTAAATTTGTATGATTTTCATTTAATTTTTAACCTTAACAAATATTCTTTCCATTTTTATATTCACTGGGACTGATAGCGGGGAAAAATTTGACCGCAGATTCAGGATAGTATTTTTCCCTTGAAGGTGAATGAAAATTTCACCGGGACAAAAATCCCACTTGTTATTCACGATAGGCGTGATATTTTTAAATTTTTTAAGTTATCTTTCTTAATTTTTGATGTGTAAACAAACATCTTTTTCACAATAGAATCACAAATTTTGAGTTAGATGCACACCACGTTATCAAATCGGTGTGAGCTATGTATGAGTGTATTAGTGCTTGAAAGAAGCAATACAAACTTATTTAAAATATTGTAAATACATAGGAATTTGCTGATGTTTGTTTGTTTTATTTAACTTGACAATTGCTTTATTAGAGTTCCGTACAGCAAAGGTGAAAATGAACCCTATTGTTTTCGCTACGCTGTCCGTAAGAGCTACGGACCTGAAATTTGGACACTGTGTGTAGACATTTGGCCGCTACAACAACAAATACATGAGAGTTAAAAGTTAAAGGGTGTTCCAAAACGAGCAACGAAAACTGCTAAAATCCCATGTAATATACATACAATTGCATGTACATATATACACTTGAAATTTGTAAAGTTATTGTATTTTTATACATACTACAAAAATTAACACTAAATTTAAAAAATTTAAATTAAAGAGTGTTCCATCAGTTAATGCAATTTTGACTTTGTAATTTTGACAACTTGCTGTATCTTGGAAACCGTAAGAGCAAAACTCTTGAAATTTTCAAAAACGGTAAAACTAAAAAATCAAAAAATTATAAAATCGCCAAATCTAAAAAAATCTCCAAAAACAAAAAAAAGTCGCCAAAACAAAAAAAAAAAGCACAAAATTAAAACAAATTTCTAAAACTAAAATAAATCGCGAAAAACCGGAAAAATCGCCCAAATGAAAAACCCTTTAACAAAAAAATCCCAAAAATGAAAAAATCGCGAAAAATTAAAAAATCGCCACAATAAAAAACCCCAAAAAAAGAAAAAATCGACAAAATTAAAAAAATCGCCGAAATGAAAAAAACCCCAAAAACAGAAAATAGTCGCAAAATGAAAAAAAATCGCAAAAATGAAAAAAAAATTGCGAAAATGAAAAAAACCCAAAAAGAGAAAAAAAGCCAAAACGAGAAAAAAGCGACAAAACTGAAAAAATCGTTTAAACTGAAAAAACTTAAAAAAGGAAAAAAGCCACATCAAAAAAATGCTCAAAACCGAATGTACGGAACCCTTCGTGCGCGAGTCAAAGTCGCACTTTACTGAATTTATTTTAATTGCAATGCGTACACAACAACAGAACAGCAACAACTAAACGATGAACAACAGGAATTAAAATTTAAAAAGTAAAAGTAAAGGCATTTACCATAGATGAGCACTGCAGTACCACTAAAATTTCAGTAAAAATAATAAAAAAAATATTAACCAGTAAATTTTTACTGATTACTAAAATTTTTTTCTAAATGATATATTATATGATGAGGTGCATTGAATTTTCAGCAATCAGTAATGCCCGTATTCATAATGAAATTCTACCAAGTGGCTAAATGTTTTTCATACAAAAGTTTCAAAATTTGAATGAATAAAACTTTGCCACTTTCTACAATTTTATTATGAATACGGCCCACGATTTTACTGATAATGCAAATTAAATTTCATTAGCAGTACAAATTTACTGAATTTTTTCAGTAATCAGTAAATTTACTGCTTACTGCAATTTTTAGTGCAGTACATATATACTGCAGTGTGCCCATTTACTAACCAAATAAGTTTAATAAAACAAACAAAAACCAACAAATTCCTATGTATTTACAATATTGAAAGTTTTGATACTTTTAATTAATTAATTAAAAAGATATACTAAAAGCATAAGTACTTCCAACTTAAAAAAAAATAATTTCATTACTAAATGTTTACACATCGCCTCTGTGATCGGACTCACCTTGCTTTTTTTTAATAGAACGTTTGAAAAAAGTATTACTTATACCAAAGTTAAGGAACGGTCACACTTGTCAAACATGTGCTCAAAACAGCGTAACCACTAAATGCTAATGAAAAATCTTTCAATTCAGACAAAAGTTTGTCAAGTTAAAGAGTATCCAATAATGTTGGATTCTATGACATTGTCTATTAGTTGTGTTAGAACTGTTTAATTTGATAAACAAATTTTTGACAAGTGTGACCGTACCTTTCCATACACATAAAGGGTGTTTTTTTATTGAGGTATAGAACTTTAAGTTGGCATCACTTTTTTAACTGGCGGCCATTTTGTCAGCTGTCAAGTGATTAATATTTAGTTTGGTTTGCCATTTCATCATGAACAGGTTGACAAAAGAACAACGCTTGCAAATCGTGCAAATTTATTTAGAAAATAATGGTTCAGTTCGCGAAGTTTACCGCAAGCTCCGTCCATTTTATGGTCGACATAATCGTCCATCAGAGCAATTAATTCGGTTAACCATGGATCGTTTTCGCACTACGTTTACTCTATGTGATAATACGCATCCGCAGAGACGTCGAACAGTGCGCACCGAAGAAACAATTGCCGCTGTAGAGCAAAGTGTTGAAGAGGACCCGAATGAATCGATTCGCCACCGTGCACAGCAATTGGAGCCGACTAACCGACTATTTTGTTCCCGAATTGGATGGTGAATGTGGATGAGTTGTGGTTCCAACAAGACGGCGCTACATGCCACACAGCGCACGTCACAATCGATTTATTGAAGGAAACATTCGATGAGCGCATAATTTCGCGGAATGGACCTGTCAATTGGCCACCAAGATCGTGTGATTTGACACCATTGGATTATTTTCTTTGGGGATATGTGAAGTCGCTCGTCTACGCCAACAAACCAGAAACGTTAGGGGACTTGGAAGCCAACATTCGTGGCGTTATTGCCAACATACGGCCCCATGTGCTCGAAAAAGTGGTTGAAAATTGGACCTGTAGAATTGGCTTTATTCGAGCCAGCCGCGGCGGCCACATGCCCGAAATCATATTTAAACATTAATGGCAATAAAGCCAAATTGATGGACATTAAAACGATTTTCTTGTGTTTTATTTCAATTCGAAGTTCTATACCTCTAAAAAAACACCCTTTACATACATATATGCTTAAAAGTGTTTTTTTTTTCAAAAGCTACATTAAAAAAATATGCTCGTTGAAAGATTTCTTTCCATAAAGATAATGTTTTGAAAACGTCCTTTTTGGAAACGTATTTTCTTTTGTAGAGAAACATTTTTGAACAACAACATTTACGACATTTGCGAAGCAACAATCATTTCAGCACATTTCTGACTTTGAGGTTTTTGTTAAAGATATAATAAAAACTTAAGATTCAGATTGTCGTTAAATTCCATCATGTATTTCACTAGAGGCACATAAATGCTTTTGTGTGTCTATAAATAGAACAAGAAATGACAAACAATTAAAAAACTCCCATCTTGCCACTAGATTTATTTGTATACAAATAGTAAATTAATTTAAAGAATTATTTATTTTAATATTATAAATATCGCTCCTTTATTGAAACATAAAATATTTGCTATATTTGTGATTTGAACGGGCTAAAGTTCGTATCGCTTTTTAAGCCAAATTACATGTGATAATTATTAATGAACAAATAACACCAAAGTCTGTTGTAAAATATTCTGACTAACAACTAAAATTAACTAAAAATTAATAGCCATGGGCCTGTGGCAAAAATTAAATAAAAATATAATTAAAAGTAACAAACCAAAAAAGTTTGTCTTAAGTAGAACAAAAAATAAGCAAATTAAGTAACATGTGTATAATTAGTAAAAAGAACAAAACGATAATGGTAAGACTGTTGTAAATATAGTGATGGTAAAATTGAGCTTACAATACAAAAAAGCTTTCAGCAAATTGAAATACGATGAATCAAAACAATTCACATATTCCATTTGCAATAAAATGCTAAGTATATAAAGCAGAAATCTACATCAACTGACACCACACACAGTGGACCAAACACAAAAGAACGCTGATGATGAAGGTTTAGTGGCCTTCGAAAACGGCTGGCTGTTCCGTTCAACTATGTGTTGTTAGTCAGAATATTTTACAACAGACTTTGGTGTTATTTGTTCATCAATAATTATCACATGTAATTTGGCTTAAAAAGCGATACGAACTTTAGCCCGTTCAAATCACAAATATAGAAACAAATGGAGTTCGAATAATAATTAAAATTAACTAAAAAATAAAATATTTGCTTTGGTAGTTAATAATGCAGAGAAAATCGTTACATCAAATTTAATCGTAGGTAAAAATTGTATGTAAAAAGCTTGTACATGCACCTCTTGAGAAAAGAATATGTATGTTTTTATACTCGTATGTATTTGCATCGAGTTCTATGTAAATTAAAATCTGAAAACTTATTTTCTGCAAAAACTTTTTTTTAGTTACGCCGCTGTTGCAATAAAGGAGCGATATGTTCTCGTATGCATGTACATATTGTTACGTTTTTCTCTCTATAAAAACGCTTTTCCGTAGATCCGAAGATTTGCAAATGAATACAAGAGCCGAGTGTAGTAATTAGGGTTAAGAATGATACAAGTTTTATTTACAAATACACTTATACTAAATTACTCAAGAGCTTAAATACACTAATACAACTTAAACTAATAAATTACATACAAATATTCACAACTGGTTACCACTGCGCCTTCCTCGCTGTAGTTTACGCACGTTTCTTAGCTGGCTGCACAAGTAATCACGTGACACCTCTTTGTCTACTGCTCGTCACTTACGAGACTCACTCTGCCGTCACTCACCGTTGATACACCAATACTTCTTTGTCTGCTGCTTGTCACACACGGCACTCACTCTGCCGACACTCACAGTTGATACACCAATAAAGACTCACTGGCTTTACTTACACGCTTATGCACGTCTATTCGCTGCGCTGTTCCCTTTACTCCAGTCGACACGATAGACTCCACAATAATCTCAATTCCACGACAGACTATTATTAATTCACAACTAAATTATCAACTGTCTAACGAGTTCTTAACTTCACTAGTTTCTGATTAGCACTAGCTATAACTGTTCGCGACTGACTTACAACTGCAACTAACTCTCTCATTGGATGCGTCACCTCTATTTATATTTCACAGAAATTCCACTAGAAGTTTCAAGCAATGTCTAGACGATCATTATCATCTTATATGCTGCCTAATTAAGTTCATGTGGTAACTATGTACATACATGTGTATATGCGTACGTGTGTACATCATTAACTAAGCAACACACGGTGGTTGTTTATCTTTTGCTTTTCGTTTGAATTGGCATGTATGTATGTGTACAAATATGTGAATCTTCTTAATAAGCAGACGCTTTTTGTTGTTACTTTTGCTTGTTTACGTTTAATCAAGCTAGGCATGCTTATTTAGTTGTTGGCTACTTTCTAGACTATTCTTTGCTTTGACCCTGTAGGAATATTTTCGCGTAGCATTTACATTAACCCTGTTGGAATATTTCTGTGTAATGCTACTTAACATTGTTGACGGCTATTTTCGTAACAATATGTATGTGTTTATAACTTCGAGTATACCGATTCATGATTCATTTTTGCTCCCAAAGCTAATGCCTTGAATATATCATTACCACTGCGCACTCCACTATCCAACATTACGACCATGTCTTCCCCGACGGCCTTTACTATTTCTGGCAAAACCTCTATAGATGATGGTAAACCGCCTAAATGACGACCGCCGTGATTGGATACAATAACGCCAGCACAGCCAGCCTCACGAGCCAAAATGGCTCCTTCTGCAGTAAGGATCCCTTTAATAATCACCGGCAGATGAGTAAATTTAACTAAATATTTGATGTCATTCCATGTAAGGGATGCATCAATATCATTGGCTGCATGATCAGTGATGCCAGACCTGACGCCCACGCCAAGGGTGTGAGTGTGTGTCCTGAAATTAGCTAAGCATAATGGTAATTTCGTCTCGTTACGAGCATCAACCCACCGTTGACCAAAAATTAAAGAATCGACTGTAATAACTATGGCTTTAAAATCACACTTTTCGGCGCGACGTATAAGTTGTTCTGTGAAGGAGCTGAAATAAATAACAATATCTGGTATTAGAATATGTACATATCGTTAACTTAATATAAAAACGATATATATATATGTGTGTTTTTGGCTTCGATTTGTCCTAGTTTACACTATGCAAGCTGATTAGTTTGATGGAGAAAGAGACGAGGGAAACAGAAACGTTTCTTTTCGAAAATGACAGTTATTTGCTAGTTGCCGCCGGTAGCACAATTTTAAGCCACTGGCAATGCACCTAAAGTTTGGTTGCCATCCAAAATCGACTCATAAATAAATTCATTTGAAAACTTTGACTTCAATGCAAAGATCTGATACAAGAAGTACGTGAAATATAAAATTAAATTTTAATGGGCGTGACTCCGCCCATTTCTTAAATGCAAGATTGTGTGTTTTTCAGAGAAATCAGTAAAATAGAATCACTTAAAATAAAATATTAGATTTTAATGGGCGTGACTCCGCCCATTTTTTTAAATGGACGATTGTGTCTATTTTAGAGCTTAAGGTGTGTGGTAAGTTTCGTAAGAATCGGTTGGGTACAACCGTTTGAAATATTATAATAAATTTCAACGGGCGTAACCCCGCCCATTTTTTCAACTTTCAAATTGTGTAATTACAAGAACCAAAGGTGTTGCATACGTTTCGCAGCAATCAAATAAGTAGAATATCATAAAATTAAATTTAAAAAAAATTGCGGGCGTGTCCTCGCCCACTTTTTTTACAATAGAACCAATGGGAATCTATACCCTCTCAGACAAAAAAAGAATTTTTACAATCGGTCTAAAATGTACCGAGTTATGAAGTAACACCCAAAAAAAAATAGAGATGAATGTTAACATCCTCCTTTTTTTTTGAAGTGGTTAAAAATAGGTATTTTTGTAGATAAATTAAAAATGAATTTAGGAAAATGTGTTCGCGCATTTGCCCTTATCGGGAATAAGAGGCGAACATTTTGTTCACGTGAAATTTTTCCCAGGAAAAAAAATTGTTAACAAAATTAGAAAAAAATGCACTGACTCAACAACAACGCAGAAATTGGCAATTAAAGTTTTTGGGAAAAGGAACACATTTCACATGAACTTCTATTCCTGCTAGGACGCAGTTTACACCGTGCCTTTTCTGCTTGCCTGCACAGGTAGGCTTTTTTTAATTTGTCGGTGAGAGGAGGTGAGAAGCTTGCGGGATAAAACAAAAGGCTCGTAATGAAAGTTCGAGGGGATTTTTGACTTTTCTCTCAGCATTAAGCGTAATTATTAAAAAGGCATGAAGAAAAAAGAAGTCTTAATGTAAATGTGCATGACTTTTCGTAGGGGACTTAAAAGAAAATTGTCAAAACAAGGCAGGCTAAAAAGGCATACTGTGAATGGCACTAGGGGCGCTTAACATGAATTGTTTTATGAAACAGGCTTAATTATTTCCCAGCTAGTGTAAAATAAGAATTTTCTTATTTTATAATTCTTACCGATCCTTATACACAAAAAGTTGAAACCATTTATTAGTGTTTGGGGCAGCTTCAGCAACTTCTTCAATGGACATTGTTGACAAGACGCCTAAAATATACAGTGAACCCAATTTTCCAGCAGCTCTGGCATTGCCAGCTTCTCCATCTGAATGAGCCATTTTTTGGAAAGCTGATGGAGCAATGCCCACAGGCCATTGCAAATCACAGCCTAATATGCTACATGAAGTATCTACTTGGGAAACATTACGTAAATATTGAGGACGTATCGCAATCTAAACAGTTAAAAAATATTTTTATTTAATGTTAATAAGGATATTAAGCAAAATTACCTTCTGAAAGCCTGTATGTTTAAATTCACACTGAATTGCTCACCAGCCCCACTGCCAAAATATTCTGCTGTCTTTTTTTCTAGGATCTCTTTAGCCCTTTTCTCAATATCTGCAGCACTTACAAGTGGCGTAGCCATATTTCAATTAATTTTTATTATTTGTAAACACTAACAGTTGAGCTAAGTTCTGATGCTAGACTTCTCAAGTACTCGTCATTTAAATCGTCTTTTAACAAAAACTAACACTAAAAAATATGCACAATACTGATAAGCTTTCTTATCTCAAAAAGTAAAATACTAAAAAAATTAAAACTAAATTTGTTAATTCACTTGTAATGCTGTACATTTTATATACATATGTAAGTATGTAATTCAAAGTTGTGAAAGTAGCATTACATTTAAAATATTACGAGTATGATAATAACATATCGCACTTGATCAACAAGAGGGTACTAATTCGAAATTTTAAAATTTTCAGTATAGACCCAACACTGTTTGTCGTTATATTTTAACTGAATTCGAAAAAGTCCTTACTAGCCGTCCGCACGAGCAATAATCTTGGCAATTATTGCCGTGGCAACTGTCAAATTTGATTGCCGATACAAGACATTAGCGTGTGGACCGCATGAATATATGTTCAAATATATATTCAGCAACAAATGTTAAAATACATTGCTGAGCAATAATCTCTTAACACAAGATGTCAAAATTAAATAATATTAATATTTTTTTCAACAAAAAAAGAAAAAAATGTTTTAACTACATAAAACAAATAAAAGTGCAATTTACAATTAGAAAAATATCTATTTATTGATAATTTAAGTGTTTATATGCATAAAAAACAAATATATTTGGATATACATATGTACGTGTTCACCACCTCTAAATACATTGTTGAATACAAGCAATTTGACGTCATCACTCTGCCGGCGTCATTGCTTGTGTTAAGATACTGTTACGTTTTTCTCTCTTTAAAAACGCTTTTCCGTGGACTCGAAGATTTGCAAATGAATACAAGATCCGATTGTAGTAATTAGGGTTAAGAATGATACAAGTTTTATTTACAAATTCACTTAAACTAAATTAATCAAGAGCTTAAATGCAGTAATACAACTTAAACTAATAAATTACACACAAATATTCACAACTGGTTACCACTACGACTTCCTCGCTGTAGTTTACGCACGTCTCTTAGCTGGCTGCGCAAGTATTCACGTGACACCTCTTTGTCTGCTGCTCGTTACTTACGAGACTCGCTCTGCGGACACTCACAGTTCATTAGAGCTGTGTCGTTCATGAACGAACGGGTACAATTGAACGAATCAGTAAAATGAACGAAGTGAGCCGGTCACTTTACTGAGCTGTTATGGCTCAGCAATACTGAAAAAAGTACTATTGCACGAAATGAACGAACGAACACACTTGTGTGGTTTTGTTTTATTTTTTTGCTTTTTCTTTATTCATGTGAGATTTTTTGTCACATTTTGGTTTTCATTTGCCTTTTTGTAACAGTATGACCATTATGAACTTAATAAAATTGCCATTAATATATCTTAAGTTTTTAGAACATATTAAGAGCTTTTTTTTTAAACAAATTTAATATACATACGTAGATATTATAAACAGTTTATTTTTATCATTTATATGTGGCTCTTTTGGCAATATGAATCTTTTGATTTCTTATATTAAAGAATATAAAACACTTTAATATTTTAAAAGTTTTTACTTCCTAATTTTTTTTGTTTCTTATATTTTCTATTGTTTGTTTTGCTTATTTTGCTAAACAATTCATAACAAACTCACTGCATTTGTCCCTTTTTATTTGACGAATCAACTGTTTGTTTGTTTTTATTTCGTTCTATTTCTTAAAAAGAGCGGATGAACGAAATGAACGAACTCGTTCTTTTTTAGAAAATGAACGAAAATGAGCGGTCACTTCAATGAACGATTTGGCACAGCTCTACAGTTGATACACCAATAAAGACTCACTGGCTTTACTTACACCCTTACACACGTCTATTCGCTGCGCTGTTCCCTTTACTCCAGTCGACACGATAGACTCCACGATAATCTCAATTCCTCGACAGACTTTGCTGTCACTATAGACTGTCCTATAGTTTCTCTTTTTTCCAACTCACGTGTAAGGCATAGACTGCTCTTAACTATCAACTCACCACTGTATCGCAGACTATTATTAATTCACAACTTGATTATCAACTGACTAACGAGGTCTTAAGTTGACTACTTTCTGATTAGCACTGCTCTGTTCTCGCACATGCTGCCACTTTTTATAGTACAGGAACCTCTAGCATAATCGGGAAAATTCATGGTGCTGCTTCTAGGCGTTTGTAGATAATTCGATTGGCCGTTATTTTTGAATTTCAAAGTAACGACTCTTATGTTGGCAATGCGGTGTGCTACTGGTAGTACAGGGTGGTTACCATAAGTGCTCGCATTTTTATTTGTATGTGTGTATGTCTGTAGCTATGTACACAATTATTGTTGTTGCTATAGTGTTTGCTCGTAAATATGTGTGTACGTTTAGTGCTTCAGTTAAATACTTCTAGATAGTTCCTTGCATCAACCCTGTAGGAATATTTTTACGTAACAATACAATAAATTGCTCGTGTGGTCGTAGTGTTACGTACTAGTCTCCTGCACAAACTATCTTATAAGAACTTTTAAGACATGAGGGATTTTTCAAATGCTTTGCTACAGCGAAATCTTATAAAACAAACGTTAACAACACTGTTTGCAAGAATTTTATTTGAGTATTGTAGGTATAAGAGTAAAGAAGAAAACACTTCGTAACGGAAGAATTTGTGATACTAGCTTCTTTCTGCCAATGAGCGCGTGTACAAACGTCATGCATGTATGTGTGTATGATCTTTTATTTTTCTGCGCTCATGCAAAGGCACACACATGCATTAACATTAGTTGTATGCGGTTAATCACATAATAGCTTACCATCTACATCAGTGATCTTCAAAACCGCGCACGCGTGCGAGTGCTCTCACAATAATGAAGAGAGCAAAAAGAGATAATTTGTATTTTTATTTTATGTGTACTCAATTGTTACTACAATCAGGGCTACCACTTTAATCTCAGACTATTCATATGTGCCAGTTGTGTAGTCACATTTTACCAACCACCAATGGATTCTTTTTAAATTAGTTTAATCTCAAGGTTTTCTATTTTTTAGAGCTTGAATGATCATATCTGAAAATAAGTTATTATATGCTATTTAAAATACATCAAATGTGTATTAATCTGTTTTTGAACACGAGGAATTGACTCGAATTAGAGTTTTACAAATATATTACAAATATGTTTTGGCAGCCCTGCCATAAGAAGAGCAAAATATATTACGCTCAAAAACGAAGCACCAACACAAACATATGTGTGAATGTATATGTGTGGGGATCGCTGATCTACATATTACACACACACTCAAACATACAATATGAAAAATAACAAGCATACACTAATCAACAGTACTTCTTTTGAGTGTTTGTTACAGACAAGCTGTCTTGACGTCATCGCTTGCTACAACTGATATATACATACACCAATACATCCATCGTGCTTCGGTTATAGTACGGCAGCATTTATTATTGATTTAGTATAATACATGCGACGTGAATACATTTAAAAATCATGACGTTTTTACATTTCAAGACTGTTTACGCAGCTCCCTATTACGTACTTAAAACAACTACATATTTCTTTCTCAACATAACTGTACATATTTTTTTGAGATACTACGCAAATTAGACCACAAATGGAATGTCTTGAAGTAAAAGAGACGATTGGAAAAAATAATTGTAAAATAAGAAATACATATGTAGTATAGTTGCCAGATGAAAATTAACTCGAAGTATTTTAAATTTCACTTTTTGCAAGAAGTCAACTAACAACATCAATTTCTATGTAGTGTAAAAATTTCAGTGTATTCCAATTACTCTTTGATTGATACAATTTTTTTTTACTTTATGATTTTAATTCGAAATGTTACTGTGTCTTTCAAAATATGGACTTTCTTCCCCAATAATTGCAAGATTTTAAAATAAGAACAATGGCGGTATTCGGTGTTGGATGCAAATGGTCTTGCGTAAGTGTAAATGCAAAATATCGTAGCTTTTCTTTAAAGTCCAACAATAAAATACACACACAATTCAAAAAAAGCTACGATATTTTACATTTACACTTACGCAAGTCAATTTGCATCAAACACCGAATTACGCCAATGTAAATATATTTTCAAATAGAATTTGACTACTATGATGTATTCAGATTTTCAAATTCTTTTAAAATGCAACCACAAACACGTCTAATTTACGCTTTAAGGAGCAATTAGACGTGACATGGCCATAATGTCATAGCCATAACAAAACCAAAATGCAATTGGTTTTTATGGTAATGGCTATGGCGTTATGGGGAGTCACCTATAATCAGATGCAGTGTTGCCCATAAGTTTGGTTCGAACGGCTGTTTTCTATGGCTATGGTTATGTCACGTCTGATTGCACCTTTAGGTGACTCGCCATAACCATAACCATAGAAACCAATTGAATTTTGTTTTTTAGCCGTAACTGTAACATATTTTTTTGCAGTCTTGAAATCAGTAAAAATAAATGAAATCATCAACACAGCTGATTATGGTTATGTCAGCACTAATAGGTGAAGTACATAAATATATTTATGGTTATGGCTATGGCTTCTGGAACATAAATGTGGACATCACAATCAGCCTAAATGGCATGCATGTGAAATATACTATATATATATATATATATATATATATATATATATATGCTTTATGATGGAAACATAGAAACATACAAAATACCAACACAAATTTACTATTTAATGCATTTAACAACGACTTTACAGCTTAGCATAATAATTTTCATGTACCACCATATTATTCTTAATATCACTCAGTTTTTTACAACCGGCCAAGGCCATTGTTATATTGAAATCGTTTTTAAGCACTTTTAGCATTTCCTTAACACCAGTTTCTCCATCGCATCCCAAGCCCCAAATAGCAGGTCGGCCCAGAAATACCATTTTGGCGCCCAAAGCTAAAGCCTTAAAGACATCGTTGCCATGTCGAACACCGCCATCTAACATTACGACTATATTTTCACCAACAGCCTTAACAATTTCCGGTAAAACTTCAATGGAAGCCGGTACGCCATCCAACTGGCGGGCTCCATGGTTAGAAACTATAACGCCGGCGCAACCAAATTGACAGGCCAAAATTGCATCTTCTTCGGTAAGAACGCCTTTCACTACCACAGGCAGATGAGTCAGACCAATCAGCCATTTGACATCTTGCCACGTGAGAGTGGGATCGAATTGATTCGAAACGTATTCATTAATACCGGACGTGCCCTCGATACCATACACGCCATTAGATTGTGACGACTGAGCTTCGAAATTAGCCAAATGAAAATGAGATGGCAAACTAAAGTTGTTACGTACGTCAGACCAACGTTGACCGAAAATAGGAGCGTCTACTGTGAGAACTAAAGCTTTAAAATTGCTTCTTTCTGCTCGACGCACAAGATTTTCTGTTAGAGAACTGCAAAACAGTAAAAATATAAATTTCTTACTTCTTACCGCAACACTTACCGATCCTTATACACGTAAAGTTGAAACCATTTGTCGGTTAAGGGAGCCGCTTTTGCTACATCTTCAATTGAGGTTGTTGACAAGGTACTAAGAATAAAAATTGCACCCATTTCACCAGCTGCTCTAGCATTTCCCGCTTCCCCGTCAGGATGAGCCATTTTTTGCATAGCTGTAGGGGCAATACCTAATGGCCATTTCAAATCACAACCGAATACACTACAGGAAGTATCCACTTGGGAAACATTTCTTAAACATCGGGGGCGTATACGTAATCTAAAATAAATGTTAAATTATTGAACATACGCAGCGTAAATTTATGCCACACAAAAAGTACACTGAGAGAAACAAATTAATGAATAAGCACAATGCAAATACAAATGTTATTCTACAAATTACCACAAACCTGGACATACATACATACATATGTATGTTTGATGCAATTAGTATATGCACACACATACATACACATGTATGTACATTAGGGGTTGAATAAGGTACTACTTTTTACGCTAATATCATTAATTTTATAAAGTTTAGAAGAAAAAAGCATGAGCGAAAAAATGAGGGGTCAAAACTAGGGAATAACGAGGCCAAATCACAACTGTCCGTGAGTTGCTCCTAGAGGGGTAAAACTTAGCACCGACACCTACTAACATTTTCCCCCTACATTTTTAATGAACATACCAACCCCGTATCTGCACACCTTGCTTAAAAATTTCTTAGAACAGACCTAGCCTCCATTTAGCGCGGTCCGCATACAAAAATGTTTAATATCTAAAAAAAATTATATTTGAAGCATAGCCGCGAATAAGGTTATAAAAGACAATTTTTACAAAACCAGTTTTTTCACAGATTACCATTAACATTACTGTCTGGCATTGTTCAAACATCAAACAATCCAAAATTATGCATCTTATCACCGTCAAAATACAATTACAAGCAGTCAGTCAGTGAAAGAACTTTGTAATTAACTGACAAAATCATGAAACGAAATTGTCGAAAATAATTGATAAATGTAAGAGAGATACATAGAGAAACGTTAATGCTAATTATCATTATTTTCGATAAGCTGAAAAAATTATATGAAAAAACAATATTGCTCTAAAATACGTTTTCTGGCTGTCCTGAAAAACTATTATTTTGTCACTTACAACGTTATTCGCGGCTAACCTTCAATTAATTATAATGTTAATTGTTTTATTTTATTGCGTCTTACAAAATAAGACCCAAAATGATTGTGGAACATGTACGAAGTAAATTTGTTTCAATGCAGTCTACTTACTTAGAATTTGACGAATGTCCATGAATGTTGCAACATTAAATTGTAGCACATATCAAGCCATAACCGCAAAAAAAAAAAACTTAAGCAACATATTCTTTTAACTTCATTTTTTTTTAAAGAAAATCAAAAAAATCAAGTTCCGAAATTATGTCGGTTTGATTTGAAACTTTGAAGTATGTGTCCCAGTTTAGACGGACGAACATTTGGAAGGAAAACATCTGGAATTCTCTTTTGTTGTTTCCTTCGCGTCCACACAGACGAAAATGTTGCCGGCGACATTCCAATATTACTGCATAAAAGCAAGAATATTTGTACATGTATGCGTGTATATGTAGCAAAGAATATGAAAACAAAGCGTGTCTCCGATTACCGAACAAAAAAATGATTCTCTCTTCCCCACCCGTAAATTGCTTGCAAACTAAATGTTTCCCTTCCAAATGTTTTCGTGTCTAACTACGGTTTGTGATAGAATAGGGAAAATATGCAGGGACCGTAACAGTGAGATTACACGAGACACAAGTTTGGAAATTTTTGTGTTGGCAATTGTCAAAATCTGTTGCTAACACAAAAAATGACTGTGTAAACCGTAAATGTTAGTGTTCGAACACATGTTTGGAAACAATTGCTCAAACAAAAGTCTGAGCAATTATGTTAGGACACAAGCTGTCAAATCTACTTTTTCCGTAGAAAATAATGGCGGGAAACTAAAAATAATAAGTTTATTACAAAAAAAAAATCAAGCAGAATCACAAAATATATGCTCTGTGGCAGAAGTATTAAAAAATCCAAACGAAAAACACGCACTTTGTATGCATACGACAACCTAAATTTTGGGTTTTAACATTATACGTCTAGCCACCCTTAAGAATAAGTTTGAACACAAACTTTTTTGTGACGTCATTCTGCCGACGTTATTTCTTATGTTCAGGAATAAAAATTGCTCGTCTATTCGTACTGTAACGGTTATAATTTTTATTTTAAATAAAACAGTTATTTCTTGATTTTTATTTATTCCTCACAAAATAAGAGTAATTTTGTGATTTTTATTTATTCCTCACAAAATAAGAGTTATTTTGTTATTTTTATCTATTCCTCACAAACTTTTTGATTTTCATTTTCTTGCATAATTTTTAAAATGTAGAAATTGTAATTTTTGCGTTAAAATTAATATTAACCGATTTAAAATTGAATTTATCGCCATAGTCTGTAATAAAATCTTTTATATGGGAACTTAAATTTTAACTTTTTCTAGTTTATTATTTTTAAAATTAAAATTTTTTTGAACAAAAAAATCAAAATCAAAAAGTAACTGTTATTTTGTGAGGAATAAATAAAAATCAAGAAATAACTATTATTTTCTGAGGAATAAATAAAAATCAAGAAATAACTATTATTTTCTGAGGAATAAATAAAAATTAAGAAATAACTGTTATTTTGTGAGGAATAAATAAAAATCAAAAAAATAAAAATCATTGCATATATGTATAGGTAGTCCATGTAACATGGAGTATCGTGGTATATTCCTTGTGCACGTAGCACTTCTCTATTATTGTGATTTTTTCAGTTTAAATTTGGAAAATAATCGTTATTTGCGATCGCTGAAAATATGTGATACAAAGACCGACATTGCGACACCAAGTTGATGTTTTCTGCCATAATGGGATGAAAATCGTTCGATTTGAAAGGAAATCATATTCCAACTTCAGATAGCAGCGATAACACAGTAGAGCTATTTTTTTTCAATTTGAAATTGGCTGGGAACTTCCAAAATTTTTAACGGAAAAGGTATAAAAAAAATTCAACATGAAAAATATTTTATTAAAAAAATATTTGTAGGTAGAGAAGTTGAATGCTGAAGTCAGCTGCAAATTTCCAAAGATAATTTTGGCGACGACGGTGTCCGTTATGAGAGGTTTCACTATATAAATAAGCGTATGCGCATTATGGCACATCAGTCATCTGTTATCTACATATATACTAGTCTCCTGCATAAGACATCTTATAAGAACTGTCAAGACATGACGTTTGTACACGCGCTCAAGCGTAGAAAGAAGCAAGTATCACAAATTCTTCCGTCACGAAGTGTTTTCTTCTTTACTCTTATACCTACAATACTCAAACAAATTTCTTGCAAACAGTGTTGTTAACGTTTGTTTTATAAGATTTCGCTGTAGTAAAGCATTTGAAAAATTCCTCATGTCTTAAAAGTTCTTATAAGATATCTTGTGCAGGAGACTATTTTTTATTTTTCTGCGCACATGCAAAGGCACACACATGCATTAACATTAGTTGTATGCGGTTAATCACATAATAGCCCTGTCGGAGAATGTGTGGTTGACTACAAAAATAGTTAACTTATAGTTAACTTTTCTTAGACTGACCAAAAGCTAGCTGCAAAGTCATCCAGAACTAACCCAAAATTAATTCTAAACTTGAGTACGTAATCGAATTTGGTGAGAGCCAACAAATTTATTCTCAGCTACTTTGAAACTCATTTCAGTTTTATATTAACATTTTTCTGTTGTTATTTTAGATGGTACCTTAGCTGAGTGGTAGCGTGTTGCGTACACAACGCGCGATATTACATGTTCGAGCCCCAGAAAATTTTTTTAAATTTACTGACTACCAAGTGATTTAAAAAAGTCAACTTTAAGTTAGCTCAAAGTAGTGCATAGTGAGACAATTGACTACCGCCTAGGACATCGCAATGTTAAAATAGTCAGTTGATTACATTGCAAAGTAATCCAAGTGTAGTCAGTACTAGTTGCGAAATAGTTAGCTTAAAGTTAGCCAAATTTCCGATAGGGAGCTTACCACCTACATATTACACACACACTCAAACGTACAATATGAAAAATAACAAGCATACACTAATCAACAGTACTTCTTTTGAGTGTTTGTTACAAACAAGCTGTCTTGCGACATCGCTTGTTAACACTGATATACACGTACACCAATACATCCATCGTGCTTCGCTTATAGTACGACAGCATTTATTATTGGTTTAGTATAATACTTGCGACGTGAATACATATTGTTACGTTTTTCTCTCTATAAAAACGCTTTTCCGTAGATCCGAAGATTTGCAAATGAATACAAGAGCCGGGTATAGTAATTAGGGTTAAGAATGATACAAGTTTTATTTACAAATACCCTTAAACTAAATTAATCAAGAGCTTATATAAACTAATACAACTTAAACTAATCAATTACACACAGATATTCACAACTGGTTACCACTACGCCTTCCTCGCTGTAGTTTACACATGTCTCTTATCTGGCTGCGCAGGTATTCACGTGACACCTCTCTGTCTGCTGCCGTCACTTACGAGACTCACTCTGCCGTCACTCACAGTTGATACACCAATACCTCTTTGTCTGCTGCTTGTCAAACACGGCACTCACTCTGCCGACACTCACAGTTGATACACCAATAAAGACTCACTGGCTTTACTTACACCCTTATACACGTCTATTCGCTGCGCTGTTCCCTTTACTCCAGTCGACACGGTAGACACCACAATAATCTCAATTCCACGACAGACTATTATTAATTCACAACTTAATTATCAACTGACTAACGAGTTCTTAACTTCACTACTTTCTGATTAGCACTAACTATAACTGTTCGCGACTGATTTACTACTGCAACTAACTCTCTCATTGGATGCGTCACCTCTATTTATATTTCACAGAAATTCCACTAGAAGTTTCAAGCAATGTCTAGACGATCATTATCATCTTATATGCTGCCTAATTAAGTTCATGTGGTAACTATGTACATACATGTGTATATGCGTACGTGTGTACATCATTAACTAAGCAACACGCGGTGGTTGTTTATCTTTTGCTTTTCGTTTGAATTGGCATGTATGTATGTGTACAAATATGTGAATCTTCTTAATAAGCAGACGTTTTTTTTGTTGTTGTTGCTTTTGCTTGTTTAATCAAGCTAGACATGCTTATTTAGTTGTTGGCTACTTTCTAGACTATTCTTTGCTTTGACCCTGTAGGAATATTTTCGCGTAGCATTTACATTAACCCTGTTGGAATATTTTTGTGTAATGCTGCTTAAAATTGTTGACGGCTATTTTCGTAACAATATAAAAATCATGACGTATTTACATTTAAAGACCTTTTACGCAGGTCTCTAATATATAAATACATTACATTCCACTTGTCGACATCGACGTCACTTTAATGCAATACCAAAAAATTGGGGCTTGCTTACTAGCTCTCGAGAACCATTTTGTGCTACTGACAATCTACATATGTATTTCCGTTCCCTAAGGTCTAGAAGATAGCATAAACCTGCCGACGGAAGCCAGCTGTTTTCGCCAACGGGTACACAAGCCCCATTTTTTGGTATTGTGTTAAAGTGACGTCGATGTCTACAAGTACAATAAGGGTGATTATTTTTTTTTTAAATCGAGATTTTTGCATTTTTCGATTCATTAGATGTTCTTCTATCGAAATATACAAGAAAAACTCGATTAAAAACAAAATAATGAGTTAGGGCTTTTCTATATTTAGGTAACGATATACGTATACTATGTACGTGCATATGTATGTACATATGTATATAGAAATGCAAAACAAGGCAGACAAGGTGTCCATGATACAATAATACTATTATTGTATCATGATTGTGTCTATTAGGGAGTAACGAATGTTCGCATTCGCTTTCGCATTCGTAAATTATTCGCTTACTTTTGCTATTTGCATTCGCTTTTGCATTCGCTAAATGTATGCGAATATTTCAAGCGAATACTTAAGACGAAAAAATTTTGTACTTTGCTTGGTTTACATTAGGCATTTGTTCATGAAATTTCATGAAATTTGTTGCACGCAACTTTTTTATTTGCTAATATCAGCGTTATAGAAGAGAGTCATATATAAAAATTGATGGAACATGAATGTCTGAAGCATTTCTGGCACTTTTTTAGATTTGATTTGCTTTTTCGGGCCTGCTATTGACAAATGAAAAAATTTTCATACAACTTTTTTCATGAAAAAATTCTAAATGTAAATCAGGTGCTTCTTTTACAAAAATAATTTACCATTAACAAACGTCAAAAACATGAAAATTATTTTAAGCTAACATGAAAAAGATACATATATGTACTTACAACAGCTACGTCCAAACACACATAATATGATATTTGCATTTGAGGTAAACTACCTTGAAAACTCTTAAATTTGTTCTTGTTTCTTTGCAAAATAAGAGCAAGCTCTGTTTTCGCCGAGATCTGATTGGCTGTTGTGATCAGTGATGCCAACTTTTATGGCTCTAAAAGCACATTAAAATTTGAAAAAAGCACAAAAAGCGTAATCTTGAGATCTAAAAAGCGTAAAAAGCACTACCGTGAAAAAGAGTGAAGATTCAAACGAGTGAAATTTAATAATGTTTAATAAGGTCTAATATTTTCGAATCTATTCTCTGTTTAATGAAATATATCAGACAATACCTTCTTTACACTAAAAAAAATAAATACACCATGTCTTTATTAAAGTAATTTTAAGAAATACACAAATTTCTTAAAAGCACTACTTAGTGCTTTTTCTTAGTTTGGCACTAACGCTCAAAATTTGGCGTTTTAAGTCTTCAAAAAGCACTAAAAATAGTGCCAAAAGCACCAAGTTGGCATCGCTGGTCGTGATCTAGTAGGTGTGAAAGCACAAAAAGCTCTTTATAAAAGTTTGCACATTGTACATATAGCTTGGAAGTAGCTGACTCATAAGTAAAGCATTCTTCAAAGCTTTAAAATTTTTAGCGGAAAACTTTTCTATAAAAAAGTTCTCATAAGCATCAAAATTAAACCAAAGTCCAGCGGTTTTTGGAAATATTTCTCAGTTTTTAAAAAAGAAAAGGCAGTGTATTTTCTACCTAAGACTAGTCGGTTCAAACTTTTAAAAAATGTTTTGAGTTCGTACAAACAAATTTGAAACGCAAACAATATTAACTAGTCATTTTTTTGTGACAAATACCACACGAAAAAAGTGCCACTTATTAATTTCATATATCTTTCGGTTTTATAAATAAGTATTTTTAATAAATTAATAAATATTTACTAATTCAAGACTCAATTTAAATAAAATACTATGTGTAGTACATATATCTATGCATGTATACATGTTACATATATGTATGTTCTTATACAAATTTATTTTCATGTGATTTTTTAACGTCTTGTGATATTTGCATTCGCTTTCGCAAAAATTTAAATCTAGTATTTGCTTTCGCATTCGCATTCGCTAAACTAGTATTCGTTACATCCCTAGTGTCTATATAGGTATCAATTGTTTGTGTGCAAACACTTAACAATATAAGACCTGATAATGCTATTCAAATACAGAATGCATTTTACTATTGATTCCGTTCTCAAACAATTCTATTTAAAAAAATAATGAATGTTGATTAGTTCACACAATCACCAGGGGTGTTATTGTATTTGTAATTCGATTCGAAAACTGTTCGAATTTGTATGTTAACATTACAATTCGAAAACATTTCCGTTCGATTGAAAAATATTTATCTTCAGTGAAAAAAGTTTGAATCGAGATTGCTAAGATTTCAGCAAAATCTTGTTGAATAATTCGTGGTATGGAACTCCGTAATTTATTTACGCGCAATAAAATAGCTGACAATGCAGAAAATTTGACTGAGTTTGAAATCAAGTCTAGGCCCTTTTCTGAAGTCTGTTAAAAAGAATCTTACTGCCTGGTTCACAATGTCGAAAAATCGATCATTTAACAAATTAAATGTATTGAAAATAAAAACAAATTTTTATACTTTGTTGTTTTTTACATAAATTGTCGATCGAACGTGTTGTTATCTGGCCTGTTAAGATTTTGTCTTGTATAATAGAATATTTTATTCCAACTTTCATCGCTATAAATTGCAAAATTTACAAAAGCAATGATTTAGCTTTTAAATTTTTTTAAATCACGGTGATTTGCAGAACGGCCCGTATATTAAAATTTATACATATATAAGTACATACATATATACTTACCTTTTGAAAGCTTCTCTATTCAAATTTAAACTAAATTGTTCGCCCGCTCCAGCGCGATAATAATCTAGAGCTTTCTTTTCTATCACTTGATGAGCCCTTTCCTCGAAATCTCCAACACTTACATATTGAGGTGCCATATTTAACTTGAAAAAAAAAGAATGTCCTCCAGCGTTTATGTGAAATGTTAATATAAGACTAATAAAATTATTTAATTATACTAAAACGATATTGTTCAAATGGAATATAGAAGTGTTTGTGGTGATAATGAAGATTTTCTTATCAGTAAAAATGTATTAAGAAAAATAAATATTTGTCTATACATCCATACATACAAAAATGCAAACGTACATTTATTTCTATCAAGTATACAATTTGTTTGTAGATTTGTTCCTGGATTACAAATTGCTTGAACCAACATAAATTTAAGGTATTTATTGTTAAATGAAGAGTTAGGAGAGTAGGTATTTATTGCATCTCTTGGCAATATGTTGCTTTAACTGAAAAAGTTG
Organism: Tachina grossa; assembly: GCA_949987645.1. Lineage (NCBI taxonomy): Eukaryota > Metazoa > Arthropoda > Insecta > Diptera > Tachinidae > Tachina > Tachina grossa. The sequence continues at coordinate 144,160,602 of OX465278.1, forward strand.
CATCTCTTGGCAATGAATTTAATGAAATATACCATCACCTATTTGTCTCTTAGAAAAATTTATTACATTACATAGGTATTTCATTAATGAAACTAACTTTTCCTCCTTTAATTCTTCATAAAAATTTATAAAATATTAGAATAGATAAATTAGATTTCGTTATCACTATCATCCTCATTTTTGAACGCTTCTCCAGCTTCAATGGCCATTTTATGCCAGGGCGCAGGATTAATACGATGCAAGCCGTTAGTTTCCTTACCCACTAAACTCATTTCATAACGGAAATCTTTGTCTTTAAGTTCATCGTGTACTTGATAGATGCTAAAAAATTATAGTTCGAAATAAATACATTTGCAGATATTAATTGGGTTGCAATGAAAAACTTACATTTTACCAGCATTTTGCACTAAATCTTCCGTCGACATTTCGGTAAAATTGAATTTTTCCATTTCAGTTTTAGCCTGCTGTTTTGCTTTGCCACTAGCGCAAGCAAAATAGCCAAACGACGAGCCGGAAGGTTCAATTTTATACAACTGAGGACCTTGGTTTTCATCCCAAGCAGATAGAAGCACCGAAACTCCAAACGGTCGTACAGCACTATACAAAGTATAAGCATGTACATAGGCTGCTATACGTTCTGTTAAATGCTTCAATGGTATCGTACGTTCAAACTGTTGACGATAGTTGGCTGCTTCTTGCCGTGCTATGTCGACAATATAGCGTCCATCAGCCAATAGACCTGCTATAGCTAAGCCAATATTTTTATCGATTGTGAAGATACGAACTCCAGCATCTTCTTCATATAAAGTGCTGGTAACAATTTTTTCAACAGCCAAAATAACACTATCTTTTCCACGCAAAGCAATAACAGTACCACTTTTTTCTACGGCTTTAGCAGCATAATCAATTTGGAACACTCGTCCGTCCGGAGAAAATTGTGATGCTGAAAGATCGTACTAAACATACATAGAGAATGAATTTTTTTCTTAACTTTTCTATATTTATTGAATAAACTACTTACTCCTGTTCCAATCGAACTCATTGTTTATCGTAATTTCAAAATCTTAGGCTTTAATTTGAATGGTTTTTCTTTATTTCCGCAAAAAGAAAAAAACTTTCTGCAAGTTGTGTTTGGATGATGATTTGACGGCTTTTTGTTTAACTTTTTTTGAGGTTATATTGCGTACTTTGACAGCTAAGATTTTTGACTTTTCATTCTTCAAAGGATACCAGACTTTTTAAACTGAGTGATAATTAAAATAAACGTTAAATTTAAAAATGTATGAAATGTTCTAAAATACCTGGTATTAATATATAAATCAATTGAAATTTTTTCAAACAGGTATCATATATACATACATTATTTTATTACTTGTATCCACATACGTTGTCAGCATGATAAATCAAAATTTTTTATTGAAGCTTTAACTTTTAACGGGTGTCAAAATGAATACAAGTTTGAAAAATGTATTTGTATTTTTGTTTGTTTAGCACGTCTAGATGCATATTTTTTAAAACGGTTTTTATTTCAACCCTTGATTGTAATTTTCTAATTATCAATAATTTATTCAGAGTTTATGTATAAACATTGGAGTTTTGTAAGCTTTTTGGAATTGTGGTTGAAGTCTACTGTTTGTTGCTTAGCGGCAACGTAATGCATATAGACGTGCTAAACCAACAACAAATAATTTTTGAAATATAAACTTTATTAAAGTTTTGCTAACACATTTTACATTTTGTTTTTATGCATCGGAAAAAGTATGAAGTAATGTTAAAGCAAACGTAAGAAAATAAAACTTTTCTAAATATTTCGATGTGCAGAAAGTTTAAAAGGCAATTTAAGAAAATATCATAAAGAAAAAATTTCATAGTGTGAACTGTGACTATTCAATTCATCCAACATAGCGTCTACAACTGTGATTAGCTCTGCTATAATTTATCTTGGGCAACACTGAAACATTTTAAATTCACAACTAGATTGCTTTCAATTTCAGTTGTCCATATATCTCGCTATTTTATGTTCAATTTGTGTAGCTGGTCGAATCAGCACTGAGTGAAGCTAGCATTTTGAGTCGTTTCTTCGTCGGAGGCATTTATAAAATGAAATTGACTATCAATTTGTGTCAGATCTATCAATTTTAAAGAATTATTACACGCAGTATGCGTGAATATATTGAAAGCAATATACTGCACTTGTGGCTGCAGCGTTACTTACTTATATAGAGAGCCCAATTTATGTTACGTGTAGACCACATATAAAGGTATATATAGTTATCATGTGTAAACACCTGCTTATCAGTCTGGTAACCTTTCAATCGCACATGTAGTTTTATTTACATTTTTTTTCTAAAGCAACAACACGCGGATCAAGTATTTTTAAATAATTGATATTAGTAATATAAAATAAAATCTATAAAAATGTTGTTGAATATAAGTGAGAAAAGGTGAATTATAAACTTACTTTATTATTCCTGCCAAATATTTCTTAATTAAGTAATGACTCCTTGTAGGTATTCCTTGGAAGCTAGTTATAATAATTTCTTTGCTGGTGGTGATGTATCTTGGAGCAAAGATGGTAAATGGATTTATTGCTTAAGTGGAAACGAAGTAACAAAGGTAGAAGTTGAAACTGGGTTAGTAATGCGATCGTATGGTTTGAATTACAATGAAGACGGAGAAAAAGTAAATTCTGAACAGGAAGAAGAAACTGAAGATCAAATATATTGCTTTGATCTATCACCAACGCAGGAATATTTGGTTGCTGTATATCGTAGCAGTTTAGTTAGGCTTTGGCATTTGGCTTCAGGAAAAATTGAAAAGCTATGGAAAAGCCAACATCGTGGTCCAGTTGTTAAAGTAGTGTTCAATGCAGACGGAAGGTTGGTGTGCACCAGCGGATCCGATTCCACTTTAAGGATATGGGATTATGAAAATAGCAGGTGCTTGGCAGTCTTAAAAGACTTTGTGGGGCCTTCGGTTTTATTAAAATTTCATGCTAACCCATCTAAAGCGGAAATATTTGCAGCCGGTTCTGATAACAGCTTGTATAAATTTAATTATGAAACGAGAACATTAGAAGCAAAAATGAAGGGTCATTTGTCACAAGTAACAGCATTTGCGTTTGCAAAAAACACAGTGGATTGTGAATTTATGGCCAGTGTAAGCCGTGACAAAGTGTTAATTATTTGGAGTTTGCTAGATGGCAAACAAATTAAAGTTATACCTATGTATGAGGAATTAGTGGGTGTGGTGTACAAAAACAGTGAAACTATTATTGTAGCGGGAGCTAGAGGAAATCTGAAATATGTTTCTGCTAAAAGTAGTAAAATATCCACACTTATGGAGTGCCAAGAGGAGGAATATGAAATTAATATGTTGATGATAAATATTATTAACCAAAAAATAGCATGTGTCACCACGGATCATAACATTTTAATATTTGATCTGGTGTCTGAAGAAAAAGTGAAATGTTTTAAACAATTAATAGGATTTAATGATGAAATTCTTGACATTTGTTTTCTGGGAGAATCTGAAGAGTTTCTGGCAATGGCTACTAATAGCAAGCATATAAAGTTATATGACATTGAGAATAATATGGATTGTAAGATAGTAATGGGCCACAAAGATACTGTAATGTCATTGTCGTCCCCTAGCTGCAGTAAATTGTTATTATCAGCTGGCAAAGATCATGCCATAATCCTTTGGCAATTAAATAAAGAAAATGGCATATTATTATGTGTATCCAAGCATTTAAACAGTCATACTACCACTATAGGATGCATCAGCTTTGCTTTCAATAATGCCAACTCATTTGCAACTGTTTGTCAGAGTGGCAGCTTAAAAGTTTGGTCCTTAGAAATTCGTAATACAAATTATAAACTTGCTGTGAAATATGCAGCAATTGCCCATGACAAAGAGATTAATTGTGTGGCTTATTCTCCAAATAATAAATTAATAGCTACAGCGTCCCAAGATAAAACCGCAAAATTATGGTCTGCAGATAGTCATGGCATATTAGGCACACTAAAGGGTCATACACGTGGTATTTGGTGTGTACGTTTCTCACCTACAGATCAAATTGTTTTGACTACCTCCTCTGACTGCAGTTTGCGTTTGTGGTCTCTTTCGAACCTTTCGTGCCTAAAGCGAATGGAACAGACAGCCACTGTATTGAGGGCAGAATTTATGGATCATGGCAAATATATTTTGTCCTCGGGCTCAGATGGTCTGCTTAAACTTTGGAATATCAAAACAAATACCTGCATACAAACTTTAGATGAGCATGATGATCGTGTTTGGTCTTTGGCCGTCTCGTCAAAAACACAAAAATATTTCTTTAGTGCAGCTGCCGACTCTCGATTGATTAGATGGAAAGACGTAACGGAAGAATGTAAAAATACTGAAATTGATAAGCGACAAGAAATTTTGCAGCAAGAACAGGACCTCCAACTACTTCTCCATCAGAATAATCAATTGAAAAAGGCTTTTATGCTTGCTTTGAAATTGGAAAAGCCTAAAGTCTCTTACAATATACTAAATCAATGTGTGAGAAAACGAGATTTAAATGCAATAGAACAAATAATTAACGATTTAAATAATGACCAAAAGCTAATACTACTAGACCATGTCAAAGTATGGAGTTGCAATTCCCGCCAGTCACAGGTCTCAAGTGTGGTATTACAACAATTGTTGAAGGAAATGTTGGTTGATCCAAAAATACAATATACTTTAAATGCCAAGAATCTGGTGGAAGTTGTAACACCATATGTCCAGCGCCATTTCAAACGTATTACAGAATTAAGTAAAGAACTTAACTTTTTGGATTTTATTGTTGAAAGTATGTAATTTAAAATATATATTTATGTACATATGTAGGTACATATATGTATATATTTGGGAGATTCATGTTTTAAAATTTTTATAAAAAAAACAAAAGCAAAAATAATTGTATTAAAATAATTAAATAAAAACCTAAATTTATTTAAAAAATAATTGTAATTTATGAAATATATGTATAACAATAAAAAGGGCCGCGTTGGTTGATGCCTTCAAAAATCAAAATGCGTATATATGTATGTAAATAAATAAAATTATTTAAGTTGTCATTTCAATGAGAAAAAAAGATTTTTGTTGTTTTAATTGCAGGTTTTTGAGAAAAAATATGGCAACGCTGATTACCATATTGAGGAACAAAATAGTGGGAAAATTTTCTGTGCAAATGTCACAAATGTTATTAAAACACTTTGATTTTTTGCAAGAAGAAAAAGAAGAATTGCCCCATTTTATTACACATTTGCCCAAGGAAATAACGCATAAATAAGAAAATGAAATAAAGCCCAATAAAATTAAGGAATTTTTAAATGGGCCTTATTTCATATTGAATTTGGTTGGGCTTTATTTAATTTTTTTTTGCCATTTATTTCATCTTGGTTTGGGCTTTTTTAATTGGGCTTTATTTCATTTACATTGGGTGTTTTTTCATAAATGTTCTCTTGGGCCATTTTCTTGGTTTTATTTTATTGCGGCTTATTTAATTTCTTATTTGGACGTTATTTCCTTGGGACTTATTTAACAGCGCCTAATATTTTAAAAACTTTATATTTTTCACAAGTGTATGTTGTCAGTATTAATCCCCGTTGACCATTATTTTAAAATAAGCAACTCCGTTTTTTTATTACATTTTTATTCGCAAGGCATTATTTATTTCAATTAAACTTTTCACAAAAAAGAAAATATACATATTTTTTTAATTAAAAAATTATATAAAAATAGAGACATAAATACATATATGTATGTATAACTTTAAATCTCAAGGAAATTAAGGGAAAATTGTATATCTATAATATTAAAAATAATAAATGTTTAACAACACTTAACAGTTACTTTAAAGAAGTATTCTTATTGTTTTAAACAGTAAGGGAAAGATTTTTGAAAAAAAATGAGCGTAAACTATAAAACTTACAGCACTGTATTGTGCGTTAAGAGTGCCAACATAAAACCAAATATAAAAAATAACAGAAAAATATCTAAAACTAGAGTTAACAAAAATATTTGTTTTGTTTTTTAAAGCTTAGGTAAATGTAAATAATGTACAATATTAGATGATGTCATTTATTTTGAACTTCTGATTGGCCTTTTTTAAACAACACTGATTCTTTTTTATAGATACATATATGTGCATATATAAATAGTTTTATTTATTATGTTTTATTTTTTGGAAAGTGATTTGTGTAAAGATTTCTAAAATCACGCACGCTTACTTTTGGTTTTAAAACTTTTCTAAAAAGTAAACTTAAAAACTAAATTCAAAGGGGAAATGGACATGGTTAGTGGAGTTGAACATATAACCGATCGAATCGTTGTAATTTAGTTAACTATTCTACAATCATTAATAAGTCATCGCCTTCTAGTTTCATGCCATTAATTATTTCCAATTTCTTAACAATACCAGCCTTGGGAGCTTGAACAACCATTTCCATTTTCATGGCTGATAAAACGACTAATGGTTGACCCTTTTCAACTTTGTCACCTTCTTTGACGCGCACATCGATCACAGTACCAGGCATGGGAGCGCCAACTTCATTTTTGTTCGTCTTGGAGGCTTTAGGGTGAATGTGCATTTCCTACAAAATTACAAGAAATTAATTAAGATTAGCGACGTTTTTTGGATTCTCAGCAAAAATAATAAAAAAGTCATATCAAATTTTGTATAAAATTTTTTTTAACACCTTTATAAATGAGAAATATATTTTTTTTAAATCCGCAACATAATAAAATAAATAATAAGAAAAAAATAAAAAACCCGACTGCAAAAAAGCCAATTTAAACGTAATGCAGTAAGGGCCAATTTTTGGGGTCGAGATTAAACTTCTCTAATTATAATTTGAAATCTTCCATTTCCAAATTGTTTTCTTCTACTCGTAAGTTCGGATGCTAGAACATATACATACATACTTTTAATTTGTATTTTCTAAATTTCAACTAAAACAGGTGTAGCATGTGATTTAACATCCAAACTCACAAGAAAACAATGTGGAAGCCAGAACATAAACGGATATCTTCCAGCAGTCTGGAATATATCAGATAATAAAGAAATTTACCAGCATACATACAAGATAGACTCGATAAACATGATCTTTTCTTGGCAGTCGGTTAAAAAATGGATGAAGAAAGATAACTTACCTTAGATGCCTCTTTGTCACGGATCAAAACGGAACGTAATTGCCCGTTCATTTCGAAGAACACTTCACGCTCGCCGTTAGGAGTCAAATCTTCAGACATAGCCAAAGTCTTCAAGCTTATTGTTTTACCCTTTTCTAAATTAACTTCAAACTCTTCGCCCACTTTGGGACCGGTCAAGAAAATACGTGTGTCCAATTTGTCAACAGGACCATATGACTCGCGGAAATGCAAGTATTCTTCGGTGACGGCTGGATATAAAGCAGCTGACATGACATCACGGTAGGTTATATTAGGATGTGCATCATTTAAATCCTTCTTCAATTTGTCAAAGTCTAAGGCAGCCAAATGCTCACCAGGACGACCCTCAATACGAGGCATGTCCTTCAAAACGCGCGAACGCAATGGCTCAGGGAAGCCACCATGAGGTATACCAATAGAACCCTGCAAGAATTCGACAACAGACTTGGGGAATGACAATTCTTCAGCCTTTTCTAAGACTTGATCGGAAGTCAATTTATTTTGCACCATAAATTGGGCCAAATCACCCACAACCTTGGAGGAAGGTGTAACCTTTATGATGTCACCCAACAGCAAGTTGGCTTCTCTGTAGGCCTTCTTGACATCTTCGAAGAAGTCGCCTAAGCCCAAAGAGAAAGCTTGGAACTGTAAGTTGGTATACTGGCCACCAGGAATTTCATTTATGTAAACATCAGCGTTGCCAGACTTCATGGTTGTGGTGCATTCGAATGGAGCATACAAGGTACGCGTTTGTTCCCAGTATGCAGAGTATTCGGAAACATCACCCAAAGGAAACTTGGTATCTAATGGTGTGCCCTGCAGTGAGGCCACCACAGCACCCATGCTAGGCTGAGAGGTCATACCAGACATGGAGTCTACGGCAACATCGACAACATCGGCTCCGGCATGAGCGCAAGCCAACATAGAGGCAACTCCAGCGCCTGAGGTATCGTGTGTGTGAATGTGAATGGGTACATCTGGATGTTTGTCGCGAATGGCAGATATTAATAGCCTGTAAAGAAAATTGAATAATATTTATTTTGATAACATAAGAAAACTGCAACTTACGTGGCAGCTTGTGGTTTTAACAAACCAGCCATATCTTTGATACACAAAACATGTGTGCCAGCCTTAACCAAATCATCGGCCAAATTAGTGTAGTATTTAAGATCATATTTGGTACGGGTAGGATCACTAACATCGCCCGTATAGGAAATAGCTGCTTCGACAACGCCACCGGCTTTGCCGGCAGCCTCCATACCCAAAATCAAATTTGGCAGGTAGTTCAATGAATCGAAAACACGGAAAATGTCCATGCCGGTTTGAACCTGGAATTTTTAGAAGGGTATTGGGCTTAGGTTACTTTAAATAAATTAAAAAAAATTCGAATAACAGTACAAAATAAAAAAAAAACAATAATAAAATTTTTTATTAGGTTATCGAATAAATTTTCGGTTATTCGAAAAAAATTCATTCCAATTGCTCTGGTTTTGTACTTTGTGATGTAACCCCAAACTTTTTCATTACTAAATTGATTTATTTAATTACTCTATTACTTTGCTATAAGAACATAAATCTATGCAAAAACGATTTTTCAGCTCCATTTTTTTTTTAAATGTCAAAAGGTGGCTTACTCTACTTTTTTTATAGCAGCAAAAAAAATGTCGGTTACACCATTTTTGCGCTGTTGGCTTCAAATAACATAGGGAGAAAGGATAACTTGATATCGATAAGACAGTTAAAAAAATCACAATTCCCTTTTTTACTCTAGAATATTTATTTGTCTCTCAACTTACCGCCAATTCACAGAATTTATAAACCACATTATCCGGATAGTTGGTATAACCAACAGCATTAGCACCTCTCAGCAGCATTTGGAATGGAATATTGGGAATCACCTTGCGCATCTCTTCCAAACGTTCCCAAGGACATTCGTGCAAGAAACGCAGCGCTACATCGAAAGTGGCACCACCCCAATTTTCCAAAGCGTATAAGTTGTTAAATTTATTAGCAACATAAGGAGAAATTTTCAGCAGATCGTGAGAGCGAACACGTGTAGCCAGCAATGATTGATGAGCATCTCTGTAGGTGGTGTCCATCAACAATAAGTTTTTGCGCGAGCGCACTTCTTTGGCAAACGCTTCAGGACCCTGTGTTGTCAAAATATGACGCAAACCTTTTGGCGGTTCAGTAACTGCAGTTTTTGTTAGAATCAGAGAAACGGAAGTTAAGTTATAATTATTGAAAACAATAGATCAATTGCAAAAGAATAAGCCAAAGCTTAAGAAAGTAGTTAAAGAATTACGTAAGAACTCTGCTTAAAATAAAAGTTAGTATAGAAATTAAAAGAAAGCCCATATACAAGAAAATTAAAAAAAAAACATAACACAACACTAAAATTTAATGAAAAGTTTAAATTATAATTAAAAACTAATGAAAAAGAGAATGAATTAAAAACAAATATGGATACGATTTTTTGAAATTTGGTACCAAATCATAAGGATTGATGTTTTTAAAGTCTTATGGCTTCATTAGTCAAATCGTATCGTACTGTTGCGTATCAGCTGACAAAATCCGTGACATTTGATAAACCTGTTGATGCTTATTAAACATGTAGTGTAAAAATCTACGGAAAATAGATTTTTACGTGACATTTTATCTTCTTACATTATTTGTTTATAATTTGTGTATTATAACTGTGCATTTCATGCACGTTATAAATTAACTACGTAATCACTAATTTCCCAATACCATAAAAAATGGGTCCAACTGGCAACACTGCTGTTAGAATACAGGTTTGGCAAAATTGGTACAATTGGATATTCAAACTCGAAAAGTACAATAGTACACCAATGGTTAATTTAGTATATATATGTTCCCTTAATTATGAAAGTGGTCTAAGTCATATATTTCTTTGGTCGAGATATTTAATAGATTACATTTGAACAAATAAAAAGTATTTTTATATTATGCAGCATTTTAATTTAGAGTTGTACTAGTCTCGTTTTATTTAAAGTTATTTAATATTTTTGAATATTTATTGAAGTTTTTCAAAGATTTATTTGATATTTCGAAGCAAAAATGCACATGACTTAGACCACTTTCATAATTAAGGGCACATATATGAAATCTCTTCAGTTTCACACTGCATTTATTTTCAAACAATTATAAACAGCAATGTGAAAGTAAAACGAAAGAAAAAAATAAAAAAATGTGAACTCCAAATTATTTTTCTCCTAAATTCGGATGCTAGAGCACATGCTATTAATTTGTATATCGTAAATTTCAACTTTAACAGGTGTAGTTGTGAAAACGATTCGGTAGACGGAACATAGACGATTATTTTAACAAAAATATTTAATTTGAACTAAAAAAAACTTTTAGTACAATTATTAAGGTCAAAAAAGTACAATTTTAAAAACTGTCGATACAATTTTAAAACTCTCAACGACATCCCTGGTAGCATAACAAAAATACGAGATAAAGAAATATGTAAAAGAGAACAGTTAAAATTGTCGCTTCAATTCTCATTACGTAGGACTTTTACTAACCCGCCAGCTTTTCTTCACTTCCTGTCTATAAACACGAGTCGCAGCTATGTCACCCTTCATCTAAACGGGCTGTAACTAACATTCAGACTTAAACGATACGACAATATCAAAATTAAGACCAAACGATTTGACTAACGAAGCTTTTAACTTGTTAAGAGTCCTTTATGGTGAGAAACTTTTGATCTTCGACTGTGAGTCAATGAGCTCGTATAACGGATTTTTATTTTTTATTGTGGGATTGAAATTTTGTCACATCAATTCATGCGCGGCATTTTACTGAAAATAATTTATAATTATATTTTTAAAATTAACACAAGTATTTTTAAATTAATCACCCATAACGTGGATAAAATGTGTCATTTTTGTTCCCATGAAATTTTCATTCCTCATGAAGGGAAATTTGCCATCGCGAATTTCATGGGAACGTTTGTTCCCGCTTGAAGCTTAAAAAATAATTGAAAATCAAACAAAATTGAGTTTAATAATAAGAAATTCTCATATTTTTGGATTCAAACGAAATATTTTTAAATGTAAAGTTGCGCTTTTAAATATTGCACCTAGAATATTAAATAGAAAAAAATCTTTGGTATACCACTGTCATAAATTGACTTTAGGCTAACCAAAGAGGGCTCCATGAAAAATCGCCCAAAACCAAATCGCCCAAAAATAAAAATGAAAAATCGCCCAAAATTTTTCCATACAAATTTGGGTGATTTTTCATATGAAAAAAAAGCCCAAAAATTTTGGGCAATTTTTCATTTTTTTTTTGACGATTTTTCATTTTGAAATTTTGGGCGATTTTTCATATGAACAATGTTTCCATGAAAAATCACTCCAAGACCAAAGCGCCCAAAAATAAAAATGAAAAATCGCCCAAAAATTTTTTCATACAAATTTTAAGTAATTTTTCATATGAAAAATCGCCCAAAATTGTTCAAACATTTAAAAATTAAAGGGAAAAATACACCCAAATACCATGGTGGAGAAAATTCTTAAAGCCAGTAGTGCAGGAAAATGTTATTAAACAAAAAAAACTTGGCAAAGCAGAAAATCTTTATTAATCAGCGCCGTGTGGGGAAATACCATGGTGAGAAAAAATGGAGAAAATTCTCAAGCCCGGCCGAAGGCCGGTAGTGCAAGAAATCGTTCTTACGCAGGAAAACTTTGCAAGCAGAAAATATTTTAGGCAGCGCCGTGTCGGGATACACTATGGTGGAGAAAATCCTTAAGCAGTGCAAGAAAACGTTCTTAAGCAGGAAAACTTTGCAAGGCTGAAACTATTTATTAGGCAGCGCCCTGTCGGGAAAAGCCTGTGGAGAAAATCCTTAAGCTCGGCCGAAGGCCGGCAGTGCAAGAAAACATTCTATTAGGCAGCGCCCTGTCGGGAAACACCATGGTGTAGAAAATTTTTATTAGACAGCGCCGTGTCGAGGAACGCTATGGTGTAGAAAATTCGCGAACGAACGAACATTATTTACACTTCTCTATAACTTTTCTTTTTTCATTTTAATATAAAAATGAAATTACTAGAGATGTGCAAATGTCGTGATTTTATCGTGTCACGCGTGACTCACGCATGATCGTGATCAAATTTATAACTAATCACGCGTGAGTGCGTGAGCCTGACTCAAAAATAAATTACTCGTGCGTGAGCTATTTTTAATAATCACGCACGAATTCTCACGCTCTCACGAGATATCATTCCTGAATAAGTCAGTATCAATATTTGTGCATGCTACGATGCAAGACGATTTGCACAAGATTGTGTATTGGGCTATTGTTATAATTTTTTCAGGCGTAGTAAAGACGCATATGAAATTCAAATATACCAATATGGAAAAATGAAATTATTTTAATATATTTTTTTATGGAAAGGCACTCTAAAATTTTAGTTACAAATGTATAAAACTATCTACATAATAAAATCTTATAGTTGAAACTTTTAAAATCTACTGTCACAACTTTTTATAACCGCTTAAACACAAAAAATATTTTTAAAATTTACTATTTTAGGACATTGCTGAACGTAGGGTACATGCCCAAAATACAAAATAATTGGCTCTAAGCACATTCTTAATGTATTGTCTTTAGCGCTATGTAATTAGAAAATTAAAAATGTATTAAGGCTCAGTTAGCCGACTGTTATATGTTAATAAATATGTTATATAAATATGTTAATAAATTTTTTTTCCTATTTTTATATAAATTTTTTTCAAAAATTTAACTTAAAATCCAACAATAAATTAAAAATTAATAGGCGAAATACTAAAAAAGGTCAAGGCAAAAAAATTTTTTTTGTCTTAAGTAAAATATCTTATGAGAGATACGGAAACACATCTTGGGAAATTATTTCTTAAGTACTTCAAGTTTATTTCAAAATGTTTTATCCGCTAAAAATCGGATAATTTTTAAAAAAGTTACAAGCCTCAGAAGTTTTTTTGAGTCCCAGGTAGTCAACTTTGGCCCACTGTAACTCATGTCCAGCTCAAGCCAGAAGGCTGTCATGACATGTGTTATAAAGCCTAAGTCCTCCTCTACGGATGTTAGGAGTTTCATATAAATCCAATCAGTAGTTTAGAAGTTCCAGATTTATTGCCAACTTTGTAAAAGTCCCCACTGTGCAATGTAAATTTTACATATACACGTGCACACAAATGTAAATACACACATACACATGTGTGTGTAAAAACCTATTTTTCAACCCAAAAAAAGATACAAATTGGATTACATACTTTTTCGTGAGCGTGCGTGATCGTGAAAATTTTCAATATCATTCGTGAGTGAAAGTGCGTGAGTAAGAATATTTTGTTCGTGAGCGTGAAAATTTTCAATATCATTCGTGCGTGAAAGTACGTGAGCAAAATATTTATCTGCGTGAGCGTGCGTGTCGTGAGTCAAAAACGCTCACGTGCACATCTCTAGTAATTATTATAATATTATTTTTAAATTTATTTCTGGTGTTTTTTTAATTTTGGGCGATATTTCATTTTTTTTGACGTTTTTAATTTTTTTTTTTTTTGGTGATTTTTCATATTGAAAATGTTGGGCGATTTTTCATTTTAATTTTTGGGCGATTTGGTTTTGGGCGATTTTTCATTGAGCCTTTTGAAATATTCTAGCTGCAGTGGAAAAAAATTCTTAAGTACCGCGATGAAATTTACTGTGTTGAACCATGAAAAAAGGTGTTGCCGGAAATTATTGTTAAAAATCGTAAATTTTATTTACTAATATTGTCCTAAAAATAAATATTTATAACTTTTAATATTTAATTCGAAGGAAAATATTTGCGATATAATAATTCAGTTCGTCTGTAAAAATAAAGTGAACAACACAAAGGGAAAAGTGAAAAAAATCCACGTAAAGAATATTACTCATGATAAGGAGAATCAAAAAGCATTTCTGGGGAAAAATTATTCACGATGGCAATTTTATTAAAAAGGGGAAAATTTATGTTGAAACCCACAATAAAATTAGATTATTTTTTTTTAATTCGTCCAAGGCTGCAAGCTGCAGCTACCCCTCCTCCGACCAACGAAGAGTTTTTCATATTAACAAATGACGGAATTTTGAAGCGACAAAATTATAAATTAAAAAAAATAATTAAAAATTTTTTATCCATATTTAATCATGTCTGCATTTATGATATGAAAGATGAACTTATTTTTTATGCACATAAGTATGTATGATTTTGTTATGTTGATATTAACATTGCATTTTTCTGGATTGTCACAACATATAATAATGACGCATTAACATACCTTTAGCTTCGCCACGTTCTTCACGTTCTATGGCTTCGCGAGATAAATCTTCATATTCAATTCAATTCAATCAATTATTGTTGTTTTGAAGAAGAACATTGGCAATATTGGTTTTTGGAAATGGCCACATTTATTGTATTTATTTTTGGTTAATAGGCAACATTTGGAATGATGTTTTTATTGTTTGTTTGTTTTTATTTTCGAAATTGTTTGTAGTGATGGATGATGTTTTTTTAGGTTTGTTTAGATTTTTTTTGCAGTGTATTAATAACAAAATGAAACATATAAAAGAAAAATAAATATAAAATTATGCAAGTAATTAAACAAAGAAAGCTAATAAAATAAAATAAACATTTAACGAATTAAGAATTATAAATTTAGAAAAGAATATCAAGCCCAGAGTAATGACGTCCAGTTGCTGAGAAAAACAAAAAACAAAAAATAGAGCAGCAGGGGCCAAAATCATTGATAAGAATAGTTAATGATCTCTACACCAAATGTACACTTTTTTTCTTAAATAATAATCTATGCTTTCAATACTGTGTATATTTATGCAGTATATAATTTTTGCAAATATAAATTGTATTTGTATAATTATTAAACTATAAAAAAGTTAGGAATGATTTGGACAATAGCATAAATTCATTGGAAATTTATCGAAAAAAATAAGCCCATTTTTTGTTTAAATTAATTTAATGAGCTTTTTTATTAACTTTTATATAAATTATCGTGAACTCTCGCCCTTATTTAGATTTTTTAATTGCCTATATACAACTTTTGTTGAAGGAAACCTATAGGGCGAAAAAATCGGTTTTTATTTTTTCGGTGATTCTTATAGTAGACAATACGCTCTTTCTAACTACATTTTTTGATAAAAAAAATTAAAAATGAATCCGATGTGACAAACTTAACTGCAATTGATCTAATTTACTTGAAACTCGTCACTCAGTGGTTTTGGTGTCGCTAATTAAGAATCTGATATTCGACTTTACAAATCCAAAATCCGGTAAAAATCTAATTGGAAAAAGAAACATTTCTCGAGGGATTTTATTCATAATTGCCCTGTATGTTTGTTGATATTTTTTGTAAGATTTTTTTTCGTAATTTTTTACCAGCTCAATCATAAAAAAAGTTCCGCGCGAGTTTTTTCACTTTTCCCTTTTCTCCTAATCACCCCTATCGTGAATAAAATGTGAAATTTTTGTTCCCATGAGATTTTCATTCCCCATGAAGGGAAATTTTTCTATCGGTAATTTAATGGGAACGTTTGTTCCCGCTATCAATTCGCAGTGAATGTAAAAAACGGGAAAAAGATTTGTAAAGCTTAAAAATCAATTGAAAATCAGACAAATTTATGTTTGATAGTAGGAAATACACACATTTTTTGTTTCAAATGCTTATGAGTTTAAAGTAGTATTTTTAAAAAATTTTGATGCAGTGGAAAAAATCCTTAAGACGCAATTTACACTGTGACTTTTCTGCTTGCCTGTGCAGGCAGGCTTTTTTAGTTTATTGGTGAGAGGGGGTGAGAAGCTTGCGGTGTAGAACAAAAGGCACGAAATGAAAATTCGAGGGGATTTATGACATTTCTCTTTGCCTCTTTCGTATTCTCAGCATTAAACGTGTATATAAATACTAAAAAGGCATGAATAAAAAAGGCTTAATGTAAATGTGTGTGACTTTTCGTAGGGGTTTCAAAAGAAAATTGTCAATAAGTATTTCATCACCATAAAATTTGCTGCATGTGAAACAAAAAGGTTCATATTCAACGAAAAAAGGATTTGTACGGAATTATTGTTATTAATTATTTACTTATATTGTCCTAAAAATAATTATTTATAACTTTTAATATTTAATTGGAAGTTTAATAATTAAATTACGCGATGTATCCATTCAGTCCGCCTTCAAAAATAAAGTGAACGAAACCAAGGGAAAAGTGAAAAAATCCATGTGAAGAATATTATTCACGATAAGGAGAATAAAAAAGGGAACAAATTTGTGGGAAAAAATTATTAACGATTACAATTTGCAGAAAAGGGAAAGTATTTCGAGGGACAAACTGTTCACGATAGAGGTGACTATGAGTTTATTCTTTTCTTCTTTTCACCAAATGCGGGAGTAAAAAACTCCCTGGAAAAAGTAGGTATTGTGAATACAGTTGAATTTGCTTTTTTCACTCTCTCTTACAAATCAGACGGGAGTTTACATAAAAATATACATATGTAGTTCTTATAGTTCTTGTATTTGAAAAAAAAAAACACAAATAATGCCTAAATATTTACATCATTTCAAAAGTTTTTTACGTATTTTTTCAAGTTGTTGAATTTCACTAAAAAGCGTGAGAAAATAAAATATCAACAAGCAAGCAAAACTAATGGCTTCGTAATACAGTGTTGCCACTTGTTAATCTTTTTTGATCCCAAGGAGTTCATGATTGAATGAATTTTTTCTCGAGAAAATTACTTTCCATAAGAAATAAGTTTAGAGGGAATATTCAGGATTGGACTGTATATGAATAATCCTATTAGAAAAAGGACAACCCATATAATTATTTATTTTTTTTTTTTTGATGCGAAAACTTCTCACAAATTGCAGAAACGAGGCATAGAAAATACCAACCCGAATTGTTTTACTTTTAAATCTAATTGTACAGTAGACCTTTGAATTTCTCACGAAATAAAAATTTTCTAATTATAATACAAATATATCATATCTAAAGATACTAGCACTCCCTGAATAATTGACTTAGTAGTCGCATGAAAAGAAAATTTATTTTAAAAAACTTCCTCATTTTCACTCACCTAATGTTAATTGCACATAACAAAAACAAAAACCGTTTCATTTGAAACATTCAGTTGCAAACAAAATTTAATAAACATCTTTTAATTAATTACCAGTGAAACATTTTGGTGTGAAGTTAGAAATCGTTACATAAAACGTAGACTTTCAAAGCCATTCCTTTTCAACAAAGCGAATTAATTATAGCTGCAACATTAAAAATGCATTTTGTTTGTTTGTTTACTACTTACCCAAGGGAACGATGGGTACGTGGGGTTTAACTTCTGCCGGTTTCAAAGTTGTAGCCAAGGGCGTCTGAGGTCCGTTAACCAAAACTTCACCCAAATAGTTTAGCAGTTTTTGAGCACGATTTTGCGAGTGACGAAATTTAAACAACTGTGGGTGTTCATCAATGAAATACGTGTCGAGAACACCATGAAGGAATTTTTGATTTTCCAAAACATTTAGCAAGAAAGGAATATTTGTCTTAACACCACGTATGCGGAATTCGCGCAAAGCACGATTCATTTTTGAGGCAGAGCTTTGTAAATCGGTGGCGTGAGAGATAATTTTGACTAGCAAAGAATCGTAGTAGGGCGAGATAATGGCGCCGGCAAAAGCCGACGCACTGTCCAAACGAATACCCATTCCCTCACCGGAACGGAATACTTCAATGCGCCCGGTACTAGGCTGGAAGTCGTTGGCCGGATCTTCAGTGGTGACACGACATTGGATGGCATAACCGCGAGGCTGAATCTTGTCTTGGGTATAGCCGAGTTCGGGCAAAGTCATACCTTCAGCTACACGAATTTGTGACTGCACCAAATCAATGCCAGTGATTTCTTCAGTTACAGTGTGCTCCACTTGTAAACGAGCATTGACTTCAATGAAATAGAAGTTACCCGATTCGTCACACAGGAATTCTACGGTGCCGGCGTTTTCATAACCAACATGTCTGGCCAAACGTACAGCAGCGTCGGTCATTCTATCACGTACATCTGTGGCTAAACGAGGTGCTGGAGCAATTTCGACAACTTTTTGATGGCGTCGTTGTACCGAACAATCACGTTCGTACAAATGCACCACATTACCGGCCTTATCGCCCAACAATTGAACCTCAATGTGGCGCGGACGTTCAATAAACTTCTCAATAAACATGGCCCCGTTACCGAAAGCAGCTTTCGCTTCTGAGCTAGCACGTTCAAACATTTCCTCGACTTCATCCATTTTGCGCACCACACGCATGCCACGACCACCGCCACCATAGGCAGCCTTAAAAATAACTGGAAGACCATGTTTCTTACAGAATTCCATTGCTTCTTCTTTGGTTGTTACGGGACCATCCGTGCCGGGCACAATGGGAACACCCGCCTCGATGGCAGCCACACGGGCAGCAACTTTATCACCCATCTGTTGCACTACTTTCGGCGAGGGACCAATGAAGCGAAGACCAGCATCTATGACGGACTGAGCAAAATCACTGCGTTCTGAGAGGAAACCATAACCAGGATGCACAGCATCCACATCGTTCTCTTTGCAAACTCGTATAATTTCTGGAATGCTTAAATATGCCTCAACTGGTGGCAGACCCTTTCCCACCAAATATGCTTCGTCAGCCTTTTGGCGGTGCATGTGCATTTTATCTTGTTCGGAATATATGGCCACCGATTTAATGCCCAGCTCTGTACAGGCACGGAAAACTCGAATAGCAATTTCACCACGATTCGCCACGAGAACTGAGCGAATGGGTTTGTATTCAACCTAGGAGAAATATTTTAATTTAAGTAAAATAATTTAATTTAATGTTAATTTTGTAGATTTCCAAATCTATTCATTAAATATCGAGTTAAAAAGAAAATTCTAAAACACTTTCATTTTATTTCTGTAAAAGCCAATGGAAATTAAGCTTAAAAAGGTGATTAGTTGGCAATCTTGTCTTACATGATCAAGTTTTGCCTTTCAAGTTCCTACACAATCGTTCCTATACAATTGTAAGATTTTTGAGAAAATGCAACCCTTATATGATGGAGTCTACAAAAGTTTTCGAAAGACAATAACAAATCATCAGATCAGGATTGTATTTTTTCGTAAGTCGTTCGATTGTGTAGGAAAGTGGGCCTTTACTAATACGGACATACTTTTCAAAAGTTGATGCAGACTTGCTTTGAAATTCTCTATGCAGTTTGTGTTTCAATTTACGGGCAAGCAAGATTACTATTTTTATGAATAAGTTTTCGTACTTCTTTTGAGCCGATGATATTTTGATATGAACTTGAAACTTATAAGAAAAACTTGAAGGTGTGGATGTAACGTTAAGCCAGACTCCTTTTCGTAGTAAACGAACAAGGAACAAAGCAAATTTGCGATTAATACATCAAAGTCAGTAATCACGCCCAAATTTAAAACTTTGCAAAGTAAAACATGCGTGTACAAATAGGCTCTAATAAACGTTTCCGTATGGCCTAAAATGCAAACAAATAAGTTATGGATGGAAATATAGAGACGTTTCCATATATTAAAAGAAACATTTTTATTGAATCATTAATGTATTGGTAATGTAACGAAAATATTATCCTTTTAAGGAATTTATTATTCGACATATTGTCAGAATTTCAAAATGAAAATATTATCCGTAAAATACAGAATAATGACTTTTCTTCAAAAGAACATAACAACAAAATAATTTTCAGTTTTAAAAAATACGAGTTTAAAGTTATAAAAAGAAATGGAAAATTTAGTTAGAAATCTTGTGCTTGGGCTTTTTTTATACATACTATATGTTGGAATAAAAACTATTAATTAAAAAAATTAACAACTACGAGAAAAAACTTTAAAATAAAATTTCGAAGTTTCATTAATTAAAAAAAAGATCCTTCACTAGCCTGTCCGAGAAGTCAGAAAAATAAGTTCCCATATCAGGAGGAGTGGATGGTTTTTTCGCTGACTCCCCAAGTGGCGATCTCTCTATGCTTTTATAACTACGTCTAACCTGTCCCTTTTCTCTCTCTCTCTCTCTCTCTCTCTCTCTCTCTCTACACAATTTAACTATTCGACTTTAGTATGGCCTTCCCTCTTACACTCCTCCCTATCTGTTTTTTTTGTCAGCACAAAGATATCATAGTTTTGGACATACATAAGTGTAAATGTACATAATCTCAAAAGTAAATACGCTCACTGAAAATCTCCAAGAATCCTCACCAATTTGTCAAATTCCCCAATCCCCAAACCAATTTTGTCATTTACCACAAAAGTTCCCAATTAGTAGATAAATTCCCCAATCTGACACCACTTTGATTTAATGGATCATAACCAGACTTGCCAAATGTTTAACAAATATTAGAGGCAAAGAAGGTTATATGTTATATGTTATATGTCCTTTTCTTCTTCTTCATTTTTGTAAGAAATATAACAAAATAGAATTCGCAAATTGCAGGAGAATTGAAAAAGTAGGCATTAATCTGTTCCTTTTTTTCTTAATTTTTTTTTCTAGCATAAAAGCTGCAGTTATTTGTTGTTCATATTATTTACAAGGAACTTATTTTCTATTTTAAACAACTTTTAGGGCCTTATTTTGTAGAACGTACCGCTAAACGTTGACAAATCTTATATGAAAAAAAAATGTATATTACAAAAACAAAACTTGTACAAAATTTGTCAACGCTAACTAAACGTTTGGTTTCAGAGCATTCATTTATCTTTACCTGTGTGGAGTAGGCATTTTTGTTGTATAAATAAACACGGATTCGAGGTGTAGTCTGCCGTAAAGACTTGAAGGCCGTTTGTGCAACTCCGAACAACATCTTTGTTCCTTGTTGAAACCTAAAAATAATGCAAAATATAATAAATTTAATGTTTTAAATAATTGAATTAAATTTATGTTGTCGTAAACCAACTAAACAACTTGTCTGAAAAATTTATTTAAAATGGAAACAGCAGTCAAATGATTAATTCAGTTGTCCTACGCGTTAATGTTAATTTGAGCTTAACTTAAATATTAAAACTTATTAATATTTATTAAACAAAATTTTTAAACTCAAATACCTTTCAACAACAATTTTGATACAAATTAGCTAGATTGTAATTTTGTTTATGTAATTTTGTTTCATTTAAATTTGTAACAAACAAATACTACGTTGAAAAAAATATTTTTGCAACAAAAAACTAAAATATATGGGGAGACTGACTGGCAGTCACATGATCAGCTAAAAAGAAATGTGTTTCGCCATTTTGCTTGCATGTTTAAACAAATTTTGGCCTTAAATCGCAATTTGTTTAACTTGAACTTGAAAACATGACTAAAATTTAAATGACCAATAATTTCAATATACTTTTAGTACACAAACACATTTGAATAAGTTGCATTCATATACCTACACACATATTTTAACCGGTTTCATTTAATATTAAAATTTTTAAATAAAAAGTTTAAATGTACTAAATGAATGCATTGAAAATCTTAAAATTAATGTTAAATAGCCTTGATGTGTATCATTATTTTAGATTACATTGAATCAATTATATATAACTTCTATAATGATTTTAAGAAACTAATACGATTAGAAATGAAAGTTTTGGTATTTTTTGAAAGTTTTTAATGTGACTAACATTGTACTCGTATATACAATTAATATCTTTCGAAAGCGTCTAAATAAATAATTAATTGATAGCTTCACATTCAAGTTCGAGTAAATTCTGTAAAATTCAAAATGTGCTATGATTAAAAAAAGATACAGACAAATTGATAACATCGTCTTTTTTGTAGTCGATTAAAAATTAAGCTAAAACGCAAAACAACCTTTTTAATAAAAAAATTAATTTTATCGAAATGATCGCTAAAAAAAACTAAATCTTCTGTGACACAGGTTCTGCGAGAAAGGGTAACTTTAGTATAATTCTTATTAAGTTGTTAACAAAATAATAAAAAAAAACAAATGAAAAAATTTATTGTACGAGTATTGAATTAAAAAATAGAATGTGAAAAAGATTCATTTATATCATTAAAAAGAAACTGATTAAGATTTGTTTTTAAATGATTGCTGATTTAACTTTAAGCATTTTAATTCACAGTTATGAATTGTAACCCTTTACTCAGGATGCACTCGCAGATCAGGTGAGAAACCGTTCTTTCTTATTCCTATGCTTAACAACTGGGACAGAATGTATTATAGGGAAGACCTAGCATAATAGCATATCTGCTGTTCATTAAGTGCGCCGTAAATACTGTGACTAAAGGCTCAGTTAGCCGACTGTAATGTAATGTAACTGTAACGTAGAAAACAGCTGATCGAAATTTTTATATGAAAATTAGGTTACGTTACATTACATCTCTATAACCATTTTCATTACTTTTCACATAACAAAATCGATCAGCTGTTTCTTGCTGTTGCAGTTACTTTACATTACAGTCGGCTAACTGAGCCTTAACTGAGTGATGCTTTTCGTATTTTTGCTTACTATTTGTTCTGAGCGTTTATCGTGGAAGCATGGCCACATTTTGCAAACCCCTACAGAATAATGCACAAGGACATTTTTGAGCCAGATAACTTTTTTTTTTTTTTTTTTTTGAAAATGCTATAAAAAAACTACTGAAGCTTCGGCTGTGTGGCACGTAGCGCCGTCCTGTTGAAACCAAATACTGCCAATATCCTCCTCTTCAATTTTTGTGAACAAAAATTAGTTCAACATGGCCCGATAACGATCGCCATTGACTGTAACGGCCACTCCTTGCTCATTTTCGAAATTATGCCTCTGGACAAAAATCCGCACCAAACAGTGACTCGTTTTGGGTGCGTCGGCTTTTCAATGTATGCGTGCGGGTTTTCTGTGCCCCAAATGCGACAATTTTGCTTGTTTACATACCCGCCAAGATCAAAATGAGCTTCATCTGAAAAGATTTTTTTTTTTTTTTGGCAAAATCGGCATCTTCTGTAAGTCGATCACAGGCCCACTTAGCGAAGCGAAAATGCATTGGATGGTCAGTTGGCTCGTTTAGCGGAAGGATAAAACTAATTATCTGTCAAATCAGATATGAGCTAAGTGTTACCATTCAAGAAATAAGCACTAGTTGAAAAAAACGTTAGATGGCGGACCCTTTACATACAATTTGTACGTAAAACAGATAACCAGTAAGGGTAAATTTTTGGGTTCGAGTTTACATGAACGCACGACCTCAAAATGCAAAAATGAATCAATTTATTATTAACGTCAATTTCGAGATGTTACATCTGTTAAATAATATGAAATAATTGTAAGATATCATTCATTAAACTTATTGTATTATACTGGCAACACTGCATTTGGCAACAATGAGCGCCAAAGAAACAGAAATTAGTTTAATTAGTCCTGGTTCACACGATTCAACTTTTGTTGCTCCACTCGTAATTCTGCTGTAAAAAAGACGAAGACGGAAATACAAATATCTCTTTTTTTCTTACAGCTAAATTACGAGTTGAGCAACAAAAGTTGAAACGTGTGAACCGGGACTTAGACTACAACGACAAGTGTATTCTATGCTTGCTGCGGTTAATGCGTTTAATGTATGAATCAAGAAAACAAGATTGAGCATTCAGCCGTACAAAAAAAAATTTCTACTGCGCATCTACGTCAATATAGAATACACATGTGTGTGTACAACAAAATTCTACATCTACGTCACAGGCAGAAAATAAAATAATGGACCTGGGGGCAAATTGCGGCATTCGATACAGTTCGAAATTTTAAAATATTTCCATATAAACTCTATTGAAATATTTTGTAATTTCGTTCGATAACGAGTGCCGTAATTTGCCCCCTGCTGTTTTCTTGATTCATGGATTTAATGCATGTAGTATTACCATACTGATAAACAAAATAGTGGCAGCATTTTCTGTAATCATAAATGTTATTAACACACTTTGATTTTTTTGTGGGAAGAAGAAGAAACTGTCTCATTTTATTATTTACAAGTGGAATATTTATTGTGCGTGTTAAAGGAAAAAGATAAATAATATAAAATTAATTATTTAATTATTTTACCATATAATTAAAAAAAAGTTATATGTTTCACAAGTTAAGTTAAGGTTAATTTGATCTCTAATCTTTAACTCAAAAAGTTTGCTTAAAATAATAACTTCCGTGTACAGTGCTTTGAGGATGTTGGTTAAAGTGTTTTGTCGGTACAATATAAGTATGTATGTATGTATGTAAGTACATATTTTTTTAATAAATATTTTAGTAAAAAAATCAAACAAATAAAAAAAATTATAAGTGTTGCCAAGTAATTAGCGAAAACATTTTTAAGATTCATATCTAAATAATTAACGTCATATATACATACATACATACATGTGTACATATGTATGTATGAGGCTGGCTGGCCACCAAATATAATTTTTGGTTTTTTCAGTTAATATATGTATGTGACGCGCAAAATAGAAAGGGACCTAAGGGTAAAAACCGGTTTTGTTCAGGAGAGCCATTTTAAAGATTTAAATACGTGTATCTTTGGTGTACCATCACATCATAAAACGCGCATATCTCTGGGGGGCATGGTATCGGTCTCATTCGATGCTCAGATGTTGTCCACATCAAAAAAAAAAAAAAAAAAAAAAAAAAAAAAAAAAAAATGAAAATTGATTTTTTTTACCCCTAGGTCCCTTTCTCTATGCGTTGTCGCATATCATTATTTGAAACGAAAAACCAGGTAACTAACAAAAAGTTGAAAATCGCCTTTTTTTAATTAATTATTGGATATTAGATCGAAACACATGTCCCTACAAATTTCAAACTTACGGCCTGGCCCACGATGTCGACAAGAAACTATCTATCTCTTACTTACATTCAAAACAAAAACAAATTTTCTTATTTTGTTTTTGTTTTCAATATAACTAAGCGACAGATAATTTCTTGTCGACCACCGCCCTTAATTTATCATACAATCATACGGATTAAAAATTAAAATAAAGATAATTTACTTCAGTCACTTGAATAATTTTGATTATTTATTTCTCTACCCTATACAATTTAATTAAAAAAGTGTAGTTGCGTGATTTTGCATTTCAGCTAACGCTATGTAAATATTATTTTTTTTAATTTTTTTTGTTGGCAAAGTTAAGAAACAAATTAAATGTTCTCCAATTTCTTCAGTCAACCAACACTTGTTAACATAATTTTAAAAATTTAATTACCAACTCTTCCATAAATATAACGAAGATACAGACACACCTTTTTAGACGCCAGCACTTGTTTATTATGACGTATGTAAGTATTTAATTACATACATATGTACATATGTATGTCGTAGTAGACAATAAAGTCCTGCACAATACCACTTATAAGAACTTTTAAGACATGAGGGATTTTTCAAATGCTTTACTCATAAACA
Organism: Tachina grossa; assembly: GCA_949987645.1. NCBI lineage: Eukaryota > Metazoa > Arthropoda > Insecta > Diptera > Tachinidae > Tachina > Tachina grossa. The sequence goes on from OX465278.1 coordinate 144,186,251, forward strand.
CTACTTCTTTTGATTGTTTGTTAGTCCTAATTCACACTTTACAAGTCTTATTGCTAAGTTGATTATTTTGTTCTGTTCCCCTCTTCTCTTTCTCCATAAAACTAATCAGCTTAGAGACTTGCATAGTGTAAATTAGGACTTATGAACAATAATTCTTCGCGACATCGCTTGTTAACATATACACGAGCACCAATGCTTCCATATTGCTTCGATTATTATACGACAGCATTTATTATTGGTTAAGTATAATACATAACACGTGAATATATTTAAAAAACAAGAGGTATTTACATTTCAAGACTGTTTACGCAGGTCTGTAGTAGACAATCACATCGGTAAATATTGAATGAATGAAATAGGAAACTACAGCCAATTCCTCTTTGTAAATAAAATTATGTACCAAATATCACAGTCACAACTGTCTGCTGCGTGCGACGCGTGAAGCACTAGCATTCGTGATTAAATTTAAAATTAATCACTAGCGTGAGTGCATTATCTTCGTTATATTCATATATATGTCATATTCATATTTGCAATAAACTTTTAGTGAAACTGTGTAAAGTTGCCAGACATAATACCAATTTGCTTTGCCAATTGGTAACGCAACTTAAGTTCTGCTGCCATCCGTGATCGAGTCATAAATTTAATTGTATGTTTTTCTAAAGAACAAAGTTAAGAGTTTCCTCTCAAAGGAAAATGTTTTTATTTAATTTTTTTTATATTAAAGAGAAGTAACGCGCAGTGAATGAATACCTACTACTTTTACTGGATGTTGCATTCTTTAGGAAATTATAGTGATAGAGAAGACAGATGGTGAAGGAAGAGATAGAGGAAAGCTTCATTCTTTTACAACTCTGCTTTTGTTTCACGTTTGCGCCTCTGGTGGCAATGAGCGTATTAAATTTTCGAATTTCGTATTAAAATTTCGAATTACTTCGCCGATGATTCTGCTAAACAATCTTGGATTAAGAATTTAAAGTGCTGGTAATCAATCATAAGCAATTGTTATGGAAGTTTTGTGTAGAAAAACTGGTTTTGAAACAATTTTTAAACCGTCCAACTCTGTTTTTTTTTTTTTGCTCTATAACCTGACACTCAATATAAATTAATATCGGTTTCAGGAATTGACTTACATAATAAATCAAACTATTAATCGGCTACACATGTGTACATACAGGGCTATTTTATGTACACACACATACGCACACACACACACACACACACACACACACACACACACACACACACACACACACACACACACACACACACACACACACAAATAATGTTTTCAAACACTACAAATGACGCGACTAGTCCATATATGCATGTAAGGACTACTCCATAAAAGACCAGGACTATTAAACAAAACTAGTCTAAACGTATGAATAAAACATGGTCGGTTTAACATTGAGATGTCCTAGGGATGGAACACATGGTCCAAATTTGCATTACATCGGACCACCCCCAAAAATACTACCCCATATGGAATAGTTATAGACTACTCGCATACAATTTGTAAGTGCCTAAGAAGAACGTAATCGTTTAAACACGAACACATATCGTACAGCATTGAATGCTTGTGTGAAAACGACATGATCCATAGCTGCATTACATGAGACCATGATGTAACTAGTCTGTTTCATCTAGATTGGACTACGTAGTCCAATATTATTTGCAGGGAACAGCCAAACACATACCCACACATTTTCCTTTCCATTTTATATACGCAAATGATTGTATACGGTGGCGAATATATTATTAAAAATAATATTTTGTGTTATTTGGCTTTACTTTTAATAGTTCACAAGAAACAAAATAAATTTAATTAAACTCATTTTCATTCAATAAAATAACAAAAAAGATTTTTGGTAACAAAAAAAAAAAAGATTTTTTTTGCTCGACTTGAAGATTTTTTTAAAATAAATCCTCACAAAAACATAAATGTGAAAAAAGGCCAAGTTCCTTTCAAAAATTTCGGCCATTAAAAGTAGTGAGATATAAATTTTGACCAAGTTCTTGTTTGGCACAATACCTAACACAGAAATATGCTATGCGTTATATAAATTTGTAATCGTAAGGGTGTCATATAATTTCTAGATAGTCAGTTGAAAATGGCATAGTTACATAAAATAATGGGTTAGAGCGTGATTGGGTGTCGGATTGTAGACCTTAAAAATGCAGTATTGTGTCACTACAACGGGTAGCTGTATGTACTCAATTTGGTAAAAGTCCTCTGGAAAGAAACATGTTAAATACAGCGTACATTTTAGTGGACGTGATCCCGTCAATAAATTTACATATTAAAGTCTGATTAGCCAAAGTACATACATATATGAAAAGGATATGCCCAATGTGCGTGCAAAGTTTTATTATGGTGCTTTAATCTTTGGATTTTCTGATTGAGTAAATCAATTACTATTTGTCTACAAAATGTCAGCTCTCTATAGTATAATATTACGTAAAATTCTTATGGGCCTGGCCTCGCTGACTTTTATATCTTCTAGTGCTTATGGTTCATTCAAAGTTTGGTATTAAAAAGTTAATAAGAAATACCTGAGTATTAAATAAAAAACTGCTAAGACAAAGTTCCTGAAAGAAAAAGCTAGGATTTATGAGTGAAGTCACGGCTACTTTTCAAAATAGGAAATTTTTATTTTGGATAAGTGCAATGTGTATGAAAGGCTTCATTAAATTAAATTTATCTTAATTTTGAATTTAAAGTGCTTGTTACCGCCCTCTGGTTGAAACTTCAGGTTTTTTAGATTTATCTTAGTGATCTCTGATCTATATTTATTTGTGTATCTCTAGTGCGAATTTGAGTTTTAAAGGCGTGGCCCCGCATACCGGAAAAAACTTCTTGGTTTTAAGATTTTCCTATTGGCTTACTCTACACTTACTTATGTATAAAATTTCAGCTCTCTAGCGAGAATTAAATTTTCTGAGCACTATCCCTCCCACTATTTTCAACTCACAATTTTGTTGTGAGCAGCGCTTACAACTCATGCTAATTTTATAGTAAAATATGCTAGGCTGAAGTATGTAGATTAAACAAAAGGCTAACATTTTATAGGAGTGATCAAGCCCACTTTTTAAGGTGATAGTTTGAATTACTGTATACGTGCAACGCGTATGCAAGGTTTCACTAAATTAGGTTGAGTTAAAAGCTGTATATTATGGTTTTAGTAACAAACAATATTAGCGTGGCCCCGCCCATTCTGATAAACCTTCTTGGGTTTTCAGATTTTTTTATTTGGTTGCTCACCTAGACCTATTTGCATATCAAAATTTTAGCTCCTTAGTGCAACTTTTAATTTTTAATATTTATGGACGTAACCCCGCCCACTTTTCCAAACTTAAGATTTTTTCGACCAGTGCTTATTATTCGTGTCAAGTTTGGTTGCAAACGGATAATAATACCCAGATAAATAGTATATCTAATATGCTGAACCGTAGTACACTAAAATGAGGTTTAAATTATATGGGCGTGTCACCGCCAACTTTTTTAACAAAAAATTTATAGCCCTGCATTATCGCAGTATACATGCGAAATTTCAATAAAACAGCTTCTTTTAAGCGCCTTATATTAGCTTTTTTAATTCGGACTTTTATGGACGTAGCCCCGCCCTCCTAGCCAAAGTTTCCAGGTTTTCAGATTTTTTTATTTTAGTGCTCACCTAGACCTAGCTATCTATCAAATTTCAGCTCACTAGCACAAATTTTAATTTTTATGGGCGTAGCCCCGCCCCTCTGGTTAAAATTTCCGTGTTTTCAGATTTTTCTGGTTCATTGCTCACCTAGATCTACTCGTGTACCAAATTTTAGCTCTCTAGCGATAGCGGAAGTGCTTCATCAATTTGATGAGTGTGTCAGTGGTCAGTGGTCAGTGGTCAGTGAGTATGTCTTAAAATATGCACTTTTTGCACCTCTATATCTCCGGAACCTTTTGTTGTACAACTTTTAAACTTTGCATGTGAATTATATATGTTATGGTTATATGAATTTATTCTAATTATGGTTTAAATTCTATAATTTTAGGATTGCGGGGAACAAAGTTATGAGGGGAGTAAAAACAGCTCGAATGGCTTCGTGTAAATATACACACTGCGTGCATTGGCCAGAACTTGGCCTGGCGCACTACCGTGCGCCTAGATATGGCTACACTGGTTGTAGAGTATTTTAGTTTTTAGCCTAAAAGAAGTAGAAGTGCTCTTGTATGTTGGAATCGGCTATAGTCCTTTGCTTGAGAGAAAATATGTACATACTTATACCATCGTACGAGTTAATTACGCTATAATTTTGATTATATGTACGCAGTTACTAAAATATTTTGGAGTACTCATTGTCATTATCTGGTATCAGTTAGAAAAGGAGTTCACCAGAGAAACAAATATTGAAGTTGGCAGCTACAGTGATAAAAGAAACAAAAGATTAAATTATTTAAGATTAATTAATTAATGTATGCATGTGCATCAATTTTAATAAAGACCATCCCCCTTGATAAAAGTATTGGCCTTCATTCTAAGATGACTTGTGAGTTATTGAAGCTTATTTAAAAAATATTCAAGTTTTTTTTCATTATTTATGGCTGGACAGTTTTTCGAAGCTCATGGAAACAAAGATAATTTTGCTTTTGCAAATTTTTGAAAATACATTCTTAAATCTATTTATGATTGTATTTTATGCATGTGTGTACATATATATGTATGCATGTGTCTGTGCGTGTAAAGGCGAGCCCCCTTATTTAATGTACGCGTATTGTGTGTCTATTCAATTAATTTTTATTTTTTAACGTTCTGCTTGTTTGCTAATTTTTTTTGATAATTTTTAAAATAAATTTCTTTTATGAACTTTAGACTTTTGATTTAAACTTGAATTAAATTTTTTATGGAAAGAATAGCGCGTGTTTGTAACCTTACGTCTGTCTATACCAGATATACATATTTTTATCATGACAAAAGTGAAACTTTATATTAAAAAATAATTTCTTTTATGTTAGCTCTTTTTGCTATATAGAATTTGACATTTGTCATGATAAAAATATATCAGGTGTAGACGTAGGGTAAGGAAAATATATATGTATAAATATGTACATATGTATGTATGTATGTATGTACGTACGCACGTGTACCTTAATTATTTTAAATGAAATGTTAGGTGTACTGAGCAATACAATACAACATCAGAACGTCTCTATGCATTGTGGGACCTGATAGGACGAAGAAGAGCCAGTCGGTAAATTCCTTCTCTGTGAGAAGGAATGTAGAGTGTGAGCTGGGAGTAGTCTCCTTTTTTGTATATGCAGACTGTTAGCTAACTATCCCAACTTAGCATATTCTCAAACATCTCGTATCCAATTGCAAAATTCAGTAAAGTGCGACTCTGACTCACGCACGAAGGGTTCCGTACGGACTCTAGATATGTAATACTTTATGAACTTTAACCTATATAATATACTAGCTACACCCGGTATGCTTCGCTACACCCATCGTATTATCGAATGATGTAAATATTTTGTAAATAAACCGAAAACTCGGATTTTTTAATGCAACATTTCGAAAGTTTTAAAATTTTGATATTGGATCATTATTAACATAGGTTTTTTGTAAATATCTTCGGAACTACATAACCGATTTAAGAGTTTGATATCTCGTTTTGAAAAACATGACAACAGAAAAATAAAATAAAAAAAAAAACAAAAAAAAATAAATATATACATATATATGGCATTGATGGTGCAATATGAAAAATGGATTTTGCCACGCCCCTCCGCCCGCGGACCGAAAATCAAAAATAAGACTTCACAGTATCACCCGCCTCAATATTCTGAAGATTCCCTGAAAATTTCATCAAAATCGTTTATTATGGGTTTTTTGTTGGTTTTGGCGTTTTATTTTGGGGATTTTGGATTTTTTTTATTTTCAGATTCATAACGATTTTGCAAATGTTGCTTCCTAAATATCAACTTCTTAAGAAAACATATTAGCAACTTTAAAATATCCAAATAAGAACCATGTCCGTTGTCTTGTACTGCATTACTTAAACAATATACATACCCGTATGTTAGAACTCTCATACGGTTCATGCCATTATTAAAATTAATATATGCATGCAACCATTAAAATAATTTAATAAATAAATGATGACTGGTTAACGATTACACTGAGTACTAAAACACTGGCTCCATAAATTCAATAAAAAAAGCGTAAGTGATATAATATTCAAACTTAATTTTTTGACTAAAATCTATAATTAGCGATTGTAAATAATCGATTTTCGTCACAAAAAAAAATCGAGTTCCAAAAATGTGTCGTTTAAAAAAAATACAAATTTGCGGCGTGCATGAGAAGGTTAAAATTAAAAACAGCGAATACAAAAAAAATTGGAGGGGGGCTAAAATTATTTTGCTTTAAGAATTGGTTTGTCGATTGATTTACACTTGGCATCGACCGCTATTAGGCAGGAATGGACCACAATTTTTTTATGCATAAATAATTTAATGGACCAAAAAGAATGTTTCATACAATTCTGTGTGCAAAAAGGAAAAAGTGTTTAAGTCGAGATAAGCTGATTTTGAGTTAATGGTACCTCCGTAATCTACATATTGGAAAGTACCCCTGGTAAAAATCTCAACTAATTCGTGTAATTTTTTAGAAAGTTATAGCACTATAACTTGCGACTTATCTTTTTTAGACTTCTAATCTCATTTGGAATAACATCTTAATTAAGGTTGTACTTTGGGATATTTCAACTTAAATGTATTAATTATAGTTTGTAGAACGATGTTTGCTTAAAAAATAAAGGATAACAGAGAATTTCCCAATTTAACTGTAAAAGAAATAAATTTCTGAAAATCGACTTGAACGCTTAAAAGTGCTCTACTGCAAGACAGTAAAATATGACTTAAGCATTTTTTTCTTATTGCCACAGAATTATTTATTCGGACATATGTATGTATCTAATACAATAATTCATAAGTCCCTATTTACACTATGCAAGTCTTATTGCTAAGCTGATTAGTTTATTAGGAGAGAGAGACGGGGGGAAAAGAAATGTTGCTGTTCCCCTCGTCTCTCTCTCCCTGAAACTAATCAGCTTAGCAATAAGACTTGCACAGTGTGATTTGGGACTTAGTATTCTAAAACATCTTTGTTTTAAGAATAATCTTTGTACACATAATATGGAAAAAAAGTTTAGTGAATTGCAATTTAAAACAAAATTTAACTGTGGGTATCCATGGTTTTTAAGTGTTTGCGTTTTTATAGACAATAAAAATTTAAATGTTGACTTTAACGGACCTTTTCACAATGTCTGGTTAAAAGATAACAGGGACTTTAAAGGCAAGTTTTGTATAAAGAACTTGCAGTTAAAGTTCACGTCAACTCTTAACCATACATTGTGAAAAGGGACGTAAGAGAGATTTATATAAAATTTCTATTTTTGATTTAGTTTTTATATAAAAAGTTTTTTTTTGTGGTTAATTTGAAAATATTTTTTTCATATTTGTAGAGTTGGTTTTATTTATTTATTGAATTCTGTACTTATGACTCATTAATGTTTGATTTTGAGTTATTGTTATTGTTAAATACGGCAATTACAAAATTTATAAGAAAAGTGAATGGAAAACACGTTAATTAGCCACAATTTAATTTAAACAGCTATACTGCAAACATTTCACAATAAATATTTAACAATATTTTGATATATTTAACAACTCTTTTATAGGTACATATATGTATGAATACACATATTGTATGCATGTATATATGTATGTATATTTTTTATTTTTAAAGAATATACTAATAAAAATAAAAACAAACAAGAAAATACAAACGGACAATGACAGCAATAAAATACTCTACTTATGTACATATGAATTCATGAAACTGTGTTTAGAACGCAAAAAAAATTTGTAATGGGTTATTAATTGAAATATATATTTTCTTGTAATCATGACTTTTTTGTTTTTGGGAGAAGCTACAAGAGTATATGTACATATGCATATGTAAATTTTTCGCGGCCAAGACAAGTTACACAACTGAACTCTGCTGTTGTCATGAATAACAGCATAAGTTGATTTTTGTTGATTTTGATTTATTGGTGTCATGTTGCTGTACTTCGTACGCTCTCTACGTTCTGTGCTCTACGTGAGCCTAATTCATTAAACACATTTATCATAGCAGACTACTCGAGCACACGACTTACATAGTATCCACATCTGATGAATTTATATCATGATAAATGTCAAATTGATGCCATGATGAAAATTCATCACGTATAGAATCAATTTATTAATATTATGGTAATGTTATTATCAGGGACAAGGACTTCATGCATTTAAAAAAGGTATTTTAGGCGCCTAAAATATGACATTAAAAACGAAAAATATGCACTAAAAACAATTAAATATGCACATATTTTAAAAAAATTTTTGTTCAAAATAACATTTTTAAATTTACATACAAAGAAAAAACTAAATTTCGTTTTCAGTAACAAAATTCATTGAATCAGTAAATTTTTTGTGTGAATGCGGACCTACAGAGAAATTTTTAGATTCTGATAACAATTTTGTAAAAATTTAACTGAAAAAAAAATTTTATTTTTAGTTAACTTATTATGGCATTAGAGAAAAAAGTTAACTGAAACTCAAAATATTTTCAGTAAAATTTATTAATAGGAACAGAAAAACATTTTTGCAGATTTTTTTGTATTATTCAGCAATTTTTTTTTATAATTTACAAACACATTCACTAAAATTTTTCGTATTATCAGAAAATAAATTAACTGAATCAATAACAATTCTTATTTTTTTTTTAAATTAGTAAAAGTTTTATCTGAAATAAATAACTGAATCAAATGAAAGGTTCAACTATCAACTTTCCAAAATTGGCTTGTTTTTATGATTAAGCATTTCGTTCCCGCTTTTGGAACTCGTCAGTAGACTTCAACCCAAAAATTTTTTTAATTTAGCTAACAAACTCCGTATGTTTATAGTAAAACTCTTAATACTATATTGAGAATCACAATATACAAACATAATAAGTTTGAAAACCACAAACAAAAATCTTAAAAACAGGCCTGTTCTGCAAATCACGATATGTCAAATCACGGTGATTGCAAAAAATTCGCTTTCATTAATTTGTGAATTGCACGATTTATAGCGTTGGAAGTTGGAAGAAAATATTCTATTATAAATGACAAAAACTTAAAATACAATAAAACCCAATATCAAGTCAGCTGTTGGTAGTTTACTTTTGAAATCACGTGATTTGAAATCACCGTGATTTTCAGAACAGGCCCGAAAAAAAATAAAATGTTAAAATATATCAGACAAATTTTTTTTTCAGTACATATATAAAAATAAATTTAACTGAAAAAAAATTTAAAAAAATCAGACAAATTTTTTTACAGTGTATAAAAATAAATTTAACTGAAAATAACAAATTTAAATAAAAAAAATAAATCTAAAAATTTTTTTTACAAATTTTACTTTATATAGATAATTTTCATTCTATACAGTTTTTTTACATAAAATAAAATTGGAACAAATAATTTACTGGAACAGTAAAAAATATTTACTGAAACTAAATTATATTTCAAAACACACGTTTGTTTGAAAATTTTTTGGGAATAATTTTTTCTTAATTGAAAAAGAAAAGTGTTATTTACTTATTTTAATTTAAAAATTTTTGAACGCGAAGTTCTATCAATTTGTTCTAAGAAGAATTTTTGGCATTGAAAAAGGCATTGTAACGTCTGTAAATGTAATCGGCTCAAATTTAAATAATTATTTTTATATAATCTTGTATACCTATACATATTTATTTAACGCAACTATTACAATGAATTGAATACTAACTATTAGATTTATTTGGCATTTTTAAAAACAATATCAAGTTTCCGCAGAATTGTTTCACTCCTTTCGGCTTTATTAGCAGAAAATGTCCTCTTGAAATCACCAAATGACAATTTTTATTAAATTTGGTAGGTGTGTATGCTTGTACAATCCTTTTACAATTCTACAACAATGCAAGCGAAATAATTTGTTAAAAAAAAAACGGTCTTCCATTAATAACAAATTTTGAAATTTGAATTTTTTTTTACTAAATATGACACAAAACTTGTAATTATACCAAATTATGAGACAAAAATATGCATTTATGACCAAATTATGCTAAAATATGCATTTTCAGCAAAATATGCAAAAATATGCACTAACAAATCGATGCCATTTTCACACAAATTCAATGTTTAGTAAAGATATTTCGTTCTTGCCATTATCAGGTTTCAGGTAAAAAATATGCATTTGCATGAAACCCCTGTCCCTGGTTATTATATAATCATCAGAGCTCACGGCCTGATAAATTCATCTTGATATCAAATGTCATTTTATGTGTTACTGTGCATTTAACGCTTATATATTAAACAATGTTCGTTTAAAAAAAGCGACACAACAATTATTTCTGAAGAAAAAATTATTTATTATTATTATATATCATGATAAAAAATTATCTACGTCTATCCCTTTGTGCTGATATTAATGAAAAAATTATAGTTGCTCTGCCGGCGTTATATTATGAGTTATGATATAAAATCATCAGGTGTGGGCAGCTACTTAATTACTTTGGAGACGGCAGCATCATCATCAGCACATGATATTCAAGTGCCGTGGTACCATTTTCAAGTATTTCGCATTCATAAAAATAAAATTACTCTGTTAAAATGTACTTATATGTATATATCTCGTAAAAGTATAAAAATAAATCACAATATCTCCTTACATTCATTTCGGGATATTCTTTCTGTGTACTGGCAACACTGTATTTGCTCATTGTCACCAACAAAACAGGAAACTAGTTAAATTGGACTACAACGACAAAATCAGCATGGACAACAACTTGCCGCCGTATTGCCATGCTGTGCTATAAACATGTGTATTCTATCCTTGAAATTTTGAACTCAGTAGTTTGCTGTGGTGAATATGTTTAATGTTTAAAATTTTCCGGCTCAGGCTGGATTGATTTTTATTTTTAAAAGTGAGAATAATGTAACGCAACGTATGTCACAAAATCTTGCTCTCTTGTGATTTTTTAAGGCATTTAGTTAGAATTTTTTGAGGTTTTTTTCTAAAACGGAAACATTTTTTTATTTTTAAGCTAAGTAACCTATTTAGCGATATAAATTAGGAAAATGTATGGCTTTGAATTCTGCTAATAAATTTTTATTTCATAATGAACATGAAATATATTTCCTTCTCATTGACAGAGAAATGAAACGCCATTATTGGAGGAATTTCTCCAGATATTTTTCGCATAGCTTTTTTTTTATAAAACCGTGGGTGTCTTTTACCAAAAAAAATTGTAAAGTTTTCAATCCGAATCCGTACTTTCTAACAGAAGTTTATTTTAAATATTTACGAGGTACATACATACGTATGTACATATTATATCCCTTTCTGGCGCAACATCTAGAAAATAATATTTTTCTAAAGATTCTAAGAGCTCGTATCAAAAGTAAAAATTTTGTTTTTTTTTTTTTAAATTTTATTTGCTGAAGTGAAAAAGTGTGAACGAGTTAAGAGGAAAGAAAGTAATTTGCTTGGATATTCACAAAATTTATTGAATTAAAACGCTGGCAAAATAAGTTTTAAAAAATTGTACTACGGTAACATTGATTTAAAAAAATCGTATGGTCACTTTAAATTTTTTGTGAGGCAACATTTACAATTTTTTATTAAGAACTAATTTTACAAATATGCAAACAAAAAAATAATGAGTTAGGGCCTTTCTATATTAAGGCAACTATATACTTACGTACATATTACATATAAAATATATATATTTTTGTATGTTCGAATGTGCATATTTACTAGAGACCTGCGTAAAAGGTCTTTAAATGTAAATACGTCATGATTTTTAAATGTATTCACGTCGCATGTATTATACTAAACCAATAATAAATGCTGTCGTACTATAAGCGAAGCACGATGGATGTATTGGTGTACGTGTATAGCAGTGTTAACAAGCGATGTCGCAAGACAGCTTGTTTATAACAAACACTCAAAAGAAGTACTGTTGATTAGTGTATGCTTGTTATTTTTCATATTGTACGTTTGAGTGTGTGTGTAATATGTAGATCGTAAGCTATTATGTGGTTAACCGCATACAACTAATGTTAATGCATGTGTGTGCCTTTGCATGTGCGCAGAAAAATAAAAAATCATACACACATACATGCATGACGTTTTTACACACGCTCATGCGTAGAAAGAATCAAGTATCACAAATTCTTCCGTCACGAAGTGTTTTCTTCTTTACTCTTATTCCTACAATACTCAAACAAATTTCTTGCAAACAGTGTTGTTAAAGTTTGTTTTATAAGATTTCGCTGTAGTAAAGCATTTGAAAAATCCCTCATGTCTTGAAAGTTCTTATAAGATGTCTTATGCAGGACACTAATATTTACTTCACGTTTATTATGTAAATAAGTATTCAAAATAAATGGCAAATAAAATAAGAATAATTGAAAGATAAGAAATTTTTTAATAAGTTAAGTTACATTAAAATCATTACATGTTTTCCATGAGTTAATTTTTTACATTAAATTTCTTTAGAAATTAATATTTTTTTTGCCGCGAGAAAAAAAAAACAAAGTATGACTGTATAACTTTTAATATTTTTTTGTGTGGAAACTTTCTACGATATGGAAGAGGTGGTAAATTAGACATTTTTATGAAATTCTACAGAGTATTTCCTTTTCCTTGATACCAATATTGCTTAACATATACTTTATCTTAATGTGAAAATTTAAAAGAAATCATCATTAAAAATTGTAAAGTCCTTCAAAAAGGACAAAGGACGAAGATATGAAAACCCAAGTAAACAGTTTGATTATGTTGTGTGCCCAGATTAATAAGTGCTTGTATATACACACATATGTATGTACATACTCGTATGCATAGTCGCATTGCTGCAAAAAATATCCGACAAACAGTCTTATCATACGAGTACCAACAAGAAAGAGTAGTTTTTATTTTAGAAAAATTTCCGAACTAAATAGATTTTGAAATAAAAACAACTACTTGCATACATATGTATGTATGTATGTATGTAAAATATTTTATTAGAAATATTATTTCTGATTTACAAATTTCATTATCAATATTTAATAGCTGTCTAAGTCTTACTTCTCTTGCCTTTAAAGTTTAACGTTGCGCTTGGAATCTGGACTTTGACAATTGAGCATGTCAGTGCTTATGCATTTATATATGTATGTATATGTATACGTATATGCCCAGTTGGCCACGTCTTTAAGACATCTTTGACGACGGGTACAAGACAATGGTAAGTCGTAGAAGACATATTAAAGACAACTCCATACAAATCGTTGACGAAATTTTCATACAAATGGCGGCGAGGTCACACAAGACCAGACGAGCGACATTGTCGCTCAGATTGTCCTCAACAAGGCTTTATTGAAGACAAAACGTGTGACACTGTCGCTCAGATTGTCATCAACAAGGCTTTATTGAAGACAAAACGTGTGACACTGTCGCTCAGATTGTCATCAACAAGGCTTTATTGAAGACATAACGAGGGTCATTGTCGCTCATATTATCGTCAACAATGCTTTATTGAAGACACAACGAGGGACATTGTCGCTCAGATTGTCCTCGACAAGGCTTTATTGAAGACAAAACGTATGACACTGTCGCTCAGATGGTCCACAACAAAGTTTTATTGAAGAGAAAACGTGTGATATTGTCGTTCAGATAGTCATGAACGCCGATTTCTTTTAAATTGTCGATTAGAAAACTTAATCTACAGACGACATGTCGTACATGAATCGTCGAAGACAATGTCGTCTAGGACGATTTGGACAACTGGGTGCATATGTACATCATACATACATACATATACACTTCCATACATATATTTTATAATTTATACAAATAAATGAAAGAAATAAACTGTCTAGTGCTATTGAAAAGCATTTTTTCAGAGTGTGAATTTTGTTATATTTGAAACAAATAATGATAACATGTGTTTTTAATGTCGTCTGGTTAAAAATGTAATAAAATATTTTTGAGCAAAGAAGATAAGATTATTGTGTTGAGTTATTTGTTTTTTTATTTTTAAATTATATTAGTTCAAGGAAAAAGTTTAAGAAGTTTGTATTTTAAGTATTGTATCTTGTTAAAACAAAAATACGGCCTTAGAAATATTTTTGTATACTAATTTAGGGTTTCCCCCTCCAGCCAAAGTCCATTTTTTCACGGATCAATTCATATCTCCCCAACAACAATAGTAAGTCAGTAAATTTTATATGGGTAGCTCTTAGAAAAAACTGCTAGTTCCCACAAAGTCTTGGCTGTGTAGGAGGGGGGAGAAGGGTACCCCAATACAAAGTAATTATTAATGATTTTATTTTTCTATGTATAGGAAATACCGAAGCAGGAGCAAAATGCATATAAATGCTGATTAACCAACAAAACAGGCAAAAATTAATGATTTTTTTATTTACGCACGCTCCTGAATGAATTGCCTGCCACTCGGATATGAATTATAAGAAAACAGATTTTTTATTAAGCCTAAAAAAGATAGCTGAAATCAAAAAAGTTATTTTATTAAAATCATTATTATACTATTATTATTATATATTATTGTATATAAATACAACCACGATGACGTGCGACTCGCACGTGACTCATGCTTGGCTCACGCCTAATAAATCATGACATTCGTAGATTTTCAATAAAATCACATAAAACAATAACTAAAACAAAAGAAATAAAAGTGTTAGCGGAAGTCTTTAGCGCCTGTTATTGGTAAAAAAAAAACGCGTGAGGCTTTTACTATTTCGTACATAACTTCTGAGGGGCAACAATGTGCAGCATACATTTTTCTAAGCCTACTACGCTTATTTTTCTTTTGTGATTTTCAAAAATATTATTATTTGTGAATTCTCAAAAAGCTTTTGGAAGTCTGTGCATAAGATAAAAGTTTTGTGACTTATTCAAAATGTGTGGTTGAAGTCTACTGACGATTTTATACAGCAACAATGAAATGCATATAGACAACGCTGAACCACCAGCAAATAAATTTCAAATTTAATTAAAATCTCTGTCTATGTCCACCTAAACTGAGAAAATCCATTTTTTTGCATTTCCAATATAAACATTAACAACAAAAGCACTTCTACAAATAATTTTTTTTGTCGTATCCTAACAAATTGTTTTTAAATTTTTTGGGAAAAAATTTTTGAAAAATTTTTTTGGAAAATGTTCAAAGTTAATGTACAGTGTAATTAATTATGTAAACTGATGAAAAATGTAACGTCACTCCCTATCTGCACTTTCAGTAATTAAAGGTAGAATAAGTAAAATCGTATCATTCTACTTTACAGCTAGCTTGCCGTGTCGTTCAACTTTGTGCACAAGTTATAGAAAATGTAACAGTTTGCACAGCACATTTTTTGTCTGGCATTAAATGCGGCGTTTTTTGACATTCGCTACAGAAAAATCTGTTTTCTGCAGATTCCTACGTCCGCAGTGTTACCACCAAATATTTTATAACTAGTAACATGGATTGTATATGGTACGGTTTTTATCAGCTGACACGCAACATCACGATACGATTTTACTAATTCTACCTTAAAGGTGGAAGTACATAACACGCGTTCAATGCGCTAATGCGATACACGCGTCTGTCAAAAAAGTTGAAATAGTGTGTTTTCATAAGGCAAGTTACATTGAGAATTTCGCGACGCGCGTACCTCGCAAAAAGTTGAAAATTCTTCAACTTTCACGCGTTGTATACAAAATGACAGCAAGTGTTCAAATGATAACACACACAAAAATGATTAGAAACTAGTTTTTTATTAAACAATGAATAAAAAATGCATCAAATATTTAAAGAAATATTAAACATAAATACAAAACAAAAACAATACCCGACAAAGGCTGTAAATTTTACAATTAAAAAAAGATCAAAAGCGTGGTGTGTAACTTTGCATTTGTATAGCGTTAAACGTTTAACAAACCAGAAAAGCGTTGTCGCGTAACGCGTGATATGTACATCCACCTTAAAGGCTCAGTTAGCCGACTGTAATGTAATGTAACTGTAACGTAGAAAACAGCTGATTGATATTTTTATATGAAAAGTAGGTTACGCTACATTACATCTCTATAACCATTTTCATTACTTTTCACATAACAAAATCGATCAGCTGTTTCTTACTTTTACAGTTACATTACATTACAGTCGGCTAACTGAGCCTTAAGTCCTTTCTCTACACTTTTCTTGAACTACAGAACAGCTGATGATCAAAAAGCATTCATACACGTGTATGATTTTATAAATATACATACATATTATGTACATAATAAACTGCGTCTGTTAGTTTTAATTTGCATAATTGATTGAGTGAAATAGAAAAATTGATTTTTCTTCAATAGTTAAAAAAGCCCTACAAAAAAACAACAACATGGTCCAGTGAAAACAATTACACATAATAATAATAATAATAATAAAAACAATAGAAATAAACGTTTTTAGAAGAAATCAAACACACACACACTCACACAAACACAAATAGTAAAAATACACATTTTAAGATTTCCTTTCTCCCATTGAAGACATATTATAGCGATAAATATACATATGTATGTATATATCCTCACAAAAACATAAATGTGAAAAAAGGGCAAGTTCCTTTCAAAAATTTCGGCCATTAAAAGTAGTGAGATATAAATTTTGACCAAGTTCTTGTTTGGCACAATACCTAACACAGAAATATGCTATGCGTTATATAAATTTGTAATCGTAAGGGTGTCATATAATTTCTAGATAGTCTGTTTACTGGACAACATTTTTTCCAATAGAAAGAAATAAAAAAAAAAAAAGCATTATCCTCTACATTTTAGAAAGGTAAAAATATTGCCAAGTAAACAGACTATCTAGAAATTATATGACACCCTTACGATTACAAATTTATATAACGCATAGCATATTTCTGTGTTAGGTATTGTGCCAAACAAGAACTTGGTCAAAATTTATATCTCACTACTTTTAATGGCCGAAATTTTTGAAAGGAACTTGGCCTTTTTTCACATTTATGTTTTTGTGAGGATCTGACTACTTTTTGAAAAATTTTCTATAATAAGACTTTTTAAACTGAAAATTTCTAGTGTGTCTTATTTCTATTAATGATCGCTGTGCCAGTTGAAAATGGCATAGTTACATAAAATAATGGGTTAGAGCGTGATTGGGTGTTGGATTGTAGACCTTAAAAATGCACTATTGTGTCACTACAACGGGTAGCTGTATGTACTCAATTTGGTAAGAGTCCTCTGGAAAGAAACATGTTAAATACAGCGTACATTTTAGTGGACGTGATCCCGTCTTTTTTCTCAATAAATTTACATATTAAAGTCTGATTAGCCAAAGTACATACATATATCAAAAGGATATGCCCAATGTGCATGCAGTTTTATTATGGTGCTTTAATCTTTGGATTTTCTGATTGAGTAAATCCATTACTATTTGTCTACAAAATGTCAGCTCTCTATAGTATAATATTACGTAAAATTCTTATGGGCCTGGCCTCGCTGACTTTTATATCTTCTAGTGCTTATGGTTCATTCAAAGTTTGGTATTAAAAAGTTAATAAGATATACCTGAGTATTAAATAAAAAACTGCTAAGACAAAGTTCCTGAAAGAAAAAGCTAGGATTTATGAGTGAAGTCACGGCTACTTTTCAAAATAGGAAATTTTTATTTTGGATAAGTGCAATGTGTATGAAAGGCTTCATTAAATTAAATTTATCTTAATTTTGAATTTAAAGTGCTTGTTACCGCCCTCTGGTTGAAACTTCAGGTTTTTTAGATTTATCTTAGTGATCTCTGATCTATATTTATTTGTGTATCTCTAGTGCGAATTTGAGTTTTAAAGGCGTGGCCCCGGAAAAAACTTCTTGGTTTTAAGATTTTCCTATTGGCTTACTCTACACTTACTTATGTATAAAATTTCAGCTCTCTAGCGAGAATTAAATTTTATGAGCACTATCCCTCCCACTATTTTCAACTCACAATTTTGTTGTGAGCAGCGCTTACAACTCATGCTAATTTTCTAGTAAAATATGCTAGACTGAAGTATGTGGATTAAACAAAAGGCTAACATTTTATAGGAGTGATCAAGCCCACTTTAGTTTGAATTACTGTATACGTGCAACGCGTATGCAAGGTTTCACTAAATTAGGTTGAGTTAAAAGCTGTATATTATGGTTTTAGTAACAAACAATATTAGCGTGGCCCCGCCCATTCTGATAAACCTTCTTGGGTTTTCAGATTTTTTTATTTGGTTGCTCACCTAGACCTATTTGCATATCAAAATTTTAGCTCCTTAGCGCAACTTTTAATTTTTAATATTTATGGACGTAACCCCGCCCACTTTTCCAAACTTAAGATTTTTTCGACCAGTGCTTATTATTCGTGTCAAGTTTGGTTGCAAACGGATAATAATACCCAGATAAATAGTATATCTAATATGCTGAACCGTAGTACACTAAAATGAGGTTTAAATTATATGGGCGTGTCACCGCCAACTTTTTTAACAAAAAATTTATAGCCCTGCATTATCGCAGTATACATGCGAAATTTCAATAAAACAGCTTCTTTTAAGCGCCTTATATTAGCTTTTTTAATTCGGACTTTTATGGACGTAGCCCCGCCCTCCTAGCCAAAGTTTCCAGGTTTTCAGATTTTTTTATTTTAGTGCTCACCTAGACCTAGCTATCTATCAAATTTCAGCTCACTAGCACAAATTTTAATTTTTATGGGCGTAGCCCCGCCCCCCTGGTTAAAATTTTCGTGTTTTCAGATTTTTCTGGTTCATTGCTCACCTAAATCTACTCGTGTACCAAATTTTAGCTCTCTAGCGATAGCGGAAGTGCTTCATCAATTTGATGAGTGTGTCAGTGGTCAGTGGTCAGTGAGTATGTCTTAAAATATGCACTTTTTGCACCTCTATATCTCCGGAACCTTTTGTTGTACAACTTTCAAACTTCGCATGTGAGGTTATATGAATTTATTCTAATTATGGTTTAAATTCTATAATTTTAGGATTGCGGGGAACAAAGTTATGAGGGGAGTAAAAACAGCTCGAATGGCTTCGTGTAAATATACACACTGTGTGCATTGGCCAGAACTTGGCCTGGCGCACTACCGTGCGCCTAGATAAACAAAAAATATTCCATATAGCCTCGTGATGGTGTTGTGTTGTCATTTAAGTGCCATAAATTAACTGAAAATACACAAAAACACAAAAAATTTCTAATAAAAGAAAATAAATATGTACATATGAAAAATATTTACAGTCACACAGATAATAATACGTACGCCTCTAAAGATGCTGTAATCCAGTGGATGAATTTAAAAAATGAGATTATCAATTAGATCTATATATTGTATATATTAATGTACATATATTTATATAATTCAAACTCATAAAGAAGAAAAAAAAAATACAACACAGATAATTATACAGCCAGTTTGTAGCAGACGACAAACCTACATATCATTAACTTAATACGAAAAGGCCCTAACTCATGTTTTTCATAGTTTACAGGAGGAGGAAAAAACTAAATAAAAAAATGCAATATTGATACAAAATTTTTTTAAACGCAATATTATGTGCTTATGTAAATCGTTTTTAATAAAAATTGCGTTTAAAAAAATTTTGCATCAATATTGCATCTTTTTTTATTTAGTTTTTTCCTACTCCAGTAAACTATGAAAAACATGAGTTAGGGCCTTTTCGTATTAAGTTAACGATATATTACACCCGACGAGTAAACGACAATTGCTTTCCTAAAATTGATTGATTTCCTAAGATGCCCTATTTATTTATTTGCCCGCAACTGTATGTAAATATAATGGGAATTTTTATTTTTGTTTATTTCATAAATGGGTCACTGCACTTGAAAATTCAGAAATAGACTTAAATTAAAAACATCTAGTTAAACTTTTTTTTAAAGATGGTCCATATTATTTCTGTGGGACTGTATATCCATATGTTTGTAAATAGGTGCGTATGTATGTTTGTGTTTTATATATGTATGTATATTCACATATCTACTCGTATGTATGTTTTTATCACAAAACTATAGAAATAAAAATTCGAAAGAAAGCATATATGTACATTTGTACATATTAGAGCATTGCACGAGCAACACCATGAGTATGCCCATGTGTTTTCAGTTTAGTAAAATTCATATAGGCAAAAGAGAAAATTACTGAAAGTAGATTACTCATGAACATTGCTCGAGTATTTAGTGCAGTGCTCTAGTACATATTTAATATTCTATCTATTAAATACAAACATTAATCTAATGAAAGACTAAATTATAGAGCTTGGAAATAACAAAACCAATTTAAAGTTATTAAAAAATATTACTTAAAGCAATACTCAATCAAAGACACTAAATGTATGATTACACTGAGCAAATATTTGAAGAAATTAGTGTATCACAAATGTACAATTTAAATAAAATAAAAGATATATCGTGCCATAACCGCCAAAAAAAAAAGGTTAAGCGATATTATTTTCTAACTTCATTTTTTGACCAAAATCGAAAAAAAAACGAAGTGTTATGGCTCGATATAATTATATGTACAAGTGAGCAAATAACATCTCTAATAAATACTATGTACAAAGTTAAAATAATAATGCATTTACATTATCCCGAAATGTAGTACTTACGAGATTTCGAGCTAAATCTAACTGTTTTTTACTTGATTTCCCATACAAAAAATCTATTTTGTAGTAGATTTGTAGGCAATCTACTCAAAATCTAATATTTTTATTTTATTTTTATTACCCTATACAACATATTTATATAAAAGATGATTGAATTATCGACGGTCTGCTTAAAAAGGTGTGTGAATTGGCTACATTGCAGTTGTTTGGTTGTAGTTTTAAAAATTTTTCGGTTAACGGGTTTTATTTTGGATAAAAAATCTTGATAAATGGCAAAAAAACATGGTGTAAACGGTATAGATTTTTTTAATTAAAATATGCTAGATTTTGGGCAGGTGTAAATGCCCTATAATAAAAATTTTATAATATTTGAAAATTGTTAGAAATTTTTTTTTCTTAATTACGCGGATAATTGCTTTGATGTATATTTGTAACATGTCAGTTAAAAATTTGTGCAAATTATACATATATATTTATAATTTTCCTTTTATGACATATTAAATTTCTGAATTAAGAAAAAAAAAATGTCTTGTGATTAAAGTCGTTTACCGCAAAATAAATTGTTAGTTTAAAATATGTAGTATAGTATTTCAAATCTTAACTTTGTGTATTAAATTCAAACAGTTAGCGACTAAAGTTTAAATATACATTTCAATTTAAGGTTTCGACGAAAATGTGTGCCATAGTTATATTTGTCTGTAATGAATATAACAAAAATAATAATATCATTTTTAAAAATACATTTAAGTAAGTGGACTAAAGTTTAAATATACCTCGTCGCCTCAGAATTGTTTTACCTCACCGACCATTCTTTTGAATAATTTCTTTCTGAATAAAAAATACGTTTCAGGAAATTTACTATGGTTTCTGAGATATTAAGCATTCATTTTGCTGCACATCAACTATTTTCAGGTTAAATAAGTATTGTTTTGCTGTACACAGCATAAATGTGAAGACATTTTACATTTACTTTTGATTTGTTTTTAAAAAATTGCCGTTGTGTTTGAACTGAATTAAATATTTATTTTTAGTGTTTTTTATATATTTTTTTTTTATATATTTATTTTTTTATTATTTTTTTATATATTTATATATATATTTTTATATTTATTACTTATCAGAGAAACTTAAATTTTCCTTAAACTACAGATTTGGGATGTGTATTTAAACTTTAGTCACTGACTGTATTATTAAAAAAATAATAATAAAAATAAATAAATTCGCACTACTACGAGTAAAAATTTATTATAACAAAAATCTTAATGCCCCATTAATGAATAACTTTTTTTCTTATGCTTTTGTCTTCTAAGTATAAAGCATATATGTATGTAAGTATGTAATTAATAAATTTAAAAAAATTTACATACACACATACACTTACACATGTACATACAGCTACTGCAAATGCCGGGAATCGTTAAGAAAATTTAAAAATAAAAATAACAAATTGATAGACTCATATTATGAAATTGTTAATTGTTGTAAATGTTGTAAAATAACGTCATAATGCAAATAAACTGTATTCACTACACAAAAACAAACTTATTGCAAGTGTGATTTACGACACGGTTAGTTATACAATAAGTGCGATTCATTGTCAGGCATTTTAAATTAAAAAAAAAAATATGGAATAGGCATAAAACGAAATAGAAAGAATGTAATGGAATTAGTTATCATGCAATTGTGGTGTTAAGAATTCATTAACACTATAAGATAAGATATACATACACATATTACGTAACGTATTTTCGGAATTTTTATAACCCCCCTCCCCTCCTGGTCTAACGCTTGGTACAAAGTTTTTATATTTTCTTTTTAATTTTCGAAACCGTACCACTCCAGGAGGCTGTTACTACTGCACAATCCCTTTATTATATGAAAACTTCAGAGGACCGGCTATAACTCGGAAAATATGAATTTCCTAGAATTTTGGTACACAATTGCTTTCTTAAAATTCAATATTCTATCACTTAGGATATATTTTTTTTCAATTGAGAGGCTTCACTAAACTAGAGTAAAGCCGCAAGTTCTTCTTAAATGTAAAATAAGAAAATTTATGTATACTCTAGAATATTTTAAACAATCCCTTATCGGGAATACACAAGAGGCAAACATTTTGTTCACGTGAAATATTTCTCATTAAAAAAAAAATGGTGCACTAAATTAGAAAATCCGAATAGTATACTGACATAACAACAAAGAAAAACATTTTTGATTAAAATTTTAGGCAAATGGAACACATTTCAATGAACTTTTAGTGCAGATAATCAGTGTTGCCAGAAGTAGGGGAACATTTTTAAATGTAGGCATTCTCAATACTAAATAAGAAGCGTAGGGAAAATCGGACAGATTTTTTATATTCTCCCAATTGTAGGGATTTTTTTGTCATGTCGCACTTTTTTTTTTACTAATATTTTCTTTTTCAAAACGGTTCGAAAATGTTATTTTCGTTAAAATCGCTTAAAAATATATTTCTAGAGTTGTTTGTGGTTTAAAAAGTTGGCGACACTAATATGTACATATTCATGTATATGCCAAGGCGAATTCATATACCAGGTGGTGTCATCAAGCCTGCAACAACAAAATCTGCCTAGTACACTTATCCCTCGATTTACACGATACTTTTTTTACACGATTTCACTTTTATACGATCATTTTGGATTTACTGTAAATTGAGAGATTTATGAAATACCTAGATTTACAAGATTTTTTATGTGTTTTGAGTAAACGCTTCTGATATTTTTAAATTTGTTTTTGTGAATAGCATTTATTTTGTTTAATGAATAAATGTTTATTTTTATGTTTTTTTGAGTAAACGATTCTGATATTTTAAAAACTAAGTTGAAATACTTATGTGCCCTTAATTATGAAAGTGGTCTAAGTCATGTGCATTTTTACTTCTAAATATGAAATAAATCTTTGAAAAACTTCAATAAATATTTAAACATAATTAAATAAATTTATATAAATCGAGACTAGAACAACTCTAAATTAAAATGCTGCTTAATATAAAAATACTTTTTCATTTGTTCGAATGTAATCTGCTAAATATCTCGACAAGAGCAATATATGACTTAGACCACTTTCATAATTAAGGGCACATATATAATTTCTTAATAAAATCAATTTTTTACGCGATTCTGCCTTTATTTTCGATTGGCACGATTTTTCATAAAAAAATTTAAAATTTCGATTTACACGACTTTTTCAGGAATGTATCTATCGTGTAAATCGAGGGATAGGTGTACTTTATTGCAATGAAAATTGACAAATCAAACTTCCTAAAAAAGCAGCTCTTAACTTGGCACCACCTCCTGGTACATGAATTCGCCTTGCTATATGATTTTTCTAAGATATCATTCAATGTTGAAAGATGACTTGACTTTATCCTTTAAAATTGTATTTCAAAAGAACAACTATTCATATTAATTTAAAAAAAAAAACTTTTATTTTGTTTTAACTGAATTTAATTAAAAGTACATATTGCACTCAATCAACAAGAGGGTATTAACCAGTAACCCGCAAGCCATAGCACAATTGTGCGAATGAAAATCACATACATGCTTATGCTCTTTCATTTAGTCGTCACTGAGCAAGTGACGAATGAAGTTGTGCACGCATGTACGAATTTTTTTCAGATTTTTTGTTTAGTTTTTTTGAGCACACGGAACGAAATTAAAGTTAAAATTTAATAAATTTGTTCAGCAGAAAAAAAAAAATTAAATAATTATGGAAGTTAAGAAAATTTCGTGATAAAAAATGCTTTTCGCATAATGCAATGCATTTTATGTTATGAAACATTAAAAAATAATAGGGAAGATAGTTTAAAAAGGCATGTGAATAAATTTAATTTTGAATTTATACTCTAAATTGTTGAACGGTTATTAAATTTTTACTTTTTATTTAAGTTTTTATTAAATTGCTTATTTACAACAAAAAAATCAATCTACTAATAACCACATCATGCATTTTATATTACAAAACTTTTCTTCAAGTGCAAGTTTATTTTACTCTCATTTTTCTCACCAATACAAACATATTTTATTTTGCGGGACACTGGTATTAACACAAAATTTTAAAATTTTTAGTAGAGATGAAAAACTGTTTGTTGTTAGATTAAAAATTTTATTATTTTTAACGTGAATAAAGAAAGACTCAAATCAAAATAATAAATTTTTTATGAAAACATGCGATAAATTTCTATTTCAACTTTTGTTTTAAAGTACAATATAAGAACTTTTTGGTGATATAAAAATAGTCAATCACTATCACAAAAATGGTCTCAAATGGAAACGTTGAAATTTTTACGGTGTTGTTGTTTAGTTGATTTCTTGCAAAAATTGAAATTTTTGACTTAATGCCTTCTTGTTGATCAAGTGCGATATGTATGTGTGTATTATTATTTTTTAGGTTTTTACTTATTTTTTACCACAGCTTTAATAAACATATATATATTTTTTATTACTAATGGTTTTCTTCTATTTTAATGAGTAGGGATTTTTGTAGGGGAAATTTTTTCAGCTTGTAGGGAAAAATCGGATTTTTTTTAGCATTTTCGAAAAATCTACTGGCAACACTGCTTACAATAAACAAATTATTAATCTTATTTTAACTACGAGTATTAATGCTTATCAAAGTGTCTCCGAACATACTTACATACATACGAGTATATACACATACACAAAGAGCTATGTACCCTCTAGCCAGCCTAGAACCACATGTCTCTATGTCAACACTCTTTCTCCAGCGACAATTGCACTAGTTAAAATGTCGACAACTTTCCTTTTATGTGCGAGTAAAGATACGTTAGAGACAACAATTCTAGTGTATTTCTGGTGATATTGTCAATGAACGCGTCAACAGATTGTTTTTCTTCTTTATTATTCTGTGCAATAATATTAAAAAAATGTACATATGTAGACGAGGGTTGCTAAAATCTACTAGTAAATCATTGGCTGGGGTACACCTAGTCAGTGGCACTATTGACAATGTCAATAGAAAATCATTATAATTTTACTATTGACAATGAGCGAGGAAATATCGATATTGTAGACTAGAGACCCTAAAATTTACTAGTGAATCTTTGGGGTCAATGTCTCCATGTTGACCCAAAAGAACTACTTAGTCAGTAGTGATAAAGTCTAGTGGTGGATTTCCAATGACAAGCTAATGTTAAATGTCAATATATGATTACATTGGCTGGGGTACACCTGGTCAGTAGTAATACTGACAATGTCACTAGTAAATCATTACAATTTCACTATTCGCACTTTCTGCAGGATATTTTATTAAAATAATCGAACAAAATTAGGTGTTTTTATTTATGTATGTAAATGTACTTCATTAGCGATTTTTAAAGCTATTTGAGGGGTTCTCCGCAGAGTATTATAATTTTGAAGCAAACATTGACAACACTTACTTGCGAAAAATCAAAGTAGTAGTGGTATTTAAATATATCGCTCATTTACTCAAACAATGTCATAACTCAAAAAATGGAATTTTTGAGTTAGTCATACATACACAAATTTCATACAAATATCTTGTTTACTCAACTCTTGACAGAAAAATAAAATTTTCTTTTTCTATTAAGCTGTGTGTAAATAAGAAACTTCAAACTCGTTTTCTGGCAAACTGTTTTTTTAGTTATGACGTTGTTTGAGTAAATGAGCGATGTGTAGCCAATGTACATTAGAATTTTTTTTTGATTTCTTACATTTTCTCACCCCAAAACTGAATAGTTTTATGTAAAAAAAAATATAAAAAATTTCATAGCGATAAGTTGTGTTTTAGGGGTTGCATCCGCCCCTCAAAGTTGTCATTTAAATTTGCACGTATTTATTAGCCCTTATTAGTGGTATAAAATAAAGTCAAACCGCAACAAGTCGTACTCCGTTAATCCAAAAACCTCATTAATTCGAAATAAAATACAGGTGCTTGAGAAAAACTCGCATATATTTTGGTGCGCTCGTTAAATCGTATTTCTTTTAATTCAGTCTGATGAGATCCCTCTAAAATGTACGTACTCAAAAACAACCTCTTATAATTCGCAATAGAAATCAATATTTTTTGAAAAATACCAAAGCAACGTTTTCTACAAGTTTGTTTGCAATTGCCGCTAAAAATTTGTATGTTTGTTTCTAATTTTTGTGAAGAATGTGAGGTAAACTTGTTAGAGAAAAACACACCTCATTAAATTCAAACCCATACACCAAAGGTGAAAAGGAACCCTATTGTTTTCACTGCGATGTCCGTCTATCTGTCTGTCTGTCACAGTCTGCTTTCTCGAGAAGGGTAACATCTACGGACCTGAAATTTTCACAGAATATTTAAAACTTTAGCCGCTACAAGAGCATGTTGCATGACAGTTAAATATTAGCAGGTGTTCTAAAGCGAGCAACGAAATATGTCGAAATCCTAATGACAAACAGACAAATATAAACACTTTAAATTTTCAAAATTAGTGTATTTTTATGCAGACTACCGCAGTTAGCACTGAAATTTAAAAAATATAAATTAAAGGGTATTCTATCAGTTAATTTCAACTATGTAATTATGACAACCGCAAGACGCAGCCTTTTGAAATGTTTAAAAACGCTAAAACTAAAAAATTCCAAAATTAAAAAATCGCCAAAAATATCACCAAAATTAAAATAAATCGCTAAAATGCAAAAAAAAAATCACCAGGAGTAAAAGGGTCGCCAAAAAATTAAAAAAGTTCCCAAAATCCGAAAAACCGCCAAAAAAGAAAAAAGCACTAAAATTAAAAAAAAATCGCTAAAACTAAAAATATGTATTGCAAAAAAAAAAGAATAAATGGTAACTAAAAAAATCGCCAAAAACCGAAAAAAGTCGGGAAAGCTAAAAAGCGCAAAAAATAAAAAAACAACAAAACAAAAATTATACTTCAGGTAAGATATTCGATTATATAGGCTAAAGTTCGTATAGTATTACATATGTATGTATGTAGTGCCCGTACCTAAGCCTTCATGTGCGAATCAAAGTCGCACTTTACTGAATTTATTTTTATATGAACCTCGTTAAATCGACATCTCTTTGTTTCAAAAACTCCTCTTAACTCGTAACAAACAGTCGCTCCCTTCAAATGCGAATTATCGGGACTCTACAGTACTTTTGTCCCTTCGATTATGAATTATCGGGACTCTACTGTACTTTTAAAAAATATATTAAAAATCATTCATAAATTGTATTTTCATTGCACAGACAGGTAACCTTTGCAAATATAATTTAAATAAAAAAAAATTATGTAAATTAATAACAAATGTCAAAAGTACACATTACTTCTGTTCTAATTCTAATGTGGACGTACATTTATGTACATATCAACATAATAAGTACGTGTGTGTGTTGATAAATAATTGTCATTCACTACTTGAAGTAAAAATATAACAACGACAACCGGCGATAAGATTTATGACACTAACATTCGCCTTCATCATTAGGAATATTTTAATTAAACCGTATAGAGGTTAATAAGATTAAAATTTGCACAAATTAGAATTTTATAGCTACATACATACATATGTATGTATGTACATAATTTAAATATTTTTTAAAGAAAAATTACATGTCTGTTCTTTTCTTAATTTTTTCACTTACCTTTTATTCAATAATCCAAAAAGGTTTGACGTAACTTTTTTTCCGTTTGCCTGTTTGTGTACTTCGACGATTTTCTTTTGGTGTTGTTTTTTTTTTTGTTTTACTTAAATCTTGCAAAAGAAATTGTCTTATTTTTGCACGGCAATGAAAATTGCTAATTGCTTCGTGCGATAAAATGAAAAGAAAATAAAATGATATAAGAAGAAAAATTAAATAATAAATTTAATTTGTATGCTTATTGCATAAATATTATGAAATTAACAAAACTTAAATTGTTTTCATTAGTAGGAATTAGAAATTTATATAGTAAATAGTATATTTTTTTTTAATTTCAGACTGTGTATACGCAATCAAATTCTTCAGAAAAATAAAAGTTAAACTAACCAAATATAAGAAACAATTCTTTTTTTTCTTAATTAAAATATAGAATTAGAAACACCCCGTTTGAACCTTTAATAAAAACGACCCACTCGCACCAAAGTCTCACGACCGACTAACTAAATGAACAAATGCAAACAGAACTCTATATATTTTATTTACAAGGTATGTACATATGTATGTACATAAAATGGTATGGTATGGTATATAAAATGGAAGAAATAAAAACCAGTACTCGAGCTATACAAACAACAAAACATCTACAAAAGCGATAGGAACACTATAAACAACAATACACAACACATGTTCTAAATTTCTCTAAAAGCTACTAGAGGTCCACAGCGCGAGAACTACTTACATATATGTACATGAGTACATACATACATAGGAAAAGAGAGCGGGCTCCAAAAGCGATAACGGTTATTGTTTGTTGCCAAACTTTTTGGGGGGCTTATGGGAGCTTTACCTACCATTGCTCTTTGAATATTAAAATGAAGAACACAATAAAGCTTTCTGTGTGTTTGTTATAACAAAAAAAAAAAAAAGAAAAAAAAAACACTGTTGCTTAAATTTGCAAATTAAAAACCGGTATTTTAAATAATATATAATGCGTACATACTAATTACATAGTCACATAGTACATACTAGGTTTATAATCTATTAATCAAATATGTAATTCGCGAGGTTTATAAATATGTATTCACAAGCATATATTTTACATACATACACATGTATGTGCATACATATATGTATGCATGTATAAATACATATGTACGTAGCGACATTGTTGAGTAAACAAAAAAAGTCATACAAAAGTAATCGACAACTTGTTTCTAATTGCTTGAAAAACTTTCGAGAAACTATCGAGAATTTTTGAATCGTTAAGATTTTCGTTCCTTACCTTAAGTGGGGTAGACACAATCGAACTTGAGTGAGAGCCAAAAATCCATCAGTTTTGTCTTAAAATTTTTTACTGTCCTATCGATCATGTTTTCGTATTAACATCTCACACAACTTTCAATTTCATAAAAATATATTAATTTCTTAAAAAAATAATTTTCCACGTCCAAGTTGTATAGTTTATGCTACAAACATAGCTTTTGACTGACACTTTGTGTTACACACTATCAGTGAAAAACCAACATGGCCGCTGACTGTCACTCAATTGAAAATCTTTTTCTGGGGGCAAATCACGGCATTCAATACAACTCGTAATTTAAAAATATTTCCATATAAACTCTATTGAAATATTTTTAAATTACGCTTCGAATCGAATGCCGTAATTTGCCCCCTGGTTAACTGTTGAATGATGAAATAAGACCCAAGGAAATAACGCACAAGTAAGAAATCAAATAAGCCCCAATAAAACAAAACCCAAAAGAATAAAATAAGGCGTCATTTCCTTGGGCTTTATTTTATGACGCCTCGATAAAGCAAAATTGTCAGTCAGGTTCTATAGCAGAGGTGGCCATAACGCGACACACAAGCCACATGCGGCTCTTGAAGTCGATTGGAGTGGCTCTTATGCACACTATTTAATTACCCTATAAGAAAAATATTTTATAGAACAAATGAAAAAAAAATTAACGGCCTCATTTTCTTAGACGCAACGCTTATGTCCATTCTTTCAGTTGGTAATCAAACTGTAATTACTTTTAAGTTCTAATTAAATACGAAATTGTGTTTTTGAGTGCATATTTAAATAATAATTAAATGCCCAACCTTTGCGAAATTAAACACTACTTAAGTTTTATGATTGTACCATATGTTTTTATGCGTGTGTGTGTTTACTGAAAACGTGCACATGAGCATCATGCGGTCATATTAAAAAGAAATTTCGTTTAAATTTCATAAATATATAACATATACAGTACAAAGTTTCATATCATGGAATAAAGTAATATAAAAAGTCATTATGATGTCCTTTTGGTCTCATAAAATGAGTTTTTATGCAATTTTATTTTCTACATGTTGATAACCTAACTAACCTAAATGGAAAATTGTCAGAAACAAATGTCTTTTGTTTATAAATAAATAATAATAATAAATTACAGGGTAACTAAAGTACAATTGCAGACGCGGCATTCCTGCATGATTATAGTTATTCAGTGTTGCCAATCTGTGTGTAGTTAGACAGTGTGTAATTTCTACTCACATGTGTAGGCCATGTAATTAAATTCTTGTATAATCTGTGTGTAAATCTACTTTGGGTTTTATTTTTATTTATTTTTGTTTTAATTTTAACCTACACAAATGATGTGTAGTGTAATTTTCTTCAATGTGTAATTGGAGACACAGCCATGTATAAATTCATTGGCAACACTGTAATCATTTTATTCACACACATACACTAACATTTTTGTAGCTTGTAAACAAAGTTTGACAATTATCTGCAATGTATACAGTGACAGGCTGGGCTTGTGCATGTACCGTTATAATTGTATCATGGTCGCTGCGTTTTCAAAATGAGTCTGTTAAGTTTTTTATTTCCTTGGTTCTGTTGACTCTCTAACAGATCTATGTATGTTCCTTTAACAGTACATTTATCAAATGTTGTTTCAAAATGTATTTGCTGTAACGATATGAAAAGACATGCCTACATATGTACACACATGCTAGGAAGATTAAGTCCAAGTCCAGACTTGCAATTTTTGTTGGAGCGATTCTTGAATATGTGTGAAAGTGTTGAAATGGAAATATATATTTTTTGTATTCCTCTCTCGTCGCTCTTTTGCACTAAAAAATAAAAAAATTGTTGCAACAAAAATTGCAAGTCTGGAGCGGCACTAAATTTTCGTCTTCCCCTCATGTTAAAAATAGAACTAAACAGAAAAAATCAAATCAGAATCAAAGTGTATTTGCGTAGGTATCTCATATAATTATTGTGTAAATGTGTCAACAAAAAATAATGTTCCTTTTCTATGTGATAAGTTTAAAATTATATCTTCTTTTCTATCACCAAACAAAAATTTGCATTCGTCAGTTTATATTGAAAACAAAATCAAATGTTTTTATTTTGATTTTGTGGTTTTTTTCGATATAAGTACATACAGTCACCTTAAATGCAAACGGACGTAACTACACAAAAAATTCGAAATCGAGTTTTTTATTGATTATGGTTCATTTTATCAAACTACATGTTCACGCAAATATTTAGACCTCTGCCATCAAAAATGACGACTTTATTAAAGAAATTCAAACGCACATAATTACGAATCCATCTAGTTTTTTATTGCAAAGACGTAACTAACATAAAAGCTTAAATATATGTTAATAGGAAATAAATGGTTAAAAACATATAAGTATCCATACTACAAGTGAATTTCGATGAAAATTTTCAAGAACACTTTATTATTATTGATTTTGAAACGTTTTTTGCTTTTCCTGTAAAAGTGTAGTTAAGTCCGTTTACATTTAAGTTGACGATACATACACAAATTTTCACAAAATTTGTCTACCGAAAATTGTGTTCCATTTTATAAAAGCTAAAAGCAGAATAACGAAACGATAAAAAAATAATTTCAAAGACAAGTATGAAAGAAAAAAAAAAGAAACTATTCAAATCGCACGATTTATTTTATTATCTTGTTTTTTGTTATCAGTTATGGCTGCGCCGAGATTCCTGTTATTGTTGTTACCGGCAATGTCAGGTCCAGTGTTAATTTTGTTTTTCAGTTCGCTTTTAAATTCGCTTTGTGTTAGTGTTAATGTGAATTATACTTCTGTGGTTGCCAGATAAAATTGTTATATGGCGTCAAAAGTTTTGCTACACAATCAGTTTTGATGGGAAATTGCAAAGGAATTGAAGGGCTTATTGTAATAACATCCTATGCCACAAAAAAATATTTTGAGAAAATCGACTTTTAAGTTAAAAAAAAAATATTAAAAATATGTATGTAGGTCTTTCAGGAAATTATGCTATACACCCTTTTTAAGAACTCCTTTATAATGGCTACTATCACATAGCCATCGTTGGACAACAGAAGCATATGTAGCGGAAATCTCTGTTTTGAAAAATTAATGCAAAAATAATTTCTGTTTTGAAAAATTAATGCAAAAAAAAATTTTTTATTTCTAAACTAAAGTTATAATAATTGAAATTTATGTTCTGGTGGTTTAAGCATGTCTTGAATGCTAAAGCTATAACAAATTTAAAAATAAAATAAAAAGCTTAAAATAATTTTAAAACATTTTAAAAAACATCATCAGCCATATGAATTAAATTACTAATATCTAGGGATAACCCATACTCATGCAATGCGTTGTGTTAAGACTAAGAAAATAGGTTTATAGGTAGGAGACATTCGATTTAAACTTTTTCACATTGAAAATGACAGGAAAAAAAAAGAAGTTCGCAGGTAGTTTCTTCCACACACGGACATTACAGCTAAAAAAAGTAATTCTCTCTGTAATGCGTAGTGCAATTTATTGGCCAATCGAATACAAAACAATGTGCTCTGAATAAAGTATATGTTGTGCGTAAAAATGTGCGGGTTTCAGGAACAAGTTCCCTAATTTCATTAGAACACATTCCATTGTAGTAGCGATGCTCCAATGAATCAATAAAAATGGATACCCTACTGTTAGCGATGAGCTTCTTCACCCTCTCCTGTATGCGGTCGAGCAGACCCAAATTAGACTTTGAAGCTCCGGCCCATACATGAGAATTGTATTCCATTTCAAGTGGGATATATGTGGCATAAATAGTAAAAAAAATCAGATGGGTTGAAGTATCGCTTGCACCGTTTCAAAAATCCTAGGCACTTGAATGCTTGTTTTGAAATATCCCAGCAAAAAATTTCAAAAAAGGTAATTGAGTGTGGAATTAAGCATTTTTGGTGGAAGCTCTTCCTTACTGGATTACCAACTTTATGATTTTAACAAGGCGTGAGACTAAAATAATCGATTTTTGAGAAGTACTTACTTTTTTTATTTGGCAACTTGTTCACGTAATCTATTTAATCTAAAAATATCATTCTCTTCATTTAGCAACTTGTACGTCATTTTTTTAAATTTAAGGTAATGTGATTTGTAAGCGAGTAATGAAATTTGGCAATAAAAAAAGTAAGTCATTATATGGCAAGTATTTCTAAAGGTAATGTGTAATTTTTTGCTGGGATGTGTTCAGTCCATCGAACACCACACTGAATTTTCATGCCAAGAACATTAAGAGCATCTGATTCATTATTAAACAATAGCCATAGTTACAGAGGTAGCTGCATTTTTTAAATATACAAAATTCGAACATTTTTGTTAAATCATAACTTAAAGTATCATTCATAATTTGTCTATAGCCTCAATCTCCGCCAGGTTTGGTCTATTGCTGAATGAGAAAGAATGGCAGATGCTGCCATGAAAGAATACATAGATACGAGTAGGATTATAATTGTGATATAGAAGGTCATTTAGAAAAATAAGAATAAAGTTGGCGACAGAACGGAACCGGGTGGTACCCCTGAATTTACCTTGAACTCATTTGATGAGATCTCATCTATAACAACTCCTATAGTGCAATCCTTGAGAGAAGCTATCGCCAATCATGCAATAACATTATAACCCATAAAAATTAAAATTTCTTCACAAAACGTCTTTGCATACCCACACATTTATGCGTGATTAAAAAAAAAACATGACTTTCATACATTAGTACTTCAAAAAAATGTCGATCTGTTTTCTTAACCACTTTGCTAACCAATCGCTTTTCGAAATTATATTAGAACAATTTTAAGGTAATGTTTAGATAGGAGTAGACCTAATTACAATGACGTCCTCTTAAGTCGGATTTGCTTGCATGTTTGTTTTGTGTTTAAGGACTTTAGAACATATGGAGTTTAAATAATAAATAAATTGAATAATAGAAAAACATTAATATGAAAAACAATAATGTGCAATTGACTGTCATTAGGGTGCACTTCAAAAATTTGAAAAAAATCATTCTAAAAAATATTATTATTCCTTAAACCTACAAGTTCGAAACATTTTATTTTATAAAATGGGTAATTTTGCTTCCTCCTTGTGTAATTTAAGTTTTCTCTTCTGGCAGCATTAGTAATCGTAAAAAAAACAAAAATATTAATTAAAGATTAACATATGAATATATTTCTGTACATTAATGTACAGAAAAAAAAATTTATCTTTTGTGCTTTTTTGATTGACGAATGTGTACATATGTACATATGTACATACAAATGGTATGTATTTACATACAAATCTTGTTTACTCACTGCTTGTTTATTGTTTCTATTTAATGTTATCGTCTCATTTTAAGTGCAAAATTAAAAAGCACACACCTCTTTTTTTCCATCACAAAAAAAAAAAAAACAATTCAATTCACGGTATTTGTTATTTCCAAGCAGATGCTCCAGTATCAATTAGAAATGAGATCGTGAACAAATTTTCATATATCATATTCATATCATATTTTCACATATGTATCTCACACCCATGTCTAGACAGCAAAACCATTCAGCGTGAGTGAGCTAAGCAAAGTGAAAGGAAATTTCTTCAAAAAACTTCAGAAACACGAATAAAAAAGCCTGGGGTCTATTATGTAACCCGAATCGATAGGAAATGTTTTCGAATTGTAATGCTAATAACATGCCAATTCGAACAGTTTTCTTTTCGAAACGAATTACATAATAACTCTCCTGTTATGTACAGCTGCAAAAGGTGTGAGTAATCTAGGCGCACGGTAGTGCGCCAGGCCAAGTTCTGGCCAATGCACGCAGTGTGTATATTTACACGAAGCCACTCGAGCTGTTTTTACCCCCCTCATAACTTTGTCCCCCGCAATCCTAAAATTATAGAATTTAAACCAAAATTAGAATAAATTCATAAGTATAACCTCACATGCAAAGTTTGAAAGTTGTACAACAAAAGGTTTCGGAGATATAGAGGTGCATATTGCATATTTTAAGACATACTCACTGACCACTGACCACTGACACACTCATCAAATTGATGAAGCACTTCCGGTATCGCTAGAGAGCTAAAATTTGGTACACGAGTAGATCTAGGTGAGCAATGAACCAGACAAATCTGAAAACACGAAAATTTTAGCCAGGGGGGCGGGGCTACGCCCCCATAAAAATTAAAATTTGTGCTAGTGAGCTGAAATTTGATACATAGCTAGGTCTATGTGAACACTGAAATAAAAAATCTGAAAAACCGGAAATTTTAATCAGGGGGCGGGGCTACGCCCATAAAAATTAAAATTTGTGCTAGTGAGCTGAAATTTGATACATAGCTAGGTCTAAGTGAGCACAAAAATAAAAAAATCTTAAAACCTGGAAATTTTGGTTAGGAGGGTGGGGCTACGCCCATAAAAGTCCGAATTAAAAAAGCTAATATAAGGCGCTTAAAAGAAGCTGTTTTATTGAAATTTCGCATGTATACTGCGATAATGCAGGGCTATAAATTTTTTGTTAAAAAAATGGGCGGTGATACGCCCATATAATTTAAACCTTATTTTCGTGTACTACGGTTCAGCATATTAGATATGCTATTTATGTGGGTATTATTATCCGTTTGCAACCAAACTTGACACGAATAATAAGCACTGGTCGAAAAAATCTTAAGTTTGGAAAAGTGGGCGGGGTTGCGTCCATAAATATTAAAAATTAAAAGTTGCGCTAAGGAGCTGAAATTTTATATACAAATAGGTCTAGGTGAGCAACCAAATAAAAAAATCTGAAAACCCAAGAAGGTTTATCAGAATGGGCGGGGCCACGCTAATATTGTTTGGTACTAAAACCACAATATACAGCTTTTAACTCAACCTAATTTAGTGAAACCTTGCATACGCGTTGCACGTATACAGTAATTCAAACTAAAGTGGGCTTGATCACTCCTATAAAATGTTAGCCTTTTGTTTAATCTACTTCAGCCTAGCATATTTTACTAGAAAATTAGCATGAGTTGTAAGCGCTGCTCACAACAAAATTGTGAGTTGAAAATAGTGGGAGGGATAGTGCTCATAAAATTTAATTCTCGCTAGAGAGCTGAAATTTTATACATAAGTAAGTGTAGAGTAAGCCAATAGGAAAATCTTAAAACCAAGAAGTTTTTTCCGGTATGCGGGGCCACGCCTTTAAAACTCAAATTCGCACTACAGAGCTGTAATTAGATACACAAATAAATATAGATCAGAGATCACTAAGATAAATCTAAAAAACCTGAAGTTTCAACCAGAGGGCGGTAACAAGCACTTTAAATTCAAAATTAAGATAAATTTAATTTAATGAAGCCTTTCATACACATTGCATTTATCCAAAATAAAAATTTCCTATTTTGAAAAGTAGCAGTGACTTCACCCATAAATCCCAGCTTTTTCTTTCAGGAACTTTGTCTTAGCAGTTTTTTATTTAATACTCAGGTATTTCTTATTAACTTTTTAATACCAAACTTTGCATTAACCATAAGCACTAGAAGATATAAAAGTCAGCGAGGCCAGGCCCATAAGAATTTTACGTAATATTATACTATAGAGAGCTGACATTTTGTAGACAAATAGTAATGGATTTACTCAATCAGAAAATCCAAAGATTAAAGCAGCATAATAAAACTTTGCATGCACATTGGGCATATCCTTTTGATATATGTATGTACTTTGGCTAATCAGACTTTAATATGTAAATTTATTGAGAAAAAAGACGGGATCACGTCCACTAAAATGTACGCTGTATTTAACATGTTTCTTTCCAGAGGACTCTTACCAAATTGAGTACACACTATAGCTACCCGTTGCAGTGACACAATAGTGCATTTTTAAGGTCTACAATCCAACACCCAATCACGCTCTTACCCATTATTTTATGTAACTATGCCATTTTCAACTGGCATAGAAATAAGACACACTAGAAATTTTAAGTTTAAAAAGTCTTATTATAGAAAATTTTTCAAAAAGTAGTCAGATCCTCACAAAAACATAAATGTGAAAAAAGGCCAAGTTCTTTTCAAAAATTTCGGCCATTAAAAGTAGTGAGATATAAATTTTGACCAAGTTCTTGTTTGGCACAATACCTAACACAGAAATATGCTATGCGTTATATAAATTTGTAATCGTAAGGCTGTCTTATAATTTCTAGATAGTCTGTTTAATCTTCCGGTTTTTTGTGGAATTTCTTTAACAACCACGCTGCTACTTCCTATGTGAAGGCATAGGTCGTGTATAGTCAGTCACAAAAACTTTTTAAAATACTGTTAACAACATCTTGGGCAAATGGTCTAGTTACCCCGCCCATATTTGTGCAACAATACTTTGGAAATTTATTTTGCAAAGTATTTATGAAATAAATAAATAAATATTTGAGCTTGTGTATATATATATATATATATATATATACATAGTTCTGGCAACACTCCTTGGTATGTACAAAACTACGTTGGCATCTCTTATATTGAAAAAAGCTTTCTCATAAAGCTTATCAACTCACAGAAACATCGCTGTGCTGCCAACTTTGTTTCGACATTTCCCTCCCAGTACTAGCGGGAAAAATTAAATAAATAGAGCTTGTATCTAACAAACAATTACATATGGGCAATTCCACAGAATGTTACGTACGATCTCAAGTGCGTTGACCAATTACTTAAGATAGTATTTCAGATCCATGCGGTTAGATTTTTCCTTATATTTTACCAAAGGTAGAGCTACTTACGCTCCTCAAAAGTACACAAAGAAAAAAATTCAAATTTTCCCTGAAATACAAGCTTAATTGATTGTTCATTGTACGTGACATTCTGTTGAATAGCCCATATGTAAAATTATATTAAATTGCAGGGTCTTAAGAAAAAAAAATATTTTGTTTTATAAATCTTAGTATTAAAAACAATTTTTTATAATTAAGGCAGACACTAAATATATATAAATAAGCAGAGTGGGTTAATTATTGAATTTAATCATTATTTTGTTGCGGCAAAATGTTTTTTTTTTTAATATGGTTATTAGCTATTCCACTCGACCATCAAGTTGAAAGACGACTTGAAAGAAAAAATTAATATCAAGCTATCCAGTTCCAGAAATATAGGTATTTTAGTAAATAAATTCAGTAAAGTGCGAATTTGGGTTTTTTTGTTTGTTCTTTTTTATTATATTTTTGGTGATATTTTTCATTTAAGCGCCTTTTTAAATTTGGCGATATTTCGTTTCAGCATTTTCATTTAATTTTGGGACTTTTTAGATGTAGCGTTTTTGAAAATCCCAAGACTGCCTCTTAGGGTTTCCAAAATTACATCCACCCTTTAATTTTGATTTTTTCAATTCCAGTGTTAAAGTCTGCAGTGTTAAAGTCTGCATAAAAATGCACTATCTTTGAAAATTTCAAATGTCTATATATGAACATGTAATTGTCTGAATATTACATTAGTGTTTCAACGAATTTCGCTGTTCGCTTTAGAAAACCCTTTAGTTTTTAACTGTCATATATATTTTGTTGTAGCGGCCATATTTCAGGTCCTCAGGTCTTAGTGTATTGGAATTTGAAATCCAAATTAAAAAAATGAGCGTGTAACGCCCAAGTAAGGAACTTGCATTATGATTTATCATGACACTTCATGTCAATTAAGACTGGGACACAATGAATCCGTTATACGTTAAACTTCGCATTTTTCAACTGACAGCTAAGATAATATACATGGTTTCTTATGAGGTCTGTTACATTCAGTACGTCTCCGTTAACGCAAGGTCCAAAATTTGGTCAACTTTTAACGCACGTTGAGTAGATTGACAGATTTTTGTTGTTTTTTTTCGGTATGTTTTTGTGTTTTGTGACAGCAAAAATAAAGTTAAACAAAATAAATAAACGAAATAAATAAAAAAGTTGAATTGAATAAATAAAATGGGGAATCAACTATTGATGCTTTCGTCAATAAAGTACTCTTTGTGCGTCGTTGCGTTAATGTCAGTGGAAAAAGGCGAAGTTTAACGTATTCATTGTGTCCCGACCTTTATTCGTTATACATACAGCTGAGTATATATTATTGAATTTTGTGACATCGCAAAAGTGAGTAGCAGTGGCAATGTTTTTCGTTTACGATATTTTGCGTTGTGCCGTATTGCGTTACAAACAAAAAACATAAGAGCCCAATTCACAATCTTGTGCAAATGGTCTTGCATCCTTGCATATGCCAAGTTGTATAGTATATTGATTCTCACCACTAAGAATTGTTAAGTGGTGAGTATCAATATACTATACCATTTTGCACATGCAACGATGCAAGTCCATTTGCAAAAGGTTGTGAATTGGGATAATGTGAACGGCATTTCGCAAATTTTGAAAATTACAGCAAAAGAAAGGCTTTTCCTTTTCCATGAAAAAATAGTCCTGAGCTGGCAACATTAACAGACCATTACCTACGAAAGCTTTAGTTATAGATAATATACCCGAAATTGGCTCTAAATCGATTCTTGGTATTTGCGATGTATGTGGTCCTGTGGCGCAATGGATAACGCGTCTGACTACGGATCAGAAGATTCCAGGTTCGACTCCTGGCAGGATCGAAGTTTTTTGTATTTTTTAAATAACATTTTTTTTAAATTAAGTGATCAAGTTCAACTAAGATCAACGTGTAAAGTAAAAGTAAAAAAAGTTCAACGAATTCAATAAAATGATTTATTTACTGTAGACATTGATCATAAAATTAATAAAGTGTGTATCAATTTATTTATTTTTTACCACACTAACAAATGTGTACGTACATAAATACATATGTACATATCGTTACCTTAATATAGAAAGGCCCTAGCTCATAATTTTTGAGAAAACGATTTTTTGTGAATTTCGATAGAAGAACATATAGTGCATTGGAAAAAATAATAAGTTAGGACCTTTGTATATTAAGTAGAGTTGGGCATAGTTGTTCCTTTTGCGGATTGTTCCTTTTTGTTCCCAACAACAAAAATAACTAGTTCGTTCTTTTCGTTCAGTTGTTCTTTTCGGTCAGTTGTTCAGTGAACAACAGAACAGAGATTGTAGTCGTCGAATCCTTTTCAATGTTTTGTTCTTAGTGCTTATTAGTGACCTTATTCGTTGCGTAGTTTTTATAAGTAAATGGTTAAAATTAATATTGTTGATTGAAAATACTTAAAATGAAGTCAGTGATCATTTGAAAGAAAATTTTAATCACTTTTTTAATACTGATTCATATTTAACACATCAAATTCTTTTTTTTTTAATTTAGTAAAAATGTTTCTTTCTTTCATCAGTATTTTTATTTGCACTTTGTGTTATCATTCGCAAGTAAGTAAAAGGTAAAAATTAATATTTTTGAACGAAAATTTTTTAAATGAAATCCGTAATCAGTTAAAACAAATTTTAATCACTTTTTTAATTCTAATAATCTTTTCCACAATCTGTTTTTTAACTCAATACTACAAATTATTTCTTTTAATTTTGTAAAACTCGCTTGTATATTTCACTACGTATACATTTTCTGTTGTTTGTTTTGATTATTCTGCTAAAAATTTAATAGGCACACTACATTTGTCTCTTGTAAATGAAATGTTTTGCATGTGTATTGGTCAGGAACAGAGAATAAGATAAACAAAACGAAATAAAGACCAAAAACGAACGAAGGAACAAAATAACAAGAAAGACCAAAAGAATAAGAAAGGCCAAAAGAACAAGAAAGACCAAAAGAACAAAAAGGAACAACTAGACTGAACTAGTTCACATCGTTCACTTATGGGAATAGTTCAATTGAACTAGTTCGTTCTTTTACAGCACAAGTCTAATATTAAGGTAACGATATGTACATATATATGATCACGCCTTTTAAGATCTCCCTCCCTATTGATTTTACGTGGCTATGTATATAAATAACATGCTTGAAGTATGTTTATTATGTGGCCTTTTGCTGTAGAGACGACATTCTTTAAGTAAAATATTTTTAAATTATGCATAATAGAGAGTCGATAAATAACAAAATTTATTTTTTTATGTCACCATATGTGGGCAAAAGTCCAAGCGAGTGCTTGTGCCTGTGTGTTTTTTTTTTATATTAAAACAAACGTGATTTAATTTAAATTCCATAACGATAACGATATTTGTGCAGATAACAATAAATAATAATTTCTTTAATTTGTCTCTGTTAAATATTTACATTTGTAGTAAGTGTGTATCTTTTAACAGAAAGTGTAAGTAATACAGTGGTGTGAAAAACTTTCGTTTATGAAATGTACCACTTACAGCCAGTGATGCCAATTTTTTGAGAGAAAAAATCTTATCAGAAATAAAAGAAGGCATTAAGATTGTAATTTTTAGGTCAAAGAAGCATAGAAAAGCATTGTT
This sequence comes from Tachina grossa, assembly GCA_949987645.1. Lineage (NCBI taxonomy): Eukaryota > Metazoa > Arthropoda > Insecta > Diptera > Tachinidae > Tachina > Tachina grossa. The sequence continues at coordinate 144,228,289 of OX465278.1, forward strand.
TTTTTTTCTAAATTTAATATACTAATACCAAAATAGAAGTACAGTAAACTCGCCGTAATGTGAACTTATAATATATATGTTTAGCTGCTACGAAATGCATCTAGATATGATAAACCTTCACCATGTAATTTTTTTTAACTAAAATTATTTTAATAAAATAATAAAAACAAAAGTAAAAATTAAAAAAAGAATATTGCTTGGAGAGTCTATAAAACATTTTAGAGTAACACATAGCAACACAAATGTTCAGTTTTAAATCCGTGGTCGGCAACCGATACTATTACATTTTACAATTGTTAAATTTTCAGTTAAATTTTCGTCCCCTAACTTGAAATTTAAAATCTCCAAAACTAAACTTGATTTTATTATTATTGTCAGAAGAAACACTCAAGTTTTGTTTATGAAGAAATACATCTTCTCTTGCTGCTGCGCCAATGTAAAGATGAGTAAATAGTTATAGTTTGTAGAAAATTTTCTTAAAATAATTTAAATATATGCTTGAAAATGCCTTTGCATGTCACGTTTTTTCATGCATGACAACGTACGTGGACAAACCAAATTTTCTGGTTTGCCATAATAATTTTCTGAAAATAAAAAATTTAGTAAATTCTCATCACACATATTTTGTTATTGTTGGGAAAAAATTGTTTTTTGGCAACGCTGACTCTTAAGAGTATGTGATACACACAAGTTGTTCTCAGTAATGCGTGTGTACACATCAGTGATCTGCATGATTACGATTCAAACGGCATAATTTTACATTTTCTAAAATGAATATTGAGCTAGCACTTAACATTAACAAAATGAATGATGCTATTGCATGATTCATATCAATGAGACTGTCGTTAATAAATGCCTGTTATTGCTTGCAATTTAGATTCATTCATATGACTCACTAAAGCAATGAATTAGTATGATTGTTTTGAATACTTCTTAAACCACTTCTGACAAATTTAAGTTTGAGTGATGAAAATACAGAACAAATACTGAACAGTAAATAAAATACAGAACATTTCAACGTTATTTCCTAATGAATAATTTATACAGAACAGAACTCTCAAATACAGAACTGTTCTGTATAACACAGTACGGATGGTTACTGTAAGTATATATCATTTTAGATATGTAATAGAACTGCCACTACATACAAATGTACATACATATATCTAATATTTGATGAATACTAAGCTACTTTACATTGTACCTTTTTATATTCATAATCATTTTTACATTGTTATAAATAAAAATAAACAAAATATATATAATGGCGATATTTTCCCCATTTTTGGCGAATTTTAGCGACTCGGAACAATTTAATTTTTTATAATTTATAAAATAAATTTTTAATAATTTATAAAATACATATTTCATTGTCAAAAACTAAAAAAATGAGACTTTGGCGATTTTTGACATTGGATTTGGCGAAAAAGGTGAAAATAAATCTGACAGCCCTACCCTTACTTTGCCGACCACAGTTTTAAATGCATGTGATGTGTTACATGAGCTTATTTAACTCTTGCTAGTTGGCTCTCTGCAAAAAAGTGTTGTTTACTACGAGTATTTAGAGCAGTGATGGGAAATGAGATTTGCATGTCGGTATCAAAAAAAATTTTTTGAGTACTTTTTTGGTTCCGAGAGTACCAAAAATTATTATTATTTTTTTGTTTTAAATTATATAAAATTCATTTACAAAAAAATAAAAAGGAAAACAAAGCGTATACATTAGGAGAGACCATTTTTTTTTTTTCAAAAATTGTATAGCAAAAACGTAATATACACGAAATTTTGAGAAAATTCTCTAAAGAAAACATGGGCCTAAAATCAAACCCTCAAATCCTCTCAAAAAAAATTGTTTTTAATTAAAAGTCTTCCAATCCATTTTCGAATCATTATTATTTCTTCCACGCAAGTACTCCCTGCTTTTAATTTTTTCATGAGGTATCTTAGCTTTATCCATATAGATTTATCCCTATTTTACTCTTTACAGCCAATGTTCTTAAATAAAGCAGTAACCAAAAAAAGAAGCAGCTCTGTCGGAAATGCCAAATTTATCGCACACTATGGCGAAGTTTAAGATGTCGCACTTATTAGTGCGAGTATATGGCATTTTTTGTGTCGTATGTGATCTTGCAAATTCAAATTCCGATCTAACGTTCATACTCGAGGCAGGTCTATATGAAGTTTGTAGGCTTAGTACTGGCTCCTTAGATTGTTGATCAACGATGCTCATCATGCATTCCGGAATCGCATGTTTTCTGGTGGTATGTTGGTCAATCACGAACTCTTTTAGGTTATAAGGAATCAGCCCGCATCAGAATTACGTTGAATTGCAAATTTCAATAACTTTTAAACAACTTTCGGAAAAACTCTCGTACAGTTTTTTTTCTATTTTTCCAACACTCACGATAACTTAACAAATTTAAATAATTTCAATCACTATTCAAATCAAAAGCACTAAAGTTCTGAATAGGCAAAAACATTATACGGAAAAATTTTACGAATAATAAGAGTGGATGCTTCCATTATTACGTGTTATAAAAAAAAATTAGTTTTTTAATGCGAACTGTATAGTGCATAAATCAGTCAAAACGAAAAAAATATTATTCTTTGTTTGTATGACAAAAAAAAAAAAAAAATGGCAAACAAAAATCGGGACTTGACTGGATTTTTGTGTACCCTGAATAGATACTGTATATAATATAATATTATTAAACAAAAAAAACTACTGTTATAGCTCAGAAAGAGAAAATAAATTCTCAGGTCGAGAGGCGCGGTATAGGGTTTGATTTTAGACCCATGTTTCTTCGCAAAATGTTCTTAGAATTTTATGTAGATTTTTTTTTTCATCCATCCAAATCGACCCTGCCTAATATACATACATATGTGTGCACATAGGTAAAAGTTTTGAAGTAACAACAAGAAGAGTGTTTAGACTTTAATAAATCTTTGGCCTGGATAAGACTTGATACTGTTGGAAAATAAAGAGATTTTGTTAAGAGAAAATCCTTTCCACGTTTACAGAGGAGTGAGGTATGGACAAAATTCCGTACGCTAGTCTCGATTTATCAGGAAACGTATTCATCTGAGCCGTTTTTAGTTTTAGCCACTTAAGACTGCATATATTTTCTGTTGTTAATGGTTTCAGTTCGTCCATATCAGCCTATGTGTTAATACTTTCAAAAGTTAGCTTTTTGCTAAAAAACAGTTTAATAAAAAGTGATATAATTATATTGGTTTTACCAGATAAAACATTTCTAGGGGGAAACTTACTAAACCAATTTAACATTTAATTGTAAAAATCCACTTTTGCCCCCAAAGCTTTACAGAATTTAATACAAAATTTTTACAATTTCCTTTAAAATGATTTTTAAAACACTTGTTTCAATATAATTTGTGATTACATATTTATAGATCAACTTCTGTGCCACAAAATATATCATTGAGTCAAATATGGGTTTCGTTTATATTTAATAGTGAAGGAGTACACTTTTCTAAAATATATTTACTGTGTAATAATGTTTCGTGCCATTTGTCAAAAAAGAATTTTAATTCTTGGCAAATAGTATCATGTCAAATAGTATCAAAAAAAGTACGGTCGTACCAACTTTCCCATTACTGTTTTAGAGCAGCTAAGTCCAAACACACATACACTGACATTTGTATTTGAGGTAAACAGCTCTGAAAGCTCTTCAATTTGTTCTTGTTTCTTTGCAAAGTAAGAGCAAGCATTGCTTTCTGTTGTGTTGTTGTTGGGATGTTGTACTCTCGTCTGTGTGAAAGCACAAAAAGCTCTTTATAAAAGTTTGCACATTGTGCATATGGCTTGGACGTAGCTGATTTAGAGCCAAGAAACTTTGTGTTGTCAGAATATTTACAACTAAATTTAGTGTTATTTGTTCATTAATAATTATCACATGAAATTTGGCTTAAAAAGCGATACGAACTTTAAAGCTCAGTTAGCCGACTGTAATGTAATGTAACTGCAACAGTAAGAAACAGCTGATCGATTTTGTTATGTGAAAAGTAATGAAAATGGTTACAGAGATGTAATGTAACGTAACCTACTTTTCATATAAAAATATCAATCAGCTGTTTTCTACGTTACAGTTACATTACATTACAGTCGGGTAACTGAGCCTTTAGCCTATTCAAATCATAAATATAGAAACAAATGAAATTCGAAAAATAATAATTAAACTCACAATATTAGATATTTCATACAAGAAAATGGGAGTTTGCATTACCCTGCGTTTACATATGCAAGTGCCTTGCATGCAAGCTCGGTGTACGTATTATCAACGAAAATTTCTCACCAATGCCCGACTGTCTTGCAACTTGCATGTTTGCCTTTTAGTGCAGAGTTGTCCGTAACATAAAAAATTTTAATTTTAAGGGAACCAGATAGTGTTGAACTTTATTCGTATTGTTTCAATGTTATTTATGTCTAAAAAATTAATAAACTGCTCGATTTATGAATATTTAAGAAAAAAAATTATTAAATTAGGTTTTAAATGTATTTAAAATGAGTAAAATCTCACTTAACACTACACTGAAATCCAGTTAATTTGTGCTAAACTATTAATAGGGCAACACTGTTAACTAACTTTCCATTTACTTGCTACAAGTTCAACAAGTCACTGTCTTGCAAAATTCCTTGGCAGTTGAGTTGGAAGTAGGCTGCAAGTGCCGAAAGTGTAGATGTGTTAGTAAAAGAGTTTGAGTGTATTGAGTTTTTCGAACTTGCACTTGCACGTGTAAACCCTAGGTTAGTGGATAGTTTCTTAATTCAAAGCATTAATTGGCAAATACTTTTTTCTGTGTACCCTTTCATGTATTTGGAAACTAATTTTTTATTTTCTATCTTTAAGAAATTCATTAATAACATTTGGATTTGCATCCGCAAATGAAAGTTTAAAAGAGAATTAAAAAAATTTTTAACAAAGCTCATTGGTATTGTTGGGGCTCTAATAGGTACTATCTTATCACGAAACAAGCAAATAAAAAAATAATTATCTGGTGATTCCAGAGACTGTCTTAAGCCTGGTACTCTGTTCACAATTTCGTGCGAAATGCTGTCAAACTACATATAAAAGTATTTGGTATGAAATATTTGCGAAATAAATTCGCAAAAGTAGTACTCTGTTCTTGTTGTGTAAAACACGTAAAATCATGTCTTTCCATGCAAAATTAATCTGGCATCATTTTAGTTTAGCTACGAAACAACATGAGCAGTGCTTTTTTCGCACGTAATTTTGACACGCGAAATAACCAATGGGGCTGAAAATTTTTCACAACTTTGAACAGAGTACCAGCCTTTAACTTAAAATCAGTAATATAATGATCGTCAGAAATAATTAGATGCCTCTGCTGAATACGAAAAAGGCAGACAAATCACGCTAAATAAATCATCCTCGATATTTTTCAATAAATAATTTTTTGTTGGTCTTTGGCACATTCTTTTTATTTTTTTTACAAATTAATATTTTTGCTTATTTTTTTTTATATTAAATTTCAAATTTTATTTACTTACTCCAAATCTCATAATACTTATTAAAAATAATAAAGTACTAAATATGTACTTTCATCCGTTGTAATGAAACAACCTTGCTCATTAATAAACATGACGATCGCGATTTTCGCCCAAACTGTTACAGAACTAACAGTGCGTTGTATGTAGCCAACATTCTGGGATTTCGTTTGGATTTAACATAAAACCCGTTACACAGACTGTGGGCTATTACTACAGCTACATGCACTTACACACTCTCACTTTACATTAACAGAAGACGTACATTGTTCGCCTTTTTTTTATTATTGCTGTTGTTGCTTACGTATAGTGTTGCTGACTTGACCATTTATTCGTGTATTGAACGTTTATCCATAATTCAGTTGCACAGTAAATGTTATTGTAAATGGTAGCTTGAAATTATAACTAACAAAAGTGAATATATTACAAAAACAAAAATTAGGAAATCAACAAATAAAACAAAGAAGGAAATGTTAAGAATTCACAAAAAAATAACAACAACAACAAAAAAACGTTGGAATTGCTTAATAAGCAAATATTTGATTAAAAATTTTGAAATGCAGGAAAATAAATTTAAAAATTAATATTTTGTAAAAGGAAATTAAAAAAAACAATTGAAAATTTAATTAAAAATTTGAAAACGCAAATAAATAAATAAGTTTTCATATGTAGAAGGAAATAAATAAATGATTTTCAATTAAATCATACCAAAAATGGTTTCAACAAAGGCGTTTTTTGCGATTTTTGCAACACTTGAAGCGGAATATTAAGGCTTGTGATGTAAGAGAATTTCGAAAAAAATTTTGGATTTTTTGAAGATGGGCATGGGGTCGCTGAAATAGATTTTATCAAAAAAATGTGGTTATGGAGAAAAAATTTTTATATTATTTTTTTCTGGTGCTTTTTGTTCATACAACTAAATAATTCTCTTCTTAAGGATCCGATCCCACGACAAAAAAATTATTGGTGTGAAAAATTATTATATTAAGGACCACTTTGATAGTCCTAAAAGTGAAAAATTATTTTTCCTAGATTTCAAACATCAATAACTTGAAAAATTTTCAACATTTTTTCAAGATGTAAAATGCGTTAGAAAGGTCTTTAAATTACCTTTCATTCGGTACATAGATTTATTTTTACTTCTTGGAAAAATATAAGAAAAAAATTAAAGTTTGGGAAAATAACTTGAAAAGTTTTCAACACATTTTCACAATTAAGATATAAACTTATGTAAACTAAAATAAAGGTATCTAAATTATCTTTCTAACGCAACAAAATGTTGAAAACTTTTCAAGTTATCGAGGTTTGAAATCTAGGAAAAATAATTTTTCACTTTTAAGACTATCAAAGTGGTCCTTAATATAATAATTTTTCACACCAATAATTTTTTTGTCGTGGGATCGGATCATTAAGAAGAGAATTGTTTAGTTATATGAACAAAAAGCACCAGAAAAAATAATATAACATTTTTTTCTCCATAACCTCATTTTTTTTTATAAAATCTATTTCAGCGACCCCATACCCATCTTCAAAAAATCCCAAAAATTTTTCGAAATTTTTTTAGATCACAAGCTTTAATATTTCGCTTCAAGATTTGCAAATTTTTTTTTGTGAAACGCCCTAATGTACATATATAAAACATACATACATTCTACGTAATATATTATAAATGGTCATAATATGTATTTTATTTGGATTTTTGAAAATTTTTCCGTCGAATTTTGTATTTAATTAAATAAGGTGTGCTGCTAAAAATATTTGAAGCTGAAATTATATTTTGAAAGAAATTATTTTTTTTTCAGTGAAATTTAATTTTTTGACAGTAACGATTTTTTTATTTGAACGTAACATACGAGTTCTTAATATTTTTTTTGCATTTACTTATATTTTTAGATTTTAATTTTTTATTTAAATATATTTTTTTTTAGAAATTCATGACTTCTTAGCAATTTCATCTCCTAGTAAATTTTTGTGTGCACTTTCCAATTTTTCCAAAATATATGCGAGGTCAGCACTAAAAATTTATTACGAAAGTGGTATCAAGCCACAAAATCTATTAAATGTTGAGGATTTTATATTAAAAAAAAAAAAACAAATGATTTTTAGTTTCAAGTTTCAAAATAACGAAAATTAAAAATTTTTAAAACTCCCGTTGCACACATAAAACGTGTATAAAACAAACAATAAATCAAAGTGCTAACGTAATATTTAACAAAAAGAAAATACATAATTTACATGCCAGATCCCAAAGTATTAATAACTAAAAAAAACATTCCAAAATAGTCAATAAAAGTTTATTTAAAGTGTCAATAAATTGAATCAATCAATTTCACATAAAAAAATTTACTCAAACAATGTTTGCTGCCTTGAAATAAATGTATTATATAACTTGTAATTTTACAAATTGCCGCCTACAAAAAACCAAACTATTTACAAACAATTTATACTCTTAAAGATAACTTTACAAACGTAACTATGTTACTAAAAAGCCCCGCCTTGTTGTTTGCAATAATTACTTTAAGTTTTTCCGCTTTTTATGTGAATTCGGATACGAACATAGACAACAATAAATTAAACTTGAGTTTAAGTAGTCATCATAAATTTACTGATAATTCCCACAATGCCAAGGACAACAATCAAAATACCAGAAACAATAAAAAAAGTACAGATAACAACAGCGAGAGCAGCAGCAGTAGCGAAAGTCCAATTAGCGCAGAACAAAAACCTACTCGGAAATCTCAAACTCCACCACATATTATTTTTATTTTAGCCGATGACTTGGTAAATATGTATAAATATATTGTATATTATAAAAAAACACTAGCAAAAATTAAAAATATAGATACACACACACGCCTGTACATAAGTATTTTACTTGTAAGATGTACAGAAAGTTTATGTTTACAAGTTTATTCAAGAACTAAAACCGGTTTAAGCTTAAAAAACCGACCAATGGAACAATGATACGATTAGTGTTTTCACAGTGAACGTTAAAACCATAAACAGCTGATTTTGCATTCACACTACAAGTTTGTTAAATTCAGGTTGTAACTCACAGACAAGTCTAATAATTTTGCTCAAAAATAAAATAAATCTCCTGCAGAAATGCGTGTATTTGTTGTTGTATTTTTTCTGCTTTTTATAACACTTATTTGACAAACTGTACATCAACTGTTTTGTTTGTATGAAAAACTCGGAATACAAAGTGAAGAAGTGCTGGGAAATCAAGTTATTGTATATTAAAAACGCACAAATACATAAAACTTTTTTTATCGGCGGATCGATGTCACCCCTATCGTCTATTTTCACTAGCATAAAAAATATCAGCTGCTTCCGGTCATTTTAACTTGGTAGCACTGAATTTAGCGCCGCGAAAACAAGGTTGCATTTCATAAAACCAACTTAAAACCAATTCAAAAATGGTTTTAAGGTGGTTTTAACAAAAAGAATTTGTATGATATTTTTTTTTCTTGAATTGATATATGTGCGCTGTTTAAAATATGAGGTGCCATTAATGCGGTCTCTGTTTTTTAGCTCGATCCGACGGTAACTGCTGGTGAATAGTGGGGCCTAAAGTACCCGATACACAGTGGGGGATTTTGTTAAAAAAAAATAGAAATAATTCTGCAGTTTAAAATTTCAAACAGAAGTGTCACAACGCTTAAGTCTGGAATTTGGACTATATATGTACCTTTTAAGGGGGTGGAGCCACCATCCCCAAAGTGGGAAACCTTGGGTTAATGAAAAATTGAAACCGATGCCAAGCTGATGATAAAAAAGATATTTTTGCTAGTGAATTTTTTTTTCTATCCAAGGGCTAGAAAAAAGTCTGCTACATTTATAGGTTTTCGCTTACAGTTTAGGAAATATTCGAGAAAAAATTAAAATTTTGGGTTTTTTACCAACCTTCGTCCACTGTTCTGCTAATGAAGAAGTCAAATCTTGTTCGATTTAGAACCAAAATTTTTAACATTTAAAAAATTGTTGGCATCACTTAATTTAAAAGTTATATAAAATTGTTAAAAAGTTCGATTTTCGCCGTTTTTGCAGAATACCAACCCCATATTTTTAGATATTCAAAAACATTTTTTTAATATTTTCTTTATTGAAGGAATCAGATCGTTTCGAAATATACCTATTTTTGACATAAATATTAAATTATAGGTTTTTTTTCTCAAATTCCAAAGTTGTAACCCAAAAAGTCATCATGCCACCTTAAGGCATAATATCTTTTCAAATATTTCCAAAGATATTAATGCCAGGCGAAAGATAAGAAAAATAATGAAAACCCCATTTTGGGGATTTTGTGAATTTTTTTTTCGAATTTAAGAGAGAATTCTTTTTGTATTAATTGCATAATTTTTCACCTATAGGAGCATTTTCAGCCGATATTTTAAATTACATTTGATGAGCCACCTTTTATTTTATATATTTTAAAATGCTACTTAATTGAAATTTAATTGCTGGTGGTTAAGCATTGTCTTTATATTTCATTCGTGCTTATTCATGTTTTAGACTCGGCAGTTTTTCTTGAAGCAAGTTTGAGTTTATGGGAAAGAGAAAAGAAGAGGGCACTGACTTGCTTTTACGGAAAAGTTGCTTCAATTCTCTTTTGTTAGTCATTCGCAGCATTAAAACAATAGAAAAATTGAACAAGAATCCGTCTGAGTGTAAACAAAAGAGCAGTTTTAAAAGATAATTGAAGAAAACTGCTTTAATAAAAACTGCCAAGTCTAAAACAAGACTTAGCCAAATCATCAATAGACTTCAACCACATATTTTGAACAGTCATAAATCAAGCCAAGACTGTCAGCAAATAAATTTCAATTAAAATAAACTAATGACAATATGTCAAATACTAAATTTCCTAAGGGCCATTTTCACAACTTGCCTTTAGCTAAAGGCTGGATTTTGTCTGCCCGATAAATGGATTTGCGTTATAAAACCTTCATATATTATTTTTGTATCCATTAAATGTTATTATTATTGATAATAATAGCAATAAAAAAATTTAATTAGTAATAACGCAAAGATATTTATCGAGCAGACAAAATCCTACCTTTAACTAAAGGCAAGTTGTAAAAATGGCCCTAAATGATACTTAACTGTAGAATCTTCATTATAAGTTTGGTTTTTCAACAATTCTCATTAATATTTTTTAAGGGCTTCAATGATCTGAGCTTTCGTGGTTCATCACAAATACCCACGCCAAATATTGACGCTTTGGCATTTTCTGGCATAATATTGAATCGATATTATGTTAATCCGATTTGTACACCGTCAAGATCGGCACTTATGACTGGAAAATATCCAATACATACGGGTAAGTTTGTTGAAAAATTTAAACAGTTGAAACTTTTTTTTTGTTTTCTGAATACGGCAGGAAAACAGTTTGTCGTTAAGTCAACAAAACGCAATAATTCCATTTAAAAAAATTTTTTAGGAGCATAAATAAATTTATAGCTCGATCATCGATGGCAATTGAATTTTAGTTGCGTTGCCAGTTGGCAAAATGTTATTACTTATAGCAACTAACAGGTGTTTATTTCAGTTGCAAAATTGTCAACCACAAATTAGCCTAATTCACAATCTTGTGCAAATGGTCTTGCATCGTTGCATGTGCAAAATGGTATAGTATATTGATACTCACCACTAAGAATTGTTAAATGGTGAGTAACAATATACTATAAAACTTTGCACATGCTACGATACAAGACCATTTGCACAAGATTGTGAATTGGGCTATTATTTGCTGCTGCATAGTTTTTAAGGCAAAATGGTGGCAAAATTTAAAAAATTTAAATTTAATTAATTTTTAATTTAACTATTTGAGAAGACGAAAATGTTCCTTCAAGCAAAAAACATAAAGTTGGTTAACATTGATTTATTTATTTTATTATCTACCAGAGAAGATGCGGTAATTCTAGAGGTTTTTAATTATCCCTTAAGTGCCGTCTAACATGAAAAAACCTTAAGCTAGTTTTCTGTAGAACTGCATTTTTTTAGTTAACTTATAAAGCGAATATACATATTGCGTTTTGCTAAAATATTCTTAAAATTATAGCAATAATATGTGTCTAATAAATGCAATTGTATTTTTTCAGGCATGCAGCACACAGTCCTGTATGCTGCTGAAGCACGAGGATTACCTCTAAACGAAAAGTTAATGCCTCAATACTTTAATGAACTCGGGTAAATTTGACCATCTCTCTGGTCTAATTGTAAAATAATTTTTCTCACCATTACATTTTTTTTAGTTATTCCTCCCATATAGCGGGCAAATGGCATTTGGGTCACTACAAACGTGTTTACACACCACTATTTCGTGGCTTCAATTCCCATGTGGGCTATTGGACTGGTCATCATGACTATTTCGATCACACGGCAGTAGAATCACAACACTGGGGCTTGGATTTACGAGACGGTACATAAGCAACATAATTTATTGACCAAAGTTATAAAAATTCATAATATTTATTATAATTTAATTTCGTTTTAAGGTTTGGATGTTGGCTATGATTTGCATGGCATTTACACAACCGACTTGGTAACTCAAGAATCCTTGCGTGTAATAAAAAGTCACAATACTACGAAGCCTTTATTTTTATATGTCTCTCATGCAGCTGTGCACTCGGGTAATCCGTATAACCCGCTTTCAGCACCAGATGATGCGGTAGCCAAAATGCAGCATATAAAGAATTACAATAGACGAAAGTATGCAGGTTAGTTTTTATTTTTAAATATTAATTATCTAACCTGCCATTTACTGGGCAAGTGCAGGTAACTCAATATTAATTAATTAATTTTTTTACCAATACAATCATTCTTCTACAAATTGTCAGCTCACTTGTAAGAGATTTTTATTACAACTGATTATCCCAATTCACAATCTTGTGCAAATGGTCTTGTATCGTTGCATGTGCAAAATGTTATAGTATCCCTCTAGTCAACCTAGAACCATATGTCTCTATACTCTTTCTCCAGTGACAATTGCACTAGTTGAAATGTCGACAGTAGAGATACGTTAGAGACGACAGTTCTAGTGTATTTCTGGTGATATTGTCAATGAACGCGTCAATGGTTTGTTTTTCTTTTTTATTATGTTATGCAATAATATTAAATAAATATACATATGTAGGCGAGCGTCACCAAAATCTACGAGTGAATCTTCGGTTCAAATATCTCCATATGGTCGTAAAAGAACTACCTTCTCAATAGTGCTAAAGTCTACTGATAGATTTTCAATGACAACCCTATGTTATTTGTCAATAGGCATTTGCATTGGCTGGGGTACACCTAGTCAGTAGCACTATTGACAATGTCACTAGAAAATCACTATAACTTTACTATTGACAACGAGAGAGGATATATCGATATTGTAGACTAGAGCCCCTAAAATTTACTAGTGAATCTTTGGTGCCAATGTCTCCATGTGGTCCCGAAAGAACTACTAAGTCAGTAGTGCTATAGTCTAGTGGTGGATTTGCAATGACAAGCTAATGTTAAATGTCAATAGATGATACCATTGGCTGCGGTACACCTGGTCAGTAGTGCTACTGACAACGTCACTAGTAAATCACCACGATTTCACTATTCGCGCTTTCTGCAGGGTACATTGATACTCACCACTTAACAATTCTTAGTATAACGAGTAAAAATATACTATACCATTTACCACATGCAACGATGCAATACCTTTTGCACAAGATTGTGAATTGGGCTACTGTTTTACTTGCAGTTGTTAAATTGTTAAAACTAACAATACTGTTGCTTTACATTGATAATGTAATGATTAATGTTGATAATGTAATAATAATATAATGATTAATAATTAAAAATAATACCAGCCTAATGGACACCACAGCTACGTCTACAGAATCATATTCTTTTCATGAAATTATCCATAATTAATTAGTATATTTGAGGTCTTAAATCGATTGTGAGCCGTTGGCATAGATCTTATCTTTTCTTTCGCGTAGCCCTAAAGAAAGGTGTTAATTCACAAGATCTCGGTGGTCAATTATGTGAAACGTAGCGCCATATTTTTTAATACATGCATATCGCTACCTTAATATATAACTCATTATTTTTTTGGAAATCCAGTTTTTTGTACATTTCGATAGAGGAACATCTAATGTTCCCGATTTCAAAAAAATAATGAATTAGGGACTTTCTATATTAAGGTGTCAATATGTACATATATTTATTTTTTGTATCTTCGAAAATAATAATAACAATTCAAATCTTAAGTCTAGATAAAATGGGCCTTATCGTAATGGATCCTAGATTAAAGAACAAAAATTTCAATGTTCTTTAATGTATGACAAAAACCTCGTAGTCTAAACCGAAACCGAACCGACCAGTATCGGACCATCAACTTAATGATAGTAATTAATAAGGGCTTGTGCCAAACGGTAGCAAATTACTAGTGTAAGTAAATTTTTGACACTTCTGAGGTGAATAAAATTTCCCTAGCCCTGGGGTAGTCCCCAGAATTTTTGACACAAAGATAAATTGTTGGCAAGCAGCAAATAAGAAACATGGTATTATAAAAGTTAAAACCACCGCCGTCGCCCAATATATAGATTTTTACGTCTCTTAAATGTATTTAGACTGTGATAAAAATGCATTGTTTATTTTAATTTGCGAAAAATTTTGCATCATATATGTATATAATATTATATATTTTTTTGCTACAAAATATTGTTTTATATAAAAATGTCCCTTTAAAAAATTGTTGCTAGCCCGCAACTTGTGAACAGTGAACAGGGTGACTCAAAAAGGAAATTTTCAGTATTTTGCTAAAATGAGAAAATTCTTAGTAATCTTTTGATTTTTAAACATCTATAACTTTTTGGTTTTCCAAAATATTCAATATTCAAACAAACTTTGTATAAAAATACATAACTTTTTCTATACAAAATAAAGCTACAAACATAAATTTTGACAGCTAATCAAGAGACTCGAACACACACACAGGACAATCGAATTGAAAGATTTACTAGTCAACATGAAAAATCAAAATCTTTTGATTTTTGTTCAACCAACTCGACAACTGCCAAACTAATCAATTGACAAAGCCATACACGCTTTGATTTGGACAACAACCGACTCAATTGAAAATTGAATTGAATTGTGTATGGGCTGCTTTAGCTATCAGTACTACAAAAATAAGGTGTTTATAAGTTTTAGAAGATATTTTTTTTCAAAAAGTTCCAAATATTATAAATATGCGCGCCGCAGCAATTTTTTCATCAGCTTCTTTCTATATTAAAGTGAATTTGTCAAAATTTTACATTGTCAAAAAAGATATCATTTGGCACAGCAGAAAAATTTAATTTTTTCACCACAGGCAAATATTTTTTTACCAGAGTACTTTTCTACCGTTTGGCACACGCCCTAAGCATAAAAAAATTTTCAAGAAGTTTAATCTGGAGTGTTGCGTATTAGATCCCTAGTGTTCCTCCGTTTTTCAAATGGTTGTTTCCAAAAAAGTTCCTGACATTACGAGCAAGGGGATTACGATGGGACGCGAGTTTTGTTAAATATTTGTCTGTGTATTTTGCAATTTCAGTAGTCACTAGTGGCATATTTATATCAGGATGTAAATTTGAATTATTGATGTATCATTTAGCCGATGTTATTAACCTTAAAATTTTGTGTCGCCTTCGTTGGATTTTCTCTACATTTGAAGCTAAATTAGTGCCCCATAGCTGAATTCCGTAGCACCATATTGGTTTCAAAAGTTAGTTGTAAAATATTAAAATTTTACAATATTGACTGAGGATTGAATTTCTACCAATTTGACGGTTCATTGAAGTGTCATTGTTATCCTTGGATATCTTGAGATTTTTGACAAGTTTGGGCTTTGCCCGCGCTTTAAAAAGTGGCTTTGCTGTTAGAAAGAGACAATAATCAGATTTATTTATTTTTTATTGTTTGCATTAATTGCTTCAGAACTCACTGTAAAATAGGCCTTTATGCCGTTAGAACTAACTTCAGATTTTTTTTGTTTTTGAGGTACTCATATAGAGTATTCCTCAATGTAACTTTGTTTTGGTTTTTTTTTGTTATTTCAGACTATATAAAAAACATTAATAAAGCAAATAAAGCTTATTTATTAAAGTCAATAGCGTATTATTACGAATTTCACGGGTATATGTATTACGAATATTATGATTGTATGTATTACGAATATTCTTTTGTATGATTTTTGTATGTATATAAGGAAAAACTCCGCTAAGGCGCCTGGAAGAACATGAACTTTATATATAACAGTGAAATTACTTTGAAAGTGTATTAACTGAGTGAAATTATTTTGAAAAAAATTAAAACAAATGTCAGCACGACTCAAAAGAAGGACAAGCTTAACAAATTTTGCAGTCATGATTAAAATTAAATGTTGAATAGTGGTAGTTTGTGATGTTGCGTTTTTTTAAGACCCTTAGAACTTACGAAAATGCTAAGTGTCAAATGAACTGTTATACTGCGCTCACTTTTTAACATTTATGATCAGCATAATCTAGTAAATCATTAAAAATGGATTGACGCTTGAACAATGGCACACACATTATTCAGATTTAATTTGAAGATCATTCATCTATTCGCGCAACTTATAGACGACTTTGTGAGTTCTTACTATCCCTCATAAGTACGGGTCAAAAATTGGAATTGGAGTCGTAAATTCTTTTGCATCACGGATCACAATACAGCCTTTCAGACTGAGATCACGACTATAACGAAAGTCATTGAATATCTAAAGGAAATTGACAACGAATTACCCATTTGTATCATTACGGACAGTAGAAAATTTATCGAAGTTTTAAAGCAAAAATAAGATAATCTCATACAACTATTGCAGGGAAATTAAGATGATATGGATTCCAGGACATCAGGGTGTCTCTGCAAACCAAGAGCCGGATAGAATTGCAAAGGGTGTCATTACTGAATAACATCAATAGAATTTAAAAAATTTAAAAATCGATTGAAACAATACCAGAGATTGACAGAACTCCATTGTTGGAAGAGTGACCAAAATTCTCTGGGGCAATTCAAATAATGAAAAGACAATAGATATTCTAAGCTTAAAATGGCCAACACTTCGGAATTGGGTTAGCATAATAACAAAACATACAGAGAGAAAAAGGCACCTGGCTCACATGGGTGTTGTTGACGATACAACATGTAGGTCTTGCCAGGAGAGTGATACCCCTTTTAGACACGGAAAGTTTACTTTGCAAAGTCTTAATTCAGCTGTGTGAAAGACATAGGAAGGAATATTATCTCTTTCTGTTTTTCTCTCAGCTGAATTAATACTTTGCAAAGTAAACTTTCCGTGTGTAAAAGGGGTATGATTAAACTCTCAAACACTACTTGTGTCACTGTGCAGCATTCAATTAAATTATAAGATAAATTTTCCATCTTTAAAAAAAAATACCAGATATGGAATATCTTAGGGATTCAGAATGGAACAACCTGAGAAAGTATATTGAGGAGACTAGGTTCCTAAGCTAAGCTTGATAGTTTTTATTGTTTCTATTGGGTATCTCCCCAATATCTCTTTATTATAAGCGCTCAACATGCTATAAAAGCCTAAGTGCAATCCAAAATGAATTGGATCAATATTGATTGCCCCTCTTTACAACTTAACCTTGTGATTTCTGTGGCGCACATAATAGTCCATCTTAGCAAGCCACCCGACGAACTTTGAATAGATTTCATACCACATATTTTCTAAATAATGCAATAACGCGAACGCCTCGAAGGAATGTGCGTAATGAAGACAATATCGCCACTGTAAACGAAAGTATAGAAGAAGTCACAAGTTTACCGATCCGTCGTCGGTCGTAAGAATTGGGACTGTGTTCGTCCACTACGAAAAGATTTTAGCTGGTGCAGCAATTAAATCCACGAGACCAGCATATGCATCATTATTTTGATCAGTTTGGTCGTAAAGGGGATGACGCTCCTTTTTGGCTTAATCGTTTTGCTTGCCAACTCACAACAGACTCTTAAAACTCCTTTATATCCAGAAAAAATTTGGTGCGGTTTATACGCTGGTGGCATCATTGGACTTTATTTCTTCTAAAATGAAGCCGGAACTCGCTTTACGATTCGTAGACGCGTCATCATCCATTTTTTCTTCTTTAAAATATGGATGAAATTGATTCGTACAAGATGTGTGCCTATGGCGCGACAGCAGCAATCAGAATTTGAAGATAAATTGATTATGAGAAATTGACTTGTCAATTGCCATCCAAGGTCGTGCGATTATTTGCTGCGAGGTCATGTGAAGTCACTGATTTATGCTGATAAACCAGCATCAATTGATGTCGTGTAGGTCAACATTGTTAATTGATGATATACGGCCAGCAATGCTCGAAAAAGTTTCCCAAAATTGGATGTCCAGAATGAGATTTTTCAAGAGCAGCCACGGTAGCCATACGCCCCAAATCATTTTAAAACGTTTTATATTGATGTATTGATTTTCCGAACAAAAATTTTTTTTAAATTTAAATAAATTTTTTTTGAGTTATTTTTTTACAATTTAACTGCCAGTTCATACAAGCCATGTGAAAATTCTCGTCTGCCTATTTATATTGAAAACAAAAACAAAGCACTCAAAATTTGTTTTTGTTTTCATTATACATAGACAGCCGAGAATTTTTACATGGCTTCTATAAACTGTCAGTAAATCTCCAATGGACTTCTAATGGACTTCTACCCTTTATAGTGTTGCCAGAAAATTATGTTGGGAGAGTACTAAATCAGTATCTGCTAGAATGTTCTATAGAAAAAAAATCAAATGCTAGATATTTAATTTACTTAGGTTTTCAGCAGATTTTTTTAAAAAACTTTAATGTTTTTTTTACGAAAGATAGCATACTCTAGTGAGTAGTGAAGATGCTAAAATAGCAACAATAATCCTTTATTAAAAATTTTATTTAATTTATTACATACACATGTACATATATGTATTATATTATTTGATTTATCTCCACACACACTCTCTCTCCATATAACATTTGCTTAAAACTCAATTTATATTTTAATTTTTTTAACGATCAATCTCTTCTTTATAAATTCTGCTAATAAATATTCCAGCATTTGTAATGTAATTTACCCTTTTTTTGTTATCTGTTTATTTGGGTTGAGGGTATAACAAGTGCACTTAAAAATATTATTAAAAAAAAAAATCTATAAACAACAAAAAACAAAAAAATTACAACAAATAAAAAAGACCCACCATTAGTCTGCATGCGGCAATTAAATCACATTTCTGCCATACTAATACAGCTTTTTTCTGTTCCCACAACAACTCAACCAACATTCATATCACACACTATAAAAGACAAAAAAAAGCCAGCACTAATTGCTTAATTCACATTGACATCTCTGGAAAAAATACTGCCTTTGTGTTTTTCGCCTGCAATAATTTTAATTATGAAAATTAAATCTTACAGCGATGGTTGCAAAATTAGACGAATCAGTGGGTTTAATAGTGCAAGAATTGCAAAGACACAAGATGCTTAACGATTCCATAATTATATTTAGCACCGATAATGGGGGACCAGCGGAGGGGTTCAATCTAAATCATGCTTCTAATTGGCCTTTGCGAGGTGTTAAGAATACCTTGTGGGAGGGCGGCATTAGAGGCGCCGGTTTAATATGGTCTCCACGTTTAAACAAAGTTCGACGAGTAGCTGAACAAACTATACACATAGCAGATTGGATACCCACTCTATTAACGGCCATTAGAGGAGATGAAGCGCTAGGGTAAGTATCAATTTTTGTTAAAAAATATCAAATATATAATTAACCTTAGAGCGTTTGATTTTTTAGCAATATGCCTGCTCATCTGGATGGTCTCAGTATTTGGGAAGCTTTGTCAAACGATGGAATTTCCCCGCGCAGATCTACTCTACACAACATAGATGACATTTGGGGTAGTGCGGCTTTAACAAGAGCCGATTGGAAGTTGGTGAAGGGCACCAACTATCAAGGTGCCTGGGATGGTTGGTATGGACCGGCTGGTGATCGGGATGCCAGCTCTTATGACTACAATGCCATACGCTCCTGTTATGCCGGTCGCTCTCTGGTGGCTCTGAACATGTTGCCCACGACAGCTGATATAACACGCATGCGCATGCAATCGAATATTGATTGTTCGGTTAATATGGCTTATGTATTACAGGGAACGGCATGCAAACCTCTAGTTGCACCATGCCTGTTTAATATCAAGGACGATCCATGCGAGAAATATAATTTAGCGCAAAAGTAAGCATTTAGAAACTAAAGAACATTTTTTTATTTCATTTGTTCGGAAATTTTTCACTTTTGCGGCTAACTAAGCGCTACTTAAACGGCGTTGTTTATTTAGATCTTAGGATCATTTTTGTAGTTGATTAGTTTCTTTGAATTTTTAACGGTTTGCTACCTATGGACCTGAATAAGGGGAAAAAGGTAAAAAAAAATCGAATTTTTTGAAATTTTTTGCGATTTTGATCTTGAAGATGAAGTTTTTTATCTTATATGTTCAAAATTATTGTTCTTTATCATAAGAGCTTTAACTTTTCCTTAGAGAGTAAATCAAAATTTTGAACGGTTTGCACGATATGAACCTGAGAAAATGCAAAAAAGACACCGAGAAGCCAAATATTTGGGGGCCCATAAAATAAAAGTGCATCACTTGGGGCAAAACTAGGAGACACGGCTCTTTTTTTTTTTTGGTCTTTTATCACGTAGTGGTGTTCGTATATGGATATATTTCCATAACTGAACAAATTACACAGATTAATGTATTCCCATCGATGCTGTAAGGAGCATATGACCACAATAAATTGGTTGGTTATTGGTTGTAATTTGGTGTCATCGCTTTGACTTTGCTCCACCTTTTACTGATGTCGGCTATTTCTGCATCTTGTCTTCTCCACGTGTGAGCAGGATACCCTTTCCACTCCATGGCACTTCTTGTAATGTCGTTATGTGGCTTTCTAAGGGTGTGGCCAATCCAGCTCCAATTACGCTTTAGGCTGTTGATTCGTTATTAAGTTGGATTTCAGAAAAGTGGGTTGCTGGTCCTCCTTTATTAGATTAGTGATAGGTCTGATATGTTCGTGAAAAATCCCACGATGGAGTTATACTTCAGCAAATATTTGTGTAATTTACTAACCTGCCTGAAACGTTGAGATGTAGTGTAACCCTTCAGGCTTCATGACTGGGCACCTTCTGAATCTAGCTAGCTTTCAAGGGAATCTGAAAAGCCATTGCCCGGGTAACACTTGATCTTAGACCGAAAGTAGTGAGCTGCTTGGACAGTCAAACAGGGAAATCGTTTCTGGGCATTCTCAAGTGAATTACAATCAGAAAACTTTCGTCAGTCCTAGTTTACAATATGCAAGTATTGTTGCTAAGCTGATTAGTTTGTTAGGAGAGAGACGAGGGAAAAGGAAACGTTTCTGTTCCCTTCGTCTCTCTCTCCCTCAAACTAATCAACTTAGCAATAAGACTTGCATAGTGTAAGCTAGGATTCACTACGTGCACCTCTTCTAAAAAATACCGATTCCCAGGAATATATTCATACATACAAATATATACACACATATATATTAGGCTGTTGATTGAAATGCTCCCATATCCTCCTAATAGATGTAATTCTTGGCCAGTAGATTCTGAAAATTCTCTTGAGACATTACGCATGTCTTTATGCGACACTTAGGGTGAAGTGTATACTCGTACATGTATACTTTCTTGTCTTTCTTTTCCGAGCTCACATTTTAAGTAGTCGGGTTTTAGTTTTTATTATTTGTTTTTTTTTTTTTTTTTTTTTTTTTTTTTTTTTTGGTTATTTAAACATATTGTCTTCTCTATTGTAGATATCCAAATATTTTAAATGCTTTGTTAGAGGAACTAGATTTTTACAATTCCACAGCAGTGACTCCATCAAATCAACCTTTAGATCCACGCGCCAACCCCAGTAGATGGAATTACACTTGGACTAATTTTGGTGATTACGAAGACTATCGACAATCATATATAGTTGTAGGTGATTTCTGAAATCGTTTTTGGCCAAAAGAAAAGATAAAATAAATAAATAAATAATTATTTTGTATAAGAAACATTTATTATTTCAAATATCGTTTCATTTCCGTTTCACAGTTTAATATTTAATTTCACAAATCATCGTTTTTTTTAACTTATTACACTTGCTAAGTATACTTACAATTATTTTATGCAGTATATTTAAATACGTTATATATGAATATTTTTTTTTTTTTTTTTTTTTTTGGCAGACCTTTAGAGAAAGGCCTGGCTTTTTCTTTTAACTACAACTACTAAAAAAAAAATTATGATGAAATAATGAAAAGTGCTGAGGAGATAAATAACATTCAGGAAGTTAAGGATACTAACAGTAGTTAACAGGTGCTTTTGTAATGTAAATCGATGAATTTTTTTAACTTAAAAATGCAAGAAAAAACATACATTTATACACTAAGAGATTTTGTAGTTTTTTAAATATGCCACATGGGTTTTGTTCGTTTTGTCGGTAAATTATTATAATAAAAAAAGCTTAAAATTAGTTAGATGTAAAAATAAACTAGATTGTTAAAAATAGTCTATTTTGAAAAAAAAAATAAAAATATAATAATTCCTAGCTAAATCCTTTGAGTATATAACATTAATCCTTTTAACACATCATGTGAAGAGTCGCCATCATTTAAAATAGTTTTGGAGGGTTTTACAATTAAATTAATAACGATAACCATTGCCATCATTATCGCCATTTTGTCCGCCAGAACCGAAACCATTTGAGCCTTGTTGTTCATAGTTATAACCATTACCACCGCCATTGCCATTTCCGCCGCCATTGCCATTGCCAGCACCGCCGTTGCCATTGCGATAACCACCATTGCCGTTGCCGTTGCCAATGCGTCCACCATTACCTCCGCCATTGGGACGTCCACTAGAATAACCTTGTCCGTTGGCATTGAATTGTCCACCGCCATTGCGTCCTCCTCCCTGACCATTTCTATAACCACCATTGCTGCCATTGGGAGCACCACTTGAATAACCGTTGGCACCCAAATCCTGACCACCAGGTTTGCCACCGCTATAACCATTTGAACCCAAACTCTGACTGCCGCTATTGCGACCACCATTGGAATAACCATTTCCACCACCATTTCCGCCACCATTGCCTCCTCCATTGGGACGACCACTTGAGTATCCATTGGCACCTAAATCTTGTCCGTTAGCACCACCACTACCGCTACCGCTACCACTGCCGCCTCCGAAGCCACCTCCATTTTGTTGATAATCATAACCATCTTCGCTAGAACCACCTGCACCACCAGCTCCTCCGGCACCACCACCCTGGCCGCCTTCAATGGCATCACCTTCATAGCGTACTTGGGGACGATATCCTTCCTGGTCGGCTTCATATTCTACAACCTGAGAAAAAAAATCAAAAAGATCAAAAGTTAATATGAAAATTCATACTTAAAGCCGTTGCAAAGCACTGAGAGAGAGAGAGAGACAGATAGAGCTTAGTTCTATTTAAAATAAAATTGTCTTCCTCTGAGGAATTTATGCGGCGCAAAACAAAAGGACTGTTATTTTTAAATTTGACTTCAATGAAACAATACTAACTTCAAGAATTCTTCCTCTTACGCTTAATGGAAATTAATTCAGTCGTTAATATTTAATTTTTTTTCTAAGTTTCTTACTTGCTTTCTGCCATCGGGTAATAAAACATTATATTGACCAGTGGTAAAATCACCATCACGCATTTCCGAATGGCCAAACGACAAACCACTTGGAGCATCTTCCACTTGATAGCTAAATTCATATTTAGCTGGTTCCTATTAAAAAGCAAAAGGGTTCAAGAACCGAAATATATGTAGTTGATAAATGGGTGTATTAGAATTAATTAATTGAAAAATTAAGTATTTTTTGAAAGCGTTTTTGTAGAAGCGTAAGTTTGTTCAAGATCCCAAGTGGTGATTGTGTGTGAGTGATTAGATTTCTAAAGAAATCCTTTTTAAATTAGTGCTGCGTGTGGTGCTGAATTAAGCCCAAGACTAGATGTTTTTTTTTTCTTAAAGCGAGTAAGTTTGATTTTATGCTTTATTCTTGTTATTTGTTAATTTGTTATTTTCAGTAGCTTTTTTATTTTAAATTAAAGCTTTTGTAAGTTGTATAAGCTTAATTAAGCTTTAAAGCTTTGTTCAAAAATATGAATTTTTCTTTATTGGAGAGTTTTTAACCAATAAGAAAGATTTTTAAAATTCTCAGAGATTTCCCGTTTTAATAGATTGAGAGTTTTAAATGTTTGTTATAAAATTGTACTTACATTACTGCCGTCATCACCATTGTAGCCTCCGTCAGCTCCACTACCGCCACCACGACCAGCTCCATTGCCATTTTGACTATAATCGTAACCGTCCGCGCCGCCATTACCGCCGTTGCGTGCACCACCGTTGCCTTGGTTGGGAGGTAAATAGTCTTGGTTGGGTTGGCCACCGCGTCCACCACCTCCATTACGACCAGCAGTACCTGATGCGGGAGGACCATAACTATCAGAAGGGCGACCACCATTTCCGGCACCTGAACCAGGAGCTCCATAAGTTGATGAAGGTTTGCCGTTGCCATTACCAGCGCCATTTCCATTACCATTAGAACCAGCAGTGCCAGGAGCGCCGTAAGTCGAAGAAGGTCTACCACCATTGCCATTGCCATTGCCGTTACCTCCACCAAAACTGGGAGCGCCGTATGTGGAAGAAGGTCTGCCACCATTACCATTACCATTGCCATTGGAAGGAGCACCATAAGTAGAGGACCGTCTGCCACCGTTGCCATTTCCATTGCCATTAGCACCAGGTGCACCATAGGTGGAGGAAGGTCTGCCTCCAGCACCGCTACCGGCACCTCCACCACTACCGCCTCCATTACCAAAACCAGGAGCTCCATATGAGGATGAAGGTCTATCTCCAGCACCACCTCCATTGCCATTACCACCACCTACACCAGGAGCTCCATATGTTGAGGAGGGTGAACCACCACCTGAACCAGGCGCTCCATAAGCATCAGAAGGTGCCAAAGGTGAAGAACCACCGCTACCAGGACCACCTCCACCACTACCTGGTGCACCGTAAGTAGCCGAAGGAGGTAAATATGAGTTAACGGGTGGTTCCGGTCTGGCCACTACCGTTGTCAGCACTAAACACAAACACACTAATTTAAACATTTTCAATTTCAATTATATTCTGGTTGATTTTCGTTTTTCTTTTCTTTTCCTTGTATCGGCAAATTCACTTGATGCAACTTTCTTTGAGAAAAAAATTATCTTAATTTTCCAAGAGGTGGGTTACTAAAGAAACACAGGATAACCTTAATCCTGTTCTTATTAAAAGTGTAATCGAAAAAAAATAAATTAAAATGTGTTTTTTGTTCGAATTCTTAAAATCTTTTATTCTTTCGTTTCATAAACCGTTGTAATGAAAATCTAAATTGAAACTGATGTTTTGAAGAAAAATTTTCTAATATTTATATGAATCGCTTTGGTTAGCGCAAAATACAAAATACTTTGAATTGCATCCATCCATCTATTCATCCAAAACAATCTAACCACTCATTCATACAATATAAAATGTTACACATACGAGTACAATTTAGAAAAAAAAATCTAACTAGCAGATTACTTAGATGACTGCTTGCCTGGCTGCCGCTGCCTTGGCTGCTTTACTCGCTTCAAGTCTTAACTATCGTTAATATGTCCGTCCCAACCCTATAACTGTTTAATAAATAAAAAAAAAACACAGTGAGCGAGAGGATCTTAGAAGCAAAATTATGAGTCTTTAAAATGCTCTTCAGTTTTAGAAGAAAATCATAACAGATGGAGAAAAAAAACTGCAACGCTGTGAATTTAGAAGCAAGAAAAAAAAACAATTCACGTCTTTGACAACTACGTCACCTTAGATTAGTTAGACATAAGCAATATACTACAATCACTCGTGCCACATGCTAAACTCTATATTTAAGAAACCGCCAACTATCTATACTAGCTAGACATGAGCCAGCTGAAACAGAGTCTTAAAATATGAAATCATTAAGTGATTGTTGCAATATTCGGTACTAAGGGCCATTGTATATTACCGAACGAAAATTTTACGTGTTTATCAAGTGATCTGAAACTTCGGGAATCTGCATGTTTTTGGAAATTATAGCTGTTGAACGTATTGCTTTCCCATATGGTTCGGCACTCAAAGCTCCAAGGAACTACTGATTCCAAGTTACAAGGTTAGGACTTGTTTCATACACGCTTTTCGGTACTCTCCAGTATTCAAACTCCCAGCGAAACAGTAACTGCAAGTTACAATATTAAAACTCTGGCAGTATCTAAAAAGGTCGTTATATCCACGTTGGACTGTTTCACATATATTCCTTATCGATAGAATGTAATTCGTAACACTAACTAGATTTTAATTCGTGTTTTTCCTGTTAGGAGAACCAAACTAATCCCGTTTTCTAAAACAACTACTCCAAGTGGTACCCGAATATGGGCCTTTATTGCGGTTGGCGTATTTCGACATTGACTACGACATTTTAGTTCTTTAATCTTTAATTAAAATTTGAGCTTTCAAGCTTTTGTCATTCAGGAACTTGTAATAGAATTTCATAAGGAATATTTTTGCAGAACAATTTAGAACGTTATATTAATGTTAAGGCCCTGCGCTTCACACGACTTTAAAGGAATTTAACAACCAAAAGTTGTTAAATAAACTTTTTGATTGATAAGGCTTTTTGCTTCTCCTGTAAAAAAGTAAAAAAGTGTGCTTATGGCCTTTTGGATTTTAGAGTCTAAACACAATGTTTGCGGTGCGGTGCGATTTCTCGTTGCGGGAGAGATAAATAAACATAATACAACGGAAGACGGCGACGGCAATACTTGTCATTGTTTGTTTAAATTTTTATTAATTTTTTTGTGCATACATTTAAAAAAATTACTCTTTCTGTTAAATATTTTGTAATGGCAGTAACTAAAAACAAAAAGTTATTAAAATTTTATACATTCGCATATATATTTGATAAATTTTTTAAGCTTTTATATTTTATGACAAACATTTTTGATCTTCAAAATCATGTTTTTTTTTTTTGTTGTGAACACCGCCAATTATTCAAAAACTATGGCAACATCAGAAAGAGAAAGAGAGCCAAATATTGAGAGAATAAGAAAGTCCACAATGAAAATAAAATAGATTTTAAATTAATGCCGTTCCGCACTGAGGGTTTTTACTTCAAAATCGTATGAAAAACCGCACCGCAATGAATTCTGGTTACATTGTGTTCAGACTCTTAGGTGACGAATTTTAGGGCGAATATTTTTGTAGAATATTTTAAACCATGATATCTCCGTTTTTAGGAAAGGGCCGCACTTTTCCATACCGAGAGGTTTTAGATGGTAAAAATGTTCTGCGAAAATGTCCCTCATAGCATTTTATAGAAAAATTCTAAACCTAAAGCGCTCTAGACTCTCTAAAAATACTCATCAATTCTTGTGGTAGTATTTGTGAAATTGTATTCGGTTTCATAATTTCATAATTTTTTTTTTTGAAATCTTGACTTTTGCATTTTTCGATGCATTAGATGCTCTTCTATCGAAATATAAAAAAAACTCGCCTTCAAAAAAAGTAATGATTAAGGTAACGATTTTTATGTGTTACACTGACGATGATTTGTGAAAAATAGAAAAATTTTGATTTTTGGCATGCTTAATGTCACATTTTGATGTGCTCCTTTTGTTTGTTTATCAAGCATTAAAATACTGAAGTGAAATTTCAAGGCGCACGGTTGTTGAAAATGGCGGATGAAAAACAAATAAATATTAGATTTAATTTTTTTTTTCGTTAAACCACTCTTTTTTTAATTCATATGAGTGCGCACAACAGGCATATCTGTGGCAAAAATGATAAAGCGCTTAAGTCGAGATAAGCTGATTTTGAGTTGATGGTACCTCCGTAATCTGCATATTCGAAAGTATCCCTGGTCAAGATCTGAATTAATTTGTGTGATTTTTCAGAAAGTTATAGCACTATGATTCGCAACTTATTTTTTTAGGCTTCTATTCTCATTTGGAATAAAAGCTTTATTTAGGTTATACTTCGGTATAATAAAATAAATTTCTGAATATCGACTTGAAAGCTTGAAAGTGCTCTCCTGCAAAACAGTAAAATATGACTTAAGCACTTTTTCCTTATTGCCACAGATATATTGGCTTATTTGTATGTACCCTAAAATGAGCGTAATGGCTCCTCTCTTCAACCTAACCTAACAAATATTTTCATTGGTTGCTGTTCTGGTGTTCCATACATTATAATTTAATATTTTCGGCTGAAAATTCTCTCTTAGATGGAATATGATGCAATTAATAAAAGGTAAAAACACATAGAATTTGCTTTTGAGTTCCCGGCAATTCCCAAATAAATTTCATAAATCCCAAAAATGGGATTTTTTGAGCATTTCCTCTCTATTATTCTTACCTTTCGCCTGGCGTAGATAATATTTTAGGATATATTTAAAAACATATTATGTCTTAAGGTGGCATGATGATTTTTTGGGTTCCAGCTTTGGAGTTTTAAGAAAAAAGGCCTTATTTATAACAAAAATAAGTATATCTCGAAACGATCTGGCACTTTTAACAACGAAAATTTTGAATATAAAATTGTTTTGTAATGTTTCTTATAGTATTACCTTTTGAATAAATAAAAATATTGGGGGTTGGTATTTTTGCAATATTTTTTAACAATAGCGAAAAAATTAACTCACTTTTTTTCTGCAAAAAACTGCAAAACATAGACTTTTTCAAACATTTTATTTGACTTACATAATTGTGTTTTTGATACCAAATGTTAAAAATTTCTAAATGTTAAAAATTTTGTTCTTAACCCATAATAAGTTTCTTTTTCTAAATCAAACTAGATTTGACTTCACCATTATCAGAACAGTGTGCCAAGGTTGGCAAAAAGGCCAAATTTTAATTGTTTCTTGAATATTTTAAAAACTGTAATCTAAACTGCACAAATTTAGCAGACCTCTTTTAAGCTCTTGGATAAAAAAATCTGCTTGAAAAAAATCTTTTTCATCAGATCAAAAACAGCTTGGCATCGGTGTGAATTTTTCATTAATCCCTCACTGTGCATTACCAACTATCAATAAAAAAAGTATAGTAAGGAGCTGAAAAATCGTATTTGATAGAAATACGTGAAATTAAATAATTTAATAGTTTGAGATTACACCACTTTTGCGCTGATAATCTCAATTGTCATCTGCATCAGAATTTCAATGCCTTTTAAAAATGTCTCAAATTACACAAAAAAAATGTATAAAGATACTTATATATTCATTGCTTTTTACTTAAATTCTCTGCAAACATAAACTATTCCTTTAAAGTTCTGTGTGTTTCAATTGAATTGAAAAATCGACTACTTCATTCATTTAGTCAGCCAACCATCTACGAGTATCTATCTACATATCTACAACGTGAAATCGAAAAAATCATTCAAAAGGTGCATTAAACTAATGCATGCTCACTTGTCGCATGCATATGCATTCTGCCTCAATATTTGTTTTTCCACTCGTACTTCTCGTACTTAATTTTTTAAAAGCATCTTCAGCATCTTTATTGTTGTTTGTTTGTTGTTGTCATATGCATCGTGTTGTTCATTCAAATATTCATGCATGCATACATATTTATGTACAGTTGTTGTTGTTGTTGTTGTTGCTGTTGTTGCTTCTGTTATTGTTGTTCTTATTGCTCTTATTGAAAACTTCACATGTGTGTTTTGTTTTTTTTTCCTGATCATAGATATAAGCATAGAGTCATAGTCGTAAATACGAGTACTATCAAAATTTATCATCTTCAAAGTGATATTTGGCGATGATTATCAACTTTATAACCCTTCGTGCAAGAACTTCTTCTATGTGAGGCACAGTACAGTACGTGCAAAAAGTTAAACTTCTGGTGCACTCAATATTTATACATATATTTTTTGTTGAACAGAGAGATTAATGGCCTATTTCCAACCTGCGAAAGAAAACGTTCGACTTACAATTTATATTGAAAACATAAACCAATTTTCGTATTTTATTGTTGTTTTCAATATAAATTGTAAGTCGAACGTTTTCTTTCGCAGGTGGGAAATAAGCCATAAGAAATATTATTACGAATATAATGCTATACAGGTGCCATAAAATTGATTTAGTTTGAAAGGTACAAAGTGGTCCTACGATAAGAATTTTCTAGAAAAAAATTCAACCGTCTTAAAAATAAAGCTACCAAAAGTTACAAACAATTTATGTACTTTGAATTAAATAAAACATTATTTTATGTATCACCTGTAGTGCGATTCACTAACTTTTTTAACGATAAGCGCATCGTTAAACTAATTATAAAGAACATTTATCGAATTTGCTATTCAGTAACATTTTTAACGATATTCGCTGCAGGTTAATGTCAGCTGTGTCGTTATTTAAGCGACAATAATTAATGTGCTGTTAATTTTATCGACAAAAATCAACAGAAAATATCAGCTGCGTACTGTCGTTAAAAAAGTTACTGAATCGCACTACGACACCATCGCTCTTTAGCGTAAAAAGTTTTCTGATCGTGTTATTTTCTCTGGGAGACGATCACAATTGGCCATCGAGATCTTGTGATTTAACTCACTTAGGCTTTTTTTCTTTGGGGCTTCGTGAAAGATAAGATCTGTTCCAATGGCCTATAATCAAGTCAAGAACTTAAAAAAGGAATTCGTTGCCGCTATCGAGCTGCAAATGTGCTAGTTAATGATAGATAATTTCATAAAAATAATATGGTGATGCAAGCGTAGCCGTGTCAGCCATTTGTAATACCGTGCTCTTTGCAATTAAATACATATTTGATAATTTCGCTAAAAAATACTCGTTTTCTCTACATAATCATATGCAACCTCTCAAAATAAGAGAGAACTTTTAAAATCGGTAGTAAAAAATATAAAAATATAACCTATTTCTATAAGGCCTGATAACACTGTAACACAATATGATTCTTTTTTTTTCAAAATAACAATGTTCTGCCAACTGACTATAGAGCGAATTAAAAACAAGATTCATATGTGTATCGGCGTTTTAAAAGTTTACATTTGAAACTCATTTAACGGCCTATTTAAAGTTGTACCCCTGTGTAGTAAAAAAAATTTTGCAAATCGTGTGCTACTTAGGTTTTTGGTTTATAGTGTCTTCAGAAGTTTTATTCAAAACATTACAAGCAACATTTTATTGGCACACATTAACCATCTAACTCTACTGGAAATGGGTGTTTTTTGCAATTAAAAAAAAGCAAAAATTACTTTTAAGACAGGGAAGCAGCGTTGTCAACTTTTAAATTTCAAAAAGCACTGAAACCAGGAAAAAAAACGCGTAATTTAAATAAAAAAGCACTAAATTAAAATTTTTTTGTTTTCCCAGCTAAAAAATTATATATGATCCATGTATTTTTAATATATGAATGTATATAACTATATATGAATATGTATGAATTCATGTATGGAAATGTATGGGATTATACATTGCAAAACTATTATATATGAACTAATATATGGACTAATATATGAAATGTATTATAATATATGAGCTCATATATGGAAATTTCATAATGAAGCTCTTCAAATGTGGATCCATATATAGAAATAAGATGTAATATATCGAGTCATATAAGAATGCATGCATACATGATATGTCACATAAGATCGTTTTTGCAATCAAAAAAGTTTGGTATTTTATCACTGGTGAATTGGAAATCCATTAGAAAATACATACGGTATGCAAAGTTCATATGTGTACCCCCAACGTTTAAAAAAGAAAAACTTTCGTTACAAAGAAAAACCATTCTTGTATGATTTTATACATTGTGGATCAAATAATCAAAGGGATAATCCAGTCATTAATTTTGTAGAAAATAACAGAATTCTCTAGATATGAAACAAAGTTCATATTACTGCATTGAAAACTATTGTTAGACGGATTAGTTTTTCTTTTATAATTAATTGCATTAGTTTTTAATCTAATTTCTTAAGTTAAATGTTATGTACGAATATGATTTATTTTTTTTTTTAAATAATTGATTCACCTTTTGATGAATGAAATGACTTTTAGTTCGTTTTGAATTATTTGTCCAAACAAATGTTTCATTAAATACAACCTCTCTCTCAAGTCTACAAAAATTTAATTTTAGTTATTTAATTTATTGCACAGCAGTGCGCTTTTGTGAATCAAGAGTGTATGAATATGAACTTTGCATACTGTAGAGGGAATATTTACACATACATGTATGAAAATGTATGAATATATATAATCATATATGCCCATATACCCTCATTTTTCGGATCCGAACCATATATGGGATATCATATATGCTCCATACATATTTTTTTTAGCTGGGAAATTCAATTTTTTTCGTCAACGAAGAGACAAATCACTTGAAATTATTCAAATTAGCAACAATTGGCAAGTCTTTTTGACTTGCTGATTAGATTTTGAACTCGATGGGAGTAGTAGTTAATTTTTTTTGAAGTCAAGACTTTCAAAATTTAAGGCCTGTCCCACGATATCGACAACGTTCGACTTGTCGCACACTTAAATGTGAAACAACAACAAAGTATTAAAATTTATTTTTGTTTTGAATGTAAATGTGCAACAAGTCGAACGTGGGTTTGGCCCTTAATTTTTTTAAACAAGGCTGTGGAAACATTCTTTCACAGCAAACGCAATATTAATAACAAAGTTACAAAATTAAAAAAAAGTAATTTGCAAGTTAACCAAGTTATATAAACTTAAATTATATGTACTATTATTTTAGAAAAAAGGAACGAAGTATGTATGTTATAAATATGTAACCTAAAACGGCAGCTCTATTAGCAACACAATTTTCTCGTTTCAGGCCGCTTTCATATAAAGCCAAGTGTAAAGACAATTTTTACGTATTTGAGACTGAAATAAAGTAATAAAGGTAAAAACGTGATCAACTTCTGCGTTTAAAAATTGAAGTTTGATGGGAATGAAATTTCGGTAATGCCCCAAACGAGTTTATATCAAATAAATCGTTATAAGACTTTATTTCTGCCTAAAATTCGATAGCAAAATCAAAGTTCCTCCATTGCATTAAATGAATTATTCTCTATTTACAGTATATACTAGAACATATTTCGCTATTAGACTATAGTTGCATTATGTCTTCTTCGTCGTGTGGAAAAACACTGTTTCCATTAATTATGCTTAAAATGTGAAAGTTTGAGAATAAAATGCACGTATTTCATCAACCAAGTTTTGTACAATCTTATTAGAATATTTTGAAATGTTCCATTTAACTTCAGTGCTTATGTTTTTTAAATATTAGACTTCTTCAAACAAAAATATATATATTATATAAGGAAAATTCTTTTTGAATTTTGGGTTTAGTGCCACCGCAAAGAAATAAAAAGCACCAAAAATTAGTTTAAAAAAGCACCGAGCACTAACTTCAAAATTTTTCGCGTCGAAAATTTCAAAAAGCACTAAAAACGGTGCGAAAAGCACCGAGTTGACAACGCTGCAGGGAAGTGTGTAGTTGAAATATTATTTCTGGTATTAAAGTTGAATTTTAGACTTAAGTGTGTTCCTAGGCCTATAGTAGAATTTCATGACAAATATTTTCGCAGAATATTTCAACTACATAAATACCTGTTTTGAGGGTCATTTTTGCTCTTTAAAAAACTGCAAAAAACCCATTTCCAGAAGAGTTATAGGGTCAATGTATACCAACAAAATGTTGCTTATAATGTTTTGAATAAATGTTGTGAAGACACTATAAATCAAAAACCTGAGTATCACACGATTTGCTATACTTTTTTTTACTACACAGACGTGCAACTTTAAATAAGCTGTAAAGTCAGTTTCAGATGTAAACTTTTAAAACGTCGATACAACGCGTATGTAAATTTTTAATCACCTCTACAAGAATCAGTTGGCAGAACATTGTTTTTTTTTTGTGTGTGTTAGACAGTGTAATTTAAAGAAAACTATACATAACAAAAGAAAGATTTTATTGGGCCAAACATAACAATAAAAAACATCCAACTTCTCTTTGAAGTCGCTTAAAAAATAATTCATAAGTTAAGGAACTCAAAACTGAATTAGTAACTTCTTATGGAGATAAAAATTTTTATATAGAAAGGGTTCAAAATCAAGTGACTGCCTACTTTTTGCTGCGACTGCAATTTATTTATAGTGTTGATTTTAAGTGATTGTCGGTTCAGCGTTACTTTTATAATCATCTTTAGTTTCGGAAAACTTTTTCATTGTGATTTCAAGTTTCCTTGAAAATAAAATAAAAGAAAAAAATTAAAAAAAAACTGGCTGCTTCTGTTCTTTTTGTTGTTTGTTTTTTTTTTACCTCACCGTCTTCTTAATTTTAATGTCTTTTGCTGTAGTAACAATTTTTAGCGTAGATGTTTGTAATAGTTGTATTATTTTATAAATATATTTTTTTAATACTTCTTTTTTTGTCGGGTGGTCTCTTTAGTCTCCATAGGAGCTGCTTGAATTGTGTGTTATTCTTTTTAATTTAATTTTGTTTCAGTTTTTCTTCATTATAGGTAAAAATATATATTTTATTTTTTTAGTTATTATTGTTAAATTTGGGAGATTGTTTTGCAAATGCATAACTTAAAAATCGTGAAATCTTAAACAAAAAGTGCAATACAAAACCTAAATAAATAAAATATTAAAAGTTGCATATTCATTTCATACACAATAAACTCTGGCACACACACTTTTTACGTAGGTTTTTTTTTCTCTTGGGCGCTTTTGGCACTGCATTAATTTTTATTTATTTTTTTTTTTTTTTTTTTGATATTTCAATTTCTGTTATTTTTAATTTTAATTGCCTTATTGCGTTTCATTTTATTGAATTTGTTACAATATTGGATAACGAAACTGTTAGAAATAGTTAGATGCATTGAAGGGAGGAAGTTGAAAACAAAATAAGTAAAAGTTTCTTTTTATTTCGAATTTTGAATTTTGTAGGCGTAGCTTCCGCTTCCTTTGAAATATTCATGTTAAAATGGAAAAAAGATACAACACATATGTACCTATAAGTGATAGGAAACTATCAATAGTTGATACAGTGATGTTTCTATTTCGACTTTTGGTCACGCAGTGCATTGCAAAAAATTACTTACTTTCAAATTATTTGCTCCACAAAGTTAGTTCTTTTTACAACATTTTTTTTCTTCGCTGCAACACAGTATAATTTTTCTATTATATTAGAGGATTCTTTGTTGCTGTGATTAAAATAAACAGGTGTCATTAGGAAATATTGCAAGAATTAATAAGTATATGTGACGCGCAAAGTAGAAAGGGACCTAAGGGTAAAAACCGGTTTTGTTCAGGAGAGCCATTTTAAAGATTTAAATAATTGTACGTTTGGTGTACTTCAATTTCATAAAACGCGCATATCTCTGGGAGCGAACACTTTTGGGGCATGGTTCCTTTAAGTCTCTTTCTCTATGCGCTGTCACATATATGTAAATATAAATATATATATATATATATATATATATATATATATAAATCCGTTACTGTATGTATGTATATATGTTGCTTCCCAGTTGGCCAGATTTTCTTGCACGGCATTGTCCTCTATGATTTTAGTACGACTTATCCTCTGTTATTTAGTTTTCAAGTCGACAATTTAAAGGAAATCATTGTTCACAACAATCTGAGGGAAAATGTCTTGCATGTTGTTTTTAGGTGGTCCTGTAGCTAGATGGTAAGCGAGAAAATTTATGAACATGCAGCCTCATTTCGAATCTCAGCTAAATCAGTCAATAATTTAAATGAAACAGAAAAAAACAAGTGAGCAAATAAATTAAATTTGTGTTCTAAAAATATTAATTAAAGTCTGTTCTGTTAAGTGACATTGTCGCTCAAGAACTCACATAATCATTTTGTGAACGACCATGATCAGTGATGCCAACTTTTTTGGCTCTAAAAGCACATCAAAATTAAAAAAGCAGTAAAATGTGCAATTTTGAGATATAAAAAGCGTAAAAAGCATAAACGTGAAAAACGAGTGAAGTTTAATAATGTTTAAAAATGTTTAATATTTTCAATTTAATAAAGTATACCAGATGAAAAAGGTATGCTTTACACTGAAAAAATAAATACACCAAGTTTTTATTAAAGCAATTTTAAGAAATACGATTACACAAATTTCTCGAAAGCACTACTTAGTTTGGCACTAGCATTCAAAATTTGGCGTTTTGAGTTTCCAAAAAGCACTAAAAATAGTGCCAAAAGCACCAAGTTGGCATCGGTGACCATGATATCGTGGTTGACATTGTCGCCTGTGTGATCATGCATGATTTCGTGGCCATTTGTCCGAAAATTTCGTCAATTTGAGCTTCTTCTACTATTTTCTATTGTCGTGTGTACACATCGTTTAAGATGTCTTAAAGACATGGCCAACTGGGTTACTTTGGTTGGTTGCTTTTTGCACAGTGTGTCAAAACAACAAATTGAC
The DNA here is from genome assembly GCA_949987645.1 of Tachina grossa. Lineage (NCBI taxonomy): Eukaryota > Metazoa > Arthropoda > Insecta > Diptera > Tachinidae > Tachina > Tachina grossa. Next base: position 144,264,411 of record OX465278.1, read on the forward strand.
AGAATAAAAATATTTTTTTTTTTAAAGAGTAGTAACATTTAGGCAATGATGATAGGTGTTACATTCTTTAGGAAAGGCATAATGATTGAGAAGACCATTTTATGCAGAGTAGACCCTGTTCGGTAAATCGAAACGAATCAATTTGAAATCGTATGATTTCCAAAATTAATAATGGTCTTGCAGACATGTTTAAAATCATATGCGATAATTTTCTTTCAGCCATGATGTTCGAGGCTCTACGTCCAAGGAATATGCACAATGTGCAAAATTTTACAAAAGAGCTTTTGTGCTTTCACACCGACAAGAGTACAACATCCACAACAACAACACAACAGACAACAATGCTTGATCTTACTCTGCAAAGAAACAAGAACAAATTTAAGAGCTTTGGAAGCTGTTTACCTAAAATGCATATGTGTTTGGATGTAGCTACTCTATATAATAGAAAAATTAAAAAAAAATCTGAAGAAATTTTAGTTTTCTAAAATCGTACGATTTCAAAAACTGATTCGATTTAAATCGTTTTCGGCAGAAGTACTGGAATGCTCAAATTTTAATGAGCATGATCCCATACAATTTATCAAATCGAGATCGTGTTGTTCACATACATAAAATATATGCATGTATAAGCAGCGACCGCAAAGAACGATTATTTTCCAAAATTTAGACTAAAAAAATCCAACAAAAAGAGAAGTGCTAAATCCACAAGGAGTAAAACATGGAGGCGAAAAATAAAACTTAAGAAATAGCTTTTATTTTTTGAGGAATAAATAAAAATCAAGAAATAAATTTAGTTTTCTGAGGATTAAATAAAACTAAAGAAATATGTAACTTTTATTTTCTGAGGAATGTATAATATAACTTTTAAAATAAAACTTATAACCGCTACACGGTCCCTGTGTATAAAGGCTCAATCAGACGTGACATAACCATAAACATAGAAAACAGCTCTTCGAACCAAACTTATGGGCAACACTGCATTTGATTATAGGTGACTCGCCATAACGCTATAACCATTGCTATAGAAACCAATTGAAATTTGGTTTGGTTATGGCTATGGCGTTATGGATATGTCACGTCTAATTTAAGCTTAAGTATTCACTTGAGAAGCCCCATTATCCCTCTTTGACAACATGCCTGCCCTTTTTAAAATAAAAATTTAATCAATTAATTTTAATTATATTTGCCATACTGTACTGCTTAACAAAAACAAAAATCCAAAGCGCATGTCCTTAAGAGTTGTCGATTTCTTTTCAAAGAGAATTCACAATTCCACATAAATGCACATATATACATACATACATATTGTATAAACATATGTACATAAGTATATCAAATTTAAGCTACGGAAACTTTGTCAAAAACGTGGTGGCTTTTTGTAACGCAAACATTTTCCTCAAAGAGTTGCCGTCATTAAAACTAGCCGGAACTTGTGAAGATTCCTTCAACTTCAAAAAAAATAAAAATTATTGTTTTAAATGTTTGCTTTGATTTGTTAAAGATTCCGTAGTTTCTTTCCTGTTATAAATTAAAATGACAATAAACAAGAGTTTGCGTCTGTGGTGCCTTCTGGGTTTGGTTTTATCGCTTTATGCCACATATGTTGAATTTAAATTAATTATCGATAAGGATTACAAGGCTTTGTGTGATTTGGCACCAAAATTAAGTTGCACAGCTGTTTTTAGTTCACCGTGAGTATAAATAAAATTATTATTATCGCTAGAGAGTGCATTTATATCTATCATCTTTTATTTTAGATATGGCAAAAGTTTTGGCTTTTTAAATATGTTTTTCGATGAGAAAAGCAACAAATGGAATCCTCCAAATGGCATATTTGGCATTATATATTATTTGCTGTTATTTATGACAAGTAAGTGATTTTTTTTTAAAGAGAGTGAGTATGTACATTGTACATATGTAAATATAATTCTATTTAATTATGTATGTATGTAATTTTTATACGTGGAGCAAAAAAATTACATGAATCCGTTAATCAAAAATCAAAAAAAAAAAATTCTTTTCTAAAAAAATTATTAGTTTTTTTTTTAATTTCATTTATAAAAAATCAAAATTAAATTTTTAATCTTATCACAGATTAAAATTTAATTTTTAATTATTATTAATTTCTGATAAATTCAATATTTCCTAAAAATAGAAAAAAAAAATATGGAATTTTTTTCTAGAAAAACCCCTCATAAGAGCAGCATATGATGGCTTAATATAAAAAGGGCGTATCTCAATTTTTTTCGAAAACGCGTTTTTAACATTTTTTGGGAGAGAAGGTATAATTGCATCCTCCTTGAAGATCTTAGTAGATTACAATTCAAAATAAAGGACTTATGGCAACTTGAAAAAGTATTACATGCGTGTAAATGCTTTAGTTTTTCTTCAGTTTTTTCCTTCTGCTATAAAATATCAAAAATTCGAGTTACGTCTTTCTTACATTAAACCATCGATATTACGCTTTGATTATAAATTATGACAAAAAATATATTTATTGTCTTGTAACTTGATATATCACACAAGAATTTAATAATAAATTTCAACCGTTAACATTTTTGCAAAAAAAAATCTCAAAAATATTTATCAAACTTTCTATATTTTCCGTTTTTTTTTCTTCCAGCCTTCTCCGAACGCCGTGACCTTGTAAAATACCAAATAATATCTTGTATATTATCGAATCTTATGTCCATATATTTGGCATATTTACTTTATATATTGGGGAATATTTGTGTCGTTTGTATTACGATTTATGTGGTTAATTTTCTTTGTCTTTGGGAGATGGTAAAAGACTTTAATAAATTATGGTTACAAAATCGTACAAATACAAAAATTGAAAGTAACAAAAAGGAATAAAATAAAAAATTCTCATAAAATAACTATTGTACATGTCATATTAAAAATAAAAAAACAAACAAACTCTTAAAAGCACTTTTTATTGCCAATGCGGTTTTTAAATTGATTTTAAATTTCGTTGGTTTTTAAGTTAAGCTTTTTTATGTATAAAAGTTAAAATTAAACAAAACTCATATCATGATTTTTGTTTGTACTGGATAAAATCAATTTGTTAATCTTTAATGTAATTTTATTACATTGTGTGATAATTATCAAATAATTTGTTAACAATAAACATTTTCAATAAGTAACACTCCAACAAAGCTGGCAAAAAAAATATCTAATGGAAATTAAATTTATTTTTATTTTTATTTTCATTTTATAACAACAATGGGTTACCAAAAAAAAAAATTTAACAACGAACGAACCACAGAATCATCGCCATTATCATCATCCATTTCAGTTTTAACACATGGAACAATAAAAAAGTAAAACATCCAACACTTTTAAATTCAAATAATGTCAAAACAGTGACAAACAACGTTTTTGAAGACGACTTACTAAACAAACAAACACGGTTAACGTTATTGCATACACCAAAAAAAAAAAATAAATAAAAAATATTGGTAAGTCATACAAGTTAAAAATTAAAATACAATCTTTTAAAGCAAGAAAAATGTTTCGAAAAATCGATTCAGTATTTCCCTGTGCAAATTATTTGAAAGTTGAAATTTAACCGTCATCAAAAATAGCACTTGAAAGTAAAAATTAGTTTAGATTCAGTTTCATTATTTTTATATATGTTACCCATGGGCCACGCCCCCTTCAACTTTTTCAAATGCACGGGAAATATAATATTGAATTTGAATGGGCGTGGATCCGCCAAATTTTCTTCAGTTTGAGATTGTGTGATAACAAAAGCCCAAGTTGTGTCCTAAAGCTATATACCGACGGTTGTCAGATCTTACAATATTGCCAGTAAAATGTGCTCAAAATTTCTTACAACCGTGTGAACTGACAATTTTTGTCAGACGTCGTTTCCAGAAAAATAATTGTCAGTCCATTGCAAGACTAGCGGCTGACAAGAAATTGCCAGACATCTTACAATCGTGTGAACACATTGTAAAATTATTGCCAGATATTTGCCAGACATTTTAATATTGTCAGATGTGTGAAGTTTATGCATCTGACAATGGCGTCATTGTAAGAGAATTCTTTCTATGGGCAACACTGCACACGCTTGATTTTAAAGAAAATATTTAAAATAAAATATAGGCAGAAAAAATCATTGCCATTTCACTTTTCACTTTTTACATTTAACACAAACACAAACGATAAATATTTAACAACTTCTGCAAATGCTTTAAGTCTGGCAACGCATAACAACAGATCTAACAATTTATGCATATGACAACCGTGTGAACTGACAATTTTTCTACTGACGATTTTGTCGGATGAATTTATTGTCATACAACCGTCTGGCAATAAATTGTAAGATTTTCTGACAATCGTGTGAACTGACAAGGCACATTGCGCTGGCAGTTTTAGATTGCCAGTACATTGTCAGCACATTGCCAGATCTGACAATATTGTAAGATCTGACAATCGTCTGTACATAGCTTAAGTTTCGCAACAATCGCATAAGTTAAAGTACATAAAATCAAAGGAAAAAATTTAATGGACGTATTACCGTCCACTTTTTTTTGGCAATGGAACCAAATGGAAGCCATACCCTCAAAAAAAAAAAAAAAAAAAAAAATAAGAATCGGTCAAACATACATACAAATTGAATTGATAACCTCCTCTTTTTTTTGAAGTCGGTTAAAAATTTGGTTAGTAGGAGTTCCAATCTGTAAATGTCTTCCAATTTATCAATAACACGCAAAGTCGAAAACGTTTTTCTCATCTCGAACCCGAAGCTGCTGAGTAATTTGTATACAATTTAAGACTGGGACCACACACGCAATTTTTTGAGAAACTTTTGAGTTTGTGGGGAGATACATATATATCAATTTTTTTGAGAAACTTTTGAATTTATGGCGAGAAAGAGAGAAAAAGATAATGAAGAGGAGAGCTATCATATTTTCCCCTATTGCCCATAAACTAAAAAGTAGCTCGACAAAAATTGTTCAGTGCAGTGAATGCAGTTTAAAAGATTTTTCCTATCTTTATGATTTTAACAGGCTAAAGTTCGTATAGCTTTATAAGCCAAATTACATGTGATAATTATTAATTATCAATTTGAAATACGATGAATCAAAACAATTCACATATTCCCTTTGCAATAATGCTAAGTATATAAAGCAGAAATCTACATCAACTGACACCACACACAGTGGACCAAACACAAAAGAACGCTGATGATGAAGGTTTAGTGGCCTTCGAAAACGGCTGGCTGTTCCGTTCAACTATGTGTTGTCAGAATATTTACAACTAACTTTGGTGTTATTTGTTCATTAATAATTATCACATGTAATTCGGCTTAAAAAGCGATACGAACTTTAGCCTGTTAAAATCATAAATATAGAAACAAATGGATTTCGATAATAATTAAGATTTTTCCTATCGTTATGCAGACTAAAGATGTTACTAAATTTTGTACTTAACTCCTTCCTCAAAAATTAGAATTTTTTGGATCTTCCAAGTCAAATTTTGGCTACAGAGCCATCGAAACTCTAAAATCTCCTCTACTCCCCCCAATGAACGGTTGGTACTGTTCAAAACTCAATTACTGAGTTCCGTATATTAATCAGCCATCGGTAGTTGAACGAACCGATTTGTCACACACTCCCTCATATAACGCCGACCCTATTCTTGTCAGCTTATCGGCAATTTCATTTCATTAAACATTGCTGTGACCAGGAACTTAAAATAGTTTAATACTATATTTGTCCATGAGTGAGTTCAGGGGTCTACTCTTTAATTTCAAACGAAATAATATTCTTTCGAACTTGTATATTAACAACATTCGAAAAGATTTTCTTTCGTTTCGAATTACAGAGTAGTCTCTTGGGATCTTCTACAGTCACTAACTGCCGACGCAGGATCTAGTTTACCTTTTCGCCTTCAGCCATATTTCAAGCCACCAGCTCTGCAGCCCAGAGGATCACCAGGATCCCAACTTGGAAAATGTTACGTTCATTCGTTAGTCTGATATAACGATATAAACATCAAGATATTAACATCTGCGCGCACATGCCTATCACTGCCCAGCAAAAAATTACACGTTACCATTAGAACTACTTGCCATATAATGACTTACTTTTCTGATTGCCAAATTTCATTACTCGCTTACAAATCACATTACCTAAAATTTAAAAAAATGATGTACAAGTTGCTAAATGAAGAGAATGAATTTTTTTAGATGAAATAGATTACCTCAACAAGTTGCCAAATAAAAAAAGTAAGTACTTCTCAAGAATCAATTATTTTAGTCTCACGCCTTGTTAAAATCATTAAGTTGGTAATCCAGTAGGGAAGAGCTTCCACCAAAAATGCTTAATTCCAAACTCGATTACCTTTTTTGAAATTTTTTGCTGGGTATATTTGACTTGCCTGTAAAAACCGCACCATCCTCACATAAAGGGTGGTTAAATTTTAAGGGCCGATGTTGATTTTCAATAAAACACAAATTATTTAGGAAATTATTGCCATTTCTTTTTATTATGATAATATGGTTAACAAAATATCGGCCAAATGGCCGCCGCGACCTCGGGGCACACCTCTATTTTATGGTCCAAATTTTCGATGACGCTGAGGCAAAATTGAGTTTCTATGCAGTAAATGTGCCGAATTATCTCATCCTTTAGCTCTTGAATTGTTGCTGGCTTATCGACGTACACCTTTTCTTTCAAATAACCCCAAAGAAAGAAGTCCATCGGTGTCAAATCATATGATCTTGGCGCCCAATTGACATCGCCAAAGTTCGTTATCATCTCACGATAGCGAACACCATTCACAATAACTGCCTGACCGGCCTCATTTTGGAAAAAAAAAATACGGCCCGATGATGCCACCAGCCTATAAACTGCACCAAACAGTCACTCTTTGTGGGTGCATTTGTTTTGCATTTTGATTTGAACGGCCATTTTCATAATAAACCTGAATAACTTTAATGCCTTGCTCGATTGTGTATCTTTCCATTGTTCAAATTGAGTTAGTCTGAAATTGAGAAATGTCAAATGAAATGCAGAAAAAAGCTTGACGTTTAACAAACATCGGCCATTGAAATTTAAACACCCTTTAGCTTATCAAGAGCTCCTATCCCAATAAAATTAATTTCAACGACCTTAGGGTTACGCTAAAACTGATCTCAAGATTGCTGTGCGATCTGTTAATTCGATCCTCATCGAACATGCCTCTAAGAGTCTAAGGAGACTTCTCACTGCTGTTTTCACCACAAAGCTTCTAAGAAGAAGAAGTTAAATAGTGACGTCTAAGGTAGCCTGAGGTGTGCACTTCTCTGAACCTTAGCAGTCATAAAACAAATAACAACACCGCACATTTTTTTGATTACTATTCCTTTGTATCAGTTGCTGTAGGAAAGTTCAAGTGATGAAGGCATAGCTACTGGTCACTGAACTACACCGGCTTCAGCGGATACTAGTCCTAATGTAACATCAGAGCGCCCTTTTTCGTCAGTATTGTGTAGTAGAATCATCGGCGAAGTGAAATAACCAATAAATTGGCTACTAAACACAGCTTTGAATAATTTAATATGACTCATTGACACCAGAGACCCTGCTAGACTACACTATTAAAAAAGTGCAAAAAAAAAACAAAGTTTTAAAAGAATGAAACTTGCCTTTATCTCTTTCTTCACCACCTGTCTTCTCGATAACTATCCCTTTCCTAATGAAGGTAACACCTAGTAATTCATTGCCTGCGTGTAACTTCTCTTTAAAAAAAGCTGCAAAGAAAAAAAAACAATGAGTGTTCGAACTCACGGGCGATGTGTTAACACCTTTTTGTTACACGGTACCTGTTCGATTTCTATAAACACAGACCCACAAACCCGGAGGTAGAGTTAATATAAAGTATTTAATGAAAAAGAATAGTTTATTGAATTCAATTTTACTTTGTATAATTTATTAATGTTATGTTTTCAGCACAGTTAATATATATATATATATATATATATATATATATATATATATATATATATATAATATATATATATAAATTTAGTAGATGCACTCAAAATGAAAAAAATTAAACAGAAGTGCTAATGATTTCATTATTTTTTTGCTTAATACTTTTTATTTATTTTATATTAAACCCACAAAAAACAAAGAGAATGCAAAGAAACAGACAAATGTACATACATACATTGTTATGTTTGTACATAAGCTACATACGTTGCTGTCTTGCTATCTCATTTTTATATATGTATGTACGTATAACCACGTCACTATTCTCTTTGCTATGCATAAGACAAAACCGAAGATCAACATAAAGCACTTTTTTATGAGGTATAGAACTTCGAATTGAAATAACACACAAGAAAATCGTTTTAATGTCCATCAATTTGGCTTTATTGGAAGGATAATTTTATGCCATTAATGTTTAAATATGATTTCGGGCATGTGGCCGCCACGGCTGGCTCGAATAAAGCCAATTCTACAGGTCCAATTTTCAACCACTTTTTCGAGCATATGGGGCCGTATGTTGGCAATAACGCCACGAATGTTGGCTTCCAAGTCCCCTAACGTTTCTCGTTTGTTGGCGTAGACGAGCGACTTCACATATCCCCAAAGAAAATAATCCAATGGTGTCAAATCACACGATCTTGGTGGCCAATTGACAGGTCCATTCCGCGAAATTATGCGCTCATCGAATGTTTCCTTCAATAAATCGATTGTGACGTGCGCTGTGTGGCATGTAGCGCCGTCTTGTTGGAACCACAACTCATCCACATTCATGCCATCCAATTCGGGAACAAAATAGTCGGTTATCATGGCTCTATACCGGTCTCCATTAACGGTAACTGACTCTCCAGCATTATTTCGGAAGAAGTATGGTCCAATGACTCCACCAGCCCATAGAGCACACCAAACAGTCAGTTTTTGTGGATGTAATGGCGTCTCAAGGGTCTCATGTGGATTCTCTTCACTCCAAATGCGGCAATTTTGCTTGTTGACGTAGCCATTCAACCAAAAATGAGCCTCATCACTGAACACAATTTTGCGATGAAAATCAGCATCGAGATCAATCTCATTTTCGGCCCATACACCAAAATCACGACGCATTGCATGGTCTCCCGACTTTAATTCTTGCACAAGCTGGATCTTGTAAGGTCGCAAGCCAAGATCTTTGCGCAAAATCTTCCATAAAGTTGATGGACAAAGCTCCAATTGCTGTGCACGGTGGCGAATCGATTCATTCGGGTCCTCTTCAACACTTTGCTCTACAGCGGCAATTGTTTCTTCGGTGCGCACTGTTCGACGTCTCTGCGGATGCGTATTATCACATAGAGTAAATGTAGTGCGAAAACGATCCATGGTTAACCGAATTAATTGCTCTGATGGACGATTATGTCGACCATAAAATGGACGGAGCTTGCGGTAAACTTCGCGAACTGAACCATTATTTTCGAAATAAATTTGCACAATTTGCAAGCGTTGTTCTTTTGTCAACCTGTTCATGACGAAATGGCAAACCAAACTACATATTAATCACTTGACAGCTGACAAAATGGCCGCCAGTTAAAAAAGTGATGCCAACTTAAAGTTCTATACCTCAATAAAAAACACCCATTATTACTCAAAATTAATACTCCAAATTAAAACACTTAAATCTCGGCTCGCCGATATCGGATCGCCTTAATTTTTGGCCTAAACTCTTCATCGAAACCCGCATTAGCTTTTTAATCCAAAAATTAATAAAATCGGCTATGAATTTCCGGAGAAAATCGCGTGGGAAAATTATATGAAAATCGCCCAATAATCACTTTCAATACCGACTGCCAAGCAACGAACAAACAAACGATGATTTACTCTTACATATGTACCTAACACTTGCGTATGTATTGAAACTGATAGTTTACTGCGCTAGAGGCGCGCGTATAGATGTTAACACATCAAAAACATGCTAGTGAATATAACGAACTAATTTTTTGAGTGTGTCAACATACATGCACACATACATACACATACATACATACTTTTCCTTTAACATTAATATATGCGAACTACAAAAATAATCCTCATGTGTCTAGTCGAAAAGGCATTAGAAAAAATACCCCCTCATCAATTCAACCGTAAAGTCGGTGAAGAAAACCAGCAACAATAACAAGAGCAAACAAAAATTAAAATATACATTTATTAGAAGATGTTACCTTTATCCACTAATAACATGTTGCAATATTCAGTGATGCCAACTTTTGAGACTCAAAACGCGAAAAATTTTTGAAAAAAGGGCTAGAAGGGGCTAAATTGAAAAAATATCCAAAAACAAAAGAAATAGTAAAATTTTTCGAAAAAGCGCGAAAAGGGGCTAGTATTAAAATGTTTCTGTTGAAAATAAATACCATCAAATCATTTTTTCTAAAGTAATTTATTAGAATATAAATAACTATCATGAGATCAACACAAACATAGCTTTAGAGCTTCAATATTGTACATATTTCATTTACATTTCATATTACATTTCAATAAGGTATGTACATACGTAGATTAAATATTTAGCATATACATACTAAAGGGTTGCATTTGTATACTCGTTTGTATAGCCAAAACAAATATACCATGGTATGTACCATGTAATTGTAGTGTGAGCGACAGAACTAGTATAAGAGTTATTGTGTGTGCTTGCTTCTTCAAATTCTTCAATACAATTAATCTGTTTTTGCTTAAAAATACATATTGTAATACAGTTATATAAAAAAAACCATTATTGAAACAAGTACATGATGGACAGATGTATGTGCGGACGTTCGTTATGTTATTTTGTGGCGTAGCCAAGTATAGAGAGAGAGAGAGAGAGACAATTTTGCTCTGAGAGTAATTACACTTGCATATCGTGTGTCATTTTTTTGTATTTGCAGCTCATGTGTTTCATGTACATGTATCATCTACTTTCATATGTATGTGAAATTTTGCTTTTATTCATTCATCATCAGCCATGCATTTTTTTCTCAACACAACATAAGGCACTTAAAAAAAAGCAGTTTTATGTATCTTATTTGTTTTAAAAAAAACAAAAAAATAAATGTGTTGTTTTCATTTGCTCATTGCCCAACCATACAATAATGGCTTTAAAAATCAACATTTACAACTAGTAACAGAAAACGCTATATAACATATTTGTTCATACCAGAACCAAAAACACGCAAAAACTAGTGCAAACAGATGTATCTGTGCAATGCTATAATACATACATATATATTAGAAATATACATATATACATATGTGTGTTTACATAAGTAGATACATTTAAAATTGCCCGTTATTAAATTAAATTTCGATTTCTCGCTCTTCCAAAAACGTACATTATCTGTTTTTGGTTGTACTGAATAACTTTCAAGGCATAAAAAATTTGGAAGAAATAAAATATTACTCTATATTATTCTTCTTTTTTAAATTGGTAAAGCAATATCGACTTTTTACTTATTTTATTTTGCTAGATTAAAGGAAGAAAAAGTTCGCAAAAGTTTAAATGTAGCCATATCGAGCAAAAACTAAAAAGGGCTGAAAGATTACTGTAAAAAGTGCTAGGTTTGCTCCTCTTTTAGTTTGGGGCTAAAAATTTTTTTTCGTGTTTTGACTGAGTGAAAACGGGCTAAATCTAGCCCTAAAAGGGCTAAGTTGGCATCACTGGCAATATTGTTTTAAGAGGTGCTTGGTTGATGCTTCCATGAAATACTCATAATGGATACAACACTGACATGTGAATAGATCTTGTTGTTTCTGTGTCATTTAAAGTGGAGATTTTTTTTGGTATAAATTCGATTTTTGCCATAATGTTGCTGCATTTTTAAGATTTAATTTATGAGATCACGAACAACAGTGACAATTTACATAAAAATAAATTTAACAAATTTCCTAAGAGAACAACGTTTGGAATAAATTTTTTTTGTTAAACTATTTTTAGCACAAACTCCAGACACATTTTAAAATTTACATTGAAAATGGAAAATATGATGCAAAAATCACTGCAACACGTTGCAGAGGGCAAAACTCAAATGTAAATTTGCTTTAATTTGCTGCTTCACGAAAAAAAACAGATCTCTCTATGATTTACAATTGTTACTTGCATATGTATGTACATATGAAATGAATCTTCTAATGAAATGTATTATCCAAGATTGTAGATGATAAATATCCATTAATTGAGGTTAGTGTCTAAATTGTGAATTGCAATCTTAATCAAGGTTGGCAAACGGTATCGTAAAAATACCGATACCGATTCAAATACCGTTAAAATTAGGTACCGGTATCATTACCGATACCGAAACTCATTTCGGTTATAAAATACCGGTATCGACAATACCGTTTATGTCTATACCGGTACGTACCGGTATACCGATTTCCGTAAAAAAAATTACAAAACTTAATTTCAATTAACTTTTTTTGAAATTAATTACAGAAACGAAATTTCCCCCTTTAGACGTTCTTATTCAGCTCTATTCTTACTACTTTTTATCAACAACAAAGTGTAAGCACACCATAATCAAACACATATGTATAAACTAGAGTTTTTCTTTTCCCGGACTTTTTCATTTCCCGGGAAATCGGGAACGACTTTTCGCTTCCCGGGAAATTCCCGCCCAGTGCAAAACAATACAAAATATGTTTAATTTAATTATTTCAAAAAAAAAAAAATTATAATTCATGAGATCGATTAAATAAAACGTTTTATAAGCACATTAGTAACAAAAATAATACCATTTGAGTTCTTTAATTAATAGTAATGCATATTGTATGTAAATACCAAAATAAAATTATTTATTTATTGATACATATTATACAAAGTAAATTTGGATAATATGGTGTTGAACAAACATGGGTGGAGTAACTAGATCATAGGCCCAGGATGTTATTAACAGTATTTTAAAAAAGTTTTGTGCCTGACTGTACACGACGTATGCCTTCACATAGGAAGAGCATCGTGGTTGTTAAAGAAAAACCGCAAGATTATACGGACGAAAAACTCTCGAAGGCCAAACAATACACACAAGCCTGACCGCACTTAAAAAAAATATATTATTAAATAAATATTTCTTTAAAAATAGGACTTTAGTACAGAACAGCAATGTATCGAATGTCAATTTTTGATATTCGCGAATATGAATATTTGAAACGGTATTCGCGAATAAGAATACGAATATTTAATGTGAAATATTAAAAAATTGTTATGAAAAAGAGCTTCATACTCCTCTTGGCGCACTTTAGAGTTAATAAATACTACCCAAAAATTTCAATGATCGTTAGTAAATAATATTTCAAAAAGAGCAAAAATTTCTATACAAAATTTAATGGATTCGTACAAACTAATATTTTTATCCATTTATTTAAATTTGGTTTAGGATTTATGCAGTTATTTATTTAATTTATTTAATTTTTTGGAAAAATATTCGTATTCGCCTGAATTTGACGAATACGAACACGAATATATAAAAATGGCCGAATATTCGGCAATTCGAATACGAATATTCGTGCATCACTAGTACAGAATAAGCATTAATAGAATCGTTCTTTTTACCAAAAAGAATCTAAAAAAAAAAATTTTAGCTATTGTGCTAGTGCCATGGCATTATTATTGCGCTATCGCATTCATAAAATGAATAACGACACTCATCAAGTTGCCATAATGTTAAAAATTACCGCACATTTTCCGGGAAATCCCGTTTGAAAAACACTAGTATAAACGTTTATAACCAGGCTGCCCAGAGAAGCGTCAGAGTGCCGAAAATCAATCGGCTTTTTATAGAAATGAATAAACATATGCTTATACATTTCTCTCGGTTTTCTCACTGTAGGCAGCTCTGATCTAAACATACTTATGCATGTTTATACAAACATACAAGTTTACACTACACTTGTGTAAATAATCTGTGCAAGATATAAAACTTAGTTTTTTTATGTTACTGTTTACTAAAGACTATGTAAAATTACTTACTTTTAACTTAATAAAAAGAGGTTTTTGCTATATACACTGTATGAATTAATAAACTTAACAGTAATAGCGGTATACCGGTATTTTAAACTCGATAACGGTATGTACCGGTAATACCGATACCGAAATAAAAAAAATACCGTTACCGTTACCGATACCGAAATTTTTAAAATAATTGTACCGGTATCAATACCGATACCGTTATTTGTTTCGGTTTCCAACCTTGATCTTAATGTTTCAAATTTTATTCGACTGATCTTCTTACAATTTTCATTTTACAGAGAAGAATATTATTTATTGAATGTTCCTGAAGAGTGAGTGTTCTCTAAATTTTGCAGAACAACAACTTTTTATGAATCTTCTAGAAGATTCATTTATGTATCTTCCAGAAGCGTCTATTATGTATCTTCCAAATACCTTAACCTTATCTTAACTTTTCGGAAGTGTTTTTTTTTCTTCCAGAAGAGCCCTTTAATTTTTCTCTGAAGAGTGTGCTTTATTAAATCTTTTAGAAGGATCTTCTTCCTATCTTCTAGAAGAGTATTCTCTTGCTGGCCTGGAAAAGTCATCTTTTATTCTCTAGAAGAGTATTTTTAATATGAAGCCGAGATGCCACAATCGGCGCCATGTACCGATTTTCTTTGGCTCACTGCAATACAGTCATTAGTTATAAGACGAAGTTGCTTTATTTCTTAACTAAATGAAAAATAACAAAGTGATTGCACTACACTGGTCATAAATCCATATAGACTTACTCAAAAATTAGTTGAGAAGTAAGGATGCATTGGCATATTACATTTAGTCTTGTTAACCGACTTCAAAAAAGGAGGAGTTTACCAATTCGTCTGTATTTTTTTTTTTTTTGTCATTGTTACTGCATAGCTCGGTACATTTTAACCGATTCTAGAAATTATTTTTTGTCTGAAAGGGTATAGCTTCCGATTGGTTCCATTGTAAAAAAAAAAGTCGACGGGGATACATACGCCCAAATTTTTTTATATGATTTAATGACATTCTACTTATTTGATTGTTGCGAAACCTAGCAAACACCTTTAGTTCTTGTAATTAATCAATTTTAAAGTTGAAAAATGGGCGGGTCTGCGCCCATTAAACCTTATTATATATCATATGGTTCTACTTAACCTATTTTTATGAAACTTACCACACATATTGAGCTCTAAAATAGACACAATCTTCTATTTAGAAAAATGGGTGGAATTACAACGCTCATTAAAATTTAATATTTTACCGATTTTTAAAAAATTTACCACATATCTTGAACTCTGAAAGACACATAATCTTGCATTTAAAAAATGGACGGAGGCACGCGCATTAAAACTTAATTTTATATTTCACGTACTTCTTCTTAACCAACAGATTACATTTTTTTTGAGAGCTTACTTCCCGTTTGGTCCCATAATTTTTTTCTTTTGATAATGTTCTATCAGATCTTGGCATTGACGTCGGTTTATTTTTGGCAGATTTATTTTAGGTTCCAGAAGTGTTAAAAAGTCACATAAACTTAATAATACGTAACTAAATTTTTTTCAATTCTGAATCCATATACTATATATACTAGATATAGCAATTTTCACAGGAATGTCAACTTTTTTTTAGCGTGCGACAGACACAATATGCTTTTTTGTTTTCAAAGAAAACAAATGTTTTTTTTACTTCTTTAGTTCGTCAGCAGCTATAGATTAGTTAAAATTTCAAGAAAAATCGAGACACATTGCTCTGAAACTTAATTGCTTGCTGTCGCACGCGACAAAAAAGTGAACTTTCCCATGGAAATGCCCATATATATATACGTATATTTTCAATATTAAAATATCTAAGTAATTTTGAAGACCACATTCGTACATGCATACATATTAATATTCAATATTTGTAAATGTTTACATGAGATGATAATGATCCGTTTTATACAACAACAACAACAACAACAATTGAATATATACATAATAGTTTGTTGTAAATTTTTGAAAGGCTTTAAAGCTGATCCTCCTTTTTATTTCAGCATAAACCATAAATAAAAATTTCGAAATTACAACCTTGTGGTAGTTAAAATTATAATAAATTGTTAAATAAACAATGTAGAAAAGTTAAACTGCAGGGTTTCACAATGCAAGCGATAGACCACAAGCCGCTAGCAATATATGTACATAAATATTAAATTGGGGTCACATACATACATATATTGTTTTTTTTTTTATTATACATATACTGTATACCTACAACTTTAAACACAAGATAATAAATGAATAACTTTAGTTGAAACATCTAAAATGTTTGAATGGCAATTGTTTAATTAATTTCATATTACATACATTTTCTCAAATTAAATTCAAGTCCTTAATGCATTTAACCCATTGGGTGTTATGTTAAGCTACTGATCAGAAACTTCAACAAATATACTTTTATTGACCACTAACAATGCAGTCCAATAAAATCTCTTTCATTTAATTAATACGCTATAAATATTTTGTCATGATGTTTTAACAAATTTAATAAAGATTTTTTTTTAATTTTTCGACTAAAAATAAACCAACTTTTACAAGAAGTATATGTTACATTGCATGTATATACGTTCATACATACATACATAGTATGTGCATTTAAAAAGTGTCATCTTCATCTATTGTTCTGTTCAAATTAAAAAGCAAAACTTTAAATACACGTTCTCGTACACATTTTCAGATTAAATGTATGTCAAGTGTCAAGTAAACATTGCAAAAACTAACGAAAAAAAAATGTATGTGCACATAAGTACAATCATATGTATGTATGTACATAAAAATCCCTTCTAAAAAGAGTCATCATTTTAAAGTCAAGACATTAATAATTGTTATAAACCGTATATGGTTTATTTTTGTCTTTTTTGCGTTGAATTTTGGAGAAAAAAAAAATAAACCAAAACATTCTTAAATGTTTCGGCTATTCATGTACAGTGGATAAAAATAATACTCAGGTTTGTCAGATAGGGTCTCTTTTTAAATGCATTACAGCTCTGCATCATACGTGCAAACTTTTATTTAAAGGTACAAGTTCCTTGATAATCTGTTTTAGTAGTAATCATGTTAGTGGATATAATTAATATAAGACAAATCTAAAAATCAAGTTGCTTTAATTTCTTGCAGACGAGTTTTGACAGGAGTTATATTTTTAATAAACAAATTTTCCTAAATTACAAAAATTTTGAAGTTGAATTTTGCCTAAAATAGCAATAAAAATCCAAAAATTTATTTATCGCCAGAAAAGTCCCCATGTTGTCAATCCAAAAATTTAGATCCCATACAAGTTGAAAATCGCCATGTTTGGGGAGAAATTTTCATATCTGACAGCCCTGTTCTGCACATGCAAATAAGGAGCTTCTTTTTAATATTTATTAGCCCAATTCACATTCTTGTGCAAATGGTCTTGCATCATTGCATGTGCAAAATTGTATAGTATATTGATACTCACCACTAAGAATTGTTAAGTGGTGAGTATCAATATACTATTAAGTTAGTATTAAGAGCCTGTTGGAGTGACTTTGCCTACAGTTGTTTCACCTTTCCGGAGCCAAATTTATCTACCACTAATGTTAATTGTTTCATTGGCTAAAAATTATGGTTTGTGTCGCTGCTAGATGAGTTCAAACTGTACAAAATGGGCTGCGGTTTTTGTTGTTGTGTTGGGTAAATTGTTGTTTGTAATAAATTGTATGTGCAGACCCTATACAATTTGTAGTTAGGGAGCGATGTAATACATTTTAACTGCCTGTTTATAGAAGCCATGTAAAAATTCCCGTCTGTGTATTTATATTGAAAACAAAAACAAATTTGAGTGCTTTGTTTTTGTTTTCAATATAAATAGGCAGACGAGAATTTTCACATGGCTTCTATAAACTGGCAGTAAATCCCCTTTTTCGTAAAGTTTGAAGTTTAGTTGCGTATAACTTTTGGAGATCTAAAGGGACCAAAACAAAAAAGGAATCCATACCATATATACTTTTGCACCCGCCACAACCCGCCTGTAGAACACTTCTTTTATTTTAATGAAAATACTCAAAAATTATAAACAAAATTTTTACCAAAATTGCTAGTATATTGATTACATTTTTTTACTTTTTTATATTTGTACACGCATAACTAACTCTGTCATTTGTCAACTGATTTTTAAGTTTTTTTTAAAGGTTTGCCTGCAATTTTGACCCTTAACTTTTTTTAATCGTAGGGGGAAATTTGCTCCCCTTATGCATAACTCTGTCGTTTGTAAAGCGATTTTCAAAATTCTTCTTTGGTCTAAAAGGGTTTGCCTGCAGTTTGGTCCCTTAATTTTGTTTTCCAAAATCAGAGGGAGGGATTGGCTCCCACATGCATGAGTGTCATTTGTAAAGCGATATGCAAAATTCTTTTTTCGTTTGAAAAGGCTTGTCCGCAGTTTGATCCCATATTTTTTTTTTTTGGGAAATTGGAGAGGTAAATTTTCCCCTTGCATAAATCAGTCCTTTCTCAACCGATTTTCAATATTCTCTTTTTATATTGACTTGCAGTTTGGTCCTAATTTTTTTTTTGCAAAAATCGATGGGGAAATTCCTCCCCCCCCCCCGTAACTTCTTCATTTGTAAATAATGTAAATCATGTAGTGTTCCAAGGCGAATTGATACCAGGTGGTCTCGATTTACAACTCTGCATATTTACCTTGTATACATATTTGTTATTGTAAAATTTCTTGCTGTCAGAAAATTTCCTAATGCTTTGCAATGATTTCACACCAGAGAAATTAACAGCTGATCATCAGCTGCTGAATTGATAACACCTGACATGAATTCGCCTTGGTACTGTCCCTTATAATAGGGGAGAGTTGGTCACTGGAGATATAAGAGGTGTTATTTTTCTCACTCTTGGAAGAGTGAAACTTAACAACCATGATAGATTTGTCAGCAATGCAAATTAAAAGATTTTTAACTGCACATTTTATAAAGTGGAAGAAACTGTTTGTTTACATTTTTTCCTGTGACTTTCAATGCATAGCGATCTCAATTCTCGACACTAGATGACGGACCAAGATTTTTGTTTGTTCAAAATGTAAAACCCTTGAATAAAGCGATTTGTAATTATTCTTACTTTAGAATGGTTAAATGGTTTCAAAATTATCATGCAGCAGTCAGTGTGTGCTCAATTTCCACAGCGTGATTGCAATTTACTTTATATACATATACTGAACGGCAATTTATTTTAAATATTATTACCAAAAAATTCTTATTAAATTTTTTTATTACTAAAATCTACTTAAGCATTTTGTAAATCCGCATTGACACGTGAACTGCAGTAGCAGATGCTTTAACGTGATTACATGCAACTTTGAATGGTTAAATACATGCACTTTTCATTTAAACTAAAAAGCGCACAACAGTACATTTATATACATACGAGTACATATATGTATGTAGTTTGTAAAATTTATATTTTTTTCTTGTAAATACAAGAACAATTTAAAGATATTGTAATATGTACATATGTACATATGTATGTAAGTATTCTCTGCATTTATTAAATTCATACCACTTCCATTTACAATAAATATGGATGAGCTACAAATTATTTGCAACATTTGTACCTCATCATCCATCGAGCACATGCTGTTTGTTTGTTACGCAACTCGATAACGAATTAAATTGCGATCGTTACATTTACATTGTAATCTGACTGTCGAATTCAACCAAGTCAAGATACGATGAAAAACCAAAAACAAAATAAAACTTTATAGATAATTTAGTTCAGTAGAAACGAACCAAAAAAAATTCTAAATATGTGCAGATGTGGTAATCATAAATAAGTATTATTTGAAGTAAATCGTGATAAAATAAGTTGTTCAACTAAAATTACAGAAAGCTAGAGAAACAAGGGGGTCTACTGTGTAATTCGAATCGAATGAAAATGCTTTCGAATTTGTATGTTTATAGCATTTAAATTCGAAAGCATTTTCTTTCGCTTCGAATTACAGAGTAGACCCCAAGCTCAGAATCTTTTGTACATTTTTTTATATCTATCTATCTTTTTATATCACCGATGCATCGATTCTTATTTACTAGTATCTGGTTCCGATACTTTTAAGAATTTTAAAATTTTAGCAGTTTTTTAACTGTACGATATTGGCATCACTGCTAGTGAAGAAAAAAAGATAAATGTCATAATAAACAGCCAGGGTGCATCTATAAGCATGAAGTTCATTAAGTTTGAAATTAGTTCTTCGTGATTTCCTTAAATATTATTGTTTAATGGATGCTCAGTGGATATTTCTCGTATTCCGCAATGATGAACTTTGAAGTGTTAAACACTAGGCATTCATTAAACAATGATTAACATCATTATTTATACAAATTATTAAGGCTTTCTAAAGGCTTAATCATTAATAAGGCTTTATAAAATCTCAATAATTGCTCAAACTTTATGTCGCTTAAATTTTTTTTGCGGTTATTGCACGATATTTTAGAATATTTTGGCATTATTTGTAGGCAAAAAATATTGATATATCGAAATAGCGATGTTTTAAAAATATATATATATAGATGCTGTTCAAAAATATCGATAAATTTTGTTTTCATTTGTCCATCTCTAATAGGAACTTTAACCTATATAAAATATAGTTTTGGAATTTTTTTAATTTTTGGATTTTTTTCGGTTTTTGGCGTTTTTTAGGTTTGTCGTCTTGTTTTCAGTCGTGGTATTATTTTTTTTGGTTTTGGCGTTCTAAAGATTTTTATGTTTGGCGCTTTTTTCATTTTGGCGTTTTTTTTTTGGTTTTTGGGTTTTTTTTCATTTTGGCGATTTTTTTGGTTTTTCGCAATTTTTTTTAGTTTTACTATTCTTTTTTGTTTTGGTGCCTTTTATTTGTTTTAGCGTTTTTTCGGTTTTTGGCGCTTTTTCCTTTTTTGGGTTTATTTTGGTATTTTTTATTTTCAAAGTTTTTGAAAATATCAAGAGCTTGCTGATATACATACATACATGTATAGCAAAACCAAGCTTTGTTTCAACTTCTTTTATTCATTCATTCATTTGTATGATATGACAACGGCCAACAGTAAGAATTTATCCGATGATTAATAGATACTCGTATTTTAATAAGTTTTAATATTTTTTATGCACGTGTGTATGTATGTACATACATATGTATGTGTCTTTTCGATATCATGAAATGACCTTGTATAGTATGCAAAGTTTTAATACTGGAAACTGTTTGTGTCCTTCATACATGATTTTATTTTACATTATCACATATGTAAATTTTTATTTAAAAAAAATCCATCATACTCTTGTTATGAATTTGAGTGTCATAATTGTCGTTACATTTTCAAGTTATTTTTTTCTTCTCTTGAGGATTTATGTACAAATATCGTTTATGGCCGCGAACGTTATATATTAGTGAAACAAACAACTGGCGCAAGCAATTCCATTTAATTAGTTCTACAGTAATAAAGCGCGTGCGTGTGTTTGTCATTGACATTAAGCGTATTGGGCTCGTGTTTATTATTTATTGACCATTCACATTAGCTTTTCCTTCATTGATCAGCAAAGATGTGTTTTAGTTTTTCTTTGTTTTTCTAACTTCTGCCTCATTAGATCAATGTCAGTGATTTACCAGAACGATGTTATATTTCAGCAAATTATTATTTTTACAAACTTATGTATGTACATATGTATGTACATACATATGTATGTATGTATTAGTGATGAGCGATAGCGTGATTTTTTTTAATAATGTTGCTCCTTGTGAACATGATATCGCTGTTCTTTTAAACTGTGACTGTGATCACAGTTTAGCAGTATTTTGTTTATAGCAGTTCTGTTATTTTGCGAAAATCTAATAAGAAGAGCAGCAGTGAAATTAAACAGTGACTGTGATCAGCGTTGCCACGACCAAAAAAATTTTGTAACCACAATACAAAAAAAAAGTAACCAAATACAAAAAAAGTAACCCAAATTTTTATGTATTTAAAATACTGTTTTACTTGTACTTCAGTTGAAAAATATACATACATATATTAATATATAAAATGGTATAGTATAAATTTGTACTTCATGTATGTATGTGTGTATATATAGCTTATTTATTAACTCTGTGGCAATAAATAATAATGGCTTAAGTTGACATAAGTGCTTTTTCATTTTATTACATATTCTTATTCTCTTCTTCAAGATCTATCACTCAACTAAATTTCAATTAAAAAATGTCATTATTAATAAAACTATACGCATTTATATTTTAACTTAAGTCTTCTTGGAAAATAATACGTAAGCCATAACATCTTACCTCAACTTAATTTTTTTTCGGTAGCTACATCAATATTAAAATATTTGAGCATAAAAACTTGTATACACTTAAGTTCAATAACTAACATCCCCTCCAAATTATTCTTCATTAAAAAAGCACTTATTTCGACTTACCATCAATAAAAATTATTTTGCCTTTCAATATAATAATAAATATAATAAATGTTCATCTTTTTCGGAGGCTAAAAATTTTATATAAAAATCAAACACAATTAATTTTAGATAAAACCATTAATATCTCTAAACATGAAATTTCGACTTAAGCCATTATTATTTATTGGCACAGAACTTAATGTAGTTAATAACACATGTGATATTTTTTTGCTTGAATTGTCGAATTTGCTAAATATTGTAAAATAGATTGCAAATAAAGTTTAATAAAAAAAAGTTTTAAAACTACATGTATCTTATTATAATTAATAAAATAAATCAATAAAATCAATTTTGTAAAAAAATACTTCAGGAAAATTATTAGAAATTTCAAAAATTGGCTTGTTTTTATGGTTAAGCAATTGTATATATGCATTTCCTTCCCGCTTGTGGAACTCTTCAGTAGACTTCAACCCAAAAAATTTCTGAATTTAGCTAACAAACTCCGTATGTTTATACTAAGACTCTTAATACTATATCGAGAATCACAATATACAAACATAATAAGTTTGAAAACCTCAAATAAAAATCTTTTCAAAACAAGCATCTTTATTCAACTGTGCATCTATTTTATTTATTAGAAATTCCAAACCAAAATATTTTTAGCAACAACAAATAATATATAATTTAATTACATTCGTTATCAAAACACAAGACTTTATAGATAAAGTATTAAGTTTGTTAATATTAAAACAAATCTTTGCCAGACCAAAAATAATGGGAATTGTTTCGATTGATGCACCTTTCTTTAGATTGCATTATTGAGTTTACAGTCTTAAAATCGAGCTTATTCCTATATTTAGTTTTGGCTAGACTTAGCTGCGAAAATATCCTTTCAGCAACAGCCGAACTGTGTGGCAGTGACATTAAATTTTACATAAAATTAATTAAATCATAAAAACATTTTTCGTTCAATCCATTTGTATGTTTTGAAACCGCGTCCCAAAATTCAACTATGTCCATATCATCACTTACTTCTAATTTAGAAAATTTGCTGTTAGCCGACTCTCAGCCGATCGGTCGGCTTTGTTCCCTGCTTGTTACGCTCTCAAACTTAAATAAAAAAATTCGCTTTTAACTTTTTACATAGTGTTTGACATTTAAAGATTTTGCAACCATGAATGCATCTGATTTTTGAACCCAGGCTTGTTATGTCCAGAGACAGACATGTATTTTTTTTAAACGCTATGTTGATTATCCAGTGTTGTCTTTTATCTTTTATCAAGATAATTAGTTACGTGCAAATTTAACATACCACATATGTACATATATACATAAAAATGGTTATTTATGTGTTGAAAAAAGTAACCAAAATGGAAAAAAAAGTACACAAGTACACATTGGAAAAAAAAGTAACCAATTTTGGTTACAAGTAACCAAAACGGCAACGCTGACTGTGATCACAGTTTAACACATTTCAGCTCTTCTGCTTTAAAAGTATTTATTAGTATTGGTGTTTTGTTAAATACTAATAAGAAGAGCGGCAAAAACAAGCAATTACCCAAGGCACATTTTCTACAGGTACATGCATTAGGAAAAACTCTGTGGCAACTCTGTGCTTCTCACATAGCTTTACAAAGTAATTGTCAAAAATTTGTATGCATCAAACAAGGCACAAAAGTAATTGTCAAACGAATTCTTCGTTATAAACTTGTAAACAAAAAATCAGCGGATGAGCAATATGCCTGATACGTGTACCTGTTTGATATGCCTTGCAATTACCAATTAACCCCGTTCAAATATTGAGAATAAATAAAAAAATATAAGAGGCAGAGAGACAATAAAATTGCAAATATAAAAATGTGAGATGTACATAGTTGCCAGAAAAGATGATTTGACACGATTTGACGATTTCTTTCTTGTCAAAAGCTGAAGGTATAAAAAAAATTGATGTGGTAGCTTTATTTACTGTAAAGTAAGCATGCAAGAACAATCACAGTTCCAAAACCTGTTACTTGATAAATTCAGTCACAGTTGTGATTTGTGATTTTTCAATCGCTGTGAAAAAGTAACAGGTTTCTAAATATCGCTCAACTCTAGTATGTATGCATATGAACACATAAAAAACATACTAATGTAAATGTAAAGATCAACGAAATTTGATCGTCTTCTCTAAAGTGAACTTACAGTTGATTTAACGGCATAAATACATACATATATATGTACATAAACATGTGAATGTACACATACATACATGAGCAGTTATTTTAACTAACTGCCAGTTTATAGAAGACAAGTAAAAATTCTTGTCTGCCTATTTATATTAAAAATAAAAACAAAGCACTAAAACTTATTATTGTTTTCAATATAAATAGATAGACGAGAATTTCTACTTGTCTTCTATAATATGGCGGTAAGTGTTTTATATCAACATTCTAAATAATAAACAAATTAGGCAAATGGATTTAATATTATAAAAATATATCTGGGGTGGCAAATAACGACATTCGATTTGGATTGAAATTTTCTTACAAACACAATTAAAATTGTATTTAAATTTTGCCAGTAAGACTTTAAAATTTTTTTTATATTTATTAAGCGCGAGGCCGTTTTTATAAGACTGTGATTATGTTTTTCGTTAACAGTTTATTAATTAAATTAAATAGGTCAATAAAAAATAATAGTGATTTTAAATTTCAACACTTTCTTATTTGGTTATGCATATCCTTTATTTTAAAATGTACTGCCAACCTTCCCTAACGTATCAATCCACCACCTGTCCAATTGTGTAAAAACGCCTGCCGTACACAATTTTGACATTTGTTTTTCAATTACAGAATAGGTAAGTAAAACGAAAGAAAGAAAGAATTCTCTAAAAAGTTTAGAGATAAGAAATAATTATTTAAAGATTTTGCAAGCAGTTGACCTACCGGTGTAAAATAAAAATAATCCTCAAAATGTTTGCCCTCAGCCGTAATGTTAGCAATGCTGTAAGGTAAGTTAAACCAATTATTAAACAATAAAATTTACTATGATTACATAAAAACGGAGCTCAACAAATCTATACATATATACATCTATACAAATCTTACAAATCTATACATGCATTTACAAATATGTGTGTATGTATATACAATAATTTTGTAGAACTGCCGGGCGTGGAAAGCATACTCTACCCCAAATGCCTTATGATTACGCCGCCTTAGAGCCCATTGTATGTCGTGAAATTATGGAATTGCATCACACCAAACATCACCAGACCTACGTCAATAATTTAAATGCTGCCGAAGAACAGCTAGCTGAGGCTAAAAGCAAAAATGATATTAGCAAAATTATAAGTTTGGCACCCGCATTGCGTTTCAATGGTGGTGGTCACATAAACCACTCGATATTCTGGCAAAACCTTAGCCCCGAAAAGTCTCAGCCTTCAGCAGATTTAAAGAAAGCTATTGAAGACCAATTTAAAGGTTTTGATCAGTTTAAGAAGGAAATGACTGCCTTAACTGTAGCGGTGCAAGGTTCCGGTTGGGGTTGGTTGGGTTATAATAAGAAAACCCAGAAATTGCAAATAGTTGCTATGCCTAATCAAGATCCTTTGGAGGCAAGTACAGGTAAATAGTAAAAAACATATCTTAGTAATAGGAAATGAATTGTGTGTTTTGTTTTATTACAGGCTTAATTCCACTCTTTGGCATTGATGTTTGGGAACACGCCTACTACTTGCAATACAAAAATTTGCGACCATCTTACGTTGAAGCTATTTGGGATATTGCAAATTGGAATGATATTTCAAAACGTTTCGCTGATGCCCGTAAATAAAATTTTATTCCAAACGCCAGTTTAAAAGCAAAGAGTAATTAATCAATGTGAAACAGTTAAAAATCTACGAAAATACTTTATAATTAAATATGTAGAAACCAAATAAATATAAAATATGGCTAGTTTGCTCTGAAAGCTTGAAATAAATTTTACATAAGGGACTGTTCTGAAAATCACGGCGATTTCAAAAAGAAACTATTAATAGCTGAATTCTTAGTGAATTCATTTTGTATTTTAAGTTTTTGTCATATATAATATAATATTTCATTCCAACTTCCACCGCTATAAATCGTAAAATTTACAAAAGCAATGATTTAGCTTTTATTAATTTTTTGAAATCACCGTGGTTTGACATGTCGTGATATGCAAAACAGGCCCGATAATTAGCTTGAAAAATACTTAATTTATTAAGGTATAGATAGGTATATAATGCGAGAGTTAACTTAGTTGCAAACCTTATATCACGACTTTTCACGCATGTTTGAATACTCAATAGAACTACTTATGTGGGCCATCAGTTTCGCTTGCGTGCCAAATAGGCGATATAACTCATTCTGTGATATAAAGATGTCAGATATTGGAGTTGCAAAAAAAAGTTATTTTTTTAACATCCATAAGAAATTTAATATAATTAACTATCCTGCATAGGGTTTAAGTAAAATAACCAATTTTAAACAATTATATTAAAAATTTTGAAGCAATAAAAATAACAACATTCCTATATAATTATTTTTGCTGGCAACACTTTCGCTATACAAAGTTAAAATCTACGTCTGGCAGCACATTCTAATTCCGACAATCACATAAGAGACAAACAAAAACAAAAAGTATCAAAACAAAACACAGCTGTTTGGCACAAACACTGGTTGGATTTATTTTTTTTTCTTTGCCTTAAAACTGGAAAAGTTTTCAAAAAAGGACAAAAAATTGTTTAATTCCAGTCAAGGAGGACATGCGCAATTTATTTGTGGATGATAGTGTGAACTTAGGACAGGGGCACACATACGCACTTGTTATAATATTCTAAAATTATAAAAACAAATGAGTGTAATACGTGCGGAGAAAAAACTTTCGTGGAAGTCATGGTTAGAAAGAAAGAAAGAAAATGCGCAAATTAGACACTAGTTTGAAGAATTTTCTTGAATTCCACATAAAAAACTATACTCAATTCGAAAGGATACGAATTCCAAATATGCAACCAGTTTGCCAGAACTACGTTGCTCGTCTGTGAAAACGGTCCACGGTTATTAACGGTTCTAAACGAATAAAAATTAATCAAACGAATTAAGTAATTTTTTATTCACACAAAAAGAGTTGAGTAATTCATTAATTTAATACATAAGTACATATAAAAATAAAGTAATTGAGGGAAATAGTTATTAAAACAATAACAAGAGAAAATAAAGTGCAGTGAATCTATTAAAAGTTTGTTAAAAATTACAGACTTTCAGGAACAAAATACATATAAAAAAACTTCAAAAAAGTTGGACAAAAACTTTGGAGACCTTCAATTAGCATTTAAATAAAATATCAGTTTATTTAAACATAAACTTTTCCTGTATAAAAGGGTAAGTTTTTTCCTTAAAATTACGATGATTTATCAGTGCAAAAATTTTCATATACTTTGGTGAAAAATCAATTTTCCTTTAGCTTTACCAATACCATCCACATTCCACTGCAAGTGGTTCGTACTTGTTCTTTTCTTAAGTTAGTTGGCATTCAACTCCCTCCCGCTGGATATAAAGTTAGGTTTAAAGGATTCACTATTTCTGGCAAACTTGTGTTTTGTTATTTACTTAAAAGTATAATTGTTTTGTGTTATTATGCACACATACTTATTCTCTGTAGCTTCTTGTAATTTGTTTCAAAACAACAACGTCATCAGAAAATAATATCTTTAGTTTTGATTATTATAAATTTTCCTAACTTTATACAATTTTATATGTATGTAAATATGTTAGTCAGTCATCACTGCAAGCGCATTCTTCAGCGCTATGAAAAGATGACTAATAAACACAAATCAGGACTGTGTTATTTGCTGTTGTTCCATTTCCATTTTAATTAAACTAGAAATTAAATAATTTTATATTTGTAATAAATTTTGTTAACATAAGTTAACGAGGGCATAAATATAAAGGGTGTTCATACTATATTAGGAATGTTAGGAGTACATAGTTTCTTCAAAATAGGTTATAACAAAATAATATTTAACGTAATTAAATATGATCAGAATTAATTTTTAGATAGGCTTAAGTTCAGTAATTTCAATTCTTTTATTGAATGAAATATTTTTATTAATTAATGTGAGTTTCTAAAGAAGAGAAGAAAAATTAAATTAGACTTTTAAGCTGGGGGAAATACCGATATTTTTCTGTGCAGCAACGCACTTCACTTCCGTTTCATTAGAATTTAAGTTAAATAGCTGATGTTAATAACAATCTCTACCCAAGTAGATAGACTAGGGTGCTGATGAAGTGCGTTGCTGCACAGAAAAATATCATTATTTCCCCCAGCTTAAAAGTCTAGTTTAATTTTTCTTCTCTTCTTTAGAAACTCACATTAATTAATAAAAATATTTCATTCAATAAAAAAATTGAAATTACTGAACTTAAGCCTGACTAAAAATTAATTCTGATTAAAAATTCACTATAGTTCAATTAAAATCTAAAAATGTCTCATGTAATTAAATATGTATATTTTATACATGCATACGTACATAATTTACAATTTCTTGAAAAACATTTTCCTACGTTCCGAATTACAGAGTAGACGGACCCAAATTATTATTATTCGTTTATCGTGCTAGTTTCGCGATATTCTCCCTTTAAAATTTCAATACCGAAAAAAAACGATATATTTTACTACATATTTTGGAATCATTTTTCAATTTAAATCATTTTCTTTAATTATTTCTATATTTATTCATCTTTTTCAAGCATTTAAGGGTGTATTTTGTAAATACAAACGATTTTTCGTTTTGAAATTTGTATGGAAAAAATATATTTTAAAACGAATTTTCGTTATTTTTCATACAAATCTGAAACGTTTAGAAACAAATTTTTGTTTTTACAAAATCTACCTATTATTCTTGTAAGTCGTAGCAAATGTCCCTTAACAAAGTATTCAACTTTTTTACCACTATACCAGTGCATTGGAAAGCAAATTGCTGACAAGAGAATGCAAAATAAATTCAGTGAAGTGCGACTTTGAGCCGCGCACGAAGGGTTCCGTACGGGCACTAGATATGTAATTCAATACGAACTTTAGCCTATATAATAAAGAGTTTTGGTTTTTTTTTTCGTTTTTTGTTTATTTTCGGTTTTGAGCGTTTTTTAGTTTTGGCGTTTTCTGCGTTTTTTCGGTTTTTGGCGCTTTTTTAGTTTTGGCACTTTTTTTTGGCGTTTTTTCATTTTGGCGATTTTTTTTTTAATTTTGATGATTTTTTTATTTTTATCGATTTTTTTCATTTTGGCGATTTTTTTCATATAGGCAATTTTTTAGTCTTGGCGCCTCTTTCGCGTTTTGGCGATTTATTCGGTTTTTAGTGTTTTATCAATTTGGCGATTTTTTTTTCATTTAGGCGATTTTTTTTAGTTTTGGTGCCTTTTTCGCGTATTGGCGATTTTTCCCGGTTTTTTGCGTTTTTTTTTTTCATTTTGGCGATTTTTTCATTTTGTTGATTTTTTCGGTTTTGCCGATTTATTTTAGATACCGCAAATTGTCAAAATTATATAGTCAAAATAACATTAAGTGATAGAGAATACCCTTTAATATTGATTTTTTAAATTTCAGTGTTATTTAGTCTGCATAAAAATACACTAACCTTGCCAATTTCAAGTGTCTATAGGTATATATGTAATTGTCTGTATATGTATTACATTAGGATTTCAAAATTTTTCGTTTCTCGCTTTGGAACACCCTTTAATTTTTAACTGTCATATATTTATTGTTGTAGCTGCCAAAGTTTTACATATTCTGTGAAAATTACAGGTCCGTTGCTCTTACGGTTCTCGAGAAAACACAGACAGTCAATTCGCGTTCAAATAGTACATTAAAATTTACTTTTCGTGCCATCAGCAATGTGTTATTGCATGTTACGAACATCTGCACGATTATTTTACGATTCCTCACATTTTGCCAACTTTGTTTTTGTTCTTTAAATAAATGAATGAATCTTTTTGGAGTCTTTGTTTAAGAGCACAACTGATAAATCAGTTTTTGGTCATCTAAGGTAGTTTTAAAACACTCATTTTGTGATATTTAAAAATGCAATCTGCTGGCTGAGAAGTATTTTTATTACATATATGTGCATGCATACAAAAGTTCTACACGGATATTATGCGCATATTTATATGTATGTACATACATATGTATGTACATGCGCACCCTCTAAAATAACATTTTTTTTCATATAACATATAATCCAAATTGCAGCCGTTGTTTTCTTCTTTTCCCCAATGTACATATGTACATGCATATACATATGTATGTATGGATATAACG
The DNA here is from genome assembly GCA_949987645.1 of Tachina grossa. NCBI lineage: Eukaryota > Metazoa > Arthropoda > Insecta > Diptera > Tachinidae > Tachina > Tachina grossa. The sequence goes on from OX465278.1 coordinate 144,295,091, forward strand.
TAACAGTACCATGAAAAACAGCAATAAATTTAAATAAAACAAATAGTGAAATTAATCCTTAAACCTTTTTTATTTGTATTGATGCGAGTTGATGGGGCAAACAAACTAAAAGCAAATATTATACACAAACACATGCATACTCCCTCCTACATCCCACACTTACTCAAAGTCACTTGCTAAAATAATAACAATTTAAAGAAAATGAACTAATGAAAGAAAACAAAATAAAATTATTCAAAGTTTTTCTCTTCTCAAATCAAAAGTAAACGCATTGAAATTTTATAGCCCCACAGCTATGCAGGCATGGGAAATTGGAATTTTTAAATGTATAAAGGAAATTTGAAACTAGAACCACTATAGTTAAGACCTTCATATACGTCTAAAGCGGCATGGATGTGCTTTTTAGAGCTCCAGTGGTGCAGAGTTCTGCTAGTCTCTGGATATTCTCTAAGTTTTTCAGGTATGCCCTTGTCTCAGTCACCCCACACCATACAAGTATTGCGTAGAGTATAATTGGTCTAACTACCGCTGTGTATGCCCAATGTATAGATTAGGCTAAATGTTCCATACCATGCGTATTGAGCAATGGTGGGCTTTTTAACTCTTATCTTCGACATTGGGTTTCCACGTCAGTTTACTATCCAAAATAGCTTACAAGTACTAATTAGTGTTTTTTATGGGACTTGTTAAAATTTAAGTTTAAAATTTTTTAAACGCACTAATAGTCCCAAATTAATATTTTACTTATGAAGTAAAATATTTTTTTTTATTAAAAATACATTGAAGTTGATTATTGAGGTACTTTTTATATGTGTCTGGTCGAGAGCGATACATTATCTAATTTTGGTGTAATCCATTCCTTTACGCTCCTATTAGTATAAAGTACAAGGTCAGCTTTTTCAGAGTTTAAGTTCAGTGAACTGCATGATGGAGCTAATTGTGTCGAGGAACTTAACAGTTATGATAATGGCTATGTCATCTGTGTATGCCGTAATCCTAGCTGCTTTGCCCTGGAATTTGATGAGAATGTCATTAACGGGGAGTTTCTCTATAAGCTTCCTTATTTACGATTTACGCTTTCCATAATTGCGTCCGTAAAGACACTATTGAAAGCGCCTTAAGTGCCCAAGAAAACCCCTATAGCATAGCCCTTATATTAAAACGATTTCTCGATCAGTTGGACAACATTATGAAGAAGACAGAATATTTGGATATACAAATTCCTTGATGTGTATATCCAAGATTCTCTCTAGGATGTCAGACTGATAGGCATAGCGTCTTTTTGAATACATATGGTTACTCGTACCTACTTTTTTTATGAATACAAGCTTAGCTATCTTCCATGACTTTGGCACATAATTTAGTCTGAGACAGCCCTTGAATATTCCTGTTATCCAGGGAATTATCCTCTGTACTTTAGTAAAGCAGGGAAGATACTATCTAGTCCTGGTGATTCATACGGTTCACTTTAATAAAGGAAATGACTTCACAATTCTCAGTATCCAGTCCATTTATCGTTTCTGAGGAGAGGAGAGATCTCCGTGCAGCCTGTCCAATGCAGTTAGTCCAATCGCTATTAATTTTACAGATTGTGGTTGGCACTGATGGATGGAAAATTACAGTGAATCGTGAACACTGATATTTGTGTATACTGGGGTCGAGGAATCTAGCCAATTTAAAGAACTCACGCAGTTCACGTCTTTGAACTTACGGATTACTATTCCAATTAACAGACCTTTCAATATCAGCTTCACTCCTAATTGGCTTAGCATAATATAAATTATTTTCAATGTTCCCACTCTAGCAATCTCACCTGGTATTACATAGGTTCCTACACAATTTCCTAAGCTTTGAAAATTTATAAAAAGTACTTCAGAGAAGCACGACTATCTAAGCACCAATCTACCAATCATTTACTACAATACCTTCATTGATAACAACTTAAGTTTAAAGCTTAAATTTGAAGTGTCATAGCCATAACCAAACCAAAATTCAATTGGTTTCTGTGGTATTGGCTATGGCATTATGTCGAGTCGCCTATAATCAAATACAGTGTGGCTTATAAGTTATGACAGACTGATTGAAGGTTAAAACGTTAGATGAGGTAGAACCTATATAAGTAGACTCCTCCCCCTGTTTACAATTATTAGGTTAGTTTACAATATGAATTGAATAACTCTTTGCCATCACTTTCAATGATAAAACCATATTTACTAAATTTCCTTGTGTCCCTACAATCACGGAGAATGCCGAATGTTCTGGACACCCAGTTGAGGTCTCTTCACTTGAAACAATTGAACAAATTCACGATATGGTACTGGCCGATTGGAGAGATTGTTTAAGCCGTAGTCATCTCACATAGCTCAGTGGTTTAAATTTTGAATGATCATTTGAGTATGAGAAAGCTTTCCGCAGTTGTGTGACAACTTCGAAGGAGTTGTTCAACCTCAATATGGACGAGTTTTTCAGCCGTTTTATAACCGTAGATGAAACGTGCATCACCAGAGACCAAACATCAGTGAAATCAGTGAGTTTCTAGGGAGTAAATCAGCGCCAAACAAGGTGGGTTTGTCAACCAATAAAGTCAATGGTACCGTTTTTGGGATGTACTCGGTATGATCCACATTAACTACCTTCAAAAGAATAAAACCATCAATAGTGAATATTGTGCAAAATTATTGGGTCGATTTAATGAGGATTTGAAAAAAAAAACAACTGAATTTAGCCATGAAAAAAGTTATTTTCCCGCAGACATGTGCAGTATCCATGGCAAACATCCATCCGCCCTATTGTCAGGACTTAGCCCCAACTGTCTATTTGTTAACGCACTAATAATCCCAAATTATTATTTTACTCATCCAGTAAAGTATTTTTTTTATTAAAAATACATACATTGAAATTGATTATTGAGGGTTTAGCTGGATCGTGTGCGCATTTCACTGTTGCGTAGAGCTGGCAAACTATCGATAGTCTAGGCATTCGATATTTTCGATAGTTTGTTGGAAAACTATCGATACTATCGATAGTATCGAATTATTTTACACTATGTTCACACGGCAATACGAACAGTCATTTTGAATGTTGATATACATATGTATATGGATAAAAACAATTAGGTAAAAATTATAAATACTTAATTTTATGTTTAATTTTGTTCTAATTTTTCAATATTAAATACACATCTATTTTTTGTTTTTTTTTACAAAAACATACCTATGAAATTTATTTGCTTTAACAGCCAGTTCAGATAAACTAGATATACCAAACGGACGACACACTCGTCCGTATTCTAGAATCAAAATGTAAATAATTTAAGATTCAAAGAAAATGTATCTAAGCGTCATAAAAAAATTCATTAAAACACAGCCGCACACAAACTTACATACATATGCAAACATAATTAAATAATACATGAAATTAAAAAAACATAAACAATATCCCTTCAACCAACCTAATTCAATTTAGTCAACTCTCTTCCATTAATTATTATGGCTTTCATACAACAACAAATAAGAGAGAAAAAAATTGTTAGATCAAGAGAAATACTACATACCCACACACATACACACACTCATGTTTTGTTTCGTTTTTTACTTGTAAGCTAATAAATGCGTGTGTAATATGTTTGCATGTAGTAGTAGCAACTTTAAACGCTTATAGCTCCCAAAATACTAAACCGATTTCAATAAAATATAGATTCTGCACATCTGTATAAAAAATCCTTTAAAACCATATAAATCTTTTTAAAATCGGTGCGGTGGTACCAGCGTAAAAGGGATTACAAAAAACATGTTCGCCTATTAATTATATAGATAGATTAGCAATAATTTGTTATCAAAAGATTCAGTAAAATTCAGAATGAAACAAAATGGTTCGCTCACAAAATTTTTTATATTTCAATCAGTATTCGAGCGCGGATCGTGAATGTGAGAGGGAACCTCCATATTTGTTGTCCGTGTGATCATTGTGTTAGGAATGTTGACTTTCATTTTACATATCACTCATTTATTCAAACAACGTCATAATTCAAATAAAACTAGTTTTGAAAAAATTGAGTTAAGTTTTCAATTAACATACAACTCAGTGGATATATTAATAAAGTTTTCTTTTATCAAATGGTGAGCTTGCACTCCATTTGCGTAAATTTTGGAACAAATTAAGTTTAGGGGCACCTCTTAAAAATTAATAAAAGTATCCTACCCTATAGAAAATTGAAAAATAAGAAAAAAATTAAATAAAAAAATTGGCGGCGAGGCCTAGTTTCCGAGTTATGGGCCTCTGAAATTGTAGTAAAAAATTGTGATTTTTCAACGACTGTGACTTTTTTTTGTCTAATGACAAGACAACACAATTGTCGAACAGAATTATTATACCATAAGAATTTTCTCTACCATGGTATTTCCCTACACGGCGCAAGCCAATAGAGATTTTCTGCATTGCCAAGTTCTTCTAACTAATAACGTTTTTCTGCACTGCAGGCCATCAGCGGGGCGTAAGGATTTTCTCCACCATGGTGTTTCCCGACACGGCGCAGCCAAATAAAGATTTTCTGCCTTGCAAAGTTTTCTTGCCTAATAACGTTTTCCTGCATTGCCGCCCTTAGGAGGGGCGTAAAGACTTTCTCCACCATGGTGTTTTCCGACACCGCACAGCCTAATAAAGATTTTCTGTCTTGCAAAGTTTTCTTGCCCGGTCTTAATGACCTTCTACACCAGGGTGTTTCCCGATATAGCGCAGCCTAATAAAGATTTTATGCTTCATAAAAATTTCTTGCATTTTACCATTTCATGAAAGGTATTGTCAAAAGCTTTAAAATTATACCATTACTGGTCATATTCGTTGGAAAACACTGTATAATCACGCTATTGTACTACAATTTAAGAGGATCATAACTCAGAAACTACGCCTCGCCGCCAATTTTTTTGCTTAATTTATTTTCATATATTCAATTTTCTATAGGATAGGAGAGGCGCCCCTAAACTTAATTTAAGCCTGAAGTTTTTAGACAAGATGAAATATGACGGGTGTATTATTAACTCCATTAATTTATTTTTTGAGTTATGACGTTATTTTAGTAAGTGAGCGATATGTACTTATGTATTTTCAATAGAAGACAACTAATATAATAAATTTTATCGAGTTTATTGTCAATTTGGTAATAAATTTTTTCAACGATAGTATCGCTATCGAGAAAAAAACTATCGATAGTCTAATAAAAACAATACTATCGAACTATCGATAGTACTATCGATAGTTTGCCAGCTCTACTGTTGCGCAGATCATCAGGGAACCTTTGCACAAAAATTTCTTAGAACAACTAGAGTTATCATGTTAAACTTGAAGAATTGGCTTGGCGGAAAGAGTTTTGAATTCAACGATGAAATCATGTAATACTGTGTTCAGACATGCATTTTTAATTGAGTCAATTTAATTTTAATTGAGCAATTAAATCTAGTGTTCACACATACTCAATTTAGCTGACTCAATGATCATTTGACAGCTGAAAAAAAAACATTAATTTTATTTGTTTCGTGAATATTCGTGTTTATGAATTTCAAGAATTGATGCAACTTTGGCTTTAAAAGAAATTTCACTAATATATAACAGAAATGTCGAACTCTTCAAAATTAGCAGTGTTAAAAAAAAGAAAAAGAAAAACTTGATAATTCTATAAAGTGTTAGAAAGCAGCAACTCTTTGTGTTATGAGAGCAAAAGTTGGAAAATGATAACAATTTTGATGATGTGGAAGAATCTTTGTTATTAATTTATTACAAATATTATTATTAATATATGTACATCTCACGGATTTTATTTTCTTTGGCCACGAAACCCTACTCGACATGGCCACAATTCCCCACTCAACGCCAGCCTCTTCCTCTTAAAATTTTTTGCTATTTGTAAAAGATATCTGTTAAAAAATAAATTTATTTAGGAATTTTAAATAAACTTACCTTCTTCACTACCCATTTCCTTTTGCATTGTTTATTTACTTTTTTTTGATATTTGGTTCGCCATTGTCGGAAATTGTTCTGCTCACTGAACACAGTTCTCAACAAACACCAGGTTTGCATTTCGAGTTTTACGCAATTAGTGATACAATTATCTACTAATTGCTCAATTTATTAATTGATTTATTGTATGATAAATTGTATTCAATTAAGCCCTTAATTGCATAAAATGTCCTAATTGCGCAATTAAGGGGTATGTCTGAACACGGTATTACAGGGATATCTACATAAATTGGAGAAACTTTGAAGAAAGTGTATAGAGCTGTGATTCCACCTTTTTTGTTTTGTTTGTGGCGCTGCAAATTTTGGTTATACTGTATGTGTTTGCATATAAAATTTTTATTTTGGTTATGCAAGAGGAAAGACGGATGGAAAATATTACAAAAGGATAAAAAAAAAAAAATATACGAATGTAGTTTTAAAAGGGGATTTCATAGTGTGGACAGGGACTTTTAGAGCGACTTTTTGGGTTCGAGATTAAGACTAGTTTATTTCTTTAATTAGCTAATCCGAAAATTAACTTAATCTCAAATTAATTAGTTTGATATTTTTGAGTGGTAGTTTAAACTTCTTATTATGTGTAGTATTACCATACTGAGGAACAAAATAGTGGCAACATTTTCTGTGTAAAAGTCATACATGTTATCAACACACTTTGATTTTTTGTGGAAAGAAGAAGAAACTGCCATGTTTTATTATTTACAAGTAAAATATTGCGCGTATTAAAGGAAATAGATAAATAATATAAAATATATATATTTATTTATGTGGTTTTAAATTATTTTATAATATAATTTTTACAAATAGTTATAAGTTTCACAAGTGTATGTTGTCAATGTTAATGTATGATTAAACCACCACGATTGCCCGCTTAAACTAGCAAGTAAACCATATAATCGACTACCCAAATATCACAAATGAAGATTAAGGTTAATTTAATCTCTAATCTTGAACTCAAAAAGCCGCCCTAATTAGCTAATCCGCAAATTAGCTTAATCTCAAATTAATTTAGTTTGATATTTTTGAGTGGTAGTTTAAACTTCTTATTATGTGTAGTATTACCATACTGAGGAACAAAATAGTGGCAACATTTTCTGTGTAAAAGTCATACATGTTATCAACACACTTTGATTTTTTGTGGGAAGAAGAAGAAACTGTCATGTTTTATTATTTACAAGTAAAATATTGCGCGTGTTAAAGCAAATAGATAAATAATATAAAATATATATATTGATTTATGTGTTTTTAAATTATGTTATCATATAATTTTTACAAAAAGTTATATGTTTCACAAGTGTATGTTTTCAATATTAATGCATGATTAAACCACCACGATTGGCCGCTTAAACTAGCAAGTAAAACTATATAATCGACCACCCAAAAATCACAAATAAAGATTAAGGTTAATTTAATCTCTAATCTGGAACTCAAAAAGTCGCCCTTAGTGTCTATATAATTACATACATACATACATATGTATGTACGAGTACGTACATAAATAAATTCATTCTTATTTTGTGTTCGTGCCACATGAAAAGTGCGTGTTATATGAGAATGAGTCATCATGCAATTTAAAGCAATAGTAAAAATAACTACAATCGTAGTTGATTGTACTTACATGCTCACATTCATAAATACATATGTATGTGCATATATATATACATATTTTTAAACTTCAAACTTGTAACTGTTATTAACTGTGCAGAGTGTAAGAAGAAGAGAAAAATTGATTCGGTATCCGACGAAGGCAAGCAACAACCATTCAAGCAAAGTAAAATTAAATAAAGCAAACAACAATACATATAAAGGAATAAAAAGGAATGAATGCTCTCCCTCTTTCTCCAGTGGCAATAACAAAAAGGAATTCCCATACCCCTACTCCCCCCCCAAAAAAAAAGACACCAGCTAGACTCACACTTGTACAAGTATAACAAATAACGACTAATTCCTGTATTATATGTGGGTTTGATCTAAAAGAATTATGGAATACACTTGTTGGAGAATTTATCAAGGATTTTTTGAAGGAGGGTTTTGTGGCAACATTTTTCCCTGTGGGAATAAATTTTAAAGTCAGAGAAAGTTAAATAAAATAAATTTTAAGAAAGTTCTGGCTAAAACACTAATAATTTTTTAGAAAAAAATTTCTTGTCAAATAATAAATTTGTTAATATTTTTAAGCTACTAACGTACCTTTTCACAATGTATGATTAAGAGCTAACGTGAACTTTAACTGCAAGTTCTTCATACTAAACTAGCCGTTAAAGTCCCTGTGAAAAGAGCCGTAAAAAAGGAAGTGGTATTTTGTATTTTTTATATTTTTTTTTACTTATTTTCTGTTTGTTACTTCATAATTCAGTACATTTTAAACCGATATTAAATTTTTTTTTCGTCTGAGATAGTATATCGTAGCTTCCATTTTTCTTTAAGTGAAGTAACACTTAGGCAATGAATGTCTACACTACTCGTACTACTAGGTGTTATCTTCTTTAAGAAAGGGATAGTGACAGAGAAGACAGGTGAAGAGATAGAGAAAAGTTTCATTCTTTTACAACTCTGCTTTTTCCACGTTTTTAATAATGCAGAGTTGCAGCGCCTCTGTTGTCAATGAGGCGTATTAAAGTTTCAAAGCTGTGCTTAGTTTAGTAGCCATTTTATTGGTTATTTGACCACAAAGTATAATTTTACTTGGGCGATGATTCTACTACTTAATACCGACGAAGGATGGCGCTATGATGTTACATTAGGATTAGTATCCGCTGAAGCCGGTGTAGTTCAGTGACCAGTGCCTATGGCTTCATCACTTGCACTTTCCTACAGCAACTGATACAAAGGAATACTAATGCACACAAAAAAAAATTGGCGGTGTTATTTTTATTATTTTTCAATGACTGTCGGAAGTGGGCTCGAACCCATGTGCTAACTACTGTAGCCAACTCCATGCCATTGTAAAAAAAAGGTGGGACGGGGATCAGCAGTAATTTTTTTGCCTTCGTCCGATTTTTCCTATTTTCCTATGACCGTAGGACATTTATTTATTTATTATACCTACATATTATACAAAGTAAATTTGCATAATATGGTGTTGCACAAATATGGGCCGGGTAACTAGACCATATGCCCAAGATGGTATTAAAGGTGCCTATACACTACATGTTTTTTACATTGCACCTGTCAAATTTTAGATAATTCGGTAAAAACATGTAGTTGGTCACCTCAAAAACTTTGCTTGTGTAAAAATACACAAGCAAAAACATAAGACAAATTTTCAATTAGAGCATGTTCTATTTTCTTATGTTCACACATGTGTTTTCAAATGTCTATGCCATGTGAAAACATTTATCGACGGTTGAATGTCTCCGATATCATTAGCCGTCCGTTTAAAGTATTCGCATTAGTCATAAATTAATTATTTTTTATCTCATTTTAAAATTTTAATAACAATGATATAAAGTATATAACAAGTGTTGATACAAGCTCCATATTTTGCAGATTAAAAAGAAAAAAACTTAAATAAATGTTTGTGACGCCGGCTTTTCAGTGACGCCGGCACTTCAGCAACGCTACCAAAGAAATTTCCAGCGGCTTTAATGTTATAATAAAAGCTGTTGTAAACAATCATGGCCGATGTCACGTGTAATTGTACATACAAGTTGGTGACCAAAAATTAAAAACCGTATGTAAATTAATCAAGTTTGACAGACACAAAAAACACATGTGAATTGTAAACTTGAAAAAACAAAAGCAAAAACATGTAGTGTATTGGTACCTTAACAGTATTTTAAAAGGTTTTGTGACTGACTGTACACGACCTATGCCTTCACATAGGAAGTAGCAACGTGGTTGTTAAAGAAATTCCACAAAAAACCGCAAGATTATACGGTTATCCGTGGTAGATCAGTCAACCAGTGCGAGCGAGACGAAAAACTCTCGGAAGGCCAAACAACATACACAAGCCTGACCGCACTTAAGAAATAATTACGATGACGCGAGATATGTTCCTCAACCCAGAGCTGCTTTACGACTGTGACCGTAGGACATATTTGTGCCAGCTTGATCAATAACTTTTCAAAGGCAATATAAACTTTAATAATTTTACAAAAAAAACCGACTTCAATCAGACAGAACATTCCCGAAAAAAATTATGGGATATAAAATTAAATTTTAAGTTTTGTAAAAATCGCTAAAGTAGAACTACTTAAAATAAAATATTAAATTTAAGTGGACGTGACTCCGCCCATTTTTTTAAATGGAAAATTGTGTCTATTGTAGAGCTCGAGGTGCGTGGTAAAGTGGTTAAGTATAACCACGTGAAATATAATAATAATTTTCAACTTTAAAATTGTGTAATTACAAGAAGCAAAGGTGTTTGCTAGGTTTCGCAGCAATCAAATAAGTAGAATACCTATCATAAAAGCAAATTAGAATAAAAAAAATGATTTCTTGTAACAATAATTGCGTTCGCGTACTCAAAAGTTTTTACAAATTTTTACTGAACTTTACTGCATTTTACTAAATTGCGTTCGTTTACCCAAAATACAGTAAATGAGAACACAAATTGAGAGAGTAAAGTGTCAGTTCTTGACTGAGTGTTTTGCAAATTTTTACTGCAGAAATTTGTCGTAGTAAAGTTTAGTAAGATAAGAACATATGATTCAAAATGTAAACAAATGAAAAGTAAGCAATTGAAAAGTGTAAAAATTTGAGAAAAGGTTAAACAAAAATTGTGAAAGTCATTAAGTAATAATTCATTTATAAATCATAGTAATAATAGTTGTTAATATTCATATTTTGTAATATATTTTATTACACCTTTAGTTTTGCAATTCATTTTAATTACTCAGAGTTGTAAAACTGTAAAGTATCTGGGTACTTAGTATCGCACTTGCTTTTAAAGTAATCAGTAACATTAACAAATAGTCATGTATTTTTTATTAATTTAGCCAACAACAAAACAAGGAAATCAAAAAGAAGTTAATTACAAATATTACATGAAATAAATTACAGAATTTATTCTTAGATTGTGTTATAAAAATATTGTATCGAGTACTAATAATTAAAAGAGTTGAATAGTCAAAAGGTTATATATTTTTCAACACTATGTGGAGTTAGAGTCAGCTGTTTCTTTAATCTTACTAATTTTTACTATTTTTCCGTTCGCGTACTTTTTTGCCTCTTTTTGAGAGTAAATTTTAAAATTTTTGCAGTAACTACTCATTTACTGCATTTTACTGCAAAAGTAAACGAACACACTTAATAGCTGCCAATAAACCACCTCAGAATTATTCAAAACAATGATGTTAAAGTCATAGCTGAAATTTGTATTTCGATCGGTATTTATGTACATACATCAGTGTGCACACTTCTACCGATATTCGGTAGATTCTACCGAATATGTTTGTGAATTTAACAATCTACCAATTCTACCGAACAAGGCCTGAAATCTACCGAATATTGTTATTTAGTAATTTAAGTCGATATATGTGTAAATTACCTATTTTGCCACTAGCAGTGCTGCCGCAGAGCGGTCATTTAATATCATGAAAATCATAAAAACAGAAAAAAGAAATCGGTTAAAAACTGAAACTATAAGTAAGCTAATATTTGCCAATGAATTGTACCTTGAGGATGAAATATTTATTCCTACCAATGATTTAATAATTTTTGCAAAAAAGTTTAAATTCATAAATGGATCTTACATATAATCTTTGTAGTTACAAATGTTTGTCAAATAAAAGTTATTTTAGTAGCTTTATAAAACCTATGTACAAAAACTGAATTCCTGTTATTTATGTATCCTCACAAAAACATAAATGTGAAAAAAGGCCAAGTTCCTATCAAAAATTTCGGCCATCAAAAGCAGTGAGATATAAATTTTGACCAAGTTCTTGTTTGGAATAACACCTTTCACTGACATATGCTATGCGTTATATACATTTGTAATCGTAAGGGTGTCATATAATATTTGGATAATCTGCTAACTTGACAACATTTTTACCGATATAAAGAAATGAACAAATAAACATTATTTTCTCCTTTTTTAGAAAGGTAAAAATATAAAATGTTTTTTTTTCGATTCTACCAAATTTTAAAAAAATGAAGTATGCACACTGACATACATACATATGTATGGATGTATGTAATTCCATTGAATTGCGTAACCAATTAATAATACCATCCATTATAATACTCGTATGTATGTATGTATGTTTTCATTTTCACTTATTTTTATATTTATGTGACAACATATTTATGTAGACATGTTCATACATACATACATACTCGTACATGTATGCACATATGTATGTATATGATTTTAATTTAAGCTAGACCCTCATACTTATTATTATAAGTAATTTGTTTTTATTTTATTTTACTTGGCTCAAATCAGGCACAAATCTCCTTTTTTGTGCTTAAGAGTAACAAAGCCTGACAGACATACAAATAAACATACACATACAACAAACTACAACAAACTACTGTAGCAGAAGTATGAATCATACAAATAGTGTTTCCCATTCTCCATGTTTATATTCCCGATGTCCCTATTAAGGCTACATTTTATATGTATGCCATCCATACATCCCCTTTGGCTTCTGAATAATACTCCATTCCTTTTATTTTTATTATTATTATTTTTCTCTTTGTGTTTTCATTGTGCTCTGAGTCTCTTTTAAACTGGATGACATAAAAATCAAGTAAAGTAGTTTCGAGCTGGGGGGTAGAAAATTATGAGCAAGCAACAACAACAACAACGAAAACAACAACAACTACTACTACTACTACTAAAGTCAGATTTTGCAAGTGGGTTCAGTGATGCCAACTTTTGACATTCAAAACGCGTAAAAATTTTTTAAAAAAGGGCTAGAAAGGGCTAAATTGAAAAAATATTAAAAAAAAATAGTAACATTTTTCGAAAAAGCGCGAAAAGGGGCTAGTATTAAAATGCTTCTGTTGAAAATAAAAACATCAAATCAATTTTTGTAAAGTAATTTATTAGAATATAAATAACTATCATGAGATCAACACATACGAGTACATAGCTTTAGAGCTTCAATATTGTACATATTTCATTTACATATGATATTACATTTCAATAAGGTAAGTACATACGTAGATTAAATAGCATATACATACATATATAATAGAAATATATATATATACATATGTATGTTTACATAAGTAGATACATTAAAAATTGGCCGTTATTAAATAAAATTTCGATTTCTCGCTCTTCCAAAAACATACATTATCCGCTTTAGGCTGTACTGAATAACTATCAAGGCATAAAAAATATGGAAGAAATAAAAGATTACTCTATATTATTCTTCTTTTTTAAATTGGTAAAGCAATATCGACTTTTTACTCATTTTATTTTGCTAGATTAAAGGAAGAAAAAGTTCGCAAAAGTTTAAATGTAGCCATATGGAGCAAAAACTAAAAAGGGGCTAAAAGGGCTGAAAGATTATTGTAAAAAGTGCTAGGTTTGCGCCTTTTTTAGTTTGGGGCTAAAAATTTTTTTCCGCGTTTTGACTGACTGAAAACGGGCTAAATCTAGCCCTAAAAGGGCTAAGTTGGCATCACTGAGTTGGTTTATACTTGTGCCCCACAAGTGCTAAGAGGGAGCGTAGGTTTAATTTTACGATCTTTTTTCGATTACATGTTGTAGGATATGACAAAGACAAGTGGCGACACTGCTTAGTAGTATTTACATAGTGGATGCCGTGTGGGCCAAGCGTCAGTCATCCCTTATGTTTCTTGTTATTTTCCATTTTATGCATGTTTCAAATAGGAGTTCACTTTAAAATACATGTTCATACATATTTACGTGTATGAGTTGCACATAGTTATGTTTTCATATAATTTGCTAGTGCATTCTATAAATATACGAGGGTAGGCAAACAAGTTTTTATAAAACAAAATAAACAAAAGTGCACTTTAAGCGTTCTGATAAAGGCGTTTGTTGCATATCGAGCTCCTTCCAAGTATAAATAAAACAATTCTTAGATCGATGATAGCACAGTGTGCAAAAGTCAATGCCTATTAAAGCAGGTACTGCATATATGTATCTGATTTGTCCAGTTTCTGAGTTCGCTGTATATGTAGTACAAGTTCCCGTTATTCCCATAAGAAGCATGTTGTGACTGTTGGTTAAGATGTGGACTTTTCGTGTTGTTGGTTGTATTTTAAATGTTATATCCAGGGAAACCGGAAATGTGCTCTAAAAATGGTGTTTTATGCGCATTCAGTATGCACTAAAAACTCAAAATATATGGTCTTAAAAATAACATAAATTGGTTATTTGTAAATGAAATTATATTTTTAATTCAACAATTCAATAAAATTTGCATATAAACTAAGACAAAAATAAAATAAACAAAAAAAAAAAAAAGGAAACCATAAAAATATTAACATAGAATATCATCTGCCGTATTAAGAAAAAATAATTTGGGTTTGAAGAAAATAATACAAATTCATTTTTTTTTCTTGGATACGGCCGTAAAAACTTAACTTCAACTTAAAAGAGATCACGATTTCAGAATGAAAACTTTGGAACTGTATTTTAGATATGTAAGACAGGCTTTTTATTTATAACTGATAAAATTAATATAATTAATAATAATTTATAAACAACTAAATATTGATTGGCCTAGATTATTTCCAAGTAAAAATCGTTGACTGTCACATCTAAATATTCTTTTATACATTGCCAATGTTCCTTCGATGTCTACTGATATAATCGGGACAGAGTCCGTCACAAATAGCAAAACCAAAAGAAATAAGAAAAATGTATACACTACATGCATAGAACATTGGAAATAAGATTTAAATGGCGAAAAATAAAAATAAATATTTTTACCAAGAGATAGATAATAAAAAAATTCTATAAAGTAGCAAAAGCTCTAAGAATTCTAAAAATATGCATGCAATAAAGTCCTTCACAAGACCACTTACAAGAACTTTTAAGCCATGAAGGATTTTTCAAATGCGAAATCTTCTAAAAGAAACGCTAAACAACGCTGTTGGCAAGAAATTCGTTTCAGTTATTGCAGGTAAATATAAGAGTAAATAAGAAAATACTTCGTGACGGAATAATTTGTGATGCTTGCTTCTTCATATCCATAAGTTGTGTGGATGCTCTTTTATTTTTCTGCGCACATATAAATACACCCATGCATTGACATTATTTGTGTACGCTTGCTTTAAAAAAACCTCCCTTAAACACATAATAGCTTACCACCTACATCTTATGCAAGCCACAGACCTTGCGACCGTTGGTACAACAAGTTGGTTTATCAAGTTGTGTGTTTTGGACACAAACTATACAACAACGTGTGCAACATTAGCGCACAACTTCATTTCACAAAAAAAAAAAAAAAAAAAAAAAATTTGAGTAAACATGACATCGGGTACTACTGCGCATATGTAGTCGATAATTTGTTTCGTGCAAAATGAAGAAGAAGAAGAATGTAAAAAAACGCAAAAAAAAAAATTTGGTTTATATAAAAAGAAACATATTCTAACAACAAACTTTTAAAAACACTAAAAGAAAGTGAGCCAAAAGACTACAAAAATTACATTTGTATGACATTTTAAACGCACATTTAAATTCGTGCGTGACGTTTCTTTATATGACACTACGAAAATAAAAACAAAATGAAATGAAGTTGTACAACATACTCCTAAATTATACAACCTCTCTATACAACTTGCCAAAAAATCAAATCTTTTTAATATTTCATACAACCGAGACACAACGACCCCACAGACTTTACAATCTCATACACAACCTGCTCATGTTGTACCAACGGTCGCAAGGTCTGTGGCTTGCTTTACGCACAAAAAACACACACTCAAACGCACAACATGCAAACTAACAAGCATACACGCATCAACACTACTTCTTTTGATTGTTTGTTATGAACAGAACAGAAGTCTTCGCGACATCGCTTGTTAATACTCATATACACGAACACCAATGCATCCATATTGCTTCGCTTATTATACGACAGCATTTATTATTGGTTTATTATAATACATGCCACGAGAATACATTTAAAAAACAAGACGTATGTACATTTCACGACTGTTTGTGCAGGTCTCTAGCATGTAAGACTGACATATGCAAAAACATGCTTTAAAGGGTAATTATTTAAAAATATGTCCTAACAAATCTATGCCAAAATTCATAAAAAGTTCTAAAACTCATAATACGTCACACAAGAAAAAACATGCAATTGCATATTTGCGGTTTCCCTGATTATATCTAAATAAAGGAAGCATAGAGAAGGATCTTGGCTTAAATTTTCTGGTTCATTTTGTTTAAAAAGCTGGTATCAAGTCTATTTTGTGAGAAAAAAAACTAATTTTTATTAGTTAACAGAAGAGGTATATTCTGTTAAACACGACGGTTTATGTCTAGGGTTATGAGTTTAAAGTTTAGATTCACACCCATACGGTTGTAAACAGAGACGTTCAATTTGTTATGTTTTAGTTTTGGCCTAAAAAAAGAGGAAATTTCCTATTTCCTACCAAGCTTATTTTCAAAAGGTACTTTTTCTAAAACGTTATTTTTCTAAGAGTACTTTTTCTTCCCGCAGTTTTCTTTTGAAGAAAATAATGAAATTTTGAAAAATCTTGCTGCCATTTTGTATTTTGTATTTATTATTTTCGTCTATTTTCTCTTCTTTTAGGGGACACTTTAAATTTTTTACTTTGGTTCATTATTCATTTTATATTTGGAAGAAACTAAATTCAAAAACTAAAAAAATAGCAAATTAAAAATTGTTTCGAAAATCATTTTGTTGTTTTCAATAGACAATTTTTAGCCAAATTTTTTTTTTCAATTTTTGATGTGGGGTAATGTTATAGTTCGCAATATATTTTTGTACAACAACGTTACGAGTACAGTGGAATGTCTCTTGAGCGGACACCGAAGGGACCACTGAAATGTGTCCGCACAAGGGGACTGTCCGCTCAAGAGAAAGCAATGCTTTTCTTATGGAGCTGTCGGGACCTGTCAAAAGTGTCCGTCTAAAGGGGGTGTCCGCCTATAGAAAGTGTCCGTTAAGGGAGATTCCACTGTATATACAACTTAAGAAAAAATAGTTTTACTAATTTGTTACCATTTAACAAAATTAAAGCAAAATTGCAATTATTTTGCCACATTTCAACTAAAAAATGCATTAAAAAATATTCTCCCAAAGCATAGAAATATTTACAAAAAAAAAGGAAAATATCACAAAGAAAAAAAGAACAGAAAAATAATATTGTTGAAAACTATTTGATGTGTAAAATAAATATGGGTTGCCGTAATATAGAGAAAGACAAAAGCTTTATGCATTTCTCTGAGGCATAACTTTTTCATTATAGTGCAACAACACACAGACAACACAAATAAATGAAATTTTTGTATCTAGTTTCTAGATTCTAGATACTCACAGCCAAATGCATTATAGCAGTTACAAATTTGTGTTAAAAAAATCAAGAACAACAACAACAGCAACAACCATAGTTTCTCACAATTATAAGGATTTGAATGGCAAGAAGAAAAAAATATATATTCGTATTTTTGCAATAATGAACAAATGAGTGCAAGTATGCATCTATAGACGCACATAACAAAATATGCTTCAGATACAAAAATAATATGTATAGCATGTATAAATGTATGTTGGTATTCTACTCGTAACATGTAAACATATCCTAGTAAGAAGGCAAGCATAAATATGTAGAAATGTCTATAGTTGCCTCAAATTCTATCATGACACCTCTCCCCACCCCCCATTTGTATGTGTGTAGTTGCTCGTTCGTATGTAAAAATATTGTTTTGTGGTTTCGCCCATTTTACGAGAGGGACGGATGGTGTTGGTAAACTAGGATATTCGAAAACAAATAGGTACATAAAAATAGGTACAAAGCAAATGTGAAAAATTGTGAACAGCGACTCTTTGGCACCAAATAAGCGAAATATATGTACATATGTACATATATTCTCAAAAAATCATTAAAGTTCATTCCCAGTAACAAGAACTATTGTTTTGGAAAAAATGCGCTTAAAAATATATCAAGTAAATAAAGAAGACCAAATGCTTTTAACATAAAAAAATATGTATGGAAAAATGAATATTCGTAATACATATTATATACACCCTTCATCAAAAGTGATATAGGTTTGTCATGTGTAATTTCCAAAAATATTAATATGCTACAAATAAAGTATACGTACATATATATTCTAGGTCCTTATGAATAAGGAGGACAAATAAGCGATGCCCGTCCATCTGTTTGTACGTAAAATCAGCTTTCCGAAGCTCTCAGAAAAGGTAGAAACTTTGGCCTTGAACAGGTGTTTCAGAAATGCTCCGAAATAGATTGGTATTCAAAATCAGTAAAATCAAGAAGGCGGTTTCAGAGCTGAAAAATTTAAACTTTTTTGTTGCAATACTAAACTAGCTAGAACTAAGTTTTTTTTGTTCAATAAACCTTTTTTATATTTCAGTATGAATAATGGCTTGATTTTGTAAAATAAAACGAATTACCGTTTTCGTTTCTGTTTGGAGCGTAAACGAAAATATTTTAAGTTTTGTAAAACGCTAAGTTGTTTTCGTTTCATGTCAAAATATTATAACTGAAAAATATATTATTCTTCACAAGGCACATTCACCAGGTAGTAGCGGAAACGCAGCTGAGCTATTTTTTAAATTATAGTTCATTCGAAGCTTCAAAAATTGTTTACGAAAGAGAAATAAAAAAAAATTTTAAAAAATTTTCAATGTGAAAAATATTTTATTAAAAAAATTCTTTTGAAACAAATTTAAAAATATGAAAAAACTATTAAAAACTTGTGAAAAGTGCCTAAACGTTGCAAATTTTGTTAGTGGTAGCTGCCGTGAAGAAATTTTTTCAAATTTATGTGAATAATTTGCATTATTATTGTTTTACAACAAATTCTATTTTCGATATTTTGGATCAACTAAAAGCCATGTTCTTTTTTTCATTGTTGTATTTTTTCATTGTTTTTGTAATACTGATATTACCTGGAAATAAATGTGCCTTGATTCTTCATAACAAAAATCAAAAAATTAATATAAAAATGTTTTCAAATTAAAATTTTATTTTATTATGGAATATCCACCAACAAAAACAAAAAATTCGGATTCAGCGGCGTTAGTTAAGGGCACATAATACCTTATTGGATATTCCTGAAACTTTGAAACGTTCAATGTTTCAGTGTTGGATCAAAATATTATTGTGTGTGGATATGTTTTTCATCACACGAATGGATTTAGTTTAGGTAGCTTGTCAAGATCAAGTTCCTATCGAAAACCTCACAAGGTCTCAGATAATTTGTGGCAACCTGGTTACTTCACAACATTTTTTTCTACATAAAGAAATAAAGACATATCCGCAAGTATCTTCTGTATTAAAAGGGTAAAAATATTGCCAAGTATGCAGGTTACATAGAAATAATATGACACCCTAACGATTACAAATGTATATAATATTGTGATAGGTAATGTGCTAAACAAGGACTTGATCAAAAATTTTATCTCACTAGTTTTGATGACCGAAATTTTGAATAGGAACTTGACCTTTTTTGACCTTTATATTTTTGTTAAGATCTAACTACTGTTGTATTCTTTAACAGTACTTGGCAAATTTAAGGTTTCTCGTCTGTTATATTTCTAATAAGGATCACTGCGCCAGCTTAAAAGGTCAGAACGCAATAATAGAATGGGTTAGAGAGTGATACATAATAGTATAACATTATATTACATTTTTATGAGCACGGCCCAGCCTGCTTGGTTTAGCAATCGTTTTCTTCTTCGTAATTCAACCAGGTCTAATTGTGTATCAAGTTTGAGCTCTCAAGCTAGAGCTTAAGTGCTTCATCAATTTGATGACTGTGTCAGTGGTCAGTGTGTCAGTGAGTATGTCTTAAAAATGCACTTTTTGCATCTCCTTTTATCAGGAAACTTTCATTACAAACTTTGATACTTCGCATATGACGACGAAGTCTCCTGAAGGTGCTAAGTTTTTTCACTTTGCAATTGGCGAGAACAAAGTAGTTATGAGGGTCTTAAAACGAATGTGTGTGTAAATATAGACACTACGTGCATAGGCCGAGCTGGCCTGGAGCTCTATCGTGCACCTAGTACTAATTTACACATTATTGCAGCAAAACTAATGCAATAATGTTGTTAAAACTTTTAAAACGAATACAATTTAATGAACGTTTTCATATGACATTTGAGTCGTTTCAAAACGTTTAATACTGTTTTATAAAATACATTTATTTTACGTAAGATTGAATTTTCGTTTTCAAATGCTTTACAAAATTCAAAATTAAAAATAAACCAAAATTTTCTGTTTGAAACGTTTCGTTCTGTGTTACAAAATTAGGGCATAAAATTAAAAATAAAAAAAAATAAAAAACATTATTCCATGGTTGGAGAACTTCAAGTTATTTTCCAACCCTGGAATAAAAGTAACATACTGAAATTAATTTTTTCTTTTTCCCTATAAATTGAAAAACTCGTATATTATGTTTTTAACCCCCTAAAAAAAAGGGGTGTTATAAGTTTGTAGTAAGAGACCACATACAGACCAAACGGCTGGAACGATTTTGATTTAATTTTTTCCGTTTGAAAGGTGACTTGATAGAGAGTGTTCTTAGCTACACAGAAAAAAATATTCCTGCAATAAATAATTTTGATTGAAAAAAAAAACGAAAAAGCAATTAAAATAGTATTTAGAAAATTAAATTTTTGCTTAAAAATTTAATTGATTACAAAGTTTAATTGAATCAATTACATTTTTAATTGATTTCTGGTTTTATTTTCAATTAAAGTTGTTAATTGCATGTACAGCCGCTTAGGAAATATCACATCTTTTCTGGATATATCGGGGGTTTTTAAAATTTTTAATTAAAAGAGATAGATTGGTGTAAGAAATAAAAAAATTCTAAAAGAATGGTTCCAGGGTTGGAAAATTTCGAGTTTTTGTGGTATATAGAAGTTACTAAGTCTAATTAATTAATTTCTTTTACTCTATAAATTAAATATACATATTTTATAAAGAAATAAATGGTTCGGTATAAAAAATTAGAAAAATTAAAAATGGGGATGCATGCTGGAAAACTTAACTTTTTTTCCCTCATTTTTTCCGTTTTTATATTTAAATTAATATTGAAAACGAGAAAAATAGAACATGTCGCACTTAATCAACAAGATGGTATTAACTCAAAATTTCTAAAATTTCACTTTTTGCAAGAAATCAACTAACAACATCAATATCTATCTACCGTAAAAATTTCAACGTATTCCGATTACTCTTTCATTTCGAAAACCACATTTGGGACCATTTTTGTGATAGTGTAGTGACTACGTTTATAAAGGGTGTTTTTTATTGAGGTATAGAACTTTAAGTTGGCATTACTTTTTTAACTGGCGGCCATTTTGTCAGCTGTCAAGTGATTAATATTTAGTTTGGTTTGCCATTTCATCATGAACAGGTTGACAAAAGAACAACGCTTGCAAATCGTGCAAATTTATTTCGAAAATAATGGTTCAGTTCGCGAAGTTTACCGCAAGCTCCGTCCATTTTATGGTCGACATAATCGTCCATCAGAGCAATTAATTCGGTTAACCATGGACCGTTTTCGCACTACGTTTACTCTATGTGATAATACGCATCCGCAGAGACGTCGAACAGTGCGCACCGAAGAAACAATTGCCGCTGTAGAGCAAAGTGTTGAAGAGGACCCGAATGAATCGATTCGCCACCGTGCACAGCAATTGGAGCCGACTAACCGACTATTTTGTTCCCGAATTGGATGGCATGAATGTGGATGAGTTGTGGTTCCAACAAGACGGCGATACATGCCACACAGCGCACGTCACAATCGATTTATTGAAGGAAACATTCGATGAGCGCATAATTTCGCGGAATGGACCTGTCAATTGGCCACCAAGATCGTGTGATTTGACACCATTGGATTATTTTCTTTGGGGATATGTGAAGTCGCTCGTCTACGCCAACAAACCAGAAACGTTAGGGGACTTGGTAGCCAACATTCGTGGCGATATTGCCAACATACGGCCCCATATGCTCGAAAAAGTGGTTGAAAATTGGACCTGTAGAATTGGCTTTATTCGAGCCAGCCGCGGCGGCCACATGCCCGAAATTATATTTAAACATTAATGTCATAAAATTATCCTTCCAATAAAGCCAAATTGATGGACATTAAAACGATTTTCTTGTGTTTTAAAAAAACACCCTATATCACCAAAAAGTTTTGAGTTAATGCAAAAGTGGACAGAAATGTATCGTATATTTTCATAAAAAATTTATTATTTTGATTTGAGCCTTTATTCAAGTTAAAAACAATCATATTGTTTTCTTTTCAAAACATAGATATTCTTCCCCAATAGTTGCAAGATTTTAAAGTAAAAATAATGGTCGCATTCATAAGACGTAGCTGTTGAGCTAAACAGTTGTGAAACTGTTGACAACTGTTGGCCCCAACAGTAACGTCTTACAAACGGCTTGATGGATAAAATTTAATTTTATATCTTTATTTCGTTTCTTAATCGCATTTGTAATGTAAAATTTAATAAATATTTTCTCCTGGCACCTAACAAAGCATAGAAAAGGCATAATAACTCTATTCGATCAGCTGTTTAGGCTGACCACAACATGTTGACTATAGTTAGCGAAAAAATTTTGTGATGGAAAATTACTCAACTGTTGAGTGGAGCGGAACTACTCAACTATGCGTTTCTAAGACAAACACTCGACGGTTGCGCAACAGCTGCGTTTTATGAATGCACCCAATGTAAATATATTTTCAAATGGAATTTTCTTACTGCGATGGATTCGGATTTTCAAATTCTCTTAAAATGTAACCACAAACAGTTTTTCGTCTCTACTGAAAATTCTAAAATTTTGAGTTAATACCCTCTTGTTGATCAAGTGCGATATGGTTCCAGGGCTGGAAAATTAATTTTTTTTTATAAAATACGTAACTAAATAAATATTCTTTTTTTTTAAATCATTTATTTATTCTAATTATTTTTATGAAAAAAGGGATTTGAAAATACCGAATATCCCGGGATGTAACAAATCCCATCCATCCATCTTTTCTATAAGAAAAGTGTGCCGTGGTGACCAAGCCAACATTTTTATAAGCAGAGTGTGCTGTGGCGACCCAGCCAACTTTTCTATAAGAAAAGCGTGCTGTGATTTTAGTAACATAGTCGATTTTTTTTTATAAAAAAAACCTTTTAAAATTTTTGCAATTCTGATAATTGATAATATTATTTTTTGTGATCCGTTCAAAAATTTAACACTAATCATTTCATGTATTATGGTGATTAAAATCATCCTTTAATTTTTTGTGTTATAGTAAAAATCTAGGTAAAATTCTTACGATTAAACTATACCAGCTAATCCTATAGAATTAGGTTTTGTTGGCCATTTCAGCACTAATTGTGAACAGCTGCGGAATTGACTCTAAAAGCCAATTGAAATGTTAAATAATTTTTGCTGGGTAATGGCGTTTCATTCCTAAAAAATGGAAACTAAGTAATTTGTCATTTTAAGCACCCCATACACGATTCAGTTCAATTTTCAATTGAGTCGGTTGTTGTCCAAATCAAAGCGTGTATGGCTTTGTCAATTGATTAGTTTGGCAGTTGTCGAGTTGAAGAAAAATCAAAAGACTTAGATTTTTCATATTGACTAGTAAATCTTTCAATTCGATTGTGCTGTGTGTGTTCGAGTCTCTTGATTAGCTGTCAAAATTTATGTTTGTAGCTTTATTTTTTATAGAAAAAGTTATGTATTTTTAAAATTGTATTTAATTTCATTGAATTTCAAATAGAAAATATGAAAATGAATGAATGAATGCAATAAAAGTTTGAAATTTTAAAATTTGTAATTGTGAAAAAAATATAAATTTGACAGTTGAATAAAAATCTTTCAATTCAGTTTATGGATTGTGTGGCCAAGAATCAATTCAATTGAAAGACTCAATTCACAATTAAATTGAAACGTGTGTGGGGTGTTTTACAATGACAAAAATAATAATTTTTAAGTAGAAATGAAATATGTTTTCAATATCCGTTCTTTTTACCAAATTTGGGAATAAATATAAACAAAAATAAAATCCAGGAACCACAAAAGAACACTTAAAAGTGCTCATCATAATATTGGTTTGGCTTGCCTTGCCTAGGGAGGCAATTTTGTATTTAATAAATAAATAATAATTTAAAGTGAAAACCGCAAAATGTATGTATGTATATGCGAAATATATGTATGTATGGATATATCTATGTACACATGTGTGCATGTATTTATGTAATTACATATGTATGCATGCAAGTGTTGCCAATAATCCTAGGCACAGTCATTAAAAATGGCAAATTAAATGCACTTGTTACAATCTTTTTTTTTCTCGTAGTTTTAATACATACATATTTAATGATCAACAACAATTTGTTGTTAAATTTAATTTACATGAATACAAAAAAAAAAAAAAACTCAATCTTCTTTTGCAAATTTTAAACTGAGTGTGTTTTATGAATTTAAACCAAATGAAATTTAATAAAAATAATACTCGTATCTACTATCTCACTTTTCTTCAGAATGAATAATGTAAGTGGAAAATTCAATTAAATTGTTCTATAAAATACTTCTTTAAATTCATTTGCTTTTAGGTTTTCGATAACAATTTAATTCAAATTTAAAATAAATTTGTTGAAATTCATTTATCTAAATAAACAGCGACACAAAATTGGAATTTAATGAACCCTAAAGAAATGTTTATGAACATCAACGTTAGTCATCATCCTCATAGTCCTTGTTTGCATCATATAGTCAACGTCAATTGTTATAATAATAAATTTGTATGAATATTAAAAGCATTTGTCAAAGAATACAGGGTGTTCGTTTAAAGGATTCTGTTTAACTTAAAATGAAATTCAACGAAATGTGCAGTTTAAAAAAAGTTAGGGAACTTGGATTTTGCAGAAAAGCTTTGTGGCAAAATATGTCGCGGTTCTTTCACCTAGTGCTCATTGGCATAAATGGAATAAGATTTTGTGAAAAAACTCCTACTAAAATTGCAACTAAAAAAAGTTAAATCAGTTCCAACAAAATTTATTGAGATACATAAGTTCAAAAAAATCAAATTAGTAGTACCCAAACTCAAAATTAAATAAAACCCAATATATCAGATTCATTTCATAATGAAAAAGTTCTCATTCCAAAAGACGAAATAGGTCCCAATTATATACATATGTATGTATTAATACCCAAAAAATATGAAATAAGGCTTATGAGATATAAGAAAGAAAATCTTTGCTCGCAGGCGAAGTCCGACAATACGTAAACGCTTTAAGGCCATGTCAGATAAAACTTTTGCTTCGCGTTTCGTTGAAGATTCGCTTTGACATCTAAGATGAAATGTACATGCTTATATGAAACATGTCACATAAAGTAATTTTAACGCAAAGCGAAGGAAAAAGTTAGGCAACTCGCAACTTTTTGCGTGCTTTGACATTCAGTTGGCATACTTTTCTTAATTTGTTTGACCAAACTCGCATGTAAATATGATATTGTTATTAAAAATTCGGTAAATTTACATTAAAAACGAGTTAGTGGCATTAGAGTAATAGAATTGTGTTGTGTGTTTTGCATAAAAAAAAACAGTGAAACAAACAGTGAGTGTTGTCAAAGTTTTTATTGTGTCATACACATTTTGCTTCACGTTTTTTTCCCAAAGTTAGAAACGTCATGCAAAGCGTTGAAGTTGTATCTGACAACACCTTTAGACAGTATTGGGCAAACCTCGGAGAGGAAATTTTTTCTCTATTAGAAATGTTTAAATTAAATAGAATGTGCTTCTATTAAAAATATTCAACCTTTTACGTGATATCGTACAAATTTAGCAAAAAATGGCTGGCACATACGAAAGTACGAGACTTTCGTTTGAAAAAACGTCCCACTATCTTACGACTCGTTGATTATTTCAGTTTATGTAATAATTATAACGTAAGGCATTTATTTACTCTCTATCAAATAAAGTGTGGGGCGAGATAACAATTCTATGAAATGCAATACATTTCTATGAAAAAACATGTTCAGGAATGCCACTATATGAAAATTGCTGCATCAATACTTTGGCCTGCCGTAAACTAGAAGAGAAGGCAGCCAAACTTCCTTTAGATCGCAATGTCATTTCTTTTAATTGATGAAGTGGCAGTCGAACAATTTACCCCACAAAAGGGCTCTAGGACCATAAAAGAAGCAGCGGAGGCGCTTCTGGACAGTTCATATCCGCTTACTCGTTACCCGGATAAACCCTGTCGCGAGATATCCAGTAAATGGAAACCTTATTCCGTATAGATAGCTTCTGCAGTGAGTCCAATCTCTCTAAAACAAGCTTGTAACGGAACTACCATGAAAGCAGGGACTCAAGAGCTGCCAGAATATTGGAAAATATATAGCTATATGTGCGTCTTTAATGACCCTACTTGTCGTAGCGCTTATTATTATTTTTTAATTTCAGATCTGTTTTAGTTAAACAACATAAGAGCTGTCAATTTATTTTGGTTTATATATGTATCTCTTTTTGTATCGCCATAAACGTCAAGTTGGGCGATTAAAAAATTTTAGTCGTGTTCAAAAAAGTGCACCAAAACAAATAAAATATAAAAA
The DNA here is from genome assembly GCA_949987645.1 of Tachina grossa. Lineage (NCBI taxonomy): Eukaryota > Metazoa > Arthropoda > Insecta > Diptera > Tachinidae > Tachina > Tachina grossa. The sequence continues at coordinate 144,321,821 of OX465278.1, forward strand.
AAAAGAACATAAAATTTTTATTAAAAAAACATAAAATAATAAAATGGAAACTTCACCAAAAATAAAATAGAATTTTTCAAAACAAATGAGTTTTTCTATATTTGTGATTTGAACGGGCTAAAGTTCGTATCGCTTTTTAAGCCAAATGAGTTTTTGCTGCCGAATTTCTTTTAATTACTCTAGTCAGTTGTGTTTCTCTCTCAGCGGAAGCATAGGGTTGCCACCTTTTCAAGTTGTATATATACAGCCCAATTATGAATTTCTTTTCCCTAACATTTGTTTCCGGAGAATAATCTTCCTATTCTAAATAACTGGGGAATAAGCAAATAAGGGAGAGAGTAAAATATATATCAGCTGTTTAATGTTTACATTTTATTCTGCACTAGCGCAAGAGTTCAGCAATAGCAATTTAATAACAATTTTATGTTTTCATTGCGAACAAGAATGTGTGTTAATATAAATATCTCTTTTTGCTTAAATAAAAAATGAAATAAATAGCGTAACCAGTATCAAGCATCCGGAATAACTTTGTGCTGAGAAAGTGCAGCTAAAACTGAGCCAGGTGCAGATGCGAATGTATTGAATTCCCAATGACATTATTTGTGTACATATCTATTATGTGAACATAAAGAAGGCGAGCATAATTTAAGTTTTATTATTTTGTCTGGACTCAGAAAGAAATTCATAGTTCCCGTTTTTGAAGTGCTAAATAAATTCTTATATCGGGTCCGCCGGATAACTTTTTTTTTTTGAAAATGCTATAAAAAAAACTACTGAAGCTTCGGCTGTGTGGCACGTAGCGCCGTCCTGTTGAAACCAAAAGTTGCCAATATCCTCCTTCAATTTTTGTGAACACAAATTCGTTCAACATGGCCCGATAACGATCGCCATTGACTGTAACGGCCACTCCTTGCTCATTTTCGAAAAAAAAATGGCCCAATTTTGCCTCTGGACCAAAATCCGCACCAAACAGTGACTCGTTTTTGGGTGCGTCGGCTTTTCAATGTATGCGTGCTGGTTTTCTGTGCCCCAAATGCTACAATTTTGCTTGTTTACATACCCGCCAAGATCAAAATGAGCTTAATCTGAAAAGATGATTTTTTTTGGCAAAATGGGCATCTTCTGTAAGTCGATCGCAGGCCCACTTAGCGAAGCGAAAACGCATTGGATGGTCAGTTGGCTCGTTCAGCGGAAGGATAAAACTAATTATCTGTCCAATCAGACATGAGCTAAGTGTTATCATTCACGAAATAAGCACTAGTTGAAAAAAAAAACGTTATATGGCGGACCCTTTACCATTGTTTTACAACATCTATTAATTTGATTTTAAAATTTTTGCATTAGTTCCCTTCAAAATGTTCGTAAAAAATTCTCCCTCTCCCTCATATTTAGAATATATACTTTTTCCCGGGTAGTTTTTTGTGGGGAAATTTTTATTCCTAATAGGAGGAATGGGAAAAAACTCCCGGCGAATTGTTTGTTATTCATAATTGGGCTGACAATTTTGCATGAAAAAAGATCAAGGTTTTATGTGTAGAAGCTATATATAGACTTAGAAGTGCAATAGCGGACTCGGGTGATAAAATTTATCTGTTGGAAATGGCACAGTTGAAAAATTAAAAAAAATGGCTATAAATATTTCAAAACTGCACCTTTTAAAATCCCCTTTAGTAATATTTCAAAAATTTTGTTAAATATAAAAGTGTAACTTGAGGCTAAAACAACAAATTGAAAAAAAATTAAATTCAGTTTTTTCTAACATTTACATATCAATAGACAGATACATAGACATACATACACACATGAATATATGCATATACATATATTTACATATATATGCACTCTTTCCTCCAAATGCTTGGAACAGGTATGAATATCCATAAATGCTGCAGAAAAAAAATTGTCTAAGTGCATGAAGCACTTGAAAAAAGGACAAGAAAAATAAAAGGGAACATTAACACTTTAAAAAGTGGAGTCCATAATAGAAGTGCCAGCAGCAATAAAGCAGTAACAGCAGCAGTGCACGACTAGCAACAGTATAAAGGATTGTAGAGGTGAGAAAGTTGGCAACAACTCTCCACATTCATTTACATACAGTGTTACCACATAATACGCGGCTAGAAGGCATTTCCTTCCCCCTTAATTGAAAGAAATATTAAACTATAAATGAGTCATAGATTTCAATAGCAAAAATCAGCCAGGAATGAAGTGACGAGAAAACACAATGTACGAGTAAAAACAAAATTTGTTCATTGATAGTAAATGAAGGATTAATATTACTTGGCTCTTCTTCTTGCCTTCCTGCCTGCCTGCTGGATTGTTTGAGTGACATGTTAGGTGATTGAACACTCTGTTAGTTGCTTGTCTACTTCGCTTGGTTGGACTGTATTAAATTTTCTCAAGGGGGTTTTGTGCGTTTATTCCGCAAGTGAAGGGAGTTATGTTTTATTGCTGCTGTAGATTATATAAAATTCAAATTTTAAATGTTCATTTCATTTAGATTTTTATGACAGAAACAACTTTATGAAACACTTAAAAATGAAAAAGAGCTGGAACGAACACAGTACCATAAGTTAAGTTCTTGTAGATGATATTGTGGGAAAAAGGAGGAGTTGAAAGGTTTGAGAGTTTATAGGAACATGCATACATACATACATAAATATATTTTTCAGCTGGTGTTCTGGTAACAAGAATGACGTTTTATATATTGTTAATGCTAAATATTTATATAATTTTTTTAAAATAATGGTTTTTTTATAACTTGAGGCGAAGGTAAAAATCCTGATGTCAAATTTAAAAAGTTAATCTCTTTTAGAATATTCAAAATTGTATTATTATACTAGCATCCTCCCGAAATAGTCTTGCAAACTGTATTTATAGTTTAACAAAAATAGAAAAAATACTAAATTTTACTCGTTTTACCCTCTTACGGCCCTTTTCACAATGTACAATTAAAAGCTAACAGGGACTTTAACGGAAAGTTTTGTATGAAGAACTGTCAGTTAAAGTTCACGTTAATTCTTAATCATACATTGTGAAAAGGGACGTTAAAAGTATTTTATATTTTAATTTGGACCATATACCATCCGTCTACCTATTTTCATGCAAACTCTTAAACATACTCGCTTTCACTTTTATAATATTAGTTGGATTATTGTCCAGAAATTCAAAAATCTTAAAACTTTTTTCTCAAAAATCTTTTTCATTCTGTTACCAATAATATTCCATTGATTCAAAGTTTTAGAATTTCAAAGAAGAATACAGGCTCATAAAATGTCATTTCAAGTACATGAAATATGTCATTTCAAGTACATGAATATGTATTTACAACCCTAGCAATTTCTCTCACTTCTCGCCAACAAAGTGAGACTTTCTCCAAGAAATATTCCGTAGTCTGAACTGGGACCTATCGATCAAAATATTATTTCATAAAAATGTGTAGTAAAGAAGTCATAATAAACTGCACTAAATGTTAACTTCCATATGCCAACAAATAACGTGTGTGCTTGAAGTGTATATTAAAATAAAATTTCCATAGGTTTTAACGTACACTTCAAGCACACATTTTTTTCCATAAGGGGGGTTAATGTTTGTGTAATACAAATAAAAGAAGGATTGAAACATAATGACAATAATAAATATCGCCAACTGAAATTCAAAAAGCCTGCATTATTTATTTTTTTTACAAGAAAAATATAATAGATGAAAAGCTGCTTTAAATGAGTGCTTTGCTCATTACAGTGGAACTCTGGTAGGATGTGCTTTTTTATATCAAAATTTCAAAACAGTGTTTAAGTGAAGTAAAATTCTTAAAAACAGAGCAAATTAAATGTACGAATTAGATTAGGAACATGTGACATAGCTGCATGCAAAACAATTGAAGTTTAGGACTCGTACTTCCATACAGGTGAATAAGTCCCGTGACTTTTCAATGAAACATAGGTTTTTGGATAAAAAATCATTTTATTTTTCATCTTAATCTATTTTGAGCTGTAATTAATTAAATTTTCAAACAAAAGTTTTATTGACTTAAATACATTTTTAATTGATTTTTGGTCTTATTTTCAATTAAAGTTGTTTATTGTAGGAATATTTTTTTATGATTTGGGAACAAGAAATAGTCACTCGGGGATAAATGCGTTGAATAGGGCAGCTGCGGAACTAATTTGTATTCTGATTTATGGATTTTTGCCATGGAAAAACTGCACATCTGTGCAACATTGAATTGCACAGAAAAAACTAAATTTCATTTTCAGTAACCAAATTCGTTGAATCAGTAAATATTTTATTTGAATGCGGTCCTACAAATAATTTTGTAAATTCTGATAAAAATTTTGTAAAAATTTAAATTAGTCATAGTTTGGCTGAGAGAAAATGTTACTTCAGTGTGTTGGTGTTTATCTTGCTTGTTGATACCCTGCAGAAAGTGCGAATAGTGAAATTGTGGTGATTTACTAGTGACGTTGTCAGTAGCACTAGTGACCAAGTGTACCCCAGCCAATGGTATCATCTATTGACATTTAACATTAGCTTCTCATTGCAAATCCACCACTAGACTATAGCACTACTGACTTAGTAGTTCTTTCGGGACCACATGGAGACATTGGCACCAAAGATTCACTAGTAAATTTTAGGGGCTCTAGTCTACAATATCGATATTTCCTCGCTCGATGTCAATAGTAAACTTATAGTGATTTTCTAGTGACATTGTCAATAGTGCTACTGACTAGGTGTACCACCCCCAGGGGAGTGTATGGATTAATTCTGTAGACTACGGGTGTGGCAATCCCGGGGCCCCAGCTAGGGTAATGTAGCTTTTTCTGCTGGCGGACCTTTGGCTCATTACCCGTAAAACTTATGTGTTACTACCCAATCTCTGAATATAAACAGAGTAACGGATGTGCACATATTTATAAAAGGAAAACAAATATTGTACGCCCGTTGTTGTCAGCTAGGTGCAGCGTCACCTAGAACTGCCCCTGAGTTCAAAAGACGATAGAGGTGAAGCCCTTGTGGTGGAACTTCGAGGTCTAACCAGAGGCTACTTCTGGTACCACGGGTGCCGGTTGCCCGACAGCTGGGCTGCTTAGAGATAAATGCATTGCGGTTGTCAAGATTCTGTGCTAAAATAGTTGTGCGTCACACCTTCTGGGTTAAGGGGCGTTTATCAAGCATGATCGATTGTAGTAGGCACAGGATCTTGGTGGCGAGCTTGCATTCTTCTCGCGTAAGTGGTCCTCGCTGCTCTGAAGTTTTGAGTGCATGTAGCGGTCGTCAGTTTCCTTTGCTAAAATGCCGAGTTCGTCCTACCCCAAAGGGGTAGACCCCTAAGGGGTTAAAGGGATGATTTTGGTAAGTGTGGAGTAGGCACTGGTTATTTGGCGACACAGGCATGCGTTCTTTATGGATGAGTGGTTAGCTGTGCCGGCAATGGTTGAGGAATTTTCTTGGGGACCTCGCTTAGGTGTATACACACCACCTAAGCGTGGAAGCCGGAGAATTATCGTGGTGGCTGTGGTTTGCTACCAAACATCGCTGGGAGAATAGTCTTGGCTTCCCAGTGTTAAATCAATGCTAGTGGTTGGTGTGACGCGGTCAGCCAGACACTGTTCTAGGTGCTGTTGCCATTCAACAGAAGCTGCTATGGGCACGGACATAGCAGCAGAGTTTAGATAGCTCAAATTACCTCAGCAAGGTAATTGAATATAATACAGGGATAACTATATTCAAAGATTGCAACCTATGTGCCTTATGGAATGGGCCATAGGTTCATTCTAAAAGGGTGCATGGGGGCGTTGGTCTGGCGTCTAACCCACACCCGGTGCTTTGGCACACGTGAGATTAGGCCGTAATGGCAGGTACTCACGTAAAGCGATTGCACATCTGACTAGGTGTACCCCAGCCAATGCAAATGCCTATTGACAAATAACATAGGGTTGTCATTGAAAATCTATCAGTAGACTTTAGCACTGTTGAAAAGAAGGTAGTTCTTTTACGACCATATGGAGATATTTGAACCGAAGATTCACTCGTAGATTTTGGTGACACTCGCCTACATATGTGACAGCGCATAGAGAAAGGGACCTAAGGGTAAAAAAAGCAATTTTCACTTTTTTTTTTGATGTGGACAACATAGAAGCATCGAATGAGACCGATCCCATGCCCCAAAAGTGTTCCCTCCCAGAGATATGCGCGTTTTATGATGTGATGGTACACCAAAGATACACGTATTTAAATCTTTAAAATGGCTCTCCTGAACAAAATTAGTTTTTACCCTTTCTATTTTGCGCGTCACATATGTTTATTTAATATTATTGCACAACATAATAAAAAAGAACAACAAACTATTGACGCGTTCATTGACAATATCACCAGAAATACTTTAGAACTGTCGTCTCTAACGTATCTCTACTCGCGCATAAAAGGAAAGTTGTCGACATTTTAACTAGTGCAATTGTCGCTGGAGAAAGAGTATAGACATAGAGACATATGGTTCTAGATTGACTACAGGGTAGGAACAACGTGCTGTTGTGCGGTTGTTGTTGTTTATTTTGATTGATCGTGTTGTATACATGTAAATGCCGAAAAGTAGCCGACAAACGTCGTGCCCTGTTTCTTCTCTACACAGTTTTTTGGTACAAATTAATTTAGTGGAACAGTACAGAATATTTACTGAAAATAAGTTTGATTTCAAACAAATATTTGTTTAAAAATTTTTTGGGAATAATTTTTTCTGTGTGTCCTGGTGGAAAAGAACTAGTTTTTATTGCCAAAGGCGGTCGTTTATTTCCAAATCATCTTTAAATCGAGCCAATCAATTTGCATAATATTAGCCATTGATTCTTTTATCATTTTTAAGGTAGTGAATGTGGCTTATATCTCGTGTATGCCGAACGCCATGACTATTATCTGACACACCCACCATGACCTTCTTTGAATCCGATTTACTCCGAGAAAGCCAACGTTTTGACTGCTATTTATTCTCTGGTGTTTTGTCGTCCATATTGCGGTTCAACAACGCCAAACCTTCCTGCGAAGTTGCCATACTGCAAAAATGGGATCCATCCCATGCGCAAAGCTTTCTCATACTCAAGTGATAATTAAAATTTAAACTACTGAGCGATGTAAAATGTCTATGTCTAGGCGAATTCATACCAGGTAGTCTCGATTTGCAACTCTGCATATTCGCCTTATATATGTATTTCCGAAAGTTTTGCCTTGATTTGACACAAGAGAAAATTAAAAGCTGTTCACAATATCGCAATCGAGATCACATGCTTTCAATTCCCCTTGGTCTATTGCTTCCATAATCTCTCTCTCTCTTTCTATCTCTGATCGGTCAACACCATATCGTAAAATTTTTCAATTTCTTCGTCTGTAGAAGCTCAACTGTGTATCCAAGACGTTCGGCGTTTTCTGTGCTTTACGCCCACAATTAAATTCACCAAAAATTATTTTGCTTTTGAAATTGATGGTGAAGACTCCCCATAGTATTTATTAAGTGTGATGGTTTCTTTCCGCCAAAAATTATGCTTATCAGCATACGAAATTTATTTCTTTTTAATTTTCTTCTTTAACCACGCGCTGGTCTGCTATCAATGGCTGTCAAACACAAACTAAATGATGCAAGTGATTAAAATGTTTACAGGTGTTAACTGACAGTTGCCTGTTGTCGGGAGCAGTGTTGCCCTTTCAGTTAAGTGGCGGAAAATTCAAAAAGTCACGGACTTATTGAAGATGTAATTTTATTGAAAAAAAGCGAACTGCCTTTTAAAGTTTAGTTAACTATAGCTTACCATAATGAAACTACATTAAATTAAAAGTTGATTACTTCATTGTGAAACATGAAATTTCAAAAAAATTAACAACTATTATAAAAATATGTACAATATATACACACTTCTAAATAGGACATATACTTTTTTACTTAAATATACACTTTGTTAAACAAGCATACATACTTGCTCTGGTAATGTTCACCCTTGACCTTTTTGCTTTTGAAACAACTCTTCTGTTTTCATGTAGTGTAAAACGCATTTACAAATATGGCAAAAACATTGGTGTTCATAGTTATTTATTTATTTATATATAAAAGTATTTATATAAAAAAAAAATATTCTTCTTCGCATTTATGCTACCTGTAGTTTTTGATGACGATACTGGTTTCGAAATTAATGGATATGAAGTGCTCGTAAAAAGGGGAAGAGAACGTTGTGTATTGAAATTAAAAAAGTTTTTCTTTTCTTTGTTTATTTTTCTAACATTTTATTTGTTTCACTATCAATTTTGAAATGTACGTGCACACATGCATACGAGTATTTTCTATTAAACATATTGTTGGAATTAACATTGAAATGTTTAATACTTTCAGTTGTATTATAATGAATCGAAAAAAAGAAAAATATTTATATCAGCAGCAATATATGTACGTATGTCTACATTCCCACTGTAAAAAATTTCTTATCAGCAGAGAATTTTTTTTATTTATCAAGATTTTTTATCTAAAACAATGAAATGCATATAGACAGCGCTAAACCACTAGCAAATAAATTTCAAATTAAAATTTACTTCTGACAATATGTCGAATAATAAATTTCTTAAATGTTAAAATTAAATTTTATTTTTCATTTTGCCTTAGTTACTTTTGTTGTTATCCAATGGATTTCTAGTTGTATAAAGGTGTAGAAAAATAGAATAGATTCATATCGAATATAAATTATTTGCTGGATTTTGTATAAGTTTCTAAGCCTACTATGCTTATTTTTCTTTTGTGATTTTCAAAAATATTATTATTTGCGAATTCTCAAATAGTTTTTGAAAGTCTTTGCATAAGATAAGAGGTTTCTGACTGTTAAAATTATGTGGTTGAAGTCTACTTACAGCAACAATGAAATGCATATTGACAACGCTGAACCACCAGCAAATAAATTTCAAATCAAAACACATTAACTGAAAACTTTCCAAAACAACAACCAAACAACAGCAATGTTGCCAATTCACACACCCTTTTATGTATGTACATGGGTTTACTTTTTAGTGCAAACTTTAAAAAAGTCATAATGACGAAATAGATTTTGTTTTGTGTTTGGGAAATCTACTAGATTTTTTCCGAAATCTCGTAAGTACTAGATTTTGCTCAAATGTAAACGCATTATAAAATGGATTTCAAATACATTTTGTTTTTTTCCACGTTAATCCCAAGCTTCTTCTTTCGTATAGTTTTTATTTTTGAGTTTAGTAATATTGAAATGAATTTTTTTCAATAAAAATTATTTCACAGTTGAAAATGTTAAAATTAATGATGCAATTTTAATGCAATATATTAACTATAATCCTTGTGCAATTTTTCTTCGGAACTTTGGAACTTTCAAAAGAAAATTCTTTCAGTGTACACGTGTGCATCACAGTAAACATCATTATGCGCCGCCTTAATTACTACAAAGTAATTGACAACATTTAATTGATGTTTGTGTGCAATAGAGATCTTTTTAAGGTATGAGCGAGTATTAAATTATAATGAGTAGAAATGTAATGACTTGAATAAAAAAAGACTTATTATGAATCAAGATTAATACCCTTTTAATGGATTTAATGGAGATGTACATATGTAGTAATTATGAGCTTAGAGTAAGCAAACAAGCAACATATGAATGATAAAATACATAACTTACTAATCTGTTAATATCAAATACTAATTAACTTCATATGTGTTTGTAGGCTTTTATTTGATTTTAAGAGCACTTGTGCTTTGTTATTGTTTGCACTGTTGTTGCACATTGGGTAATTTGAGCTACTTTTTATGCCAAAATTAATTTTAGCCAAAGCTTCGAGCCGCTATGTTTAAAATTTGGAATTTAAGAAGCTTTCATGAGCACGCACAGCTGGGTTTTTTGATTTTTATAATAGTGGAAATTTTTAAGGTTGCCACCATATCTGACCATTTGACGCATTTAATTTTTTTTTTTTTAATACATGTATTTATTTATTGTATCTTCATATGTGAACTAACAATAAGTATTCAAATCTTAAATATAAAATATAATTATTAGGACCGCCCACTGTCGGACATAAACTTAGTGATAGTTATAATCAAAAAGGAAAAATAAATGTATAATCAAGCAGTACCATCTGGAGTGTTGAGTATAAGAGCCCTTGTGTTCTCCTTTTTTAGGCGGATGTGTCCAGTAAAGTTCAAAATATTACAAAATATTATTGCCTGCGTATTTTGCAATTTCTTCTATCACTAGTGGCATATTTAAATCACGATGTATATTTGAATTTTTTATGTACCATGGAGCCGATGTTATTAACCGTAAAATTTTGTTTTGCTTTCGTTGGATTCTCTCGATATTGGAAGCTGAAGCAGTGCCCCATAGTTGAATTCCGTAACACCATATTGGTTTCAAAATCGACTTGTATATTAAAAGTTTACAATCGAGACTGAGTGTTGAATTTCTACCAATCAGCCAATGTATCTGAGTTATTTTAAGTTTCATTTGTGTTAGCTTTGAGTCAATATGGTGTTTCCATGTAAGCCGACGATCAAGGTGTATACCAAGGTATTTCACACGTGAATGTTTAGTAACAACTTGACTGTTGATTCTAATGGGGGCACAAGTATCTTTTCGTAGGGTAAAGGTTATATGTACGCACTTCTGTTCGTTTACTTTTATTCTCCATAAGTTTAACCATAGCTCAAGCTGTGTTATATGTTTAAAAATAAAATTTTAATGCTTTTCTCATTTTTATCGATTTTCCCATGTTCGTTTTGTACGTTTTTATGGGGTAAATAAATTTTTATCAGAAACCTAACTCATTTCATCTTATACTCACCCTTTGAGGTACCAGAATCCACTCTTAAGTCCAAACCCGTTTTTTGACACACTAGGTTCCTTTTCTCGGAGATCACATATGAAAACAAAGTTAAAAACTAAATATCTAAATATCTATGAAAATACGCAAGAGGGCTTACAAAATGGCTTATAAGCCATGTAAACAAAAACCAGCTTGGAAAAGTCTTAATTTTCCGTGGTCCTTGTGCCATCTTAGCGATAAATTTTTAAAAAAAGTTTGTACCTTTTGCTTCAACGAAGCCAAATCTTGGTTTCAAACATTATTTAAATCAATTTCCTTTTTTTACAAATCCAAGCATTAAAAAGTTTACTAGATTTCAAGCTGAGGCTGTATGAAAAAAATGATATAGATCAAAAACCGAAACGAAAAATAAAGAATAAATTCAGAATTATTTTCTTAACACTTTTTATCAAGGAAAAGCACGGCAGTCCACGGCCAACATTATCAATAGCTTATTCGAAGTTTATGTAATAGAAAAAGTAATTTATTTGAGGTTAAGTTAGAATTACACGTTTCATTCACAAAAGCAATAACTTTCACCAAAATATTATGGTTTTTTTAACTTGCTATCCTCTCTTTTCCCCGTATTATGCACGTGTTAATTTTGATATAAATTACACTTTTTTTTTTGCTGCACTGAGCACGTTGCATACATGGACTGATATATGTTTTTTACAAAAACCGAATACATATGCAGTTAGATGCTTTTATATATTCTTAATTTAATTTCATTAGCAAAAACATAATTATATGTAAGCACAAAAAGTTATTTTTGGCCAAGATTTGGGGTCAAATTGCCTACTGTGTATTGTACGGAAAGAATCTTCAAAGAAGCTCTGGATTATGCGTAAAATTTTTGTTCTAAGGGAGATCTATTTAAGAAAGATTTTTTAGGGTTCTGTACTCTCAAAAGAAAACCTAAACTCTGTAGTAAATTAAAAAATAAAAAATTTTTTTTAATAAATAATTCTGTCAAAAAAAAAAACCGACTTCAATGCAAAGATCTGATAGAACACTTTCGAAAAACAATTTGTGCAAGCAAACTGGAAACAAACATTTGCAAAAAAAAAAAAAAAAAATTCTTTTGAAAATCTGTTGGTTAAGAAGAAGTACGTGAAATATAAAATTAAATTTTAATGGGTGTGCCTCCTCCCATCGCCGCCACTTTTTTTAAATGAAATAAATTGGAAGCTATACCCTCTCAGACAAAAAAAGAATTTTTACAATCAATCTAAAATGTGCCGAGTTATGAAGTAACAATGTCAAAAAAAATATATATAGAGGAATTGATAACCTCCTCCTTTTTTTAAAAAAGTAATGAAAAGAGTTTATTAATATGAGAAGTTTTAAAATTTAAATATATGTATGGATTAAATATAAAGTTATTGTAGAAAAATTAATAAAATAAAAAATAAATTATTATTTTTTTGCAAATAATATTTTTGTCACCGCGAACCAAAGGAGGCAGGGATAAAAATAGCATTTTAGGATCTTCTGGGTCCAAGTTTAGGTTTTTAAACTTTCGCTGATATTAAAAATTGCATTTCCTAAACAAAATTATGGGAAAACCTAAAAAAAAAAATTAATTTTCCTCTGAGGGGAACATTTTTCCCTTCGTTCGATTCGTATTATTTTAACAGCCTATGAATATAAGACATATTTGTGCCAAGTTTCAATAAGTTTTCAGAAGCGATATGAACTAAAAAGATGTAATGTCCGACTAGATTAGCGTACGGCGTATACTATGTACAAACTCGCATATATAATTGTATGTGAAAAGCTATTCATGATGCCATCCATCTCTGCTGTTAATTGCTTTAAAACTTTTTTGCATTTACCATTTAAAAAGTTTTCCCACTTAACAGCCACATGACTCATACCGTTTGCTGTCTTTGTTGTTATTAAATGACATTGCTGGGCTTTTATTATCCATATGTGGGCGTCTATACACATTTCTACGTAAATTCTTGTGTGCGTAATAAAGCAAACTGAAAAGAAAAGAAAAAAAGCACAACGAAATCACCACTCAAGGTTCGAGTGTTTTAGAACTTTAACAACAACTTAAAGCGGAGTGTGTGGAAGGACTTTTTTTATATTTAATTAAATAAATAAATAGTATACATACTCGTGTACATATATTTATGTATGTATGTGTGAACATATGTATTTCATTAATCTTTATTAACAAACTTTTTACTTGAAAAGTGACAGAGTTTAATGAAATAATCAAAAGTCAAAAGGATCAAATGAAATTATAATGAGATCTTTTTTTGTAAGAGTATTGAATGAATGGAGAGTAAGAAATAAAGGTTAATACTTTCTTTGTAAATTATATGCTACATAGATTATATTTTAAACTGTTCTTGATCTTCAATTGTCAAAAATAAAAAATTAACATGCTTAAGTTATTTCGATAAAATTTATGTTGGATTGGGTATTAGAACGAACCGGACTTTAAAAAAATTTTAACTGAAGAGTATATAACGTTAGATAAAGTTTAATGAATGTCATCGTTATCAAATAAATTCCTTCTACTTCTATTTTTTGCAAGTGTGTATGTATGTACATCTAGAAATGAATTGCACTGCTGCTTGTAATTTGAGTTTTAATTAAATTTTTTTTTGCATAAACCAATAATACAATTGATAACAATGTTGTTAAAGCCAAAGACACGTCTATTAATATCAAATATGTACGTCACATAAACAATATTATCAAGTGCAATAACAACTTAAATACACATCGAAATTAACTAATACAATACAAGTACATATCGTCACCTAAAATCTAAAAAGCCGTAAGTACACTTTTTATTTTATTTTTTTTACAGGAGAAGCAAAAAACCCTTACAAATTTAAGACTATCACCCCTATCGCAAATAACAAGTGGAATTTTTGCTCACATGAAATTTTCATTCCCCTCGAAGGGAAAAATGCTATTGGGAATCTCCCGTGAATTTTTTTCACCGCTATCAGTTCCAGTGAATGTCAAAAAGGGAAGAAGATTTGTAAAGCTTAGAAATTAATTGAAAATCAGACAAATTTAAGTTTAATAACAAGAAATACAAAAATTTTAGGTTCCAAATGAAATTTTTTAGCTTTAAAGTTGTGTTTTTATATATTCTAGGTGCAAGTGGAAAAAAAAAATTCTTTAGTATAGCACCGCGCTGCACTGCCATGCAATTTACTGTGTTTGAACCAAACAGATTCATACTCCATTAAAAAAGGTATTGCAGGGAATTATTGTTAACAATCGTAAAGGTTACTTATTTATCTTGTCTTAAAAATAAATATTTATTTATAACTTTTAATATATTTTTTATAACTTTTATATATTTATGTGTGTAAATTGAAAACCTTAAACTCGTTTTCTGGCAAACTAGCTTTTTTGAGTTATGACGTTCTTTAAGTAAATAAGCGATACGTATGTGAGTAAAATTGTAAAGATGATGTATTTTGGTTAATAACGTCATAATCAATCAAAAAGTATATCTTTAATTTTTTGGTTGTTACTGCCATTTGGATTTTAGGAGACGATTTGTATATATGTATGTACATTAATAACGCCAACGTCTAAATACAAAAGTTAACCCCTTGAAAGAGTCCTTGAACTAATATCAAAGTTTTTATAGTTATTGTCTCAATTCCAAATAATGTTACGAACATCACTGCATGCAATATAAATCCCCGTCCAGATTTGCTGTTGTCGTATTAGTGCCCGCATTATGAAATTCTAGTTTTGCAATTATTTTTTAATTTTTGTATGTATCAATTTTTGTTTGCAGCAACTTTTTGAAATTCTGATGTCAAATCGCATTAGTGTTTAGATTACGAAATTCTAGTTTTGCAATTACATACTCATTAAAAAAATTAATTAAATATAAGACCACAAATTTCCCTGGAAAAATAACAATTCTATTTACTTTTTACGATTCCACGAGAGATTTACTGCTTGTCCCACGATGTCACTCGCAAACGTTCGAATGACAATTTATATTGAAAACAACAACAAATTTTCTAATGTTATTGTTGTTTGCAATACAAGTTTTCGATCGAACGTTTGCGAGTGACATCGTGGGACAGGCAGTTAACATTCTTTCGTCCAAAGTAGTTGCGAATAAAAGCGGCCGTAAAGAGAAAAATCCTCACTTGTCATATTATTGCACAGTAGATGATTTGACCCGAAATCTTGGCCAAAAATAACTTTTTGCACTAACAATACTTATGTTTTTGCTAATGAAATTCGATTAAGAATATATAAAAGCATACAACTGCATATTTGGTTTTTGTAGGAAACAAATATCAGCCGATTTATGGGCAGTCGAAGTTGGCATTTGCAAGCAACATTGCCAGTGCAGGACAAAAAGTGTAATATTGATATAAATTAAAATGTTTTTTATGAGTTATTAAATAAAAAGAAGAAAATCGTGCATAATATGGTGAAGAAAGGATATTAAGTTAACAAAAAACCCAAAATATTTTGGTGAAAGTTATTGCTTTTGTCAATAAAACGTGTAATTCTAACTTAACCTCAAATAAATTACTTTTTCCATAAATATTAACTTCTAGTAAGCTTTTGATAATGTTGGCCGTGGACTGTCGTGTTTTTCCTTGATGAAAACTGTTAAGAAAATAATTCTGAATTAATTTTTTTATTTTTCGTTTCGGTTTTTGATTTACATACATATATCATTTGATTTGAGACAGCCTCAGTAAATTTTTGCTTAGTTTGGATTTGTGAAAATAATAAAAAAAACTGACCTCAAAACAAGATTTGGCTTCGCTGAAGCAAAAGTTAGAAATTTTTTGTTAAAACTTATCGTTAAGGTAGCGGCAAAAGGTCCACGGAAAATTAATATATATATATATATAGCAATATATTGTTTACATGGCTTATAAGCCATTTTGTTAACCCCCTTGCGTATTTTCATCATGCGGAATTTCAAAAAAATTTGTCCGTTCGTGTTCGAGATATTTATTAACATTTTTTAACTTTTTTTCATATCGTGGCAAGCCTAAAAATTTTCAATATTATAAAAATTCTTAAACTACGAAAATTAATTTGTTTTTTATGCCTTATGTTAGCCCTATGTGTCCATTAGTTGGGAAACTCTTCATTGGACCACGCTTCATATACAAATGCTTAGAGTTTAACAATCGTAATTAAAAAAATTAAGTCAGACTCATATAGTACGCATAAAGTCAGCAAAAGATTTAAGATTTAAGTGACATAATTTTCCAGCTTAATTTTTTGACGAAAATTAATTACTTACGACCGTAAGATAATCGATTTTTTTTTTCAAAAAATTATGTTTAAAAAATATGGAGCTTAGCTTATATTTGGCAGTTATGGTTCGGTATGTACGTTTTGATTAAATTTGAAGCACCAAATAAACGGTGAAAATAATTATATGACGAGGGTACAAGTAAAATAGAATTTTTGTGTAAAATAGACAGTCAACAGGTAGACTTCGTGCAAAATATGAAAATCTTTCAATAGAAAAATCTTGCTCTAGTAATATTTCATAAAATCGATCATTATTGAATTTTCCAATCGACATGACTCATAAACAAGAACATACAATATTCCTTTCGGTATTTCCCCTATACATATATATTAAACAAACAATTTAGTCATTTTACACAACCTTTTCTTTTAGTGTATTGTATGGAAAAATAAAGTCTCTCTCTCTCTCTCTCTGTTTTCGGGGTTGCCATGTCGCAGTTATTTTCTCCAAGTGTAATTTTGCTGGAAAACTAATTTTCCAAACTCTCTCAAAAGCAAATTTAATGAAAATAATTTTAAACAATTGTGTTATTAACTGCCTGTTTATAGAAGACGAACAAAAAATCATTTTTTTTGTTCACTTTAAGGACAACCACAAATTTTTGTATGTTTTTTATTAACATTTTCATTATAAATAGACGAAAGAAAATACTGCTTCATTTTCATTGTCATAAATATGTGGTTGTCTGTCAGTTTTGTTATAAAAAAATCCAAACTCTCCAAGTATAATATATTTCTTATTTAAACGCCTGCGCCTTAAAAGGGTGTTTGCTAAATAACGGTTGTTTTACTTTAGTGTTAAAAAATGACAACTACTTTTTACCCTGAATGGTATCAAACGTTATTGACATATTTGAAACTCTCAAAACGAAATCTACCCTTATTGGGTGTACAACGGTCGTGGTCTACTAGAAGGAAAAAAAAATATATAAATAGTGAATCATTTAACAAAAAAGACCTTTAATCGATTTTAAACCAAAAATCAAGAAAAAAGTAAAATATATTCAAAGAAAAATATTATATACATATAAGAAATTTTAAAGTAAATTTAAAAGAAAATATTTAATAAAATAAGCCTCAAATAAAGATTGAATATTACAAAAAATCTTTAAAATAAAAAGAAATTTATTATTCGACATATAAAAATTAAAGAAAAAACATTTTTTCTTTGTGAGGATTTTTTTCTGTATAATAAAGAAAAGAAAGCTTAAGTGACTGGGAATGTGTGTGTGTTTGTGTATTTTTTTGTGCAAATGAAATCTAAATTTTAAAATTAACTAAAAGTTTCAAAAAAAAAAAAAAAAAAAATATTAATAAAAAATATATTCCTATGTATCTAGTGTATTTATAATGTGCTTCTTTGGATATTTTTTAATATTTTCTCTAATTTTAACAACTATTATAATTTTATTACTCATTTGTGCAACAACACAAAAGAATCTAATACAATTATTGGATGATTTGCAATTAACGACAAATTTTATTAATTTAACAAACAATTTAATTGATAATTCTGAGCAACAACAGCAGCAACAACAACAAAATACTATAATTCTTAAAAAACAACCCATATTTCTGCCAACTTATTGAACTAAGATTATGTATTTGAAAATACAATTTTAAAACTATCGATTGGTAAAATCTTTTCAAAAAATAAAACTAAGAACAAAAAAAAACACACACAAATCTCATGATGAAATTCATTCAAATCTAATTTCAATAAAATATGTTTTTTTATTATTATTTGAATATTTTAATTTAAATATGTATCTTTTTTATAGTTCCGTGTCATTGAGAAGAAAGTGCTTAAGTCATATTTAACTGATTTTTTGCAGGAGAGCAATTTTAAACGCTCACTTTATTTCTTTAAAGTTAAAGTGCTTTACGCAGCTCTTACGGAATTTCTGGTTTGTCAATTTACATTTATTTCTACACCGAAAAATAATCGTGTAGCCTTTGTAGGGAATTATGTTTGCATACACACAAAATCATTTATTTTTTTATTTACAACACACATTAACAAAAAATTAATCACAAATTACGAAAATAAGAAATGTCGAGAATTTCGAGACCAAACAATTGTATGAACATTAATTATGGTTTCAGTTGACGGAAAAAAACTCCAGTTGTAGTTATAACATGCCTGTAATGGACAATAACGGGCCTGTTCTGCAAAATCTCGACATGTCAAATCACGGCGATTTCAAAAAATTAATAAATAGATGAAGCATTGCTTTTGTAAGTTGCACGATTTATAGCGTTGGAAAAATTTAAACAAAAAATTATATTATAATCTAAAAATCCAGCTATTAATAGTTTATTTTTGAAATCACGTGATTTGAAATCATCATGATTTTCAGAACAGGTCCGTAAATGTGAAAAATTCCGTGCGCTTCGCTTTTAAAAGTCCGTACTAGCAAACTGAAATTTCTTTAAAAAATTTACCAACCTGATTTCCGTAAGTTTATTTTTTTCACAAAGTTCTTATGGGATCCTGCATTTCCGTAAGAGCTCCGTGCCAGCCTTGAATTGGGAAAGTCGGTGCTCAGTGTTATTAATATCCCGTTTTCACAAGTCAGGCAGGTGACTCGTGTGGAAAATTTGTATTAAAAACACTCAAGAAAATAACTGCTTTTCATATAATTTTTCTATTCAAGTCGACCGTCCGTGTTATGGAAACATAGAAAGAAATTAGGAAAACACACTTTCGGGCCTGTTCTACAAATCACGACTTGTCAAATCACGGTGATTTCAAAAAATTAATCAAAGTTCGAAGTTTGAATAAAATATTTTATTATAAATGCTAAAAACTTAAAATAAAATACCCACTAATAAGACGGTTTTTAATAATATGATTTTGAAATCACTTGATTTGATATTACAGTGATTTTCCGAACAGGCCTGTATATAAAAAATTTACCAAAGTATAGGCTAAACTAAGCTATTAGTCTATATAAAATTATTACTCGAAAAAGATAAGCATTGCAAATAAGCAAATTTAGATATTGGCCCGGGGTGATACTTTTCAATATAAAGACTACAGAGGTACCATTAATTCAAAAATAGCTTATTTCGAATTATGCACTTTTTCCTTCTAGCCATAGATTTGATGAGGCCACTTTAATCATTTTAAATTTTGATTGTTTACTTTTAAAAAATTTAAATAATTTTTTAAAATTTTTGATGTTTTTTAATTTTGAATAATTTCTAAAATAAGCACATTATTATTATTATATAAATATGATTATTTTATTTTTTGCAATTAAAGGCAGTGGGAATTGCTAAATAAGCGTTCCGAAAAATGTGAATTTTTTCATATATGAAGTTTTACTACCCGCGAAATGACTCCCAAGGAATTAATTTATTCTGAGAAAAAACGTCATCCTATTCTAAGCTAATGGGAAGCAAAATTAAAAATTTGGGGAGAATGTCGAGTTTTCAAAGTTAGCGTAATTTGGTTTTTAGTTGTTTTATTTTACCTAAAAATATTGCAAATGATGTTTTAAAATGATGGAACTGGAAATAGGGGAAAAACTCCTAAGGGATTGTTATTGAGGGTATTCAGTTGGCCACTTTTCACCAAAATAAGTTGTTTCAAACATGTGCACTTACGTCGGCTAGTTTTGGGACCGGCTTCTTAAGTATTTAAGGGCTGCCCCTGAAAGACCTATTCATGCTCAGGCGAAATTGAAGAAGTTTTAAGTTATTCTACGTTCGTGTTTTTTTCTCCGATTTCGTTAGAGTGGTCTTCCGTGTTATATAAAAATATCGAAAATATGTACCGATATTTGTCACCCAACCTGAACCTACTGAATAATATAATCAGAGTCAACACATATACATACTTACATATCGTTAGCTAAAATGCAAAAAGGCGTACCTAAAAAAATAAAATTTTACAGGAGAATCAAAACACTAAGAAAAAAAAAATTCAACAAACTTGTAGTTAAATCCGCTTGCTTTTTGTTAATAACAGTGAGATTTTTGGCCGCAGAACTGTAAAATTTCATCTAGATATGTAGTTTAATGGCATTCATAATCAATCAAAAACACAATTTTTATTTTTTTGTTAGTTACGCCTTTTTGCATTCTAACTAACGATATGTACACATATATGTGTATACATACATATCGTTACCTTAGTATAGAAAAGCCGTAACTCATTGTTTTTTTTAAATCGATTTTTTTTGTATATTTAGATAGAGGAACATCTAATGTATCGAAAAATACAAAAATCTCGATTTCAAAAAAGTAATAAGTTAGGCCCTTTCTATATTAAGGTAGTAGTATACATACATATATTTATGTGCATTAGCGTGGCCCTTAGTTGCATGGAGATTTTTTTTTTATTTCTTACAGCCTCTCCCCCCAAATTAGTTCAGTTTTATGTATAAAAAATACAAAAAAAAATTCATAGCGATAAGTTGTGTTTTAGGGGTGCATCCGCCCCTCAAAGTTGGCCTTAAGCCCATTTATTCAAGGTACTTTTTTGTTTTTTTTTTTAGTATAGTGTGTATGAAATAATTCAATAGATATAAGCTCTTATTGTACATGCTTAGTATGAATAATTTCCATATAAATATAATTTTATTATATAAAATTTTTGGTATTTTGTTGCTTACTTTCTTCATTATTTTCTAAATTATTTATTTTAGCAAAAAACTTTGAGGCTAATGTTGTTGACTAGAAGAGCTATAATATTGCTATATATCATATTCTTGTAAAATCTTTTTTTAAAAAGATAGTGATATGCAAACAAATTACATTGAATAAATGGGCTTGATGACAACTTTGAGGGCCGGACGCACCCCCTAAAACACAACTTATCACTATGAATTTTTTTTGTATTTTTTTTTTATAAAACTAAACCAGTTGTGGGGGGGGGGGGGAAGAATATAAGAAATAAAAAAAAAACGACCACATTAATGTACATACATACATGGAATACAAGTTATAATATTACAGCATTTGTTAGAAAAGTGAAAAATTTCCATACAAATATTTCGTATAAAATTTTAATTTACATAAGTAAAAATTACGCACTCGTGTATGTGTATGTATGTATGTATGTACCATTGATTCCATACGATTATTTTAAATTTTTCAAAATAATACTGTTATTTTATTAAATTTTAAGTGTGGGAGTATCTAGTGTTGTCAAGTTCTTTAATTAATTTTTCTCAGTGATTTATTTTTATAGATTTTCTTTTCTAATTTGCATACAAAAACGATTATGAAAAGAGAAAGAGAGGGTGTTGGTCAGAGAGTGGGAGGGAGAGAAAGTAGTGTAAAACTTACAACAAGAGAGGCACAATAAGAGACAAAGTTAACAAGAGCTTATTGTTCAATTTGTTTTTGTTACAATTTAGTATAGATAACATGGAAATTTATTAATAAAGGTCAAGATAAAAGAAACAACGGATGTGTGTGTGGAAACGGAATACGGGTAGAAAAAAATTAAATAAATAAATACAGTATGGCATCCATGCATAAAAATCACAACACGAAGGTACTCAAACACACGCTCTCAGACACACATACACACACGTATGCCAACCACTACACAAGCATAAAAACAAAAACAATAAAGAATAATCCTGTATTTTTATTTCCTCTCATTTTTGTTTGTGCTTTTCTTTTGTATTGTAATCTATGACTAATAAAAATCAAATCATATGTTAAGGAGGTGTTTTTCCATCTTGAGCTTATTATTCTTGTTCTTCTTTTACAAATAGAACGAAAGGGCTACACTGTATATGTATATGTACATATGTATGTAATAATACAAATCAAAGGGGCTTGATTGCCAAAAAGTAATAATTAAAGTAATTTCAAGGGAATTTATTATCTGTTTCTTTTTTGTTGTAATCTTAAAATTAAGTTAGTGTTACAAGCTTTAATATAGACAATTACATGCACTTACATACATACAAATGATTGTATTTACATTTCTACTTGTGTAGATAATTAAGTAATTATTATTGATACAGTAATTTCGGCTTTCTTCTAAAATAATAATTTAAAGCGTATAAATGTGAATTTAGTTGTCTGCTTCACATGCGTCAATAATCTTAGGTATAAATCAATAATAATATGTATAAATAGGTATAAATAGAACCACTGGGAACACTAATCTCTGTTCGCTACTCTATTGTAACGTAGTCATATCTCAAGGCAAAAATGAAACTTTAAAAAATGATATTTAGGGTTTTTTACTATTGTTAATTGATATAATTTCGATTTAGTTTGAGATACATATAATGCGGATAAAGATAGTAATAATTTTGAAATGTAACTATGTATGTGTGGATGTTATTTAAAACTATTTTATTTACAGAAGTCATTTTTCTTACTCATTATTAATTGTGCGCGCATTTCATATTTTCATTTCCATTGTTACAAATACATAAATATTCTAAAAAAATATCATTAATTTTCTTTTAGACAAATTTTCAACAAAACCCCTATACAAATTAATAACAAGTAAAATGAACTAGAATTTAAAAAAAATCCTGATAAAATTAATATAAACTTAACTAAACTAAATCTATGTAAGTGCGGAACAATGGGTTGTCTTTAAACGCATTAAAAATCTGCAGACATCTCCTGAAAACAAAACCGGATAAGAAAAGGTAACTTGAAATTATTTAATTTTAAAGTGATAAAAGTTTTAGGTAGCGCTTAGGTAGCCGCAAAAGTGAAAAATTTCCCGAATATTACAAATATTATTTAATTTCATTTGTTTGGAAATTTTTCACTTATGCGGCTACCTAAGCGCTACCTAACGGTGTTAAGAATCATTCCTAGGAAGTTCATATGTTCTAGAAAGTTTTTTATGGAGATCTTAGGTACATTTTTGTTGTTGATTGTTTCCTTAAGTTTTTAACGTTTTGCTACCTATGGACCTAAACAGGAGAAAAAAGGTAAAAATATCGATTTTTTTTTTTGAATTTTCTGCGAGCTACAACTTTGCCTCAGAGAGTAAATCAAAGTTCCGAACGGTTTGCAAGATATAAGCCTGAAAAAATGCAAAAATGATATCGAGGCCCCAAATCTTTGGGGCAAAAGTGGGAAACACGGATCTTTTTTTTTGCCTTATCACGTAGTGGTGTCCGCAATATGGTTAAATTTTTTCGTGTTGCACTGTGTAATAATACAAATTATGTAGTAGTCATAAATTTTTAACAAAACTGTATTGTTAAACTCTAACCATATCATACTTTTTATTAATAAAATAATGTAATTATTAAATTCAAACATTAGTTTGTTTATCGTAACGAAATTAATGTTTAAAATAACAATAACTAGTTTTCAACGATCACACATTTGTATCAAAGAACATAATATTTTTTTCTCAATCATTCTACAAACATATCTTTTTTCTGCGTGTGGAAAGTGTTCATTAACTCAAAAAGTTTGAATCACTTGCGGAGTTCTAGACAAAACAAATAAATTGATTTTTTTATGCGTCATAATAGTGTTGTGATATATTGATTCGGCAAAAAATTCAACTCATATCTTTCCGTAATTATCATAATTAATTTGAATGTACGATGTAATTAATTACCAATAATTAATTTAAAATGTGATTTTGGATTTTTTGTTAATTACGTGGTTTTGCATTTCAGTTGACGATATGTACTCTTAGTTAAAATTTTTTATTTCATATTTATCTTCATATTGCCCTGAAAGTTTTTTTTTTATTCATTACCTAAATATGTATGTACTGGGTAAGGGTTTTTGCGGCTGGTGGCTTTTGTTACTATGACGCATGCAACAACTTTGGAATGTCATAAAGTTGTTATTGTTTTTAGTTGCTTCTTCTTTCTAAAACAAAATTGCTTATTGGATTTATTGTGGACTTTGCATGCGCACTGGAAATAAAGCAGATTATATATACTAGATATAAAAAAAACCTTTGT
Source organism: Tachina grossa (assembly GCA_949987645.1). Taxonomy (NCBI): domain Eukaryota; kingdom Metazoa; phylum Arthropoda; class Insecta; order Diptera; family Tachinidae; genus Tachina; species Tachina grossa. The sequence continues at coordinate 144,345,883 of OX465278.1, forward strand.
AAGTTTTTGTGGATCTTATGCTCCTGTCTACACAAAAATTGTTGTGATTATTTTTTTTCTGGTGCACAAATAATTTTTTTACATGTGTATGTATGTGTGTGTGTGTGTGTGTAAAATGTATATGTGTGTATGTATAATGAAAAAAAAATAAGTTTTCTATTGCGGCTACTTGATTTTTATGTTGAAAAAAGCTCATTCTTTGTTGATAAAAACATAGTAAAAATATTAATTAATTCTAAATGAAGCAATAAAATTCTTTCTGCACAGAAAAAAAAACTTTATTATTATTTATTTACATATATATGTAAGTAAATAATATTTTTGCTGAAATAGGATTTACCACAGTATTCGTAAAACTACGAGTAATAAAACGAAAACACACATTTTTTTCTTTATTGAAATAATTTACTAAAATTCATCAAACCAAATAAAGAAAATAATAAAACATGAAATATTTTTTGTAATTGAAAGGAGAAGAGACAAAAGAAATAATTAAATATAAAAAAAGAAATATCCTGAAGAAGTTAACCGGAGGTTAACGAAATATCGAACTAAAAATAAAAATATAAACCAGTGAACCGCACGCCATACCACAATTGTGGACAAGAAAATCACACACTTGCTTATACTCTTTCATTTAGTCGTCACTGAGAAAGCGACGAATGAAGTTATACGAATTTTTTACTGGTTTTTTGTTTTCGAACGAAATTAAAGTTCAAAATAAGCAAAAAAAATAAAAAAATTAAATAATTATGGAAGCTAAGAAATATTTCGTGGTAAGAAATGCTTTTGGCAATATGCAATGTATTTTATGTTATGAAACATTTAAAAAACAATAGTCACGGCCATTTAAATTTAACTTTACAACGAACATTCGCTTTATTCTCTTGTGGACACCAATTGAAATTTTTTTATTAAAAATAAGTAAATTTATTTTCTAGGTCGTTTTGCGGTTTTAACTGATGCCGATTTCTTTTCTAGAAATAGTGCAATATGCTTTAACTTTTTATTTAAAAAAAAATTTGATTTGGCGTTCGCTTAAAGCAAAATTTACACCCGTAAGGGATAATATAATAATTTCTAATAAACTCTCTATTATTACTAAATTGACATTAAGGATTTGCATGAAATTTTTATTCACGAAACTTCTTATATTTGCTGATTGCTGCGCTATAAAAGAAAGTGATATATAAAAAATAATGTAGCATGAATCTCTGAAGCATTTTATATAAAGCAGAAATCTACATAAACTGACACCACACACAGTAGACCAACCATAAAGAAAGCTGATGATAAAGGTATGGCGGCCTTCGAAAGCAGCTAGTTGTTCCGTTCTGCTAGTGCTTGTCAGAATATTGAATATTAACTTTAGTGTTATTTGTTCCTTAAAAATTATAACATGCAATCTAATGATAAATTTAGAAATTAATTTAAGTTATTGAGAGACCTGAAAGCTTATATTCAAAACTATTTTTTTCAATTTAATTTAATCTTTAAAATACTCGTATACCATTTAAAATGTACTTCTTAAAGCTTTTTTTAAAGGCGCTTTTACGCCTAGGGGAGGGGTTCGAGTTTTGTTACGATTTGGTATTGGGGGGGGGGGGGGGGTCTTTGAAAATGTTACGTAACAGAAAAAATGACTAATTTTGTACAAAAATACGTATGTTTTTTTCATTTATTTATTTAATTGATCATACGTGTTACCTGCATATATTATGAACGAGTATTTATGTATACTAAATACATCTTTTAAATGTCAACTTTTGATATTCACGAATTCGAATTCGAATATTTAAAACGTACCTTAAAGTTTATGAAAACTATCCAAAAATTTAATAGTTGTTAAATAAAATTTGAAAATTATACTAAGTTTTTATAATAAATTAAATAAATTTTAGTCAAACTGAATCGAACTGGTTCTGAATTCCTCATCTTTCTTTATCCATTTACATTCTTAAATATTCTTAATATATGTATGTACGTAAAAACTTCTTTTTATATTAAACTGCAACATATATTAACATTAAATCCACCAAATATATAGAAGGAAATGGTATTTGCAGAAGTTTAGGAAAAGGTTTCTTGCAATTCTCATAGACAAAAAAGTGTCCTTTCAAAAAATATATTCTTCCATATATGTACATGGCAATATCAAATTATTAAGTTTTAGCATTTTTCTTGGTCAACTTGAGGCTACAATGTTTAAGTTTTGAGACATGTGTTAATGGAAACTTGCACACATAGACGTATTTTCATAAGGATATTATTTTAATTTTTTATGCAAACAGAACTTTAAAAAAAATATTATGAAAACAACAGTGAAATGCGTTTAGGAACTAGATTGTGTGCATCTATTAATTTAAGGTATTTTTAAGGTATATTTTTTTAATGGGCAAATATCTATTGAAAATGTAATGTTGTAGAATGTAATTCACCATGGCAACCTTTATTGATACTAGATATATTTTTTTTTGTTTCACTCACATTTTAGATTGATTTGAAGATGGCCAAACGGAGTCATCTTTAAGCTCTCTGAAATACCCGACGACTTCACTTATAGAAACTAGTGAAAGCGACCGCAAAGCTAATGCCAATTCTCGTCTTGATATTTAAAATACTGCTCAGTCATCAATACGGAAAACTATAGCAGATTATTTGGCAAAAAACGCATAGCAAAAAAAAATAAAAAATAATTTTTTTTTTAATTATTACAAACTAATATTTGTAATTTTTTAAATTTCGTTTTGGATTTATGAATTTCTTTATATATTTTTTTAAACGAATACGAATATCTAGAAACGGCCGAATTTTTTGGAATTCCAATACACATCACTAATACATACATACAGTTTAGGAATAAGCTCTCTATAAAACCATAATTTTTGGAGTTTGAGGACACTTGGGAAGAAATTTAAAAAATAGTTTCGCCAATATATGGAGTACGTTCATACGTAAGCTTATTTAATTTTTTTCTACGCACTGTGCTAGTTTAACAAATGAATTTAAAACAATGAATTATATTTAATTTTAACTATTTAATTTATTTTTTATCTCATTGTTACGTTATTCCTGTGGGGAGGGGGAGGGGGGTGGGTTCACAGTTTTGTTACGATCTGTTACTAGGGGGAGGCGGGGGTCAAAAATCGCGGAAAACAGCGTTACGTAATATATGGACAGCCCCTTACAAAATGTACTTTTTGAGATACACTTTTTGAAAGACACCTTTTACAAAGCACATTTTAAAAGGTAGTTTTTGAATGTTAATGTTTAGAAGGTTCTTCTTAACACTTTTAAATTAAAAAAGTACTTATTAAAAAATACTTTTTAGAAGGCACTTTTTAAAAGTCATTTTTATAAGGCACTTTTTAAAAGTTAACTAAGGGCCATTATTACAACTTAAAAATAGTTAAAAGTAGGATTTTATCGGACATATAAAAAGCTTTACATTATTGCAAATTGGATTTAACTTACCAGGTAGGATAAACTTGTCCGCAATTTATCGCTCACTTAAGGTTTTGCAAATGATAAAGTTTTTATATGTCCGATAAAATCCTACTTTTAACTATCTTAAGTTGTAATAATGGCCCTAAGAGTATCAAAAAGTACCTTTTATTCTTTGAATTGCACTTTTTAGATGAGACTTTTCGAAGGTTTCTCTTAAAATTATACCGCCGTATTTATAAAAAATTATTAAGGCTTTATAAAGGCTTAATAAGAAAATTTTTTTATGAAAATCTATTTTAAAAACCCTTTATAAAGCCTCAATAATTTTTAATAGGCAAGTTGTATTTTTGCGCTACTTCTGTGGAGCCACTTCTGTGGAAACCTCTCTTTTTTAATTTAGAATTCGGATTTAAAAAAAAAATCATTTGTATACTTTATTCTGACTAATTTCTATTTTTCTTTTTATATAATTTTAGGTCCATATTTTATAAAGTAATTTAGGCCAAATTTACTTTTGGCCCACTCACCGCCAAACATGTCGTCCGTTAAAGTGGCGGTTCGAGTGCGACCCTTTAACTCGAGGGAAATCAGTCGAGAATCGAAATGTATAATAGAAATGTTCGATGGCACTACCACCGGTATTTAAAATCAATTATTCAAAAGTGTTTTTTATTGTTATTTAATTAAATATGTACACATTTTTTGTTGAATCTTACAGCCATAACAAATCCCAAGGTACCACCCAATTCCAGCGAGGCTATTAAACGTTTCAATTTTGATTATTCTTACTGGTCACATAATGTAAGTTTTTTCATTATACATGCTTACAAATATAATAAAAAAGGTTTCATTTAATATATTCATTTGTTAGCCCAAAGATGCTGATTTTTCCACACAAGCCATGGTATATAAAGACATTGGCGAAGAGATGTTGCAACACTCCTTCGATGGCTACAATGTATGCATATTTGCTTATGGGCAAACTGGAGCTGGCAAATCGTATACCATGATGGGTAAACAAGAAGAACACCAGGAAGGTATTATTCCCATGATCTGTAAAGATTTATTTAATCGCATACGTTCTACAGAATCAGAGGAGTTAAAGTATTCGGTAACTTAAAGATCTTTTTACTTTACTTTATCGTGTTTTATACATATGTATAATAATATTGATTTTTATTAAAGGTCGAAGTATCTTATATGGAAATTTATTGCGAACGTGTGCGCGATTTACTAAATCCTAAAAACAAAGGCAATCTACGTGTACGCGAACATCCTTTGCTGGGTCCCTATGTAGAGGATCTTTCCAAATTGGCTGTTACCAGCTATGAGGATATTCATGATCTCATTGACGAGGGCAATAAGGCCCGTACCGTAGCTGCTACTAATATGAACGAGACCAGCTCGCGTTCTCATGCCGTCTTCACAATATTCTTTACCCAACGTCGCCATGACACTATGACAGATTTGATTACCGAAAAGGTGTCGAAAATTAGTTTAGTCGATTTGGCTGGTTCGGAAAGAGCTGATTCGACTGGTGCCAAAGGCACGAGACTTAAGGAGGGAGCTAATATTAATAAATCCCTTACAACATTAGGAAAAGTTATTTCTGCTCTGGCTGAAATTGTAAGTTTTGAAAAAATTCTCTTCATAATTTTTAAAAGCTGCTGCTGCTAAAAGTCGTTTAAAAGTTGTAGTTTTGGAACTATTTTATATCAATGAAATTTAAAAAAAAAGTTTTTTGGCCAAAGTTTTGGCTAACTTTTGGCAGTAGCAAATCAGTGTTAAAACTTATTTATCATTTTCAAATAGTTATCACTTTACATAAATATTTGATTTGATTTCATTTGATTTATTTGCTTAAATTAATTTTATTTACTTGTTATTTTTAAATTAATTTGGTTATTTGTTTTTTGAAATAATCTTTTACAAAAAAAAAACCTGAAATCTTAACACAACAATTTTTCTAAAAATCCCAAAACTTTCACTTTGTTTTTCTTTCAACAATAATTTATGGTCTTATTTTTGAAATCGTTTAATCTGTAACTGTGTGTAATTAACAGTCTGTAAGTATTAAAATTAAGAGACAAGTAAAATGATAATGAATTATTTGAATTTGTTTTTTAAATTAATAAATTTGCTAAAAAGTTAATTTTTTTTTAATCATAAAACATCCAATATCATTTTATGCATGATGACTTGATACTGAAAACTTGACTAAATTTAAAATAACGAGAAACATACTACGGACTTACCAAGATTTCGATTAGGCTCTTAAATTTTTTTAAAGTAATATTTGAAAAAGTATTTTAAAATTATAAAGGAAAAGTTAAAAATTTAGAAGGACTATGTATGTAAGTAGTATCCAAAGAATATGTTGAAAAAAGTATAATTAAAAAAGTTTATTTGAAAAAAGGTTAAAAAAAAACTACATTTTAAAACAGTAGTTGTTTTAAAAAAGTATATTTTATATAAAGATGTTTTTTATATTTTTATAAGGTTCAATTTAAGAAAGAACCTTTTGAAAAAGTGTAATAAGAATATGTAGTTCCTTTGAAAAAAGTATCTCTTATAAAAAGTTAAATTTAAATATTAATTTCAATAAATAGTATCTGTTGTAAAGAGTACGTTTTATATACATATATATGTATGTATGTGTATAAAAAGTACCTTCTTAAAATTTTTTGTTGAAAGTACATTTTTAAAAAGTACTACGTGCTTACAAAAAGTACCTTAAATAAAAATTAACTTTTTTAAAAAGTACTTTTAATAACAAGTACCTTTTACAAAAAATATCTTTTATAAAAAGTAGTTTTTGTTAAGAGTACTTCTTATTCAAAATACCTTTTTAGAAAAAGAACTTTAATAAAACCTACCTTTTAAAAAGTACTCTCTAAATATTTAATTAAAAGTGCCTTCTTTAAAAAATACTTTCTAAAAACTTTAATTAAAAGTACCTTTTATAAAAAGTATTTTCTAAAAACTTTAAGTAAAAGTACATTTTTAAAAAAGTACATTTAATAAAAAGTAGCTTTCTTAAAAAGTACCTTTTATAAAAAGTACTTTCTTAAAAGCTCGTTTTATAAAAAATACATTTTATAAAAAGTAGCTCTAATAAAAATTACATTTTATGCAAAGTGCCTTCTACAAAAGTAGCTTATATAAAAACTATGCTTTATTTAAAGTACCTTTTATAAAAAGTGCTTTTCATGAAAAGTACATTTTGTTAAAAGTTACTTATACAAAAACTATCTCTTATTAAAAGTAATTTTTTATAAAATTCCTTCTAAAAACTTTTAGGTCTCTTGTGTGACTTGTATGACTGTCCATAATATATTTTGTTGTAGTAATAAAGCATGTTTTATTTTGTTTTCTTACCTTTAACTTAACCTAAAAATTGTTAAGTTAACGGTTTCTTTATTAACACAATTTTCTTTACGACTCACGTATTTTTGGTTAGTATAATGTTATTCACGTTGCGAAATTAATTCTTGCTATAGGCTTCCAAAAATAAAAAATCGAAAAAAGCCGATTTCATACCTTATCGTGATTCGGTATTAACATGGTTGCTGCGAGAAAATTTGGGTGGCAATTCAAAAACTGCCATGATTGCGGCTATATCACCTGCTGATATTAATTATGATGAGACATTAAGTACTTTAAGGTAATGTTTGATTTTAATTAAATATTATTCAAAGTTTTTTTTTATTAAAGTAATTTTTTTTATTTAACTCCTTCAGATATGCCGATCGCGCTAAACAAATTGTATGCAAGGCTGTTGTTAATGAGGATGCCAACGCTAAACTTATACGCGAACTTAAGGAAGAGATACAAAAGTTGCGGGACCTTTTGAAAGCCGAGGGCATTGAAGTGCAAGAAGGTAAATTGTTAAAATATTTCTTAATACATAGTTATACAAATACAAATTATTTCAGTTACAAAGAGATTATTTTGATTGTGAAAAAAAATCTGTATAAGACAATTCAGGGAACGCAAGCATAACATTGATTTTTAAGGGGAATTTCACAGACTTTTATTATATTTATTCGCTCATCAGTCTTGAAACCTGTTTTCGAAATTAAATTGGATCTCTCGTAATTTTTGATAAACATAATAAATTCGGCACGATAGTATAATTAATTTCATATCTGGAGTCTAATCGTCGCTTTCGATAACGAGCTGATCCGATCAAGTTTTGTCAATTTGAGATTATGGCATTCAGTATCGAACCGTATTATTTCATTGTTCGATAGCGAATGCCATAATCTCACGAAAAAAGTGATCGAATCAGCTCGTTATTCGATAGCAACGATTAGACCCCTGGATTATACTAATAAAAGTTTTAACTTGTCTTAATAGTTTCTAACTATTCTGCTGTTGTTTGTTACAATAATTCTGTATTAATTAAACTCTATTACAGTTTTGTTTTGTATCTAAATTGAAGGGGCGAATAAATTTCATAAATTTATCTATTTATCTATATAAACATTCAATGTCGATCCCTGCAAACATGTACATATATGTTTAAAAAGTGCGTTCTAGTCAATTATCTTAGCTTTATATTTACTTATTATAATTGGTAAACAAAAATTCGTAAAACCTGAAGTATATTCTTATGCAATTAGTATACATACATACATACACATATACTTAAAAAGCTATAAAGAAAAAATAATATGAATATCATAGTATGGTAATTATTTCATCATTATTATTTACAATATATATTTAGGGCCTGATGGCAAAGTGGTTTGTGAAAAACGCGATACAAATAGTAAGTAGTTCTATATACTTAATAATAAATCAAAAAGTATATAATACATACATAAGTACAATTACAACTTATATGCTGTCTAATTTTTTTTTCACGCTTTGCTATTATACAACAAAAATACTATGCATATAATATTTATAAAAATACATAATATTCAATGAGATACATATCTACTACTTTACCTACTATTCATTTGTTCTTTTTTTATTGTTGTAAAAGTTTAGCAAAATTAAAAAATATATATATTCGTGTATGTATAATTTTTTAGCTCATTGTGTTTAAGTATCTGTCTACATGTGTAAATGACTGTCCATATGTACCCATTAAGTGAAATTGAGTCTTTAGTCTGAAAAAAACTCCAATATCTGCTCATATCCAGAGCCTATATTCAAAATACGTCAACTCAAAAAAGCTAACATTTCAGTAGAGCGAAAAAACTAGTTAATTCGCTCATTATTGTAAAAATAAATGATGTGCCTTCCATAATATGGTTTAAATATGCTTACTAATTTATAGGTCTGCCAAAAATATTTTATTTTGCACTGGCTTACGTATTTTTATGAGATAGCATATTTTAGTCGATCAAAAAACAAATCTTTTTTTGTCGGAAAAAATGTGATTTTTTTGAATATACATACATATTTATTTTTTAGTCAATTTGTAAAATTTTTTACTCAATACTAGATATAAGAATTGAAAAGTTACAAGAAAAAACTTAAAATACCATAAAAAATATCTTAAGCCTGACTGAAAGCCTCTTCCATCTCGAGGTGGTCAGCTTTAGCACTCTCTAACTCACTCTCTAGCGTAACAGGGTCACTCCAAATTATCAATTTCAAAAAGCTTATGTCATTGACTATAATCGGTCCATACATAATATTTCTATTCGATTAACAGTTTAAAAGTTATACATACATTACCAATTTTTTTTTACCGGAACCCCTCTGTACTAATATATTAAAAGTGACCATATCTCAAAAACTAGCCATATGATATCAAAATCATTACCAGATTCGTGTTCAGCATGCCAAATGCAATAAAATTTGTGGTAGATTTATAATACATTACTAATTTTTTGGGAGTTAGCATTTATTTTCACCAAAAAAATTATGCTTTGAGATAGCAGAATAAGAAAAATTGATATAAAACGGAGAAAAATTATTTCTTTGATTCGAAATTTATGCTACAGATGAATATTGCATAGGGGAGCTATTTGTCATCGGAAACTCATTTTGACCAAATTTTAGTTGACGTATTTTGAATATAGTCTCTCGATATATTTGAATTTTTTTCAAGTGTCATTTGGTAGCAATATGAACACTTTCAATTTCGTTTTTAATTTCATATGGAAATTGCCTGATTTCGCGGCAGCCAGTAGATGCATTCAAAACGCTAAGTTTCATAATTTTTCCGTTGCAAGCGGTTTCGTTTTCTTTCTCGATAATTTGTTTTCCTTTTAATTACGAGTAATTTAATTTTATTAAAATTTCTTCTTTTCTGGCAAAAAGAAAAAGGATATTTATTATTAAATTAAAGTTTCTTCCTTTGTTCCCGTTTTTATTTTATTTTTGATGTCCATAAAAAATATCACTCAGCGTTGGTGTGACGGGTGTGATAAACTATTTCCCATAACTAATTACTCGAATATTAAAATGGAGTCTTACAAAATTTTTTTATTAATTTTAATTACGCTTATTTTTGTATTATTGGAAACTATCAAGTATTTATTATGTATCGTAAAAATTTTATTAACTCTTTTTTGTGACCAATAATTTTAAAACTTCAATTAATCCACAAAACTCTCATTTTAAGATAAGTCGAAATTTAAACAATGAGCAAACAAACTCAACTCAACAAACTCAATTATCTCTAAAATAATTTAATTAATCGGGCAATATGAAAACCCCAGAATCGGCTGATTCCTTAGACTCAATTTACACTGTGCCTTTTCTGCTTGCCTGTTCAGGCAGGCTTTTTTAGTTTATTGGTGAGAGGGGGTGAGAAGCTTGCGGTGTAGAACAAAAGGCACGAAATGAAAATTCGAGGGGATTTATGACATTTCTCTTTGCCTCTTTCGTATTCTCAGCATTAAACGTGTATATAAATGCCAAAAAGGCATGAATAAAAAAGGCTTAATGTAAATGTGTGTGACTTTCATGTGTGTGGAGTTTCAAAAGAAAATTGTCAATACAAGGCAGGCTAAAAAGGCATAGTGTGAATAGCGACTTAGTGCCGGTTCAGACTTGCAATTGTGGTTGCAGCAACTTTTTATTTTTTAGTGTAAAAGAGCGAGAGATGAATACAAAAAGTGTATACTATTTCTATTTCAACACTCTCACACATATTCAAGAATTCAAATGTTAAATAATTGGATACTATACTAGATACATAATAAACTTTAAAAAATATCTGATATAAGCATTAAAAAATACATTTATTAGACGCTATTTGTGCTGCCATAATTTATTTAATATACCGTTAGCTTACGTGACATAACATGGCAACTAATAAAAAAAATTCAAAATCCAATTTTGAGGTGAAAGTCAAATCACTCAACTATTATAATCTGAACGTTTTTTATTTCGCTTGTAAAATAAAAAAAAGTATAATAATAAATAAATTTTATTACATGGTTTCTCGTTTAAGCTAACTATAATTATAAAAATTTGTTTTAGTGCTTAAGTGAAAATTTCGCTTACAAAAAAAAAAAAAAAAAAAAAAAAAAATTAAGCACTGCTATTGTGGTATGAATACATGCTTTATCCCTGCCGTAATATTTTTAAATTTTAAAATTTATACCTCACACAATCCGTTGAATCACTTAAAACACAATAGCGTTCCTTTACCAAAACCTACCTGTACCTGGATTCCATTACATTTTTGAGCACCGAAAATCGCAAACTACAAAGCAAATCACGTTTTTCGAGAGCACATACAGACTCAGTCATATCGATATCATAGATTTTTCTGATATGCATTATTGTCTATGATAATAACTAATAAAATGGATTAACACCAGAGACGCAGCAAAAATGCTATTTATCTGTCTGTCACTTCACCATTTGTACTTGCAATACCCCTTTCCTGCTGCCAGATAATACAAAGGGATCTGTTATTTGGATCCAAATGAGTGAAAACTGACTTTCTCTTCTCAGCAATCTGTCAAACTTAACTTATCCTAGTCTTGTAAGAAAAGTTAATATTATTTTAATATTATCCAAATGATAATTATACCGAGGCACTTGTTAATTAAAATGCTTTAGATACTTCTATGTATATTATGTTTTGAAAGCTGATTGGCCGAACTTCATTGTACCATCTGAAATTTCTTATAAATAATGAAAAGGTTCGCTTTGAAACAGGGGAGAGGAAAGAAAATATATCCCTGCACTCTTTACTTTGTACATGAAATTATTAAGAGAAATTTCCATGCACGCTGTTTTGAAGATGCATGTTCTAAAAAGAAAATTATTGATTCGACAAATATTATAAGACTTTGTAGACTGATTGGTAGCCCATCAATCGGAATGTAGATAGGACATTTCAAATACACAGGATACCAGAGTTGAAGAAAGTGACTTATGCAAAAAGCGAAAATCAGCTGATTTGCGTACTGATGTATGTAGTTTGCTTGTTATTAAATTTTTAGCAAAATAATAAAAACAAATAACAGCAAATGTATACTTTGTGAAATGAACAAGTAAACATTTTTACAAAATTAATTGAAAGAATATAGTGTTGAATTAAAAAAGATAGAGATAAAAAAATATTAATTTTTACCTTTTACTTACAAAAATCACGCCAGGAATGAGGCCAGAAAGTATAAAAAGATAATAGGTTCAAATAATATAACGCGAAGGAAACAGTAAAGATGAGTTAATGACTGTGCGAAAGCACAATTATCTTCTGTCTCGTATCATCCTTCTAGTATACATACTCTGTAATTTCAAAATGCTTCAACGAAGAAATTATTATCTGTTGAAATAACTTATGTACATGTCTTCCTAATTTATTTTATTTCTGAGTCCTTTTTTTAACTCTTTAATACTATTTATTAAAACGGAAAGTGGTGTATTTTTCACTCCAGTATTTGTCTGTTGTTTGTCCATTGTGTCCTAAATAAGTAAATTAATTTTTGTTTTAAATTATAAAAAAACAACAAATTGGCAACGCTTTATTCTGTGTGTGTTAATAAGTATTCTTTTATTTTAATATAAAAAACTTACACATAAAACCGCATTTAATTGCATTAGTATTAAATAGAAAACTTTTTTTACTGTTTATAAATTTTGTAAAATTTTTGCAGAAGATGAAATTAAAAATGGCGGAGGCGGTGGTAATGTTGGCAACGTGGGTAACGGTGGTAATATGAAGTCACCAACTAATGGCAGGAATCGTAATGGTTCGACTACTGAAATGGCCGTAGATCAGTTGCAAGCTAGCGAAAAGTTGATAGCTGGTAAGTTTGGCTGAACTTTCGTCTTTAATTTTTTGCTTCAATACATTTTTTTTTTCGCAGAATTAAATGAGACGTGGGAGGAGAAACTTAAACGTACTGAAGAAATTCGTTTGCAGCGCGAAGCTGTCTTTGCCGAAATGGGCGTGGCTGTTAAAGAAGATGGCATAACTGTGGGTGTTTTCTCGCCAAAGAAAACTCCTCATTTAGTTAATTTGAATGAAGATCCGAATCTATCCGAGTGTCTACTTTACTATATTAAAGATGGAATTACCCGTTTGGGCACCCATGAGGCTAACGTGCCCCAGGACATACAGCTCTCAGGTTCACATATTCTCAAAGAACATTGCACATTTGAGAATCGTAATAATACCGTTACTCTAATGCCACACAAAGATGCTTTGGTCTATTTGAATGGCCGCAAACTGGTTGAACCGGAAATTTTGCGCACTGGTTCTCGTGTCATTTTGGGTAAAAATCATGTATTCCGTTTTACTAATCCCGAGCAGGCGCGTGAAATACGCGAAAAATTGGCCGAGAATGAAAATGAAAAATGTGATGCTCAAGAGGTTGATTGGAACTTCGCGCAATGTGAGTTGTTAGAAAAGCAAGGTATCGACTTGAAAGCAGAGATGCAAAAGCGTTTGGATGTGTTGGAAGAGCAATATAAGAGGGAAAAGCTTCAAGCAGATCAAGAATTTGAAGAGCAACGCAAGGTGAGCCTAAAATAATAATAAAATTAATTAACCCTAAATATTTCTCAAACAAAATTTTGCCTTATTAAAAATTCTAGTCCTATGAGGCACGTATAGATGCTCTACAAAAACAGGTAGAAGAGCAATCTATGACCATGTCTATGTACAGCAGCTACACACCGGAGGATTTGCAAGATGAGGAAGTTTATTGTGAGTTGAAATGATTTTCTGTAGCAAATATTAGATATTAAAATATCTGATTACTATTTAACAGCCAATCCTCCATATGAATCTTGTTGGACAGCCCGTGAGGCAGGCTTGGCAGTTTGGGCCTTCCGCAAGTGGCGTTTTCATCAGTTCACTTCCTTGCGTGATGATCTATGGGGCAATGCCATATTCCTTAAAGAAGCTAACGCTATTTCGGTGGAATTGAAGAAGAAAGTGCAATTCCAATTTACTCTTCTAACCGATACGCTTTACTCCCCTTTACCGCCAGAACTGGCTTCGAGTGCTACTCCTTTGCCAACTGAAGATGAATTTGGTTCAACTCCGGTGTCGAAGACGTTGGTGGCTGTCGAGGTTACCGATACCAAGAATGGTGCTACTCATTATTGGTCTTTGGAGAAACTGCGGTAAGTTTTTGTTTGAATCTATTGTAGCAAAAATTCAACTTAGTCTTTGAAGAAGTTTTAAAAGTTTTACTTTTGTTTTTCACACACTCATTGTTTTCTCTTTAGAAGAGCAATACTTTCGTTAAATATTTTATTTACTTCCTAATTTATCTTTTTTTTAATATTTATTTTTAACCTCAAAGGCTTTTTAAGTTTATAAAACTTAAAAAAAAAATTTTAAAGCTTTTATTTTTATAGCCATTAAAAGTTACTTTGAACGTGCATGGTGGTTATTTTTTGTTTTTAGTTGATACACAATTTAATATATAAAAAAAGATTTTACTGTCAAAGTGTCTATGTAGTTGAAATTTTAATACTATTTACTATTTTACTTTATAATTGGATTTGTGTACCCTTCCTCAGTTTATAATTGGTTTTGTGTGAAGAATTTAAATCGTAATAGAGTAAACTGCAGAAGTAAAAACGTAATAGAATTAATAAAATAATTTGATGCAAAAGCACAACAAATGACGAATGTGCGGTTCATTTTGTTTAAATGTTTTCAAACACTTAATTTTTTTAAGTTTTTAAGCATTTAGACAAGCAAGAATAATTTTTTTACAATCTAATTATTTAAAAAAATATATTATTTTATAAAAATAATATAATATTGTTTTATGTAAAACAATCTTAAAAAATTATATAAAAGAATTATAATGAAATTTGTAAAATTTACCGATTTAAATGAAAATTATAAAAAGAAGTACGAGGAAGTAAATATCTGCAGTGTAGTCCTTATTACTTTTATATTTTTTGGCACTGAAAAACATTTTAAATAAAAATCTTTTTTTTACGAAAAACACATTTTTTTGGCTGGTTAGGGCAATTCTCGTTTCGGGTTTGATTGTTTTACATTTTTTAAAACCGGTTTTTAAACTACATAGTTTTTTTTTTAAATTTATTTATCGCTTCTTTGTCGGTTTTTATCGTTTTTTTTAGTTTATCAGTGAGTAACAAAATAACAAAACATTGATAAATTTTAAGTATAATTTCGAAAATATCAGATCAACGCGAGCTGAGCCGCCGGTAAAAGCTAGTATGTATATAAATTTAAATTGTTTAAAATTTTTGACAAAATATAACGTATAAAATCAACCAAAAATAACACAAAATAATCATAATAAAAAAAAATAAACAAACAAAAGAGTGAATTTTTAAATTCAACTTTTGGTGAAGTTTTTTCCTGTGTTTGTTGTAAAAGAATTAAATTTTTCCATTTTTCCAACAAGAAAAACACTGATGTGAATACCTTTAGTGAATACAAAACTAAAGAAGACGCATAAAAGTTTTCATTAAAGGTATTCACATCAGTTTTTTTCTTGTTGGAAAAAACTGATGTGAATACCTTTATTATATTTTGAATTGAATAAATAAATAAAAAAAACATTTTTAGTAGCGGAAACAGGGCTGCCAGATAAAATTATCAAAAAATCATTATTTCATATTTGAAATATCGTAAAAAATCGGTCAAATTAAAATTAATTTTTTTAATAGCATTTTCCCGCGACTTTTTTCGCATCCAGAAATAAACTGAGTAGACTTTAAACTGTATTTATACCAATCTTATCAAAAACAGAAAAATACCAACAGCACAAAAATCTCCCTTCTTAAGCCTGGTACTCTGTTCACAATTTCGTGCGAAATGCTGTCAAACTACATATAAAAGTATTTGGTATGAAATATTTGCGAAATAAATTCGCAAAAGTAGTACTCTGTTCTTGTTGTGAAAAACACGTAAAATCATGTCGTTCCATGCAAAATTAGTATGGCATCATTTTAGTTTAGCTGTGAAACAACATGAGCAGTGCTTTTTTCGCACGGAATTTTAACAATGTTGCATATTTTCAAGTAATAAAAGCGAGAAATTTATAAAAAAAAACGCGAGTTGAGCTACGTTTAGTAAATGTCAAATTTTTTACGCGAAATAACCAATGGTGCTGAACATTTTTCACAACTTTGAATAGAATACCAGCCTTTAGGGCCAATTTTTGGGTTCGAGATTAAACTTATTTTCTTCCTCTAATAAGCTAATTCTAAAAATAACTTAGTAGTAGTTCAAACTTATTTTTTTATGTACTATTACCATACTGAGGAACAAAATAATGGTAAAATTTTCTATACATGCAAAATTCATAATGTTATCTATCAGTCACTTTAATTTTTTGTGAGAAGAAGAAGAAAGTGTTTAATTATATTAAATATTTACAAGTAAAATATTGTGCGTGTCAAAGGCCGCTTACTTAAGGTAGAATTAGTAAAATCGTATCGTGATGTTGCGTGTCAGCTGACAAAAACCGTACCATATACAATGTATGTTACTAATTATAAAATATGTGGTGGTAGCACTGCTGACGTAGGAATCTGCAGAAAACAGATTTTTCTGTAGCGAATATCAAAAACGCCGCATTTAATGCCAGACAAAAAAAGTGCTGTGCAAATTGTTACATTTTCTATAACTTGTGCACAAAGTTGAACGATACGACAAGCTGTAAAGTAGAATGTTACGATTTTACTAATTCTACCTTAAGAAACCATTGATTTGTTTAGCTTATCACATTTAAATGATTTGAAGCAAATTTTGCTAGTTACACGAAGATGTTTCATTGGTCGACGTCAAACACACTGCCTTCGAGTTATGGTGAATTATAATGGTATACTTGGTGAAAATATTAATAGGCTCATAAAAAAAATTCAGACGTGGTGGATTTTTTAATATTTTTTTTTTTGAAGCTTCTTAGTACCTAATGGAAAATCATCGTGGGGTTGTGTAATTTTTTGTTCCTTCTCTTTAAAAATGTAGTAATAAAACCATTTAAGCTGAAAAAATATAGTATAAAACTGTGCATTTCGATCAGTTAAGAAAAAATCTATAAATAAAAAAAATGCAAAAATTAAAAAATTTTTAATCGAAATAAAGTATGTATAAATTTAAAAATTACAATAGATATATTTGGACTACAATTTTAGCAAAAGCTTAAATTTCACTACTCGATCTGCCTGATTTCAAAGCAACTTTTAAGAGTTTACAGTCTTAATGTGAAAATTTTGGGTAGAACATCCCAAAGAGCCTTGTGTTCAATACTCTCTCAAACCACCATAACACGATTCATTACTATTTATGACTTTAGTTGCTTGTGTTATAATTATTATAAGTTTACAGTCTTATTTATAAAAATGATTAAGGATTTATAAAAGAGATTTTTATGGAAAAATTTTCTATTAAGCCTTTATAAAGCCTTAATAATTTTTTATATATAAGGCCTTTAATATTTATATTTTGTTTTTCTTCAAATCATAATTTTCTCGTTCATAATTTCATTTATTTATATTATTTGAAAATACTTTTCTTAACATTCACATTCACACACTTAATAGTTATCGCTTGGAAATGATGCGTCAAGTTTATAATGTGGAATCACCACCATCCTCAATGCTCTATGATACGTCAGCTTTAAATGATGATCAATTATTACAAAATTCCTCCTCAAATTCTATGAATCCCTCCAACACCATCACAACCAATACAACTTCTTCTACGGCGACTAATTCGTTAACTAATAATGTCGTCATTAGTGCTTGTACATCAGCTACTAATAATCCGTATGAAAGTGGTCTATATAATTTACGTGATCTTGCTAAAAGTTGTAATATGGGACAACAAGTTGTAGTGCCACCGAAACAAGCGCAATCGACAAAATCCATATTGTCGAAATCATGCAACAGCTCACCATCCCGTTTGTCATTGGCAAATCTTATGCCTTCTAGGTTTGCTTTCATTTTTTCGAGGTTCCTTTAATTTCTAACTATTCTATAAACATTTGCATACATTCATACATATATAAATTTATTGTATTGTAAATTGTTCTCGTAATGCTACTTAAAACACATTCATATGTAAAATAATTTAATTGAATGTGTAAATTCAAATGAATTTTTTCTCAAGTCTTGTACATAAAATTGGACTACTTTTAGCACGAAGCCAAATAACAGGATATTTCAAAAGAAATTAAAAATAATTAAATTATCACGAAAAATTAGCAAGTTTGATGCAAAAAGTATTTTTTTTTTATTCTCCATTAAGAATGAAAATGATCAATCAATGTATAATACGACAACGGAAGAAAATTAAAATTCCAACACTAATAAATTCAAGTGTATTCTTTATATTCCATGATTAATTATGAGATTCTCGTATATAATAATAATAATAATTCTCGTATTCTTTTTACATGAAATTCATTGGCATGACGCGCACCGCAACATAAAAATATTACATTTTGCACGTGTCCAATTTATCTTTCTTATTTTCATTTAATTCCATATATAAATTGCATAAATAATTTCAAACTTTTTGGAGAATAAATAAAACAATTAAAATTAATCAGTTCCAGTATAATCCACTAAACATAACAAAACTGTTGTTTTCTTGAACTTTTGAAATTTCCTCTCTTGCTCATCTTACATACAAAATTCTCATTTGCATGTTTTATAATTCCATTTAAATTGTAAAAGATTTTCATATTTATAATATTTGTTAATTTTTTATTTATATGTATAGTTATCAAATATTGCCTTTGAGGAATATTCTTATTTGTTAAGTATATAACCAAAATGTAGATATACATACATTCATATGTATGTATTTTTTGCATGAATGTGCTTGCAATATAAATATAATTGAATTTAAGCTCTTTTTTTGCCTTCGATTATTAGTTTTCGATTCTAATTTGTAGATACATACATATGTAATAGGTTTAACAATGTCCGTCTTGGTAGTTGCAGATATATCTAATTGCGAAATAAAAGAAAACATGGTTTAAATAAAATAAACCATGAACCAGAACGTTTATTCCGGAAATAAAACTAGGCGTCCGTACATTAAAAAAATTAAGTACACGGCTTTTTAGTTTTGGGATTTTTTTCAGTTTTCGGCACTTTATCTTAGTTTTGGGGCTTTTTTAGTTTTTGGGATTTTTTTTCGGATTTAGCGTTTTCTTTCATTTTGGCGTTTTTGGTGATTTTTATCGGTTTTAGGCGATTTTTAGTTTTGGCGCTTTTTCTTAATTTTGGATATTTTTTATTTGGTTGCTAAGTTTTTTTTTTAATTTTTGGGGTTTTTTCGTTTTTGGCGATTTTTTCGGTTTTTGGTGATTTATTTTAATTTTAGGGATTTTTTTAGTTTCCGCGTTTTTTTATCGTTTCGCCGATTTTTTTTGTTTTTTGGTTTTTGGCACTTTATCTTAGTTTTGGGGCTCTTTATTTTTTGTGATTTTTTTCGGTTTTTGGCTTTTTTTAATTATGGCGTTTTTTTAATTTTTGGCGATTTCTATCGGTTTTTGGTGACTCATATAAGTTTTAGCGTTTTCTTTAGTTTTAGGTTTTTGGCGACTTTTTTTCGTTTTGGTGATTTTTTATTTTGGGATTTTTTAGTTTCAGCGTTGTTTTTTTAATTACATTAACTGATAGAATACCCTTTAATTTTTTTTAATATAAGTGTTAATTGGTGAAGCCTGCATAAAAATACACAAACTTTGAGAATTTCAAGTGTCTATTATATTACATTAGGATTCAATACGTTTCGTTGCTCGCTTTAGAGTACCCTTTAATTTTTTAACTGTCATATATTTTTTGTTCCAGAAGCCAAAGTTTTACATACTCTCTTCCAGAAATCATGCAAATATCTCCGATTTACATAAGAATTATGAAAAGACCGTTTTATATTAGGAATCTAGAGAACACACGATGTAGTTATGGACCAGCCAGCCAGCGTTGACATATTTTTTTCTCAAAACCCTTCAAGTCGAACAAAATAAATCTATTTTTCTCATTAAAAATCTTTTTTTTTAGTAATTTTACTCAAAATATATTAATATGCATTGATTTTACTGATTTCAAATTCAGGAAAATTTATCTTTCATTTATTTTTATTTTTTATTTTGTTTCAAATGAACTAAATAGTTAACAAACGTAAAGATAAACAACAGAAAATATTTACTAAATAGAACATGTATGTATGTGATAAATATATGTATGCACATAATTCATAATTTTGATGAAGGAAATAAGGAAATAGTCAAAAGGACATTAAATAATATACTAAAAGTACGAAATATCATATTCTTAAAAATCTTATTTTTAACAAAGAAATCTTTTAGTCTTTTTAACATCCCGAAAAACTTCGAAAATAAGATAAATCTTCACATATGGTAACGCTGCAGCTAGCACAAAATTATTAAAATTTGTCGGTGTAAAAACTTCTCATAAGATACAGAAACCAGTTATAGATCTGGTTATATATATGTCTTTAAGATCTGTAGCTCTAATTTTGCTTTTTAAATTTTGTCCTTAAAATTATAATTTTGATAATAATTTTTAATCACCAGCGTACATAATTATTTAATTTTTTTTCAAGCTTTAAATGTTTGTTAATCAAATTTATTTATTCTACTAGTTTTACCATAATTTCAACATGAGATAAGAAAATCCTATTTTATTTATATGTTTCTTACAGACAACGTCTTGAATTAATGCGTGAAATGTATCACAATGAGGCCGAACTTAGTCCCACATCACCCGACTACAATGTGGAATCTTTGACTGGCGGTGATCCCTTCTACGATCGTTTCCCCTGGTTCCGTATGGTGGGACGTTCTTTTGTTTATCTCAGCAACTTATTGTATCCCGTACCATTGGTACATAAGGTAGCCATTGTCAATGAGCGTGGAGATGTACGCGGTTATTTGCGCATTGCCGTTCAACCGGTTTTGGTAAGTCTTTTTTAAGTTTTTAATAAATACAAACAGGCATAATTTTTTAAATTGCATTTTAGGATGAAGAATCTCTTGATTTTAATAATGGCGTCAAGCAATCGGCCCGTTTGATTTTTAACGATGATGATGTTAAGCCCAAATATCGCGCTTTGAATGAGAAGGATGATGTTCAACGTTATATTGATAATGGTGGCTTGGAATCGAAATTAGAAGGTAAGAAGGAATGCTTGTGTGATATAACACAATGCATTTTGGATTATATACAGAACTTCTTAAATTTCAAGTTTAATTACACATTCGATTTTCAAAATTAATGTAAAAATATTGCAAAATATGTAATATTCTTGTGTTAAATGCAAAAAATATTTACTTTTGAAGCAAGTTGGAAAGTTCGTCTATTTATTTTTTAAATGTAGAGCTTAGTTTCAAAGTTTTCCATTTTTTCGAAAATATAAATTTTAAACCGAATATTTCCAGCTCCGAAAAAGACCTTAAATATATCATATATCCTTGAAATTGTTTATGTAAATTTCATTTCTAAATTTTTACGTTTATAAAATCTTAATTTACGTTTATAAAATCTTAAATTTTGAACTTATAAAATCTTAATTTAGGTCCAAAATTTGTAAAATTTTCGTCTATTTCTCTTTTAAATGTTAAGTTTAATTTCGAAATGTTGTATTAAAGTTTATCATGGAAAAATTGTAAAGTTTTCACTAATATCGAAAATTCGAATTTAATATCGAATTTTTCGAACTTCCCGAATTTGATTTATACATGCTACTGGACAATTTATTTAAATTTTAAATTTATAAAATCTTGATTTTTGTGTAAAATTTTCGTCGAATTCTTTTTTAAATGCTCATTTCGAAATTTTGCATAAAAGTTTGTCATGGAAAAATTTTAAAGTTCTTATTTTTTCATATAATTTTTACAAAAAGTTATATTTTTCACAAATGTATATTGTCAATATTAATTTAAGATTAAACCATCACGATTGGCCGCTTAAACTAGCAAGTAAAATCACATAATCGACTACCCAAAAATCGCAAATGAAGATTAAGGTTAATTTAATCTCTAATATTGAACTCAAAAAGCTGTCCTTAATGTTTTGTTTAATTTCAAATAAAAAGTCATATTGAGAAAGATTTGAATTTTCATGTGCACTTGAAAATTTGAATTTGATTTCACATTAACGGGAAATATCTCAAGTATGCCATACACATATAATATACATATAAATAATCCTTTTGTGTTCACTCTTGTTAAACACGTTTACAACATGTTATTTCAATTTAAATTGCCACAATAATAATAATAATAACCAGAACTTGGAGATGCAGACTCAGGACGTGGTATTGATTCGAATTCGGCATCTGAATGCCAGGAGGCACAAGATGAACCTGGAGAACATTTGCAAATTGGCAAGGAATTTACATTCCGTGTGACTGTATTGCAGGCCACCGGCATTGGTGCCGAATACGCCGATATATTCTGTCAGTTCAAGTGAGTTTTTGTCTGTCTTAACAAAATAAACATACAGAAATCGTTAAATTTTTCCTCATTTGAACAGCTTCTTGCATCGCCATGAAGAGGCTTTTTCCACTGAGCCGGTAAAGAATTCCGCTGGTGATCGTTTGGGCTTTTACCATGTACAAAATGTAGGTGTTTACTTTTTCCTTATTATTTTACAAATTAAATATAATAAAATTTAATTAAATTTTTCCTTCTTTCCTAATTTGCGTTCCAAAGATTACTGTACCAGTTACCAAGTCCTTTATTGAATATTTGAAAACTCAACCTATTATGTTTAAAGTATTTGGTCATTATCAAACACATCCTTTGCATAAGGATGCCAAACAAGAATTTGTTTCCAGACCACCACCAAGACGCATGTTACCACCAAGTATACCGATATCCCAACCAGTACGTAGTCCCAAATTTGGTCCACTACCTTGTCCTCCATCTTCAACGGTATTGGCGAAACATGACGTTTTGGTATGGTTTGAAATATGTGAACTAGCTCCCAATGGTGAATACGTGCCAGCGGTAAGTGTCTCTATTCAAATATTTTATATTGAAGGAAAACAAAAAAGAAGAGCTCTTAACATTTCTTTCTTCAAAGGTTGTTGAACACAGCGATGATCTTCCTTGCCGCGGTCTTTTCCTCTTGCATCAAGGCATTCAAAGACGTATACGCATTACCATTGTCCATGAGCCTACAGCCGAGGTTAAATGGAAAGATATACGCGAATTGGTAGTGGGTCGTATACGTAATACTCCCGAGTCATCCGAGGATGATGAGGACTCTTGTGTTTTATCGTTGGGTCTATTTCCCGGTGAGGTTTTAGAAGTGCCCGGCGATGATCGTTCATTCTTTAGATTTGAAGCGGCCTGGGATTCTAGTCTACACAACTCGGCTCTTTTGAATCGTGTGTCACAGGGCGGTGAAACCGTTTATATAACTTTAAGTGCTTATTTGGAGGTAAACAATATTAAGTTTCCAATTTTATATAACACAACTCCATACATACATATTTATTTAGATGATATACATACAACAAAATATAATTTTTTTCATTATAGTTGGAAAATTGTGCACGTCCTGCTATTATAACCAAAGATCTGAGCATGATTATTTATGGTCGTGATGCTCGTACTGGTCCACGTTCTTTGAAACATCTTTTCTCTGGCCAATATCGTAATCCCGAGGCAAATCGTTTGCCGGGTGTTTATGAACTATCCTTGAGAAGAGCATCTGATGCAGGTAGTCCAGGTAGAAATTTTTAAAATGTAGTGATTGTCTTACACTTAATTGTTTTTGGGTTTTAATATTTCTTTCATGCTTAAATATTGATGTTGCATATTGAGCTTTTTAGTATGCACTTAAATTTAGTATTTTTTTAGAAAATCAAATCGAAATTTTCAATTTGCGGTATAAAAGAAACTAAATTTTACTACATGAATACATTTTTATGTAAATATCTCTACTGATACTTGGACGATTTCTAATGACGTAGT
The DNA here is from genome assembly GCA_949987645.1 of Tachina grossa. Classification (NCBI taxonomy): domain Eukaryota; kingdom Metazoa; phylum Arthropoda; class Insecta; order Diptera; family Tachinidae; genus Tachina; species Tachina grossa. The sequence continues at coordinate 144,369,717 of OX465278.1, forward strand.
TTATAAAACGCAACGCTAGGAGTTGACAAATTTTATTTTTTTATTTAATATTTTTTCATTTAAAACTTGCACGCTTAACAACGTTGCCTTTTGTAAAATAAGTTCTTTAATTTTCAAAAAAAAAAAAAAAAAAAAACATTTTCAAAATCGGTCCGAAGTGGTTAACTACGGCCCTCTGTTGTTTAGCTTGTATTGTAACAAGATGCTCAGAAAATACATCATCTGAAAGATTACTACTTCTTCATTTTTTATTCGGATTAAAATAATTTTTATTTTCTGAGCAACTGTGAGATGCTAAACGTATAAAATAGTCATAACAATTGAACAATATACATAAGGTGTGTTCCACAAGACTTCGTGCATTATTTTTCATTTAAATTTAATTTTAGTAATTTCAGTCGGTTAAAACGTATAACATCACAAGAACAAAAAAATAAATCATTGGCAACAGCTTGAATTGATCTGTAAAAAAATTTTAATATGTTAAAGGAAAGGAGAAATATGCACAACTGTACTTACAACTTCAAGTTATTAAAAACAAAACCTTCCATTTTAATTTTTAAAAAAAATTTCCTCTTTATTTGAAAATTTTCTGAATAATTTTTAATTTCATATGTATACACAAAAACTTTGTACAAGTTCGCTTGTTTCGTTATCCATCTGGAACAGAGCTATATATAGTTGTATTATATCGTCAGCTTAAAGTGTAAACCTGCTAACTTACTTCAGGTTAATTTTACAGAAGATACAAAATACTGTTAACATCTTCCATATATAGGTTAAGAAATTAGCACAATACATACATATATACATTAAGTTTTTTTTTCGACATATAGGGTTTCAAATTAACTAACGAAAAAGTGGACTAAGGAGGTTTACGCTGTAAGCCGACGATGTACATATATTATTATATTTTTATATCTTGTCAAATATCGAACTGGAGACAATTTTTGATTGAAAATAATTTGTTAAGCTACGGTCACACTTATCAAACATTTGCCCAAAAAAAGCGTAACCACTAAATGCTAATGAAAAATCTTTCAATTCAGACAAAAGTTTGTCAAGTTAAGGAGTATCCAAAAATGTTGGATTCTATGACATTGTCTATTAGTTGCGTTCGAAACTGTTTAATTTGATAAACAAGTGTCTGGATCAAAACTTTTTTCATTAGTGTTTGTTGGTTACGCTGTTTTTTGGCAAATGTTTGACAAGTGTGACCGTACCTTTATTCTTGAGTAATAAACTTTGCTATAATTTCCTTAATTGAATTCGCAGCTTTAATTTAATGGATTTTATCATCTTTTTCATATCCATACTTCTACTACCACATTTTGGTTCTAGATTAAAGAAATGTAAATAAGGGGGATTTTTTTAATTTCTTAAAAAAATGTTCTAATATTGTTTACTGATCATAATCAATCCCACGATGTCACCAGAAACCGTTCGATAGAATACTTATATTGAAAACAACAACAAATTTTTTAATGTTATTGTTGTTTGCAATACAAATTGTCGATCGAACGATTTCTGGTGACATTGTGATACAGGCCATTAATAGACACTACTGACAGCTTTTTGACAGACAAACAAGGCGTCAAACCAATTAAAAAAACCAAAGAATATCTTAAGGATTTTGAAAACATAAAAAGTGTAGCATACATTAAGGATTTTTAATATGACAGTAGAAGTAAAGCTTACCAATTGATTGCTACGTTCGTTACTAAAGCTGAAATAAAAGTTTCATATTATTTAAAGCAAATCAGTGAATTATAAAATGATTTTAACTAAAAATTGTGTATATATTTTGTTTTTCCAATAAAGGTGTCCAACGTCGGCAACGTCGTGTTCTCGATACTAGCTCAACTTATGTACGTGGTGAAGAGAATCTTCATGGCTGGCGTCCACGTGGCGATTCACTTATATTCGATCATCAGTGGGAATTGGAAAAATTGACACGCCTCGAAGAAGTTGGTCGTGTACGTCATTATTTATTGTTACGCGAACGTTTAGGCATGGATACAAACCCAAATCCTACCACAAAAACGGAAAAAGACGTTTGCAATTTGGCTGCCAAAGCAGCTACTTCACCCGTACATATGGTTATACCACCATCACCACAGACACCGGTCAAAGATCCTCAGCAGTTAATGCCAGAACGTGAATATAATGAACGTGAAAAGGACTTGTTGATGAAGTGTTTGAAATTGGTACAAGGTTAGTTTTTTTTAATAATACATTAGTATAAAGTATAATTGGGACGAACTCGTTCACTAGTTAATTTTTGATGGAAACCGGTTAAATTTAAATGGTTTTGATCATCGGTTTGTGTCAAAAATAGTGAACGAGTTTGACCCTAGTCTAGTGCAAAGTGAAAGAAAGGGTTTTAGAGGTAAATATTTTTTTATGTTTAAGGACATTATCAAAAATCTGAAAACACCGATAATCAAACCCAATCGGATGTTTCACCCAGTGATGAAGGCTGCGCTGATATGACAGTCAGCTGTATATCCAGCAATTCAATGGAGTAAGTTTTGTAGATATTAAGATCAAATAATTTTTAATTTGTTTAAGTAGAGAAAAAAAATCGTTTAAGTATGTCTCAAAGAAGAAATAAGCATTCAAAAGAGTAGAAAACATTTTAAATTGCGGTTGGGGGATTCAAACGGTAGTCATAAAGGTCATAGTGTTTTAAATGATTTTAATAAAATTCTTTTTGCTTTTGTTTGTTTATTTCGAACAAAAATTTTCAAACATTATGACTACCGTTTGAATTCCCAAAATTTTTCGCTGACATATTATTTTCTTTATATGTACAATATACTTTTAATATATAAAGAAAAACTGAAAAAAAATATGCAAAAAGGACTGATGCATTAAACACATTCATGACAGTAGGCTACCGACTGCACGAATGTGTTAAATGCATACATTAATTTTTTGCTGCATCGGGAAGGGAAAAACTTTCCTTTAATTTTTTTTCCACATATATACATACATATACATACATACATGTGTAACTGCTCGTTGCATTAATGAAATTTTTTTGAATCCGTTGATTTTATTTTTAAATTATTTTATATTTGCCGGCAGGCTTAAACGATTTTTTTTCAAAAGTGTTAAAGCTCTGCTTCCTTAGTTTTTCTCTACATTTTTTATTCATCACTGTCCCACTGTGCATGGTTAGCACAATACTTCCCTAATTAGACTTTGCTGACAACAAGTCTTTTATATAGCTTTGGGCTATTTCTGAACTTCTTTGATTATTTTTGGAATAATGTTAAACAATAAAAAGAAATTATTCTACTTCGCTCCATTTTTATAATTCGTCAACCGTTATGTTGCAGAGTGGCCAGAGTTTTAAAAATTAGTTTGATATATTTGATTTTCATTGGCAACACTTTAACGCGCTCATGAAGAGATGCATTTTGAGTAAAAAAATCCTTTAATAAATAAATGTGTATATCCTAAAATATTTCACCATTACTTATACATTAAGGCTTTTACCATAGCATCGCTTGCAGCGCGCCTTGTAAACTGTAAGGGCTCAGTTAGCCTCAGTTAGTGTTATGTGAAAAATAATGTACAGATTCTTACATTCCGGTTACATCTCTGTAACCATTTTCATTACTTTGCACATAAGAATATCGATCAACTGTTTCCTACTGTTGCAGTTACATTCCATTACATTCGGCTAACTGAGCATTTAGGTAGTTTTTTCACACAGTCAAATTGATACTATCACTAAGACGATGGTGCAGAATGTTAGAAAAATGGAAGCAAAGTTGTCTAGAAGTTGTAAAAAGGGTTATTAAACCCCTCCATTTCTTTTCAAACTGCTTGGAGAAACGAAAAACATTTCTGTCAAACTATATTTTTCTTTTAATTTCTTGTAGAAAAAACACCACAAAATGTTATTTTAAAAAATTCTACAAAATATACTGATTGTTTTATCTTCATTTTAACTTTTGTAAACTTTTTTCTTTTTTTCATATTTGTATGTATTTTTGAATGAAAAAAAACACTTATTTGGTTACTACGTATTAGAAGAAGGTAAAATTTTGTCTTTATTTTTAAAATTTTCTTTAATTTTTTGCTTCTAATCTTTTATGTATTACTCTTATTTACGCTTTAGTTGTTGTTCATTTTTATTTTTGTAAGTTTTAAGTTTTGCAAAATTGTATAATATATATTTGTCCTAACTAATTCCTTTTAATATGTATGTCTATCTCACACAAAGTACTACTATGTATAATAGTTGATTTTTTATTTTTTTAAATATTAATAATATTTGTCAAATAATTTCGTTTAGCAAACTACTGCAGTAATAATTTCTTGTTTGCATATTTAGGCTATGTTCTCCTGATCGTGCTGATGCTCCTAATGGTTGGGAAGCTCCCGCACCGGCCACACAACCAACTCTCCCACTTCGTTTGTATGTACCGGAATTGGAAGAGATTCGCGTTAGTCCTGTAGTTGCACGCAAAGGTCTTCTGAACGTTTTAGAACATGGCGGCTCTGGTTGGAAGAAACGTTGGGTGGTAAGTATTTTTTTTTACAAAATCTTAATAAGTAATTATTTTCCGATGTTTATCTGAAAACTGTTAATTTATAAAAAAAAATACTTGTACATTTGCTTTTATATCCAAGATATAGGGCCGGTTCATCTAAATGCGAACGATAGATTCGATCGAAAATTTATATTAAAAAAAAAACAAAAAACTGAAATTCGATTTTGTTTTCTATATAAATATTCGATCGAACCTATCGTTCGCATTTATATGAACAGGCCCATAATAAATTAAAATTTAAAAAATGTATTTGTTATTGCTTTAGCACGTCTAGATGCATGTCGTTGCCGGTAACCGACAACAAATACATTTTTTTAATTCGTATTCATTTTGACACGCGTTAAATAAAAATAAAATATTGAAATAAATTTAAATTTATATTGTTTTTTTATTAGATTGTACGTCGTCCTTATGTTTTCATTTACAAGTCCGAAAAGGATCCTGTTGAGCGAGCTGTCTTAAATTTGGCCACAGCACAAGTAGAATGCAGTGAAGACCAAGCAGCAATGGTCAAAATCCCAAATACATTTAGGCAAGTATTTTTTTTTGCGAATTTCTGGTACACAATAATCGGTCCTGCTCTGTAAATCGAATCGATTTGAAATCGAACGAATTCCAAAATGAATAAAAGTATCGCAGAAATGTTTAAAATCACATAATACAAAAATTAAAAATAAAGTGAAAAATGTTTCTGGCGTTGGTTTTCTAAGATCGTACGATTTCAAAGCGACTCGATTCACATAACATTACCGACTAAAAAATATTGTACGCAACAAAACTTAAGAAAAATATTTATTAATTTCCTTTTAATATCTGCTAACGAATATATGTATGAAAAAAAATTTTAAGAAAATTACTATGAAAAACTTTAAAAAATTCCCTTATTTGGAAATATAACCTCAATAGTGAGGTAAATAAGAAACTTTTCCATGTAAAAACAATGCTTTATAGCTAAAAATTTTAAAGTATGAACTTTTTATCATGTTCGAAAATTTCGAATTTTCGAACTTTAGTTGCATATCTATTTTCCAACTTATTTTTAACCAAATATACATAAAATTGATAGTTTTGACTTTTTGCGAAAGCTCTAACGTAATTATAAAATTACTAATTTTAATAGAATAGCATTTAGAATTTCGAAAATTTCAAGTTTCTGAATAAAATACAGCGAATGGAATGTATAAATAATAACTATAACAAAAATTAAAAATGTTAAAAACCCCCCGATTTTTTCAGAAAAGATGTTATATCTTCTAAACGGCTGGACCGATTTTCTTTAAACATAGCTAAGAACACTCTCGATCAAGTCACTTTTCAAACATAAAAAACTAATTTAAAATCGGTTCAGCCGTTTGGTCTGTACGAGTACTTGTACAGACACACAGATACACAGACACACATTACAAACTTATAAAATAGAATTTAATAACGAATTTTTCAAAAATTGCTTAAAAATGTCGCTGCGACTTTTAAGAATTTAAACTTGAATTTACTTTAATTTATTTCAAATATTGGAAATTATTTTTTCTTTCTATCTGCAGTGTGGTCACTAAACATCGCGGTTATCTGTTACAAACTTTGGGCGACAAAGAGGTTCATGATTGGTTATATGCCATCAATCCATTATTGGCTGGACAAATAAGGTTTGTAAATATTTTATTTTATTGGATTTCCATTGTGAAGTGAAACTATTTTATCTTTTCTAGATCTCGTTTAGCTAGACGCACACAAGAAACAGTATCACAAACAGCCTCACAAATTCAAGCTACAACCGCAACAAATACTGGTTCGAATAATAAATGAGATACAATAACGATGGAATCCGTTTTGGTATATTAAATACAATAAAAACATAAAGAACAACAACAACAACAAGATTTAAAAATAATCAAGAAATCTTTCAAACTAAATTAACTAAAAGCAAAAAATTATTAACAAACCAAATGTAACAAAGTAAATAAGTTTAGAAAAGATTTTCAAATTGAATCAAGCAACAGCAGGCAGGTTCTTATTATACATACAAGTGCAATATTTTTTTCTTAACTATTTTAAGAGAACAAAAAAAAAGAAGAGGTTTGAATTTTCTTTAAACAACGGATTCCATCGATAAAATATTAACAAACAAAAATTAAAGAAGGCGAATGCAGGCATTACATTAAATAACATTTATATAAGGAGAAGAAAATTATATATACATTCATTCACATAATATATAAAAATAATTATTTAAATTATGTATGTAAGTAAAAAAAGAAGAATGTATTTTAACAGAAGACAAGAAATTAACTCATCATATACTCCCCCCAAAAAATTACTTTTTAAGCAAATAATAAAAGAGTAAAACAAAAATGTTGAAAACAAACTCCCTCCCTTAAACTCCCCCTTACGATTTCGAGCTAATAAATTTTTCCATATACACAACAAGAACAACAACAACAAATATTTATTAATATGTATTGATGTATAACTTTTCGAATTCGTTGTATTTCATTTCTTGAATAAGGAAAACAAAATTTTCAATTTATTATTGATATTTATATAATTAATATAATGATTACAAAAAAAAAAAAACATACAAATGTGGAGATTTACTTGCTTTCTTATTGATTAACTCTAAAAAGCAAAAAAAAAAAAAAAATTAAAGCATTATGAAAAATTTTAAATTTTTACCAGATGTAGAACAAACAATTTTATATATATATATATATATATATATATATATATATATATATATATATATATATATATATATATATATAATATATATATTTTTTTTTTCAAAATTGATGTCATAATTAAAAAATAGCAGAAGCAAATAAAGCAGTTGTAGATAAGTAATGTAAGTCAATAACAAATTAAAATCCTGTTTCGGTTTGTCTAGAAATTTGCTATGAAAATCACTTAAAAAAATTTAGTGCGTCGAAGAAAAGGCATTTAAAATTTTTTCTATGGTCGGTTTTGTGTAAACTTCAAAATACGAAATAAAAAAAGTTATTAAATAAGCTCATCTCTCTACAATTGTTAGAAAATATTCTTCAATACTAGTCTCTAATCTAAAATTTAATGTTTAAATTAGTTGTACTAAAACTAAAATGGAGAACAAAAGCTAGCAAAAGATAATGAAGCAAAATTTTATCGCTTTAGCTTAAAAATAACTTTTTTAATCAAGTGTAGTATTTAAAATTCTCGAATATATGTTATATTTATCCTAATCCTCATTAGTGAAAAACTGGGGCAAAAGTTTTTCGTAATATCATAATTGGATTAAAATTTTCGCTCGAAAACGTAAAATTCGAAAACTAAAGTTAATAAAGCGAGTTGAACTGAAGAACTTTTAGCATTTTAAGCAGATTTTATGAAAAATAAGTTTGAAGAGTGAAATTTATATAAAGTTCGAAATTTCAAAATTATGTTCGAAAATTCGAAATTGTCTTCGAAATTTTGTAATTATAAATAGCTTCAGGAATTATATGTACAATAATTTTTCTCCTCAAAAATAGTAATTTTTATTTGAATTTAAGTTTAAAGAACATTTTAATAAACAATTAACTTAATGAAAGAAGTTCTGGAAGTTCGTACATAAAATATGTACTTCACGTACATATGCATGTATGTATGTTTGTTTACTTAATTTTAATCAGATTATAATCTTGTTTTTATCAAAATCAAGTTTTTAGTCATAGTTTACACTATGCAAGACTTATTTTTAAGCTGAGTAGTTTGAGGGAGAGAGACGAGGGGAAAAGAAATGTTTCTGTTCCCCATCGTCTCTCTCTCCCTCAAACTAATCAGCTTATTAATAAGACTTGCATAGTGTAGACTAAGACTTATTATTTGACAGTTAAAGTTGTAATGCTAATACATAATTCATTTCAGGGGAGAGAGAGAGAGATACAATTAAAATTTAAATCATTACAAATTTTAGTTTTCTGTTTTAAATAAATTAATTTGATACCCTTATCATTTTCAAAAAAAAAATCGCTTACACAAGTTAAAAAAAAAAACATAAATTTTGGAATTAAACACATTCTTTCCAAAAAAAATTAGCTTAATCAGCAGTTTTAAAATTCCAATTTTACTAACAATACCATCTACAACTGCCTTAAAGTTTTCCAATATTCTTATTAGTTTTTATAAATAATTTGTTATATACTTTAATTGTACATAGTTTATAACTTATTTTAGCTTTTAATTTAAAAAAATTAAAGAAAAAGAATTCCATTATTTTTAAAAATCGCTATATATATACATAAATATATAACATACATATATTTTAATTTCTCAAGGATTTTGAATGGTTTTTCTTTTGCTTGTTGTATAGATTTTTATTTAGAAAAAAAAACATATTTTTATTATAACATAGATTTTTTTGCTTAAAAGTAAAATTTATGTATACACTAATTAAGTTTCTCTAAAACAAGAAAATAAATAGTATTATTATCAATAATAATAAATTAGTAAGACACAACATTATACTATTTATTTAATTGCATATAAAAACATATACATATATATTTATTATTTAACTTATATAGTATATTTAAACAAAATTATTAATAATATTGAAAAATATATATAAATGTTTATTTCAAGTCAGGATTAAGAAGGAGAAACAAATGAAATTAAAAAAATATAATGTGTAGTATTAGTGAAATGGAAATGGCAAAAAATTAAAATAAAAGTAAATCAATTCGAATATTAACTATAGACCAGTGAACAAACAATATATAATAAAAACAAAAACAAATTGAAAAATTGTATAATCATTATAATTATTTAAATAAATGAATGAATAAAGTGAATAAATAAATTGATTAAAATACACAAAATAAAAACTTGAACAAAAAACAGAACAGAAAAAACCTTACTGCCAGTTTATAGAAGCCATGTAAAAATTCTCGCCTGCCTATTTATATTGAAAACAAAAACAAAGCACTCAAAATTTGTTTTTGTTTTCAATATAAATAGACAGCCGAGAATTTTTACATGGCTTCTATAAACTGGCAGTTAATATTTCACTTTTTTCAATAATGAATGTGTCAAATTCTAACTGACCTAGATGGAATGGAGAAATATCTGGTGTAAAGACCAGCAATGCGACACCTAGTGAATCTTTTGTGGCATATAAATGACCTAAAAGAATCTTAACTTGCTATTTCAAATAACATAAAAAGCTAATTCTAAGTTATTTTAAGCAAAATTTGGTAATTTTCTTAAAATTTTTATGTTTCCCCCACAATTCCTTTGATAGTTTGGATATTTGGTTACAAGATGGACACGCTTTGACCCCATATAATAGATTGGAAACCGCTCGGTATATTTTAACGAAATTTTTTTTTGGGGAAAGGTTACAACTCCAGCTTCACTATAGATGGTTTTCGGACTTACGAAATACAAAAGGAAGCATAAATAAGAAGCAATTTCCGGGTTACGCGCATTTTTATCGACTTAAAAATGGGCGTGGCAAAAATTTGTCGGTCACATTTTATTCCTCATTCTGTTCTCTATCAACCCACAAAATTTCATTCAATTATCTTCAAAATTAGCGGAGATATTTAAAAAATACGTAAACTGTTTGAGCCCGAAAAATGTTACAAATTTCTGTTATTTTTTTTTGTAAAACACCAGGTCAACAGAATTTGACAGGAGGTGGATTTCTGGAATTAATTTTTTCAAAACGTTATAACACGCCTACCGCCAGACCAATTTGGATGGTTGTTTCAACATATGATAGATTGGAATTTGGACTACAAGGTGGGCAAATTTTGGCCCGCCCAGTGGCCCCCGATGTTCGTGAAAAATTGCAATGTATTCTTATTATCATTATATCTCGCTAACTAATATACCTATATGGGCTAAACAGCATTCATACGAGCCACGGAGTTCCATTATACCTACCTGTAAAATTTCATTTCTCTTTCTTTCGCAACTTGGGAGTTTTAGGTCAATTTCTGAAAATGATAAAACAAACGAAATGACAGGAAATTGCTCGTTTTTAATTAAGTTGTAGCTCTTATATCTCGGAAACCGCTCGGTATATTTTAACGAAATTTTTTTTGGGAAAAAGGCTACAACCCCAGCTTCACTATAGATGGTTTTCGGACTTACGAAATACAAAAGGAAGCATAAATAAGAAGCAATTTCCGGTTTACGCCCATTTTTATCGACTTAGAAATGGGCGTGTCGAAAATTTGTCGGTCACATTTTATTCCTCATTCTGTTCTCTATCAACCCACAAAATTTCATTCAATTATCTTCAAAATTAGCGGAGTATATAAAAAAAACGTAAACTGTTTTGAGCCCGAAAAATTTTACAAATTTCTGTTTTTTTTTTGTAAAACACCAGGTCAACAGAATTTGACAGGAGGTGGATTTCTGGAATTAAATTTTTTCAAAACGTTATAACACGCCTACCGCCAGACCAATTTGGATAGTTGTTTCACCATATGATAGATTGGAATTTGGACTACAAGGTGGGCAAATTTTGGCCCGCCCAGTGGCCCCCGATGTTCGTGAAAAATTGCAATGTATTCTTATTATCATTATATCTCGCTAACTAATATACCTATATGGGCTAATCAGCATTCATACGAGCCACGGAGTTCCATTATACCTGCCTGTAAAATTTCATTTCTGTATCTTTCGAAACTTGGGAGTTTTAGGTCAATTTCTGAAGATGATAAAACAAACGAAATTACCGTAAATTGCTCGTTTTTAATTAAGTTGTACCTCTTATATCTCGGAAACCGCTCGGTATATTTTAACGAAATTTTTTTTGGGGGAAAGGTTACAACTCCAGCTTCGCTATAGATGGTTTTCGGACTTACGAAATACAAAAGGAAGCATAAATAAGAAGCAATTTCCGGTTTACGCCCATTTTTATCGGCTTAAAAATGGGCGTGTCAAAAATTTGTCGGTCACATTTTATTCCTCATTCTGTTCTCTATCAACCCACAAAATTTCATTCAATTATCTTCAAAATTAGCGGAGATATCGTAAACTGTTTTGAGCCCGAAAAATTTTACAAATTTCTGTTTTTTTTTTGTAAAACACCAGGTCAACAGAATTTGACAGGAGGTGGATTTCTGGAATTAAATTTTTTCAAAACGTTATAACACGCCTACCGCCAGACCAATTTGGATAGTTGTTTCGCCATATGATAGATTGGAATTTGGACTACAAGGTGGGCAAATTTTGGCCCGCCCAGTGGCCCCCGATGTTCGTGAAAAATTGCAATGTATTCTTATTATCATTATATCTCACTAACTAATATACCTATATGGGCTAAACAGCATTCATACGAGCCACGGAGTTCCATTATACCTACCTGTAAAATTTCATTTCTCTATCTTTCGAAACTTGGGAGTTTTAGGTCAATTTCTGAAGGTGATAAAACAAACGAAATTACCGTAAATTGCTCGTTTTTAATTAAGTTGTACCTCTTATATCTCGGAAACCGCTCGGTATATTTTAACGAAATTTTTTTTGGGGGAAAGGATACAACTCCAGCTTCGCTATAGATGGTTTTCGGACTTACGAAATACAAAAGGAAGCATAAATAAGAAGCAATTTCCGGTTTACGTCCATTTTTATCGACTTAAAAATGGGCGTGTCAAAAATTTGTCGGTCACATTTTATTCCTCATTCTGTTCTCTATCAACCCACAAAATTTCATTCAATTATCTTCAAAATTAGCGGATATATATAAAAAAAACGTAAACTGTTTTGAGCCCGAAAAATTTTACAAATTTCTGATATTTTTTTGTAAAACACCAGGTCAACAGAATTTGACAGGAGGTGGATTTCTGGAATTAAATTTTTTCAAAACGTTATAACACGCCTACCGCCAGACCAATTTGGATGGTTGTTTCACCATATGATAGATTGGAATTTGGACTACAAGACGGGCAAATTTTGGCCCGCCCAGTGGCCCCCGATGTTCGTGAAAAATTGCAATGTATTCTTATTATCATTATATCTCGCTAACTAATATACCTATATGGGCTAAACAGCATTCATATGAGCCACGGAGTTCCATTATACCTACCTGTAAAATTTCATTTCTCTTTCTTTCGAAACTTGGGAGTTTTAGGTCAATTTCTGAAGGTGATAAAACAAACGAAATTACCGTAAATTGCTCGTTTTTAATTAAGTTGTACCTCTTATATCTCGGAAACCGCTCGGTATATTTTAACGAAATTTTTTTTGGGAAAAATGTTACAACTCCAGCTTCACTATAGATGGTTTTTGGACTTACGAAATACAAAAGGAAGCATAAATAAGAAGCAATTTCCGGTTTACGCCAATTTTTATCGACTTAAAAATGGGCGTGTCAAAAATTTGTCGGTCACATTTTATTCCTCATTCTGTTCTCTATCAACCCACAAAATTTCATTCAATTATCTTCAAAATTAGCGGAGATATATATATATAAAAAAAACGTAAACTGTTTTGAGCCCGAAAAATTTTACAAATTTCTGTTTTTTTTTGTAAAACACCAGGTCAACAGAATTTGACAGGAGGTGGATTTCTGGAATTAAATTTTTTCAAAACGTTATAACACGCCTACCGCCAGACCAATTTGGATAGTTGTTTCACCATATGATAGATTGGAATTTGGACTACAAGGTGGGCAAATTTTGGCCCGCCCAGTGGCCCCCGATGTTCGTGAAAAATTGCAATGTATTCTTATTATCATTATATCTCACTAACTAATATACCTATATGGGCTAAACAGCATTCATACGAGCCACGGAGTTCCATTATACCTACCTGTAAAATTTCATTTCTCTATCTTTCGAAACTTGGTAGTTTTAGGTCAATTTCTGAAGGTGATAAAAGAAACGAAATTACCGTAAATTGCTCGTTTTTAATTAAGTTGTACCTCTTATATCTCGGAAACCGCTCGGTATATTTTAACGAAATTTTTTTTGGGGGAAAGGTTACAACTCCAGCTTCGCTATAGATGGTTTTCGGACTTACGAAATACAAAAGGAAGCATAAATAAGAAGCAATTTCCGGTTTACGTCCATTTTTATCGACTTAAAAATGGGCGTGTCAAAAATTTGTCGGTCACATTTTATTCCTCATTCTGTTCTCTATCAACCCACAAAATTTCATTCAATTATCTTCAAAATTAGCGGATATATATAAAAAAAACGTAAACTGTTTTGAGCCCGAAAAATTTTACAAATTTCTGATATTTTTTTGTAAAACACCAGGTCAACAGAATTTGACAGGAGGTGGATTTCTGGAATTAAATTTTTTCAAAATGTTATAACACGCCTACCGCCAGACCAATTTGGATGGTTGTTTCAACATATGATAGATTGGAATTTGGACTACAAGGTGGGCAAATTTTGGCCCGCCCAGTGGCCCCCGATGTTCGTGAAAAATTGCAATGTATTCTTATTATCATTATATCTCGCTAACTAATATACCTATATGGGCTAAACAGCATTCATACGAGCCACGGAGTTCCATTATACCTACCTGTAAAATTTCATTTCTCTTTCTTTCGCAACTTGGGAGTTTTAGGTCAATTTCTGAAAATGATAAAACAAACGAAATGACCGGAAATTGCTCGTTTTTAATTAAGTTGTAGCTCTTATATCTCGGAAACCGCTCGGTATATTTTAACGAAATTTTTTTTGGGAAAAAGGCTACAACCCCAGCTTCACGATAGATGGTTTTCGGACTTACGAAATACAAAAGGAAGCATAAATAAGAAGCAATTTCCGGTTTACGCCCATTTTTATCACCTAAAAAATGGGCGTGGCAAAAATTTGTCGGTCACATTTTATTCCTCATTCTGTTCTCTATCAACCCACAAAATTTCATTCAATTATCTTCAAAATTAGCGGAGATATATATATAAAAAAAAACGTAAACTGTTTTGAGCCCGAAAAATTTTACAAATTTCTGTTATTTTTTTGTAAAACACCAGGTCAACAGAATTTGACAGGAGGTGGATTTCTGGAATTAAATTTTTTCAAAACGTTATAACACGCCTACCGCCAGACCAATTTGGATGCTTGTTTCACCATATGATAGATTGGAATTTGGACTACAAGACGGGCAAATTTTGGCCCGCCCAGTGGCCCCCGATGTTCGTGAAAAATTGCAATGTATTCTTATTATCATTATATCTCGCTAACTAATATACCTATATGGACTAAACTGCATTCATACGAGCCACGGAGTTCCATTATACCTACCTGTAAAATTTCATTTCTCTATCTTTCGAAACTTGGGAGTTTTAGGTCAATTTCGAAATACAAAAGGACACATAAAGAAAAAGTAGTTTCCAATATACGCGCTTTTCTATTGACTAGAATTGTTTTTAATCAATATATATGTGATGCTAAATGATTTCTTTTATTTTTTTTTATTTATACGATTTGTTTCTAATTCATTTTTTCGTTATAATTTATAAAATAATTTAATTAAAGAGCTGAACTGGTTCTTATTTCTTAGTGCCTGCTATGGCATTAACACGTTCCTCCACCTTGTTTACTTCTTTGTTAATAGTTTCCAGATTTTGTGCGAACGTGTCTTGCACCGAATGTAAAATTTCCTTATTGTTGACCAATGATGTGGTAATGGTTGTTTGCTTCTCTTCAATTTCCGCAATGATTTTAGCAAAATTCATAGCTGCGAAAAAGAATATTGTTCGAGATTATTAGAAAATATTTAAAAAAAGTTTAAATTGTAACCATTTTTAGTTACATTTTGTTTCAGTTGAAAAATGTTGAGTGAGAGTAAGTAATATGAAGTTTAGGTATAATATTAACTAGCTCATCAAATATGTACATACTACATAATGGGCATTTCATATATTACTCTTACTAAATTGCATTTTGCTTACCATATTTATGTAGGGCTTCCAATGCTTGCATTCTCTCAATGATATCAGGTAAAATTTCTGCTACCGGTTCAGTTCTTTTTGCAATATCATACAATTCGATAACTTTTTGATCACGTTTCGCCTCATCAGTCGATCCACTAGATTTTTGTGCTATAGCATCCATTTTGCTGGCCAATGATGCCAACCGTTCTTCAATAGCATCAATCTTCTCTGGCTGCAATAAGGCTGCCTTGGTGCTTAACTGACGAACAGCATCAATTACATTAGTACTCTGAGTTAAAGAACTTAAACGACTTAGTTTTTCTGGTTGGGCACCAACAGCCTGTTCCAGTTGATGCAAACGGTGCTCTAATTTTGCTATACGAGCCGATGCCGCTAAATCAGTGCCTGGCATGGGTATAGCTGTTAACACACCCGATTTTTTATATTCCTCTACTTGATTGATGAGTGCCTTGACTTCCTTATCGGTTTTGTTTGGAGCCTGCTCTTTCCCCAATACCTGTTCGAGCCGTAGGGAGTCTAAAACCTTTTTGGCAGTAGCTATGACAGTGGCCACAGCATCATATGACTCCTTCTCTTCTTGTAATAATTTCCGGTCATTCTGCAGCGAAGATACTTCCTCCAATAATTCATTCATTTCACATTGCAAGCGGCGACATTTCTGAACAGGCGTTTCACGCTCACCCATTGCCACCAGCTCGAATTCAGACGAAATAACATCATAGCCGTGACATGGCCGGCGCCCAATGCGTTCCGAAAAATCTAAATTACCTTGCAAGGTGGCTCCACGGAAACGTTGATACGAGTCTTTAGTTGAGATATGCAAACGTTCAATGGATTCATTTTCGGGTTCTTCTTCATAGTAATCGGAAGTTTCCTGCTCGACATTATCAGGAGTTTCATAAACATCGGGCTGGTCATAAGCCTGCAAACAGTAAAAACTAATTAGTATGTATGCATGTGTGAATGTAGGTGAAAAAAATTTGAGGCTGGTCTTTAGATGACTAATGACTATTCTATTTTTTTCTTACTATGCCTGGCAAATTTTCGAATTTTGGATCGGCCATTATAACGGGCAGTGTTTAAGTTTTTATAAAACACAATTTTTAATAAGTACTGCAGATAAAGTTCGCAAATAAATTGCTTTGAAGTAATTTTACCGCAATCAAAAGTGAAAAGTTGTATTTTGTTTATTTGACATTTGCCAAATGTAGTGAACAACAAAAACAACAAATGTTATGATGTCACTTGCTAGGACACAGGGAGTGTCAAAAAATTTTATAAGTTAATGTACTCGTTATCGTGTCTACCGACAGAGGTAGCACTGTATAAGTACATACCGCAACCATACAGCCAAGCCATACACAATTTCTTGAATTCACCTTGCTTCTCCTAGTTATGTCGTTGCTGCCAGCGTTGCCAGTAACTTCGGGAATATAATCATTCAGCCCAATCATGAATATTCCCTCGGAATTTATTTCTGACGGAAAATAATTTTCTCGAGAAAACATTCTTCCAATCATAAATTCATTGGGAACAAAAAAGAGTAATACGTGGCATCACCGCATTACGAAGCTTGTTGTTTTGCTTGTTTGTTGACATTTTTTCTCTCCCCTTTTTTGAGTGAGTGAGTAAACAAAATTATTAAAATTCACCAACTTGAAAAAATAAGTAAAAATAAGTTTATAAACGATTTGTTTGGGCATTATTTCTGTTATCCCAAATAAAAGAAATATAAAATACAATAAAATAATAAGTAGTATTAATAAAACAGTTTTTTCCAGGTGAAATTTAGCTTTCATTCATACAAAGTACTATACTTTCACAGTTTTTTTCGAATTTATTGCCGATAAGGGCCAATATGTGACAAGCTCGAAAACAAAATTGGATATAAGCCTTCAGAGATCCAGTGCAGATTTTACGCCGACTTGAGTTGATAGTTTAGTAGTGAAAAATTCCATTACGACCCCGAAATAGATAATTATTGATATACATAATATGCATTTCATGGAACTATATGGACAATTTTTTCACTGATTCGTTGGCTTCAAACGGTGTTTAATAAAAGAAAAATTTTTTTTGTCTGACCAACACTTCGAAAAAATGTTTTTAAAAAAAATCAATTATTTTCTTAAATTTATCAAAATTTTACTGCTATTTTTTGTCGTAGAAAAATTTCAAGTCAGTGTAAAAATTATTTTACCTAAAAATAGTCGTGTCTTTAATATAACTCACGTTTCAAAAGTGATCCTTCGGGGTTCTTGAATATTCAAATAACATTTACATAGTGTGACCCGTCAACTGTTTTTCCCCCTTATATTAAATATTTTACAAGGAAGATGTAATAAAAAGTCCTTTAGCATTTCATTAGCACTTAACAATTTTAATTTCCCTTCTACTTGTTGTTTAATAAAAAATTACTTTTTTATCTGAAAGGGCATTAATTAAAACTGTTTAACTTAAAATATTTTAAAAATAGAAAGTCATAGCAAGACATAATAGCTTCTAAATTAGTCAACTTTTTTCTTATTTCATTAATGAAAAAAGTCACTAACTATTCGTCCATCTTTTGCTATTCAAGAGCTGCATTTCATAATTCTCTTGTTCGTCATTAGCAGCCATTATTCATTATGCAAGATAATGGCAGATTTACTTTTCCTTTTATTTTTTTCTTCTTATCTCTATTAGTTCACTATTAATTATATATTTTTCCCTGATTATTTTTCATTTACAATTACTAAACTTCTTTTTTTACTTTTTATCTTCTACATGCAGTGAATTGTTTTGAAACTTTTTATTATCTATACATTTTCCAGCTTTACGAGCATTCACCTCAATCAGGATTTATTTTGTTAAACGCTTCAACTACATATACATACAAATACTTTCTGATTTAGATGTAAACAAATTGGAACATTGTCCTGCCACGAACATAAACCAACTGTAAGTAACTTCTTGTTATTAATTATGCAAGTGCATTTGAAACGAATTTTAAAACCCCTTCCCTTTTTTATTTTGGTTCGCCAGAATGAACATTTAGCTATGTATTTACTCCCCGTTGTGGCGAAAACAAAAAGAAAAATAGTTGAAGTTTTTCATTTTCATTGATGGTTTCATGATTAATAACAATAACCTTGTTTTAGTGCTGGGATACTATCGATAGTACTATCGATACTATCGATAGTTTGAAAATATCGACAATATCGATAGGAAAAAATATTGACATCGATATTATGCAATTTCGAAAACCTGAGGTATTATTAAATTATTTTAACTGACCGAAAAAAATTTCAAAAACTATCACCTAAAATAACGTTTGTAGATACATACATACATATTAAAATAAACATAACACTATATACTTTCAATAAAGGGATAAAAAACTAATTGTAACCTGATAAAAAATTAGTTATATATTTCTTTCTCAGGTACAAACGTTCAGTCGATAGTAATATCGATAGTATCGATAGTGAAATCTGAACTATCGATATATATCGATAGTATCCCAGCACTACCTTGTTTAGCACTAAAATTGTTTTCCTAGAAATGAATCCTTAACAGCAAGAAATGTTGAATGTGTGTGTTGCATTATGAACAGTTTATAGAGAGCCTTTATTTTACAGCTGGTTGGTTAAATGATAAGGATGTGGAGCTTGGAAATTTCAATACACTGTGAACAGTGGGTCAAAAGGAGTGAAAACTATTTTTTTGCCCATAATTTTTTTTTGTGAAAAACAAGCTGAAAAATAGAAAGTTAACATATCAAAAAAAAAAAAAAAAAAAAAAAAAAAAAAAAAAAAATTAACAAATTCGCAAATAAATTTCAAATACGATCAAATTGCTTTGCGGGCAAATGCTGACGAAATGTGCAGCATAAATAAGTTTGGCAACACTTTAAATTACTAATATAGTCTAGCAAGCTTTTAAAAATAATTTTGGAATTTTTTTTTTATCCAAAGTACCGTTGCTTTTCATATTAATAAAAAATAAGAAACAAAAAACAAGTGTGTGAACAATTTTGATCTTTATTAATAAAATAAGTATATATAATTTTCGTCTGTGGATTATTTCTTAATTAAGTAAGATGAGTTCTGAAGCTGTTTTAAATTAAAGACTGAAATTTATATGTATATACTAGTGATGTAACGAATGTCAATTTTTGATATTTGCGAATACGAATACGAATATTATATGCAATATGAAATATTAAAAAATTGTTATGAAAAAGGACTTTACACTCTTGTTGGTGTACTTTTAAGTTAATAAAAAGTACCCAAAATTTTAATGATCATCATTAAATAATATTTGAAAATGATACAAAGCACAAATTTCTATAAAAAATTAATGTATTTGTACAAACTAAAATTTTTAGGCATTTATTTAATTTCGTTTAGGATTTATGAATTTATTTATTTAATTTCTTTGGAAAAATATTCGTATTTGTATTCGCCTGAATTTGGCGAATACGAATACATATCCTGATGCTATAATTAAGTGTATTTTTAAAAATGTTGTATGCCTTCACATAGGAAGTAGCAATGTGGTTGTCAAGAAAATTACACAAAAGAAACACAAGTCTATATAGTTATCCGTAGCAATTCAGTCAACCAGTGTGATAGAGACGAAAAACTCTCGAAAACAACACAAAATAAGCCTGACCCTAGTTAAGAAATAATTATGATGACGCGAGAGCTGCTCTTTAGACCAGAGTTCTTTAGGGGCTGTCCATTTATTACGTAACGCTCTAGGGGGGAGGAGGGTTCGAGTTTTGTTACGAGTTGTTATGGTGCGGGGGGGGGGGGGGGAGGGAGGGAGGGAGGGGGTCTTTGAAAATGTTACGTAACAGAAAAAATTACTAATTTTGTACAAAAATACTTATGTTTTTCTCATTTATTTATTTAATTGATCATACGTGTTGCCTGCATATTTAAGGTACCAATACACTACATGTTTTTGCTTGTGTTTTTTCAAGTTTACAATTCACATGTTTTTTTTGTGTCTGTCAAACTTGATTAATTTACATACGGTTTTTAATTTTTGGTCACCAACTTGTATGTACAATTACACGTGACATCGGCCATGATTGTTTACAACAGCTTTTATTATAACATTAAAGCCGCTGGAAATTTCTTTGGTAGCGTTGCTGAAGTGCCGGCGTCACAAATATTTATTTAAGTTTTTTTCTTTTTAATCTGCAAAATATGGAGCTTGTATCAACACTTGTTATATACTTTATATCATTGTTATTAAAATTTTAAAATGAGATAAAAAATAATTAATTTATCACTAATGCAAATACTTTTAACGGACGGCTAATGATATCGGAGACATTCAACCGTCGATAAATGTTTTCACATGGCATAGACATTTGAAAACACATGTGTGAACATAAGAAACTAGAACATGCTCTAATTGAAAATTTGTCTTATGATTTTGCTTGTGTATTTTTACACAAGCAAAGTTTTTGAAGTCACCAACTACATGTTTTTACCGAATTATCTAAAATTTGACAGGTGCAATGTAAAAAACATGTAGTGTATAGGCACCTTTACGAGTATGTATACTACATACATACATCTGCAGAATGTCAACTTTTGATATTCGCGAATTCGAATTCGAATATTTAAAACGTACCTTAAAGTTTATGAAAACTATCCAAAAATTTAATAGTTGTTAAATAAAATTTGAAAATAATACTAAGTTTTTATAATAAATTAAATAAATTTTAGTCAAACTGAGTGGAACTGGTTCTGAATTCCTCATCTTTCTTTATCCATTTACATTCTTAAATATTCTTAATATATGTATGTACGTAAAAACTTCTTTTTATATTAAACTGCAACATATATTAACATTAAATCCACCAAATATATAGAAGGAAATGATATTTCCAGAAGTTTAGGAAAAGGTTTCTTGCAATTCTCATAGACAAAAAAGTGTCATTTCAAAAAATATATTCTTCATATATTTAAAACTAAATAATCAGAAAAAATTATTTAGTTTTAACATTTTTGTTGGTCAACTTGAGGCTACAATGTTTAAGTTTTTAGAGATGTGTTAATGGAAACTTGCAGACGTATTTTCATAAGGATATTATTTTAATTTTTTATGCAACAGAAGACATTTTAGATTGATTTGAAGATGGCCAAACGGAGCAATCTTTAAGCTCTCTGAAATACCCGACGACTTCACTTATAGAAACTAGTGAAAGCGACCGCAAGGCTAATGTCAATTCTCGTATTGATGTTTGAAATACTGCTCAGTCATCAATACGGAAAACTATAGCACATTATTTGGCAAAAAACGCATAGCAAAAAAAAATAAAAAAAATTTTTTTTAATTATTACAAACTAATATTTGTGTGCCATTCATTTAAATTTCGTTTTAGATTTATGAATTTCTTTATATATTTTTTTAAATGAATACTAATATCTAGAAACGGCCGAATGTTTTGGAATTCCAATACACATCACTAATACATACATACAGTTTAGGATTAAGCTCTCTATAAAAACATAATTTTTGAAGTTTGTGGACACTTGGGAAGAAATTTAAAAAAATAATTTCGCGAATATATGGAGTACGTTCATACGTAAGCTTATTTAATTTTTTTTACGCACTGTGCTAGTTTAACAAATGAATTTAAAGCAATGAATTAAATTTAATTTTTTTTAATAAAAACTTTTAACTATTTAATTTATTTTTTATCTCATTGTTACGTTATTCCGGGGGGGGGGGGGTTCACAGTTTTGTTACGATGAGTTACTAGGGGGAGAGGGGGTCAAAAATCGGGGAAAACAGCGCTACGTAATATATGGACAGCCCCTTAACCACTAATTTTATATTTTAATATTTAGTGTTTTTTGATGCCAAAAGATGTGACTTAAATTGTAACAATTCAAAAAAAAAAAACACTAATTATTTTCCTGAATAAGTAAAGTAATAACTAGAGATGTGCACGTGAGTGTTTTCTGATTCACGACACGCACGCTCACACAGAAAAATATTTTACTCACGCACTTTCACGCACGAATGATTTTGAAAATTTTCACGATCACGCACGCTCATGAATAAAATATTTTTAATCACGCACGATTGGTTTACAACTTATCACGATCACGCATGCTCACGAAAAAGTATATGTATAATATAATTTTCATGTTTTTTGGGTTGAAAAATAGGTTCTTACATATCGTCACCTCAAATCAAAAAGGCCGTAACAACCAAAAAATTCAAAATAGACTTTTTGATTGATTATGATGTGATTAACCAAAATACATATTTTCCTAAAATTTTACTCACATGTGTTTAAAAATACCGATTTTATTCATTATTCAATTTGGCATCTAACATATATGTAAATAGAATAAACTTATGAAGTTTTTTGCTTCTCCTGTAAAATAGTAAAAAGTCTACTTACGGCCTTTTGGATTTTAGGTGATGATATACATATCTATGTAGATATGTATGCTCGTGTTTTTTTTTAAATTTACAATGTAAATTAAAATAAAGCAAAGTTAATTTAATATCGTTTTAAATATTCGTATTCATGGACATCATTTCAAATATTCCAATTCGAATTATCGTATATCAAAAATTAACATTCCGCACATGTATGTATGTATACATACATAATATAAATGTGTAGGTAAGACGTATGATCAATTAATTAAATGATAATCAGACAAACGAGAAAAGCATATTAAATGAGAAAACATACAAATTACTAAAATATTTCTGTTACGTAACATTTTCAAAGACTCCCCCCACCCCAACAATAACAAATCATAAAAAAACTCGAACCCCACCCCTCCCCCCTACAGCGTTACGTAATATATGGACGGCCCCTAAGTCAAAAAACATTTTATGCTGTACAATTCGTCAGTAGTATTGTTGACAAAGGCACTGTTGAATCAGTAGTGTTTCTCAATTGATACTTCCTACAGGGTATCTAAGAAACATACATACATACATACATACTTACAAAGCTGTATGTACAAACAAAATGCTCCGAATTCGTAAAGAATTCGTAACGATTGGTCGACCAAATCTTCCGATTTCGGCACCGAAATATTACCGAATTATGTCGGTACGAATTCGTTACGATAAGTCGGTACGAATTGGCAACGACATGTAGATACGATTTCTTTTTGCTTTTATAGCAGAGTACCGCTTCACCGTTATGTTGCTGCTATTGTTGAAATAATTTGCACATACTCACATTTTTTTAATATTTGTTACAATCCTTTTTTTATCAACATATACATACCTATTCATTTAAAAAAATTTTCACAAACTTTTACTTATGTATTAAAAAATCAAAGTTTTACCCTCATATTCATAAAAAAATAAAATGAATTTGAAATTCATTTTAGGAAAATTTTGTATTAAAAATTTGAAATAAAATACATTTCAAAATCGTTTCAAATTTTATGAATATGGGGGTTAATGTTTAAAAACAAATTGTTCAGAAATGTCTTAACGAATTCGGTACGACAAGTCTGACTTCAGAAAAAGTCGAAACATTTTGTTTGGGGGTATTCATTATGTTTGTAAGCTCATACTACCATACATATTACTATACATACACATATGCATTTTTTATTATAAAATAATTTATTTCAAATGATTGAATACAGTTACATATGTACCTATGCAGGAAAGATATCTCGTGAGAGCGTGAGAATTCGTGCGTGACTATTAAAAAAACCTCACGCACGATCACGCACGAGTAAATTTTTTTCAGTCACGCTCACGCACTCACGAGTGATTAGTTTCAATATTTGATCACGAATCACGTGAATCAGGCGTGACACGATAAAATCACAACATTTGCACATCTCTAGCAATAACCATTTGGGATTATTAGTGCGTTACTCTACTTTAGTAATTTACTCATACAAAAACAAATAAAAAAAAAAATAATACAACAAGTAAACAGCTAAGATGAATTTTGCAAATGTTATTTTTCTAACTAAAAAGGGTTTTGATCAATTTTTAAATATATTTACATTAAATGTAGTATATACATTATAAATAAAGGGTGTTTTTTATTGAGGTATAGAACTTTAAGTTGGCATCACTTTTTTAACTGGCGGCCATTTTGTCAGCTGTCAAGTGATTAATATTTAGTTTGGTTTGCCATTTCATCATGAACAGGTTGACAAAAGAACAACGCTTGCAAATCGTGCAAATTTATTTCGAAAATAATGGTTCAGTTCACGAAGTTTACCGCAAGCTCCGTCCATTTTATGGTCGACATAATCGTCCATCAGAGCAATTAATTCGGTTAACCATGGATCGTTTTCGCACTACGTTTACTCTATGTGATAATACGCATCCGCAGAGACGTCGAACAGTGCGCACCGAAGAAACAATTGCCGCTGTAGAGCAAAGTGTTGAAGAGGACCCGAATGAATCGATTCGCCATCGTGCACAGCAATTGGAGCCGACTAACCGACTATTTTGTTCCCGAATTGGATGGCATGAATGTGGATGAGTTGTGGTTCCAACAAGACGGCGCTACATGCCACACAGCGCACGTCACAATCGATTTATTGAAGGAAACATTCGATGAGCGCATAATTTCGGGGAATGGACCTGTCAATTGGCCACCAAGATCGTGTGATTTGACACCATTGGATTATTTTCTTTGGGGATATGTGAAGTCGCTCGTCTACGCCAACAAACCAGAAACGTTAGGGGACTTGGAAGCCAACATTCGTGGCGTTATTGCCAACATACGGCCCCATATGCTCGAAAAAGTGGTTGAAAATTGGACCTGTAGAATTGGCTTTATTCGAGCCAGCCGCGGCGGCCACATGCCCGAAATCATATTTAAACATTAATGGCATAAAATTATCCTTCCAATAAAGCCAAATTGATGGACATTTTAAACGATTTTCTTGTGTTTTATTTCAATTCAAAGTTCTATACCTCTTAAAAAAACACCCTATACATACATACATGCATAATTCTGTGTTTTCGCATAATTTCTTATGCATGTATGTATTTGCGTTATTTAAGCGTTATGAAATAATTTAATTTTAAACAAACCACCCGAAATATGAAATTATGTGCTACATGAGGAAAGCAAATTGTTTTTTTTAATACATAATTTGAAAAATTATAAAATTAATTTATAACCATGTTTAATTAGTTTTACCATAATTTTTCTTTTTAATTTGTCGTCTTTAGTTTTATTTCGGTATTTGCTATCAAACTTTTACAAACAGACATATACACGTTTGCTAATTATTTCGTTCGTTAAAAAAAAAAAATGCAATAGTAAATTTTTTTCAAACTGTTATAATAAACAAATTAAAGAGAAAAACATAAATTATAAAAAATACTGAAGCATTAAATATTATTCACACATATATATATATATAAAGAAAAAAAAAACAATTAATATAAACAAATGTTAAACTTAAGATGTGACAGCTTGTTTAATAAAAATAATTTGAAAAGATTTAATAAAAGGCTTTCCGTGTCGCAAGACTGTCCAAAAATATAAAATTTTAGAAAGTCACGAAAGTTTGCTTCACTCTTCTAAAATTCGAAGTTCTCTCTCAAATTTAAATTTTTACTCAATCTGTTGATAAAAAAATTATTTCCGTCGGAATTATTTCCCAGGGAATATTTAAAATTGAGCTGAACATGTCGATTGACAGCTACACATAAACTGTTATTGGTCCTTCGAGCCAGATAATTTTAAAGCCTTCATGATTCTATACCAGCAACTACAAACTAAGCTTTAATAAGTTGGTCTAAGCCGCATCAAATAGATTTCAATAAATTGCATATGAAAGAATTAAGTAAGAAACTTCCTAAAACGTTTTTGTTTGAAAATATTTTTGAGTGTTTGGGTTTAAATTCTCTAATACCCTGCCATGTTTTTAAAACATAAAAAAAATGAATTAAAGCATTATAGTTTGAAATATATAAAAAAAATGATTTGGAACAAAAGCGTAAAGCATATACACAAACTTTCTAGCATAGACAATAAATAATCACTGTCTTAAAGAATCACAGCAGCGACTTTTTTCTCCATAAAAAATCGGGCACAAACGATTTTTCTCAAAAATCAAAAATTTTAAAATATACATATGATTTTTTTTTCATCCCACTGTTCATTGTTAATATTAACTGACATTTTATCAGAATTTTCTTCATACCTTCAGATTGAAGTTTTTATATTTTACTTTTCTCTTTTTTTCCACACGTTTTACTGATTTTCTTTTTTATTATTTTCTTTTCAGTAAGTTTATCTGTGTGTTGACCTAAAAGCTTTAAGAGATAAAAGTAAAAAAAAGCCTGAAATAGCAAAAGTTTTGAAATTTAATTTTTCTTCATCTCTTTAAACTTCACTGATGTCCATTTGAAGCGTATCGTATGGTTTGTGGTTTCTATTCAGTGTTTATACTTCAGCTCAGGCTTTAAATAAAGAAGTTACAATAAAAAAGGCTTCACGTTGCAAGGAATTATGGAGTGAGCTAAAGTTTATTTTTAAAGTCATAAGAAATGAAGTATTTTAAAGCGTCTACTGACTAAAATTTTTTAAATGCTTAAATCAAATTATGCATAAATTTATATTTTAAAGGAGTTTAACAAATATCAAAAAATCGTTTGTCGCCAAAAAGCAGCAATAAATCAATTTAATAAATTGTGCGATTTATAGATACATATCACAAACAAATATTCATTAGATAATCCCGTCTAACCAGTAGCGCTTATTCCCTTAGGCCGACACATCATACAAATGAGAATACAAAAGCAGTTAAAGTTTTTAGCGCAAAAAGAACTTTTTAGCATAAATGGTAATTATTAGCATAAAAGACACTACTTAACATAGCTTAAGCGACACATTTTTTGGACTCTGTTTTTTTTTTTTTTTTTTTTTTTTTTTTTTTTTTTGACAAAAATCTACTATTTACGATCGCAAATTGATTAAACAAAAAAAAAATAAGTTTGAAAATAATGTCGTTTACGCTTTTTTTTTGACGGTTATGGCGCGATTATACATATACTTTTTGTATGTTTAGTAAAAAAATAGAAAAAAATTCGAATAGCATGGCTCTGATATATAATCACCCTTATTCTATTTGGCGTCGGCAACATCGTCATCAATTTTGAAACAACATCAATATAACACAACATCAATGCTAACTTTGTATTCCCTAACAGTGTTATGACGACGTTGCCTGTTTATCGATAAATACAATACACATATCCAATATTTGAGTCAGCTGGTTCATTTTGTTTACTATTTTTGGTAAAAGTATTTTTGAATAAGTAAAAGCTTTGTAAATAAATTAAAATAAAATGTTTTTCTTTCCTATTGAGACGATGAAAAAAAAATTAATAGTGAAAATAAGATTTCTCAGACAAAAGTGATGCATTTGCCAGTTACCCAAGGAAAAGTAAGTGATAAGTTCTCTCATGTTTTTGGAAAATAATGGGTAATGTTCATCCTTTTAATATTTTACAAATATTTTCGGCTGAACAAAACATCATTTAGGAATGTATTGGATACAATAGAGCCTAACTTTTGAAACAAAAGGGATCAGATTAACGTTTATTGGAGCTTGGAGCTTCCTCCAAAGGTACTCAGTGCTAATTGTTTATATACCCCGCCTTCAGTTGCTTTGCTGTTGTTGTTTGGAACCTTTTTTTTAATTTAAACCTCAGTATACTTTCCCAACACACTATTTACCTTACATTTTGCCATCCACCACTAGTTCTAATTGGTGGACCGAGGGAATTTAGTGCTGTCTCACTTTCTCACTGCACCTTGAAATTATTAGGAAACTACCCCTGAGGAATCCTCTAGCAAAAGAAGGACTTTTCCAACTCTTCCACAAGCTTTTCAAATTGGTTGGGGTTGGTAATTTTAATTTTGTCCATATTATATTTTTCACTTTTTTTAAGAACTTTTTTCAAATAAATATGTACATTTTTATATCTACTTATATTTCACTTTTTTACCATTTAAATTATTTTTCAAATTCGTTGAGGCATGCAGACAACAGAACACGACATCAAAAACACTGACGACAAAATGAACGGCAACATCAACATCAATGTTTCTTTCAGAATACCAAACATATGCTGACAGTCATCGATAAATGGCAATACTATCTACGGGAATACCGATTTGATAAAAAACATTAAAAACGACGTCGTGTTATGTTGCCGACGCCAAATAGAATAAGGGTGAATATTAATTGCCTGGTGACGCAGTGTGATAAAAAGTGGACCTTTCTGTGGAAATGCCCTTATACTTTTAGTGTATGCTGCAATAAAAGGTACTTTTAATATATATCTAAGTACTCTTAGTGCCTTTATCATAAAACGTCCATTTTTCAGTGTTGGCTTGAATGTACTGACAAATTTCTTTATAAACATCCGTATGTGTGTATGTATATACGTACATATGTATGTATGTATGTACGCATTTGACCCGCTAATCCATTCATTAAAAATTCAAAGCGATTTAAGGTTCGCTCTGCGATAAATGGCTTTGCATTATAATACCTAGATTTATTATTTTTTTTATCCATTAAATATTATTATTGTTGATAATAATACCAATAAAAAATTTAAGTTGTAATAATGCAAACAATATTTATCGGGCAGACAAAATCCTACCTTTAGCTAAAGCTAAGTTGTGAAAATGGCCCTTATAGTCATTAAAGATTTATGTGAATATGCATGTTAGAATTTGTCATAAATACATATGTGACAAAACTACAATCACAGTGAGCTAATAAACTTTTTTAAAAACAACAAATAATATTATGTACCATGTGTTGCCTACTGTGATTGTACTTTTGTCTTTTGTTTGTCTATAAAAATTTCTTGACTTGTGGTTGAAGTCTATTGAAGTGTTGCTTAGCAGCAACGAAATGCATCTAGACGTGTTATAAATAATTTTTTTTTAATTCGTATTCATTTTGACACATGTTAAATAAAAATAAATTACTGAAATACAACTATACAAAATAAAATAAATTTAAATAAAATGGAACCAATGCAGCAATTTTGTGAAACAGCTCCAAAAAAGTAAAAAAATAAGAAAAAAGGAATCAAATAAAAAGTTGGCGGAGATTCATATTTTTCGAGTTATGGGTCTCTGAACTTTTCATAGGAAACTGCGAAAAAATTCCCAATTTGTTTAAATAGCTTATCTGATAGAAATTAATATATAAAAAAATTATTTAATAAATTAAATCAATGGATTTTTAAGCGTCTCGAAAATTATAAAAAGAAGAAAATTAAAAAAAGAAGTTTTCAAATATTTCATTTCATTTTCATGATATTTCCTTAAACGGCACTTCTTACTAAAGATTATTGTTACAGCTGGCCTTCACCCTGGCTTAAGGATTTTCCCAACCATTGTTTTTCCAAAAACGGCACTGCTAATTGATGCAAAAATTGACACGTTACAATTTTTTATTAAAACTTTAAAGACCCATAACTCGGGAAATATATGTAGGTCGCAGCCAATTTTTTTCATTTAATTTCTCCACAGCAGATTTTAAAGTTAAAATTTTCAATCTAAAGTGAAAAACTTAATTTCATGTTTATAGAAATATGCTCAATATGTTATTGAGAATCACACATACAAATATAGCAAATTTTAGAAGCCTCAAACAAAAATCTTTAAAAGTTAACTAAAAAATTACAGATTGTTCAAAAATTTAAAGTTCACTAAAGTATGTAGGTAAATAAGAAATACTGTTGCGATGAGTTTGTGTTTAAATTAATTTATGTAATAGTAACAAGACACGCATTTTAACTAGATTGTCGAATCATAATCTTGATAATTTGTTAAAAGTTGTTGGTTGTTCGAACTCTTCTGGCCCACACTGTAAGCACACTAATGGTAACAAACTCCTTCGCATGTATCTTAAATTAAAACTTTTTTTCGCGATATGATTTTTTTTAATTTTAGCCAGCTTATAACCAGTTGTCATTTGCATGTTCAGCGTTTAATCGGTTAGTTGAACTGATTCATACTCAAGCCAATGGACATATTTGTTTGTTTGTTTTTTCTTGTTTCTTTTTATTCATTCATTCATTTAGTCGCCAATTTAGTACATCTCGCAATAAAAAGAAAAAAAAACACTGACAAAACCGCGATTCAACATCAACATGTCATAAAAATTTATCATGATGGTGACGAGGATGGAAATTAATAAGATGTTGCCTACTTTTTTTCTTTCTTTATTGTTGGCTTTGTTGTATCCTAGATACTTAATTTATTTGCACGTAAATATTACTCTGTTGTATTTTGTTTAAAGATGATGCAAATGAGATATGAATTTATGACATGCAACTAATGCGACATGGAGATTTTATTTTGGATTATTATTATTTGGATTCAGTTTAAGGTCAGTCATACTGTTACATGCAAACGATGTGTGAGATCCACTGCTAATTAATCATGTAAGTAGTTTTACAATAATAAAAATAAATAAAATCTTTGTGGTAACATGTTTTACATAAAAACATACGTATACACAGAAAAAAATTGCTCCAATCAGCAACTTTAACTGAAAGAATAAAATACATAAAAATTAATTAAAAATGTAATTGTGTTAATTAAATTAAACTTTTTAACTTATTAAATTTTTAAATTAAAGTTTAATCGACTATACTAAATTTTTGATCAAACTTTTAATCAATTAAATGTCGATTGTCTCAAATAAATTTTTAATTGATTATTTGAAAAAAAAAGTTTAATCTAATTTTTCTACCTTTTTTCATATGTTCAATTAAACTATTTTTTTCTTCAAGATTTAGGTCTGTTTATATTTTTATTTTTTAGTTCGATATTTCGTCAAGCTTCGTTTGAATTTTTCCGCTAACGAAATATCGAACAAAAAAAAATGCTTTGTTAAAGCAGGATTGAAGCAGTTTTCAACTCATGTGAAACCGTGTTAGAGGAGGGTTACCTGTACTAAATTAACGCTAACATTTTATCTCTTGGCTTATGTATATGCAAAATATATTTTTTGGACGTTATTTTCTTATTAAATATGTAGCTGAATTAATAGAACAGAAAAAAGTTATTTTTTTGTGTCAAATATCACAGTTTATCACAAATATCACAGTTTATCACTACTTATGTATTATTAATAACTATCACTAAGCTTATGTCCGACATTGGTCGGGCCTAATAATTTTTTTATAGATTTAAGATTTGAATACTTATTGTTAGTTCATATTTGAAGATACAATAAATAAAAAAAAACATGCATTAAAAAAAAAATATCACAGTTTGGCTCGAAGGACCATAAACCACCTAAAACAGAATCATATAACTTTGTATGCCATTTAAGTTTAAATATTTTATTGCACTTATTTGATTTTATATTTATTTTTTCTTTCTTTATTTAATCTCTGTTTTTATATCTTATATGCCTTATCTTCACGCATCATCTCATACAAAATGCCCTTTTGCATTTGTTCATGTTATCGTTACTCTCTGCGTTGTTTTTGTATCTGTCTTAATTTGTTGTCTTGTTAATTAAACGTTTCATGTTTCTGCTGTTCGATTCCTTTGCTCTTCTTAATGAGTTGTTTTTGTTCTTAATACCTATCACAGACAGTTGTTTAAAAGATTACAAATAAAGGATAAAATTACAACATAGAAAATATGCTTTGTAAGCTGCAGTACCATGTGTAAAACATTACAAACACTCATGTACATATGTACATATGTATGTACGTATGTACATATTTCTGAATATGTATGCTGTCAACGGAAAACCTCAACAAACATCACGATTTTAAGTTGGATTACAGAAAATGTTGCAACAACAGCAGCAGCAAAGTCAAAGCAAAGGATATCATGTGTGTGTAATATTGGAATTTATCTCAAAGAAAACTCTTACATATTTTTATTCATGCATTCATTCAGTTATACCGAAAAATCTTTCAGTCATGCCATCCATGTACTTATGCAAGTAACGTATGACTAGAGTGGGTGTAAGGGTAAACAAACTAAGAAAATAAAAATTAAATTGCATTTTTTTTTGGTATTACATTGTAGTATGGCCAAATTAAATACACAATTAATTACAACAAATTCAATAGTTTTTGCATCATCTGTGCCAAAAAAACTTTGAATTTAGTGAAACTTATGTGTCATTTGATCGGCAATTATATAAAATAATAAAATCCCATTAAGGTTAAAACAAAACGTCAAATAAAATCTTCATGAGCTAACGACCTTTTCACCAAGTGTTTTTTTAAGAGACTTAAAGGGGGAACA
Source organism: Tachina grossa (assembly GCA_949987645.1). NCBI lineage: Eukaryota > Metazoa > Arthropoda > Insecta > Diptera > Tachinidae > Tachina > Tachina grossa. Next base: position 144,402,433 of record OX465278.1, read on the forward strand.
TTAAACTTTTGAAGCCATTAGCCTGATGACCTGTTTTTAACAGCATCATTTTTTTTTTTGCTTACAAAAGTAATAAAAATGAAGACAAACTAAAAGAAATATTTCTTGTTACATACTGACGATGGCAGCTCAAAAGGCCAAAAAATAACAAACCCATTAAATAACAAAACCATTAAATGATATTGACAACGGGCCAATCACGTCCATATTTACTTGTGCACTTACATACATATCTGCTCAATCGCACCTTTGCAAACATGACGCTCACGGAAATGAGACTCTTTGCTTCCTTAATGACATCATTAATGAGCAGCATAAAAAAGAAGGTACGAACATAAAAAATTATTATAATGATGGCTATTTAAAATATGACAGGAATATAAAATAGGAAAATATTTTAAGGCTCTCAAAGATGGAATATTTAAAATATAATTAAGTGACTCTCGCCTTTATTCATTGAAAAGGACATCATTTCAAAGCTGTGACCATTAGGAATAAAAATTTAAAATAATATTTTACATTAAGGACATGTCAGATTAATTTGTTAAACCTCAGAAGTTTTTTTCGGGTCAAATTAAATGGCATGAAATCAATATTTCATTACTGGTAAAAACAGAGATTAATTAAGAAAGTCGATTGAATACAAAACAAGCATTTTGCAGCTTCGAAATTCTTCATGAAAAGTTATTCAAATGTTCAAAAAAATTAACTAAGTATTCATTCTTATTCCAGTTGTCGACATCGACGTTACTTTAACAAAATAACATAATAACATAAGATAAGAGGTTTGTGACTATTCAAAATGTGTGGTTGAAGTCTACTGATGATTTGTTACAGCAACAATGAAATATATAGACAACGCTGAACCACCAGCAAATAAATTTCAAATTAACAAAATAACAAAAAATTGGGGATTTTTTATTCACTCTCGAGAACAATTTGTTGACAATCTATATCTGTTTCATAAAGTATAGAAAATAGTATAAACCTGCCAACAGGAGTTAGTTGTTTTCGACATCGGAATAACGGTGATTATCTTATTCGAACTTGAATTTTTTTTTGGTTTTCACAAACAGTTTCTTCGACTAATCATATAAAGCTCAAGAGAATAAAACTAATAATTTATTCGATAGAAAATAAAGTTAAAGGCTATTCCGCTAATTATGAATGAAAAATTAAGAGAAACTTTCTTCCATCAATCGAACAAAACTTAATGATTGTACCCATTATTCGTATAAGATTTAAAATTTATTCCACAGAAAATTATGTTAGAAATTATACGATTAATCGAATTTGAAAAGTAAGATTCAAGATAAATAATTATTCGATTATTCGAATAAAAATAAAAGTATATTCGATAAAAATGTATATTAAAAGCTCTTCTATTAATCGAATAATAATGAACAAAATTTCGAAGAACAGTATACGATTATCCGCATAAAACCTATAATTCGAATAAATATAAAATTCAACAAAAAGAAAGATTCTTCGAATAACCGAATAAAACTTAACAATTATTTTTGGGTATCACACTGTAAGCTAACTGCTGACTTTGAACTAGCAAAATTTACCCGACTAATACTTCCAATGGAAGGTGTAAATCTCTTCCAATTTTACCTTTAACCCTTCGTGATAAAATATCTACACAGCAAAACTAAATAAAATAAATGGTTAAAATATGGATGGCAACCGAATTTTACTTGCTACTTCTATATATTTACATTATTTTCAATTGCAAATCTCTCACAATCATATCTTAGATAATTGCCAACTGTATAAAGTTGTCATACGCCATTATAATTTTAATTCCAGCGGCGTTGCCAGTTGCCATTGACAAGTTTGCAAAATTTTCAAAGAATGTACATACATACATATGTATGTATGTACATTCAACCAATCAACAAATTGACGTGACGCTAAATCCATATATTGCGGTTTACATTTTTAAAGGCTCAGTTAAGACTCAGTTAGCCGACTGTAATGTAAAGTAACTGCAACGTAGGAAACAGCTGATCGAGATTTTTATATGAAAAGTAGGTTACGTTACATTACATCTCTATAACCGTTTTCATTACTTTTCGCATAACAAAATTGATCTGCTGTTTCTTACTGTTGCAGTTACTTTACATTACAGTCGGCTAACTGACCCTTAACACTTTGCTTAATGTTTAAATAACAAATATTACTATTTTCTTTCGCGAACTTAAAAAAAGCACAATTTTCTTTAAAAGACTGTAGCGTGAAATTAACAAAAGTGGCAAGAAAAACTTCGTACTTGAAATATTTCTTTGTACGCAAGTAGCTAAATCTCAAGCAGCTGCCATTCAGCCACTCCACCGGGACAGTAAGTAGCGAGAGTGGCATTTCGTTATGCAGCCAAGCGTATTACCTGGCCACTTGTGCCAAATACCAAAAGAGTCCAAGCAGCAATCCCAAGCGCTTGGCTTTAAAAAAAATCAAACATTTCAAGCACGTAATCACAGTTTCACACTCTTTTTTTTTTCTTCTATCAGCCACATTTTATTATATTTTACTATGTGCCACTTTTTTTTACACAGTTACATTTCTTGTAACACTAATGACATTTAATTTGAGCATTAAAGTGTGTGACGCAAGAGTGTCATTAAGGATAATTTTTTGTGAGTTCGTTTATTTATTTGGTGGTTCCTTCGCAAGTAGCCAGAGCAGAGAAATTTTTTTTTATATTTTTTTCAACTTTTTTAAATGTATTCAGTGGAATGAATTGCAACGCACAAAGTGGGAAGAAAAAAGGATACAAGTTTCATGTTTCATATGGAATAAAATAAAAAATTTTATTATTGTATTGTTGTAAGGTTTTGTGTGTCAATGAGCAATGCGTAAAATTTTTCTTTTAATACAAATTTGGTTGGGTGCTATAAATATTTGTACAATTGCCGCCTTATTCATAAAAAATAATTTTGTTTTATGGGGATTTATGAAATGAATTTTGCATGGAAATGTGTATTATAAAACTTTTATAAATCAAAAATATTTTTTATGAATAAGGCCTTAAGTGTATAAGCTTTATTTTATCAGTTATCAAAAGCACGATATACATAAATACTTAAAAAATATGTATGGTATATGGGCAATTCCACATTATGTTACGTACACCCAGAAAAAAGATTGGTTGGAAATCGGTTAGTCCAATAAAATATCATTTGCATTAACTATATTTCAGTTCACGCTATCAATTTTCTGTTAATCTAAAAAACAATCCATGTTCATGGTATAGGGGCAATTCCACATTATGTTACGTACACCCAGAAAAAAGATTGGTTGGAAATCGGTTAGTCCAATAAAATATCATTTGCATTAACTATATTTCAGTTCACGCTATCAATTTTCTGTTAATCTAAAAAACAATCCATGTTCATTGTCATAAGGGCATAATTGTAACAAAGATATAATTGTGGCAATACTTAAATTGATTGCATCAACCGAGCGTATGCTTTTGTCATGACTAATTAACTGATTGATTAGCACAACCGAATAAAATATTAGGAATTGGATTTTAGTACCAATTTTCCGTATTGGCAACTAAAAAAATTGTCCGTCTACATTTACGTTAAAATAAAGACTTTCTATCAGTTGTTGCAACTAACCAAAGGTTAATGTAACCATCATAGTTTATAGCAGCAAATTAAAATTAAATATTAAGGTTTGATTGATATTCCCAACCGATTAATCGGTTCGTATTAACAATTGTCTATTATTGTTAAATATTTTTTTTTTAAATAAGTAAAAAACAAAATACTATCAGCATTATGTATAACGAAAAACTGGCATGAAGTTAACGTAAATCAAGAAATTAAATAAAAATAAAAATATAGTTGTACCACAAGAAAATTGCAGTCATTATACCAGAATTCTATTAATTCGATTGGCAACTAGTTCGGGCTTCTCAACTAATTTGTTTTCTCTGTTAACCAATTTTATCTGTTGGAGCAACAAATATTTAATTATGTATTCCAATGTTCCATATTTGCTACCAATTATCAATCGAATGTACGATTTTTTCATATTGATAAACAAAAAACCATAATTACAATGGAAATAGAATTCTTACAATAGTTTTATTAGTAATAACAATTAATTGCGTTCATTTCTAATAACCATTTACGAGTATTGGTAGACACAACTGAATTGAATATATGTTAGGAAGTAATGTGACTGAATATTGGCTTTTGTAAACAATATTTAATTTGAAAAAATATATTCGGTTATTGGAACTAATTAATCATTTGCAGGTATACTGAAATTATATACAATAAACGAAAAGAAAATAAAATATTTTATTGATATTCCTAACCGAATAAAAAATTAAATCAAACAATTTTTTATTCTGAATACAAAAGGAAAAACATATTCGTTTGCTTATTCTTCATTTGTGAAACAATTTTGAATACAAGAAACAAAAAATAAAAATTAAATACAAATGTCATATAAAAATATATTTTTCAGAATAATTAAACAAAATCCTGATTTTATAGAAAAGGTAAGGACATTATTATATAAATATATCGCAAAATATTCGAAGTGTTATTGCTATTATGCTGAAGTGAAATTATTTATGCAAATAATTTGTAGTTCCTTGATAGAAAAAAAATCTGTGTATTAAAGCCGAACACCGGCAAGGGATGTTACAATGCACCGCGTGGAAAAATTTGCTTATTTCACTTCAGAATACAACAAATTTAGAATAATTTGCGATGAATATAATAATGTACTTACCTTTTTATTCTGCACAAATTGTTTTTATGTATATGAGCCATGTCTACCAATGATTCCTTTAGAAATATCAATTTATTAGTTGTATCAATTAATTATTTCTATAGTCACAATTAACATTTTCTGTTGATATAACCATTTCATTCCAAAAATTCAAATATCGCAAATAAAAAGTGGTGCTCACAAAAGCTATATTCGTTCATTACAACAGAATTGTGTGTTAGTTGCTGCAACCGCCAAAATTCAATTGGCAACAAATTCGGCTGTCTCAACGAATCTGTTTTCTTTGTGTACGATTACCAATCAATTAAACTTATATTTTAGATCAATGCGGTTAGATTTTTCCTTATCTTTTAAGAAAAGTAGAGCTACTTACATTTCTCAAAATTACATAAAAAATAAATAAAAATATAAATATTCTCTGAAATACAAGCTTAATTGATTGGTCATCCAGGCTATCCCTGGAACTTTGCACTAAACTCAATCCCAAAATTGTAGAAATTTTATAAATTTTCTATCACTGTAACTACTTTTTGAGACCAAAAATAGAGCGTTTGAAGGATTGCCTGCCGAACTAAAGAACGTAATTATAAAAAAATTTCATACAATTTATTCCCCCATAATTTTCCACAACGGTGCGAGTATTTCTTATAGAATTTCCCAGATACACATAGAGCAGTTTTGCGGGCCAATAAGCCCGTGGCTTTTTGAAAGAAACAAAGATTTTACATTAAAAAAAATGTATATAAAATTAAATAAACAATGTAGCACAATATCCACTACAAAAATTGTTACATGTATGCATAGACGGTACAACAAATAAATGGAATTAATTAATGTGATGATCGTAAAGACATAAGAAAAATAGTTGATATAACTTCGAGCTAACCTGAACATAAAAATTAAAAAAAAACAGAAAAGAAACAGGAAATAAATAGTTATGCTTACAAATCATTTACCGATGGTATTTAAATTAATAATTGTATATACAACTAATAATTTCGTATATTCTATTTCATTAAAAATTCATGTTACATTTCTCCCAGTTAAAGTCTAGTTTAATTTTGTTTGTCTTCTTTAGAAAATCACAGTAATTAATAAAAAAATTTCATTCTACAAGAAATTATTCCTGATTAAAATAAAACAGTTTTGTGCTTAACGGCCCTTTTCACAATGTACAATTAAAAGCTAACAGGGACTTTAAAGGCTAGTTTTGTATGAAAAACTTTCAGTTAAAGTTTATGTTAACTCTTAATCATACATTGTGAAAAGGGGCGTAAGTGGGATTTCTTTTTTATATTAGACAATTCAATAATTAAAACGCGAATAAAAAGGGAAAGACCGAATAAAAAATGGATTAAATTATCTTCTGCGAACATGTGAATCTAGAGGTGAAAAAATCGTAACCGCTGTACTTTCTATACAATAAACTGTGACTTTGGTATTTTGCAATCACTATTGCAGGGTACACTAATCAGAAAAAAAATGGTGTTCAAAATTGATATACAGTTGTATAAACTTCAATCTCAAATGCACATTGTGAATTGGGATTCGAGTATTAAGTTTTAAATTTTGTTTTCCCAAAATTAATCACTCTTATTCCAGTTGTCAACATCGACGTTACGTCAATATAATAGCAAAAAATAGGAGGCTGTCTATTCGCTCTTGAGAAGAATTTTGTGCTATTGACAGTCTATTTGGCAACCTAAGGTCTATGAAGTAAAATGATGCTTGGATAGACAATCTTCAATTTTTTTATATTGTGTTGAAGTGACGTCGATGTTGACAACTGGAATAAGGGTGAATATTTATTTTATTTTATTTCATATATATATATATATATATATATATATATATATATATATATATATATATATATATATATATATATATATTTATATTAACATTTATTTATTCAAAATAATTTTTCTATTAATTGATAAATTTTTTTTAAAGACAAATTTTATTATGGATAATAAAAGTATTTCGATATAAACATCTTCAGCTGGCGATAGCAAAATTATTTAAAGCTAAAATACTTTTTTTTTAAAGTAATCTGCTACAAATAATATACAAAAAGTTTCTGCTACTGGTATAAACCTTTCATACACAAAAACACACACACGCACACACTTACCGAAACATAAAAGAAGCGATTTAAAAACGCTACATAAAAATTTACTCCCTGCTGCAAATAAAAACTCTTGAAAGAGCAACTTAAATCTCTACATCATTTTACTGATATTCTGGTATTCTGATACGTATTAGTCTCCTGCACAAGACATCTTATAAGAACTTTCAAGACATGAGAAATTTTTCAAATGCTTTACTACAGCGAAATCTTATAAAACAAACGTTAACAACATTATTTGCAAGAAATTTGTTTGAGTATTGTAGGTATAAGAGTAAAGAAGTAAACACTTCGTGACGGAAGAATTTGTGATACTAGCTTCTTTCTACGCATAAGCGCGTGTAAAAACGTCATGCATGTATGTGTGTATGATCTTTTATTTTTCTGCGCACATGCAAAGGCACACACATGCATTAACATTAGTTGTATGCGGTTAATCACATAATAGCTTACCATCTACATATTACACACACACTCAAACGTACAATATGAAAAATAACAAGCATACACTAATCAACAGTACTTCTTTTGAGTGTTTGTTACAAACAAGCTGTCTTGCGACATCGCTTGTTACAACTGATATACACATACACCAATACATACATCGTGCTTCGCTTATAGTACGACAGCATTTATTATTGGTTTAGTATAATACATGCGACGTGAATACATTTAAAAATCATGACGTTTTTACATTTCAAGACTGTTTACGCAGCTCTCTAGTATGTAGTTTTGGTTATTAGGATGCAAATAAGCAAAGCGAAATAAAAAAAAAACACTGAGATAAACTACTTTTGCAAAACACATTATTTGGCCGCCCGCTATGAAAAGTGCTAATCTAAGCAATTTAAATGTTAAACAATCAAAACGAGTGGAGCAAAAACAAATGGAAAAGTTTCTGACTATAAAAACTCCATCTTCCCTCCATGTGAATTTTAATGATTAAAGACTATTGCTCTTTTACTTTTTGTATTTTTACTTGGAAACAGCCATAAAAGTAGTGTTTTACTATGCTTCACATTTTTTACAAATTCTACTTTTTCTCTGCCACATACGCACATAAAAGTAAATATGAAGTTTTAACAGGATTCCAGTTGTGACTGAGAGCAAACATTTTTTTTTTAATTTTGTGTGATTTTGTGAAGTGAAGGAAGGTCGTAAATTTAAGTCTAGTATAAGATGTATAAAAATGCATAATTTTTTTTGGGTTAATGGAGCAACTGGTTATGTTGTTGATTGTGTTTCGTTGGCGCTAATGTCGACTAAAAACGCAGCATTATAATTCAGTGAAAGTTCTTGAAACTTCATACCCATAGGTATCACCTAGTAATAGAAGTTGGCATTAACTGCCTGAGTGTTACTTCTCTTAAAAAAAAACAATGTGTATGTAAACGAGAATTACTAAATACATATCGAGCCTTATTTTGGATTTTATTGTATTTATTGATATTATAATTATATGGGCCTACTTACTCATATTTTAGCATTATCAAAATGCCAAATTGTTGATAACTTTTAAAATACGGACTAAAAATATCATCGTAAGCGACAATTTATTTATGTAAAACAAATTTGAATAGTATAAAAATTACATTCTCCTGAAAATTTTAATTTTTATCGCTTACGATTAAATCGAAAATAAGGTCCGTAAAAATAAAATTAAGAAAAAAAATAATAATTTTTGTTTAACAAAATATTTTAAGGGTGTTTTAGGACACCCGGTTATAGCTTTGCTGCTTAGTGATATAAAAGGAATTTCATGTGAGAAATAACAATGCAATAAAATTATATTATATGATGATGTCAAATTCTCTGCAAATATTTCAAAACGTTTCCATTTATTTTATTTCTAGCGGCGTACGATTAAATTAATGTATTGTTTGCGGCCGGTGGCGGCTGCTAGCCGGCTTACAGCTGATCGGCTGTGTTCTCTGGTTTGTGCTCATGAGCAAAAACAAAACAAAAACAAATTGAGCAATCGATCTCACTGTTTTTGGTTTGTTTTTGTTTCACTAACTTCAAAGAACGAAACAAAAAAAATTTTTCGTTTATTTTCGTACTCTGCTTTTAAGTACAAAGAAATCAAAACCAAACAAAAAAAAATTATAATTTTAATAGTGTCGTTTATTTTTGTTACCAAAATCACGTACTAACTCCTGTATCGCGCAATAAATAGCAAAGCTATAAAAAAATAATTTATTGATAACAAAATATTTTAGGGAAAAACTTATTTATCAGGAACAAAAGTTCTTACAGAAAATTTTTGCACAAATAACTTTTTTTAAATAATGATCAACCAATTTTCATAAAAAATCTTGATAAAATTTTACCAAAATTTTCTTGTTTTTTTCATAGACAGCAATCAATAAAAAATAGATAATAATTTGTCAGTGATAATTTTTTTATTAAAAAAATTATTATTGCTAACAAAATTTTGTTTACTGCAAGTTTGTTAACGATAACTAAATGAATGAAATTGTTTGTTGTCGGTAAAAAACAATCTCTACAAAATTGTTTGCTATCGATAGCAAAGTTTTTCAAATTAAAACTTAGAAATAACAAAGTTCTTTACCCTCAAAAGCTTGATATCGTCATACAAAATTCACAAAGGAAACTTGTTATCGATAGCAAAATTTTTTTTTATAAAAAAGTTTCGCATAATTTTTTCATCGAGGAAAATATTTTTTACTTAAATAATTTGCTATCGATGACTTTTTCGATAAAGTGTGAAAGACAGCAATATTTTTATATTTTTTTAGAGACAGATTTAAAAAAAACAGTGCTTCGTTTCTGTAACGAAACGCGCGGTGAGTGAGAAAACAATGGACGATGTGCTCATTAAATTTTGTATGTATACTCCATTTAACTTTTTTTATGATAACAAAAATTAAAAATTAAAAAACCTTCGAATATTTTTAGAAAAGATGTAATACCTTCTAAGCGGCTGGACCGATTTTATTAAAACATAGCTAAGAACCTTCTCGATCAATCACCTTGCAAACAATAAAAACTAAATCAAAATCGGTCCACCCGTTTGTTCTGTACGTGTACTCGTACAGACACACAGATACACAGACACACGCTACAAACTTATAACACCCCTATTTTTGGTCGGGGGTTAAAAATAGTAGTTGTTGATATTTTTGTAAGTTTATTTAAATCTTCATATAAAGCAACCAAGATAAATTGTTTAATTTTTCTCGATGTGAGAACTTCCAACAATTTACAGAAACCAACAACAGGTTAGATATCAGAAATAAATTTTTATACAGAAATTGTTTGATGCCGAAATTGAAATTTCCTTTATAAAATTCTATTACGATAACTTTATATTTTCTAAAACAAAATTTTAATATTTCTGAGAAAAATTTTTTTAATTGTAAGGAAACTTTTAATTTTATGATCAACTTTTATAACAATTTAAAGAAACAAAGAAGTAGCCAATTTCCTACCAGTTTTTTCCCTAGTTGTTGAAAGAAAAAGCTTAAGAAAAACCAAACCACCCAATTTGCTATCTAGATAATAATCCTTATTGAGCTGTTACAATTGTTGTAGTTTTAGACTTTTATGTTTTTTTTTTTACAACATAATTGTTCGATGCATGAAATTTTATGCAGTTTTTCAAACTGTAAGTATTAAAGAGGATAGGAAATAGGAAAAAGACGGACTAGAAAAACTTCCAACTAGATAAAACTGCTACACAATTACTTTCTAAGGATAAAGAGAACACAGTGACTATTTTGTCTACCAAGTTTAAGGATTTCTTGTTATATAAACTTATGTAGAATATTTTACTTTTGTTTAAGATTTAAAATCTGTTTGCAGTAGTAATTAAGCTTTAGTATGAATTTTGTAGAAATTAGTATGAGAACTTTTTATAGGTTGCTCTGGGTTTTAAGAAGAAAACAAAAGCATTTTGTGGACAAGTAAATGCAAACGTTGCCTTAACTGCATTTGTGTTCCATTTATGGAAACTATTTTATAATATTGCTTGTATTTTTTATTTCAAACATTTCATGTTATCTCTCTTCGATGCAGCTGCGAAAAATGCTCAAATAAAACAACAAGCAAAATATTCTTTTGAAAATATTTTTTTTTCATCAAAAGGTTTTGGATAATTCATAGCGGCAAAAAAACAAATAATTTAGCTCGAGTTTTTTCTTTAGCATAAGAAATATGCAACTGCATGCATGAACCTGATACTCAAATCTTTTTAAATCACATTTAAATTTTAAAATATTTAAGTTTCAAATATAAACGTTCTGAATTCTTATTCTCTTCTTTCAAACCTATAAATTTAGTACAGAAGAAACACTATTTAACACAACTATAGCCTGCCATACACGACATGTTTCTTACATCTGACATCTTAAGTTTTCAACTCATATGTAATTCAGCATGTTTATTAAAATTGTTGTTTTTCAGAAGGTTTACAATATTGGGTCACACAAATATACATCGAGCCTTATTTTCGATTTAACAACCGTGAGCGAAAAAAATAATAAAATTTTCAGGTTTTTTTATAATATTCAAATTTGTTTTTCATAAGTAAATTTTTCGCTTACCGCGAAAAAAGCTTAAGCGTCATAATTTTCGCACTTGATATTTTTTTTTACCAAAATCGATTATTTGCTATCGTAAATAATCGATTTTCATTAAAAAAAAACGAAGTACAAAAATATGTCGGTTAAGCTTATTTGACGGTTATGGCCCAACTTCAGCCGGCTAATGCTTCAATAGTGGACGGCCGTTGCTAGTTTCTTCACACAATTTTCCATAATAGAAACAGCTGATGCCACGCTCTAATTGAAATTTTATTTGACGAATTTTTTGCGTTTGAATTTTACAGCAGTGGGACATTTGACATGTCAGATATAAGAAACATATCGTGTAAGGCAGACTTAAACTGTGTGGACGGGCAGACTGCAGATAAACATTTGAATAAACAGATTTGCACAATGTTTATTCTCTTGCTTCAGAATACGTACACACGTACAATACGTATCTTCAAATGTTAGGCAAGAGATTTATTTTAAAACTTTGTCCATGATTTATTTTTTCTTTATTAGAAAAACTTGCTAAAAGAAATACTCGAAAATAAAATAAAAACATTTTGGGAACAATGAGAAGAACATAAATCAACAAAACGATATCCCAGCAAAAAGCACTTTCAAATAAAATCATAAAATATATTTGCAAGCACGAAATACTTATATTAAATTAAATATGGACAAAAGAAGAATTCTCTCATAATTTGTTATGCTTGGAAGTGAATTTTCATTGCCTGAAGTAATGAAAATATCATTCCTTAAGATTTACCTCCAGTTTTTTTTTTGCTGGGATTAAATTAACTATTTGCTTTGCAAACTATATTTTATTTAAGAATAAAAAAAACTTTTGTTAATTTCTCTCTAGACATTCGAATTTTGGTTGTTTGTTTGTTTGGTTTTTGTGCTTTAAAAACAGTTTGGCTGTTGAAAAGTCTTTCGCTAAAACTCTACTAATAGAAGTTTGGAGATTTCTTTTTGGCTTTAATTACAAACTGCGGCATTTTATCATTTTCTTGCAGTTTGACACTAATTTGTTTGTTAAAGAGAACGAAATACAAAATTCCTTAAGCCCTGTTGAAGTCGTTTAGTAATTGCCAGGCATATATTTGGTGTCCAACGGATAGTTTTAATTGTAACTCTTTCGCCAATAAACATTTTTGTTATCAACAGCCAGTGAAAAACTTGAGTAGTAATATTTATTTACTTGAGCTAGTGCCAGTGCCAACTTTCGGCAGAGCACTGCTAATTCCAAAAAATCGGCAGCCAAAGCACCAAATTTTATAACAAATGTTTTCTTTACTGTCTTTAAAAATTTTTATTTTCTTACTTTACTTTTTCTTTATCATTCTATTTCTAATAGTTCTTATTATTACTTTAACTACTTACTACACTGCATTTGTTGGTTTATACACGATTAATATAACTTTATAAGTAAATTGAGATAGGCCCTTAAAGGCCTAAAAATCTATTTAACAAAACAAAAATATTAGTAAAATCTAAAAATACTCAAATACAGAAATATTTTTGCCAGCAACACTAACAAATCCTTAAAGAATGTAAATTATTTCAAGAAATAGGAAAACAATTGTGCAAGGATTTTGTGAAAGTAAAAGTTGCCTTGAAGGTTTGTTTAACGAAAATATATTTAATATAATATAAAATATTTAATGGGATTTTGTATAACTTAAAATTGCTGCCAACAATTTATGTTTAAAAACAACAATAATATAGTAAAAACAATAATGTGTTTAATAAAATATCTTGAAAGACTCGATGTAACAAATTTTTTTTCCAATTCCGCAACATTTTCTTTAGGCTGGGCTTCAGCAGCTTTCAGGTTTTTTTTAAGAAAAAATATGTATCTCAAAAATTATTTGTTTAAAAATACAGAAATTTTTAAAATGTTATAAAACAATTGAAATTTAATTGAAATTTATTTGTTGGTAGTTTAGCATGTCTATATACGTATTTCATTGGCGCTTGAACCAAATCATCAGTAGACTTTAACCACGAATTTTAAACAGTCACAAACCTCTTACTTTATGCATAGACTTTCAAAAACTATATGAGAATTCATAAAATAATAATACTTTTGAAAATCACAAAAGAAAAAATAAGCTTAGTAGGCTTTGAAACTGATACAAAACCCAGCAAATAATTTATATCCAGGTGAACTCATTTTATTTTTCTACATGTTATAAAACATTTCAGAATTTAAAATTTCAAAAGAAGTAAATTATTTATTTATTATTTTATAAACTTATAATGGAAATTATAAGCTAATAAAGCAAAGGAGCTTTAGCAACACAGGCCTGGCTTAACATATTAATAATTATAATTAAAATTATCAAAAAAAAAATTACTCAATTATCTATAAACAACAGCTGATTCGAATATCGTTCTTATTTGCATTCGAAAATATCAACAGCGACTTGGTTTCATGACACTAAATGCAACCAATATTCGCTTGCAAAATCGACTTGTCAAAATGTTGTAAGATTTTTCTACATTTTGTTATTTACTACTTATCATTAAAAATTTTAAATATTTTTCTTATAAAATTATAAATAAATTTGTACGTGACAGTGTGAAAAAAATTTATTTGTGTCACAAGTCATTTAAATTAATTTTGATATTTCAACACTTTGAGTTTTGCTTTTTGAGTTTTGTTCAATCCCTTAAGGTATGCAATACTTTTTCCATTATTCTTGTTTTTTTGTTGTTGACATGTTTTGTTCCTCCCACTCTTAATATTGTCAATGTTTGTGTGTGTGCATGTGTGTGAAAAAGTTTGTATGCATTTGCTTGTGTAAGTTTGTGAATTGCTTGACTGTTCACAATTTTACAAAATATTTGTTTTTATTATTTAAATATTTGTCATAACAAGAACGTATAAGAACAGTGGGCAACAATTGAGCAAATAATAAATGAAAAAATTATTTTTTTTGACGTGGTGATTCAAAATCAATTGAATTCAATTTAATTGAATCAATAAGGTTTTTGCAATTATAAGTCTCATTGTATGTATAAATTAATTAGTGAATAATTATATCTGTGTAAATGACATCAATAGCTATGCCTACAATATTAAATCAAATGTACAGTATGTCAAGAATGAGTCTTCACATTAAAAAAAATGAACGTTTTTAACTTATTTTTTAAATTTCTTTTTATTTGACTTTGCCTCAAAAATTATAAATACAGAATAACAATAAGTATACGAGTATCAGTAAAAAAATTACAAAACAAAATTAATTTTTTCATTAATAATTTTATTTTCATTAATAATGTGTTTAATGTGCCAAGTCATGCTTGATAGACTGTACATGAAGGCTGTTTTAATAAGACGTTTAATTTTGAATAGCCCGTCATTTTAACAGTTGTCATGACTCATTTTGTACCTAATTAACGGATATCAAGCAAAAACTATGCCATTAAAAAATTTAAGGGTATCGCCTCAACAACGCATTGAAGTGATTGAAATTCACAGTTTGCAAAACTAAAGCATTTTCAAGTCGCCCCGAAGCCCCTTCTTGACAGTTGTGCAGCGGGTAGAAAAGTTAGGAGGAAGAAAAAATAAAGGAGGCTACGTTAACAAGCAGAATTGTTGCATTTCTGGTTTGGGAAGGCCAATAATTATTTTTGAAAAGCCTCTCCATTTTCAACGTGTGTCTGTTTGCTTCTGTTTTTGGTTTGGAGGGCTCATTGGACTTTATTTTTTCAAAAATCAGGCAGGCACAACTGGTGCCGTAAATAGATTGCGATCTTCAACAAGACGCCGCTACGTGCCAGACAAGTAACGATGACGAAGAATTTCATGAAAAAAGTGTGCTTTAGTTAAAATTTGTATGGAAATTTTGCTTTACAGTGCAGATAATTTTTTATATATCAAAATGAAACATCTTATTGGAAGACTCTTTATGTTGTATTGGTGGTATGTTGCGCCTTTTATTGGAAATTATTTAAATATATTATACTTTTTCAAATTCAGATTTCAACAGTTTAATATTTAATTCTCAGTAAAATAATGGCGACTTTTTCCAGACGTTTGTGCTCAACTGTTTGATGGTAAGGTTGAGATGTGAAAAAAATAAATCGAGTTATATTTACACTCTCTCACTCTCTCAAACAAGTAATGTGTTGCTGTAACTCAAAAATATTATGTGCAAGATTTCATTTGATTTGATATTGTAGTAGTGTGTTTGTGTTTATGGGTATTGCTTTACCGTTATTCGGAAAGAGAGAATATTCGTGCAGATGACTACCCCATACATACATATTTACATGTATATGAAAGTATGTATGGATACGATTTATTCTTATAAGATCGTGGTGTTACAAACGTATTATTATTATTAAATTAAATTGAGTATACGCCACGACCTATAGCATTTAACAAAATTGTATGCGAGAAGGAACTTTTAAACTTTACGAGTATATTTACCCCCTTATGCAAAAAATTATTTTACTTTAGCTTTAAAGTTCATAGTAGTTGATAAGCACTTTAAGGCTAACACAGCTTTGTTAAAAAATCATATGCAAAAGACAACTTTAAATATTTTGTGATTTAATAATAAATACTGGTAACACCACCGTGTTCAACAACCACTACACAGCTTAGGATTTAAAAAATTTAATACAATTCCATTCGGGTATTCAAATATTTTTTTATTTTATTAAATAAATTTTTATTATCTTGAAGTAAAGCAACCTAATTTAAAAAATATGAGCTTCTGACTTAATAGGAAAACAGATAAACACAACCATGAAGTAAAAGTAAAAAAATGTGAAAAAATATCACAATTTGTTTTATTCGAATGAAACGAGTATTTGAATATCCAGCTTTTTTCTATTTGTTTTGATTGTATGTACATCACTAAAACATTTTTGTATAATTGTATTTATTTTAATATTTTTTTATGGATTTTGCTATGTATTTCGAATCAGTTGGATAATTTGGTGATGCTTCCCATTACATGACAGGAATAATAAATTTAAGATAAGAGCAGGCACTTCTAGCTTCATTTTCGGATGTAACATGAATCAGTATGTGCTATATTAGTAAAAATATTTGAGGTACAAAATACACATTTTGGAAATATCAACTTAAAGTAGTCTTAACAAACGTGGGTGCCTACTTTAGAATTTGTATACAATAATTTTTTTTAGAATACAACTTTACTTAACATTGCTTGGCAAAGCTTTATAAAGTTTTTTTTTGCATAAGACCATTAAACTTTAATTAAAAGTGTTCTATATTAACATTTAAAATGTTTAATACTACTTTTAATTGGATTATTTTATTTAGGCTTTTCTGAATTATTTTTAAATGAGTTTTACTTAAATTAAATTAAAGTTAAATGAAAATAAAAGCAATGCATTTACTATTACTTTAAGAAAGCTAGTTTTTCTTATAAACTTGCTTATAATTAAAAACAAATGTTTCCTTTTTGTTTAGATGTATGTAAACTAATAAGAATATTGTTTAAGTTTTTGTGCCGAAGCTATTTTAATAAATATAAGTATGTATATTATAAGTAATAATAACTAAAAGTTTTCGGTTTTTAACTAAATTTATATATCAAAGAAAACTTTTGGTTTTTTATATACTTTTGGAATTAGTTATGCCTTTTGGCAATATTTCTACCTTAAATAATTCCTGAAACATATTATTATTACTATTTAGTCGGGCATAAATTCAGTTTAGCATGGTGATTATATTGTGTATGCAGTATTTTATTTTGAAAATCACATTAATTAATAAAAAAATATCTATATAAAAAATTTTTCATTGTATAAGTATTGAAAATACTGAAGTTGAGCCCGGTTGAGAAACTATTCCTGATTAAAATTCATCCCAGTTCAATTGAAATGTATAAATGTATGTACTCGTATTATTATTATTTACTATTAGAAGTACTAAATACATAATAATAATATGTACCTATGTAATGTAATAAAATTATCACTATTTTTTCTTATTTTTTTTGCCTACTCTGCCTGCACTTAATTTATCTTTCAGAATACATTTGTCAGTTTTTAGTAAATACTTTTCAATGTAATAACCTAAAAGTGTCGTATGGACCTCTCATGCATATTTCACATAAATAATTTCAAACAATTTGAACAAACTATTTACAGCAACTATTAATTTAAAATACATATATTTCATTTATTCTACCCGTAAAGTGGGTCAAAATCCTAAAAACACACACATAAAAATAAGTTTTCATACGTATAATAAAACTTCCATATGGATTCACGTCTGAGAAATACACAAACATATATGTGCTTTTATTTGGGTATAAAAACTAGAAACTTTTTTTTTTCAAAATAATTCATGAGTCGGCGTTAGTTTATGGTTGTAGTGTGTGATTAAAAATGTTTTTGTGTTCATGTATTTGGGATAAAACTTTATTTTTTTTTTTAAATGCGGGAAGTTCACATTTACCTGGGCCATTATGAGAGTAAAACTATATTTACACGCAACTATAACGATTGTAATAAAATCTAAACTAAGTTTAAGTTACAATTTTATGATAAAATAAGTGGGTAAATTGAAAATGATTAAACTTTTGTGAAATATAAATTGAATGGTAATTTCCTTCATGAGCCTTTAAAGTACATGCAGATGAATTTAAGCTGCGGTATTAAAAAAAATATTTATGATTTAAAAAAGTTATACAAAATAAATTTTGTATGGAAATTTGTTTAATAAAGCTTTTGTAAACCAAGACAATTTTATTGAATAGGACTAAACAAGTTTTGGCGTTAGCATGCGTCTAAAAATGAGCATGGGAGGTTGGTTGGTTTACGTGGTTGCCTACTACATGTGGACATTCAAGTATAATCTAGACGATTCCTTTTTAAAAGGACCACTACACTCACCGATGTCAACCTATGTAGAACCGTATGTAAGTATTTTGATACGTTGATCATTACTAGATCTAACCCGTCCCGTTGAGATATCTGATAAGGTCACTCAATCTCAGATAAATCTGAAAGATCATCTTTACATGGCTTCCTAAAAATTTGTGTCTCGAGAGATGCAAAGTTGGACATTCGCCAAGACAGTGGAAGATTGTTTTTTCTTTGCTTTCTTCTCGACAGCTTCGGCAGAACTCATTATAGGACAAACCTATCCTACTATCCAACTAGGATGTCTGCCGACCGTCCAGTGCCCCGTTATGACTGCAACGAGCTTTGAGATGTCCCTACGGTTCCTATTTTGAGCGTCTATCATTGTAGCAAGGCCACATCTTCTTAGAAATCTTGCACGTAAGTATGAGCATAGCATTTTTTTTAAATCGTTTTGTCACAGTTTAAAATTTTCAGGATTTTTTATTGTCTTTCATTTTTCTTGAAAAGTTTTTCTTATAGTTTATTTAATTTTTTTTTAAATTTTGCATTTCGGAAACTTCTAAATACCTTCACCTGTTTTTTGTATTTTTAAGAATCATGCTTAAATTTTAATATATCAGGCACCTACACATAAGAGCATTTAAAAATATAATCAGTGTGCAAATCCATATATGTACATATATACATATGTATATACATACATGTTTCCCGGTATATAATATGCATACAACTTTTGTACATTTTGGTACATGTTTGTAAGTTTATTATAAATGGCTTTTATATTTTCAAACGTATTTAACTCAATATTTGTCTGGCATGTAGTACAAGCAAGAGTTTTTATTTGTGCCAAAAACCGCATAAGCATATATTGGAGTGGTTCGTTTATTATATATTTTTGAACAAAAATTTTATTAAAAATTAAGTGTTTTCTATTTCTGAGATAAATTCAGTCTTAAGGGAGGTCATAACAATTGCAGTTGATTCTACTTTCTGCCTTCGCTAATTCATTAGCTACATTTTTCAACTACACGCAAACAAAAAATATGGTTGAGGCAACCATAATCAAACAGCAACATGCTATGATTGAATTATATGGTTGCAGTCAAATCATATTATTGTTAATAGCAAAAAAAAAACTTTAACAATATTATTATCTGAGTTAATTATAATATTATCTGAGTTAATTATATTATAATCTTAGTATTGTAAATATGACAACACTATTGTCAGATGTGACTAAAATATAATTGAGACTCACCATACCATGTTCTAATATTATATTAATATTGTTAAATACGACCACAGTATTATTTAATATAATAATACTATTTTATTTTTTAATCATATATTTATTGTAGAAACAGCTGTGCGTCAAAATCTAAATAAAAATAATTTAATATTGTTGAAATAAAATGTATATATAGAAATGTATACTTACACGACATACGGACATGTCTGTATAAAGAGATACACAAATGTTTATATATGTTTTATTGGCCAACCCTTTTTTATACTACATTTATCTATTAATTTATTTAACACCACCCGTGCACTACCGATAGCTTACAAACGAAATACAGAACTGGCAGATGTTTTTGAAAAAGATTTTTTTTTTAACCTAAAATAGTATGGTTTTGGATAACATTATATTGTTATTTACATCATATTATTTTTAAATAATAATACAAATTATGTTGTAGTCATAAATTTTTAACAAAACTGTATTATTAAACTCTAACCATATCACACTTTTTTATGGATGTGATAATGTAATTATTAAATTCAAACATTACTCTGTTTTATCGTAACGAAATAAATGTTTAAAATAACAATAACTAGTTTTCAACGACCACACATTTCTTTCAGAGAACATAATATTGTTTTCTCAACCATTCTACAACCATATCTTTTCTTTGCGTGTAGACTCCGTGAAGTGCTCCCTTACAGTTCAGCGTTTTTTTTTTTTGAAACTGCGACACATTTGCCCAAGCTTCCTCTAAAGAGTCAAAAGCAAACTGTTTAAGTATCTCTCCCCCCACTGCAATACTTTTCTTCTTGACATTAAACCTCAAGTCTAGCCAATAATAAATAAATAAATTTTATTTTTATAATATACTAGTTACACTCATTCCTTTTTATTTTTGCCAAAAGAAATTAAAAATGTTCCAATTGAGTACCATTGTTCTTTAAAATTAGTGGACACAGTGCCACTGCAAAGTCCCACTGAACGAGAAGGCTGCCTTTGCAACTTTTCCACTAATTTCTCAAACTGGTTTATTTCAAATTGTTCCGTTTCTTTATGTTCAATTAGTTTTTGCTTAAAATAAACTCAAGCCGTTATAAAAATAATAAAATCAGACTTAAAAAATGTACTAAACGACTCAAAGAGCTGCTATCGTCGGAAAAAACTGCACTACTGGAAAAGTATTTAGAAGGTCTTGATGTAACGTCCGCATCTAATTACTCTTTATGGCGCGCTACTAGAAATCTTAAACGACCCGTTGATCTTAAATCACCATTGCGTACTGCGACCGGAGGCTGGGCAAGAAGTGATAGTGAGAAAGGTAACTTATTTTCTGAGCATTTAAAATCTGTATTCACTCCCAATTCATGTACGGGTGCTGCTGATTTACCGTGTGTAGTTTCTCTACCCCTTCGTCCCTTGAGGTTTAAGATGCGTGAAGTACAAAAAGTAATTGCTGAACTCAACCCGAAGAAAGCTCCAGGTATTGATGGCATTAGTAACAAAATGCTCATGAACTTGCCTCATATTGCAATAAGAATCCTGCTATTTACTTTTAATGCTATTTTAAGAATGCAGTATTTTCCACATAACTGGAAACTGGCCAAGATCAAAATGATTCCAAAGGCGGGCAAAGATCTTACCAAGACTGAGTCATATAGGCCTATAAGCTTACTATCTACAATCTCAAAGCTTTTCGAAAAGCTGCTCATGACTAAATTGTCCAAAATTTTAACTGATAATGGGTGCATCCCAGACCATCAATTTGGCTTTAGAAGTCAGCACAGCACGATTGAACAAACGCATAGACTGGTCCAAGTTGTAAGAAGAACATTTGAAGAAAAGAAGTATTGTTCTGCTCTCTTTATTGATGTTTCTCAGGCGTTTGATAAAGTATGGCACGAAGGCCTAGTTTTAAAATTGAAGAGATATCTGCCAATAAACATTCAAAAGCTTTTGGAAAGTTATATTATTGATAGGAAGTTCACTGTTGTGGAAGGAGAGTTCACGAGTGTGCCCGGAACTATATCTTCTGGTGTGCCCCAGGGTAGTATTCTGGGTCCTGTCTTGTATTTAATATATACTTGTGATATGCCTGTGAGCAATAATATCCATATTTCTACTTTTGCCGATGATACAGCCTGTATGAGTGTGCACGAAAACCCTTATGAGGCATCCCGCAATCTCCAGGAACATATCACCCAGCTGGAAATATGGCTGAACTTATGGAGAATTAAAGTCAATGAACAAAAGTGTGTCCATATAACGTTCACCCTAAGAAGAGATACTTGCTCCCCCATTCGAATCAACAATCAAAATATTCCTCAACATTCCCAAGTGAAATACCTTGGTATACACCTTGATCGAAGACTTACATGGAAACATCATATTGACTCTAAGTTAACTCAGATGAAACTTAAGTTAACTCAAATATATTGGTTGATTGGCAGAAACTCAACACTCAGCCTAGACTGCAAACTTTTATTATACAAGTCGCTTTTGAAGCCAATATGGCGCTACGGAATTCAGTTATGGGGCACTGCTTCAGCTTCCAATGTCGAGAGAATCCAACGAAGGCAAAACAAAATTTTACGGTTAATAACATCGGCTCCATGGTACATCCAAAATTCTATTATACATCGTGATTTAAATATTCCACTAGTGACTGAAGAAATTGAAAAATACGCAGGCAAATATTTAACAAAACTCTAATCACATCCTAATCCGCTTGCTCGTAATATTTTGAACTTTACTGGACACATCCGCTTAAAAAAGAGGGACACACGGGCTCTTATACCTAACACTCCAGATGGGACTACTTGAAAATACTTTCCCCCCCCCCCTTTTTTTTTTTGATTATCACTACTAATGTATTATTTATAACTACCACTAAGTTTATGTCCGACACTGGTCGGGCCTAATAATTTTTTTTTATAGATTTAAGATTTGAATACTTATTATTAGTTCATATATGAAGATACAATAAATAAATACATGCATTAAAAAAAAAAAAAAAAAAAAAAAGCCGTTATAAAAAATGGCGGCGACAAATTCAAAGTCATGTAAACAAAATGTCGCCGTCAACTTTTTTGTAGAGGGCAAATCATATGTTGACAGTAATCGATAATATTCGATAACGACAACTAGAATAATAATTTGAAGTAAGCAATACAAAACAATATTGTTTTGTGTCTATGTTGACAAGGTTTTTTATTTAAAGCAAAGATTTTTAAATTTTTTAGATAAATGTTTATCGAAATTCTTCAAACGTTAATAATAACATTATTTTTTATTAAAGTAAAATAATCAAGTATATTTTTACGCTTAACAGCAAAACAATAGAAAATTTCAATTTATGACATTCTTGTGACAAACGAACAATATCTCTCTTTGTGTTCATATGTAGTTCTTTGTAAGTATCTGTAAGCGGCATTAAAAAGGTACGATTTTAATCCTGATATAAAGAGTTTTTCATAAAAAACATATAAACAAGAATTTATTTTGTTTCTGGCGCAGGTATTAGTACTCATATTATTATTATAATTATTATTAAAAACGTTTTTAATTTTTATACAAAGAGTGAAAAAAGTTAAATAGAAGAAAAACAGAATTTGGGTCATGACTCAAGAATTTAATAAAATATCTTATAAAAGGAATTTTTATAAAACAGACGGTTTTATCAAAATTATGAATTAAATAAAATTTTTATTCGCTTTGCAGGGAAATTGCATGTCCTTTATGTTTTAAAACTTATATCTGATTAATTATCACAAAGATCAGCTGTGATAGAGCGCATTTTTTTTAATTCATATTTGATATTTCTTTACATTTTCTATTTCATTAAATTCATCTCTGAGTGCTCAGGAGTTGCGGGATTTTCAGCATAACACTACAATCAATGGACTACAATCTTAAAGGAAACAATTACTAAAGGAAAAACATCAAGCGTCAAATATTACGATCTAAAATGCTAAGGAACAGAAGTGGCCAAAATGGCCATTCAATATACTATACTAGCCCACTATATTATATTAGGATGAATATTACATTAGATGAAAGACAAATCCAAGGTCTTTCATTTTATTAAAATTTATTTTTGCAATAAACTCTTATATTTTCAAGCTACACTCTACAACTCTTGAATAAATTGCAAATAATACAATCTGATTGTTTTGTATTTTAAATAATCTTTCTTTTTTCACCCTCAACATCTACTTTGCAATAGTTGCTGACGCAAAACTATCGTTGATATTGTACGAACTAAATTGTAGCAGTGGATAATGAAATTAATATGCAAATTGTTCTTAAGTGTTATTGTTTTGTCTTTATTGTAATCATCTTTTCAAATAAATATATGCATGTTTATAAATTTCAATTGCACGAGTATAAATGTAAATTGGGATAAATTTTGTATGTGTTAGTTTATATTAACCCAGTTGTCCAAATCGTCCTAGAGGACATTGTCTTCGACGATTCATATACGACATGTCGTCTGTAGATTAAGTTTTCTAATCGACATTTTAAAAGAAATCGGCGTTCATGACTATCTGAACGACAATGTCACACGTTTTCTCTTCAATAAAACTTTGTTGGGGACCATCTGAGCGACAGTGTCATACGTTTTGTCTTCAATAAAGCCTTGTCGAGGACAATTTGAGCGACAATGTCCCTCGTTGTGTCTTCAATAAAGCCTTGTTGATGACAATCTGAGCGACAATGTCGCTCATCTGGTCTTGTGTGACCTCGCCGCCATTTGTATGAAAATTTCGTCAACGATTTGTATGGAGTTGTCTTTAATATGTCTTCTACGACTTACCATTGTCTTGTACCCGTCGTCAAGGATGTCTTAAAAGACGTGGCCAACTGGGAATGAAGGTGTCACCTATATATGTGTCTGTATGCATGTCTGTGTGTTTTAAGGCATTTGTTAATTATGCGTATTTATGACTACATAATAATAGAACATTATCAAGTGTAGTTTAAGATATTTGCTATATTTCAGTCTAATAAAGCAATAATTTAAAAGGAAAATCACAAATATGCAACTGCAAGCTCTTTCCTGTGCGAAATATATACATACATATGTACATCTATAAATATATACTATACATGCATTTGTATCAAAGCACTCAACACTGCCTTTGCATGACAATCGCACACACAGGAATGCACAAAATTTCCCCTTGCCTTTTCAAATAATATCTAAATTTACCACTCAATCCTTAACTTAGGCTTCCTTGCACAAGTGCATAAAAACTTGAAAACTTTTATTGCACTTTAAGACTTCTTAATAAATAATTTAATCTCGTACTTAAAAATAATTACTTAATACTACTACTAATGCAAATAAAATATAAGTGTTTTCTCAGTTAAACCATGGCAATAACGATAATAATACTCGCACAACTGTGCTACCAACACTAATTCTGCAACTATAATTATAATTGCAAGAATCTCCTTTGCAATCGTAAAAAAAGAAAAAAAGCTTTAATTCGTATAACAAATAATTTACATCCGTTTCCCAGAGAAACCACACACCCATACACATACACACACAAACAACATACACACACACGTATAAATTTTGCCACATGTAAACAACTAGCAAGTTTGTAACTACATACAACTTACTCAAATTTAAGTTCTGTTAAATTGTTAAAAGTTTTATCAAATTTTAACTTAAATTTGAAAAGTTTGTAAATTTTTTTTGTGTTTAATTTTTTTTTATGAAATCGAATAGACAAAATCTTTTTAATAGATTTAAACACTTAAAAGTAACTAAAACTAAAAAGGTCATACATATCTTACAATTATTTCCATATTATTCTCAAGTAAATAATTAAAAAAAAAAATTCATACAAAAAAGTTCTACAGTAGTTAACCATCATATCATCATTATTTTACAGACTTTACTAAGAGATGTCTTTATTATATTTATTTGTGTAGAAGTCATTAAGTCAAATATAAACTGAAATGTTTGTCTTCAGACATAGTGCAGCAGAAGAAGAAAAAAAAACAACAACAATAAGTGTCAACATATTGTTCATCATTGTTTGGATTTGTAAAGTTTATTTATAAAGGAATTTTTAGTTAATTGCAAAAGGTCTGTAATGCATGAGTCGCTTATTTTCAAAGTGAGACAGGCAAATTTTGCAAATCAAATGCTATGATAAATTTTTTTAAATAAAGGACTCATAAATTTAATAGGCTGTAAAAGATTTGCAAAAAAAATTAAATGGAGTAAGTAGTTTAAAAGTTGAGAGTTTTTATATTTTTTTTTTAATTTCACGCTTCTCTCACCCTCTGAATAAAGACTTTGCAAAGTGAAAGAACTAATATGTCTACTATATTAGATGATTTTCGGCCGCAGAACAGTTAAATATATTCCAATATGAGCCGGTTTAATATAAACAACGGCGCGGCACCGGCGTCGAAACAGACGACTTTTCAATTTGTTTACTATTGAACTTTACAAAAATACATGATCAGATGAAAAGTCTTATCGTTAAGAAAAATCAATAATAAAAAATCAAGCCTCATGGGATGTAAAATTTGTATTGTATACACTGTCCCACCTTGCACGTATTATTTGACATTTATTTCAAAAATCTTTTCGGTTGAAGTCTACTTATGAGCTCGATAAGCGGGAACGAAATGCATATAGACGTTGCTTAACCAAAAAAAAAAAAGCAAAAACTTCAGCTTCAGTTCAATTACATTCTTTTATTTTTAATAAATGGAAACTCCACAAACACTTGCGATCAATGTTTAAAATATTTTCTCTCCATGTGGTAATGGTTCTGAGCACGTGTGTACACACACATGTATATAAAGGAACTTCTAATAGGGACATGCAAACTTTTACTATTGATAGCGGCCATATTTTTGAACGATCAAATGTGGAGTTGGCTGTCATTTATTTGCAAGGACGTGAATTTGGTGAGAATTCGATTATATAGAAATCAACGATATAGGAAGATAGCAAGCGCTTACTACTGAAAGACCCTTTACATATTTTCCTATGTCTGGCGAACACTTGATAAATATATTCAATACTTCACTACTTTATGTTATGTAACAAAATTTAGTAAAACAAAAATTTACTACGATTATATGAAAAAAGTTAAGTTAAATTGCAAAAATATGCTCTACACAGACAATAATGATCATCATCATAATATCTATGAATTGATGCTTGTGCCATGTTAAATTTTTTTGCGTCTATGGCGTGCCGACGAACAATATTTAAATTTGTAAGCCTTATTATGTGTGATTACATTGTTGTTGTGTCCTAAATTTATAAAATATTTAGAAAAAGAGATTACAAACACTATGTAGTCATGCTCATTGGGCATTTAGTATTTCAAAAGTTTGTTAAACAAAGGCTTTAAATTTGTGTCCAACAAATGCAAAAACATGACAGTAGATATTTTCAAACATAATATAACTTTCCAAAAAAAAAAAAAAAAACAACATGTTGCAATAGACTGATAAGGTCAATAATAGTACAATATAAATATTAGCAAGAACAAAACACAGTGGCGTCGAATATGAAAGTGCATTAAAGCAATATAGATAGAGAAATTTCCTAAATTATAAAAGTTGAGACTGGCACTGCCCATTAACACTAAGGGCGACTTTTTGGGTACGAGACTAAGATTAGTTTATTTCTATAATTAGCTAATCCGAAAATTAACTTAATCTCAAATTAATTAGTTTGATATTTTTGAGTGGTAGTTTAAACTTCTTATTATTTGTAGTATTACCATACTGAGGAACAAAATAGTGGCAACATTTTCTGTGTAAAAGTCATACATGTTATCAACACACTTTGATTTTTTGTGGAAAGAAGAAGAAACTGCCATGTTTTATTATTTACAAGTAAAATAGTGCGCGTGTTAAAGGAAATAGATAAATAATATAAAATATATATATATTTATTTATGTGTTTTTAAATTATTTTATAATATAATTTTTACAAAAAGTTATAAGTTTCACAAGTGTATGTTGCCAATGTTAATGTATGATTAAACCAGCATGATTGCCCGCTTAAACTAGCAAGTAAACCATATAATCGACTACCCAAAAATCACAAATGAAGATTAAGGTTTATTTAATCTCTAATCTTGAACTCAAAAAGTCGCCCTAAATGTGTATAAATGATAGTTCTTAATACAACTTATTACTTGGTGGAAGTAATGAAAATATTATATATTTATTTTCCTTATTAAATTAAAATTTTCACAGATTTATTGCGCCTTAAAATATTTGCTGGTTTTGCAAAATTTCCAACCAAAGTTTTAGTTTGTTTCAAGAATTTTCCTCTCAAAACTTCAACTATAAACATAAAGCATTTTTTTGCACTAAAATCATATTAAAAACTAAAAGGGAAACAAAAAGCAGCGAGCGGTAGCTGCAACATCAGCTGCTACAGACCAACCACATGCATCTACATACACACTTCAATTCGAATACAAAGTAGTTTTTTTTTTGCTTTTTGATACAAAATAAAATAAAAGCCAAGCAATTTTCTATGCATGAGTACTTATGAGTACAATGTGTAACAGAGTATAAATAAATACTCCTGGGCATTCATACTCCACCTTCTGGATATAAATAACATGAATGTGCATTCAAAGCTCGTACATAAAAGAAATAATCTATGTTTACCCAGCGGTTTTGGCAGCAACAATGTTTGATTTTCGAAAGTAGTTCTAAAGCTGCCTAGACATGATCAACATGTTTGATGTCAAATTTATCAACGTCTGATGGATGCTTTGATATACGAGCACATGCTGGATTATCCGTCAAGCATGCATTTTGAATTTGTGCTATCAACATCGTATGAATGTCAAAAGCGGAAGTTTAATTCTGAGTTATTAATTTCTGAAAATTTTCCCTCTCAAAATTAACTTTTGATGTATAAACATCTATACGCTAGGGGGTAAAAATCTTTTGACTTTGATTTCCTTGCTGAGATTTCTTTGCTGAGATTTCTTTGCATTCTCAAATCGGTGTGAGCTATGCATGAGTGTATTAGTGTTTGAAAGAAGCAATACCAAGCAGAGAAACAAGTCGACCGGCTCGAAGCCGACGGTGCGATGCCGCCGGTTATTTTTCTGTATATTTCCGTACACCAAAGGTGAAAATGAACCGTAAGAGCTACGGACTTAAAATTTGGGCACAATGTGTAGACATTTGGCCGCTACAACAACAAATACATGAGAGTTAAAAACTAAAGGGTGTTCCAAAACGAGCAACGAAAAATGTAAAAATCCCATGTAATATACATACAATTGTATGTACATATATACAGTTGAAATTTTAAAAGTTAGTGTATTTTCATACAGACTACAACAATTAACACTAAATTTAAACAGTTTAAATTGAAGGGTGTTCCATTAGTTAATGAAATTTCGACGTTGTAATTTTGACAACTTGCTGTATCTTGGAAACCGTAAGAGCAAAACTCTTGAAATATTCAAAAACGGTAAAACTAAAAAATGAAAAAAATATAAAGTCACCAAATCTAAAAAAAATCGCCAAAAACAAAAAAAAAATCGCCAAAACGAAAAAAGCACCAAATTAAAAGAAAATTTCTAGGACTGCGAAAAACCGGAAATCGCCAAAAATGAAAGAACACTTAAACAAAAAAATCGCCAAAATGAAAAAATCGCCTAAATATAAAAACCCTAAAAACAGAAAAAAATCGCCAAAATGAAAAACACCCCAAAAAACAGAAAAAAATCGCCAAAATGAAAAAATCGCCAAAATGAAAAACATTGCGAAAATTAAAAACCCCAAAAAGAGAAAAAAAAAACGCCAAAACGAGAAAAAAGCGATAAAACTGAAAAAAATCGTTTAAACTGAAAAAACTTAAAAAAGGAAGAAAGCTAAATCACAAAAAATGATCAAAACCGAATGTGCGCCAGTCAAAGTCGCACTTTACTGAATTTATTTTAATTGCAATGCGTACACAACAACAAGAACAGCAACAACTAAACGATGAACAACAGGAATTAAAAAGTAAAAGTAAGGGCATTTACCATAGATGAGCACTGCAGTACCACTAAAGTTTCAGTAAAAACAATAAAAAATGTTTAACAAGTAAATTTTTACTGATTACTAAAATTTGTTTCTACAATTTTTATAAATTGCCTTAATGATTTGTTATATGATGAGGTGCATTGAATTTTCAGTAATCAGTAATGCCCGTATTCATAATGAAATTCTACCAAGTGGCTAAATGTTTTTCATAGCAAAGTTTCAAAATTTGAATGAAAAAACTTTGCCACTTGCTACAATTTTATTATGATCACGACCCTACGATTTTACTGGTAATGCAAATTAAATTTCATTATCTGTAAAAATTAACTGAATTTTTTTAGTAATCAGTACATTTACTGCTTACTGCAATTTTGAATGCAGTACATATATATACATATACTGCAGTGTGCCCATTTACTAACCAAATAAGTTTAATATAACAAAAATCAAAAATTTTAAAAACCCCCGACTTTTTTCAGAAAAGATGTTATATCTTCTGAACGGCTGGACCAATTTTCTTCAAACACAGCTAAGAACCCTCTCGATCAAGTCGTCTTTCAAACAGAAAAAACTAAATGAAAATCGGTCCAGCCGTTTGGCCTGTACGTGGACACGGACAGACACACAGATACACAGGTACACAGACACACACTACAAACTTATAACACCCCTTTTTTTAGTCGGGGGTTAAAAACAAACAAAAACCAATAAATTCATATGTATTTCCAATATTGAAAGTTTTGATACTTTTAATTGATTAATTTAAAAAAATATACTAAAAGCATAAGTACTTCCAACTTAAAAAATAGTTTTCATTACTAGATGTTTACACATCTCCTCTGTGATCGGACTCACATTGCTTTTTTTATAACTTTCAAATAAAATTACCCACTGTAAATTATTTGATTATCCATCCATAATGCTTGATGAGTATTTTGATAGTATATTATAGTCGTCTTAGCTTATTTGGATGAAGTATTCATATGTTGATCTTAATACTAAGTTGATTTTTTCTCCCCATATAAAAAAAAAACCTATTCAAATATTCAGTTACCAGATTTTGTAATTATTCTTTATAAACATAAAAATTTTTAAGAATTGTTATTTAATCAAATTACTGAAAGCTCGTTTGTGGACATTTCATTAATAATTTAGCTGTAGATTCATTGTACATATTAACGAAATTATATTTGTTAAATATTTGGCAACTTGCTCCAGAACTGTAGGGTTTATATACCGAATTCTTTGGTTGTGAAAAATTACACATTCTATTTATTATTTTTATCAAATACGAATATACAAGTACTTGCTCATACAATAAGAATTTCGACGTAAAAGTCCTTTAAAAATGAAATAAGATTCGAGAAAAAATCAAAAAATATAGAAATCGGTTGAACTTGCACACTGTACTTGAAACTTCCCGCTAAACTAGAGATGTTGGTATATAGACTTCTAAATATGTAGAGTTGTAACCTTTTATAATTCGGCAAATTTGTTTCCTCTACTTTGGCCCGTTCTAAGGTTATGAGATCTTTATATTAGGGATGCCAATCCCGAAATCCCGGTATTTTCAGGATTTATTGAATACCCAACTAAGAATTACAAAGAGAGCACAAACCTGTTGTAGAAAAGTTAATACATACTTTCAAGCAAAATAGAAACTTTACAATTTCAAGAGCAGTGTTCGAAAATTCGAGCATGATTTCAGACTTGCAAAATTCATAGAAAATAAAATGTTGTTGTAGAAATATGTATAAAAATAGCAAACTAACATAATTAAGAAATACATATGTATATTCGAAATTTCGAACATAGCTCCGAACTTACAAAATGTGTGGAAAGTAAAAACCTTTTATAGCAAAGTTAATATTCTTATGTCAGAATTGCAAATTTATAATCTGTATTCGAAATTTCGAACATAATTTCAAACTTACAAAATGCGTAGAAAGTTATAGGAAATTTAATATATCTGTGCCAAAGTAGCAAATTTATATGTTCAGGAACTGTATTCGAAACTTTGGACATGATTTCTTAATTAACAAAATGCAGTGAGAATAGAAACTTTTTTCTGAAAAATTAAAAACTTTACATTAGTTATTTGAACAAATTTCTGCACTGAGGTAGGTCAGTTTTAGTACTAAGTTTCTAATATTGGGAAGATTCACTTATTTATCAAACTAAGCCTACACTACACGTACGAATAGTTGTAGCTTTAAGTTTTCTAAGCACTTTTCTACCTACCCTCGTCGCTTGTTTAGTCATCTCTTTTATACTATGCTAAATCTGGATATGTAATGCTACGAGTGAAGCTACTTACTCCTTCTGCTTGTATATATCACAGGGGGATTTATTGTTGGATTTAGACAGTGAATGCGTGTGCAAATATAGAAACAATAAAACAAAATGCGAAAAAAAGACAAACAAAAAAAAAAAAAAATAACATACATAACGAGGAAAAAAGTATAAATAAATTTTTAGATTTCATGATAAAATTACGTTATTGTTTATTTTGTTTTTCCTTTGTTTTCTTTTGTTTAATTTTATTACACAAATATAGGATTTAGTCGATTGGTGTATTAAATGTGTTAAGGAACTAACTACCCCTTAAGTCTTTTTTATGTTTCTCAGCTTATAGGGCAAACCACGAAATGAAAACGTTTATTTATTGAAAGTATACATAAACTATAATGAAACTGACTTATGAAAAGTTGGGCTTTTATATTTTTTACTAAATTATTTGTCAGCTGGGAAGTTAAACAGAGAATTACAAAAGTATCGTTTTAAGTACTCTTTGAGTATTGGCCAACAACACGCTCATATGGAAACACATGCATTAATTTTAAACCGAATACGTTTAATAAATAAAGAAATATCCCAAGTATCATGCGTATATATTTTTGATCCGATTAAATGTCGTCTGAGTATAAACATACCCAGACTACAAGCATGAGAGAGAGAGAGAGAGAGAGAGCCAATGCGCTTGATAAGCCTGAGCGTTTTTATTGTTAGTTGCAGCGTATTTTATATTTTCGCATAAACAAAGTAGAGAGAGTAGAGAGAGAGTATGTTGGAATGGGCTGTAGTCATAGTTGCGCGAAAGTAACTATGTATGTGAGATTACGAATTATTTGTGCAACAATTATGATTATACGTAGTAACTAAAATTAAGGCTTATTTACTTATGTATATATATATGTATTTTTTTTGATAATCATTTTCATTCTTTGTATTCAACGTAATGTTTCAATTAGTCCAACAGCCGCGAAGAATCGCTTTGAAATGAAAATGTGATATAAATATTTTAGAATAATTTTCAAGATTTTTTCCCAAAACTTTTGCTAAAAATCCAGCAAAATTTCTCTGTACAAATTAAGGACTCTCGTTTTAAATGAATATTTCTTTTAGTTATAATTTTATTTTCAGGTTCAAGAGTTTTGAGTAGGGCTCACCCTTTGATATATATTCTCATTAGAATAATTTTCTTTTCTTTGCCTTCCTTTGATTTGATTTATATTTATTTTACATTTGTGCAAGTGTGCGTGCAAAAATTGCGTGTTTATGTAGATTTAACTGCACAATATAAATAAAAATAAAAAACAGTAGGGACACTCACAGTTTCTTACACTATATACTACTACCTTCAAATATATTTTGAATATCTATTTTTATTTGTGAATTTCTAATTTCTCTACCGAATCTCTTGTTATTCATTTTAATTGTTTTTTATCTTGGCTGTGATCCCTTGAGCTTTAATTCTATTTAGTTGTTTGTGATAGGGACCTTTTGTCTATGCGCATTTGTTTTTTCTTTCTTGAAGTAAATTTTCTTCATATTTGTTCTTTTTCTTTTGGGTTTCCATTAAAGTTTCTATTGTTCTCTTGAGTAGTTGGATAACAAAGCAGTGCAATTTCTGGCACATTCCTAATGAATGATGGTGTTTGCACAAAGAACGTTTTTTTTTTATATAGAGCATAGAGGATAGAAAATAGTGATTTGGGTTAAACAAATACATTAACAAAAACCATACTAAACCATACATCATGTTCTGGTCAAAGATATTGCTAAGTGTAATTAAAAAAAAAAGTATTAAACACTAAGCAAGATCTTGACGGTTTGTCAAAAAGAGAAAGGTAAAAATAAAATTAGGAAACTAATTAATCTCTTTTACGTAACTTGTGCCGGACGTTAGACCAGATCTTCCCCTTATTCTAAGGAGGGCGCTCTGATGTTACATTAGGATTAGAATCTGCTGAAGTCGGTAAAGTTCAGTGACCAGTGACTATGCCTTCATCACTTGAACTTTCCTACAACAACTGACACAAAGGGACACTAATGCACATCATAAAATGCGTGGTGTTGTTATTCAATGACGGTTGGATACAGGGATTGAACCCAGTATCTTCTACTAACCACTTGAGGCAACATCACCCTCATATTATGACTTTGTCGTCATACCAAAGCCACTCTTGCACAGAATTAGAGCTGCTATGGACGCTTCTAATACATTTTCAGTAGCAGTGCCATTTTCACTATTTAAAATAATATACTCAAACAGTATCTTCCGAAAGCAGTATGTACCTGGATTCAGTAACTTTTATTACGATAATCGTATTGCTATAATATATAAATACATATAACGAAAATGTATCAACTTTGCTATTCAGTAACATGCTCTAACGATATTCGATCTCACTTGAAATAAAAAAAACACTACGAAATGAATTTTAGTTTTTCTTTTATTCTTTTCGCTAATTTTGGCATTTTGTATGCAGAGATGCCACATGATATACAAGTAAATGCTGAGTGAAACACAGATGTACAATACCGTAAAAAAGAAATTACAGAATCACAATTACACTTACCGAAAACGAATAAACATGTACTTATGTAAGTATACTGAAAATTTTAGAACTTTCTGTTCGCAAAAAATTATTAAATCCAGGTACAGAAGTACGTGTAAGGTCGTTGAGAAAATATTGTCGTTAATTCTACGATAAACACTCAGAACAAATAGTAAGTAAAAGTAAAAAGAGTATCTCGCAGTTGGTCGCAGTATTTAGGGGCCACTGGAAGATCGGCAGACATGGTAGTAGGCTAGGTCTTCTCTATAGTACAGGGTTATTATTATATTTGGTGGGTACAAAACCACCCGTCTGGTAAGGCTGTCAGCTGTTAAATATCTGTCATCTGAAGTGTCATTTAGTTTCACATTTGCTAATATTTGTTGTTTAACACCCGAAGGGAATGAAAAACATATTATTGCAAAATTTAATTAAGATTGATTATTATTTAAAAATAAATATGACTAGTATTTTCATCGCCCCAACTAATAAGACCTATTAAAAAGTCAGTAAATAAGCTTTTTCTAATAAAATATGATAAAATATATAAATTTTCATTGAAAATAAATTGAAATTTTCTTTTGCTAACAACTACAGCTTATTAAAAAATTTTTATTTATTGAATAATTAATTCCCCAAGTTCCTTTAAAATTCAAACAGTTAAAAGCAACACAGCAAAAACATTAAAGGCCACAACCAAAACAAATGGCAATAAATAAATAAATAACACACAAAAATTACCAACAAAAAAAAAAAAAAAAAAAAAAAAAACGCAAATAAATAAAACAATAACTATAAGACTTAAGTTGCATCATCATCAAGTTAAAAACTTTCAATGCATTCTTACCTGCAAACTATAATAAATGTAAAATCAGAAATAAACATTTACCTGCAAACGAACAAGCGGCACAATTTATAGAAAAATCCAAGAGACAGACACAGACAGACAGACAAATGAACAAATAAATGAATGGCTAAGGAGAGGAACGCATACACAACAAACAAATAATCATTGCAACAATAAACCGAAGGCCGCCTCGCCTCATCAATATTGCAAGACAAATTTCTGTTGTATGTATTGTGGGGTAATAATTCAACTTGTTTTTCTACTAATGCGACTTCATAGGGGGGATAACTTGACAATAAAAAGGAAGGGAAAGAGTTTTATTAAAAAAAAACATTAAATTAAAGTCACTAAAAACATTCTTTGCACATTGGGTAACAAATTTGATTAAAATTGATTTGTATTTTATACTACTTTCATATTTTTATGTGGTAAAAACTA
Organism: Tachina grossa; assembly: GCA_949987645.1. Classification (NCBI taxonomy): domain Eukaryota; kingdom Metazoa; phylum Arthropoda; class Insecta; order Diptera; family Tachinidae; genus Tachina; species Tachina grossa. Next base: position 144,438,143 of record OX465278.1, read on the forward strand.
GAGAATTCGTCGTGGGTATTATTTCGCTAATGGCCACAATTTGTTTTTTTTAATACCATCTTGATTTTACTTTTTTTGCCTCAGACTCCTGCACGTTCTTTTTTTTAATTAATAAAATTATTTATCTATTATTATGTATGGTAAACAGAATATATCCAAAATTTTATTTGGATTTCTGGGATTTAAATTTGCTGTCCTAAAATTTTAAATTAAGTTTTAGCATATTTTAATCATAAAATTTTTCTAACATTTGGTAATTTGATGCATAACAAAATCGAAATTTTTTAAAATAATTTTCACTTTAAAAATGAACCACCCTACTTTGATTTAAATAGATATTGCAACTGCTATGTGCATATGTATGTGATTCTCTTTTGTTTCCCTCTTTTAACTAGTATTCATATGTTTTGTAGTATAAATCTTCTTGATTTCAAAATATGTAATTAAGTGCAAAATCTTTTAAATGTATGTTTATGTTCAGTCCAGCTTGTGTCTGCCTGCTCGTATGCCAAATGGCCACTTCAGTTCAGCTTGTAGAGTTGAACTTAATGATTAAACAGAATACCGGCTTCAACACATTTTCCATACAAATTGACACAAAAAAACAGCCGCAGAAACCAGTCGTGAGATAGAATCTATTTTATTTTGAGAGCGTTTTTTCTTATACTCTCACATATCAATGTTCATTCTCACAAAAATGTTACCATACTTTCAATAAATTTCATACATTTTGTAAACAAAACTACAAAGAAAAATAAGCACAAAAGAAAATAAAACAAAAATTAGAGAGCATTTGAAGTTACTGCCGTCGATGTTATTATGGGTTTGATTAATTTGTCAGCGATTTTCCTGAAGTTGCAGACTTTATTCTGTTTCTACATTTACTCGTGTAAAAAGAAGAATAAAAAGGTCCAATAAATTTAGAATGTTTGTAAGTAGCCGGTAGTTGTGTGTAAATAACATCACCCTACTACACGACACGTGTATTTGAAGATTGAGGGAGGCGAGTGAAAAGGAATTTAGGGAAAAATTGAAATAGGAAAAATAAAACAATTTTAAAAAGAAAATTTTGTAATATTGAGAAGACTTAACTGCTGTTTCTACGGGATGATATTTTCGCCGGTTTTTGTATTTCTTTTAAAACATCAGTTAAATAGTAAAAATGTTTTAGAAATAAATTATGTAATCGCTAGGGTCGTATTAATGTTTTAGTTTTGAAGATGGTTTGCCTGTATTATTCAGAGGCTGCACCAGGGTGTAGGCGGCGCATATTACATTTTTTAGACGGCCATATTTTTTGCATCTGATTTAATTTTTTTTTTCTATGTGTAGCTTATAAAGCTTTATAAAATTTAATAATGATTGAATTATTTCTGTGGCAACAACGAAAAAGTGCTTAAGTCATATTTGACTGTTTTCCAGGAGAGCACTTCAAGTTGATTTTCAGAAATGTATTTCTTTTGCATTTAAATTGGGAAATTCTCTGTTAACCTTTATTTTCTACACAGTGTAAATAATGCATTTAAGTTCCAATATACCAAAGTAAAAACTATTCCAAATGAGAATAGTAGTCTAAGGCCCAATAATTAACTTTGACTCAATTATTATTTGACAGCGGAAAAAAAACAGTGGCGCATATTCAGAAATCGTAACCAAAGTCCAAACTAATAAAACAAAAACTAAAATATAGTTCATAGGTAGTTATAGCTCTTATTCACAATTCATAACTAGTGCAGCCACTGCTTTCAGCTGGTAAACGAAATGCAACCTTGCATATTGTTATGTAGAGAGAATAAAATGTCGATAATATTTTGAACGATAAATTCTGTAATTAATTAAAAAGCTTATGAATCTATTAAAAAACAGTTTTGTTTCCTAAAAAAAAATTGCAAAATCTATAAAAGTAATTTTTTGGTTATATTCTGTATATAAATCAATTAAAATATGGGCCTGTAAAAATAAAAATATTCAATAGAATTTTGTTGACCAAAAATACATCTCTAATTTATTTTATTGCTTTATATGGATATTTTTTTGGACGCAATAGAAATAAATGCAAGAAGTAAAGATAAAAAGGAAAGCTTATTATATAGAAAAATGTTAGAAAATAAAGATTATTTGTTGTTTTGTGCATTTTAAAGAGCCACAAATTGATTTTACTTTTCAAGTTAATTGTAAATGAAATCAGTCAGCTGTTCTTTGAATGTATTAGTTAGTTGGCATTTAGTTACAGCTTTACCCATAATTAAGTTTAAACTTTTACTGCTGAAAGTAATCAACTATGAATAACTTAAATAGGTACTTAAAAAAGTTTACACTTAGTGATAATTTCTGAATATGCGTCATCGTTTTTATTTGTTTCGTGAATATTCGTGTTTATGAATTTCAAGAATTGATGAAAATTCGGCTTTAAAAGAAATTTCACTAATATATAACAGAAATGTCAAACTCTTCAAAATTATGAGAGCAAAAGTTGGAAAATGATAACAATTTTGATGATGTGGAAGAATCTTTGTGAATGAAAATAATATTTAAACACTATTAAAACTCATACAATTCATTTTTAATTTATTACAACTATATTATTAATAAATGTACATCTCACGTACTTTATTGAAAACCCATCTGCTTCAGCTCATCTCAGCGTAAAAGTGGCAAATTTTTCTTTGGCTACGAAACTCTACTCGACATGGACACAATTCCATTGGCGCAGCTGCCTTGGTCACTCTCAACGCCAGCCTCTTCCTCATCAAGTTTTTTGCTATTTGTAAAAGATATTTGTTAAAAAAAATTTATTTAGGAATTTTAAATAAACTTACTTTATTCACTAGCCATTTCCTTTTGCATTGTTTATTTACTTTTTTTGACATTTGGTTCGCCATTGTAGGAAATTGTTCTGCTCACTGAACACAGTTCTCAACAAACACCAGGGTTGCATTTCGAGTTTTACGCAGTTAGTGAACAATTAACTATTAATTTATTAATTGACTTATTGTATGGTAAATTGTGCTCAATTTAGGCCTTAATTGCATAAAATGTCGGAAATTGCGCAATCAATTAAGGGGTATGTCTGAACACGGTATAATAGCCACTTCATTTTAAATTGCACTTAAATGCAGTTTCATTATTTCAGTCGTAAAATTAAATTCTCACTTAAATATTTACTATGAAAGTATGGTAGCACTGTGAAATATTTATAGTTCAAAAAGAAAACAGATGTTTAATGTAAATAAAAAAGTTAGGTTATAAACATGTAGAAAATTAAAAAAAAACAAAATTTATAAAAATAACAAAAATTAAAAATTTTAAAAACCCCCAACTTTTCTCAGAAAATATGTTATATCTTCTAAACGGCTGGACCGATTTTCTTCAAACATAGCTAAGAACCCTCTCGATCAAGTCATCTTTGAAACAGAAAAAAGTAAATGAAAATCGGTCCAGCCGTTTGGCCTGTACGTGGACACGGCCAGACACAAAGACACACAGATACACAGACACACACTACAAACTTATAACACCCCTTTTTTTAGTCGGGGGTAAAAACAATAAAAAAATATAAAAAAAACAAATTTTATGAAACCAAAAGAGCATCAGAACGCATTTTTCTATTTATTTATTCCATGATATGATACTATGCATTGTATATGTTATATATTTATGAAAATTAAACGAAATTCTTTTTAATACGACCACATGATGTTCATGTACATGTTTTTAATTAACTCAAAATCAGCTTATCTAGACTTAAGCACTTTTTTTGCCACATATATTATTTTTTATTTTTTTCTTTCGTAACTTTTTTTTTTAATTTTTGAGTACTCTTCCCTTAGCAATTTTTTGTGCTGTATTTTCGTTAGCTATAAAGATTTTCTGAATTATAGATTAATTCCATAATTCTGTTCTGTTCTCTTCTTACTGAGTTAGGGCATAAATTAAGATTTTAAAATTTGTTTCTTATATTTTTATTCACAAAAATTTGAGCTAACAAATTTTTATCATGTAGACGATATCGGGGTTGTTAGAAAATCCCATTTCAGTGTTTGTGAACAAAAAAAAATTTCCTGTAATAAACACATTTAATTGAAAAATAAAATCAATTAAAAACGTATTTGAGTCAGTTAAAAATTTAATAAAATTAAAGTAAAGAAAGAAAATAAAAAAACATGATTATTAAATTCTTGTTTAAATTTTGTTATTTGTTGAGCTTCTCATTTGTTTAAATGAAAGTTTATAACATAATCAGCCTTACTACGGTTCTAGAAAATGTTCTTCGGGTATTGTCGTATTGGTTCTCGAATTTGTTTTTTGTGGTACTACGTAAAATTTTCGACTGCAAGGAATTTGTAACAGAATAAAAATAATAGGGTGACACAAAATGTTAAAATTAGTTAAATATTATGAAGAAGTCTATTGCGAACTGTCAAAAATAAATTGGTGCTAACAAAAATGAAAAATTTAAATTTTTTTTTGATAATTAAATTAAAATCAAATAAAAATGTTGAGTTGTGCCTTATTTTCATTCTCTGATGATGAAGATGAGTATCTATTTATTGGTATCAATATATGGTAGATACATGCATATACATATAGGTTGTTTGAACCTCCGCCCGTTGCGTACCATTCAGTTTTGTTCTTTTAATTATATATATAGTCTGTCCTCACTTTCATCCATTCAGAACCCATACAGATGGTGCTCTAAAGTATTTCTACCCATTCTGTCCATTTTGCGAATGCCATTGTGGTACTATTGCGCCAGTTATGAATATTTTTAAGCATTTTCTTAAACTGCTTCCGTGTGATTATTTTCAATCTAAGATTATTATAAGTTTCTATAAAGTTTATTAACAAAAATCCTTACTCTTTTGATGCTTTAAAAGCTTGTAAATATTGCTTTCTTTTTTTGTCGAATGCAATAAAATGAACGACTATTTTTCCTACTTTTGACATCTGATTTCGAGAACCGTAGTATGAAAATTGTCAAAGAATTGTTAACAGCGATGTATTTTTATGACTTTCGAGAAACGTAGTACCATTGTGTAAAAACGAGAAGTTTAAAGCTCGAATACGAGAATCATAATAAGGCTGAATAACTCTAGTTGTTCTAAGAAATTTTTGGTAAGGGTTCCTTGATAATCTGCATTAGCAACAGTGAAATGCGCATAGGATCTAGCTAAACTCCTCAATGTATTTTTAATAAAAAAAAAGATATTTTACTGAATAAGTAAAATAATAATTTGGGATTATTGGTGCGTTAATAAATGTTAAACTTAAATTAAAACTTTAATTGACTCAATAAAATGTTTAACTAATTTCTGTTTTTTTTCAATTAAACGTGTTTATGGCATGAAATTTTTTCCTGTGTATGGAACAAGAAATAGAATGATTATTATGTATATACTAGCTGACCCGGTTACTTCACCCTGTGGTCACTTTTTGCGTTAGAAACAAACCGAAAACCTACCGGGTATTGACGCGAACCTGTGTTGAAAATTTCAGCTCCACAGCTCTCATAGTTCCAGAGATCATGTGTTAGAAACAAACACACACTACGATTTTATATACGAGATATACAGGTATGTGATAGAAATCGTTTTCGATTTAAAATCGACTGAAAAACGTAAAAAGTTGTGATGCACACATTTATTTCGATTTCATTCTGGTCATGTTTTAAATCGAATTCGATTTCATTTCCCATCTTGTTCTATGAAAATATTAGTAAATAAATTCAGTAAAGTGCGACTCTGACTCGCGCACAAAGGGTATACCGTACGAACACTAGATATGTAATTTAATACAAACTTCATCCTATATAATATATAGTTTTGGCATTTTTTTCGTTTTTGGGGTCTTTTCGGTTTTTTTGTTTTTGGCGGTTTTTGCGTTTTTTCGGTTTTGGCGATTTTTTTCGATTTTTGGCGTTTTTTTTTCATTTTGGCGTTTTTTTTCATTTTGGCGATTTTTTTTTCGGATTGGGCGATTTATTTTAGTGTTAGAATTTTTTTTTAATTTTGGCGATTTTTTTCGTTTTGGCGATTTTTTTTTTAATTTTTGGCGATTTTTTTTGTTTGGCGATTTTATAATTTTCGGTTTTTTAGTTTTACCGTTTTTGAAAATTTCAAGTGTTTGCCTCTTACGGTTTGCAAGATATAGCAAATTCTCAAAATTACATAGTCAAAATTGCATTAACTGATGGACCACCCTTTAATTTTAATTTTTTTAAATTTTAGTGTTAATTGTTGTACTCTGTATAAAAATACACTAATTTTACAAATTTCAAGTTTCAATATACATACATATGTTCATACAATTGTATGTACATTACATGGGATTTTAACATTTTTCTTTGCTCGTTTTGGAACACCCTTTAATTTTTAATTTTCATGTATTTGTTGTTGTAGCGGCCAAGGTTCTACATAGTGTGTCCAAATTTCAGGTCCGTAGCTCTTACGGTTCCTGAGAAAATACCGTGTGACGGACAGACGGACAGCGTAGCGAAAACAATAGGGTTCCTTTTCACCTTTGGTGTACGGAACCCTAAAAAAGATGTGATGGAAAACGAAATTTGTGTTGTTTTTGCGTTATTAAATCGAGCAAGCATGAGTTGACGATTTAGAAATTATTTTATATCTAAACAAAATTTTCCTGCAATAACTTGTGTGAAAATGTAAGTAAAATGCTTTAAAATAATTAAAGGCAGATGATATTACAATAAAAGGATTTTTTATTTAAATTTATTTTTATTTGAAACAATTTAATTGTATGTACATATGTTGAAGCCGATCAGCAAAAATCTGCCGCCGACATGTATTGAAAACACTTAGCCGCCGTCGATATTAGCATTTTTTCCAAGACTTTTCTATGGTTTTAAAATAAAAGTTTTTCATTATAAAACCCGGTGTTTGAAATGAAGAAAAAATATGCCATTCCTTACAACAATCACGATCCAACGATTTTCGTTTCGCCGTCGCCGAAAATATCTTTGGCAACCTGCAGCCGGCTTCTGCATTATTGGCTTCAATTTCAGTTAGAAGGAAAAAATATAAAGGAACAAATTGATTTTTTTGTAACCAACAGAAAATGAAACAAAGTTGAAATATGAAATCGATGCGTTTTCTGTCACACCAAAAACAATTTTCTACGTTTTGAGCTTGCGATTTCATTTCAAATCGAAGCGACTTCCATCCATCACATACCTGATAGATTTCGTTTCGAAGAGCAAACCGTTCGAACGTACATGTTATTAATATTATTGGTTTGGTTTACGTGGCACGCAGACATTCAAGTAGAATCTAGATGATCCCTTTTTTGAAATATTATTATTATAATTCGAAAACACTTCCCTTAGATTCGAACGAACGCCGTTAGATAGACCTTCATTCAACGATTCACAAAGAGCATCTGAATTGCATTAATTTTTCGCCTTGAAGAAAAACCAAAAATATAACAATTATAATTTGCCAAACTTCTGTTCAAAATAAGTATTTAACAAATTCGTTCTTGCAAATGCATTAAATGTTCGATTACTTGTTAAAAGCCATGACTACAACTAAACATTCTTTAGTTCTATCAATTATACACACATCTCATAGAAATCATAGAGAAAGGCCCAGCTAAAGAAAAGAAACTAAATAGCAGACAAAGAAAGACTCACATATTAAAAAGGGTAGCGTTTTTTTCCTTTGTGCCATTATCTTTTTTAAGGTCTTCTTTTCTTTCTCTCCACTTAAAAACCTAAAATATGCTTACAATGCAATTTTACACAAAATGCAGCATCATTTGCAGTGTAAAAGGCTGTTGTTTGATACTTATCTGATTCCTACTTCAATAACTTTACGATTCGTTGCTATTGTTGCTGTGAAATGTTAAATGTATGTATTGTTAAAGACCTCATGCATACATGCACGTAAATTGAACTTTGCTGTTGCAGCAGCAACTTCTTGCCACAATGGCCCAGTGCCTAGACCAAATTGCAATCTTTAGACTAAAATGTTTAGGAGTCTCCCTCTCTCTCTTACGATCACTACCTCTTGCTTTCTCTGTCTGTTTCGAGTGTTTGTCTTGGCATATTGACACCACAGTTTTTAGTTTTTGTTTTCTAGTTTTTTTATGTTTAAAAAAAAACTTTTCTCTTCTATTCCTCCCTCTCTTGTTTTTTTTTTTCATTTTTCTTGAAATTTTGCACGTCTTTTGGTTTGAGCTGACAGAAATTTATGGACTTGTCAGCATGGTGGCATGTTAAGTATTTCAGGGAATTTATTTTAATGACTTTATTAAATAAATTTATAAAATAAAGTAACGAAATTACACGAGATGTGCAGCAGGAAAATAAAAGGACACACATACCAAGAAGACATTAAGTTTAATTATTTGATTTATGAGTTCAGGAGGTATTTTGAAAAAAGATTTTGTTTGCCTTGAAAATCAGTCAAGCTCGTGGGGCTTTTTATGCAGTTTAGTTACAGATGGCTGGAAGGACTAAATTTGCAAGAAGAGTCAAACAAAAATTATTTTCGTAAACACAACAGTTTTACCTGCAACTTAAATTCAGGATATTAAAGCCTTTATGTTATTTATGTTATATTTGCTAACTAATTAATATTAATTGCTATTTCCCAATTTGTTTTTGTTGCCAATTTACTCGTATCTAGCCCCAAATACTGATACGAGTATCAATTATAGCCCATCGTTTTATTAACCATTTGAGCTTTTAGAATACTCGTAAAATAAAAAAGGAAACGGCACAAAACATTCACGCATTTATTTGTTGGAATTATGTCTGTAAGAAAATTGTGATTTATGACTGTAATTTTTCTTTGTAATCATTTCAGCGACTACTACATGTCTTAAGTTGGAACATATTCATGTTGTCTTACCTCAACTTAGTCAGTCCCTTATTGTTGGTTAAGGGTTTTTGTTCGAGAACCTCTTATTGTTAGATTTTTTTTATTGTTCGGTGTAAGCTTTAAGTACCTCATGATTACAATATCACATTGGGGGAAGTTGTTAAGAGACTGTGTGGAAGAATATGTACGTTGCTTTGATTAATGTGGCAACGTTTTATCTTTATAAGTCTACACTAAAAGACATTTATTATGTTGGAGGTTTTTTTTCTCGCTTTTCTTTATTGCCGCAGAAGCAAAAAACCCACTCTAAAGGAAATGAATGTTAAATAAATGTTTGTGTTGGAAATAAAACAGAATTGTTTGCTATAACCTTTTATGAGCAAATATTTATCAAAGGGGGGAAATATTTGGCTGGGTGGCATCCTAAATATTCTACACATAAGAAGGGAATTTTTTCAGCTTAATTGGCGATTTTTAATTCTTTTTTTTTTTGCAAAATTTAGTTTTAATTGTCTGGTGAATTTGTTAACTTTTGACAGATTTTAATTTATTCTTAAAATATGTGTACAGTGTACACAGTGGAGTTTGGTTACAACAAACTGGAAGCAACACAAGATTTTGGCATCTTAAGTGTTTGCAAGAATTCGTACAATTATGTTGGGTGGAATCGCTTTAAATGCATTATTTGTGGTTTTCATGGACGACAGCGAATGTTGTGTTATTATTCTAGAAAAAATTTCATGTTTGCGTACCAAAGAATGGCAATGAGTATAAAAATATAGATAAGTAAGTTGACTACAAAACCGAAGGTCCTGGGTTCAATCCCTGTATCCGACAGTCATTAAATAACAACATCCAATAATCATTAAATAACAACAACACGCATTTGTCTGATGTGCATTATTGTCCCTTAGTATCAGTTGTTGTAGGAAAGTTCATGTGATGAAGGCATAGTCACTGGTCACTGAACTATGCCGACTCCAAAGACTGCCAATCCTAATGTAACATCAGAGCGCCCTCTTTCGTGGGTATTGTGTAGCAGAATCATCGGCTGCTAAGCACAGCTTCAAAAATTTAATATGCCTTCTTGACACCAGAGGCGCTGAAACTCTGCATTATAACGTGCAAAACGGAGAGTTGTAAAATAATGAAGCTTTCTTCTATCTCTTCCTTCACCACCTGTCTTCTATCACTATCCCTTTCCGAAGAAGGTAACACCTAGTAATAGTAGTAGGCATTAATTGCCTGAGTGTTACTTCTTCAGACGATTCAAACATACAAGAGCGTCTCTACTTCGTTTATGCGACAAACTAAAATACGCTACAACTCTCTTTTTCTGACTCTCTATCTTACTTATACCCGGAATACGCTTATACTCAGGCTATGGATACTTATTCGGACAAAAGAACTATATGCATGGTACTCCGGATATTAGTTCATCATTCGACACACATTTGCGTACATAAAATGGAATGGAAAATGTGTTTTGACTGTTTGAAAACATGCTTTATGAGTGTGCAAATTAAATAGCCATGTACATACGCACGTGTAGCCGAATAATACTCAGAGTATTTTTATGCTCGTGAATATGATTATAACTCATACAATCTATTAATTTTAGTTATAGTTGTTTTTGCTGTGTAATTTAAAATTTTGTTGTAAAATTAATGAGTGTATGTCTGTGTCTGAATCAAGCAGTTTTTCATTAGTAATTAGTGGTTACGCTTTTTTGGGCACATGCCACACAGATGTAAACTCGGCTTAAGCTTTTAAGAAAGTCGTATTAGGCAGAACTTATTTAAGTTTAACTGCCAGTTTATAGAAGCCATGTAAAAAGTCTTGTCTGTCTATTTATATTGAAAACAAAAACAAATCTGAGTGTTTTGTTTTTGTTTTCAATATAAATAGTCAAAAGAGAATTTTACATTGCTTGTATAAACTGGCAGTAATATTAGATTTTGCTGGGCGTAACCCGTCGTTATAAACTCGTAACCTGGAGTCAAATCGTTACATCCGTGAACGTACAACTCGTCACGTAAAAACACAATTTTCAGATTATGACATACGTGAACGTATTGAAATTCCATTCAGTTTATACGATTGACGTATCATTTAATTTGTTTTCGTACGATTGCCGATACGATCACGTATGTAACGATTTGAAGCCTGTTCTATAATTTTCATAAAAATAGTTTAAGATGGGTAAAAATATATAAAATTAGTAAAAGAAATTTTGGTGGGCATAGCGGGATTATTCGGCAGCTTTATTCTCTCGGAGAAAAAAATTTTAGTTTTGAAATTGATTTACCGCTGACAGAGCTATCAAGTCACAATTATAAACTAAGTAAAAAAATATATGGGAATTTGCAGACTTTGCAAGCCATCACTGAAACGTTCCACCCGTTTTTAAGGCAAAAGAAAAAAAATTTATGTGTATCGAAATTCGATGTGACAATAGTAAAGCTGTAGATATGCAACGAACAGTGATTTCCGCTACTGTAAAACATGGATCAGAGTTTCTGACTTTCAGCAACCAAAATTATGTCCAAGCAAATTTTTTCAAATTAACTTGGTAGCTTTCTTTTACAAAACAGAAAAAAAAAACAATCAAATTGAACTCAAAGAACATCGAATCGAACTAATGAAGGGAGAACGTGCATACATTTGATGGGATTTTTTTAAAGCAAAAAGATGAGAAATTCTTTGTATATGAACTTTTCATCTGTGGAAACTTTAAACATCATTAAAACAATCATAGAGAAAATACAAACGCCATATGTAGAATAGTTTTTCGTTCTTCACATCTCCATATAAAAAAACAAAGAATATATGATTTTTTTTGCTTTAGATATGTACATTTTTATTTATTTGTTCAAAAATCTTCAAGTCGAGCAAAAAAAACTTTTTTTGTGACCAAAAATCTTTCTTGTTATTTTATTGAATGGAAATGAGTTCAAATTATAAATATAGAGTTAAAAATTATTTTGTTTCTTGTGAACTATTAAAAATAAAGCCAAATAACACGAAATATTTAATGTATAGAATATATGTAAGATCATTATGAAGCAAATCAGAAAATTTGCAAGTAGTTTGGTCTAAAAATCCCTCAATAATATATTAAAAGTACCAAAAGTAAAATTATTAAAAATCTTATTTTAAGATAAAAAATCTTTTTTTTTGCCGTTTTAACATGTCTAAAAACTTCAAAAATAAGATAAATCTTCACATATGGTAACACTGCCTGCATAACAAATGTTTCTCTTTAAAATGAATGATATTTAACAATTTAATTGAAGGGTTTAAAGGCGAATGATTAACCAGCAACCGCACAACTGACCAACCAAAGGGTCGTCCCGACCGACAGACTGAGCATTTAAATTCATTTCTATGAAAACAGACTCTCATCATAAAGGTATAATAAAATAATAAATTACAGCCAAAGAAAAGGGGAGAAAAAACATCATACTCGTACATACATCTTAATTTATATTGAGGAACTTTAATGATTATTTTATGGAATTTTAAAATTTGTACATTTGCCATCATCTATCAATGTCGAAGGTGCAGGAACAAATACACTTCTAGTAGTTGCAGATAAATTTTAAATAAAGATATAATGCTCTTCCGTTTTTTCTTTCTTGTTAATCTTTAACCGCCAACAATATAATAAAGTTGTAAAACTATATCGCTTTATGTATTTATATATTTTTTGTTTGTTTTGTTATTGTTTTACATTTTGACACATATCAGTTTTATGAGATGATGCGAGAGCTAAACATAATATAGCGGGTTATTTAGATGGAAAGGAGAAAGATAAAGGAAAAGTATGTATATGGAAAAAAGGTGTTTGTTTTAAAAATGTTTTAAAGTATAATGTACATATCGTTAGCTAAAATGTAAAAAGGCGTAACCAATAATATATTCAATACATGCCTTGACAAAATTTGACACTTCTGCGATCAAAAATGACCAATGATTTTATTAAGAAAAAAACAAAGGAACTTTTAGTTTGTGTAGTTTTTTTTTAGCTCTTTGCTTCTTCTGTAAAATTATATTTTTGTTAGTTACGTCTTTTTGCATTTTAGCTTTTTGCTTTATGCTTTTTGCATTTTATAAACGCTGAAACCATTTTGTATCTAAAATGAGAGACTTTCATATGTCGATTCACTATTATTTTATAAAAAGTCAGATTTTATTATATAGTGAAAACCGATAACCAATTAAAGCTCCACACTGGAAACAATAGGCAATTGCGCTCTCCTACTTCTCCTAAGTAAACACAGCTAATTACAAAAAAGAAAGAAATAATTACCACTAACTTCCTGCTAATTAAGTTTCATAATCATCTTCATACCAACAACTCTACACGCAATATTTTACTCTATTGAAGTTGAAACCTTTAACCAAACCTTAAAAAAAATTATTCAATGAGGTAGTTTACACGAGAACAATTTTTAAGCCGAACAACTTTTGTTCTTTTCCGAATTAAGCCGTACCAGGCTTAATGTTCAAAATTTCACGCGAAATTTTGACATTCTCCATACAAAAAAAGTTTACGTGAAATTTACATGAAATAATGTTGCAAAAGTTGTACTCCGTTCAACTCGTAAAAAATGTATGAAATGTATCTGGCCAAGGCCTATTTGTCAGGTCAATGCAATCGTCCGGATGGTATTCTGTGTTTTCGTGTTTTAACTGTCAAAAGCTGTTTGCACCATACACTTTAGTTCATGTTTGTGTGTTTCTGACAACTCAAACACAAAGTTGTTTTTTGTGTTGCTGTATTTTTGTAGAGTTGCATAGACCTAATAAATAGGCCTTGAGACTGGCATTTACTTCGAGCGAAATATTGAAAGCTTATGTTTTTACTAACAAAAGCCGATCATTGTTGCTTACTTCAAACCAATAAATACGAACATTTTTTTCGAAAAAATATAATGGGCATCACTTGTTACGTGTCAAATTTTTCACGCGAAATAATCAATCTTGCTGAAAATTTTTCACAACTTCGAACAGAGTACTAGGCTTTACACGAGACTAATTCATTTGACACAAAATGTATACGTATACACATCTTTGTGTGTGTTAGTGTTTTTCGTATTCATTTAACATTTGCTGTTTTTTAAAGGCTCAGTTAGCCGACTGTAATGTAAAGTAACTGCAACTGTAGAAAACAGCTGATCGATATTGTTATGTGAAAATGAATGAAATTGGTTATAGAGATGTAATGTAACGTAACCTACTTTTCATATAAAATTCTCGATCAGCTGTTTCCTACGTTACAGTTACTTTACATTACAGTCGGCTAACTGAGCCTTAAGTTGTGTGTGTATTGGTTTTATGCTGCTAATGCGGGGTTGTAGCTGGTTGAAAAGTTATGCCAACAGCAAAACCACTCTCTTTGCCTCTCTCACCAACAAACTGGCATGTTATGCTGGCACAATTATGCCCGTGTAAATCAGCGCAATAGGAAGATAACATGTGGTTGTTGTTAGTTTTTTCTTTCTTTTATACTGTTTATTAACAAATAATATCGACGTAAGACAATAATTTAGCCACCCGCTGCGAAAGTAATTTCGTTGGTAATTTAGAGAAGTAAAACAACAGCTTCTTGTGCTGTGTTGCAAGGATCTATTGTTGAATGATTCTTTTATTTTTTTTCTTTTGCATAATTAAATGTTTAAATGTTTGTGCAAGAAGACATGCATGCATGTTGGTGCAACATGTTAAAGTAAATAATGGTTGCAACATTCCACACCGTATATTTTACTTGTTGTATTTGTTGGTAACATAACAAAATCGTGAGTTGTACCGCGTATCATGCTGAATTTGTTTCTTTATTTTTATTTACTTTTTTTTTTATTTTTTATTTTTTGTGCTGTTTAATTTGTCAGTAAAGCAGAAGAGTGTCTAAAACACAGTGGGTTAGGACAGCGTGAAATTTTCATTTATTTTTTATAATTAAATATTTTGTTCTTTTTTTTTCTTCTCTTAAATAACTTATGTGTGATGCGGGAAACTTTTAAATTGAATTCTATTTTTGGGCAACGTTTTTTTCTTTATTTCCAAAAAAAAAAAAAAATATGCTTTGGATTTTTATTCTAGTGTAAAATGAGAAATGTAATAATCTAAAGGGCTTATTCAATTATTAAAAATTTTTTGTTTGTTTTATAAGGTGCTTGTATGTAATTTCATGCAAAATTTGCTTTATAAACCTTTAAAATAATTTGTTTATGAGTAAGGCAGTAAATATTTAACATTGATTTTATTTATGTCTGGAAAACTGCAATAAGAAGAGTTTGCAACATTTTAGTCTAAGTACTTTGAATAATAAGTACGACTTCGAATGGTGCCATAGATTACACATATCGCTCATTTACTACAAAAATGTCATAACCAGGAAAACCACAAATATGTTGTTAAAAAAGTGTTTTATGCGCATTCAATATGCACTAAAAACTTGAAAATATGCACTAAAAACTCAAAAATATGCTCTTAAAAATAAAATAAACTTGTTTATTTGTAAATGAAAATATATTTTTAATTCAAAATTCAACAAAATTTGCATATACAATAAGACAAAAATAAAATAAGCAAAAAAAGGAGACAATAAAAATTTAAAAAATAATTTGGGTTTGAAAAGTACGTTAAAGCAAAACTGCCATTCAAACTTTGATCAAAGCAAATAATAAATTAATTTTTTTTTTGATACTCCCGTAAAAATTTAATTCGATTTCAAAAGAGATCTCGATATCAGAATTAAAAACTTAGAACTGTATTTTGGATAAATAAGATAAGCTTGTAAATTATAATTTTTTATTTTTCTTTGCAATAAATAACAAAATATTGACCCAGATTTTCAAATAAAAATCGTTGCCTGTCACATCTAAATGAACTTTTTACATTGAAAATGTACCTTGAACGTCTACTCAGGCCAGAGCCCGTCACAAATATCAAAACCACATTTTTATTGAAACTAACGTCCGTAATAACTGCTTAATATATAAGAAAAATTTATACACTACATGGAACATTGAAAATAAGATTTAGATGGCGAAAAATAAAATAAAAAATTTTGGCTTAACATTAAAATAAAAATATTCTATAAAGTATCAAAATATGCCCTTAAAGCGTAAATTATACTCTAAAAATTACAAAATATGCTAAACATATGCATGTACGACTGAATTAATCAAAAAAATGCCTTAAAAGGTAAAATATGCAAAAATATGCTCTAACAAATCGATGCCATAATTTGTAAAAAGTTTTGAAACGGAAAAATATCTTATATCCGCATTTATACGTCACACGAGAAAAAACATGCAATTGCATATTTGCGGTTTCCCTGGTCATAACTAAAAAAAACTACACAGACAAATTCATGATAGGTTTTTCTTTTGACATACATATATGTTTTTGAAACTAACTAATATGCGTTTTTCACAAGTCAGGCAGTTGACTCGTCTAGAAAATTTGAAAATTAGAAAATGAAAATCACTCAAAAAAATTAATTCTTGCCTTACAACTTTTATACTCAAGTCGACCGTCTGCGTTGTAGAAACAGGGGGTAAGTTTTATTATTTTCATTATTTGCTTTAATGAATTTATAGTAAATTATTTTAATAAAGCAAACATGAAATTTCCATTTTACGAATTTTGGTTTTTAGTTTTACAAGTTATGTCGCAGGTTCTATTTCATCAAAAATATTATTTAATTTTTAGGGTCCGTATACGAAAGGTGAAAAGGAACCCTATTGTTTTAGCAATAAATTTTGACCATTTAGAGCTTTGCAACTTTCAAAAACGCTAAATCTAAAAAATTCCAAAATACAACAAATGGCGAAACGAGTTCACAAAAATTAAAAAGCACTTAAATGAAAAACATCGCCAAAAATAAAATAAATCGCTTGAATGCAAAAAATCGGCAGAAGGAAAAAGGTCGCCAAAAAACGAAAAAAATTGCCAAAAAAAAACGAAAAATCGCAATAAGCGCCAAAACGAAAAAAGTCTCCAAAACTAAATAAAACGCTTAAATCAAAAATATCGCCAAAACTAAAAGAGCGTCCATACTTAAAAAATTGCCAAAAACCGAAAAAATCGCCAAAAAAAAACATATCTATTCTATTTATAAACATGAAAAAAATAAAAAAATCGCCAAAACAAAAAAAAGAAAAACGCCAAACCTAAAAAACGTCAATGCTAAAAAATTTGCCAAAATCCAAAAAAAAAATCGCTACAAAATTGGCATACATATAATAAAAAATTCCAAACAAAAAAACGTCAATATTATTGCCAAAATCTTACAAAAATCGCCAAAACTAAAAATTGGTATTCCATAAACACAAAAAAACGCCAAAACTAAAAATAGTCAATACTAAAATTTTTTCCAAAAAAAAAAAATCGCCAAAAACTAAAAATATGTTGCAAAAAAACAAACAAAAAAAAATTGGCATATAATAAAAAATTCTAAACTAAAAAACATGAATAATCGTACTAAAAAATTGCCAAAAACTGAAAAAAAATCACGAAAAAGAAACAAGCGCCATATGGAAACCTTCGTGTGCGAGTCAAAGTCGCAATATTTATTTTAATTTAATACACCCAAAGAAGCTTAAAATGAATAAAAAACCATGTTGAATTAATAAGAAACATTAAATAATGTCTAGTCATGTTGAAATTTCTTATTTCAATATGGAAAAATATTAATATACGGTATTAATTCATTCATTTTATTTATTTTTAAGTATCTCAATATACATTTTCTATTGTATTGAAAATTATTGAAATAATCTGCCTTATTTATCGTTTTTCTTTAATCTATTATCAAACAGTCGTAGTCGTATTTGAAATACGGCAACCACGATAAGGCAGATTGTGACGCTTTCTTGTTTTTAAGTTTCAGCTTTTCCCTGACTGTATTTAAATACAAAATAAAGTTTTCCTGTGAAGTTTTACAAAAAACGAATTTAAAAGTTTTCAATTTATAAAAAATTTATTCGAAAAATAAATTTTATTTTTCTCTCGAGAGTTTAAAGTAAATTTTTACTCAATATGCGCAACAATATGAAGATTATTACTGCCAGTTTATAGAAGCCATGTAAAAATTCTCGGCTGTCTATTTATAATTCTACATTTTCAACTCAAAAATTGCAACTTTTGAGTTATAACGTTATGGAAGTAAATGAGCGGTGTGTATAACAATGTTTCAGTTAACTGAAAGTAAACTATTTTTAACTTTTGAGAGTCTATTTTTTCAATAGAAAAGTTTTATTTTATTTTAGTTTTCTGTTCGCGTAAAAGTCTCTTGCACAATTTTTCGCGATTTACCAATTACTTTTCATTTTGCCTTTTCAACATGCCATCGACCGCTCTTGCGACATCTACAAACAAACTCTGCCAAATTTTTGAATAAAATTCATTGGCTCCACCGTATGTTTACTGTGTATGTATCAGAAATTTATTGTCACTGCAGTGTAAAGTAAAAGAATTACATCGATTTTGTTGGTTCTGTTGTACACATTGGTTTTTATGTTCTGTAGTGTTGCATGTTATTTGCTGGCCGAATATGCCGTTTAGAAAAAAAAAAAAAAAAAAACAAACAACACAACAAACAAACAAACAAATTGATGTGAGGACTTTCAATTCAAACAGTCTGTGATTGTTGTTGTTGTTGTTGTTGTTGTTGGCTGTTGTTTGTTTGGTGATTTATGATCATCTTTAGTGGAAAGCATTTAACGAGCTTGAAAATGCGAAAACATTAAACTATTGTCAATATTCTAAAAACAAAGCAAAGCAGAGAAAAATTCGAAAATACTTGTAGATATCTTCAAACAAATAGAAAAGAAAACTATAAAATTTTTCTTACATTTAAAAAAATTGAAATAAACAGCAAAAATAATTAAATATACAAAAATATTTTTCAAAATGATAAAATTTTTTACTGAATACACTGAACAAGTTTTGTCATGTAGAACTCCACTTATATGTATGTTGTATTATTCATTGCAGTTGCAGCGCACTAAATTAAATCTCTTGCCACATGCAAGTATGTATGTACGTGTGTTATAGTTCAATTTTATGACTAAATTATTTAATTATTCATAATGCACTACGTGCAATAATTTATGTATTATGCATTCCACTATGTGTTATTGTCATTCTGAGCACTTGTTCATTTATAATTAATTAACTTCTCATTCCCCTCATACTTTTGCAGTATTTTTTTTTTTTGCTCTGTAAATTGTCACAAAAGGATTATATAATATTTGGCTTAAGCGTGTTCTGCAAAAACTATTTTTATCGTTGTCGCTAATATCGCTCGTATTATGCAATTCTGCATATATGGAATGCGTTTGCTCAACGAAGTGATGACAGCGAAGAACATAAAAAAACAAACAAAAAAAGTTTATATCAAGCAGCTTCCACATATTAAGTACACGCACGTATATTTGTGGCACAAAAACTAAAAAATAAAAGAATACACAATGACTGACTAAAAAATTAAATAAAACCTGATACTTTTTATTTATTTATTTTAGCCTTTTAACATACACAAGTATGTATATGTAAATATGTATGTATGTTTGAATATGAGTACATGGCGAAAAATAAATGTTGAACTGAAGTGTGTACTAACGACATGCAAAACAAAGTAGGGCGGCCAATAAAGTTCATCAACACTAAGTATTTTTAGATACTTTCTTTTTTTCCAAAACACATTTTTTACAATAAGTACTTTTTACAAAAAAATACTTTCTAGCTGAAGATACTTGTTATAAAACATTTATTATAAGTGGGACTTTTTTTTGATATTTGTGTTATTAAAAAAAATTACTTCTAGATGATGGTGCTTATTATAAAAGGTCATTTTATAAGTAAAACTTTTTGAAAAATTTTTACTTATAAAATGACCTTTCGAAAAAGGTACTTTTTAGGAAAGGTAACTTTCACAAATGTACTTTTTATAAGAGGCAATATTTGCGTAAAGTTTTTTTTTATAAAAGTTGATACTTTTTTACTACAAAGTTATTTAAAACGAATGTCTTTATAACAAGTATTTTCTATAAAAGATACTTTTCATAAAAGGTTCCTTTTATAAAAAAATACTTTTAACTTTTACGGCACATTTTTTTATAAAAGCTACATACTTTTCATGAAAAAAATTGTATAAGAGGTACTTTTTTTGTAATTAATTTTTTAGTGAAATATATTTTCTATAAAAGGTACTGTTTTGTAAAAAAATTTTATAAGAGGTACTTTTTTTGTAATTAATTTTTTAGTGAAATATATTTTCTATAAAAGGTACTGTTTTGTAATACATTTTCTTGGTAAAATATATTTTCTATAAAAGATCATTTTTTGTAATTTATTTTTTTTTTTGTTAAAATATATTTTCTATGAAAGGTACTTATTATATACATATACAGGCAAATGTCGGTATAACGAATCCCGCTTTAACGAAAATCCGATATAACGAACGTCCAAATTTTTTACATAATTTTTCTATAAAAAGGTACTTTTCATAAATAATATTTTTCATAGAAGGAATTTTTCATAGAAGGTACTTTTCATAAAAGGTACTTTTAATAGAAGGTACTTTTTTTGAAAGGTACTTTTTATGAAAGGTTTTTTTTTTAATTTAAAGGTACGTTTTATAAAAGCTATTTGTTTAATTTATTTGAAAGCGTAATTTTTATACAATTTATTTTTATATGCATATGTTACTTTTTATAGAAGGTACTCTTTGTATAAGGCACTTTTTGCATAAGGTACTTTTTGTAAAAAGTACTTTTTATGAAAGGCCTTTTTTAATAAAACGTACTTTCTATTAAAAGTATGTTTTTATAAAATGCAGTCTTTGGAAAAGGTAATTTTTATAGAAAGTTTTTTATATATAGAGGAGGAGTGCTTTTAATAAAAAATATTTTTTTTGTTAAAAAGGCGCCTTTCATAAATTGTACTCATTATGAAACGTACTGATTTTTGAAGAACTTCTTATAAAATCTGCTTTTTATAGAAGGTAATTTCTTTAAAACATTCTTTTTTAAAATGAACTTCCTAAATGTAATTTTTCTAGAAAAGTAGTAACTCTTTTATTAGGGTTACATTTTCAGGGGAGAAAGGTTTTAAAATGAATTTTCCTGAAGGCCGTATAGAAAAGAAGTTTTATGTACTACTAGAACATCTTTAAAAATTTAATGTTATAAACAAACAAACAAGTAAATAAAGTCTTCTTTTTAATAATAATTAAACAAATGTGTGTATATATATATATATATATATATATATATATATATTATATATATATTATTTGGTTAGGCTAAATAAAGTTCGTATCGTAATCCAAATTACATGTGATAATTATTAATGAACAAATAATACCAAAGTTAATTTTAAATATTTTGAGAAACACATAGTACAACGGAACAATTAACTGTTTTCGAAGGTCACTACACCTTCACCATCAGTGTTTTTTTGTGCTCTTCAGTTCTACTAAGTTTTTGTCAGAATATTTACAATTAACTTTGGTGTTATTTGTTCATTAATAATTATCACATGTAATTTGGCTTACAAAGCGATACCAACTTTGGCCTAATGAAATCATAAATATAGAAACAAATGAAGTTCGAACAAAAATAATAAAATTAACTAATATGAGACTTATTTTTTCATAAATACAAGCTACCTTTCGTCTTTTTTATAATGAAAATGTCTTTGAAGTAAAAAAGAACTTTATTGTTAAAGTTATAAAAAAATACTCCCTAAGAAAAAGTTTGATTCCACAAAATGCCATCGGAATTTGTTAAAAAGTCTTATATCGTTAAGTGGGTCATCGGTCACAGTTTCAAAGTGTCTTTTAATGCTAAACTTTTTTAAATAAATTTTTTTTGAGGCCGATTAAGGTTGTTTTCTACCACTGCTGTGAACTTTTCTGTATAAAAAAAATTAACAAAAAATAAATTTAGCAGCAGCTCTTTTAAATGTTGTAACATCGCGCTTGAAAATTGTCAGGCCCACAATAAGAAGTAAAACAAAAACATTGTCATCATTGGGAAGAAAACCAAAGTTTAAAGCAAATCGATATGTTAAGCGGCAATACGAGTATGTTCACATACTTTTAAGCGTGCTGAATACATGAACTAAGAAGGTTTCTATTCTTCGGGCTAATAGTGCAAAATTCTATTTATACAGTTGCCTTCCAGCTGTGCTGCTCTTTCCATTTTTGTTTTTCCACAAACATCTTATAGAGTCAATTTCATAGTACAAACAATGCCAACCAACTGCTAACTTAAACGTTCAGGGCAACAACAGTGCTCAGAAGCTTTGGTTTTATGACTAAAAACAGTAGCAACAACAGCAGCAGCAGCAGCGGCAACAAAAGCCCCATTCTAATATGGTTTCGCTGTTAAAGGCAACAACTACATATTGCTGTTTTGCTTATTGTTGCTTTTGATGTGTTGTCGTCATTGCATATTATTGCTTGTATTGCGCTTTAGATGTTTACCTGCGTAAATGTTGGCTCAGAGAGACACCATGTGCATAAATGATACTTCGGCTGTGCCACATGCACTAATGCACACAAATACACACAAATGCTTATGCACACATCTATCACTGCAAACATTTTCCATTGAAGAGATTTTTGCTTTTCTTAATAACAAAATCAATAAATACATCTTTGTAGAACGACGATTGTCTGTCTATTGGACGCGAATGGGTTTCCTAAGCAGCTTAACTTAAACTATTCATTTATTACTTTGCTTTTATCATCTAGAAGTGGTGTGTTCTGTTCTGAAGCTGTACCGTAATAATATTACAAGTAGAAACAAAGAGGCTGTTGCTATATAAAAATGTTTACAGGGATACATCAAAACAGGGCAAACGAGATGACAGAAAAGTAAAAGTTCACTCAGAATTTGAATGTGCATTCACACATTTATGGCTTTTCCACTGTTTAAACATGTTGCTTGCTGTTTCTGCTCTTCATTTTCTTTCTTTGTAATTTTGTTTGAAAATTGTTTTCCGTATTTGTATTTCCATTTAAGAGCAAAATTATAGAAACGTACCAAAGTTATGTTTACTGTTCACTGAATATTACCGTCGACGTACCGGTGGGAAATTAAAAAAAAAATATATATAAGAAATAAAAATGTGTGAAATTAAAAAAAACCTTCAGAAACATTCTTGAAGTATATGTAGATCTTAAATATTGTGTAAATATATGATATATTAGCAGGCATAATTTTTTTTTTATCAATAACAGAATATTTCACTGTTTCGCACCCATAAATATAATTTAACTTTCAAAATATTCAATAACATTCAAATACGACTAAACGTCTTGACAAATTGCTTATTTTTCCATCATAGGAAATAAAATAATTGAGTGTGCTGTGACTGACATAATATTTTTTTTTTTTTTTTTTCAAAAAAAAAAGTGAGCTGCGACACAGTAATTTTTTTTATAAAAAAAAGTGTCAACACAGTCAACTTTTTCTATAAGAAAAGAAAGTTCTAACACGGCAGATGTGCAATAAAAATTAACTTTTTTTGGAAAGTACTTTTTAAAACGGCACGATTCAAAGGTATATTTTTGAAATGTAATTTTTGGAAAAGGTACTTTTTGAAGAGTATATTTTTAAAAGGTAATTTTCGTAAGATATTTTTTCAAACGGTTATTTTCCCAAAATTTCTTTTTAAAATTTACTTTTTAAAAGGTCCAAAGTACTATTTTTAAAAGCATTTTTTTAAAAGGACTTTTTTATAAATGGTACTTCCTATTAAAAGAAATTTTTCATATATGGTACTTTTTAATGAAAAATAATTTTTATATACTAAATGGTACTTTTCAATGAAAAGTACATTTTTATAAATGGTACTTTTTAATGAAACGTACCTTTTTATATATGGTACTTTTTAATGAAAAGTACGTTTTATAAATGGTACTTTTTTAAAGTTTTTTTCTGTACTTTTTAGTGTTAAGTATTTTTTTTATAAATGTACTTTTTATAAAAAGTACTTTTTTATAACTGGTACTTTTTATTGAAAAGTAATTTGTCATAAATGGTACTGTTTAATGAAAAATAATTTTATATAGCAAATGGTACTTTTAAATGAAAAGCACGTTTTTATAAATGGTAAATTTTTAAGAAAACGTACCTTTTTATAAATGGTACTTTTTAATGAAAAGTACTTTTAATAAATGGTTTTTAAGTTCTTTTTTTAAATTTTACTTTTTAATCAAAGTACTTTTTTTACAAATGGTACTTTTTATAAAAAAGTACTTTTTTATAAATAGTACTTTTTATATAAAAATATTTTTTTTATAAATGGTACTTTTTACATAAAAGTACTTTTTTATAAATGATACTTTTCATTGAAAAGTAATTTTTCATAAAGGGTACTTTTTAGTGAAAAATTATTTTTATATAGTAAATGGTACTTTTAAATGAAAAGTGCTTTTTTAAAAATGGTACTTTTTTTAAGAAAATGTAACCTTTTATAAATGTTACTTTTTAAGAAGACGTACCCGTTTATAAATGGTACTTTTTAGTAAAAAGTACTTTTTATAAATGGTACTTTTTAATGAAAAGTACTTTTTTATAAATGGTACTTTTTAATGAAAAGTCCTTTTTTGTAAATGGTAATTTTTAATGAAAAGTACTTTTTTAAAAATAGTACATTTTAATAAAAAGTACTTTTTTACATTCGGTTCTTATTTTGTCTCATTATCGTTATCTTTGTATACATGTGAAATTTTGAGGAAGGTTTCGTTTTTCTGTCGGTGTTTGTTTTTTTTTTTGTGAGTTTTAAAATTTAATCCGTTAAAACTCTAGCTGACCTAATGTACTTGATGCTTAATCTTTAACAACATTTTAAGATTTTAATGCAAAAATGATTGATTGAGTCGCTTGGCGAACTTTAAAATTATTGTCTAAATTTTACTTCTTCTACTTCTTGTTACCTTAAGTAAGCTCTAGTAAATAACTTTAATATCTTTATTGTCTACTAAATACGTATACATCAAAAGTTGATAGCACAAAAACATTTTATTTTACATATTGTCCTGTAGAGATTTTCTTTAAGATTTTGGCTTTAGTTGGTCGAGTTGGTTTATGTGGTGGGATACCATAAAGTTTTGGTTTTCTTGCTCTCTTACTTGCAGGGAAGTGTGAATATTCAAATTTTAAGTTCATAACTTGTACAGTAGTTGCCTTTGACTGCATATCGTATGCTGAATTGTAAATAATAAGCACAACTCAAAAAATCCCAGTGGCAAAAACTGTTGATACTATAAAAATGACGCAAGTTTGTAACTTAAAAACATGCGTAACGGTGTTGAACAGTGGGGACTTTTGCAAAGTAAATGGTAATAAATCTGGAACTTCTAAACTAATGCTTGGAGTTATCTGAAACAACGAAACATTTTAAAAGAGGACTTAGGCTTTATAAAATGTGTATTGGCAGCCTTCTGGCTTAAGCAGGAGCAGAGTTGCAGTGGGCCAAAGTTGACCATCTGGGACTCAAAAAAATTTCTGAGGCTTGTAAAGTTTTTAAAAGAAGACTGTGTTGTAAACGATATTTTTGATAATTTTGAGTTGTGACTGTTTATGATTTAGTGTGCGATATTTATACTCAACTATAAATGGCTGTCTACACAATATGCCCAAAAAAGTAAGTACAGCAGTAATTTTTATTTTATAGCAGCTTGGATATAATTCTATCATAGCCAAATGATGTATTATAATATTTTTAATAAGTTTTTAATCAGAAATAATCTAAAAATGTCTCATTTTTAATAAGTAAAATTAATATAAAAAATTCTAAAGAAAGAAGTTTTATGTAAGATAAATCTGGCAGTAGGCAAAAATAATTCACTTGAATTTTAAATCTCTGGCGCGTGTAGTGGCAAGTGTTTTGATTGTTATTTCTGTGCAAATTTTCTTTCACAAAGTATGACCTTTCGTATACAATTTGTTTCGTTAACTTAATTTCGTTAAGAAACAAAAGTAAAAGTTGTGTAGTACTTATTATTTTGGCCACACTTGTACAATCTTGTACTCAAGTGTGTGTGTATATATTTTCCTTTCCTTTCCCAAAGTCATCATTGCAAAAAGTTACTTAACTGAGGTAAAGTTTCTATGTATATTATAATAATAATAATAATAATACGAATAATATTTAGTAACATTTTATATAACAATTCAAGCCAACTTTTGATAAAAGAAGAAAAAAAAAAGGAAGAAAGCAATGAAGCGTGCCAAATATAAACTCTAAAATTACTACATTTAGGGCCATTATTACAACTTAAATATAGTTAAAAGTAGGATTTTATCGGAGGTATAACAACTTTATCATCTGCAAAATTTTACTTTAACCTAAAGTTAGCGATAAATTACAGGCAAGTTTATTCCACCTGGTAAGTTAAATCCAATTTTCAATAATGGAAAGCTTTTTTACGTCCGATGAAATCCTACTTTTAACTATCTTTAAGTTGTAATAATGGCCCTTAAAGAAAAATTTGTTGCAAGTGTTACACTAGAGCAAATAATATTCTTGTGTTCTCAACTCTCTCTACTTTGCTTGTGTGACTAAAATAAAGTTCGATTGATAGTTTGAATTCCATTAAAGCTGCAGCAATGAGAATGTAATAGTTAAAGTTTTCTAAACAGTTTTGCTTTGGGATACAAAAAGCGGAAATATGTTTGAAAGTTACAAGGAAGGAAATTACACACACACACGTGTTTAAGGTCTCTCCTCTTTTGCCAAGCATATGTCTGTGTGTGTGTGTGAATTTACCTACATAAATATATGTATGTACATATACTTAAACATATAAATATGTGTATAAGTGTGTGTGTATTATGTGTTCCTTTTTATTGCCTACATGTGGCTGTAGTAACTATAATAAATCATAAGTTGTTGTTTTATTTTATTTTTTAATTTTTTTGTTCGAAAGTTATAGAAAACTTTTTAATAGCTGTTATTATGGAAATTTAACCAAAAACAATTACGGCAGCGTAGCTTCCAAAAAAAAAAAATTAAAATAGACAGAAATAATTCTAAACATAAATAAATCTATCCATACAACATGATAATTAAAAACAACATGTTTCTTTAAAGGAAAACACATTTCAAGTGAGTGTTAGGTATTTAGTTATAATTATTCAGTAAAAGTTTTACATTTTGTAAAGCCGAAATTACATCTGACACACATGTGCCCAAAAATAGGGTAACCACTATTTACTAATGAAATACTGTTTGATTCAGACATGTATTTATTGAATTAAACAGTTTCCAATCATGTTGGATTCTACAAATTTGTCCATTAGTTATGTATGAAACTGTTTAACTTCATAGATATTTGTCTGAATCAAACGGTTTTTCATTAGTAATTAGTGGTTACGCTTTTATATATATCTATACGAGTATATTTCAATAAAGTTTTGCACTGTAATATGGTTGCAGTTTTGTAATTCTCAATAATCTATTGTGAGTTTTTCTATAAGCATTCGGGTTTTGTACGCTTTTTAGGGTTCTGTGAAAAGAAACTATATTGTTTTCGCCACGATGTCCGTCTCCGTCTGTCACAGGCATAACCCCCAAAAAAGCTTAAGCGACCTAATTTTCGACCTTCATTTTTTGAACAAAATCGATCGTGAATAATC
The DNA here is from genome assembly GCA_949987645.1 of Tachina grossa. Lineage (NCBI taxonomy): Eukaryota > Metazoa > Arthropoda > Insecta > Diptera > Tachinidae > Tachina > Tachina grossa. The sequence continues at coordinate 144,465,654 of OX465278.1, forward strand.
GATTTTTGTCTAAAAAAAAACGCTTTTTTACGGTTATGGCTCGATTTGACAGTTAAAAATTTGAGGGTGTTCTAAACCGATTAACGAAACATGTTGAATTATACATCATGAATACACATATATATCTCACTGGTTTAACACTCATAATTACTTAGCTAAAGACTGTAAATTCGACCCTCATTTCCAATTTTATTACTAAATAAACAAAATTATCTGCAATTCCAAACATTCACTATTTTTTATTTTGCGACTACTTAAACACAAGCAACCACACAACACCTCACTCAATGTTCACTTGCAAGTGCAAACCAACCTATTGACTTATTGACGCTCATGCACACACTAACTTGAAGCGTTGTAATTCTTAAGTGGGTAGTGAAAAATTGAAATAAATGTCAAATTTAATGACATTTTGCACAGCAACATGAAGTTAAATGAACTCAACTCGCATACTGGAAACTCAAAATAATTTGGTTTATAATTTATTTTTTATTTTTTTTAATGATGACAGCACCAATTACAACAACAATAAAAAATTTATCAGTTAAAAAAAATTTGAAAATGTTTCAACCCAATGGAAGAGATGTAGTTTACATGATGAGACTTATAAAAGGTGTTCCAATAAGGACTTCTGATATTCTGACAGTTGATAGCGGTCAGCCTGTTGGAGCTATTGTAGGTTTCATTTTGACAGCTGTCATGACTCAACCTGTAACTACAGGGTGGGCCAAAAGAAACCAAGGGGTGTAAAAGTTTAATAACTTTTTTGTTTATTAATTTTTTTATTTTTTCTTTCAGATTATATAGACAACACTTGGAGAATTTATAATGGAGAGGTTCACAACTGAACAGAGAACCAGAACAATAGAATTTTATTATTTAAATGAAATCAACTTTATTGAAAATTTGATTATGAGTGATGAAGCTCATTTCCATTTGAATGCCTTTGTTAATAAGCAGAACTGTAGGTTCTGGGGTTCTCAAAATCCAAGAGCCATTCATCAACGCCAATTGCACCCCATCAGGTGTACAGCATGGTGTGGGATCACATCTGAAAATGTCATTGGGCCCTACTTCTTCGAGAATGAAGATGGAAGTGCTGTAACCGTAAATGGAGAGCGGTATCGGTTTATGATAGAAAATTTTTTACGTCCTGCTCTTGAAAACAGACCTGGTATGTGGTTTCAGCAGGACGGAGCCACTGCCCATACTGCCCGAGACACAATGGCACTTTTAAGTCAAATTTTTGGAGAGCGAATAATTTCTCGAAATTCGGAAATTATTTGGCCAGCGCGATCGCCAGATTTGACAGCACCCGACTATTTTCTTTGTGGTTTTTTGAAGGAGCGAGTGTATGTGAACAAGCCAGAGACAATCCTTGAACTCAAGGCAAACATTGTTGCAGAAATTCGAACGCTACAGCCACAAGTTTTGAAAGATGTTATGGAAAATGCTCTAAAAAGAGCCCATCAGTGCGAAGCTGAAAACGGTGGTCATTTAAGAGACATCATTTTCATACTTAGTGTAAAAAAATCTCCATTTTGTATATTATATAATCTGAAAGAAAAAATAAAAAAAAGTTAATAAACAAAAAAGTTATTAAACTTTTACACCCCTTGGTTTCTTTTGGCCCACCCTGTACTTGACAGATGACAACTATATCGCCGTCTCCTCGGCGATATATTGTGAAATTGATCCTTCGAGTAGGCTTAAGAATAATTGAGAATATTACTGTTGTAGTCCATAGTGTTGAGGAAAACCCAAGGGTTAAACTCTAAAATTCGAAACAAACAAAAAGGCTATCGAATTTACATGTTACTATGGTACAAATTCGAATTTTTTTTTGCACTTTACTGAATTTATTAACATTACGTGTATCAAAATTAAACCTCTTATTGGAAGACCCTTTACATCTGTCGAATGGGCTGTCATTTTTCTTTAGTCTCCATGGTCACAATTAACGTTTAACAGTAAGTTCAAATAATAAATTTAATTTGGAGAGGGGTGTAGGTCGATGATTACCCACTTCGAATGATATGGACACCAATGACATGTGTGCCATACATCTCATTCCACATTGGGACATTCTCAATGAGCGATTTGAGGACCTGGTTACGTAGAGATAATGTCAACTGGACATTTCGAATGCTAACCACAAAGCAAAACCGGCATCGATAGCTCTTTCGTACATATAAAAAGTGACAATGATATCTCACACTTTGTTTTATTTAAATCGAATGAAAGAGATAATAAAATGCAGCCTTGCTCTGCTACACCCGATCCCGAGTTTTATGAACACAGTTATTTAGAGCAAACATGCTTTTAAGGAAACATTTTTGTTAAAATATATCTCAAAACATGCACTTAACCTTTAAAAGGGATCTCTTTTTCGCATGAATTTTTATCTCTTACATATACACTGAAAGGAAAATCTTTCATTCAGAGAATGAAACGGTTTCATTAAATGTTCTGCATTATATTAATGAAACTTTTCATTAATACAATGAACAATTTCATTGTATGCATGAAATCTTTCCATCTCTGCTCTTCATGTGTTCTTCATAGTTCATTGTATTAATGAAAATCGTTACATTGTTTAAACGAATTTTCTTTTTGGCGAATTTGGGGCAAATATAAATAAGTTCCAAAAATTTTATTTTCTTACTGTATTCAGTTTGTCAAGCTTAAAAAAATAAAAAATTATTTTCTTAAAATATATTTTCTATTTCTTACTTTTCCAATCCTTTTAATTTCAAAGCAGTATGGTCATCATAAATGCAATGAAATCATTTCATTTATACAATGAAATATTCTTCATTGTATAGCAGATATCTCTCTCTTTCTCTTTTTTTTATCCATTCACGTCCCTATACAAACGCAAGAAGGTTATGCCAAACCAGTGATGAGAAATGAGATTTACACTTCGGTATCAAAAAAAAATTTTTTGAGTACTTTTTTGATCCTGAGAGTACCAAAAATTATTATTTTTTTAAATTTAAATTTTATTAACAAAAAATGGTAAAAAAAATTGATTGACGATGAAATAAAAAAGAACACAAAGTATATACATATGCAGGTACAAATGTGAAAGTTATAACAAGATGATTTTTTAGACTTCAATAAATCTTTGGCCTGGATAAGACTTGATACGGTTTGGAACATAAAATCGGTTCCTTGTTTTATTTGCATGAGATTTTGATACGAGAAAATCTTTTCCACATTTGTAGATGAGTGAGGTATGGACAAAATTCCGTAAGCTACTATCGATATATCATGAATGTATTCACCTAATGCGTTTTTAGTTTAATCCACTATAGATATATGTATTTTTTTCTATTTTTGATGGTTTCAGTTCTTTCATATCAGCCAGTGCTTTATACAAGTATTTGTTGTTAATAGCTTAAAAATTTTTCTTTCCTCTAGAAAACATTTTAATTAAAAGTGGAATAATGCTGTTGGTTTTAGCAGATAAAAAATTTCCAGGTTAAAACTTATTTATACCTCTTTTATACACGGAAAGTTTACTTTTCAAAGTCTTAACTCAGCTGGGAGAAATGGCAGAAAGAGATGGTATTCTTCCTTCTGTCTTTCACACAGCTGAACTAAGACTAAACTTTGCATGTCTAAAAGGTATTACTAAATCAAACTAACATTTCATTGTCAAAATCTACTTTTGCCCTTAGAACTAACTTTTTTTACAATTTTCTTTAAACTGATTTCAAACAGTGGTTTCAACATGATCAACTTCCGTGCTAAAGAAAATATCATTGGTTTTCGTTTATATTGAATTGTGAAAGAGTACAATTTTCTAAAATAGCTTTACTAATAAAGTTTCGTGCCATTTGCTGAAAAAGAAATTTATTTCTTGGCAAAAATATATGCATGCGCGTGTCTTTTGACTGCATTTCTAAGTTGACCGTGAGAGTATCAAATGTGTTCGGGGAGTACTACGGTACTTTTTCATATAAAATAGTATCAAAAAAGTACGATCGTACAAACTTTCGCATCACTGTGCCAAACATCTTATAAAGATGCTAGTTTTGTTAAGATTTTTGTTTGATTCTTTTAAACTTATGTTTGTGTATTGTGATTCTCAACAACATGTTAAGAGTTTTGCTATAAACATGCAAGTTTTTCGGCTTACTTAAATATTATTTGGGTTGAACTCTACTAATGAGTTCCTTAAATTTTAGATGTTTTACGTTAATAAATACATACATATGCTTATATATTAAGTACATATGTATTTCTATATATTAAATAAAATAAAAAAATATTTCATTATATAAAGGGTGTTTTTTTCAGAGGTATAGAACTTCGAATTGAAATAAAACACAAGAAAATCGTTTTAATGTCCATTAATTTGGCTTTATTGGAAGGATAATTTTATGCCATTAATGTTTAAATATGATTTCGGGCATGTGGCCGCCGCGGCTGGCTCGAATAAAGCCAATTCTACAGGTCCAATTTTCAACCACTTTTTCGAGCATATGGGGCCGTATGTTGGCAATAACGCCACGAATGTTGGCTTCCAAGTCCCCTAACGTTTCTGGTTTGTTGGCGTAGACGAGCGACTTCACATATCCCCAAAGAAAATAATCCAATGGTGTCAAATCACACGATCTTGGTGGCCAATTGACAGGTCCATTCCGCGAAATTATGCGCTCATCGAATGTTTCCTTCAATAAATCGATTGTGACGTGCGCTGTGTGGCATGTAGCGCCGTCTTGTTGGAACCACAACTCATCCACATTCATGCCATCCAATTCGGGAACAAAATAGTCGGTTAGTCGGCTCCAATTGCTGTGCACGGTGGCGAATCGATTCATTCGGGTCCTCTTCAACACTTTGCTCTACAGCGGCAATTGTTTCTTCGGTGCGCACTGTTCGACGTCTCTGCGGATGCGTATTATCACATAGAGTAAACGTAGTGCGAAAACGATCCATGGTTAACCGAATTAATTGCTTTGATGGACGATTATGTCGACCATAAAATGGACGGAGCTTGCGGTAAACTTCGCGAACTGAACCATTATTTTCGAAATAAATTTGCACGATTTGCAAGCGTTGTTCTTTTGTCAACCTGTTCATGATGAAATGGCAAACCAAACTAAATATTAATCACTAAACAGCTGACAAAATGGCCTAAAAAAGTGATGCCAACTTAAAGTTCTATACCTCAATAAAAAACACCCTATATATGAAATTTTATTTATATTTATGAATTAACTTCATTTGTAGTATGTAAAAACTTCATTAAATCAATGAAACAACTACAATGAAGAATTTCATTGTCTGAATGAAGGTTTTCCTTTCAGTGTATGTATAAAAGTATATCTAATTTTTTGCACGTAGTCATTTTAGGCTTAAAAATCACCCAAGTTTCTTATTCCAATTGACAGCAAGAAATAACAAACAATCTAAAGTTGAAAATATAAAACAAGAAGTTAAAGATGACAGGCTTTTAATGATGACAATAATACGAGGTGTAATAAATTATGCAGGTATCTATGTATGTATCTCCAGATGTATGTATGTATGTTTGTACTTTGCCTGTAGCCTGTTTGCTTGTCTGTAGGATTATGTACCTATCGTTGGTTTCAAGTAGAAAGGACCTAACTAGTAATTGTAATATTACAAGAGAAGGTAAAAACATAGATAATAGAAACTGTAATATTCAATATGTAACTTTTTTTTACAACTTTTATTTTTTATACTATTGCAATAAATTTTTGTGACGATGTGTATTTGTGTGAAATGAATAGGAATCACTGAAAAATTCAATTTCTGAATATACACGAGTTAGGGCCTTTCTACTCGAGGCCATCGATATCTATCTGTGTATAGAAGTTTAAGTGTTGTTACTGGTAAGTGTATACACGGTTACGTCATGATAATCATGTCAATGTTATTTACAAGTCATTGATATTCATGTAACATTATAAAATACAATTTGTTGTGGCTGACGTGTCGTGTGTTGTTGTGTCGTTTCGCTCGCTGTTGTTTTGGTGGTACTGATTCTGGTGAATAACCTACAACTTGTCAAGAGGAGTAAAAGAATGTTTGTATGTACATACATTTGTTCTCTGGAGGAATTTCTTATATGGATTTTTATTTTATTTTCCTACCACGTTGCATGTACATATTTACAAACTTACTACAAGTTTATCACGTTTAGGTATTAAGAGCTTTAGTTTTCGAGGAAATTGCTAGATAGTTTGTAAGACAACTTTGTAATAAAAACTACATATAATATATACATATGTATAAAGAAATTTAAAATTGTTGTGGTTGAAGAACTTTTAAAAGCACTTTTAGTGTTAAATGTTAAATGAAACTTTGGTATATTGGAATGTAATGAAATCAATTTTCTTGGTTGCGATTAAATACTAAAATTTGTGTTATATACTTGACACATATTTAAATATCAGAGAATGACAATGAGTAATCAAAAAATATTTACAATAGTAAATAAGTCTTAGGGCCTGTCCCACGATGTCACCAACGTTCGACTTGTCGCACAGTTACATTGGAAACAACAACAAAATTTTAAATTTGTTTTGGTTTGAATGTAAGTGTGCGACAAGTCGAACATTGGTGACATCGTGGGACAGGCCCTTAATTTAAGTAACTGCGTCTAATCATAATTGTAGCACAAATAATTCGTCAGCTCACATATTTACTTTCCAGCAACTATGAGTACAGCCGATTCCAACTTCCAAGAGCATCTCTACTTCGTTTATGCGAAAATTTAAAATACGCTACAACTAAAAATAAAAAGACAAATGCGTATCAAGCGCATTGACTCTCTGTTTCTCTCTCTCTCTCATACTTATAGTCTGAGTATGCTTATACTCAGGCTATGGATATTTAATCAGACAAAAAATATACGCATGATACTCCGGATATTTAATCATCATTCGCCAACGTATACATACATTTGTGTATACAAAATGTAATGGAAAATGTGGCTGTTTGAAAACATGCTTTATGTGTATGCATAAATAAAATAGCCCTGTATATATGCATGTGTAGCCGATTAATAGTCAGAGTATTTTCATACTCATACGCATGATTAAAGCTCATACACAAAAAAATTTGTATAAATATAATTGTTGGATTTTTATAGTTACACGAAGCCGGTTTAAAATTAATGCGCGTTTTTTATTTTTATCGGTACGCGTTTATAGTTGTTTGACGGCCAATACTCAGAGATCTTAAAACGCTACTTTTGTCATACTCTGATACACATCGCTCCCCATTTATATATAAAAACATCATATCTCAAAAAATCTGGTTTAACAGAAAACGAGTTTTAAGTTTTCACTTTACACACAACTTAATGAAAAAGGAAAACTTTATCTTTCTCTCAAAAGCTAAGTATAACCGATACTTTTACGAAATTTTTACACAATATGAACAATGATATGAAGATTAGTTGTGCATTATTAAATAAAAAATGGCGTAATGTCGTGTTGAGTCATGACAACTATGCACTATAGGTCAAATCACCATGCGAAATTAAATCCGCCTACCAAATCATGGTATTCAATGTAAATTCTGAAAAAATTTCTTCAAAATCTAATTTAGCCCATTAACGATCAAAAATTAACCCTTTAATAACAACACTCGATATATGCATTAAAAAATTTTAATTTTAACAAAACATTAGCTAATTGCTTAAATCTAGTTTATTTGGTAGATATAAATTCAAAAAATTCTCTTCATTTTCATTAATATCATCAACAGTTCCATTGTTTTCATAAAAATTTTACCTACTAAAAAGAGGCATTACTCGCAAAACGCAAAAAGTCGCGCTTTAAAATAAATTGCAAATAACTCATTGATTATTACTTAATTTATACTTTAAATTTGAAAGGGGTCAAATGGGGTAAAAAATTTTGAGGGTCTACATAAAGTCAGTGCTTATGATAAATTATACCGTTTAAGCGATAGCTCATTGTAATGAAATATTTTAAAATATAGCGATATAAAAAACACGAATAATTACTTGTCGCTTTATTTACCATTTCGCATCAATGAGTTAATACACATGCAATTCGAGAAAAACGCACTTAAAATTGACCGATTTGTACTGAACTCACAAGCTTATTTTGACTTTGATGCAAAAATATGCTACAGTGCTAAATATTTTCTGAAAATTAAAATAACGTGTCTTTATTTTAAAGTAATGACAATTAAAAACAACGTAAAAAAAAGTAAAAAGTCACTTTTGTTTTAATTACTTTTGCACAGAAAAAGTGATAATTTGACCTACTGTGCTATGTATTAAAATTACGAACCAGTCAAAATGAAACGTTTTATTGGAACACCCTGTATCATAGATCAAAACGTTCTACAAAAATATTAGTCATACAATTTTAGTCCAGGCACCCGTTTTTAGGGTTCCGTACACCAAAGGTGAAAAGGAACCCTATTGTTTTCGCTACGCTGTCCGTCTGTCCGTCACACGGTATTTTCTCAGGAACCGTAAGAGCTAGGGACCTAAAATTTGGACACAGTATGTAGAATCTTGGCCGCTACAACAACAAATACATGAGAATTAAAAATTAAAGGGTGTTCCAAAACGAGCAATGAAATATGTTAAAATCCCATGTAATATACATACAATTGTATGAACATATGTATATTGAAACTTGAAATTTGTAAAATTAGTGTATTTTTATACAGACTACAACAATTAACACTAAAATTTAAAAAAATTTAAATTAAAGGGTGGTCCATCAGTTAATGCAATTTTGACTATGTAATTTTGACAATTTGCTATATCTTGGAAACCGTAAGAGGCAAACACTTGAAATTTTCAAAAACGGTAAAGCTAAAAAAACCGAAAATTATAAAATCGCCAAACCAAAAAAAAAAATCGCCAAAAATTAAAAAAATCGCCAAAACTAAAAAATCGCCAGAATTAAAAAAAAAAAATTCTAACACTAAAATAAATCGCCAAATTCGAAAAAATCGCCAAAATGAAAAGAAACGCCAAAATGAAAAAAAAACGCAAAAAATTTAAAAAAAAATCGCCAAAACGCGAAAATGTCGCGAAAACTAAAAAAAAATTTAAATAAACAAAAAATCGCAAAACTAAAAAAAATCGCCAAAAATAAAAAAAACGCCAAAAAAAACCGAAAAAATCGCCAAAACAAGAAAATAAAGTGTCTAAACTAAAAAAGAGCCAAAGCTTAAAAAAATCGCCAAAGCCGAAAAAACGCAAAAAACAACAAAACAAAAAAACCGAAAAGACCCCAAAAACGAAAAAAATGCCAAAACTATATATTATATAGGATGAAGTTTGTATTAAATTACATATCTAGTGTTCGTACGAAACCCTATGTGCACGAGTCATAGTCGCACTTTACTGAATTTATTTTAAATTTACAAGTATTGTAATTCAACAATAACAAAAATTAAAAATTTTAAAAACCCCCGACTTTTTTCAGAAAAGATGTTATATCTTCTAAACGGCTGGACCGCTTTTCTTTAAACATAGCTAAGAACCCTCTCGATCAAGTCATCTTTCAAACAAAAAAAAACTAAATGAAAATCGGTCCAGCCGTTTGGCCTGTACGTGGACACAGACAGACACACAGATACACAGACACACAGACACACACTACAAACTTATAACACCCCTTTTTTTAGTCGGGGGTTAAAAACAGTTGTGAAAATATATTTTTTTATGAATATGTAATATACGGCTAGGTTCTGAAAACCATTTCGTTTTAAAACCGACAAATTTCAGGAAAAAAATCAACAAAAAAGCTCATTTATTGCAGCTTTTTAATTGGTTTTAAGATTTCATATGCTTGAGATATTTTATCCGAACTTAATTTCGAATGCACTAAACTATCTGATGAAGAGAAGTTTTCCGTTTTTGAAACTTTGCGATGCGATTTCAAAACGAAATGGTTTTCAGAACATGGCTGATAATTTTCACAACTATTTTAATTGTAAGTTTTGAAAAACGACTGGGGCAAAACTTGAAATGGGTTGTAGAATTAACTTCGATATCCTTAGCGATATTCACGAGAAATATTTTTGAAGCACGATTTGACCCTATTCGTTTTCTTTATATGGGTAACTTTGTATGTTTTCACACTTGATTTCTTGGTAAATTTTTTTGTAAAATACTTAGAAATATAAACAATTCACAATTCTATTTGCACTGAAAAGCTAAGTATATAAAAAGGAAAGCTACAACAATTGACACCACACATGGTGGACCAAACACAAAGAACGCTGGTGGTGAAGGTGCAGCGACCTTCGAAAACAGCTACATAGTTGTTCCATTCTACTAAGTGTTTGTCAGAATATTTACAATTAACTGTGGTGTTAGTTGTTCATTAGCATAATCAAGTCATAAATAAAAAAAAATATACAATTAATCAATTTAATATTGAGTTGACTTAAACTTTTACTTTTGTTGTTGTTGAAAAATTTAATTCAAAATTCAATTGTTAAAAAATTTTACGGACTGTCCCACGATGTCACCAGAAATCGTTCGATCGACAACTTGTATTGCAAACAACAATAACATTAGACAATTTGTTGTTGTTTTGAATATAAGTATTCGATCGAACGATTCCTAGTGGGATAGACCGTTAATTAATTAAAATTTTTAATTGACACAATTAAATTAAAAATTAAAAATTATTATGGGCTTTTTGTTAACTTTACAGGGATTTTCCCTGAAGTTGCAGACTTATTCTATTCGATCATATAATTTTAACACTCTCTCAAACATTTCTAATTCGCAAAATCACAAGTTTTGAAAAAATTTTAGTGAAACGGAAAATACATATACAATTTTGCTTGTGTTTAATTATAAATCATTAACTACAATTTTACTATCAAAAAATCACACTTACCAATTGAATTCAGTTGATGGTACTTCGCACTAAGTTCTAGAGTCGTCAAAAGTGCAGAAACGGCAGGCGATGATTATGTTGAGGTTTTAATAAAAACGAGATCCAAAATACAGACGAGGAAAAGTTGTATGATAATCTGGAATACAAGAAAAATTAAAGTTTAACTTTATCATCGTTATTTATAAAACTTATTAGGGCTTTATAAAGGCTTAATAAGAGAAATTTTATATGAAAATTTGTCTTAAAAAACCTTTATAAAGCCTTCATAATTTTTATAAATAAGGCTGTATATGTTTATCTAGTAACTTTTTGCAATACTGACACTTCCGCAGGAATGTCAACTTTTTGTAGCGTGCGACACCAAACAAATATTTTTTTTTCTACTTCTTTATATATATGTAGGCCGTCAGCAGTCGGCATTTGGTAAATTTTTTAGACAAATCGAGTCACATTATACTGAAATACAAGCTTAATTGCTTGATGTCGCACGTGCCAAAAAAAGAACTCTCTAGCAGAAATTTTCATATACAGCAATATGTTGCCAGTCTTTTAAAAATTGAAAGTAACTCACTCGTGCTTAGGGCCGCCACTTCCGTTTAAATATCAATTCATATCTATTGTTTTTCGTATATTTTTTTTTAATGAAAAACGACTTTTTAATACGAATTGATATTTAAATAGAATTGGTGAAATTTGCTCTTATAAAGTAAATGTATTAGATTTTCTTAAGGTTTAGTTATATGCATTCGAATAGAAACAAAAATTGCAATTACAGATTTTACTCAATTTTTATGGTCTTTCAAAATGAATTCTGTAAGACGGAGTTTGGCAAAATTACAAAATTTGCATAATTATCACTTCTCAGCCGTTAAAAAGGCCCTTTGTTTTCTGTTGTGTTGACTGGGCATCAGTAACATTTTCGATACCCAAGACGGGCTGGAAAAAAATAAAGTAAAAACATACAAAATGGACAATGCCACAGAGAATATGTATAGTACATATTCATATTTGTTTATAAGTTTCTTTAGCGACATGTTGTCCGATTCTTCAGTGAAAATTGAAGCTGGCTTTTTACAATTTCAAAATTATTGGAAGAGCACAATCAAACATGCATGAATTGCATATGATAAATTCATAGAAAAAGATAGACAGAGTTAAACAGCAACGTGTTTCTAATATTTTCCATTTCTAATGTTCACCAAGAAAAAGAGTCTAGAAACAAAAGCATCATTAAAAAATTTTATTATAGAATATTTTTGCACGTTTTGCAATGTGTTGGCTGCCTGACTGGCTTGGCTGCCTCCATAAATAATTGTTGCAGACATTTGTTATAACTAAAATTTGCTGCATTTCATTGTTTATCGTTTGCCTTCTGCACTATGCACTTTTGCGTCACTTTTCTCTCTTTGCATAGAAAATCTTTTGCATTTAAAAAAAGGTAAGTAGAAAAAAAACTTGGCATCTTTTAAAAGTGCCCGTCGACCAGCAATTTTATCTAAAAGTGTGTAAGAAAAACGTTGGACAAAAGAGAAGACTTAAAATAGACAGGGATAAGTTTCCTTAGACATGACAACAATCGAAAGTTTTAAACAATTAATTAGTCACGACGACTAGAAGAAACGTAAATTAAAGGATCAATGTGTTTAAAATTTTATCTCTATAGTCTTGGGAGCTTTGTTGACTAGTTCACAGGATGAAAATAAAATGCGAATTAATTTAGATAAGAAGAAGAAGAAGAATTGAAGAAGAATTTATTGTTAAGCAGTAAATTAAATTAAGTGATCAGTTGCAAAACTTAAGATTAAGACAAATTTATGAAGTAAACACTTACAAAAAGAGACGCTTCATAATTTTATTATTATTACTATTATTATTATAAGTTTTATTTAATTTTTTAATATATTTTTTTACTATTTCTTTGCATCTTTCATGTTAAATTTTTGCACATACATACATATTTTGCTTTTAAATCAAAACACAAAATTCTTTGTCTACGTCACGCAAACAGCTTCAAAACTAAACTAAATAAATTCAGCAAATTGAGACTTTTTTTTTAGCTTGAACGATTTTTTAATTTTGGCGTTTTTTTTCCTTTTTTGCGATTTTATCGGTTTTTGACGTTGTTGTTGTTTTTTAATTTTAGAAATTTTTTACTTTTAGCGATATTTTTACTTTTGGCGCCGCTATTTCCTCTTTGGCGATTTTTTCCGTTTTTGAAGATGTGTTTGGTTGTTTTTTACTTTTAGCAATTTTTTTTTACTTTTCGCGATTTTTTGTTAGTTTTGGCGCTTTTTTCATTTCGGCGATTTTTTCGGTTTTTGATGATGTCTTCATTGTTTCTTAAATTTTAGCGTTTTTTAATTTTGGCGCTTTTTTCCATTTTTTTTGGATATTTATCGGTTTTGGACGATGTCTTCGGTTGTTTTTAATTTTTGCGATTTTTTCCTTTTTGACGATTTTTTCCGTCTTGAATGATGTCTTTGGTTGTTTTTTACTTTTAGCAATTTTTTTACTTGTAGCGTTTTTTTCATTGCGGCGATTTTTATCGGTTTTTAACGATGTCTTCGGTTGTTTTTTTAATGTAAGCGATTTTTTTAAGTTTTTGCGATTTTTTCGTTTGGGCGATTTTTCTCAGTTTTTTGACGATGTCTTCGGTTGTTTTTAAATTTTGCGATACTTTTACTTTTAGAGATTTTTTTAAGCTTTGCCGCTTTTTTTATTTTGGCGATTTTTTCGGCTTTTGACGATGTCTTCTTAATTTTATCGATTTTTGTTTTACTTTTAGCGATTTTTTAGCTTTGGCGGTTTTTCCTCTTTGACAATTTTTTCCGTTTTTGGCAATGTGTTTGTTTGTTTTTTACTTTTAGCGATTTTTTTTTAATTTTGGCGATTTTTTTTATTTCTAGCGATTTTTTTAGCTTGACGCTTTTTTCGTTTTGGCGATTTTTTTCAGTTTTTGACGATGTCTTCAGTTAATTTTTAATTTTATAGATTTTTTTACTTGTAGCGATTTTTAGTAGTTTTGGCGCTTTTTCCATTTTGGCGTTTTTTTCGATTTTTGATAATGACTTCAGCTATTTTTTAATTTTAAAAATTTTTGTATCGTTTTAACGAATTTTTCGGTTTTTGATGATGTCTGTGGTTGTTTTTTACTTTTAGCGATTTTTTTACTTTTGGAGCTTTTTTCGTTTTATCGATTTTTTAAAGATTTTTTTTGTGACTTTTTTACTTTTGGTGACTTTTTTTACGTTTTATCCATTAATTTTAGTTTTGGTGATATTTTCCCATTCAAGCTCATTTCTAATTTTTGGCAATTTTTCGTTTAATTTTTTTAATTTTGAAATTTTTTAGTTTTAGCACTTTTGGTATATTCAAGAGTATGCAAGTTGTCAAAATTACAATAACTGTTAGAATACCCTTTAATTTAGATTTTTTTAGATTTTAGTGTTAATTGTTGCAGTCTGCATAAAACTATACTAACTTCGAAAATTGCAAGTGCATATATCTACATTTATAATTGTATATTAATCTCATTTGGAATAATAGCTTAATTTATGTTATACTTTGGTGTACTTACTTAAATGTATTACTTATAGTGTGTAGAACGATGTTTGCTTACAAAAATAAACGTTTATAGAGAATTTCCCAATTTAACTGTAGAAGAAATAAATTTCTGAAAATCGACTTGAACGCTTAAAAATGCTCTCCAGCAAAACAGTAAAATATGACTTAAAAACTTTTTTCTTATTGCCACAGATATATTTATCTTGTTATAGCGGCTAAAGTTTTTTTTTCTGTGAAAAATTGAGGTCCGTAGCTCTAACGGTTCTCGAGAAAACAGCCTGTGACAGCCAGCCAAAACAATAGAGTTGCTTTTCCCCACTATTTTATTGAAAGTTCTGTTGCAACTAAATGAACTCTTATTGTATTTTTTAAGCTTTTATTCTTTCATTTGAGGGCTTTGTTCGTGACGTTCGTATATGCGAAAAAAAAACACCGAAGTAGTTGGATCCACAAGCACTTTGAACGACTAACACTGGAACCGGTTACCATGAACTAAAAATTCGATTTTCGAAAATCGGCATGAAATCAGTAACACCAAAAAATAACTTTACAGCTTGTTTTTGTAAGACGTTCACAATAGAAATCTATTACAAAAATGTCTACCTAACCTCTAACTTCTACGTCTTACATAAGCAGGCTAATAATGACACACCCCAAAGAAGCCCCAAATTAGTTAATATATTAAACGAAACTGTCTGTCTGTCTATCTGTCTGTCTGTCTGTCTTTTGCCACAACTCCCTCACTAATTAACCAGTTTCACGATTAAGTATACATTTTGCATATTCTATTAGCTAATCTATCATTTTAATTTACTATTGAATAACAGCTGAAAAAAAAATGTTTCCTTTCATGTTAAATAATGTTGTTGTTAGCTTTTTTTATTTCTTGGGTTTTGTTAAGATGGTGTCATATGTCATATGCACATCGTTAATGTGCAGCTACGAAGTAAATAGAAACTTATTTAACGAACACAATACACAACTTTTCTATAAATTGACTGCCAAAGTAACAAAACGAAACAACAAGCCAACATCTAACCAAACTGGCAACAACACAGTAGGCAGCAGCAGCAGCAACAGCAGCATCTCAACTGTACAATACTTTTCATCAACTATACAATGTAATTGTAAGCAAAATTGCAAGTCTTATGTCCCCTATTATTACGCTTATAGATGACAAAGAATTAATTTAGTAAGTATGTAAATACATTCAATTATTCAGATTGAATAGGAATTAATGAGATTTAGTACATGACAGCTTCAGTTGGAGGCCAACTCAAACTCTATTGCACTAAGAGGCTTTTTGCTAGAGCTATTCGTCACTCAGGAGTTATTAAGGAACGCAGCAGATTATATAAGATTATAAAATTGTAACTCCTTTAAGACATCTTGAGCATTAAAATTCTCTCGAAAGTAGTAAAATTTTCGACCTCAAAAATTATCTAAAGCTTTTTCCTGCATTTCCTAGATAATATGAGGCCATCAGCGCAAAAGTAGTGTAACCCACATTTTTCTTAATTACTATTCTGGTGATAAATATCAATACAAAGAATGGAGTAAAGCACCTTTTGGTATTTAAAAGAATCTAAAAGTGAAAAATAATTTTTGCACATAACATAATATAGCAAAACATATAGAGCAATTAAATAATTATTAATTTTGGGTTACAGCACTTTTGTGGTGATATTCTCATATAGACCTTAGGGAAATTTTTAGGTACATAAATCCCATAACGGACTAGGATTTTTGTCTATTGGGATGTATGATTGGAGCATCGTTAGAGGTAAGCTTTAAGCTCACTTTGTTGTTTATCTTTATTATGGCGGTTTTTAAATAATTTTTATAAAACATTCAACGTTAGACACCATAAATGTGTTGTCTACAACAAAAAGTACTTGTTGTATAATACATATGATGACTGTTATACACTGCGTTGTTTTATTTAGAAGCGGTAACAATATGTTGTTGTAATTGTTGTCGATGCTTTAAATGTATGCACATTGTTTAAGTACAATTATATTATTGTTGCTGTTGCTGCTTATAACTTTGTTTGTCTTTGCCGTCGCACAGTGGTTCAGAATCAATTTTCATTGATTCAATTTTCAAATTTCATTCAATTTTTTTCTTGCTATAGATTTTTTAATTTTTTGCGCCATCAGAAATGAAACATATCAAAACTAAGGTAGTCAACAAATTGCATGACATGCTTTTTTCTTTTTTTATAAAGAGAAGCAACACTCCGGCAATGAATGCTTACTTGTGTTACTGGGAAAGCTTCATTATTTAACAACTCTGCTTTATTGCACGTTGGTAATAATTCAGTGTTGCAGCGCCTCTGGTGTCAATGAGGTGTATTAAATTTTTGAAGCTATGTTTTAGTACCCATTTTATTGGTTATTTTTACTTCGCCGATGATTCTACTACACTAGGAGGAGGGCGCTCTGATTTAACATTAGGATTAGTATCCGCTTAAGCCGGACAAAGAATTTATGTTAATTAAAGAAAAACTATATTTATCACATTTGATTTGAAACAAGTTATGATTCCTCGAAAACTATTGTGGAAAACGAAGTGTGCTTTTTTTTTTGTTTTGTTGGGTAAACTGTTGTTTTTAATAAATGGTATGTGCAGACCCGGTACAATGTATAGTTGGGGTGCCATGTAATAAATTCTAAACTAAGTTTAATAGTGTATAACTTTTGAAGATAAAAGGGGTTACAAAAAACTCGCAACAGTCCAGAGAAATATGAAGGTGTCTTCTTTAAACCCATATACGTTTTTGCACCCTCCACGACCAGCCTGTATTACGACTTCTTTTATTTTAATTTTTAGTAATACCTATGTCATTATATGCAATTTCTAGGCCATTTGTAAACCAATTTTCACAAAAAAAATTTTCTGAAAATGTTTGCCTGCGGTTTGGCTCTTTATTTTATTTTTTTCGAAAATTGCAGTGGGGAGATTATGCTACTTTATGCATGACTGTCATTTGTGAAAAGATTTTCAAAATTCATTTTCTGTATGAAAGAAGTTGCCGTCAGTTTAGTAATGTAATTTTTTTTCGAAATTTGGAGTGGAAATTTTGCTCCCTTATGCATAAGGGTGCGAACAGAGTGGCCGCTTGTTGCCGAGCCGAGCCGAGCCGACTGACGCTTATTGCGAGGACCAATGCGAGAAAACTGGTACTATACAAATTAGTACAAATAAGCGCGAACAGGTTATAGTGGGCGCCGAGCTGGTCAGAGCGCAAAGCTTATTGAATGCGAGAAAACACTTTCAAAGCGTATTTCAGCGCCGAAAACATTGTTTATATTATGTTGTTATGTTTCAACTTGTTTGGAAAACATAAAAGAAATTAAAAACAAAATTTTAAGAAAAAGTAAAACATGCAATCAAAACATTAAAAAAATAATAAAAATTTCAGATTTTTCATTTATAGAATACTTTAAAACAGTAGGCGAAGCTAAATAGTCATCATCTAACGAATGGGCAACAAACCCAAATGCATACAAACATACATAGAACACAAATAACAGATAAAATATCAGCGCTGATTCTCGCATACACTATGCACACTCAAACTCGCATCAACAGGTTCTCGCAATAAGCGTCAGTATGCTCGGCTCGGCAGCAAGCGGCCACTCTGTTCGCAACCTAACTCTGTCATTTGTAAACCTATTTGCAAAATTCTTCTTTTTTTTTAAATGGTTTGCCTGCAGTTGGGTTCCATAATTTTATTCTTAATCTAAATCTCAAATTAAGATTAGGTTCTTTATTCAAAGAAAGCGTTCTTAAAGTTTAAGACCACGTTTTTAAATTGAATATTGAATTGAATATTCTTGATTTTTAAAATTCATTCTAAAAATTATGAATTTATAGTTAAATTTTTAAAACATCAATCTTACTAGCAAAATTTCAAGATTGAAATCTGAAAATTTCTGCAATCTAAACTCAAGAATTTCGTTTTTAAATTTAGAATGTCATGCTTCTCTTAAGCCTGGTACTCTATTCGAAGTTGTGAAAAAGTTTCAGTAACATTGATTATTTTTGTGCGTGAAAAATTTGACAAAGTACTAAATTTCTCGCTTTTGTTGCTTGAAAGTATGCAACATTTTTAAAATTCCGTGCGAAAAAAGTACTGCTCATGTTGTTTCGCAAATGAAACTAAAATGATGCCAGATTTATTTTGCATGGAAAAACGTGCTGCCATATTGCTTTTACGTGCTTTTCGCAATAAGAACAGACTATTTTTTACTTTTGCGAATTTATTTCACAAATATTTCATGCCAAAATACTTTTACATGTAGTTTGACAGCATTTCGCACGAAATTGTGAACAGAGTACCAGGCTTTAGTGTATAAAGGAAACCTCAGCTCCTTTTCTTGCAATCATCTAGAAAATTTTGCTCAGTGTATTAAAAACATACTCATTTATTTATTATCATTGTAATTGCTGGAGTTGCTGTGTAAAAAAGTTTTTATGTAAATTTATCATATTGTGGACAAAATAACAACAACTACAACAATTATAATATAAACACAAGCCAAATAGTACATGCATATGCATGTGTTGTTAAAACTTTATTTTGTATGTTTACGTGAGTGTCTACATCACACAGGTGAGTATGTATTTAAAATACCAGGTGATTATCGTAAATAAGAAAGGTGAACATGTTAAATACAAATAATTTTTGTAGGTTGCATCTCTTATGCATACACATGCCACATATATATATACATACTTAGTCGTGCCACATACCTTTGCCTTTGTTGTGCATAATGATGCATGAATTGAGATACACATAGTTTTTTGTTTAAGCAAATTGTTATTGTTGTTTTTAAATTTTTTTTCTTACAAAATTTTTGTTTTTAGTTAAAAATTTCAAGCAGCGCCCCGCACATGTTTCGAATATTTATAGACTTTCGTTTACATAATTGTTGCGAAATAAATTTAACCTTTAGAAATCACAAGTTCAATGAATTTTTATTTATTGTTTCTGTTAAATAAACAGTCTTAACAACAATTTTAATTATGACGAAACAAACATTTTATGGTTGTTTAGTGACCAAGTGTTTTATAAATAAGTTTTGGGTAGTCATTTTTATTTACTTTCTTATTGAAATTTAAAACTAAAGTAAATAAAAAAGTTTAACTACATATATGAAGTTCGTATAAACCAGTTAAGTACAAATAAATGTTTAATAAATACATATCGTGCCATAACCGCTTGAGAAGCTTAAGCCACCTAATTCTCGAAGTTAATTTTTATTTAAGATAGCAAATGATAGATTTTCGTAAAAAAACGAGATCCAAAATATGTGTCGGTTAAGCATTTTTTCGGTTATGGCTCGATATATTTATACGAGTATGTAGAAGTAGGCATGGGTCCCCGTGCTTTGCTTTCAAATTTTCTCCTAATTTCGTATATATTTTCATACTTGTATTTTTAGGACCAAATCTAATTTATTCAGACCTGTTGTCGACTGCTTTTATTTCAATATTATTTCTCCTTTATTAACCCGGTTATCATTTGCTGCTGTGTCCTCAATAAACTGCAATCAGTTATGGTTTAAGATAATTTGCCCACTTAATAGTGATTGAAGTTTAGTTTTAGTTTTCAGTGAGAACCACTTCTTTTATTGCCTCAACTTTTCTACTTCATCGAATATTAATTTTCTTCTCATCTAAATACATACACACATACATTCTTTTTTTCCTTTTAGCTGCTTTTAAATTTAAAACAATTTTCGAACAGGTAATTTGTTTAGTTAGTTAGTTAGTTTTACTTGAATGAGGTTAACAACCAAATGGTATTTGTATAATATTCTTCGCATTGAATACCAAAGACTATTTAAACAGCAAAGACATCCTCTTGTGCATTGAACGAAAAATGAAAGAAGATAAATATGTAAGCGGACAAACTTTTGTTTGGCAAGAAAGAAAAAAAAAAACACAATGAAACACATATTTGTAAAAAAGCAAAAATAAAAAAACGGTACAAACTACTGGTTAAACCAGAAAAGAAAGTTTTGTACTCTTTCTGCCATCATCATCAGCATCATCATTATATTCTTTAACATCCTCATTTGCCATTTGCTTTTGGGAGATGATGCAGCCTGCTGCTGCTGTTACCGGTGCTTTATAAAAATGTGCTCGAATGAAATTGCACATATTAGAGTTATGAATGAGGTATAAAGGAATGAATTCCTCTTTGAGACTTAAAAAATTTTTTCAATAAAAAATTTTTAACAATTGAATTTTTGAAAATGATTAGAACATGTTTGGAGGAAAAATAGCATTATCGCAAATTTTTTCATAGAAAGATAGTTATCATTATAGATTCTTAGCTTAACTTTTCTATAGGACGTTAAAGTAATCGATAGTAACTTTCCCATATCAAAGTAAGGTTATCGATAATTTTCCCATATCAAAGTAAAGTTAACGAAAACTTTTCCACTAAACCGCAGTTGTCGATTAACTTTCCTACAGAAATTTTAAGTTATCGATAATTTTTCAAAGAAAAAATTAAGTTATCGATAGCTTTCTCATGGAATATCATCATTAACTTTCTAATAGAAAAGTTAAGTTATGTATTCTTTTATAAAAGTTAGCTTATGGATAACTTTTCCAAAGAAAATTAAGTTATTGATAACTTTTTCATAAGGAAGTTAAGTTAGCGATAACATTCCAGTTAAAAAGTTAATTTATCGATAGCTTTCTCGTATAATAATTAAGTTATCGATATCTTTCCCGTTAAAAAAGTTAAATTATTAATAACCTTGCAAGCAGTTACGTTATCAATAAATTTCCAATAGAAAAGTTAAATTATCGATAAATTTTCCAGAGAAAACTAAAGTTATCGATAGCTTTACCATGTCAAAATAAAGCTATCGATATCTTTCTCATATAAAACATAATTTGCCATAACTTTCTCATAAAAAACTTAAGTTATCGATAAATGTTCACTTTAAAAAAATTAGCTATCGATAGCTTTCTCATAGAATAGCCCAGTTATCATTAACTTTCCAATAGAAAATTTAAGTTAATGTTAACTTTCCCTCAGAAAAATAATGTTATCGATAACATTTCCATGTAAAATTTAGCCTATCGATCATTTTTCCGCAGAAAACTTAAGTTATTGATAACTTTTCCGTAAGAAAAAAATAAGTTATCGATAGCTTTCTCAGAGAATAGTTCAGTTCTCAGTAACTTTGCCATGGAGAAGTTATGTTATCGATAACTTCTCCATGGAAAATGCACGTTATCGATAACTTTTCCATAGAATGGCTAAGTAATCGATAACTTTACAAATGAAAAGTTAAGATGTTGATAACTTTTCCATAGACCAGTTAAGGAATCGATACCTTTCCTATAGAAAAATTAAGTTATCGATAACTTTCCCATAAAAAACATTACCCAGGACAATTTTCGCTAGCGATAACTTTCCTATAGAAAACTGGAGTTTTCAAAAACTTTCCCACTGAAAATTCAAGCTATCGATAAGTATAAACTTTCCATTGAAGAGTAAAGTTTTCAATAAAAAGGTTTTGTTATCTTTCTTACAGAAAAAAATAACGTAATGTCCCAAGATGTCCATCGATCACTTGTATTAAAACAATTTTTTTGGTTGCTTTCAAAAGTTGTCGATCGAACGTTTTTAAGCTCTTTAACAACTTTCAAATATAACAGTTCAGGAAAAAAGAAAGAAAAGTACACTAAGAGTAAAATGACGATCTAAATTTAAGGACGAAATTCTTGAACTTAGATTGCAGAAATCTTAATATTTCAATCTTGAAATTTGGTCAGTAAGATTGACGTTCTCAAATTTAAGCATAAATTTTTAATTTATAGAATGATTTCTTAAAATCAAGAACGTAATCTTAATTTTAAGATTGTATTCTTAAATTTTTAAGAATATGATCTAAATTTAAGACTTTTATTAAATTGAGATTTTATTCAAGATTACAATCTTAAATGCGACCTTAAAGAATTAAGATTTTATTCTTGAATTAAGGATTTTCACATTTAACAGACTATTAACATTTCCCTTAATGTAAAATTATCGATATCGAAACGTTAAATTTATCGATAACTTTGACATATAGGTATGTCAAGCCCTATTCTAGGAAGCTTTTTTTGAAGCTATAATTTTTTTTTTTTGAAAATATATTTTTTTTAAGTTAAATATTCATTCAATTTAGAATTTCCTCGGTGATTTTAACATATTTACACCTCTGATCTGTGAACCAACCAAGCAATTGATACAGTAGAAATTGTATTGTACCAAAAATCTCTCATGCCGTTGCTGTTGATAATGCTTACGGTAAAATCATGTTTCAAACTGCAATCCAAAAAAAAAAAAGGAAAAAACTGCACCAACAAAATTTTTCTCAAAAGATTAATGCAAAAAAAAAAGAAGTATAACCGCAATAATAAAAGCGAAGAAAAAAACTTACTTACAAAAAGAAGACCAACTTGTTTTTCTTAAAACATGAGTAACACGAAGATGATCAGATGAGTTCAGGTTGCAAGCAGTTGACATTTATTCAATACTTGTTGCACAAGAACAAGCAGCCACAGGCAGCAAAAGCACAATAAGTTTAAGGCTGCCATGTATCGCAAAAAAGAAACTGTTATTACGGACTTTCAAAAATTAAAAAAAAAAAAAACTTTGCAGATGTTGTTAGAAAACCGTTTAATAAATTTGATTTGATTAAATGTTAAAAGAAAATATGAAAATTATTTTAATAGAGTACATACGAGCACATAATCATTAAAGAAGTGGAACGGAAATTCTTGAATATAATAAAAACAAAAAAACTCTTGTTAAAAAGTTATTGGAAAATTAAAAAGCAAAAGAGAAACGTGATTATTCTGGTGACAAAAAGTTCAGATTTATAATCATTAGAAGTAAGAAATGATGGTTAGTTTCTCTATAACAATATATATTTAACAATTAGCATAGCTTTAGCTAGGGGCATATTATGGCATTCAATATCGATCGAACTTGCCATTCAAATACAATTAAAATTTTATGAAAATTTTTTCGATATCGAATGCCGTAATCTGCCCACTGAAAAGCAATCTACAACAACAATATATATTTAACAATTAGGATTGTTTTAAGATGGATGTATTGGCTATCGATTGAAATGTTCATACAAACATAATTAAAATTGTACGAAAATTTTTTTGATATCGAATGCCGTTTTTACCCACTGATAAGTACCCTATAGGCCAAGCAACGTTGGTTATAGTGCAAGAAATAAATCATAAATCTTCCTACTCTCAAAATTTTTTGTTTTCGTTTTTACGAGAAAACTTCATGTGAAATTTCAAAATGTTGTGATAGATCAACTGCAGTTGTTGCTTCCGTATAAAGAGGCAATTTTTCAAACTATAATAAGAGCTGCGTTTTAAACACAAACCTATGATCATACCTATGTAATTTTAATGGCTTTGATTAAAGTTTTGTGTCTACAACGATCCACTGAACGAGTTGGACCCAGTTTTAACTCTAATTAAATATTGGACTTGTATCGAACTCTTTCAGTAGCTCGTTTTTGACACAAACCTGTGATCAAACCCATTTAAATTACATGGGTTTGATCATTGGTTTGTGTCAAAAACGAGCTACTGAAAGAGTTCGATACAAGTCTATTAAATATCATCTGACCGGAATTCCGCTTTGTACAACTGTCTGGCAATTAGCCTTGTATCGAACTTTTTCACTTTCTAGTTTTAGACACAAATCTATGGTTAATCCCATGTAATAGAAATGAGTTTGATCATAGGTTTGTATCTAAAACGATCCACTGAATGAGTTCGACCCTAGAGCTGGGTCCAACTCGTTCATTTTTGCTACAAGCATATGATCAAACCCATTTAAATTACATGGGTTGGATCATGGGTTTGTGGTAGAGTTGAGTCGAGCTCGTTCACTAGTTCATTTTTGCCACAAACCAATGATCAAACCCACTTAAATTACCTGGGTTTGATCATTGGTTTGTGGCAAAAATGAACTAGTGAACGAGTTCGACCCAAGTCTAGTTTGTGGCAAAAACGAACGAATAAACGAGTTGGACCCAGCTCTATTCGACCCCAATCTAATGGGTTTGATAATTGGTTTGTGTTAAAAGCGACCGACTGAATGAGTTCGACCCAAGTCTATACACTGGTAATCTTTCAGTCATACATGCCGTAGCCTACATTCGACTTGGGTCGAACTCGTTCAGTCGGTCATTCTAGACACAAACCTATGATCAAACCCATATAATTTAAGTGATTTTGATGATAGGTTTGTGTATAAAATGAGCGACTGAACGAGTTTGAACCGAGTTTAGCATAAATATTTAAAGTTACATATATAAAAAGTCTATTGAAGCAAAAGTCTATCTAAGCAAAAGCGGCAAGCGTTTTTCCCCTGTCAAAAATTCTCATGACCATACAATTTGTACGAAAAGCGACAACGCTTTGTAATTGGAAAATATGATTTTGACAGATCGTTAAGCAGCGATGTTGGCTGCTAAGAAAAAGCAGTGACATTTTAGCTATTTTTAGGATATTCTAGAGGTGTTATCACCATGTTATACATATTTCTATTTTGTGGATTTTAGTAAACAAGATAAGTTAACATTACTGTTCACAACACAACGTTGACTCTTTTATTTAAGTATGGAAATTGAGCTTTAATGTTAAGCTCCATAAAATGAAACGCTTTCCACTTTTGTGTAGGTATGGCTGTAAGGCCAAAACCTTACAAAGTTCCAATTATGAAGGCATAGAAACTGGTCCTAATGTAACATCAGAGCGCCCTCCTTCGTCGGTATTGTGCAGCAGAATCATCGGTGAAGTAATATAAGCAATAAAATGACTACTAAGCACAGCTTCAATAATTTAATGCACCTTATTGACACCAGAGGCGCTGCAACACTGCATTATTAGAAACGTGGAAAAAAGCAGAGTTGTAAAAGAATGAAGTTGTATTTTTGACCACTATCCCTTTTCTAAAAGAAGGTAACATTAGTAACACTAGTAGGCATTCATTGCCTGAGTATTACCTCTCTTTATAAAAAAAAATAATTCTCTTATAAATATAAACAAAACCCTTAAATTTTGTTTTTCTTCATAAATTTTCCACACCATGTAGCGTGAAATTTTTCTTTAACAGTCTTTTGCATATTTAAAAAAAAACATAAAATTCAAGCTCCAGTGCATAAAATCAATTAATAAAATATGTACATATTTAAAACTCAAAAGAATATATAAAAGGAAAATGATAAAATGGAAGAAATAAGATATAAAATGCAACATAATTTCAACAGAACAAAAACACTCTTCGAACCAATCAAAATGCCACAAAAATACTATTAAACCACAGAGGGATCATAAAAAATTTCGAGAATCTTTAATCTTCTCGCAAAATAAACGGCAGTCGTAAAACAAAACAATAAAAATAATACAATTTTAAATGAAATTACAGCAAGCAGACATTTTACTATCCTTCCTTACTTCCTTCCTTCCTGCTTTTCTTTCCAACGCAAACATGCCTCACAAGCTTCCGCTTTGCGCCTCTCCACCCATTGAGTGCACAAACCTAACACATCATTCACAACAACTGAGTTGTGGGGGGCAAAAAAAGAAATTATGGTCGCTACACACAATTTAAACCGATACGCATGTTGTTAATTAATCTGCCATTTACAGGCCTTTACCCCATCCATACACGACTTGTCTAAAATGTTCCTATACTTGTTGGTTTTTAAATTTAGTGCAAATAAGAGTTTATGGTTTTACGCGATTAGCGAAATAAATAAAATGTTTACAACAACTTTTTTCGTTTCGGTGCGACGACGTCAAAACACAATTTAGCAGTTTAAATGACAAATTGTTTGCCATTATGAGCCAGAGCCAGCCAGCCGTTCGTCATTGCAGAAAAGTGGGAGATTTGTTTTAATTTCTTCATATACCATAGACCAACGGAATCCATTAACTTGCTTGTTTTAAACATTTTCTACCACATAATCTACAAGAGGTTATTTGTCATATAAACCAAAACCAGAAATGCAGCAGAAAGGGAGTGTCGGGCGATACACATTAAGAATGAAGACACAACCCAAAATTTAATTGAACGGAAGCTTAACATGTTTCAAGCGATTATGTTGCATGCTAAACTAGAATTGAGGTCAAGGTATTTATTTTATTTTCACTATCTTTCATTCGAAGAGTTAGATTAAGTTGACATAAGCTCATGCGGGATTATACTTATGCTAAACCGGGCATGTTGTGCATTCTATCCGAAAATGCGGTCGAATTATGTTTTGAGAACTTATCTAAAAGCCTTCTTGTACTCAGCATAACTGATCTCTGGTCCTAGCCAGCCTGACTCTGATCGACCAAACAACAGCACCATAAGTGATCATAAGTCTAACTATCATGATGTCGTATATCCGTCTAAAGATGCCATAACCATATTATGACTTACCATCAAGTCACTTGCAATATCATGAGTGATGTTGGCGGTCATAGACTTTATAGCAGAATATACAGCAATAAAGGCGAGAATAAGAATTGCTAGCCTTTTGTTCTCTGTATCAAATCTGGTGGACCGAATGCTGGAATTGCTAATTTTTTTTTTTTTTTTTGAAGAAATGCCAGGGCTTCTTTTATTGAATACTATAACGCAGGTTTGAACATTTAGTGACTTCAAAATCGTCAATCTGGCATGGCTGCCAGCTGTTCAATATCCGTCATCTGAAGTGTCATTTATTTAGTGAAACGCATAAAAATAGTTAAGGCATTTATAAATAAGTGGTGGTTCAAAAGTGGTGGCTACTTTTCAATCATACAACAAATCATAGGCATGAATATAAAAATACTCTGACTATCGGCTATACATGCGTATATGCAGGTCTATTTTATTTACACACGCATAAAGCATGTTTTCAAATAGCCACACACACGCCAGTACATTTTCCATTCTGTTTTATATACAAAAATGAAAGTGTATGTTGGCAAATGATGGATAAATATCCCGAGTATCATGAGTATATTTTTTTTTGTCCGATTAAATATCCTTGTGAGAGACTCAATGTATCTTTTTATTTTTAGTTGTAGCGGATTTTACTTTTTCGCATAAACAACGTAAAGATGCTCTTTTACTTTTAAGACTATTTACTTATGTATATTTTTTACTATTCATTAACATTTTATCATTGGAATGCTGCACTACCGAAATTATCGCGTCTGCTAGTGAAAGTGTGGCGGATTATAAGAACATCTTTTACCGTCAACAAAACTTAAAAATACTAAAGCTAATCTAACGTCATAGGAAATTGTTTGAGCTACAGCTCGCAAACCTGCTAATAATGCATAATTTGAATTAGAAGACAATCCAGCAATTACGAGTATTACTAAATAAATTCCTAATCTAGTGCGACAAAGAAACATTAACAAATTAAAGGAAATAATTTAATATGAATCATTAAAAAGAAAATATTTATTAAAACAAAGGGATATGGCAGCATGACAAGCAACTTTTTTGCTTGCAATCGAAGATTATGAACTGGAAATATGTGGTTTCAACAAGATCGCGCCAGGAGCTACACAACGTGGCCAATTTTGCCTTTGTTCCATGGAAAGTTTCCACAACGCGTAAATTCACGTTTTGGGGACAATAATTGGCCACCAAGATCATGTGATTTGACGCCGTTAGACTTTTTATGGGGCTACGACAAATACCTTGTCTAAGTGGATAATCCAAGTTAATGCTGGAGCATTTTAAAACCAATATTCGTCAAGTAATCGGCGAGATATCGGCTAAAATTAAAATTAAATTCAGTTAAGTGCGAATTTGACCCGCGGACGACACTAGATATGAAATTCAATACAAACTTTAGTCTATATAATAAATAAATAGTTTTGGCTTTTTTCGTTTTTGGGTTTTTGGCGCTTTTCGGTTTTTGGCGCCTTTTTAGTTTTGGCACTTTTCCCCCGTTTTGTTGGTTTTTTTTGGTTTTTGGCGTTTTTTTATTTTGGCGATTTTTTTAATTTTGGCGATTTTTTTTGGCGACTTTTTTTTCATATAGGCGATTTTTTCGGTTTTTTCTTTTTTTTCAATTTGGCGATTTTTTCTTTCATTTGGACGATTTTTTTTAGTTTTGGCACCTTTTTCGCGTTTTGGCGATTTTTTCGATTTTTGGCGTTTTTTTTTCATTTTGGCGATTTTTTTCATTTTGTCGATTTTTTCATTTTGCCGATTTATTTTAGTGTTAGATTTTTTTTAATTTGGTGTTTTTTTCGTTTTAGCGATATTATTTTTTGGTTTTTGACGTTTTTTTTTTTTGGTTTTGCGATTTAATAATTTTCGGATTGTTTTAGTTTTACCGTTTTTGAAAATTTCAAGAGTTTGCCTCTTACGCTTTCCAAGATATAGCAAGTTGTCAAAATTGCAGTAACTGGTGGACCACCCTTTAATTTATTTATTTTTTAAATTTTAGTGTTAATTGTTGTAGTCTGTATATATATTGTTGTAGTCTATATAAAAATACACTAAGTGGTCTAAAGAAATTTTAAAAGGAGCAACTGTTGCAATCAAATGACATTGTATTTCGTACGTAATGCCAAGGTCTAAGCATTATAATCAAATAAAGGCGATTCATCGAAATCATTGAAATACATATAATTAATTTACTTTAATATCATAAAAATTTATGATAGAATTTTGCAATATCAAATTTTAAATAAAATCAATTTAACCAAACACACAAGTCTACTTGTACATTTAATTCCCAAACACTAAGTGCTTAAAATCAAAAACTAAATAGTATAATGCCAATTTGGGATTTAGAACATGTCATGTTTCATGCCAGTCAGCCATTTTGTTTTTACAACTTGTACTTTCTTCCTATTACATAATGTTGTTCGAAACAATGATACTTGACATTTTGGTTCATTGTATGTATGTACGTCTATAAATCATATTACAAACGTAAAAGAATGGAGCATCGTATAAATCCTGTGGCATTATTAGCAATGACAATCCATTACATTAACAGACTTTCGAGTGCTCAATTTTTCGAATAATGCTAAATGCAGCAGCAAACAACTGGTACAATACTCGAGTACATATTTCCAAAAGAATTTATTTGATTTGTTTTAATTTTATTTGTTCGTTTTGGTAAACTTTTTGCTGGTCAATTATACTCGTAGACAAATAAATTTAGTGCATGAGCATGAAAATATGAGCGTGTGTATGGGTGTGGATGTGGATGTGGGTAACGGTACACAATGTCAGACATTTAACTAACACTTTTGGCGTTTTGGCAACAAACTGGATTAACTGTGGCTGCAACAAACAGTTTTTTACTTTCTTGATTTTAAAGCCGAAAAATAATAGATATTTGTTGGTTAAATTTTTGTATTTTCTTTGTTGCTGAAATTCTTGTTTGCTCAAAGCCTTGTGAAAAATTAAATAATAAAATTTAAATTGAGATTAAACGTGTGTCTTTTGGGGCTGGGCAACAAATTAAACTTGAACTTGATATTGCAAATAATTTTGCTGGAAGGCAAAAAGAAGTATGAGAAAAAATATTTAGTATAAAAAAACTATATATTTGGCTTATATGTACGTTATTGTACAGCAAATATTTAAACATGTAAAATGTTGCTACAATAAGTGTTTAATGCAATTTCTTATAAGAAAAATTATTTTCCATTACTTTTTTATACAATTTGATTGCTTAACTTGTTTTAAGTAAATAAATAAAACCATTTTTATACAATTGCCATTTGTTCTTCTTTACATGCCATTTCCTTACATTGATCATATATTATTTATTCAATATGTTGGCAGCATCTTCAAATGAATTTCATTGTACAACATAAATACATACAAACATATGTACATACATACATCCTCCCTGAAGTTCAGTGCAGTTCATTTCAAAGGTGTAAGTTCATTGCGAGTGCATGTGTTGACCTCTTTTCTTTTGTATAACAATCACTATACTGTTTACTTTCAATATCCTTATTGTTACACTTTGGAACATTTGAAACATGTAAATATGTTAAAGTTTTTTAAAGAATTTAAAAAACTAAGCAACATTTTTTACACTACTTCTTACAAAATAAAGAAAATATTTTGTATTTTAAAAATGTCACACCGCCAAAAGGGGCTCGAGTGTATTTCTCTACTGCCGGCTTTTACATGATATTTCAGTTCATTTATTTTATTCTTATTTCTCTATGCTTGTGTTAGTTTATTAAAGGAATAAGTTCAATTGGTTTACCACATATTCTCATCCTGAAACTATGTTAAATGAAGCAAACAAAAAAAAAAAAAAAAAAAAAAAATACAATTGTAAAATAACCCAGTAAAAAATTACACTCCACAGAAGTCATGAAAATGTAGAGTTTGCAGTCTGGAAGTAGTTCAAATTTCGATCCGATCTAATGATTTTTACAAAGGGTTGTCATTGCAAGAAGTTCTCTTTTTCGATGCCTAGTCACCGAATTAGAAGCGATTTTAAGAAAAATTTCCTTTTTTGTGTTCCATGGTAATATTTTCATCTAAGAAAAACTTTAAAAAGTTACATATTTTAACAATTCGTTTCTTTTTATACGAATTTAAACGCGAAACAGTGTTTTCATGTAAATTTAAGCAAATAACTTCTAAATTTTAGGCCAACATTAGTTCATAAATTTCTTTCAAAAAATCGATTTTTTGAACATTGTGGTGAGTATTTACTAAAACTATGGAAAAACTACAAGGTATTGTGTGATTAAAATAAACTTTTACTTGGTTTTCTGCTAACTATCGGCAAATTAAAAGTATCGATTTTTTGGAAGCAATGAAAATGTGGTTCCTTCAGAATGACTTCCATTTTTTTTTTACTGGGAAGCAATAAAAATAAATTGTATATAGGTTATGGGTAGCTTGAATATTGGTTTTGTTTCTTCATTATAAACTACGATACAGAACCAGAACACTTTTGAACTCACGAAAAGGGAACAGCTAAGAATGTTTGGAAAAATTCATCTTGCAGTCCTGCCTGGCATCATTGAGTGCCTCATACGTGGGAATTGTAAGAGATGTTTCAACGAAGAAGACACCACCCAACAAATTATATGTGTTTCTTTCAAAAAGTAGCTTTTGTCAAAATAAAAAATAAATAAATAAAAAGTACCTCCTAAAAAATGGACCTTACATAAAACGTACATTTGATAAAAGATTAAAAAAGTACTTCTGTAAAAAACCTTATGAAAAAATATCTTTTATAAACCGAATTTTTATTAAAAAGTACCTTTTCTTTTTCTAAAATAAGCCAATGAAAAAGTACTTTTCGTAAAAAGCAGATTTTAAATAAGTCCGTTTATAATAAGTACATTTTACACACCTTTTGTAAACAGCACTTAGTATAAAAAGTATCTTTCATGCAAAGTACCTTTTATAAAAAGTACATTTTATAAAAGAACCTTCTTTGAAAAGGAGCTTTTGAAAAAGTAAGTATAAAAGCAATTTTTATAAAAGTACTTATAATAAAAGTACTTTCCATAAAATTATCTATATAAAAAATTCCCTTTTATAAATAGTACCCGTTATAACAAGTACCTTTCTTAAAATGTTCAATAAAATGGAACTTTTATAGAAAACACCTTTTATAAGTGCGTACAAAAAGTACCTTTTGTAAAAAATATATTTAAAAAAAAATTTTTATAAAAAGTATCTTCAAAAAAAAAAAAAATCTTTTATAAAAAGTACATCTTATAAAAAGGAACTTTTATAAAAACTATCTTTTATAAAGGGTGTTTTTTATTGAGGTATAGAACTTTAAGTTGGCATCACTTTTTTAACTGGTGGCCATTTTGTCAGCTGTCAAGTGATTAATATTTAGTTTGGTTTGCCATTTCATCATGAATAGGTTGACAAAAGAACAACGCTTGCAAATCGTGCAAATTTATTTCGAAAATAATGGTTCAGTTCGCGAAGTTTACCGCAAGCTCCGTCCATTTTATGGTCGACATAATCGTCCATCAGAGCAATTAATTCGGTTAACCATGGATCGTTTTCGCACTACGTTTACTCTATGTAATAATACGCATCCGCAGAGACGTCGAACAGTGCGCACCGAAGAAACAATTGCCGCTGTAGAGCAAAGTGTTGAAGAGGACCCGAATGAATCGATTCGCCACCGTGCACAGCAATTGGAGCCGACTAACCGACTATTTTGTTCCCGAATTGGATGGCATGAATGTGGATGAGTTGTGGTTTCAACAAGACGGCGCTACATGCCACACAGCGCACGTCACAATCGATTTATTGAAGGAAACATTCGATGAGCGCATAATTTCGCGGAATGGACCTGTCAATTGGCCACCAAGATCGTGTGATTTGACACCATTGGATTATTTTCTTTGGGGATATGTGAAGTCGCTCGTCTACGCCAACAAACCAGAAACGTTAGGGGACTTGGAAGCTAACATTCGTGGCGTTATTGCCAATATGCTCGAAAAAGTGGTTGAAAATTGGACCTGTAGAATTGGATTTATTCGAGCCAGCCGCGGCGGTCACATGCCCGAAATCATATTTAAACATTAATGGCATAAAATTATCCTTGCAATAAAGCCAAATTGATGGACAATAAAACGATTTTCTTGTGTTTTATTTCAATTCGAAGTTCTATACCTCTTAAAAAAACACCCTATATAAAAAGTCTTTTTTAAAACTCACAATTTATAAAAAATATCTTTTTTAAAAAGTACCTTTTTAAAAATTTGCTTTTATAAAAATTACCTTTTATAAAAAGCACCACTTACAAAAAGTACCTTTTAAAAAATGTTTATTTTACAAAAAGTAGCTTATATGAAAAATACCATTTACAAGAATTATTTGTTTCAACTTAAAGTACTTTTTGTTAAAACTAAATTTGGCAAATAGTATTTTTATAAAACGCACCTTTTATGAAGTACCTTTCAAAAAAAAAAGTATTTTTTATAAATCTAGCCTTTTACAAATAGTACCTTTTATAAAAAGGACCTTTTATAAAAAGTATTTTTTATAAAAAGTATTTTTTATAAAAAGCGTCTTTTGTAAAACGCATTTTACAAAAAGTATATTTTATAATAAGTAATTTTTACAAAGAGTAGATTTTGTAAAAAGTGCTTTTTGCAAACTTTACTTTATTAAAAATTACTTTTATCAAATGTAGATTTTATAAAACATACACTTTTTGTAAATATTACTTTTTGTAAAATTACATTTTATTAAAAGTACCTATGATAAAAAGTACCTTTTATAAAGAAGTACTTCTTGTAAAATTACATTTTATAAAAAGTACCTATTACAATAAGTACTTTTTTTTAATTACCTTTTATAAAAAATGCATTTTAAAACAAGTACGTTTTAAAAAAATAATCTTTTAAAAACCATAAAAACTAACCAGAAAAACTAAATTTTTTTTAAAAGTACCTTTTATAATAGACATTTTTTAAAAAGTTTCACAAAATTTAAATTTTACTAAAAAGTACTTTTTGTTTAAAGTAAATGCTTTCTATGAGATGCAATTTTTGTAATAACAACTTTTTATAATAAATTCAGTAAAGTGCTACTCTGACTCGCGCACGAAGGGTTCCGTACGAACACTAGATATATAATTTAATACAAACTTCATCCTATATAATATATAGTTTTGGCATTTTTTTTTCGTTTTTGGGATCTTTTCGGTTTTTTTTTGTTTTGGCGGTTTTGCGTTTTTTTCGGTTTTGGCGATTTTTTCGAATTTGGCGATTTATTTTAGTGTTAGAAATTTTTTTTAATTTTGGCGATTTTTTTCGTTTTGGCGATTTTTTTTTTAATTTTTGGCGATTTTTTTTTTGGTTTGGCGATTTTATAATTTTCGGTTTTTTTTAGTTTTACCGTTTTTGAAAATTTCAAGTGTTTGCATTTTACGGTTTCCAAGATATAGGAAATTGTCAAAATTACATAGTCAAAATTGCATTAACTGATGGACCACTCTTTAATTTTAATTTTTTTTAAATTTTAATGTTAATTGTTGTAGTCTGTATAAAAGTACACTAATTTTACAAATTTCAAGTTTCAATATATAATTGTATGTATATTACATGGGATTTTAACATTTTTCGTTGCTCGTTTTGGAACACCCTTTAATTTTTAATTCTCATGTATTTGTTGTTGTAGCGGCAAAGGTTCTACATACTGTGTGCAAATTTCAGGTCCGTAGCTCTTACGGTTCCTGAGAAAATACCGTGTGACGGACAGACGGACAGCGTAGCGAAAACAATAGGGTTCCTTTTCACCTTTGGTGTACGGAACCCTAAAAAAGTGCCTTTTTATTTAAAGTGCATGTTATAAATTGCTTTACATTAAAAATACCTTTTATGAAAGACAGCTTTAAAAAAATAACTTTTATTAAAGTTCTGAAAATGCTGAACCAAATGAAAATATAAACACGAAAGTCTCTCAAAAATGTATTCTTCCACGTAGTTGTATTTTCCTTTATTTAGTGCACTAAAATGGCAAAACTTTTTATTTTATCAAAATAAATATTCATTTGCAATATTACTTCTTCTTTTTTAGCAATATTTGTTTCAATTGAATATTGTTGGCCAATATTACATTTACATATACATACATATATATAAAGAAAAGATAACATCTAACATGGCGGCTGTTAGTTTTCATTTTTATATCAAGTTTAATATTGTTCTTGCTACTGAAAATGTAGAAATACATACAGTGAAAATTGCATTGATTTTCGCCTTCTGATAGGGAATGTAGTTGACTTTTTTTTATAGTTTGAATATATACATAGCGTTACCTTAATATAGAAAGGCCTTGTTGTGTGTATATAGATCGATTTTCTTGTATATTTCGATAAAAGAACATCTAATGTTACAGAAAAAAATGATTTGTAAATACAATTAATTTTTTTGTTATATCAATTACATAATGAAGTGATTTTGAACCTACAACGATTTTTGTAAATACAATTAACAATATTGTAAGTTGATGGAAAATCTTAAAAATATTTTCAATTAAATATATCAACAAATAATTTGTTGAAATTTATTTATATTTTCAACATTTATTTTTGTTAGATTTCAAAGTTATTTCAATTAAAGTTATTGCTATATTAACAATGTGAATTGTTGAATTTCCGTATATTATTGTTATATTAACAAGCTTTTTATACACAATCACAATCCTTGATACGATTTTTGCTATTCTGCGAAAAACACTAAATGTCTTTGGGCGGAGTTGAACCAGCAAACTCAGGACTAATAAACTAACTCACTTACCTCTCATCTAAATAGCAACACTTTATTAAATACGCAAACGATGAATACACAAAAAATATGATTTCTTCTGTTTCTTCTACATGTGCGCATTCCGTTATGATATAATTTAACAAATAATTTTGTTGAGTAATTTAATTGACTACAAAAATTTAAATTTGTTATATCAACAAACATGATTGTTAATTTTTAAATTAAATATTAACAATTTGTTTTGTTAGTTGCATTTCGATGATGTTTTTTTCTGTGGAGTTAGGGCCTTTCTGTATTAAGGTAACGATATGTACCCAGTTACATATGTGTTTATATATATGTATATATATGTATATACATGTATATAAACGAATATAAAACTTAACACAAACACATTTGTGTCATCATAAAACAATAATGAATTTTTATACTGCCGTAGAGTGAAGAACGTGCCACAGTGAGTGTCAGCTGGCATTTGTGTTAGGGGTATTCAACGAAGTGAAGATTTTAAGATTTTTTTATTGAGATATATGAAATTGTATGCCGGAGCTATTTACATCTGAATTTTTCTAAGCGGTTTGCTTGACACTTATTGAACAAATTATCGCAAGATATTTGGTAAAGTAAAAATTTTGACTTTGGTATTTTTCAGTAGCTGGAGGTCCTTACAAAATTTTTAAATATATATAATTATTTTTTTTTTTAAATTTTCTTAAGACTATTATTATTCTGGGTAAAATCCTTGCGTTTGACTTTTTTTATTACGGCTACTTACACATTAAGTGAAACTGTCTGCTTGTCAGCTTCATAAAATTTTCCCCACTATAAATTTTCCTTTTACAACACATTATTAGTTTTGGGAATTTGCACTCAAATAAAATTAGAATTTAATCTTATCTGTGTGAGGGTATAAAACAATAAAAAATAGAAGAACAAAAACATTTAATCCTCAAAGGAACAAACAGAACTTGAGGCAAAATGAAAGGTTTTGAGCCATAAGTTAGCGCATGTACGTACATATGTGATTGTTTTTATTATTTTGTTAAAAAACTGCTTTGAAAATTTAATGCTTAAAAGCTTAAAGAAAATAACGAAATATTTTATAAGAAACCAGGAGACGCATGGAGGTGACAAAGCTGGCAGAACGTGCACGTTTTAAGGTCATATCGTGCCATAACCGCCCAAAAAAAGCTTAAGCAACATAATATTCGAGCTAATTTTTTTTTTTTTGCCGATTATTTTTGATCAAAGATAATCGATTTTTGTCAAAAAACGAAGATCGCTTAAGCTTTTTTTGCGGTTATGGCTCGATATGTATGATTGTGATAACAAAGCAACAATTCTTAATGTTGCATAAGCAAGTCTGACATATGCGGTAGAATTTTCAATGGTAATAATGAATAGTTTTTGTTTAAATATATACCGTCTTATTCATAAACGCTTCATAACAGCTTAATAAGCAAAAATAGAAAAAAGACTATTCATAAATGCTTAATAGCCTATTAGACGTTCAATAAACGTTTCATAAATCAGAGATTTTTAATGTAGCCTCCATGCTACTTTAAGCGTTTGATAAGCAA
Organism: Tachina grossa; assembly: GCA_949987645.1. Taxonomy (NCBI): domain Eukaryota; kingdom Metazoa; phylum Arthropoda; class Insecta; order Diptera; family Tachinidae; genus Tachina; species Tachina grossa. The sequence continues at coordinate 144,502,972 of OX465278.1, forward strand.
TTATAAATAATATTTTCTTGATTTTTTTTATCCCTTATGTGAGATTTTCTGTGGTTTCTCACTTTTATGTTTCTTGTTTATTCTTATGCATGTCTCCTGAATAATGTTCTTGGAAAAATGTATTAATTTATGTAAGTCGGTGCATGTATGTATGTATGTATGCATAATTGTACAAAAAGAAAAATACATACATATAAACATGGTTGAAAATTAAAGAAATAAAATTCATTGGCAAAAAGAAAAATAGAAAAAAGGGCTTATGTAAGTACAAGCATACGTATGTTTGTATGGTACTGCATGCTTACATATGTATGTATGTATGTACAATAACATTTTAAAATTAAAACAAAATAGTGATGCATAATCGACCGCAATAAAATGGGTATTTACCTACCTCTGTACTCAGCCGAATATAAATGTGTTTAAATACATTTTTTTGTAACATATAAATTTTTTTTGGTTTATTTATTAATAAAAAGTGAAACGCCTACTTTTTAAATTATTTTTTAATAACATTATGCGTAATGATTTACTTTTTTTTCGACTCAAACAGACTACCTAGATAATCGATTCTTCGCTGTGTGCATCACTAAACATAAAATGAGAGCGAAAGTAACATGATGTTGCCAACAAAAAAATTACAAAAGAAACAAAATCGTTTAATAGTTAATTCACTGATATTAATCAGTTATGAATACAAATTTTTATTAGAGCTTAATAAAGCAAAATCTGTTTCATAAGTAATGTACAGATTAAAGCTAAAATAAGGAATTTTTATGAATAAGACCGATATTATTCATTGCCTGATTTCTATAATTTTTTTTTATTCCATTTTAGTTTTGTATATGAAAAAAATTAAATAAATTTAAATTTCAAATTAAAAAAAATCTTTAAATGAATAAAATATTTGCAGGTGTTGTTTCATTTATGAAAATGAAAATTATATTCTGCTTTTTTCGTATAGAATGACAGAATAAGGAAAAAACGAAAAATGTTTTAAAATAAAGTTTTTGCAAAAAAAAACACACAAATTCCAATTTAAACTTCAGACATGCAACAATATTCAAGGATAACACAAACTTGCAGTTTTAAGCATTTATGTTGTACTTTTACTTTTATCCCCTTAAGTAATAAATGTTTGGCGGCTAAAATAAAATGAAATAAATGGCAAAGCAATTATTTAAATAAAATCTTACTTTTTAACTGACAACAACTTGTCTTTTTCAGGTAGGAAGAGAAAATGTAAGGCTTGAAAAGGATTTTAAGTTGAGACAAGAAAAGTTTCGTGAAAGCTTTTGTTTTTTAACAAAAATAAAACGTCCTTAAAATGTTTGTTTTATATTAAGATTGAAAATATAAAATAAAAAAAGAAGAAAAATAAACAACAAAGCAAAAAATATCTGGGGAATTCAAACGATAATCAAGAAAAGTTTCGTGAAAGCTTATTTCATATTTTTGTTTTTTTACAAAAATTTTAGTTTTAATTTTAGGCCTAATTTCGTATTAGATTAAAGAAAATATGTTGCAATGTGCCTTAGTCTTCCAGAAAATCGTCGTAGTCGAAGTCGTAATATGACACTCGTAATAAGACCCATTATGATTTAAAATATAGAAGGAAAATAAACAACAAAGTCAAAATATTTGGGGGGTTCAAAGGGTAGTCGTAAAGCTCGTATTGTCATAAAGTTTTAAATTCCTTTAATATAATTGCTTTTAATTTAGCTTCCAAACAAAAAATGTTAAAACATTGTGACTGACAATCAAGCATGTTCTGAAAATCACATGTGATTTCAATATTAAAAATGGTCCTGCAGATGTCCTTAAAATCATATACCAAAAATTTTTATATGCTCTATACAATAGAAATACAAATAAAAATGAGTGAAAGAATATTTGCACGACCATTATTACTTTTAAAATCACATATGATTAGAAAATGTATACATATAACATTTATGACTATCATTTGAATATCCCAATTGTTTAAAAAAAAATTCATCATAAGCCTTAAATTATAATTGAAAATTTTAATTACGAAATAAGCCTGAAAAATGTCTACTTTTATACTTTTTTGATTTTAGATGGCGATTTCCAGACAACAAAATTTATACGTCGTAAGAAAATCAGTTTAATCAGTTAATACTACTAATCAGTTAATACTATGTACTATTAATAAACAAATTGCAGCAGTTTGGCAGCGTATAAGTAATAAAAATCACTCATACGCTATTTATAAAAAAATTAATTAATGAATGACGCCGATGATATAAGTCACTCCGACGGCTCAATATACATACGCACGCTTTATATCGTACATTCTGTTGAAAGATATCGATGAATATTACTGTCGGCCACTTGATATTTTTCTCTAAGTCTGTTTTTCTCGATACAACGTTTGACAACGACTCAAACAGAAATTTTCTGTAGTTGCCGTTCAATGTTAAGGGAGATAGATTTAATGCTTATGACACCAGAGTCTACACTGACGGATCAAGAATGATCTGCGCTGTGGGGTCTGGTGTTTTCTAAAGTGAACTGCTGGTATTTTTTTTAGAGTATTACCTAATGGATATTGCTATTTAGTTAAAATTTTTATTTCTATTGACTTTTCTTTAATTGTAATCGAAGTAATTTCTCACTTTTCTTTCATATACATGTGTATGTGTATGTGTGTGAGTGCATGTGTTACCATTTTAAAATTTACACCAACAGTTAATTGTTGTTATTTTTGATTTAAATATCACTATCCATTCATCAAGATGTCAGTTAATTAAAATTGCTTATCACGTTAACAATGCTGACAACAGATGCATGCAAGTTGAAGTAAATGAATGAACGTAAATGTGAAATGTATTTTTACATTTTAATGGAATATAAATGCAGGTGCACATATTGTATTCGTATATGCAAATGTATGTATGTATGTACAAACATATGCATGTATTTACATACATATAACAAAAAAACCTACAAATTAAAACAGTGTAAACATGAAAATGCGTATAATTACATTGCGCGTCACTTAAATTTCGAAAAAAAAATAAAATAAAATAAATAAAAATTCTTGCTTAAAATTTACATCGTAATATGTACAAAAATCTCGTTCATTTTATGGAAATAGCTTCTCACAAGTTTTATTTTTTTTTAGTAAAATATCGCACGGATTATTTTCAGTGTATCGGCAAATTAACTAGAGATGGGAGGGTGTTGAATTTGCGCGACACGACCTAACATGTTTTCTTGCACCCAAAAAATTTCACATGTTTACAAACTACGAAGAATTTTTTCGTTTCCTGGAAATGAAAGTTGTTATTTGAAACGCTGAACTCGAATCTGCACTCCATTTTTTTATCAGCTCTGGTTTTCGAGATATAGCGTTATGTAAAAAATAAAGGCACTTTCATCACATATAGTAGCATAAGTTCAGAACGGGTTTCTCTATTCAGTAAAGAAAAAAAAAATCGAAATTCGGCAACAAAATAAGAACGCATAAAAAATAAAAATATAACGAGCTTATTTTTAATTTAGCACTTTTTCATTGAAATTGGTATACAACTTTTCATATTATTTACAGTTTACGAGTAGAAAGAGAACTAAAAACATTTATTCATAAAAAAACTTTGAAGCAGTTATTATTATCTTTAAATGATTTCAATTATTATTGTTTGAGGGTGGCGTTGGCTGAAGTAGTTAGTACGTCGACTACAAAACTGAAGATCCTGGGTTCAATCCCTGTATCCGACAGTCATTCAAATAACAACACCACGCATTTTTCTGATGTGCATTAGAGTCCCTTTGCATCAGCTGTTGTTGGATAGTTCAAGTGATGAAGGCATAGTCACTGGTCACTGAACTATACCGACTTCAGTAGATGCTAATCCTAATGTTACTTTTAGAGCGCCCTCCTTCGTCGGTATTGTGTAGCAAAATCATCGGCGAAGTAAAATAACCAATAAAATGGCTACTAAAAAAAACACAGCTTCAAAATTTAATACGCCTCATTTAACACCAGAAGGCGCTGCAACACTGCATTATTAAAAAGCGTGCAAAAAGCAGTTGTAAAAAGAATGAAGCTTTCTTCTATCTCTTCCTTCACCACCTGTCTTCTATCACTATCCCTTTCCTAAAGAAGGTAACACCTAGTAATAGTAGTAGGCATTAATTGCCTGAGTGTTACTTCTCTTTATTAAAAAAAAAAAAAAAAAAAAAAAATTATTATTGTTCGAACTTCAATTGTTTCTATATTTATGATTTGATCTGGCTTTAAAACTTTTGAATTTGTGTTTGTGTGTGGTACTGTTGTATGAAAATTTTAATTTCTGTAGTGAATTTTAATCAGAAATAATTTCTTATTCGGGCTTAAGTTCAGTAATTTCAATTCTTATTGAATGAAATATTTTTATTAATTAATGCGAGTTTCTAAAGAAGAGAAGAAATATTAAACTAGACTTTTTAGTTGGGGGAAATACCGATATTTTTTTGTGCAGCCACGCACTTCATCAGAACCCTAGTCTATCTACTTGGGTAGAGATTATTATTAACATCAGCTATTTAACGTAAATTTTAATGAAACGGAATATGAGAAATTATTGTTGTGTATACAATTATTAATTTACCTTCTTCTTCAGAAACTCATATTAATTAATAAAAATATTTCATTCAATAGGAATTGAAAATACTGAACTTAAGCCCGAATAAGAAATTATTTCTGATTAAAATTTTGATTTCTATCAGTTTTGTTCTGTCACTAAATTGTGACTAAAATCAAAAGTTGCGCAGCAATTTTAATGGAAAAGTGTTCAATTCTTTTGGAATATATTAAGCTACATGCTACTGAATAAAAAAAACTAGCCCGTTGTTGTATCTTTCTTTTGTTATGAAGTTTTAAAAATAGAAATGTAAAAAAATTCTCTAAATTCTCTCTTGTGCAAATGGTCTTGCATCATAGCATGTGCAAAATGGTATGGTATATTGATACTCACCACTTAACAATTATTAGTGGTGGATATCAATATACTATACCATTTTGAACATGCTATGATGCAAGACCATTTGCACAAGATTGTGAATTGGGCTATTGGTTTTTTTTTGCTCAAACTTTTACGATATCGCCGAAACTGCTGTGCAGATTTAGATATAATATTTGAACGGTTTAGAGATAATTTTGTTGTCTAATTTTGAATTTTTTACTTAACTGAATAGAACATGGCCTGATTAGGTTATGATCATAGTACCTGCATTATATGTATATGTACTTAAAATCTGTATAACGTTTGTAGTTGGTGAGTGCTAAGCTTTTTATGAAACGCGATGTACTATAAAAATGTGTTTTCGAAACACGACACAACGAAATCAAATTGAATATCAAATAACAAAAATTAAAAATTTAAAAAAACCCCCAAATATTTCTAGAAAAGATGTGATGTCTGGCTGGACCGATTTTATTAACACATATTCAAGAACCTTCTCGATCAAGTCACCTTTCAAACAGGAAAACCTAAATAAAAATCGCTCCAGCCATTTGGTATGTACGTGTACTCGTACAGGCACACACTACAAACTTATAACACCCCTTTTTTTGGTCGGGGGTTAAAAATCATATTTTTTAATTAAAATATTTAGCTATTTTTATTTAAGTTCGAAACTTTAAGCTGAAGAGACTCATAGATTATCAAAAAATATTTTGATGTTGCTTGTTTGACGATACAAAATATTGAATTTTTTCTTTACGGGATTTTATGCATACATATTTTACACCTAAAATCCTAACGTGTTTTTTCGTGTCAATTTTGCTCAACATGACACCACCCAACCAAGCACGAAATCACTTTTTTTTTGTTACGATTACTTCGCGTTTATTCTTGTGTGTTTGTATCATGCAAAAAAAACACGACACGCGCCCATCTCTAAAATGAACTTAAATAATATTACTCATACGTACATATCGCTCATTTATTACAACAGTGTCATAACTCAAAAAGAAAACTAGTTTTAAGCGGGTACTAGACACATCAATATTCAGCGTCAATATACATATGTGGTTGTGTGCGTTTTTTTTTTATAAAAAATATTCACACCAATAGTATATTTGTGACTATTTTTGGTAAACAAACTCACACAACCACATATATTGAAGCTGAATATTGATGTGTCTAGCACTCGCTTAACAGAAAACAAGTTCAAGAGTTTTCTTTTACCCACAACTTAATGGAGAGTGAAAATTTAAAGTTTCTTTAAAGAGTTGAATGTATACAATATATTTGCATAAAATTTTAACTTAATATGAACAATGACTTGAGTATTAATTCTGCAGTATTAACTCAAAAATTTAATTTCTTGAATTATTACATTATTGAGGCAAATGAGTGTTATATACATTCTTTTGCATGAAATTATCAGGGTAAGCCTCGAAGTGTAAGCCATTGAAAAAATTAAAAGTATCATATTGTACAGGGTCATTGGATATTATTATACAGTGAGAGAGAAAAATTTGGTTCGGTTTATTGCGCTCTCCCTCTCTTTCTTTCTCTATGTTTATTTTTTGCGTATTAAATAGCAGAAGTTTGTTAATAAATTTATTTATATTTTTTTTTATTTTGATACGTTTTCACTGATTTTGACATGTGTCAGGATATGAAACTCATGTTTCTGGTTGTTTTTGCTGTATGGCACGGCGAGTGTGTTTTTGTTTTATAAAAGTAGGCCAATGCTTTTTTGAATACAAGCTATTTTTGTTAAGCATAGACTTACCAACAAAAATATTGTCGTTGGCTGCTTTTGTTCACATAATATTTATGGATGATAATTAAGTGTAGTGGCATGTCAACAGACAAATTTAAAGTTTAAATGCAACGTGCTTGAAATGAAACACCATATACATACATATGTATTGATATTTTTCTACGGCTTGAAAATAATATTCATTATTATTAAACAAATAAATAAATAAAACGTGCTCTTACATGTATTTTTATAATACGAGTATAATAAAAATTAAACCATAATTCAGCGCCATGTGGTTGCTATTTTTTTTTTTTGGAATTCTTTTTTTTAATTCTTTTAGACAGTTTCTATGGAAATTATCTTTTTTTTAAAAAATATTTTTAAATGTTTTTCCAGCTTGTAAAAAAATAATATTCTTGATTATATTAAAGGCATAAGAAATAATATGTTCTAGCTTTCTACTTTTTTTTGAGCCAAATTATTATTCTTTGTCTAAGGTTTTAGGAAAAAAAGTATATTCCGCCGCCTTAAGGCAGCCAAAGGATGTTGTAAAAATGCTTAAGCTTTATTTAATAAACTGAATCATTAAGAGCTGCAGCTGTTGACTTATTAATTTTTTTTTTGTTTGTTTTTCGTGCTTAACTTGTAAAAGTAAAAGTTTTTTCAAATTAATTTTTTAAGGATTCATTGTTAAGAGCTGTAGTAAAGGCAATTTCTTCTCAAAGCAATCCTTACAAAGACCTTCTGAAGTGAGTGCTTGACTTTTAGTTTGTGGAAACAGAATGAAAATAAAATCATATGCAGAGAAAATATTAAAAAAAAATTGTTAAGTTAACATGAATTTTAAGAGAAATTTATAAAAAAAATATGAAAAATATATAAATAATGCGATTTAAATCAAAATAGACAAAAGAAAAAATTAAATAACAAAAAAATATAGAAACTATCTAAAGAACTTAACCGAACGTTAACGAAATATCGAACTAAAATATACAAATATAAAACTTAGAGGCTATTAACCCATTAAGGGCCAAGCATCGTTCCCGTTGAGCTACATAAGCAGGGTGACCGATGACATTTTTCAAAGAGTGACACTAAATAGGGGATTTATCAAAAAAAGAGGCAAAATTAAAAAAAAAACGAGAAAACTACACTAAACTTTTTATTTTTAATGTATTTTCATATAACTTACCTAAAAAAAAGGGGGACAAAAAGTGGCAAGGCAGTCGAAAAAGTGGCAATTTGCCACTTTAGTCTGTCATGTCACGCTGTACATGAGTGAATCTTTCAGAACATGTTAGTTTCAGTCTCAATATGATACTAACAAAATTTGAAAAAAAAAAATAAAAAATTAATCGGTGGGGAACCGAGTTAATCCACATTGTTAAAACGCAACGCTGGGCCTTAATGGGTTAAAGCTTTAAAAAAATGTTTAATTGAACACACATACAAGGAAAAAAAATTCGAAAAATTAGATAAAATATTTGTTTTACAAAAAAATAAAATTAAATTTACTTAAAATCTAACTCAAGAAAATTTCTTATGAAAAATTCATAATAACTCCATGGGGTTAAATATTTATTACGTACATCACTTTTGTCTGATGCTCTGAGTTTTTAAATATAATCACTTTTTACTTTGAAAAAAGATTGTAAAAGAGGAAACAATTTTACGTACATACATACATACATAAATACCAATATTGATTTGGTATCGTTACCTTAATATAGAAAGGCCCTAACTCATTATTTTTTGAATTCGAGATTTTTGCAAAAAAATTATTTTTGAAGCTTATTTACAGTAAAGTGCGACTATGACTCGCATACGAAGGGTTCCGTAGGGACACTACATACATATGTAATACAATACGAACGATTTTTCAAGTTTTGGCAGTTTTTCTTATTTTTGGCGTTTTTTTCGTTTTTGGAATTTTTTCGGTTTTTGGCGTTTTTTTAGTTTCGGCGTTTTTTCTCATTTTGGTGCTTTTTTCGATTTTTGGCGATTTATTTTAGTTTTAGAGATTTTTTTAGTTTGACGCTTTTATTGGTTTTGGCGATTTTTTTTTTAGTTTTAGCGATTTTTTCATTTTGGTGAGTTTTCGGTTTTTGGCGATTTATTTTAGCTTTATAGATCTTTTTAGTTTGGCGCTTTCTTTTGGTTTTTGGCGATTTTTTTTGTAGTTTTTGTAGTTTTTGGTGATTTTATAATTTTGGGATTTTGTATTTTTAGCGTTTTTGAAAATTTCAAGAGTTTGCCTCCAACGGTTTCGAAGATACATCAAGTTGTCAAAATTAAACTAACTGAACTCATTGTGAATTCCCTAACTGTGTTTTATATCGTTGCCTGCTCGCAATGAAAACATTAAGATGGCACTATATTGCCATATTAAAATTTAAATTTAAAATATACTCATTTGAATACTACAAACTAAATCGAGAATATTTTTAGATATTTTAGATCTTCATTGAAAAAATAATAAATACTTAATTTTACGAATGTTTTTCTTTAAACCCAGAGACTTCATGGACATTTAAAGTCCACTTTTCGCGTCTTTAATTCAATTATTAATTATTGCAAACTTGCACATTAAATATTTATTTTTAATGGCACAAATGCTATAAAGATTTCTTTTTTTATGATTTATTTATAATTTTTACTTATATATAAAAGAACAAAAACTTTTTTTTGCTTTGCTTTATTCTCGTTTTTTTTTCTTTTCTTAGCAACAAAATAAATAAGAAAAATTATTCCCAGTTGGTTAAACAAGACATTAGTACAAGTCTTTAACATAAATTTCAGTTTTTCAAATGCGATATGCAACAAATGTGGCTGCAATAGCAAATCTTTAGTAGGAGGAAATATATGCATGTACATATGTGTATATAAATGTGTATTTATACGAATGTTTACGTTAAAAGAAAAAAGTAAAGAAAAATAATTCGAAAAAATATATCTCGAGATTTTTCTCTTTCGTTATCCTTGCAAAAATTGTAAAGAAATTGTACTTGTGCAGTTGCAGCATAGTTATATAGACATTAACAAGTTTAAAATTAAAAACTTTAAGAACAACATAAAATATAAAAAATATTATATAATATTGGGAGCGTTAGAAATTTGTTATACTCTGAAAAGAAATTAATTAATAATCACCTCTATCGTGAATAATTATTCCCTCGAAAAATTTCCCCCTAAAGTTGCAATTGTGAATTATTTCCACGTTAGAAAAACTCGCATGTTCGAAAAATAAATATGGCACGTGGGGTTTTTGCCCAAAAAGTAAAGCGCCCTTATTTATAAAATAGATTTTCATACAAAATTTTTCTTATTAAACCTTTATAAAGCCTTAACAATTTTTATAAATAAGATTGCAAGTTTTTAGCTGCATTAATGCCATAAATATCCTTAAATAAGACTATTCTCTATATATAGGAAGTGCCACGCCCACTTAAATATTTATAAAACATTTTATATAGCCTATTGTTATTTCCACAACAACAGTAATATACTGTAAAAAATTCAGCAAGATTGGTCCATAGCTGAATAATTCCGTTGTGACGGGTGTCCTGCAACAATTCAAAAATATAACAAAAAGGCACGCTTAACAAGGATTTTAATTTCAGAAACATTTAATAATCGCTAGACACTGAAAAACATGCTTTTTGCTCAAGAATGACCATTAGAAGGTTGTGACGGGTGTGACATTCGAAATTTCAACTTTTGCAGAATTATTACTTTTAGATATTATTCTGTAAAATTTTGCGTAGAAGGCCAACAATAATTTTGGTGTAGTAAATTGTTCAAATTTTTTTTGGTTGTTTTATGGACTAGACGTGGCTCGAACTGGTTCACTAGTTCATTTTTGACACAAAACGAACGATGATCAACTCATTTAAATTACATTGGAATGCGTCAAAAAATGAAATAGTGAACGAGTTCGAACCAAGTCTATGGAAAAATAAATTTTTGTTAAAAAACTTTTCCGAATATGTGACGGGTGTAACCTCTTTATGTGCCGGGTGTGACATGGTATGAATACTCGAAAAATTTGCAAAAATTCTTGTTATTAATGGCGACACCAAATATTCTGAAGGAACCTCTTTGTTACTTTCACTTTTCGCAAATTTGGCCATTAAGTATCATTATCTCGATTTTGCCTTCGGACAAGTAAAGCTGTTATTAATTTTCGCCAAAGGATTGACACGAGCAATATAATGAGACTTTGATTGATATTATTTAAAATGTATTTATAAAGTTTATTTATTTTTATAACTAACTGCACTTTTTATTTTTTAAATTTTTAGAAAATTTCATTAAAATTATTTCTCTCCTGCTTCTGCTACAAATTAAATAAATGTTTTTTGTGCAACTATAAGTAAAGTAAAATATTTATATTTTTATCATGGCATATTTATTTTGTCATTAAAAATTTTGCAATTTATGTTAATTAAAATTTAACCCAGTTTAAGTTTTTTTTTTTTTAAATTTTAATCTCATAAATATTTATAATAGAAAAAAAGAACGCCATTTCATTTAAATGAATTTAATTTTATAAAAACTATTGCCATTTTAACAAAGATTTACTCTTCATTATTTATTAATGAACTGACAGTGATGATGACAAACAGCCGGAACCTTTATGCTGGTCACTATTTGTGGAGATGAAACAAATGAATAGATATGAGAGTAAAATATTTAAAATAAAATAACTGATTTACAAAAGCTCAACATAAAAGTGCGTTGAAAATTACAAGTACTCGTGCATAATTGTGAGTGAACAAGTTAAGGTTTGAATAGACACGGCATCACCAACTACATAAAACAGCTGTTCGAACAAGACTTATGGGTAACACTGTATTTGCTTATAGGTAACTTAGCATAAAAATGTAGCCATAACCATAACCTTGGAAACCAATTGTATTTTTGGTTTATTTTTATGCTGTCAAATTTTTCATTTGATGCATAGTCAGTGGTAAATTTTGATTTATATTTTTGTTTTTTTTTTCGTTATAGTTTTTTTTATTAAAATTATTTAAATGCTAAAATAACACCTTTTTTGTTTTATTTTTTATTTATTTGTACACTTAAGAAATGACTAAGTCCTAGTTTAGACGGGCGAACATTTGGAAGGAAAACATATGGAATTCTCTTTTGTTGTTTCCTTCGCAGTCACACAGACGAAAATGTTGCCGCGACATTCCAATATTACTGAATAAAAGCAAGCATATTTGTACATGTATGTATGTAAATATGTAGCAAAAAATATGATAACAAAGCGTGTCGCCCATTACCGAACACAAACACAATTCTCTCTTCCCCACCCGTAAATCGCTGTTAAACTAAATGTTTCCCTTCCAAATGTTTTCGTGTCTAAACGCAGTCTAAATAAATAAAAATATAAACAGCTGTTTATGGTTATGACAGCTCTAACAGCTGAGTCAAATATAATTATGGTTATAGCAATGGTTACGATTGTGGTATGACAAATCTTATGAAATATTTAATTTAAGTAATGTAAAGTGAGAATAGCAGACAAAATATTAAAATTAAATACTCCTTAAAATTGCACATCACTGTGATTTTATTTTTGCATCTTGCTATGAAAAACCCTGTCAACTGCATTATTTACCCATATAAAATTTTCAATTAATTTATGCTAAGTGTGTTAATGTTTTTTTTCTTCTTCTGTTTTTATGCGACCACCAACAGTGAAATAAGTGTGTATACTGGCCCTGAATTTCAGTAGTGCGCAGCCTGAAGAGGCAGCAGTAGATAGAATGCATTAATTTGTTGCTAAAAGGTTTTAGTTGCAACTAAATGTGTGCAGTAAATATGTACGTACATATGAATGTACTCGTATGTCTGTAAGACTTTTATCGTCCTTGTCACGATATCGATGTACCTACATACTACATATGTTGTAGTTTTTAATTAATTAAGTAATTTTGTAGCAACAAACATTATTTTTTTTCACAATCTTATTGAAATTCTTTAAATCACATGAATAAATCATGTGTGCGTGTGTCTGTGTGTGTGTGTGTGTGTGGTAGGGCTAACAAATATTTTTCTTCATTAAATCGCAGACGGACTATAACTGGGCAGTGTAAGAAAATTAATGATTTTACAAAGAAGGTAGCCAACTGTTTTTGACAAAAAAAAAAAAAAAAAAAACAATTAAATAATGAGAGCAATTATGAATAAAATTCCGCGAGAAATTTTTCCCGGGGAACAAACAATGGCAAGTAATAGGGAAAACAAACAAAAAATTTTAATTGGAAAAGGGAGAAATTGCTCTGAATATGTTTTTTTTTTTTTGTATGTGTTAATATTTGTTAAACGATTCTCTTGGAAATTGTAAGCTGTCATTTTTCTTTAAATATTTTTTAATATTATTTTTTCGCATCTCGCTGTGCTGGCCACCCAAAACTGCGTTTCAAACAGGTGTCTGCATTTTTTTTTAAATAAACCGCATAATCAACAAGTTCGTGGTGGGTTCGTTCCTCCACCTATAGAACCAACAAACAATGTGATAATGACAAACTATGCAGAGTGCAAAAAAATAAACAGCAGAAATTCCAAGAATGCATTTGTTTTAATGAGCACAACAAAAAAGACTGTTTGCATTTTGTTGCAATTAAAAAAATTTATAATCATGCTAAAGAGCGTGTTCGTTACCAGAGAAAGAGTTGTTCATGTTAACAGACAGTGTAATGAGTTGCCATAAGAAGCGTTAAATATAAAAAAGAGGACCACACTCATCGCAAGTGAACAAGGCGGGGATCATAATCGCCAAAAATATCTTAAACGACATATTTTTTTAAACTAAGTTTTTGGAGCAAATGCCGATTATCTACAAACATTAATAATTGATTTTCTCAACAAATTAAGTTCGAAAATTATGTCGCTTAATCTTTGTGTTTTTTTTAACTGAATAAAGAACGAATTAATAACACATGGAGCCTTATTTCCAATTTTTTCGTAAGCAACATGTTATCGAAAATATACTTTTTTATTGAAATTTAAATTTTATGGCACTACCCATAGTTTAGAATTATCAAAATGCCAAAATTTTTGATAGCTTTTAAGACACGGGCTGTAAAATTTTATCGTAAGCGACCTTTTACATACAAAAACATATTTGAAAATTTAAAAAAAAAACCTTCTCCTGAAAAATTTAATTTTTGTCGCTTACGATAAAATCGAAAATAAGGCTCGATATGTAAGTACATCAGGGCAAGTCGATTTAAAAATCGCACAAATTACAAGGACAATCGTATTCTAGGGATCAAAATAAGAAACCTTGCCGAACGAACCATACCTCTAAAATGTATTTTGATGTCCCGACTTTTGATCCGAAGGGTAAAATTTTCTTGAAGGATCAAATTTTGAAAAAATCTCACTTTGATCCATTTAGAGTTCCTCAATCGAGTAATTTCAAAAAATCACAAAAGTTTGTATGGGGAACCCCCCAGGTGTAGCTCCAGGGGGTGTGCCACTGGCATGGGTGGGTCGGCCCACCTCGATTGAGGAACTTTAAATGGGTCAAAGTGAGATTTTTCAAAATTTGATCCTTCAAGAAAATTTGACTTTGATTGTTTAGCAACACTGATAATACTTTCAGCCCGAAATGCAAATTTAAAGTTAAACAGTTTTAATTTTTTATATTTATGGTTTGATCAGACTAAATTTCTTATCGCTTTGTAAGCCAAATTACACGTGATAATTATTAGTGAACAAATAACACCAAAGTTAGTTGTAAATATTCTGACAAACACGTAGTAGAACGGAACAACTAGCTGTTTTCGAAGGCCACTAAACCTTCATCATCAGCGTTCTTTTGTGTTTGGTCCACTGTGTGTGGTGCCAGTTGGTGTAGATTTCTGCTTTATATACTCAGCCATTATTGCAAATGGAATATGTGAATTGTTTTGATTCATCTTATTTCAATTTGCTGAAAGCTTTTTTTATAACGAAAGCTCAATTTTATCATCTCTAAATTAACAACAACAAGTATTGCAAATCTTGCTAGTTGTTCTGTTCTACTACGTGTTTTTCAGAATATTTACAAATAAATTTGGTGCTTTTTGTTCATTAATAATCATCACATCGCACATTTACTTCAATAGTGGCATAACTCAAAAAAAAAAACAGTTTTGCAGAAAACGCGTTTTAAGTTTTCAATTTGCATACAACTCAATGGAGAAATGAAAAAAAAATTCTTCTCTCAGGAGCTGATGGTACAAGCTATTTATATGAAATTTTTACACAAGATAAAATACGAAATGCCGCACCTTTCTGCATTATGAACTCAAAAAAATCATTTTTTGAGTTATGCCACTATTGAAGTAAATGTGCGACATGTAATTTGGCTTACAAAGCGATACGATAGTCTGATCAAATCATATATATAGAAATAAATTAAGTTCGAACAATAATAATTAGAATTAAATAAATATTTTTAATTTTTTTTTTTAAATAATGGGCCTTATTACGAGTGTCGTATCTCGACTACGACTACGATAATTTTGCACTGGATTAAAGAAAAAATGTTGCAATGTTCTTTAATCTAGTACAAAATCGTCGTAGTCGAAGTCGTTTTAAGGCCCATTCAAAAAAAATAAAAAATAATAAAAAATTAAATTAAAAGGTAGATTTTGTAAATACAAACGATTTTTTCGTTTTGAAATTTATATTGAAAAAATATATGTTGAAATGAATTTTCATTATTTTTCATAGAAATTGAAACGTTATGAGTCGAAATTTTTTACAAAATCTGTCTATAAGTGTCAGTGTGATCTTAAGTGGGCTGCAGACGATCAAATAAACTCATCAATCAGTCACATATGTAGATGTGCAAGTGCAGTCGTAATTGTTCAGCAGCAGGTGCTCCTTGTCGGCAGTGGTTGATGGCTCTAGAGAACCCTACTTACTCGTACTGCAGAGATTTTGAAGGCTCAAGCATGTAATTTATCTGCAACCGCTGCCTTTCATTTCTTTTCATTATTTTTTTCTATACAAATTTTTCTTAACACTTTATTTTCAACTGCAAATCGTAGATAAATCCAATTATGTGTTGAATTTTTCCCCTCCTTCTTATAAAATCAAGTAAAATTAATTGAGATGCATAAAAATGTTAAGTACGAGCGATAAAAATCTGAAAACTTATTTTACCCAGTGTACGATATTTTTCGTTCTTTTTTTCTTCTCTAGAATTTCAAATTTAACTGCAAAAGGAAATGTTTGTGCAAAGCAAAAGGAGAATTTTGTTCCAATTTTAGCCAATAATGTGCTTGTACATGATGTTGTTTAGAATTTTCTGGCCATTTGCTGATGTTCTTGTTTGTAGAGAAAATAAGAAAATGAAATAATTAAATTACACTTTGGATTTAAGCCAAATGAAAACTTTGTTTTATTTTCATTTTGTTGCTATTTTCTGCAACTTTTCTCTACATATTTTGTTTAATTTTCTTGGATTTCATAGCATAGCACAGCTGTGTGCAAGAGTATACATAAAATTTAAAAAAAATATATAAATGGAACAAAAATGAAGTTATAAGAATTAAGGTAAAATTTTATGTTTTCCAAAGCAACAAAAGTATTTTATACTAAAATCTAAAACATACCCAAAAATGCTAAAAAAAATAAATAATTGAATGAATTATTTAAATGCCCCAATCAAGGAGTTTTAGTTTTGCTTTAACATTTTAAATATTTTGAAGATTCCATTTAAAAAAAGCAGCATTTCTGCATTTGAACCTTTGACTTTCAAAGCGAGGCAAGTCCATTTAAAAAAAAATTGTGTTTAGAGTTTGAACCCATCTGTTATGCTCCTTAACCTTTACATCTGCAAGCAATTTGCCCAAAAATTCACTTGCCTCATTTTCACCGAAAGTATTTTCATTTACCTCCATTTTCTTCGAGTAATTTTTTATAGCACTTATGTATATTTATTTTCCCCTATTAAAGTCTCCTACTGCTGTTATCTCATACGGCATTTCACTGTCACTTAAAAGAATTAGTATTGAATTATTCATGGCATTCGTGTACAAGTACAAATTGACATAAGAAGATTCCAAATAAATAAGAAGAAAAGCTAAAGCGATGACAGGCATCATGTCAAATGATTGCCAAAAGCACTTGAGCTGAAATGTTGAGATGATTTGATATTTGCTTTCAAAAACAAAAATTAATAATAAAAGCCCTGCAGTTATCTGAGAAAGCTTTAGCTTAGCTAATAACAATCTTTCAAATATGCACTTGTTTTATAAGCTTAAAAATTTTACATTCTTAGCTTTCAAATATGGAAACGAAATTTC
The DNA here is from genome assembly GCA_949987645.1 of Tachina grossa. Lineage (NCBI taxonomy): Eukaryota > Metazoa > Arthropoda > Insecta > Diptera > Tachinidae > Tachina > Tachina grossa. The sequence continues at coordinate 144,520,008 of OX465278.1, forward strand.
CCTCGGAAAACTTACACATCAGCTCTAAGATTTACTATTTTTAATTTCATACAGTTATCAGAACTAAACGGTCTACATTTAGACTCAGGGTTATTGACGTTATGAAACTCTCTATAGAACGGAAATATAATTTGACAAATATGTAGAAAATTAAGTGGCAAAAAAAAAAAGAATTTTTGCAAGTAATAGCACCACCGCCCAACAAACATTAGTATAAAGAAGCAGTATGTGGCAAAGCTAAAACCAGAGAATAACAAAAGTATAACCCCCTTATGCCAAAAAGGATTGTTAAACTTAAAGTTGGTTTAACAAACGAATTTTGTATGGCAAAACTGATTTCTTTAACACATGCTTTAACTTTAACAAACATTTTTGTATAAGGGTGTTAGTGTTTTCACACTGACATGGTTTTAATAAAACTTGGTTTTAACTTTAAAACCAACTGATAAAACCTGGTTTTTCCATACAAATTGTTTTTGTTAAATTAAAACCATGATTAACTTAAAACCATTTTTGAATTGGCTTTAAGTTGGTTTTATGAAATTCAACCTTGTTTTCGCTGTGCTAAATTCAGTTCTGCCAAGTTAAAATGACCGGAAGCAGCTGATAATTTTTATGCCAGTGAATAACAATAGATGTCGCTTGAACGATTCTCAACTTAAAAATGGGTGCAGCAGCAACATAAATAAAAAATTATGGAAAAAAGAGTTGTTTGGAAGGAAAGTAACGAAAATATTTTCATTGACCTCTGGGAAGTGAAAATAGACGATTATGACTGACAACGATCTGCCGATAAAAAAAGTTTTATTTTGTGATGTATTTGTGTATGTTTAATATACAATAACTTGATTTCCAAGCACTTCTTCACTTTGTATAAGAAGTTCCATTATTTTAAAATATTTCTTTACAAAAGGTAAAATAATTTCGAGTTTTTTATACAAATAAAAACAGTTGTTGTACAGTTTGTCAAATAAGTGTTATAAAAAGCAGAAAAAATACAACAACAAATACACGCATTACTGCAGGAGATTTATTTTATTTTTGAGCAAAGTTGCACTGTAAATGCAAAATCAGCTGTTTATGGTTTTAACATTCAGTGGGAAAACACTATATCGTTTTAAATACTCTTTCACTACTGAATGCGTACAGCTAAAAATAAAAAAAAACGCTCACGTGCAAACACACGCATCAATTTTAACCCAAATACGTTTAAATAAAAACAACCAACAACTATGTTTGTACACATTTTTTTAAGCACAAACAAATGTATAAACTGTATGAGCTACACTCGTACTCATGAGTATAAAAATACTCTGACTATTAATCGGCTACACATGTGTATACACAGGGGTATTTTATTTACACATACACATAAAGCACGTTTTCAAACAGCCACACACAGCCACCCACACATTATCCATTCCATTTTATGTACACAAATGTATTTATGTATGCATATGGTGGCGAATGATGAATAAATATCCCGAATATAATGCGTATATTTTTTTTGTTATCTGAGAGTATAAGCCTGCGTATAAGCATACTCAGGCCATAAGTATGAAAGAGAGTCAATCGTGTCTGTCACGACTTTCGAACGTTTTCAATTAGAATGAAAATTTCCGAATCGCAAAAAAAAAAGATTTGGTGTCTGCATACTTCAGAAAAATTTTGCAAAATTGGTTGCTAATGTGGGCATGTTTTTCATGTCCCCTTTTCTATGTATTAAAACCAAATATATATTGGTTTAAATTTCCGAATTAGGTAGATGAGATACCAAGCCTAATTTTAAAAAAAAGATTTCGTTTAAATTAAATTAATTTTAATGTGGAAGAAAGGCGATTCTATTTACTTTTACATTGCTTGGTGCAGTCGAAAGTAAAACGAAATAATTATTCGGAATTGAATGTCAGGACACCAAAATATGCAGAAAAGATTCACTTTCACACGGATGTGGAAGTCATGACAGACACGAATGCTTGATGAGCATGTGGCTTTTTATTTTTAGTTGTAGCGTATCTTAGAGGCGACATTTTCACTAAATCGTACGTTTTGTGGGTGATTAATTGTTTATCGAACCAGTGGACTACGACAATGGCAAGACTGTTGCAAATTTAGAAATGATGAAATTGAGCTTTCATTACAAAAAAGCTTTCAGTAAATTGTAATACGAGGAATCAAAAACAATTCACATATTCTATTTACAATAATGGCATTATATAAAGCAGAAATCTACATCAACTGGCACCACACACAGTGTACCAAACACAAAAGAACGCTGATGACGTTCTACTACGTGTTTGTCAGAATAGTTACAATTAACTTTGGTGTTATTTGTTCACTAATAATTATCACATGTAATTTGGCTTACAAAGCGATACGAACTTTAGCCTGATCAAATCATATATATAGAGAATATTTTTATCTTAACTCTTTCTTATTTTGAAGTGTTAAAATCTATTTTATTTTTAAGTTATTCTCTCTGTTAGCCTTTGTGCGAATAATATTAAAAGATAATACTGTAACATTTGTGCGTCCAGTGTTAAATATTCCATCCATGGAGCGTAAAATCATATTTAAAAGGACATAAATTAGATTAAAAACAATTTTATTTGCAGCACCAGTGATTTTAACAGTATTAAGTTGCGCTGTAAAACAAAAAGAAAAAAAAAAAGAAAAAATAAAGGAACTAAAATTGGCAGCGATTTGGTAAAAGAATATGAGACACATACAATGTTGCTAAGTTTGTTATCATTGAAGGTCAGTCGAAACTATTTATTACACCATTTCCATATACGGATAGGAATATCATATTTATGTCTCTTTTATTAGTTCTCGATTTGAGAGTTAGGTAGGGTATAGTTTCGACTAATGAATTTCATAAAAAGGCACAAAATATATAAATTCCAAAAATATATATGTAGCCATCCAAATAAAATTAAAAAATTTTCGGGAATTTTTTCACTTTTGCCGCTACTTAAGCGCTACATAATCGGTGTTAAGAATAACTCCTAGGATGTTCTTATGTTCTAGAAAGTAGTTTATTGAGATCTTAGGTATATTTTAGTAATTGATTGTTTCTAGAGATGTGCACGTGAGTGTTTTCTGACTCACGACAAGCACGCTCACGCAGAAAAATATTTTACTCACGCACTTTCACACACGAATGATTTTGAAAATTTTCGCGATCATGTACGCTCACGAATAAAATATTTTTAATCACGCACGAGTGGTTTATAACTTATCACGATCACGCACGCTCACGAAAAAGTATATGTATAATATCATTTTCATGTTTTGTGGGTTATAAAATAGGTTCTTACATATCGTCACCTCAAATCCAAAATGCCGTAACAACCAAAAAATTCAAAATAGACTTTTTGATTGATTATGATGTGATTAACCAAAATACATATTTTCCTAAAATTTTACTCACATGTGTTTAAAAATACCGATTTTATTCATTATTCAATTTGGCATCTAACATATATGTAAATAGAATAAATTTATGAAGCTTTTTGCTTCTCCTGTAAAATAGTAAAAAGTGTACTTACGGCCTTTTGGATTTTAGGTGACGATATACATATATACATATGAATGTATGTATATATGTATGCTCGTGTTTTTTTTAATTTACAATGTAAATTAAAATAAAGCAAAGTTTATTTAATACCGTTTTAAATATTCGAATTCGAATTCTCGTATATCAAAAATTGACATTCCGCACATGTATATATGTATACATACATAATATAAATATGAAGGTAAGACGTATGATCAATTAAATAAATGATAATCAAATAAACGGGAAAAGCATATTAAATGAGAAAACATACAAATTACTAAAATTTTTCTGTTACGTAACATTTTCAAAGACTTCACCCACCCCCACCATAACAAATCATAACAAAACTCGAACCCCACCCCTCCCCCTTATAGCGTTACGTAATATATGGACGGTCCCTAAATCAAAAAACATTTTCTGCGGTACAATTCGTTAGTAGTATTGTTGACATAGGCACTGTTGAATCAGTAGTGTTTCTCAATTGATACTTCCTACAGGGTATCTAAGAAACATACATACATACTTACAAAGGTGTATGTACCCATCAAACAAAATGCTCCGAATTCGTAAAGAATTCGTAACGATTGGTCTACAAAATCTTCCGATTTCGGCACCGAAATATTACCGAAATCGTAACAATTTTTGTATGAAATGGTTGACACGACTTCGTAACGATATGTCGGTACGAATTCGTTACGATAAGTCGGTACGAATTCGTTACGATAAGTCGGTACGAACTCGTAACGACATATAGGTACGATTTTTTTTTGCTTTTACAGTAGGGTACCGCTTCACCGTTATGTTGCTGCTATTGTCGAAATAATTTGCACATACTCACGTTTTTTTAATATTTGTTACAATCCTTTTTTTTCAACATATACATACATATTTATTTAAAAAATTTTGCACAGACTTTTACTTATGTATTCAAAGTATATCAAAGTTTTACCCTCATATTCATAAAAAAATAAAATGAATTAGAAATTCATTTTAGGAAAATTTTGTATTCAAAATTTGAAATAAAATACATTTCAAAATCGTTTCAAATTTTATGAATATGGGGGTTAATGTTTAAAAAAAAATTTTTCAGAAATGTCTTGACGAATTCGGTACGACAAGTCTGACTTCAGAAAAAGTCGAAACATTTTGTTTGGGGGTATTCATTCCCCCTTATTGTCATTGGCGATTTTGTGGCGAGAGTCAGGCGTTTTGTAATAGATTAAAGAGAAATGTAGTTAGTTTTCTTTAATCAACTACAAATAGTCGAATTTGAAGGTGAAAATCGCCAACCGCGATAAAGAGGATTATGTTTGTAAGCTCATACTACCATACATATTACTATAAATACATATATGCATTTATTATTATAAAATAATTTATTTCAAATTATTGAATACAGTTACATATGTACTTATGCAGGAATGATATCTCGTGAGAGCGTGAGAATTCGTGCGTGATTATTAAAAAAAAAGCTCACGCACGATCACGCACGAGTAAATTTTTTTCAGTGACGCTCACGCACTCACGCGTGATTAGTTACAATATTTGATGACGAATCACGTGAATCACGCGTGATTCACGTGTGACACGATAAAATCACGACATTTGCACATCTCTAATTGTTTCCTTGAATTTTGAACGGTTTGCTACATATGAACCTGAACAGGGGAAAAAAGGCTAAAAAATTAATTTTTTTTTAATTTTTTGCGATTTTGATCTTGAAAATTAAGTTTTTTTATTTTATATATTCACAATTTTTGTTCTTTGTGACATTTGCGTCAGAGAGTAAATCAAAATTCCGAACGGTTTGCAAGATATAATCCTATGATGAAATACAAAACTGACACCGAGGCCTATAAACAAAAAGTGCTTGAGTGGGGGAAAAACTGGGAGACACGGGTCTTTTTTTTTTTTGGTCTTTTATGTGGTGTGTAGTGCCCGTATGTGGTTATATTTCCATGACTTAAAAAATTCTACACAGTGCTATTGACGTGATCGAAAGCTGTAAAATTTTTGAATGTTGCTAACATTATTCTGAAACTCTTATTATGTTGTATTGTGTGAGCAACAGCACAGGAGTTTTGTTAACATCGTACTATTCAGTTATAAAATTATTAAACATTGCGTGTGTTTTTAGGGCTCTAAATATGTATATGTAGTGAGTAAATAAAGTGTCTGATTTGATAAGAATTATATACTGGGACTTTTGTATTTAATGACAAATCTTCTAACCTACAAAGCAACATTTTTGCAAATTAAAAACGTAGCAATAATAATAAAAAAAAACAAGCAGCTTGCCAATCAAGGGACAGGTGCACATTCTTTTTCTATGCGTAAAAGCCCTCTAGACTTTGTTAATGACCACTTTATTATCTAATTTATGGGCTTAGTTGATGGTTATTTCTATTTTTAGCACTCATACTCTTTTTATAGTTAAGACAAGCAAAATATATAAGATATCAAATTTAATGGCAACATGTTAATATTTATTGAAATTTTATCTTGAATCTCGAATGGTTTTTAATTACCACTGCTGTAACAAAACAAAAAAATCATTTACATATTATGCGATTTGGTTTGAAGGTTTTAAGACCCAATAATTAAAATCAATTACATGCTTGCTTGCATGTAAAACCCCCCTCAAAGCCATGGGTGGGTTGTAAAGTGAAGATGTACATTGTGTTCAACAATATTCCCGGATACTTCTTACAAACATCTTATTTAAAATCAAGGGCTAGCGAGCAACAAAAGTATAGTGCATAGAATGAGAGCAAGAAATAAAAGAAGGAAAGGATAAAGATAATCATTTGCTATAATTAATATGCTGCTCAGAAGGGCAAAAGAAAAAAAAACATTTTCTTTCTCTAAAAATTAACATAAATAAGCAGCTGGTTTCTTTTGGCTGCTTCAAACAGATATTCAGAAAAAATTTACACAACAATTTTTGTTATTTGAAGAGCATATTTTTTTTTGTTGTCTTCTTTGCAAAGATATTAAAATTAAAACTTTATTATATTAAGCTTTGAATAAATTGGCAGGCAAGCAGACAAAAATTTGGATTTAGCAGAAGGTCACTGCAGTCAGTGTAAGATTATAATTATGATCAGCAATAAATTTTTGAGTTTAGGGCAAAGGAGCAAGAATATTTTTATACCAGAACACCGTTTTTACTACACCAGTCATGTTTTCCAATATTTTTAATTAATATTCATAACAACAACAGCAAAAATTAAAAAAAAAATGTAGTGATACTTTAATTAACATTATTGAAGCAGCAGGAGCTACATACATAAAAAATGCTAAAACATAAAAAACAGATACAGTGGGGGAGGGTCATAATGAATAAGGCCCAATTCATACGATGATTTAAAAATCTTGTTTTATTTTTGATTCTCTTTTAAAAGTTGCTTCGAAAAACATTTTACATTCATATGATGATTTTTTGAGCCTTGATTTTTTCCATGTTTCTAGTTTTTACTTTTTTTTCTTCCAAAAATTGTACCAGTGTTGCCAGTAGACTTAAAAACCTCAGTTTTTTCCTTTCCCTACATGTTAAAAAATTTCCCCCTTACGAAAATCTAAAAATTTTAGTAATTTAATGTAAAGAAAGATAAATTAAAAACATTTAAGGCCTTAATGATCAAACAGAATTATGGCATAAACACATTTGCCATACAAATTGACACAAAATAGTAGTAGGTATAGTTATTTTTAAATTTATGCACAAAAAATGCAATATGAGAATAAAGAATACCTACATTTTGTTCAAAATAAAATATTTTTCAGATATTCCCTATACTCATCTATTAGTGACAAAAATACCTACAGGTAACACTGTTTTGTATTAAAAAAAGTTGTTGTCGCATTCAATGAAAAAATAAAATAAAGCAACATAAAAAAAATTAAAATATTACCTAATTTACATTAAGCATTTTTTTCATGAAATTAGTTGCATGAAAATTTTTTATTTGTCAATAGGAGGCCTGGAGAAGCAGTTCATATCAAAAAAGTAGCCAAAAATGCATCAGAGATTCATTATACGTAGTTTTCTATATAACATTCTCTTTTACAGCGCTGCAATTAGCAAATAGAAAAAGTTGCGTGAAACAAAATTCATGAAATTTCATGAAAAAATGCTTAATGTAAATCAGGTCTATGTGTAAAGAAAATTTGAAAAAAACTCGTAGAACGGAAAATGTGATTTTTTTTCTTCCCCTTTTGCTTTTCTATACCGTTCGCCTACAAACACCAAAAATCGTGTTTCAAAAAATCATTGAAAAATCAACATGTGAATTACGTGGAAGAAATTCATATTTTTAAAAACTTTTATTTATTAAATCGATGTAACAAATATATCGTTAGCTAAAATGCTAAAAGGCTTAACTAACAAACAATTCAAAATTTAGTTTTTGATTGATTATTGTGAGTGCCATTAAACTACATGTTTTGACCAAATTTTACAGTTCTGCGGTCAAAGAAAGGCAAGCGGACTTAACTACAAGTTATAGTTTTTTTTTTTTAATTTTTTGCTTCTCCTGCAAAATTATATTTTTGTTAGTTACGCCTTTTTGTATTTTAGCTAACGATATGTATAACGCGTTTAACAAATTAGTATGCGTATAGCAAACTCTGGTAACAAAATTTTGTTTTGCAACGAACTTTAATTTACGGCCTCTAAATAATTTTATAACAAAAAAAAAATGGCAATTTATTTTCTGTTAATTTAAGAACAACTCAAAAGTATTTTTATTTTCGTTTTGTTCTCCAGAAAGAGGGAACTGGTGTGAAATTACTGCATTCGCAGCCAATCGAAATTTTTAAATATTTCCACATCAACTACAGATTTTTAAATTTCGCACGACATCGAGTAACGTGTTTTGGTATGAACCAACAAAAATTTCTTTTTATTTTGCTGAATATTTGAAATTTTAACTTTTTTAAATACATTTAAAAAATTTTATTATTTTTTCAGGCTCTAAGTACATTAAAAAAAAATTTTAAATTTTTGTAATTTTTAGAACAAAAACAAAATTTGAAAATTATATTAATTTTTACACAATTTTACAATTTTTTTATCTTTTTAATTTTTAAGGAAATTTATGGCTCGATTATGGATGGCAACCGAACTTTGGTTGTGTTGCTAGTTGCCAAAATGGTATTACGGATGGCAACTGGCAACCAACATCTGGTAATTTCAGTTGCCATATTGGCAACCACAAATTTGTAGTTGCTGCATAGTTTTAAAAGCAAAAAATTAAAAGTAATAGCAATATTATTTTTATTTTCAACGTTCTAGTATGCATATTTAAAGAAAATGTGCATTAAAGCTAAAAAATATATTGTCAAAACTTATTTTAGGCAATAACATATACCCACAGTAGATACGGTAATTCTAACGAGCCGTCTAATAATACATTCAACATTTTGTACTTTCTTTTCTTCATCAAAAATTAATTCCACTTAACTAATCTTTTTATGATCAGTAATATTTTTCTTTTTAGCACTTGTATTTTTTATATTTTAAATTTATGTTTAATTATTTTCAGTTGCCATACTGTCATAATCGATAACTTTTTGGCAACTGGAGGAAGTTGCCATACATAATACCAATTTTAAGTTCAGTTGCGTTGCTAGTTAACTCTGCAACTAAAGTTCGGTTGCCATCCATAATCGAGCCATTATTTTAGGCAACAACATTTACTCACAGTAGCAGTAGATTAAACTGTTGTACTCCCTTCTCTTCACCAATAATTAATTCCAATTAACTAATAATTTTTATGGTCATTAAGCACTTTTACTCAATAATATCCTTTTTAGCAGTTGTATTTCTTATGTTTTAACAGCCTTATTTATAAAATTTATTAAGGCTTTTTAAGAAAAATTTTGTATGAAAATTTGTTTTAAAAAATCTTTATAAAGACTTTTTAAGTTTTATAAATAAGGCAGTAAATATTTGTTTATATTTTCAGTTGTCAATCTGTTGTAATCGCATTTTCGATAACTTTTTGGCAACTGGAGGAAGTTGCCATACATAATACAAATTTTAAGTTCAGTTGCGTTGCTAGTTAATTCGGCAACTGAAGTTCGTTTGCCATCCATAATCGAGCCATTAGTTTTTTTTATTTTAATTTTTCTATGGACTGAACCAATTTCTTGAGATGTATGTATGTATATATACTTTATAGTAAAGTTCACGATGGCATAGAAACACACTTTATAAAAAGAAAAGTCTACTGCACCATCACAACACCCTTTTATTATATAAACTTCGACTGTGCCGCCACAGCACACTTTTCTTATAGAAACTTCGACTGTGCCGCCACAGCACAAATTTCTTAAAGAAAAGTTCACTGTGCCGCCACAGCACACTTATCTTAAGGAAAATTTTACTGTGCTGCCACAGAACACTTTTCTTATATAAAAGTTTACTGTAAGGCCACAGCACACTTTTCTTATAGCAAAGTTCACTATGCCGCCACAGCATACTTTTCTTATCAAAAAGTCCACTGTGCTGCCACAGCATAACACTCACTGCCCTGCAAAACACACATTTCTTATAGAAAAGTCGACTATGTCACCACAGTACACTTTTATTATAAAAATTTTACTCTGCCACAGACACTACACTTTTCTTATAGAAAAATCAATTGTGTCACACAAGTGCCAATGCCTAAATTTTTTACATCGCGCTATATGTTCTATATTCCACGTGAAATTAGAACCTATAGAATTGCCTTAGAATTGTTGTTGGAAATATGTATTTATAAAACGCACTATTCACGGTGAAAATGCATGACACAAGCATCGTTTAAGTGTGCATGTAGGTCTCGGCACGCACGTGCATGCATTGCTCGATACGTAAGCCTTTAGTTGTGAAAGTGTTCTAAGTCATATATTTATTGTTTCGCGATATTAAGTAGATTACATTTGAATATAATAAAAAGTAATTTTATATTACGCAACATTTTAATTAGGAAGCTGTTCTACTGGTATTATATTAAATAAATTTATTCAATATTTATTTAATATTTCAAGGCATAAAAGCATATGACTTACGACAACTTTCATACACAATTTGGGAACATATCGTCGTTTTAACTAAGAGACTTAGCTTAAATTTTTTTTGAAAAATATGTAAAGTACACTACTGAACTTTATAAGTCATAATACAGCTTATCTATTACTAAGTTTATACGCAGGGCTTATTTGCAAATAAAACTGTAAATTGTTGCCAAATTATTGTTTTTATTGCGACTTACTAATTCAGAAAACTATTCACGATTAACGCACTATTTGCAAATAAAATGCTTGAGGTTGCCACGCTTATACGGCATTTACACTATAATTTTATGCCATTAATGCTTAAATATGATTTCGGGCATGTGGCCGCCGCGGCTGGCTCGAATAAAGCCAATTCTACAGGTCCAATTTTCAACCACTTTTTCGAGCATATGGGGTCGTATGTTGGCAATAACGCCACGAATGTTGGCTTCCAAGTCCCCTAACGTTTCTGGTTTGTTGGTGTAGACGAGCGACTTCACATATCCCCAAAGAAAATAATCCAATGGTGTCAAATCACACGATCTTGCTGGCCAATTGACAGGTCCATTCCGCGAAATTATGCGCTCATCGAATGTTTCCTTCAATAAATCGATTGTGACGTGCGCTGTGTGGCATGTAGCGCCGTCTTGTTGCAACCACAACTCATCCACATTCATGCCATCCATTTCGGGAACAAAATAGTCGGTTATCATGGCTCTATACCGGTCTCCATTAACGGTAACTGACTCTCCAGCATTATTTCGGAAGAAGTATGGCCCAATGACTCCACCAGCCCATAGAGCACACCAAACAGTCAGTTTTTGTAGATGTAATGGCGTCTCAAGGGTCTCATGTGGATTCTCTTCACTCCAAATGCGGCAATTTTGCTTGTTGACGTAGCCATTCAACCAAAAATGGGCCTCATCACTGAACAAAATTTTGCGATGAAAATCAGCATCGAGATCAATCTCATTTTCGGCCCATACACCAAAATCACGACGCATTGCATGGTCTCGCGGCTTTAATTCTTGCACAAGCTGGATCTTGTAAGGTCGCAAGCCAAGATCTTTGCGCAAAATCTTCCATAAAGTTGATGGACAAAGCTCCAATTGCTGTGCACGGTGGCGAATCGATTCATTCGGGTCCTCTTCAACACTTTGCTCTACAGCGGCAATTGTTTCTTCGGTGCGCACTGTTCGACGTCTCTGCGGATGCGTATTATCACATAGAGTAAACGTAGTGCGAAAACGATCCATGGTTAACCGAATTAATTGCTCTGATGGACGATTATGTCGACCATAAAATGGACGGAGCTTGCGGTCAACTTCGCGAACTGAACCATTATTTTCGAAATAAATTTGCACGATTTGCAAGCGTTGTTCTTTTGTCAACCTATTCATGACGAAATGGCAAACCAAACTACATATTAATCACTTGACAGCTGACAAAATGGCCGCCAGTTAAAAAAGTGATGCCAACTTAAAGTTCTATACCTCAATAAAAAACACCCATTATACTTATATATTGATTTATTTATTTGTTAAGCCACGGTCACACTTGTCAAACATTTGCCCAAAAAAGCGTAACCACTAAATGCTAATAAAAAATCTTTCAATTCAGACAAAATTTTGTCAAGTTAAACAGTAGCCAATATTGTTGGATTCTATGACATTGTGCATTAGTTGTGTTCGAAGCTGTTTGATATGATAAACAAGTGTCTGGATCAAAACTTTTTTCATTAGTGTTTGTTGGTTACGCTTTTTTGGGCAAATGTTTGACAAGTGTGACCGTACCTTTATTTATTATAAATTTTTTTTAATAATTTATATTTTTCCATTGCGTATACGCAATATTTATTTATATATTAAATAAATAATAATCATACTTCCTGTGAAATGCTTTTACAAATTTTATATATTGTTTTAACAATGCCCACCTGCAGGAATTATTTATTATTTTTCTATCAATTTTAATGTTTACTGCCATAAATCCTTTGTAATATATTCAATTTATATTTCACCACAAAAGCCAACAAATTCAACAAAATTTTCTGTGGCAAGAAATAAATTTTGTTTAATTAATTTTAGTTTTTCATTTTTACAACTTTAAAACATACATATGTATTTGGGAAACGATAATTTCGAATACACTAAAAAAAAACTGGTAAAAACATAGATAACTTTAAAAATTTTGTATAGCAGAATATATTTCATTTTTTTTTTTTCTATCCAATAGAAATAGTAGAGTTTATAATAAAAATGTATTTGAAATAAATCATACTGGAGACGATTAAACAAAACTATTCAAATCTAATTCAGGCGTAGATTCTGCAACATAAACAATAAAAATAATATAAAAATAATACTAAATATTTTCTAAAACATTTTTAGGAAAAGCACTAAACTTTTTTAGTGCTCTCTATGCAAATTATCTGGAAAAGCTCATTACTGCCAGTTTTTAATGTAGAAAGTACACCCAAAGTCAAGTTCCCTATAAATTAAAGGCCCATTTTCATTTTCGTACGATATCGTACAAAATGTAACAATTTGCCCTTATTTCTTTAATTTGTAGAATCTTTTTTGGGAAACCCTTTGATTGCACTATGACACAAATTTTTTGTCATTATCATCGGACAAAAAATTAAAAACTTACATGTTTAGTGAAAAAAAAACAATTTAATTTTCTTAACACTTCTCGCATTATTTTTCTTTACATTAGTTTTTCATTAAAATTTAAATTTATGATTATTCTTAAAATCACACTTTTCATTACATTATCCTTTAAGTATTTTTAATATTATTTTATTTATTTTTTTCATCTAAATTGAAATTTATGTTTATCTCAAAATTGCACAATTTTCATTCTATTATCCTTTAAGTGTTTTTAATACCCTTTAGCAATTTATTTAAATCATTATTAATTCAAATCCTATTTATTGCTTATTTAGATTTGTCTACTTGCAAAGGAATTTACAAATGTAATACCAGATCATTAGCAATTCCAACAAATTATCCAAATAAATTTACAAATATTTATGCAACACAAATATTCTTGTAAAGAATTAGAAAAACACACAATAAAAACAAACAAAGAAAAAAGAAATTGCCCATATAAAACTGGTTTCATGCAAGTATTGTAAATTTCTTTAATCACACTATTGTTCCTACTGTTACTTTCATAGTCCTACTTTAAAATTCTGTGTCATGTAATACGAAAGCAAGACTGACTATTTCTCGCCCTTAAGTAAACACAGACAGGCCATCAATTAACTTTTTTTTTCTCTACTTAGATGGGGCTGCAGCTACAAACAACTGTTAAAACGGTTGTCACATTCAACTATACTCTACTCTAGGCTAAACACTTTGTTTTGCTTTCACTTTCCGTTTAAGGTTTTATTTTTTTATTTTTTCTATTTTAGTTTTTTTTTTTTTAAATAAATTGATAGCAACAACGGCTTGCTAGTGAAAAATGTCAACTACAATGAGGACAACAAAGTTAAGATTCTCAATAATGTTGTAAATAGACATAAAGACGAACAGACAGACATACTGATGGACAAAAAACTTTACAAGGACATTTGTTGTTACACGTTCACAGCTGCTACATACTTACATACACACATACATAAATATGTACGTATATTAACATTGGTGCGTGTAGTTGTGTGGAATATTTCGAAATTGACAAAATAAATTATGTAAATCGTTTTGTTGTTGTGAATGTAATTGTACAAGTGTAGAGAGGAAGGGAGAGAGAGTTAGGGAAAGCAAATACGCAAGCAAGACATATAATGAAATAAATAATTTAACGGTATTTGCCATGAAAATAAACAAAAGAGCCGAATGCCGGTAGCGTGAGAGATTTATAAGCAGAAAATTGTATTTTTATATTGTAGTCAATCATGAAGTGTAATAAAAAAAATCACAAACGCATACATACATACTCGTATTATGTATGTATGCGTACACGTGTGCTAAAAGAATAACAAATTTAATCAGTGCATAAAAAAAATAAACACAAACGTTTCCTGTTAAAGCGGTTGTTCAAATATTTGGAAAATGTTAAGTAACATTCATGGCTATCATGAATAAAATTCCACGTGAAATTTCTCCCTATTCCAATTAGAATTTTTTGTTTTCCCTATTACTTGCTATTAGTTGGAATTGTTCGCCTGGAAAAATTTTAAGCGGAATTTTATTTATGATAGCCCTGATTGATTATTTCGTACTAGACTTGGGTCGAACTTATTCAGTCGGTCGTTTTTGAATGGTTGTTGTAAATTCTATGCGAAACAGATGAGCCAGCCTTGATATTTGGCATAACTCTTCCTCTATTAAATTTTAATGGGCATGCCAAATATTTTTTTTGTGTAATGTATATTTGTCGAGTTATGGGGTGCTAAAGTGTTTCCGTTTTTGAATTTTTTTTTATCATTGGATTAAAAATTAATATAAAAGAAATTTTTAAATATGTAATTCTAAAATTGTCAAATCTTTTATGCTCTTATTATGAGCAACTTTCGATCTTCTACTGAAGTCGAAAGTACTGATCGAACGAATTTTCATTTGGTATTATGACAGGCATTTGACAACCAGCGTCGTTATTGTGAATAAAATCGACAAAAAACAGCTTAAAATTTGTGTTTGTTTAAGTAAACAAATTATTAAAAATAAAGATTATGCTACATTTAGATTCCATTCGATGCCCAGCGAAGATCGAAAATCGAATGAAACTCATAATAGGGCCTTTAAATAAAAATAATAATAAAAAAATGTTAATGCAGTACTCGTAATATTCTCAAATTATCATTTTACTTGTTCAGTAAAATATTTTTTTTATTAAAAATACATAAATACATATATGTATGTACGTATACATTAGGGATATAAATTTTTAACAATTTTTTAAATATCAAGAATACTTGTATGGCAACACTATATTTTTGCTAAAGCAATGAATAGCTTTGTTCTTTAAACTTCGACATGTTTTTGCTTTATTTCTTTTCTTACTAAAATCAGCTTAGGTTGTTCTTATTATACCGTGAAAGTTTGACAATAGGATCCCTATAACTTAAAAAAAAATCGAAATGTCGAATTCACATTGAAATTCGTCTAACTTTTAACCTGTTTTTTTTTATTTACTTGTTTCCAAATTTCTTTATTTGCTTAAGCCTGGTACTCTGTTCGAAGTTATGAAAAATTTTCCGTAACGTTGATTACTTCGCGTGAAAATTTTGACATGTACTAAATGTATCCCAACTCGCGGTTTTTTATAAATTTTTCGCTTTTATTGCTTGAAAGTATGCAACATTGTTAAACTTCCGTGCGAAAAAAGTGCTGATCATGTTGTTTCGCAGCTGAAACTAAAATGATGCCAGATTCATTTTGCATGGAAAAACATGCTGCCAGACAGATTTTACGTGTTTTTCGCAATAAGAACAGAGTACTCCTTTTGAAAATTTATTTCGCAAATATTTCAGACCAAATACTTTTACATGTAGTTTGACAGCATTTTGCACGAAATTGTAAACCAGAAATTGTGAATTCACATTAAAATTCTTCTAACTTTTAATCCGTTTTTTTATTTATTTTTTTTTTACCAAAATTAGCCTAGGATAACCTTATTGTCATTTGCCTTTCCTTCTTTAAACTCCAAACTTTTAAAAGTAAACTTTGCGTGCGTAAAAACCATCTTAAATCATAATCAATCCAGATATAATTTGAGTTTTTTTTTAATATTACGTCTGCTTGGATTTTACATGACGATATGAAAGTATTTTTATAATATTCCCCCCGCTTGCGAAATGTTATTAAAATAACAAAATTTTTCATTGTTCATTTTATTTCGACAAACAATTGCTTACAAAATGTCAACGGACGGACCAAAATGAATCAGGTAATTTTAAAAGAATTCAATAAGTTTTGTATAAATTTATAAAATGCTGCTACTTTGGACAACAATAGCAAAAAATAAAAATAAATAAAAATTATAAGAACAAACAATCGAAAGTTTCAAGAACATTGACAAAAAAAAAAAAAAAAAAAAAAAAAAACAAGGCAGGCAAGTACAATATTTTCTTGTTTTAATAAATCTCTTTAGTTTTATATTGACTGTCGTGTGCCGTCATCTATAATTTCGTTGCTATATGTTTGCTTTTATGGTATTGACAATATATATTTACTGGTAGTACTCAACTCGCAGTCATAGTAGTACCTCCACGCTGATGTTGTTGATGTTGCATTGTCATCGTCTAGTCCGAGGCTGCCCAGAGAAGCGCCAGAGTGCCGAACATCAATCGGCTTTTTATACAAATGAATACACATACGCTTATAAAGGGTGTCCCAACAAGAACGCAAGATTTAAATTTGGCGCCATTCGAAGTGTCATTGTTTGACATTTGAACAATTGTTATTGTTTGCTAGTAGAAGGTACGAGGTAAGTAAAAATGGAGCGCTACACGAATGAACAACGCATTCTCATTGTGAAATTGTTTTACCAAAATGGTGAAAGTTTTGCGGCTACAGTTCGCAAATTTGCGATCAATTTGGGGTCACAATAATGCTCCAAAAGAGTCAACTGTAAAGAGATTAATGGATAAATTTGCCGAAACTGGGTCTGTTATTGATGTAAAGACAACAAGGCGCCTTCGACCAGGTCGATCGACCGAAAATGTCGCAGCTGTACGTGATGATGTCGCTCAAACGCAGGTCAAGCGCAAACAGTCAATGGTGTTCGGTATCGTGAAATGATAACAAGTTTTTTCGTGCCTAGAATTGAAGAAGTGTATGTGGAGGGCATGTGGTTTCAACAAGATGGCGCCACATGTCATACAGCCAGAGAAACAATTCAATTCCTACATCAGTCATTTCCCGGTCGTGTTATTTCGCGTTTTGGAGACCAGAATTGGCCGCCTAGATCGTGCGATTTAACACCATTAGACGTTTTTCTTTGGGGTTTTTTGAAGTCGATGGTTTACGCGAATAAACCGACGACGACTCAAGCCTTAAAAGAGGAAATTGGACGCTGCATTAATGAAATACCGCAGCATTTATGCAAAACGGCCATTGAAAATTTCATTAAAAGATCGCGTGTCTGCCAGCAAAGGTCATCTGCCCGATTTGTTGTTCCACACATAACCTCATTTTGTCTACTTTACGATATAATAAAGTTTCACATTTTTTTTTTTAATATGTGTTTTATTTAAAATTTAAATCTTGCGTTCTTGTTGGGACACCCTTTACATTACTCTCGGTTTTCTCTCTGTGGGCAGCATTGGTCTAGTCTCATCCTTATTGTTCTCGTTGTAGTGTTCTTACAGCCAAAGCGCTATATAGTTTTTAGTCATAGTCATTGTTGTATTTATTGTTGATTGTTGCCTTAATCTTGTAAACATAACTCTATGTATGCATGTATGTATATGTATACATACCTACTTACACACATACTTTTGTTTATTGTTTTATTTTGTAAATTTAGTTGAAAGCATAAACAATTTTAAAGAAAGAAGTAGAATACACATTTGGAAAAGGGTTCTGCAACAGATAAAGTCCATAAAATCGTCAACTAAAACTGAGGCAAATAATAGCAATAGCAACAACACGCAATAAACTGAAATCAGAAATATAATTTAGCAGCTGCGGCAGCAGCCTATATTATTTTTTTTTTGCCAAAATATAAAAATTTTACTAAAACAGCAGGGATACATACAACACGTTGTAACAACGCCAGAAAATATGAAAAAAAATAAACACAGAAACATTTTAAACATTAAAAAATTTTATTTCATAGATATTCTTGTCTTTTAACTGCTTTGTGGAATTGATTTTTATATTAAGGCTTCAGCAGTTTGTAAAGGAATGAATTACATTACATTCAAAGGCTGGAGTACAAGGCATATTAAAGCTGGAGAAAAATATTGTAGAGCATGAGAAAGCTTATGTTTATTGAAGAGCTAAGCATTTAAAGAAGGTCATACACGACACGATGTTTACATCTGTCAAATTTCATGTTGTTTGCATGTCGCACAGTGGACCAATTAGAAAAAAAAACTCAGTATCTTTAAAATTTGACTTTGTTTTTGACAGTTATAAGACGATGTATGTAAAAGCATCCTAAAATTAACAGGAAAAACTGTAAAAAGGAAGTACCATGTGTGAAGCAGTTGAACATTAAAAATCGTTTGTAATTTAAAAATTTTGATTCACAAAACTGGCATGAGTGTGTCCCAATGATAGCTAAACTATACATTGATTTATCTCGAGTCAGCACCTAAATGTCTCGGGGTGGAAGTGCTTAGGCACTAGTTTTTTAAACCTTATCTAACCTATGTGGAGGTTTATGAGTTATTCATATTCTCAATTTTTCTATCCAATACATATCTACTTCTTTTTTAATAAACTGTTTTAGCATAAAAAACACATTGCATTCTATTGTCTGTTAAATTTTAATTTGTATGTCCTACTCGTATTTTCAAACAAAGAATCTCTAATAATTTTTTTATGATACTAAAATTTTTTTTCTGCCATTTCAACCATAAAAAATTTCTTCTTGCCACATAAAAGTCTGCGAAAGAGGAAAAACCATTAGCTTTTTATTGGCAAACATTTTGATAATAAAATGTTGCGTTTAGCCTTTTTATGCGTGCAATGTTGATATTTTTCAATTCCATATTACTTCCTTGAACCGAAAATTTATAGTATTGAATTAAGAGATGAGGTTTCTTGAAAAAGGGATAAATATTAGATTAAATTAAAAAAAAATTATTCTAGAACTACACTTAAAGAAATTTATTTTTAATAAACTCAGCAAGTCGCTTGAAAGTATAAAAATTCAAAAAAAATTATTTCTGTAACTAATATGAGAACTGTCCGAGCAGAAAACCTTTTAATCACTATGGGATTGGTGAGTAGAAAAACTAAATTTTTTTTTACTTTTTATATGAAAAGTGCTCCGTGAAGAATGGAAAAGCAAATACATTATTCAATAAAAAAAATATTTTACGGAATAAGTAAAATAATAATTTGGGATATTAGTGCATTAACAAATGTTAAACTTGATTGTAAGGCCGAGTACACATTGTGGCATTTTGTGACAAATATAGCTAAAATAACAGTGGGAACTAGTGGAAACGTTTGTCAATTCCGATATTTTTCGTTGTGTGGCATTACCAAACAAACTGTTTACGTATCTGATGTAAACAGTTGTGAGAATAAGTTGGCAGCATTGCAAACACAAAAAGAATATGTCAGCGTGTTGACATTTTGACATTGAGAAAATACCGAAAGAATTGTAAATGTGTGCGGGTATAAAAATTTCAAAGTATGAAAAACGAAAAAGAAAGTGGAAAAGCATAGAGAGGGCGAGAGAAATTCAAACGCCCTGGACGCATGACATGATGACGGCTGTATAGAAACATACATATGTATGTATGTATATGTAGCACTTATATGTAGGTATAGAAATGCAAAAAAGGGGCAGAAATTTCGGTAGAATTAGCTCTTCATGCACATGAAATTTTTAAACCAACTGGCAACCTGCTTCCGTAAACTGGATTGCAGAGTACAATAGAATCCTTTGGTGGCACGCATATTAAGCCCTGGTCTTTTCCACCACTTTCTTTGCCGTTTTTTTTTTTATTTTTTTTAACTTTTTTCTTATTATTGATAAACACACTGTGGAACTGTGGCAATTGGCTAATTGAATAATTTTGCGATTATCCATTTATATAAATATTAATTAACAAACAATACGAAAATCAAAATCTCACAATGATAAATCAAACGACATTAAATGTAACTGTGTCAAAATTAGTTCTTGATGTAGACAACGATACCGTATTTAGGGATGGGACTCTTTTCTGTCACAATGACACAACAAAATTGTGTGCACTGCGCACATTTAAAAATGACACCACAAAATGACAGCATTTGAAATGCCCAATTTAAACTCGGCATAACAATACACCAAAAACGAAAATAAAAAATATAATGGTTTCATTTTTCTGTATATGCTAAACCTGCTCATAAAATGTATATAAAAATGAGGAAAGAAGAAAAAAAAAGGAGTTTTTAAGAAATATACGAGTAAAAATATAACTATAAATTCATTTAAATTGCAAATTTTCTATTCATTTACGATAAAATTATTAAATATATTATTAAATATTATTAAATACTAGCTGAGCCCGGCAAACGTTGTCTTACCCTCAATTATTTTTTTAAATACAAATTACTTCACACAGTGGTCACTTGTTGGGTAAAAAAATAAAACGAAAACCTACCGGGTATTGACCCGAACCTGTGTTGAAAATTTCACCTCTACAGCTCTTATAGTTCCAGAGATCGTGCGTTAGGAACAAACCCACACTACGATTTTATATATATAGAAGAAGATAAGTATGTTTAACAAATTATTAAATTTGTCAATATTGATCAAATGTAGGAAAAAAACGAAACAGAAAAAAATTTGGGACGAAATTTGTGGGGCAAAATATTTTTTGGGATAAAATACTTTTTGGGACAAAATATTTTTTTGGGACAAAGTATTTTTTTTTTTTTACAAAAAACCCTTGGCACAAAATTATCGAAATGAAATCCTCTCAATAAAACAATATGCTTGTGGGAAAATTAAAAAAAAAAATAGGATACATATTCCTAAAAGAGGGAAAAGCGTTACAATTACAAAAAAAAAATTATAAAAAAATATAAGCACAAAATCATTTAAATTTCTCATTTCCGATTCAATTACGATAAATTTTAGGGTTTCAATCCAAAAATTATTAAACTTACTAAAATTTTTTCAATATTGATCAAATGCAGGAAAAACAAAAAATTAGATGCAAAATATTTTTTGGGACAAAATATTTTTTTTTGGACAAAGATTTATTTGGGAAAAAAATATTTGTATGGGGACAAAATATTTTTTTGGGGTAAAGTATTTTTTTTGGGACAAAAAAATTTTTCGGCACAAAATTGTCACAATAAAATCCCCACAACTAAGCAACATGCTTAATAGCATAGACAGGCGACAGCGTTAATTTGCATTAACTGTCTTAATGCAAATTAACTTGTGAATTATCCTCATCCGTAAATGCACTAAATGACAGTGAATTAATACTGAATTCAGCTATATGATAACACAGTCCTCATATGGTAACACCGTCAACAATCAATCAAATGTTGGCAAATTGTTTTGGTTTTCAAAATTAAAATGCGATTCGCTCAGAAAATATAACTTATTTTAATTGTTTTTAGAAAAAGAGCTAAGAAATATTAAAATCGAGACACATGTTTTCCATTTTAAAATTATCGAAGTGTGTGGCACGAAAGGTATGTACAGATTTTGTTTACTTAATGCAAATACTGTCGTCAGTCAGGGTAAATTTTTAATTCACATTATTGATATTTTAATGCAAATTAACGCTGTCGTCTGTCTACGCTATAAGGCAAGAATTTAAAAATTTTGAAATATATATTCCTAAAACAGGAAAAACGTTAAAACTACTAAAAAAAAATTCATAAATTTTTTAATATTGATCACAACAAGCGATTCCCAACAGAGTTTTAATCGAAGCATTGTCAACGCCGATTTAGTGGGCAGAATACACTTAAAGAATAAATGTTGCAAAAGTGAGCTGAAAGGAAATATTACTTATTCTCACATTTAAGCCGTAACCTGAACACTTTTCGCGAGTGTGTCTTTAAGCCTCGAGATAGTTTTCTTAAGTTTATCTTGTTTTTTAGCCATTCATACGTTTGGTTACATGTTTTATTTTATTTATATTTTTTTCTTTTGTTCTTTAAACTACAAAAAGAATAAGACACGACACGTTGGTTCAGTAAAGGCACGTACGCATGCGCGTGCAAATAAAACTTTAATTGTGAATAAATAATATGAAAAACAAAACGCATTGAAACGTATCCAAAATATGCAAGTGCTGACCGGCTGCATATTAAGTAGAATTGCTGCCATTATTTAAACAAACTGAGAATTTTGATGTACTTGATTGTGGGTATTTTTATTTTTCTTATCATCTGCATCATTGTTTTGTTAACTTCACAAGTTTCAAGAA
The DNA here is from genome assembly GCA_949987645.1 of Tachina grossa. Classification (NCBI taxonomy): domain Eukaryota; kingdom Metazoa; phylum Arthropoda; class Insecta; order Diptera; family Tachinidae; genus Tachina; species Tachina grossa. Next base: position 144,542,681 of record OX465278.1, read on the forward strand.
TATTTTATTTTCTACTCTAAATTGCTCTTACAAAGTTGTCAGTAAGCAGTGAGTTTTCGTTTTTTTGTTGCTTAAATTCGTTTGTTACGGCGATTATGTTTTATTGACGGTTTTTAGATGAAGGGTCTTTCAATAGAGACTATCGAACTTTGACAGTTGATATAGCGGCCATAGTGTTGAAGCTATATCTGTCGCATTGGCTGTCAAATGAATATCGTGAAATAGAGAAAAGGCATATGATAAAATTACAAAAAAATGGGTGTTCTGTTCAAGCAACGTCTCATGTGCTTCGCCCATATCGAAACATAATGATTTGAAGTGTTGTGCATTAGTTTAAGTGCACTGCTTCAATAGGCGATTAACCACCACCCGTTCGTCGACGAATTGCAAGATCTTGCAAAAACTTCACTTCTAAAGAAGACGCGACGCACAATAACTCTGCCTTTTTAAGACCACAACTTAGCGAATTTCGCCAAAGACACCACAAAAATGCGAATTATTTTCTTTTATAATTAGAAGGCATCTGACTAGGAAAAATATGTTGAATTTTCAACGACCACTATAGAGAACTATTCCATTCTCCATAAATTTTATTAAATACTGTTTGAATTTTATGTATTTTTATCAAATATAAAAGTTTAATTGACTCAACATAACTTTTAATTAAAATTTTAGTCAACTCAATTTTTCAATAAAACTTTAATTGACACAAATAACTTTTTTAATTAATGTTAGGCTTTTTTTCTTCAATTAAAGGTGTAAATCTATTTGTGTCAATTAAACTTTTATTGAAAAATTTAATTGATCAAAAGTTTAATTAAACATTTTTATTGAATCAATTAAACTTTTGTTTACAAATAAAAAATAAAGTTTAATTGGCGCAATTAAATTTTTAATTGGTTTTTGGTTTTCTTTTTTGTCAATTAAAGGTGTTAATAAGAGAAATATTTTATTTAGTTATTTGATTGATTACAAGTTTAATTAAAAACTTATTCAGCCTATAAAACTTTTGTTCACAAATTTCCTTAACTAAAATGTTTATTTGATACAATTAAATTTTTAATTGATTTTTTTTAATTAAAGCTGTTGATGGGTGAAATGTATTATTAGAAATTTAATAAAATTTTAATTTGAATTGATTAAATATTTACTTAAAAATTTTATTGAATCAATTAAACTTTGATTTAAAAATTAATGAAAAAGTTTAATTGACAATTAATTTTTTTTAATTGATTTTTTTGTATATATATTTTTTAAATACAAATACAAATTAAAGCTGTGGATTGGAGAAATATATTTTTCCTGTGTGTACTGGGGGTCTACTCCGTATTTCGAAATGAAAGAAAATTGTTTCGAATTTGTAATTTATTAACATTACAATTCGAAAGCATTTACTTTCGTCTCGAATTACATAGTAGACCACCTGGTAATTCACCTGTATTTAACAAAAAAAAAACCTGAAAAAACCAATTCCTTGAAAAAACCCTATAATATTTTTTTATTTTACTTCTCCTTGTGGGATGAGCTTCACACGGGAACACGTTTAATCACATGCCACATTCAACACATTTAAAACATGTTAAAAGAAATAAATAAACGTAATAAATTTCGATTCTTCGTTAGTCATGTAAAAATGTATCAAGTAAATCACCCACAGCAGGAAAACGAAAAAAATATGTAAAAAAAAATAAAAATAAATAAGCTGGAAAAATTTCTTGCAAGCAACCGACAACGGCTTTAAGATACCTGAACGAAGTGTTGGTAAAACACAAGAACAGAACAGCCCGGACAGAACATGCATCAAGAGCTTCGAATGTAAGAGCATAAAGCAAGGTTGGAAAGAAAGAGAAATATATTTTAATTATAATATCTTTCTATGTTGCTGATCACAAAATAAAAATAAAAATAAATTCAGTAAAGTGCGACTCTGACTCGCGCACGAAGGGTTCCGTACGAACACTAGATATGTAATTCAATACAAACTTCAGCCTATATAATATATTGTTTTGGATTTTTTTTTTGGTTTTTGGCGTTTTTTCAATTTGGCGATTTTTTTTCATTTAAGAGATTTTTTCATTTTGGCATTGTTTTTTGTTTGGGCGATTTTTTTTTTAAGTTTTGGTGCCTTTTTTGCTTTTTGGAGATTTTCTTCGGTTTTTGGCGTTTTTTCAATTTGGCGATTTTTTTTCATTTTGGCGATTTTTTTCATTTTGGCGATTTTTTTTTCATATAAACAATTATTTTGGTTTTGGCGCCTTTTACGCGTTTTGGCGATTTTTTTAGATTTTTGGAATTTTTTTTTCATTTTGGCGATTTTTTCGAATTTGGCGATTTATTTTAGTGTTAGAAATTTTTTTTTAATTTTGGCGATTTTGTTTTTAGTTTTTGCGATTTTTTTTTTGTTTGGCGATTTTATAATTTTCGGATTTTTTAGTTTTACCGTTTTTGAAAATTTCAAGTGTTTGCCTCTTACAGTTTCCAAGATATAGCAAGTTGTCAAAATTACATAGTCTAAATTGCATTAACTGATGGACCACCCTTTAATTGAATTCTTTTTTAAATTTTAGTGTTATTTGTTTTAGTCTGTATAAAAATACACCAATTTTATAAAATTCAAGTTTCAATTGCTTAATTCACAACAATCTTTATCGTGTATTTGTGTATCAAATACACTTTTTGTTTTTTAATTGTGAACACCCTCTGTGTAGTGTATTAATGTATTTTGTATTTTTAATGAAAAAAGAAGAACAAGCTACATACAAATTCTCTCAGAGAGCCTCTCTCTGAATAATACCTAATTTACATTAAGCATTTTTTTCATGAAATTAGTTGCATGAAAATTTGTTATTTGTCAATAGGAGGCCTGGAGAAGCAATTTATATCAAAATAGTTGTCAAAAATGCATCCGAGATTCATTCTACACCCTTTTTCATATAAAGTTCTCTTTTATAGCGCTGAAATTAGCAAACAGAAAAAGTTGCGTGCAACAAAATTCATGAAATTTCTTGAAAAAATGCTTAATGTAAATCAGGTATAAAACATTTTAATAACATATGAAATAAAAGTGTAATTTCATCATTTCTTATATCATTTAATTTTTATATGAAAATTTCAAACAACAAATGTTACACTATTGTATTTAATATGATAATACAATCGATACAGAGATACAAGAGGTTTTGTGAATTAAGCAAATATACATATGTACATACCATAGCTGTTCAATATGATTTTTTTATTTGAATTTTTTCATAAAATTAAATTAAACTTAAATTTTATTTCTGTTTAAGAAATAGAATTTCATTGAAATTATTCCCCCTTATTGTGAATGGCGTCGTCGACGTCACATCAAGACGACATTAAATATTGTCACTTGTCTACTCTTTATCGGCAAAAATTTGTTTTTATTGACAATCTCTTATTAATCTCTAAGGCTTTGTAAGTTAATGGAACATTTTAATAGTAGTCAATTGTTGCCGATAAAGAGTAGACAAGTGACAATATTTACTGTCGTCTTGATATGACGTCGACGACGCCATTCACAATATGGGGAATTGACATTTCTCATGCAATGAATTAAAATTTATTGTTATTGATTTGAAATAAAATTTTTCAAATGTAAATTTATTTTTTTGTCAGAAAATTTAAAAAACATCACGCCTTCAGAAATTCAAATAAAAATATAAGAAATTAATGCTTTATTTGAATTCAGCGAGTGAAATTTTTTTAAATTATATTTCTATAGTTTGAATGAAATTTTATTTTATTTCATTTGAGTTTTTGAAATTCAAATAATTTTTTGTTAATAAGTCAAATTTATATTATTCAACGAAAACTTTATTGATTATTTCAAATTCATAAAAAATAGTTTCAAATACTTTTAAATTGTAAAAAGATATACAAAAGAAAAAAAAAATTATTTTATTATTGAAAATACTCCTTGTAAGATGATTTGAGGGGGTCCATAACAAAATGCAAAATTTCCACTTGAGAAATTTTTTGAATAAACGAATAACTGTAATTAGACTGTTAGAATACATATTGGAATTATTTTATTTTGGTCTGAATATCTAGTTTAGGTATTGAGTCACAATAAAACTATAGATAGACCTTTGGTATGTTTTATGAAAATGTTTATATAGATTTTAAGCTGTAGAACTGTATTAAATAAAAAATCAGAAAACTCAAAAAGTGGAATTGTTGCATTTTGTTATGGACCTCCACATTTCTAGTAATGAAGAGGAACCCACCTATTGCCTCAATTATCTATCACCTTGGATAATTGAGAAATACAGTTAGCGCCATATCTGTATTTTGTCTACTTTTAACGTTATTTTCATATAACAAAATATTTAGCTCAATAAAAATAATAAGATATTGGGTTTTTGCAAAACTTGCGCGAAATCATTATGTGCTAGCTCTAATGAAACTCAAATTTTATTGTACACTTAAGGAAATTTCATAGTGAAAAATATAATGAATACCAGAGGCTCAGTAGTAATAAAAGAGATAAGAAAAACGCGTTCGCACAAAAAGTGCTCTTTTTCGTTGCTGATACATGAGTCCGTTTAAAAAAAAAAAATTGTTATATATTTTTAAGTCTAATAAATATTGCTTTTTATTTTTCAGAAATAGTTTTTATTCAAGAAATAATTTATTGTTTGTTTTTCAAATTAAATTCTGAGAAAAACTATTTGATTTTTTCGTAGTCAAATAATATGGAAATGAATTTTATTTAAATTTTGAATATTTAAATTCAATAAATTTTCCTTTGTTTTAAAAATACGAAAAAAATTGTATTTCGAATATTGTAAATTGATTTAATACTCTAAAAAATTGATTTGAGCAATGTATAAATTTAAAAAATTTCAATCGATCTAAAATAAATAAATTGTTTTGAATTTTCACATAGCAAATAATTGTTTGAATTTTTATTATTTCTAATTTAAAATAAAAACTATAACTGAAATAAAAATATTTTTATTTTTCATTCCATTCACTTATTACAGCTATGGTACATACCATTGTATGTATGTATACTACATGGGATTTTAACATTTTTCGTTGCTCGTTTTGGAACACCCTTGATTTTTTAATTCTCATGTATTTGTTGTTGTAGAGGCCAAGGTTCTACATACTCTGTCCAAATTTCAGGTCAGTAGCTCTTACGCTTCCTGAGAAAATACCGAGTGACGGACAGCGTAGCGTAGCGAAAAGAATAGGGTTCCTTTTCACCTTTGGTGTACGGAACCCTAAAAAAATTTTCAAATGAGGAAAATCTCTACAAATGGAATTGAAAAAAAAAACTATAAGAATTGACAGCCGCGAATCTTAGACCCAAGAAATAGAATTATGAATATGAAGTAAGGGTGCTGCTAGACTTGTGCCATTTAGTTCGTTTCAGTGACCGGTAATTTTAGTTCATTATTTGTAAATGAACTAGTTCGTTCATTTAGTTCAATCGCTCTTTTTAGTTCAATGAACTAGTTAGGTCTTTTTAGTTCAATGAATTTACATCTAGAATTCTAGTTACATGCATAAGTATGTATGAGTGTAGTGGTCTTTGAAAATATTAACAACAGAAATTCTGTGATTTAAATACTTTATGAAAACTAAAATTAATTAATTAATTAATAAATTTGATTTATAAAAAAATCTCATAAATCCAAAATATTTTTTGTGAATACGGTAGTATATATAAGTGTTTACTTGTGTTTTCTTGTTTATTGCATTTTTTGGTAGTAGCCAGCGATGAACAAGAACTAAATATACATACATACTTGCATACATACATACATATGGATGAGTATAGAAGATAAGCAAACAAAGCAAAGTAAAAAAGTAAAGCAAAACATTGAAAACATTTTGTTCACAACCTCTGTGTTAGTTCATTTTGTGTATTAGTTCTTAGTTCAAAAAATTAAATAGTTCACTTAGTTCAAAGTACTGAATCTTTCATTTGAACTAGTTCGTTCACGCACAAGTTAACTATAAACAACCAACAACTATATTTATACAAATTTTTTTACTAAAATTTATAGACTGTATGAGTTACTCTCACGCGCATCAGAATAAAAATACTCTGAGTATTAATCTGCTACACATGCGTATATACAGGACTATTTATTTATACACGCACACAAAGCATATTTTCAAACAGCCATACACCCACACATTTTCCATTCCATTTTATATACACATACATACATACATATATATATATATAAATATACGGTGGCGAATGATGAATAAATATCCCGAGTATCCCACGTATATTTTTTTTGTCCAATTAAATCCATTCAATCCATAGTCTGAGTATAAACATGCGATGTTCCTTAATCTATTACAAAAACATCTTGGTCGAAGTGGAAATAAGCCAACCAAGAGGGAATTTAAAAAAAAATAAGTTTGTTGTACAGTGTTTGTTTTTTTTTCTTTGCTGGGTCACTCTTATATAAATATTAATTTACGTGTATGTTTTTAAGGCCAACATGTATCTTTTGAATATCTTCCTTTGGACTTGCTTGTATATTTTATTCCTTCATACAGACGCAGGTTTGTAGTGTTTTGCAGTTATTAAAAAGGATGAGTTTAATTTATTGTATGAATGTACTATTTTTGCAGGAGTTGATATACAAAGCTGCTTTATATACATATAAAAAAACTCCATTTATTTATGCTTTTACATATTTTTATCTCCGCTCAAATTTACCTTAAGAATGCATTTAAAGATACAGAGAATTTATGTTTAAAAATTCAATTTTAAATAATGACTGCGGTAAAAAAAAAGGATAAGAGTGTTAAGTTTAAAGGATAACTTTAGCAAAGAGCATATATACACAGGCTGTTGCTCGTGTGGACAAATGCCAGAGTCTTAATAGTTTTTGTACAGATAATTTAAGTAAATAAGAAAATAAATAAGTCGATTTTAATGTGGTTTGAAGTAAGGCAATGAGTCGTGGCACATTTAACTTAAGTCTTCTGGATGAATATTATGATGAATATTAAACCAAAACTGTAGGCAAAATTCCACCCCAGCGAATATTTTAAAGTGCCAATGCCAGTATCTTTCTCACTGTTAAAATATATTTTCTCTTACCAAAGGCCGGGATACACTATCATACACAGTTGTGCGATTTTTGAGAAAATACAACCCTGGTGTGATGGAGTTTATGAGAATTTTCAAAAGACAATAACAATTCATCAGATCAGGATTGTATTTTTTCGTAGACCGTGCGATTGTGTAGGATACTGAGTCATGGCTGCAAATGCCCACCACTGGGTTGCGCGGGGGAGTACACTAATACTTACATGATCATACGCCAATCTGGCCAGAATTGAGAAATGGCCATATCTGACAACCCCAGGGGCAAATTACGGCGCTCGTTATCAAACGAAATTACGAAATATTTCAATAGAGTTTACATGGAAATATTTTTAAATTTCAAGTAGTATCGAATGCCGTAATTTGCCCCCAGTGTTGTCAGATTTGGCGATTTCTCAATTCTCTAAATTTTCATTTTTCAAAAATGTTTGTAATTCAAGAAATTTAGTTTTTTGAAGGAGTAGTTTCAAAAATAAATCCCGCCAAAACTCATCTGCATGAAAACAAAACTACGAGAAGTAGTTAGCACGTTGACTACAAAACCGAAGGTCCTGGGTTCAAGCACGGTATAGGACAGTCACTAAAATAACAACAACACGCATTTTTCTGATGTGCATTAGAGTCCCTTTGTATCAGTTGTTGTAGCAAAGTTCAAGTGATAAAGGCTTAGTCACTGGTCACTGAACTATACCGACTTCAGCAGATACTAATCCTAATGTAACATCAGAGCGTCCTCCTTTGTCCGTAGCAGAATCCTATTGTGTGGCAGAATCATAGGCCAAGTACGAATAAAATGACTACTAAGCACAGCTTCAAAAAAATTTGATACGCCTCTTTAACACCAGAGGCGCTGCAATTCTGCATTAAGAAAAAAACGTGCATAAAGCAGAGTTGTAAAAAAGAATGTAGCTTTCCTCTATCTCTTCCTTCACCACCTGTCTGCTCTTTTACTATCACTTTTCTAAAGAAGGTAACACCTAGTATTAGTAGTTAGGCATTCATTGCCTGCGTGTTATGCGTCTCTTTAAAAAATTTTTGAATTTTGATGATTTTTCTTATATTAATTATATGGATGATGAATTCATTTCTATGCATTTCTATCCATTCTATGCTTTTCTACGGTTCAATTTTTCACACACTTCAATGAAGCAATTTCAACATTCTTTTGCTAATATGTTTTCCTTGTTTTTCTCTCCGACTCACACAAATACTTCTACACATATGTATGTCCATGTGGAAGAACTTTTTCTGTCACAAAATGAAACGTAAGACTGCAAAGTCATTTGCTTTCTCCAGAAGAAAAAAATATATATGAAACATGTTTGCGCACAGAAACAAATTTGGTTTCATTTTCTAAAAACTGTCAATTGTGTCCTAAGAGCCCCTAAAGCATTCATCATATGCATACAATTATTCATATGTATGTAAATATATGTATGGAACTACACAATTCCAGAGCAACCCACTCTTTCTCGTTTTTGCTTCTGTTACTGTATCTGCGTTGGAGATGTGCAACCATGATGACAGATGTCCCAAAGTTGCTAGGACTTTTTTCCTACATATTTACTCGAGGCGCAAATGGAAAAACTAAATACAAAAATAAAATATTGAACATATTTCTGCATATCAGTTTCTAAACATCGCATACAGCATATATTTAAAAAAATGCATATTGTTACCTTAATTTAGAAGGCTCTAACTCATTTTTTTTTTAAATCGAGTTTTTTTTTATTTGGATAGAAGAATATCTAATTAATCGAAAAAATTCAGAAATCCCGTTAAAAAAAAAATTATGAGTTCAGGCCTTTCTATATTAAACTCACGATATGTACATATTTATTCGAATTGATAACTTTCTATATTCATGATTTGATTAGGCTAAAATTCGTATCTCGTTTTAAGCCAAATTACATGTAATAATTATTAATGAATAAATAACAACAAAGTTAATTGTAAATATTCAGACAAACACGTAGTAGAACGGCACAACTAGCTGTTTTCAAAGGCGTTCATCATCAGCGTTCTTTGTGTTTGGTGGTGTCAGTTGATGTAGATTTCTGCTTTATATGCTCAGCCGTTACTGAAAATGGAATATGTGAATTGTTTTGATTCATCGTATTTCCATTTTCTGAAAGCTTTTTTATAATGAAGACTTTCTTGCTCTTTCTGCATAAATGTTTAATTCGCATGCAGTTCGCTAAGAACTCTCATCGTAGAAAACAACTCACAAGCAATTGAGTGTAGAACCAGGCTGCCCAGAGAAGCGCCTGAGTGCCGAGCATCAATCGGCTTTTTATACAAATAAGTACACATACGCTTATATAATTCTCACGGTTTTCTCTCAGTGTGCAGCTATGGTTTGGAACAAACACCGCACACAGGAATTCCTCCCAGTAACGGTACTTAATTTTGTATACAGTTTGTATGCAAAATTTCAGAACTAGTAAAGGAGTTTATAACCTCTAAGAGAAACCAAAAACCTCCAAAATTGCCATTCGTTTCCTCCCATTCCCTAACCAGTATTAAATTTTCCAATTGAAAAAAAAAAATTAATATAAAAAATAGCCACCCTACGAACAAGCTACACAAACAAATATACCGAGAAATATTTCAAACACATGCTAATTTTTATAAGTTTTCACTTGCTGGCCATCCATGATCCAAATGTATTTTGTACACCATCTGCACTAGTGTACCAATAAAAAGTAATTGATAAAAAAAAAACTTTTAGTCATACAAAGTGGCAAAAAATGGCAAACAAGAAGTGCCTTCTCATTCATGCGTGAGAAAATTGGAATTTTCAGAACAAATTTTTTTTACACACAAAAACTTAAACCATATTTTCACATTTGTGCGCCAAATTTATCCTGTCGAATTGCATGATTTTTTTTTATTATACTTGTGTCCTTATTTTTTAATATGTTCCAATGCACTTAAAAAATATGCAATTGTGTGTGTGTGTGTGTGTGTGTGGAAAGCAATAAAAGGAATACATATTCAAATTGCTTTAAAACGAGGAAGTTTTATAATAGGGCGTTTACTTAAATTAGTTAAGAATTCTTAAAAAAAACTACTTTTGTAAAAACTACTTTTTATAAAATTAAATTTTTGTCAAGAATATTTTAAATACAGGATTCTTTTCATTATTGAAAAATTTCGTATAAAAAGTCCTTTTTGAAAAAGGCTATTTTTATGAGGTAATTTCTTTTAAAGCTACTTGTCATACAAAGGTACCTTTTCCAAAATACTTTCTATATAAGATAGTTTAGATAGAACCTTCTTTGAACAAAACGCTATATTTATATAAAGTACTTATAATAAAAGGTACTTTATGTAAAAATTAATTTTAATAAAAGTTACTTTTAATTGAAGTACTTTTTTTATAAAAATTACTATTTTTTTATAAAATGTAATTTTTTTAAAAGGTAGTTTTTCTAAAAGGTATTTAGGTAAGAGATACAAAAAGTGCTTTTATAAAAAGTGCTTTTTATAAAAGGTACTTTTTTATAAAAGGTACTATTAAAGAAGATACTTTTTATAAAACGTACTTTTTACGCAAGGTACTTTTTATAAAAGGTACCTTTTATAAACGGCACGTTTTATAAAAGGTACTTTATAAAGGGTACTTTTTTATATAAAACGTACTTTTTATAAAAGGTACTTTTAATAAAGGAACTTTTTGTAAAAGATAATTTTTATGAAAGCTACTTTTTATAGAAGGTAATTTGTTTAAAAATTATTTTTTATAAAATATGGTTTTTATAAAAAGTACTTTTTATGGAATAAATATAATATAATAATATAATAACATAATAATTAAAAGGTCAAATATTTCGGGAATTGGTGGTTCGACTATTTCGTGCAGTTTCCATAAGCCAGCTAAAATAAGGAAAAAACGAATCGCGGGGGATAAGACGGTGAAAGCACAAAGTAATATAAAAGGATACTTCCTTAATGACTTTGGATGCTTCACAGTTGCTTTTTAAATTGTCTATTTTTTGTTTTTATAGCATCCCTTTTTTGAAACTTTACGCGTAAACTGATGGGATATTGAAAAATCCAAGCATGTGAAGCCGACAAACAATATGTGTAAGGATTAGACAGGCAAATAAAAAGTAATTACAATTTTGCGACGATAGTGCCGGAATAAAGTGTTACGAAAGAATGGGAGAGTGAAAAAGAAATAAACAAAAATTAAATTTTCAATTTAACATTAATATTCCATTGCACACACAAGTTTTACACAACCTTGATGATACATTCATAAATATTTTTTACTCTGGCTTAAAAATATTCTTAAATTTACCATACAATACCCGAAAGTCGTCTTAACAACTTTGTTATAAGCAATTTATGAAGTTTTGTAATGCATTCATATGAATTCGATTTGAATCAATATTGCATATCATAAATATTAAATGACATTGACAACAAAGTCATCATTACAATTCGCATAATCTCAAATAAGCAGTTGTCAGTCATGTACGAACATGACATTTTTGTCGACCAGTGAATCAATTTTTTTTTCCTATGAGAGAGAAAAAACACAAATAAATGGAAAAATTCTTTTATCTTGGAGTTTTATTTTTAAGAAAATATTCGAAGGTGGTGTGTTGGTTAAATTCAAAGAAAAGTTCCGAATTAAATTATTTTTCGGAACCTTGAAAGAACTTTATGACTTTTTGTTACGAATTTAGGGACAAAAAAATAAAACTTTTCAAGGCCCCGTATTTTTTATTTTTTTATTTTAGACACACACAAGATGTGAAGTTATAAGACCACATGATTGTGTTTTTACAAATTCCCTATGTAATTCTAATTAAAAATCCTTTTTTATACAATGAATTAGGCAAATGTAAATACCGTTCATTTATTTTTATATTCTAATATTTATTACCCAAATTTTATTTTCAATCCACTGCTTTTCAAACTGTAGTCCATTTCACAAAAAACACTTGTTGCTATTTTCATTTCTGAACATGTTGAGCAACATTTAATAGAGAACTGAAACTTTTTTTATACACTCCAAATAAACACAACAACTTTTTAGATTTATTTTTTCTTAAACAACAGCAACATCGAACATGTTGCAATAGTACAAAAAAAATATATGCAAAAGGCAACAAAGAAAAGGTTCGACCAACTAACTGGCAACTAGCAAAAAGAGCCAAATGGATATTAGAGGTTAAAGCCAAAACAGTCTTCGTTGCGCCGTTATACGCGTTGGTTCAATTAACGTCTTAAGGTGGCTACGCTGCATTTGTGTTGTTGTAAAGAAATTGCAAAAAAAAATTATAAAACGTTCAATAAGAAAGAAACAGGTGCGTAAAAAAGGGTGAAACGAGCGAAAAAAAATTTAATTAAATTTCAGTGATAAAAAAATATTCAATTAAAATGTTAATAGTGGTGTTTCAAGAAAAGGAAATTTAAGCAAAATTTTTTAAACAAACTATTTTATATAGAAAAAAATATTTTTAAAAGAAAAAAAATCCTGAAAATTGTAATTTTTATAAAAGAAAATAAAGTTTGTGGCAAATTTGCTGTGGAAATAAAAAAGGTAAACTTACAATTGAAAAACAAATTACATTATGTAAAGTAATTACAAAAATATAAATAAATAAATTATCTAAGCAAAAAGTAATTCGCCAATTTTTTTGTGTGTTATTTATAACACCAAGCGCAAAGTAAGTGTGTTTTTGTTTTTGCTGCTGCATCAGTATGTTTTGGCACGCACAACACACAAAAGAACAACAAACAAACCCTCACAACACAACAATGCACCCAAACACACACACTCACTTGCATACTTAAAACTTTTGTGTGACAAACTGTCAAAACTGACAAGTAATGTTCATATCAATTTAAAACTACCGCAAACAAAAAGAACAAGAAAACCAAATCCCCACACAACAACAATAAATACATATAAACATAATATATGACAAGTGCAAACAGCAACAACAAAGTTACTTAAAGCAAAACGACAAAATATGTATGTACAAGGAAAAAACACAAAACCCTTTTGAAAATCTCACTTCATACCAATCGTGTTGGCTTAACGCATGCGACTTGTAAAATTCAACTTATGCCAACAACAAAAACAACATGAATAAAAAAAATTATTTTTTTTCTACTCAATTTATCAGTTAAAGGCGCTTTATATGCACCTGCTTTGCGACACCGTCAACGAAAAAAGAAAAAAAAATATTCTTGGTCTAAACACATACATACATACATACATCCATACTTGTATACTTCCTTAACAGCAATATATAATTGTGTTGTCAGTGTGTGTTTGTTTTTTTTTATTTATTTTTTAATAACAACATTAAGACGTTGTTGTTGTTGTTGCTGCTGTTGTTACATATTTTTTATTTTTTATTTTTTGTTATTGTTTGTTGTTTTAGCCGGTTTTCTTTGTTGGATTTTAATTACATTGATTTAGTTTTTGTTGTGTTTTCTTTTATCTTTCTCCTATGGAAAGAGAGTGAGAGCAAATTTCATCAAATTTAAAACAGTAATGTCAACTTAATTAATGAAATTACAGTGCTTATAAGTGAAGACAATTAATTATTGAAGGTTTTAAGGTGAATCTGTAAAGCCTACAGTACACGGAATGTAAAAAGCCACATGCGTATGTGGCGATGACGTCACGTCAATTCTCAGCATGTTCGTTGCATTTTTTTTAAATTACTGGTAGTGGCTATATGCCGTAAAATTTGTATAGTATTTTTGTTCCAAAATACTTATGTGGCACATGTACACGAATCGAAGACATTTTCCTGGGCACATTAATATTTACATGTACATATATTGCTAGTACACGACATGTAGCATATGTAGCATCGTGGTGACGTCAAAATTACGTCAGAACCACATGCGCATGTGGTTTTTTACATGCCATGTACTGTAGGCTTAAGTTTCGCAGGGAATTGTGTATGCATGAATCAAAAGTGTGTAATTGCTCTTGTAAACAGAATTATTTTCCTAGATTAAAGAACACCATCTCGTAGTCAAACATATCGCAGTCAAAGTCGAAATACGTCAACCATAATCGCAGGACTTTTCTAGAAAATTCTGCTCTAAGCCAAAGACGTGAAAACTAACTGAATTAGAGCAGGTTTTCAGTTTCTCAAAAGTTGTTTGATTGTGCAAAAAGTCCGAGATAAGTTCCCAAGAAAAGGGTGCAAGGGCACAACAAAGATATTGCATCAGTGTGAAGAGAGGCCTTTGCGATTCAACGTGTGTGTATACTATAGCGAATATTTTGATAATGATACTGGACACTTAATTAGTCTTAAAAATTTTCTGTAAACATTTTTATATAAAGCACAACATGCACGCGTAAAGGGATACACACTTTTAATCCGCAATTCACTTAAAAAAAATATTTAATTATAAGTTCTAAACTAAAGGCCTTATTCATTAAAAAAAATTTTTTTTTGATTTATGAAAGCTTTATTTATAAGGTTTATAAAGCCTTTATAAAAGATAATTATATTTTATGAACAAAGCAGTAAAACTAAATTTTGCATACTTGTAAATAAAACTGTTCGAATTTGTATGTCGAGTAATTAGCATTACAATTTGAATACCTCTCCATTCGATACGGATTACATAATAATCCCCCAGATATGGATACTGATTGTGAGTGTCGAGTACTTAAATATTTTAATAACTCTAAGCGTAGATCAAAGTTGACCAGAGTGCTCAACTTCAATCGAACTCTTATACAAATTATTTATTTAATGATCACTTCGGGAATATAAAAAAGTATCTAATGTCTGGCATTTTCCCCAAAAAAGCTACTGCCTCAGTTATAATAATAAGAAGAAGAAAATATTTTGCATCTTCTGTGCCTCTGTCCCGCTCTGGAGGATAACCTCCACAATTAACCGACTGACATTTGATTCAAGTTGTTCAAGAATTTCAAACCAGTTTCGCGAATAAATGCATGGATATCTACCTGCAAATATGTGTGGGTGTATGTATATTTAAGAATGCATTGCAGCATCCCAGCAAACACTAAATATTGAATTTCAAACTGAGAACGCTTAAATGTTATGTAGAGAGTTCTAAGGAAGAGCCAAAATTTCTCTTAACAAATTGCAACATGTTTCTTTTACCAATTCTACCAAAGATAATCGCCCATTTAAATTTTTTAAGGAACATTTTCGTATATAAAAATTTTTATATACACATATACATACATATGTATATATACTAGCTGACCCACCAGACTTCATACTGCCTTAGTTGATAAATAAAAGACCTAAACTGTTGTATAAAATAATCTTAAAACAAACAAACGTATATATCGATAGCTTAATATTAAAAAAGCCTAACTCGAATTTTCAATATTTTACAGGAGAAGCAAAAAACTGAAGAAAAAATAAAGCATTTACATGCAGATATAGTTTTTAAAGTTGCCATAAGTACTTGATTTTGAACTGTAACGTACTAAGATCTTCAAGGAGGATGCAATTATACGTTGTCACCCATAAAACATTAAAAACACGATTTCGAAAAAAATTGAGTTAGGCCCTTTTTATATTAAGCCATCGATATACCCTTTTACCATTTTTTTTTGGAATCCGTATTTAATAAAAAAGCATTTTTTGAATGAAGCATGAAGTTTTATTATTATTTTCGAAGCATCATGTTACTTACTTACAAAACAGAGTTTTCCTGAAATACTGGCTATTTATAAGGTTTAAATTTCATATTGACAGACACACACTGTTATGATAGAGTCTGTTAATCAATTTAAATAACTATATTTTTTGTTTTGTTTTGTGGTTCATAAATAAACAAGGAACACGCGACATATAATTGTCCATGCGCGAAACAGGGAAACTCCAAGTTGATTCCGCAAACTTCTAACGACTGTCCTTGCGATTTATTCATGGTCATCGCAAAGGCCAGACGTACTGGAAATTGTAAGCATTTAAAATCTCCTTTGTACTTTCATCTCCTTTGTCCGTCCTTTTTTCAATGACGTTATTCATCAGCTTTTTCACAGCCAGTCTTGTTCCATTGCACAGTCGAGGTTGATTAATGTTACGCAGCATGATGACATCTGATCCAACTCTTAACTGAAAATTGTGAGGTGGTAATCCAGTCAATTCCAGTAAATTTAAAAACTCCGTGGGATAGTTGACTACGTCATCCCGGTTCATAACGGTGTCGACTGATTAGAAGGAAACCAACTTTCCTGGAAAAAAAATTCTGAATGGTCGCATTGAGATCCACGACATCTTTATTTTTCGCCGCCAATATTGCTCGTTCACCCAGCCAAATATGGTAACTTAACTTTTGCTCTATATCTGGGAAAACACGCTGAATAAGCTCCTCTTTTGAGTCTGTGATGTGACAGAAATCTGTTGGCAATCTGATGAATCCGGTCGAGGTGTCCACTGCAGCTTTGTTATTTCCAATGTCTAACAACTGCTTCGCAAACACATTTACAGTTTCATCTTGTTGCAAGAATACTCGCATGTTAGTTGCTGATTGGAGTGTCTTTACATACTGCCACAAATTCGATGATTTTAGGCATGCATTTAGTTAATCAGCAACAATTGATTGGGGAATAACTAGAAGAGTCTGACGAAAATCACAAATATCAAAAAAAGAGCACATTACTTGGAATGTCACTTGCACAAAGGATCACCAAAGTAAAGAAAGTTCTTGCGCACTCATAGATATTGTAACACAATATCGCAATACTTTTTTCCGTGTTCTGAAGTGCGACAGAATGGATTGACATATTTCTTGGTTGCCAAATCTAATGTCAAATATTATGGTTGCGTTAAAAAATGTTATTTGCGACAAACTTTAATATTTATCAATCTATATAAAACAAACTAATTTGATAGATTAGAAAACGTTTATATGGGAAAAAGAAAAGGACTATTTTTAGGGGTTTCCCGGCAATTATTCGAAATTTTCTCACCTTTTAAACCTTCCCAAGATCTTTACGAACATTTCAAGACCAAGATAAGATAAATCCGTTCAGCCGTTCTCGAGTTTTAGTCAGACTAACGAACAGCAATTGATTTTTATATATATAGAGATTTCATAAACGTTTCCTCTTAAAATGAAATTGTTTCTTTTTGCTTTTAAAACTTTTTTTTTGGGTGTATGATATTAAATGAAATGAAACGTTTAACTTTGTGTTTACTGGGATAAATCAAAGTGGATTATAAAAGTACCGTTTTGGATTTTTAGCTGACAATAACTTTTTTGTAGGTCGTTTAAAATGTCTGGTTGTGTGTCTTCTTAAAGCCATGTGGGCTTGAGTTGTTGTTGCTTTAATAAATAAAAATTTACACACACTAACTAAATAAATGTGTATGTATGTACATATGTATGTACATACGTATAGTACATGTGTATATAATTTTTATATTTGTTCTTGCATGTTTGTGGTTTTTTTTGGTTGCTTTTTTATATTAATTCCTTTATAAGTTTTGGTTTTTTCGTAATTGCTTTTAATTTTATTGGCTTATGTAAGTATGTATGTATGTATGCATGTACGTTCATTGACTTTTTGTACCAAATTGAAAAAAAAGAAATTTAATAACTTTTTGTAAATGTCATTGTGCCTGCGTTTCTTTATGGTTTTATGTTATTGTAACTTGATTGAAAATTTTATTATCAAACATTTCTGTGGCAATATGGGATAATCGCTTAAGTCGACTTAAGCACATTTAGCTTTATTGTGCTCTATTATAACACAGCAGAAGTTTGCAGTTGTTGCAATGATCTGTATGCAAAGAAAGCATCATACGAAAGTATAGTCATTCATTATAGTATTTTGAGGCTCAATTAGCCAAAAATTTCGAGAAACTCGTCTTTGCTTAAGTCAACTTAAGTTATTATTCCATATTGCTACAGATTTATAGGTTTTTCACTCTCTTTTCGTTTCCTTATTTTTTTTTTTTGTAATCAAAATGTTAAAAATCAATAAAAATGAAATTTTGTTTGTGCCAGCAACTTGTTTGTGCTGTACGTGTGTGTGCTTATGTTTATATTTGTTTAACTAGCAACAAATTAAATTTTAATTACGTGAAGTTGGCAGCAGATATGCAGACATATGTATATACATATATTTATGTTCATACATATGTATGTATGTATGTATGTACAACCCTGTAGGAAGTTTGGAGTTAAATTTCTCCCATTCATGTGCGTGAAAATAAATTTTAAAATTTATACCCCTAGACACAAACCGTCATGTTTAGTTTTTTCTCACAAAATGGACTTGATACCAGAATTTTATGCCTCCTTTATTTCGTTATATCTAACACTTAATACCTCTAACAACACGAAAAGTCCATATCCATATAGATTTTGATAATTTTTTTTTTAACGGGGAACCGATGTGGAAAAAAGAATATTGGAGAAGACTCCAAGACGCCTCTAGATTAATATAAAATAGTCGAAAGTCTTAACAACCTGACTAGCTAAGTTCTGTCCAATGCTAATGTCGATTACACATTTTCTAATTGGAACTCTCATTTATAAAAACTTACAAAAATGTCATAACATGTCAGCAAAAGTTATTAATGACTGAGGCTGACTGAATGACTTACATGCATTACATTTTAAAATTTGGTTTTTTGTTTTAAATATAAGTGTGCCACAAGTCGAACGTTGTCGACATCGTGGGACAGGCTATTATATGCACCACAACTTACTTTACCACACAAACTACATGCCATCTGCATTACTTGAAAGCACTGCATAGTTAAAAAAAAAACACAAAATTAATTGTTCTCTGCGTGGTGCAGGAATAGGACGTATGCTGATCATGCAAACTCTGCCGAAGGCATTTGTTTTTTTTTTTTTTAATTTGTAAGTGTTTGTGAAAACAAGTTTGTAGCGCGTAACGGAGTAAGTGTGAGCTAGTTTATACTATGCAAGTCTTCTTGCTAAGCTGATTAGTTTGTTAGGGAATGAGAAAGAGTTGAGAAATATCCCTCAAACTAATCAGCTTAGCAATAATATGTACTTGCATAGTGTAAACTAGAACTGAGTAAGACGCTTGACTTCAATCACAGCAAGTGCCAGTTCAATACTTGTCAACTACTGGCGTTTGATTTTTGACATTTCGAAGTTATACCAGTGACATCGCCATATTAAAATAATGAGTTAAACCCCCAAAGAAGAATTATTAAGAAGTATGCTATTTATTCATGTTTCTCAGCAATTGAACTCATTATCTTTAGAAGATTTTGGGTTACAAACAGCTTAAGAGAGTGGTCATAATTTAATGAAAAATTTTTTTTTAGAAACGTGACTAAAAACAATTTCCATAGTTATTCCGTAAATGATAAAAGCAATCAAAGAGTAAACGTGCATTTGTTAAGCCAAGTAAACATGTGTAAATAAAAGTGTTTATTTAACAATTTACATTAAAAGCAATGTTAAATATTTTAAAATGATTAGACAGGCGTGTTATCACACCAACTGTATGAGAGCGATAATTTCAAATTTTGTGGTCAAAGTAATGCAAATTAAAGAAATGGAGTATGTAAAATAGTTAAAGAATTTGGAAGTACATACGTACGTATATGTATGAATATTTGTACATATCGAGCCATAACCGCCAAAAAAAAAAGCTTAACCGACACATTTTTCGTACCTCGTTTTTTTTTACAAAAATCGATTATTTACGATCGCAAATGATCGATTTTGGTCAAGAAATTATAATCGAAGATTATGGCGGTTAAGCTTTTTTTTGCGGTTGTGGCACGATATGTATGTTTTTTATAAACAACCATTCGTTGGGTGGTATTTGAAACAAGATTTTTTAGTAAAAAAAAAAAATATAAGAAGAGTTTCTACTCACTTATTTATTATCAAGACGGCTGCTGAGTAAAAGTTGTTCATGAACGAAATTTTAATTTTTATGATTCACTTTCACCCCAACTGAAGTTAAAATCCTTTAGCCTTCATATCCATATTTTGCCTTTGTAGTGCGTCTGGTATGAGGTTTAAACGCAAAAAGTCACATTGTAAAATTCACTTTAAAAAGAGCATACATGTTGCTGCTATCAGCTGACTATTTCTTTTATTATGAAGTCGTTTAGTAAAACGAAAGTGTTTTCCGCCTAAAAGAAATTAACACGAAAATATTTTACAATTAGTCTTTGTATGAATAAATGTAATAAAAATGGAAGCTGGGAAAGAAAAATTATGTTTGATAGAAAATTTGAAGCTCTGAAAATATTTCGATGGCATTGCCATTTCATAATACATATGTTTAAAATCGATATTCGATACTCGCTGTTCCATAGCCAGCAAAGATCAAACTTCGAATGCTTTCTTCAGTTGATTTACTTTTAAAACAGTTCAATCAGCTGTTGCTATTTCAAACATATTGCGCTGCACCTGGAGTTATTGTGAATATGAACTTTTATGAGATTGTGCTTAATTTCTTTAAGGTTTATTTACATTTGCAATAACATTGTGCAATAATTTATTTTGTACAATAAACTTGTCTGTGCATATATTTTATTAGTAGGAGGCTCAATATAAAAATGTTTCTGTTTTACATTATGGAACAAATGTTGTAGGACGCTGAAAATATTGTACAATAATTATTTCAAATAATTTTTTAATGTATTAAATATATTGTGCAATAATTATTTCTCAGCACTCTCTATTTTTTTTATATTTTGCAACTTATTGAAAAGTGTGAAGCAAAGTGTGGTTAAATATTATTGCGCTCTATTTGTTTTTTTTTCTGTTTTTCTGTTCAATTCATCTAATTAATTGCAACTCAACAAATAATTGCAATTTTTATTATGAAAAAATTTGGCGTTTTATAAAAATATACTAAATATTTTAAGGCATCTGCATTTGAATTTGCAATATTATTGTGCAATAATTTATTTTGTACAACAAAATTGCACAATATATTGTATAAAATGACATGTCTTTTGATTTTGTATTGCATAAAAATTTTGTAATCTGTTGAAAATATTGTACAATAATTGTTTCCCAGCAGTAAACATTTATCATTCTCTTGTGTATTATTTTTTAATATTATGCAACTTATTGAAAAGTGTGCAGCAACGCGTTAATAATATAATAAAGCAATCATTAATATTGTGTGGTCTATTGGCAGCTTTATTCCCTAATTCAGTAAGAGGATTTAGGACGTTTTTGTTTGAAGATATTTTTGAGTGTTTGTTGTCGAATTCTCGAAATCATTTGCTTTAAAAAAAAGGTTGTTGTCTTTGATAATGAAAAATAAATATATGATTATCATGCTTTTAAAACATAAAAATTAAGTTAATTTATTATAAAACAGTTTGAAAAATATATGAAAAAATATGTGCGGGGTATAATGGTTTGGAAAAAAGCGTAAAGCATAGACACAAACCTTTTAGCATAGACAATTCTTTTAAAGAATCACAACTGCGACTTTTTGTTTGACCAGGGCATTAAATTCGAAAATGTGAAAGGTAAGAAGATGAGGAATAGTTGATCTAATTTAAGCATAGATTGTGTTAACAACAATAAATATACGCGCCTAATTTTATAATCATTCAAAAAATTAAATAACTTTTTTGTTGGTTAAGCAACGTTTGTAGGCATTTCGTTATTGCTTAAGAAACTCATTGGCATATTTCAAAAAAAAAAAAAAAAAAAAAATCCGTATGTTTATAGAAAAATGCTATTGAGAATTACGTGCACAAACATACTCGTAATAAATTAAAAAGCCACAAACAAACAAAATTGAACAACAAACAACTTTACCCAATTTTCGATTAAATATATATTAATATTTTGGTTTTAAATCTCATTCTAATTGAATTAATGTTGTTCACAAAAAAAAGTTCAAAAAGTTCAAGCCTGAATTGTTTGTGTCTTTCCGCACAATTTAAAAGAAGTATTTCATATAAAATTGTAACCTTAATTTTTTCTTTTTTTTTTGGTAAAATGGGTTTTAAAATCTTCCCATTTTGATTTACTTTAATAATATCATCATTATTGTTCTGTAGCATCTCTATTATTAATTTAACATTTTAATCGACATTTTAACCTAAATGTTTATAAAGCATATACCAAATACAGCAAACAAAAAAAAAAATAAAAGACTAAACTAGCAAAACCTAAATTTATTCCCTTCGTTCTATATTTAGTATATTTTATTAAATACACACAACAGTTATTAATTATTGGTTATAGATAATATTCACAAAATTTTCTATTTCTAATGGTGAACAATGGAAATAATTATCGTTAATTATAAATAAATGTTCTTTCATTTCATCCCAAAAAACAAATTTACATTACAACAAGCCCATCATAAATTTAATAATTATTTATTTTATTCTATTGTGTGCTTGCTTTTCGAAGCATTTATTATAAAATCCCATATCTAATTTGTATATGAATGTAATATTTGAAACGTGAACAATTAATAATGATAAAAAAAGAACTAACTATAGAAAATAAAAAATTAAATGCTATTTTCAATAAATTTTCAATAAATTAATTATAGCTTAAGCGTAAGAAAAAAAAAATATGATGAGGAAATGTTTAGTCTAACCTTGTAATTTATGTAAACAAATGTTTGTAAATGTAAGAAATTAACGTTCATAAGCTGCTTTAATTACATACACTATACAATAAAAATTAACTTCTTACCAAAATACAAAAGTTATTTACAACTGATTCTGTCAGAAGAGGCCGACCAGACGTTTTGTAAGTTTACATCAGAGCCTATAATAAAAGTAGGTTGAGTGAAGTTCGTTCTCCTTTTAAAATCAAATTGTTATGGTGAATCGGAATAGTAAACCATGAATTCTGTAAATTCGTGTGTTCTCTCAGAACTTTTGTGTAAAATGTTTTTCTAAAACAAGTGAACTCGGAGGTTTTTTTGGTCCTTTACGCAAAAAAGAGGGTATATGTTTCAAAATGTTCCATAAAATTCTATGGCAAGCCCATTGAATATACATATATCAAAGATCGAAAATTAAACACTCTAAAGAAATAGGGTGCGAACAGAGTGACTGCTTGTTGTCGAGCCGAGCCAACTGACGCTTATTGCGAGAACTTGTTTATGCGAGAAACAAGTTTGAGTGTGCATAGTGGATGCGAGAATCAGCGCTGATATTTTATCTATTATTTGTGTTTTATGTATGTTTGAAACCAGCTTTTCGCAGAATCCCTGCTGCTGCTGTTGATGATTGTGTTTATAACGTTTCTTAGAAAATAGTAATTATGATTTGAGTTTTATTTTGTTGACAAAAAAAAACTGACATTTTTATTATTTTTTTAATTTTTTTATTGCATGTTTAATTTACTTTTTCTTAAATTTTTGTTTTTAATTTTTTTATGTTTTCCAAACAAGTTGAAATCATAACAACACAACATAAGCAATGTCTTCGGCGCTGAAATACGCCGAACTGTTTTCTCGTATTCAATCAGCTTTGCGCTCTGACCAGGTCGGCGCCCACTATGACCTGTTCGCGCTTATTTGTACTAATTTGTATAGTACCAGTTTTCTCGCATTGGTTCTCGCAATAAGCGTCAGTCGGCTCGGCTCGGCTCGGCTCGGCTCGGCAACAAGCGGCCACTCTGTTCGCGCACCCATATGCAATGAAGGAAAATGCTTTCGAATTTGTATGGTTATTCAAAGCACTTGATTTTTGTTTTCATGTATTGGCTCCAGCTGGTCGACCATTTTAGCACTCAGCCGCCGCCGACGACTTTTTATCAGCGGCTTTGACTTGAGAGCTTGAACACCAGAAATAAATCAAATTTAAAAATGGGTTTTATAGTCAATCGTTTGTATGGAAAAACGTAAAATTTTACTATGCGACTTTATATAATGAGAAAGCTATCGATATACTATTTATCATTTAAAAGTTTGGAAGATATTCGCAGCAAAACTTTGGCAATAATTGCTCTTATTTCGAAAAATAAATAAATGTCGCATGCTCATTAACTTTTGTCGTTAAGATGTTTTAACCTAGACAGCAATTGGTGGTTAAGTCTGGGATCACAGCGGGATTTAGTTCCATTCAGAAAATTATTTAATTTAGAGAATAAATATATATAAGAGCAATAACTTTCGAAAGTTCCAAGTTTTTAGAAACAATTTTTATAACAAATTAAATTCTAAGGGCTTTACTCATAAACAACAATTTGCTTTTAATAAAAGCTTTATTAATCAAATTTGCATAGAAAATTTGTTTTGTAAGTCAAAAATATTTTTTTTATGAATAAGCTCACGTCTCCAAGACTCTATTTGAAATGTTTTCATAGGTACTCTTAAGCAAATTGACGAACTGTAAGCCTTACACACAGACAAATTTCATATTAAAATCTACGAAAACAAGGTTAATTTAACATTTTTCAGCAATGATTCTGTTTCATATGTGTTTCATGTTAATTCAACATGATTTACAGTAATCTTTAACCACTAACCAGCGGCCAGCTGTTGACGAATATCAAAACAAACAACAAAGCAAGAAAAAGTCACACAACTATGCATAACAGAGCTACATATGAACGAAGCAAATAAACACCAAAAACATAAAAACATATTAGCCCAATTCACAATCTTGTGCAAATGGTATTGCATCGTAGCATGTGCAAAATGGTATAGTACATATATTGATACTCACCACTAAGCATTGTTAAGTGGTGAGTATAAATATACTATACTATTTTGCACATGCTACGATGCAAGACCATTTGCACAAAATTGTGAATTGGGCTTTTACTTTTAATGAATTTAATATGATTTGCAATCAAAATTTTTGCATAGTGACTTTACATTGGCATTTTTTTTTCTGTGTATATGAAATAACAAAAAGCCCATTAATTTACAAACAAGAAAAAAAAAACTATAAAAGCGTCATTTAATTTGCATGAAACAAAAGTAATAAACATTAAATAAATTGCAAACTCACAAAAAAAATAACTAATAAATAATTCTTCAATTAAATAAAACATCATCTTACAAAATGTGCAAATATTGTGTAACCCCATACATCCATACATCCAATCCATTCACCACCCATCAGGCAAATCATTCACTCAGCACAATTTATTATTATTACGAGTATTTTTGAAGCACAAACTGGCATACATACATATGTGTGTGTGTGTGTGGCTGTGTGTATGTAATATGTAAGTGTACATATGTTTCTATGTAAATAAACAATAGCGATAACAATAACAAAAAATTATAAACAATAATTATTTTATTAATTACACATTTATTATGCATAAAAGCAAACATTTTAAATCGCACATCAATTCAATCTTTATGCCACTACATATTTATTTAATCACACTTTTAAGCAATAGCTTTGCGCTTGCAAAGAGAGAAGAAAAAAACCTCCTTGCAATAAACTAAATGATACGACGAATAATTTTTTGTTTTCATAAAAATCATAAAATGAAAACAATTTAAATACTTTTAAGTTCTTAAGTGTTGGAGAGATAAAAACAAAACGACAATTATTTAAAAAAGCACAAAAAAAATTGTATGCGAAAAAACAAACCACAAGCATGGCACATTTCGAAAGGGAGGAAGAAATAGGGAAAAAATATATTTTATAGAAAAACAACTGCAGAGTAGTTTTATATGTAAAAAAAAGAATAAATACAGAGCATTAAACCAAACATTTGCTCAAACACATGAAATGAAAGAACTTCCGGTTAAATGCTTATGCAATAAAGCAGCAGAGTTTACAGATTCCCTAATTGGGAACGAAAGAAATGGGGATAATGCTGCTGGGTATTACGATATGACATAGTGTTTAGATCTGAGCCGCCGAGAAATACAACATACATAATACCACCACTAATAATTCTGCTTGTCATTTGATAACCAGATATCGATTTTTATAGAGGCCTGTATGAAGCCAAATTCTGAAGCATATCGGGTTTTTGGGGGCGAAGTGAATCGCGGTTTAGTTTTCTAAAGCACAAAAATATATGTATGCATTGATTCGAAGTTTACATATTTACAGAGTAAGAGAGTCTTATAAAAAGGACTACGCCAGCCACGATGAGGGAGAGTTTCTGCTTGTAAGAAAGACAAGGCCTTAAACCCGAAACCCGGTTTTTATATCTGTGCTAAAGTTCTCTGGAAAATGTATTTTTTGCTTATGCTTGATTTTTTCCACTAAATGCAATATCTGGCTTTAACAAAACCCGGGATTAGCCGAAACCCGGTTCTTATTCATGTATATGTATGTGTTTGTATAGCAGTTTTTTGGAAAATTATGTATTTTTTGTTTATGCTTAACTTTTTTCCAATATAAATAAATCCTGGTTTAATCGAAACCCGGTTCGTATTTGTATATATGTATGTATGTACATAGCAGTTTTCTGGAAAATATATTTTTTGCTTATGCTTGATTTTTAAATAATACCTGGTTTCAAAAATCCGGGTTTAAGTGAAAGCCAGTTTTAACCGAAACCCAGTTCTTATATGTATATATAAACATGCAACATACACATGTATATATAGTAAGGTTCTCTGCAAAATATAATTATGCTTGATTTTTTTCTAATAAAATTGATATCTGGTTTTAAGAAACCCGGGTTTAAGTGAAACCCGTTTTTAACCGAAACCCGGTTTTTATATGTTTGTATATATAGTAGTTTTCTGGAAAATATATTTTTGCTTATGCTTGATTTTTCCCATTAAAAATAATAACTAATTCTAAAAAAAACCCGGGTGGTAAAGGGACAACGCTGTAAAAAGACAAGGTCTTAACCGAAATCCGGCTTTTATATTTATGCTAAAGTTTTCTGGAATGTATTTTTTGCTTTTGCTTGATTTCTTTCACTAAATACAATAACTATCTTAAAAAAACCGGATGTAACCGATACCCGTTTCTTATATGAATATATAATACATACATATACATATGTATATAGTAAGATTCTCTGAAAAATATATTTCTTACTTATGCTTTATTTTTTCCACTAAAAATAACATCTGGTTTTAAAAAACCCGGGTTTAAGTGAACCACGTTTTTAACCGAATTCCGGTTTTTATATGTTTGTAAATATTAGTTTTCTGGAAAATATATTTTTGCTTATGCTTGATTTTTCCCATTAAAAATAATAACTATTTCTAAAAACACCCGGGTTTAACAGAAATTCGGATCTTCCATGTACATAGTATGTATATAGTAAGGTTCTTTCGAAAATTTATTTTTTGCTTGTGCTTAATTTTGTCCACTAAAAATAATATGTACCTGGTTTAAAAAAAACGGGTTTAACGAAAACCCGGGTCTTAAAAATAACCGGGTTTTTATCAAAAAACTATTATTTTGCTTAAAATTGTATTTTTGTTAAAAAAAAAAAACAAAATTTTTGAATCAACTGAAAACCGGTTCTATGAACAAATGTCACTGTTAGACATTAAATTACATTTTCGAGAATTTTGCTTCGTCAACCCTTTTTGGGATGCCTGAAACAACTACAGCACGAGATTTGTATGGAACTTTAAGTTTTTTTTTGCTTATTCTGTAGATATCTACAGTTTTTGTTTAATACTTTTTTTTTTTTGCTTTCAGTTACAAGTCTTAAATAATCACGCAAAAGTACAAAAAATAAACACAGAGACTACAAGTGTTATTGTTTTTTTTTTTTAATTTTTGTTATAAAATACACATATAGAAATTTAATACTTTGCGATAAAAATAAAGAAATGATATAAAAATAAAATAAAATGGAATTAATGATAAAGAGTATGAAACAAAAGTTCATTTCTGGTTTAACTGATTTTGATAAAGAAATTTAATATCTAGTAAAAAAAGCAAATTAATAAGAGTATATATACATATTTGTGGCAAATTTATAAATTATTTCTTATTATCTATTAGTTGTAGCAACAAGCACACAAATAAATGTAGATTATAAAATAAAATAAATTTATCACTGCAGACACAAGAAGCTTCTGTTTAATAAGAAACCAGATAATAATTTGTTTGAAGAAAAATATTTTTTTTTATCTGCAAATTATTAAAGCACACAAAATTAGCCAACTGGCAAGAAAATTGTAATAAATAAATACATTTTATATCAAGTTGTGTTATTAGTGTACAGTGCTTCACAGTTTGCGTGTATCTGGCTTTTGAGTTTAAAGAATTTGAAAGATAAGGGCTTCAAGAGGTAAAGAGAGTTAAGTCTAAGCTTAGAGTAGTTAAACAGGGAGAGAAAATATGTACAAAATACAATAATTTTTTGGAAAATATGTATTGTTGAAATCACCTTTTATATTTAAGGAAATACCTTATATCGAGCCATAACCTCTAAAATAGCTTAAACTTATTTTTTTTTTCTTTTTTTTTCAACAAAATAAATATTAAAAAAAATATTTTCGAAATTTATGTTGCTTAAGCTTTTTTTTTGGCGGTTCTGGCACAATATATTCTTTATTTATTTATTTTAGTGTTAAGTAAATTTTTAGCTAATAAAAAATTTATCATAATTATAATTAGAGCATTAGCAATAAGATAAAAAAATTTAATTAAAATTGCATTTATTTAATCTTTGGACTTTATTTTTATCTCTTTCTAGTGTCAAGTGATTAGAAATATTTTTAGAAATGTCCTATCTAATGGCTGAGTTGTGCGACAACAATTTCTAGAATATTTCAGTAGATCTATAGCGAATTTTATGGATTAGTTAAAAGGTAAGTTAATTAAAATTTTTAATTTTTTTATAAAATATCTTAAGAGCTTTTACCAAATTGCCAGCAGAGTCTACAAGAAGTCGATACAACAATTTTTTTAAATTAAACTACTAAAATTTAAATATTCAAAAGCAATATATAAAAATTATGTATGCGTTAACACATAAATTTATTAATTTTCTGTGCTCTCCCTCCCAATAAACCTCAACAATAAAACATTATAACAATTTGTAATTTATTCCTGATCAAAAAAACTAATACATAAGGTAAAAACAAGTTAGTTTTTATGTTAAAAATATTAATTCCATCATTAATTATATATTCCCAAGAAATAAGAAAACAAAAAAAAAAATTATTAAAACAAATCTTCTTCCGACAAGTATCTAAATAAAAGAAAAAACTCCTTGTTCTCCCTCTATCTCGCCGCCCATTATCTCACGCTCTCTCTCTTTTTGAACTAACATAGTCCAATTTAAAATATTAATCTCTAAAAGGCGTGCCCGTTTTAAATGAACCGTGTACCAAAAGTCATTAATCACTTTCTTGTTCACCAATCCGTTCATTAACTCTGTTATTGTTTGAAACACTTACTTACGGATGGACGGACGGCTTTCAATTCTTACGTACATACATTACTTTTAAAGTACATCGTTTGAACTCACTTTTAATGTTTTAACTATCCTACGAGATTTTATTTCTATTTTTATTTTTCGTTTCATAATTTAATCTAGAATTTTTAAAATTGTTTAAAAGCCTTAAGGCCAAAAAATAAAATAAAAAAATAAATATTTCTTTTGTTTATCAATTTTCTTACAATTTATGCACAAACATTCATAAATATGAAGCAGAAAAAAATGCCCAGGTTATAGAAAATATTTTATTTTAATCATTTTTAACTATTTTCTAGATAAATATTATATCGCAATGATAGATTTGGGTCGAACTCGTTCATTAGTTCATTTACGCAACAAACTAGACTTGGGTCGAACTCTTTCAGTAGCTCGTTTTTGACACAAACCTATGACCAAACCCATGTAATTTAAATGGGTTTGATCATAGGTTTTTGTCAAAAACGAGCTACTGAAAGAGTTCGATACAAGTCTAATTTATATTGATGTTTTTGACGGGACTTGCGTTCAACAGCTCATTTTAGTTCAAAAAAGCTGTTGGACACAACACTAACTAACATCTTTTCCGCAAAAGTATAAATTTTTTTTTGCAAAAAGTATATTTTGCTTGCAAATATCTTTAGCTTAAAAATAGTTTTTGTCCAAAAATATCTTTTGCACAAAAATATCCGTAGCACTTTGTACGAAAGTTTATTTTACACAAAAATTATCTTCTTCATAAATGTATCTTCCGCTCAAGAGCATATTTTGCACAAAAAAGTACCTTTTACACAAAAGTATCTTTGGAACCAAAGTATCTTTTGCAAAAAATTATCTTTTTGGACAAAAGGATCTTCCGCACAAAATTAGTTTTTTGATCAAAGATATATTTTACATACAAGTATCTTTTGCATAAAAAAATATCTTTTGCATAAAAAAATATCTTTAGAACAAAAATATCTTTTGAATCAACGTATCTTTTACATAAAATTATATTCTCCACAAAAGTATCTTTTGCACAAAAGTTTTTTTTTTTTTTTGGACAAAAGTAACTTTTGAGAAAAAAAAACATCTTTTGGACAAAAGTATCTTTTGGAAATAAGTATCTTTGGCAAAAAAGTATCTTTTTGGACAAAAGTATTTTTTGCCAAAAAATATCTTATGCACAAAAGTATCTTTTACATAAACGTATCTATAAAACCAAAGTATATTTTGCAAAAAAGTATCATTTGCACAAAAATATATATAGAATCAAAGTATCTTTTGAAAAAAAAGTATGTTATGGACAAAAATATCTTTTGCAAAAAAGTATCTTTTGCAAAAAATTATCTTTTGCACAAAAGTATCTCATGCACAAAAGTATCTTCCGCACAAAAGTACTCATAGCTTTTAAATCAAAGTATCTTTTGTACAAAAAAAATATTTTTTGCATAAAAGTATTTTTTTGCACCAAAGTTTGTTTTGCAAAAAAGTAGCTTTTGCACTAAAATATCTTTTGCAAAAAGTTCTCTTTGCAAAGAAGTATCTTTTGCACAAAATTATCGTTTCCATAAAAACGTCTTGGGTACAAAAATATATTTTAACCAAAGTATCTTTTGCACAAAGTGTCTTCTGCACAAAAACATCTTTGCACAAGAATACTATTGTATAAAAGTATATTTGACAAAAAAAAAATATCTTTGCACAGAAATATATTTTGTACAAAGGATGTTTTTTTTTTTGAATTAAAATATCTTTTGAACAAAAACATAATTTGCACAGAATATCATTGGAACAAAACCATCTTCCGCAGAAATGTATCTTTTGCACAAAAATAACAAAGAAACTAACATATATATATATATAAAAAACGATTATTTTAACGAAAAGCATGTACATTTTTTATATGTCTAATTTTTTTTACACAAGTATCTTTTGTACAAAAGTACATTTTGCTTCGTAAGCAAAAGCAAAAAAAAAAAGCTGGCAAAGTGTTTCACAGAAATGTGCCCGTAGCAACAAACATTGCTTATGCAATTCCCCCAGGAGAGTCTATTTATAGACTACGGGTGTGGCAATCCCGGGGCCCCAGCTAGGGTAATGTAGCTTTTTCCACTGACGGACCTTTGGCTCATTATCCGTAAAAAGTATGTGTTACTACCCGATCTCTGAATATATACAGAGCAAAGGATGTGCACATATTTATAAAAGGAAAACAAATATTGTACGCCCGTTGTTGTCAGTTAGGTGCAGCGTCACCTAGAACTGCCCCTGAGTTCAAAAGACGATAGAGGTGAAGCCCTTGTGGTGGAACTTCGAGGTCTAACCAGAGGCTACTTCTGGTACCACGGGTGCCGGTTGCCCGACAGCTGGGCTGCATTGCGGTTATCAAGATTCTGTGCTAAAATAGTTGTGCGTCCTACCTCCTGGGTTCAAGGGGCGTTTATCAAGCATGATCGATTGTAGTAGGCACAGGATCTTGGTGGCGAGCTTGCGTTCTTCTCGCATAAGTGGTCCTCGCTGCTCTGAAGTTTTGAGTGCATGTTAGACTTGTATCGAACTCTTTCAGTAGCTCGTTTTTTACACAAACCTATGATCAAACCCATGTAATTTAAATGGGTTTGATCATAGGTTTTTGTCAAAAACGAGCTACTGAAAGAGTTCGATACAAGTCTAGTGCATGTAGCTAGACTTGGGTCGAACTCGTTCACTAGTTCATTTTTGCCACAAACCAATGATCAAACCCATTTAAATTACATGGGTTTGATCATTGGTTTGTGGCAAAAATGAACTAGTGAACGAGTTCGACCCAAGTCTACATGTAGCGGTCGTCAGTTTCCTTTGCTAAAATGCCGAGTTCGTCCTACCCCACGGGGTTTACCCTATGGGGTTAAAGGGATGATTTTGGTATGTGTGGAGTAGGCACTGGTTATTTGGCGACACAGGCATGCGTTCATTATGGATGAGTGGTTAGCTGTGCCGGCAATGGTTGAGGAATTTTCTTGGGGACCTCGCTAAGGTGTATACACAACACCATAGCGTGGAAGCCGGAGAATTATTGTGGTGGTTGTGGTTGCTACCAAAATCGCTGGGAGAATAGTCTTGGCTTCCCAGTGTGAAATCAATGCTAGTGGTTGGTCTGACGCGGTCAGCCAGACACTATTCTAGGTGCTGTTGCCATTCAACAAAGCTGCTATGGGCACGGACATAGCAGCAGAGTTTAGATAGCTCAAATTACCTCAGCAAGGTAATTGAATAAATATAGTACAGGGATAACTATATTCAAAGATTGCAACCTATGTGCCTTATGAAGTGGGCAACAGGTTCATTCTAAAAGGGTGCATGGGGGCGTTGGTCTGGCGTTTAACCCACACCCAGTGCTTTGGCACACGTGAGATTAGGCCGTAATGGCAGGTACTCACGTAAAGCAATTGCACATCTGTGACTGCAAAAACATCCTTAAAAGAATTTTTTTGAACCATATATTGCTTGCGAAATAGTGCCGGAAAAACACCCTTGATAGAATTTTTTGAACCATCGCTTTAAAAAATAATTAACGTTTTTCGCATTAGCTATAATTTTAATTAAAAATTTTTGATTCAGTTACCAAGCGAATTTTTTTTTCAGTGCCATAACTGAACATCAAATTGGTGGAACCAGTTTTTTGTTGTCTCTCAAATTCATAATAGTATGTACATATTAAAATTTTAATATTTTGTCGACTTGTTTTAAAACATTGTTACTCGTATTTAAATGGACGAAGTGTTTTTGTGTTCTGACAAGAATATAGTAAAATAATATGCAATTTAGAAACCAAGATGACTATAAGACAATATTTGTTATTTATTTAATTATTTTTTGTATCGTTTTGCTTAATGACTAATATAATTAAAGAACTGGATTTTATGTTTTTGTTTTTTAATTATATTACACATTTTTTTATGCTTAAACCTCATCTACTTCCAGTTAATGTGATTAAAATTATTATGAAAAAGTTAGAAACACTTAAGCTTTTCATTAACGCTTTGAGTTTTTTGTACCTAAAATAGCGAAATTCAACGAGTTTATACATACATACACTAATAAAATACGAGTACAAATAGATTATAAAGTCTTATGGGCTTTAATAAAGTTAAAAAGAAGTATCAAAATATGTTTGATATTAAGTAAATTTGACCTTGCATTTGAAATATGCTTAAAGAAATGATTTCGCTTGTTTTCTGGCTATTGAGGTAATCTAAAGAAATAAACAAATATATAAAGTATGTATGATTTACCTTCAGTTTGCAATCTTTTATTTGTTAAATAAACATTGATTGCCAAATGACTCCGCTCCAACAATGAAATAAAAAAAAATTTAAATGCTGATAAATATGTTTGAATACTTAGAAAAAAAAAATTAAATAACTGATGACACCGTTTGCAAACTAGAGTTGAAGGAAATTTTAAATAAAACGTGCCGAACAAGTTTTTTTCCTCAAATATACATACATACATACATAAGTATGAATGTACATATATACATATCGTCACTTTAATATAGAAAGGCCCTAACTCATTATTTATTTGAAATCGAGTTGTTTGTATATTTCGTAGATGATCATCTAATTTATCGAAAAATGCAAAAATCCCGACTTCGATAAAATAATGAGTTAAGGCCTTTCTATATTAAGGTAACGATATACACACATTTATAAGCTAATAAAATAAAAAATAGTTTGCTTTTTTGTAACCCCTCCTTTTATTTACGTAAAATTTTATGTATTGACCACAACGAGATAAATGTTCGATTCAAACAACATGCAACGGTTTAATCGAACTTAACGGAAAATAAATTAGACTTGTATCGAACTCTTTCAGTAGCTCGTTTTTGACACAAACCTATGATCAAACCCATGTAATTTAAATGGGTTTGATCATGGGTTTTTGTCAAAAACGAGCTACTGAAAGAGTTCGATACAAGTCTAAAATAAATAGAATTTGTGTTGGCTTTCGACTTGTGTCCAACTAGACTTGTATCGAACTAGACTTGGGTCGAACTCGGTCACTAGTTCATTTTTGCCACAAACCAATGATCAAACCCATGTAATTCAAATGGGTTTGATCATTTGTTTGTGGCAAAAATGAACTAGTGAACGAGTTCGACCCAACTCTATATCGAACTTTTTCAGTAGCTCGTTTTTGACACAAACCTATGATCAACCCATTTAAATTACATGGGTTTGATCATAGGTTTGTGTCAAAAACGAGCTACTGAAAGAGTTCGATGCAAGTCTAGTCCAACAGTTCTTTTTGGACTAGTTTGAGAGCGTTTGAATCAAAAGTTGTTTCAAACCCATTTAATTTACATTGATGTTTTTTAGACTTGTATCTAGACTTGGGTCGAACTCGTTCACTAGTTCATTTTTGCCACAAACCACTGATCAAACCCATTTAAATTACATGGGTTTGATCATTGGTTTGTGGCAAAAATGAACTAGTGAACGAGTTCGACCCAAGTCTACTTGTATCTAACTCTTTCAGTAGCTCGTTTTTGACACAAACTAGACTTGGGTCGAGCTCGTTCACTAGTTAATTTTTGCGACAAACCAATGATCAAACCCATGTAATTTAAATGGGTTTGATCATAGGTTTGTGTCAAAAACGAGCTACTGAAAAAGTTCGATACAAGTCTAATGTTTTTGACCGGACTGGTGTACAACTGAACGAAATAGTTCAAAGAGAACTGTTGGACAAAAGTCTTGTTGGCTTGCAATATCGGGCACTAGACTTGGGTCAAACTCGTTCAGCCCGTTTTTGACACAAACCAATGATTAAACCCATTTAAATTACATCATAACCGCCAAAACAGAATAAGCGACAAAATTTTCAAACTTATTGTTTTGACTAAAACCAATTATTTGGGATTGTAAAGAATAGATTTTCGTCAAAAAAATTAATTAATAAAAATATGTCACTTAAACTTTTTGGCGGTTATGGCTGCATGTGTTAAAATGTTCTACAAAAACAAACCTCCTTGTCTTTAATGATTCTGTGGCAAAAAAAAAACTTTAAATGTAACTTAAATGGGTTTGATCAAAGCTTTGTGTCTAAAACGAGCTACTGAAAGAGTTTGATACAAGTACAGTGTTGTCAGATATGGCGATATTTCGCCAAACGTGGCGACAAAAATTGCTTTTTGGCGATGAAAATTTTGAAATGGCGATTGGCGATTTACTTGGCGATATTTTTGGCTATATTTTTACAATTTCAATCAAATAGAAATATGTTAAAAATGTGAAATTTTTGCGTAAATAATTTTTTCTACAGCATAAAATAATTCGTACAAAAATGTTGTAACTCTTAGTTTCAAAAAAAAATTTTCTGAAATTCAAGAATTATACAACAAATAAGTGTGTTAACAATCAAACTCAAAAATGTTTGCGGTTGAGTGGCAATCAGCGGCCATATTGGTTTTGACTGAATAGTGTGGGTCAAACCTTGTCATTCTAGAGCTATGTTAGCAACATAAGCTACACAAATTAGTGAAGAAGTTCGACCAGTCTAAAACAAATTGAACTATAGTTGGGACCTCTAACTCGTTTGATCATAGGTTTGTGTCTAAAATGAACTAAAATAATTGATGATGAAAAATGTTTATTACCAATAAAGCGAATCAAGTTGTCGTTTTTTGCATGTTTCTATGTACATTCTTTTTCTAGATCAGCGGTTTACATGTCAAACATGTCTCTGGACAGTGAAAGCTAGGCTTGTATCGAACTCAATCATTGTAGACTTGGGTCGAACTCGTTCACTAGTTCATTTTTGTCACAAACCAAGTCGAATTCATTGGATCGTTTTTGACACAAACCTATGATCAAACCAATGTAATTTAAATACCTGTTTGAAAGTTTTTTACTAAGTCATTTAGGACACAAACCTTTGATCAAACCCATTTAAGTTGCATAGGTTTGATTATAGGTTTGCGTCTGAAACGAGCTACTGAAAGAGTTCGATACAAGTCTAACGTTGAGCTGTTGGACACAAGTCAGGTCAAAAACTTCAATGTAAATTAGACTTGGTTTACACTCGTTCACTAGTTCATTTCTGCCACAAACCTATGATCAAACCCATGTAATTTAAATGGGTTTGATCATTGGTTTGTATCAAAAACGACCGACTGAATGAGTTTCACACAAGTGTAGTTTGTTGAGTAAATGAACTAGTGAACGAGGTCGAACCAAGTCTAATTTAAATTAAATGGGTTTCAAACAATTTTAGATTCAAACGTGAACAAACTAGTTGAAAAAGAGCTGTTTGGACACAACTCTATTCGATACAAGTCTAAGACCTTCGACCAACTCTGCCATGATATCATATCTGGTTCATCATGCCAATTTTGAATTTTAAAAAAAATTTAAATAACGATCCAAATTTAAAAAAAAAATATCATTACATTTCATTTTTGTAGCGTGTTTCAAACAGCCACACTGTTTAATAAAATTTTTAGGCATCCACTCACAACTCTGCAAACACCAGCATTTATTCTTATAATTGGTTGCTTTAGACATTTAAAATGTTTTCTGTCCCCCATCAAAAATAAACTTTATGATGTATGTAGTTACTTTCTATACCGGAAATTATTTGTAATAATGCTGGGATTAAAACAATAGTTTTCCTAACAAAACTTAAATCACAACATTGACCTTTCAAACACACAAAATGTTCTTTAGCTTATTTAATAATAATGACGAAGAAACTAAAATTCGTGCCGTCATCATTCAAGTTTTACTTGAAAAAAATAAAAAATTTAACTTTTTCACCAATTACATTTTGTACCCAGAGTCAAGGTTCGCTGACTTGATACTTTTTCCTCCCTTAGAACAACAACAAAAATATACCAAAATAAGAAAAGAAATGCAAGCAGCACATATTGAATTACCAACCATACAAATTGCCTTAAAATAAAAAAAATCACTCAAGAAGTTTCCCCGGAATAATAATAAAGTTCAATTTACATGTATATGTACATACACACAAAAAAAAAAAAAAAAATGAACCATAACTTGGCTTGTACTTCATACTCTTGTGGCTGTTGCAAGCTGTTGTGCTGCTTGCTGTTCAGGCACTTGACCATCAAAAACCAACCCAACAACCACTTTAACCAACTTGGAAAAGAAGACAGATGGACGGACACACTTTAATATGCTCAAGAAGAAACAAAAATGAAAATGAACATAAATTAAAATGAGGAAACAACGTACAACGAAAAAAAAAAGATTAACGTAATTACATTTATCTTGCAATGAGAATATTTAATCGAAATTTGAGGAAAAATACACAAAACAAATCTCAAAGAAATTTTAAGCTAAACAATAAATATTATGCTTTAATTTATGTTTTTAATTTCATAAGAACTTTATAATAAAGTCAGTGACTTCTTCAAAAAAAAAAAAAAAGAGGTCGCATCAGATTAAAGACATTCGCGGAATTATTCCTATGAGCCTTTTTAAAATTTCGATAACAAAAATTAATAAAATACTTTCAATACAGTTATATTTAAAAATTAAAAAAATAAATAAATTTTTACTAAACTAAAAAGGTTTTTGCACGTATACCTATAAAACTTACCATCACTGTAAACATATTTATTAATCATTTCGAGAAAACACTTTCGACTTTTTTTTCTACCAAAACAACAAAACATGACAAAAATAAATTTGTAATTATTTTTGTAAAAGGTCAGACAGAGCTGAAACATAAAATAGGAGACAAAATCATCTCGAAAACGTTTGATTTCTTTCAGCCGAATAAAAACAACTTTCTCTGCTTAATTTAATGCAAATTGTCTTAAGGCCATATATCAA
Organism: Tachina grossa; assembly: GCA_949987645.1. Classification (NCBI taxonomy): domain Eukaryota; kingdom Metazoa; phylum Arthropoda; class Insecta; order Diptera; family Tachinidae; genus Tachina; species Tachina grossa. The sequence goes on from OX465278.1 coordinate 144,580,904, forward strand.
ATGATGATGGTCGAGAATAAAATTAGAAATTCTTTAAAGTCTTTTCGATTTTTTTATTTTTCGTTATAATAAATTCTGTTTACAAATAAATCTTGTCAACGATTTTCTATCAAATGCCAAAACGAAACCTACAACACATCAATTGAAATTCTTGGCTCAAATGGATGGCATTTTTAATTTAAGACACGTAGTAAGAATAACAAAAACAAAAAGATATATAAATATTTATTTTGGGTGTCTGGCTTTTGAGGAAATATAAATAACAATAAGATAAATTATGCAAAATTAATAGAATATAAGACGAGCGCAAGTTGTTTTCTTCGTTGTGCATTTTGAAGAATTTTTTATAATACATATTTGCCTAATTTCTCTCAGAGTCTGTGACCTTTCCTCTCAAGTGCAGGAGGCGAAAAACAATGTGTTATGCAGAGCAACATATTATTACTATTACAAAATAAGGAACGATACTCGTATCTCTTTGAATTTCCCCACAAATATTAATTAAAAACAAACTAAAACTAATGAAAACATTTAAAATTACTTAAAATTAAACGGGCTTGATTATTTTTAAATTCCCAAAAAAAAAAAAAAAAAAATTACCCTATCCCGCCTACCCTATCCACATTTGCCAAAACCGAAAACGAAAAATTTTCTTTATAAAAATCTGCAATCAAGTCAAATATTTAATTTGCTTATTCTGCTTCAATTGACCCCACTGTACATATTTAAAACTACTTAGAATTAAAAAATAAGCAAATATTTTTAAATTCCCAAAAAAAAAGTTTTCAAAACACCCAAAATTACCATTGCCATCCAGTTACTACAAAAAACCCAAATATGCAAAATGTATTTTATGAAAATTATTAAAAGTGCCTGCAATCAAGTCAAACTGTTAATTTGCTTATTCACCTTCAATTGGCTCCAATGTCTAAGAGGCTCAAATATTAATCAAGAAGCGCATACAACTTATGAAAATATTTAATCGGGATTGCTTATTTTTAAATTCCCAAAAAAATTTCAAAATACCCAAAATTACCATTGCCATTACCAAGTAACCCAAATTAATTAATTAATTGTCCCCACCGTTTAAGGCGCTCAAATATTAATTAAGAAGCGCATACAATTTGTGAAAATATTTAAAACTACTTAAAATTAAACGGGCTAGCTTATTTTTAAATTCCCAAAAAGATTTTTAAAAATACCCAAAATTGCAAAAAACTCAAAAACTCAAAATTTATTATATGAAAATGATTAAAAGTGCCTGCAAGTAACTCTGCTTACAATGCTTTAATTATCCCCACCTTCTAAGAGGCTCAAATATTAATTAAGAAGCGCATACAACTTATGAAAATATTGAATCAGGATTGCTTATTTTTAAATTCCGAAAAACATTTTCAAAATACCCAAAATTACCATTGCCGCCCAGATATGTAGTTGTCATAAACCCAGAATGGCAAAATTTATTTTACGAAAATGTTTGAAAGTGCCTGCAAGTACGCCAAAATGTTAATTTGCTTATTCTGCTTAATTCTTTCCACCGTTTAAGACGCTCAAATATTAATTAAGAAGCGCATAGATAGAACTTATGAAAATATTTAAAACTACTTCAAATTGAAAATCTGGCTTGTTCAAATCTAAATTCCTGAGAAAAAATAATAATAACCTAAATTGCCATTTCAGCAGAGATATTTAAATATAAATCCCAAACTGTTGATATTTGCTTATATATATATATATATATATATATATATATATATATATATATATATATATATATATATATATATATATATATTCCTTTAATTGTCCCCCAGCACACAAATTTTGGGCTTTGTCGTGATTGGCGTATTTCGACTTCAAGTACATTTTGTGCCTAGATTAAAGAAAAATGTTACGCTGTTCTTTAAGCTTTTACTAGAGCGTCATAGCCGAAGTCGAAATATGGTAACCGCGATGAGGGGGATTAATTTGGGATGGTATAAAAAGTAATAAAATGTTTTACAAATATTTTAAACTAACCGGGCTGGTTTATTTTTAAATTCTCAAAAAAAATTAAAAATACCCAAGACTACCATTGCCGCCCAGATATTTTTTAATAACTCAAGAAACAAAATTTTACTTCATGAGAATTATTCAAAGTTTCTGAAATTATGTCAAACTTTTTATTTGCTTTTTATTTCGAATTAAATTTTTAAACTGTATATTTAATTATTCTCCATTAATTGTCCCGCCGTTTGAGAGACTCAAATATTCTGCCTTATCGTGGTTGGCATTTTTCATATACGACTACAACTGTTGAAGTCTTCTTTAATCTATTACCAAACAGTCGTAGTCGTATTTCAAATACGCCAACCACGATAAGGCAGATTAATTAAGAGACGCATCAAAACTTTATTTTAATAGCACTTTAAATTACCCCGAATTGCTTATTATTAGATTCCTAAAAAAAACTAAAAAAAATACCCAAAATAACTACTGCCGTCCCGATATTTGTTAATAACTCAAGAACCAAAAGTTTTACTTCATGAGAATTATTAAAATTTTCTGAAATTACAACAAACTTTTTATTTGCTTATTTCGAATCACGTTTTCAAATTCCGTTTTTAATTGTTCTCCTTTAATTGTCTCCGCCCTCTAACAGACTGAAATATTCATTAAAAAGCTTATAAAACATAAAAATATATTTTAAAGCACTTTAAATTACCCCGACTTGCTTATTTTCAGATTCCCAAAAATATTTTAAAAATACCCAAAATTATTCTTACCGTCCAGATATTTGCAAAAAATCTCAAGTTTACAAAATTTGTGCCATAAAAATGATTTAAAGTACTTGAAATTAAGCAAAAACTGTCAAATTTTTTATTCCTAATTATATTTTGAAAATACCCCAAATTACCATACTCTCACAAACATGTTTAAATAAGAAAAGAAGGCAAAATTTATATTGGAGAAGTATTAAAAGTGGTGGAAATTAAGTTGAAGTGCATACTTTTTTTTTATTCCGAAATAAAATTTTTAAATAGTAAGTTCTTATGACTTCCAAAATTTCCAGTCTTCCCCAGAAAATTTAAACTTGCTAGATTTCATGGATTTGTTTTAAGAAAAAGTTGATTACACATACTTGTGAGAAAATTTTTGATATGGGATCCATTTAGAATTTTTCAGTCTTTTGCTTATAACTAAATTCCACAAATTAGTATTCTGGTTTGATGGCAGATATGAAGAATTCCCAAAAACAACACCCAAGTCCCCAAAATTCCTCTTTTTAGTTTTAATCTTAAAAAAAATTAAAACTACACATTGTAAAGAATGTCATAAAGATGCTTAAAATTGTAAAAGCGGATTTGAAGAATTCCTAAAAAACCACTACAAAATCCCCAAAATTCCTCTTTTTAGTTTTAAGCTTAAAAAAGTTTTTTCTTAAGGCTGCTTGGTTTCTTTCACTAAAAAAAATTAAAATCTTCCTAATTAATTTGAAGTTATGAGTGACTCCCATGTTGCCTGAAAAAAAATTCCAAAATTTCTTTCCTTTGTTTTAAACAATTTCTTATACACATGAATGCAACTCACATAAAGATTTAATCACTAAAAATTTTTACACTTGCTTGTGAATTCCCAAGTATTATAATAAAAATACCAAATTTGCAAAAGTAAAATTATGTGATGTGATCAGTTGGCAAGTTATCTTGAAAAGGGAAAAGCACAGAGCTAGCAACTTTCCCTAAAAATTATTTAAAGCAAATAATGCCAAAACATTTATTAAATATTTCTTTCAAGTTTTATAATATACATATAATTAAAAAAAACCCCTTTTAATTGCATTTCCATTCATGTTTTCTATACCTTGTATGTGTTGCTGCCATGTAGAGTTCGAACCGTCAATTACTTCCTCCTCAGCATTTACGAGTACCAAACTAAAACGAGATTTATTTCTAAAAGATTTTTTATTTGTTTGCTTGTTGTTTTTTTCCTTTGTTGCCATAAAATTCCCCGTGCCTTTTTGGTTGGGCCTTTATGTGTTTTTAACACTTTAAGCAAAATATATACACATTCTTTTGCCTGCTTTACTGGATAGACTGTAAAAATATATCAGATCTATAACCATTTATTGTCACAATTTTTCTTGGATTATTGTCAGTTGTTTTTTTTTTGTTTATTTCTCTCTTTTTGCCATCTAAGAATTTCTTCTTTCTAAAGAAAAAAAAATAAATAAAATAAAAAATTGCAAATTTTCCTGTTTTTGCATTTTTTTTTATTATTTGTTACTCTTTGCGCTTACGAATTCCCCCGAAGCGAGCGTGTTATGCTTGACTTAGCCTGGGGAATTGTTGTCTATTTGTGAACATCCTCTGAGCTCTAATAACATTAGAAAATATAATCAACTTAAGAACAAGAAATCATGAAGACGAACAGTATGGTTGGAGGGGTTAGTTACTGCATTGTATTGTGCAGCTAGAAAAAAAAGCTATAGATTCTTTTATGCAATGACAATGAAATGATACTCAAACAGTTCGAGTCAGTCAAATATGCGAGGGATGGCTTGTAAGTGTTAAGAGAATATTGTCTACAAAACTATGACTGCCCTTAAACGTAGTCCTAGTTTACAAGTATTATTACTAAGCTGATTAGTTTGATGGGAAAGAGAGACGAGGGGAAAAGAAACATGTGATGACAAAATGTAGTGTTAAAAAAAGTGGGCGGGGTTTACTTTTTTTACCCAATCGAGTTTGAAGAAATTTGTACACAACTTGACCACTTGTAATAAAAAAGTTAGTGTTTTAAAAAGTGGGCGGAACCACGCCCATGAAATTTAATAATATAAATTTTATGTGCTTCTACCCAAACGATTCTTTGAAAAATTGGAGCACACTAATAAGATTTGTATATGATACAATCTAGAATTTGCAAAAGTAGGCGGGCAACGCCCATTATGAATTTAAATTTATATTTCAAGTACTTATCTATCTCAACGATTTCTATGAAACTTTACACGCATAAGCTCACAAATTTGGAATAAGAAAAGAGGACTGTAAGACACGATATAAATGTCATCAATGTTGCCAGATTTTATTTTGAACTTTCAAAAGTGTACAGAGAAAATTAAATTTCTGCTAAAAATAAACATTTTTTTATTTTTTTTTTTTCAGAATTTGGTGTCAAACAATATACAATCACACAATATATAATCACAATCTGCTGCAATAAAGAAAACGTTCAGAAGACATATTTTACTATTTTGCAGCAGAGTTCTTTTAACATTTAAATCGATTTTCAGAATTTTTTTTTTTTTTTTGTAGTTAAATTGGGAAATTAGGTGTGGTCTTTTATTTTTCTTATGGAAACGTCGTTCTGCGCTACATAAACAGTATATTCAATTTAAAATATACCAAATTATAAGATAAAATTATAGGATTGTAGAGTCTCGAGGGGTATGTGCCGAAAAATTGACTAAGGAAGATCCAAACTGCTACTGGACATGAATAGGAAGGCAATGCGTATCGTGATAGGAGCGTTGACAGCTCACTGCTTGGTCAGAGCAAGAACCAGCATTTGGGAAACCGGCACTCCAGATTTTTGTAGGATGTGCGGGGATGAAGAAGAACCAGAAACCATTTAACATATTATCTGTCACTGCCCGAAGCTGCAACGTCATAGGCTTAGATGGCTGAGCAGACGTTTACATGAAAGCATTACCGATATCGGTAAGTGTAAACTAGAGGACATCAGGGGCTTCATAATGGGAATTCGGTGGCTCAATGACAGATAATGGGGTCAGTGAATATTACTTTCATGGGCAACAGAAAGGAATCACAATGGACACAATTGGGTCTCCGAGTGGATGCGCGGTGCAGCACCACCCATCCTAACCTAGCCTAACCATAAGATAAAATTAAGCTGTTATTCCATAAGAGATTATAAAGGCTCAGTTAGCCGACTGTAGTGGAATGTAAGTGCAACGGTAGGAAACAGCTGATCGATATTGTCATTTGAAATGTAATGTAAGTGGTTATAAAGATGCAACCGGAATGTAAAAATCTCTGCATTACTTTTTCACATAACAATATCGATCTGCCGCCGTTTCTTACCGTTGCAGCTACATTCCATTACATTAAGGCTGAGTCTTAAGTCAAAAAAATATAAGCAGCAAGTCATTTCGCTATAACTTCCTGAAAAATCGCACAGAGTTATTGAGATTTTGCCTAGAGGTGCTTTAAAATATGCAGATTACAAGGGTGCCAATAACTCTAAATCACATTATCTCGACTTAAGCTGTTATTGCTGTTTGCCACAGATATACATACATATTTACCCCCTTATGCAAAAAAAATATTTTACTTTAGCTTTAAAGTTCATAGTAGTTGATAAGCACTTTAAGGCTAACATAGCTTTATTAAAAAATCATATGCAAAAGACAACTTTAAATATTTTGTGATTTAATAATAAATACTGGTAACACCACCGTGTTCAACAACCACTTCACGGCTTATGATGTACAAAATTGAATACAATTTCATTCGGGTATTCAAATATTTCTTTTATTTTATTAAATAAATTTTTATTATCTTGAAGTAAAGCAACCTAATTAAAAAAAAAATGAGCTTCTGACTTAATAGGAAAACAGATAAACACAACCATGAAGTAAAAGTGAAAAAATGTGAAAAATTATCACAATTTGTTTTATTCGAATGAAACGAGTATTTGAATATCCAGCTTTTTTCGATTTGTCTTGATTGTATGTACATCACTAAAACATTTTTGTATAATTGTATTTATTTTAATATATTTTTATGGATTTTGCTATGTATTTCGAATCAGTTGGATAATTTGGTGATGTTTCCCATTACATGACAGAAATAATAAATTTAAGATAAGAGCTACCACTTCTAGCTTCATTTTCAGATGTAACATGAAACAGTATGTGCTATATTAGTAAAAATATTTGAGGTACAAAATACACATTTTGGAAATATCAACTTAAAGTAGTCTTAACAAACGTGGGTGCCTACTTTAGAATTTTTATACAATAATTTTTTTAGAATACAACTTTACTTAACATTGCTTGGCAAAGCTTTATTAAGTTTTTTTGCATAAGACCCTTAAACTTTGCTGTCGGAAAACACACATTTCATCATGTTTTGTTTTATTTAAGAATATTTGTTAAAATTTGTAAAATTCTTTTGTGCCATTAACTCTAAATCAGCTTATCCCGACTTAAGCAGTTTTTCCTGTTTCCCACAGTTATTCATATTAATACACTGGCTTAAAACTTCGTTGTTCGTATACAAACAATTTCATTATATTTTTTTTATTTAAGCCTATTTTCTAAAATTGATCAAATTCTTTTAGCAATAATTTTCAATATTTTCCAAGCAACACTTATCACACGATCTGCGTATGCCTCCTTCTTTTTCGTAAAGGCGAACACACAAAGTACTCGTAGTATTGCCAACCACAACAACAATGTGGAAGAAAGAAATCTTAACCCAAGACACTTATTGGTTGGTTGGTTGGTTGGAGTTCATTGAATTCATGTTACACTAAGATCGTAAATTATTACCAAAAACAGGTTCTTTTTCCTGATTCCATATACACACACTCTTACAATTTATGAATTCATTTATTTTGTTATTTGTTCCATTCCCTGTGCATCTTGTAAATTCTAACCATAATTCTTGGTGCTGCTGCTGATGTTGTTGGTACTTAAAAACATACAGCAATAATAAAGCAAACAAACAAACAACTTCAACAACAACAAAATTTATAAAAAAAACAAACTCATGGTTTGTAACAACTGGAATCTGCTGACTGACGACTCTTTTGCAGTAGTCATGTTTCATTTAAAAGTCTAAAAACCAAACGTCTGACTAAGTTGGCCGGCCGATGGACGATTGTTTCGCTTTCTTTTTGAAGTAAAAGCAAAAAAAAAACAAACAAAAAAAAAAATATTTTCTCTTGGCCTTTTACGTATGCATGTGTTTGGGGATTTCTAATGCTTTGTGCTGCACTACTATTAAAAATAGTTCAATAATCATGATGTCGAGTTTGTGATGTCAATAATGCCGTCTTTTGTTAATACTTCTGCCAATATTGCAATAATAATGATGTTGTTGCTCATAGCTACATGTACGAATAGAGAAAGAAGTTTTTGCCCCAAAAAAATTAAAAGAAAATCATCAATAGGAATGCAATGCAATGATTAAGAATCTTGTAAGGAAAACTAAAAAGTAACTATGTAACAACATTTAGCCTGAAATCAACATCATGATAAGCAGAGCATTAGTTAGACACAGTGCAACCAAATTAGAAAAATAGCATTCATAGAATTGTTATAAGGAAATAGAATTTTTTTAAAACCTTTTAAAGGAAGGTTGAGAAATTTTGGGTATTTTTTCTTATGTTCTTAGGAGTTTTTTATATGAACAATAAAATTACAATAACAACTAAAATAATTTTCTAAACGCCCTTGTGAAAAGTGTGGTGTTTTTTATTGAGGTATAGAACTTTAAGTTGGCATCACTTTTTTAACTGGCGGCCATTTTGTCAGCTGTCAAGTGATTAATATTTAGTTTGGTTTGCCATTTCATCATGAACAGGTTGACAAAAGAACAACGCTTGCAAATCGTGCAAATTTATTTCGAAAATAATGGTTCAGTTCGCGAAGTTTACCGCAAGCTCCGTCCATTTTATGGTCGACATAATCGTCCATCAGAGCAATTAATTCGGTTAACCATGGATCGTTTTCGCACTACGTTTACTCTATGTGATGATACGCATCCGCAGAGACGTCGAACAGTGCGCACCGAAGAAACAATTGCCGCTGTAGAGCAAAGTGTTGAAGAGGACCCGAATGAATCGATTCGCCACCGTGCACAGCAATTGGAGCCGACTAACCGACTATTTTGTTCCCGAATTGGATGGCATGAATGTAGATGAGTTGTGGTTCCAACAAGACGGCGCTACATGCCACACAGCGCACGTCACAATCGATTTATTGAAGGAAACATTCGATGAGCGCATAATTTCGCGGAATGGACCTGTCAATTGGCCACCAAGATCGTGTGATTTGACACCATTGGATTATTTTCTTTGGGGATATGTGAAGTCGCTCGTCTACGCCAACAAACCAGGAACGTTAGGGGACTTGGAAGCCAACATTCGTGGCGTTATTGCCAACATACGGCCCCATATGCTCGAAAAAGTGGTTGAAAATTGGACCTGTGGAATTGGCTTTATTCGAGCCAGCCGCGGCGGCCACATGCCCGAAATCATATTTAAACATTAATGGCATAAAATTATCCTTCCAATAAAGCCAAATTTATGGACATTAAAACGATTTTCTTGTGTTTTATTTCAATTCGAAGTTCTATACCTCTAAAAAAAACACCCTATATATCTGCTTGGTTTTATAAGGTCAGGAGATTTTGGAAATTTTTGCCCAACTGTATGGGAATTTTTTCTGGAACAGTGCCAGTAACCTTAAACTTACTTTAATCTCTTTTAGTCTTCATAATATTTTTTAGAAGTTAATTAATTTTTTTATCTTCACTACAAATTTTAGAGTTTCTGATAAACATACATTTTGTTAAGCACGAAATTTTTAAGATTTTTCAGGCGTTTCAGGGAATTCTTTTAGGAGCAGTTCCAGTTAAATAAAGTTATATTTAATCGTAATGTATCTTCGCAGTTATTTTAAGAGCTTATCCTAAAGATATTAAGTTAAGTCGGGAAATTTTGGACATTTCTTCTACAGTTTATGGGAATATTTCAAGAAAAATGCCAGTATATTAATACGGTATTTAATTATATTTTATCTTCATAATAGTTTTAAGAGCTTCTATTAAAATAATATTTTGTACAGTTTGGAAATTTTGGATATTTTATTTTAGCTCATGGGAACTCTCAATTTTGGGAGTCGTGCAATTCCAATGAAATAAAAATGAATCACTTTTTATCTTCACTACAGCTTTTTAAAAGTTAACAAAAAGTTATGGTTAGAAATTTTGGAGATTTTTCTTGTATTTATGGGATTTTTTTAATGAACCATGAATTAATTAATTCAATATTCAATTTTACTCCTAAAAAGGGAGAGATGATGGGTTTTTACATATATTTATTTATTTCTCCAAAATTCAGTAAATTAAGCGTCTTAAGCCTAGCGGGGAAAGACAACCCTGGTATGATGGAGTTTATGGACATTTTTAAAAGACAACTATCACCCTTATTCCACTTGAGAACATCGATGTCACGTCACACTAAAAAAAAATTGGGACTTGCCTCTACTCGCTTTTATGCTATTGACTGTCTATTTTTGTTCCCTAAGGCCTAGAAAATAGCGTGAATCTGTCAATAACAGTCAGTTGTTTTCGAACACGGGTAGAGCAGCCCCAATTTGTTGGGATTTTATTGATGTGACGTCGATGTTGGCAACTAGAATAAAAGTAAATTATTCATTAGATCTCGGTTGCATTTTTTCGAAAGTCCTATCCTCAAGCGGGGAAGAAGACGAGCATACATAATTGACGTGAACATGCAACTGTTCGCTGTCAAAAGTTGCAATATTCTGGGGGGGAAGTCGTTTAAAATTGAAATTTAGCCTTTCCTTATTTCGCAAAAACTTCTACGGATATGGGGAAAGTTTTTGGAAATTTTTGCTATATCTTTTCGCATAAATTTACATTGAACTATGCTGTTCCTGCAAAAGCAAATTTACTGGGACTAACAATATATTATTTTAAATTAATGGATCTTTGCAATTTCCGAATTTTAGCTTTTATGTTATTCAAATATTCATTTAAATATTTTTAACTTAATACGGATTTTGTACGCAAACTTTCTAGCTTTCTTTTTCTTTCTTTCTTTTTTTCTTGAGTGTAAATAGGAATTTTTATAATCAAGATTTTCTTTGATTTATTTTACTGAAAATTTATAACCCACCTAATACAATGTCGATATTACACGCAAACTTTTTATACCTTGGAGATTTTGGGAGTTTTCTTGAGTGTAATTGGGAGTTCTTAAAATAAAATTTTTCTTTGATTGCCGTTATTGATAGCTTATTATATATCTAATATAATTCAGATTTTGTACGCAAACTTTTTATAGCTTGGAGATTTTGGAAATTGTCTTGAGTGTAAATAGGAATTTTTAAAATTAAGATTTTCTTTGATTTCTCTTATTGATAATTTATTATCTATCGAAGATATGTAGTTAAGCCTACTATGCGGCATCATTAGCACCTAAACAGATGCGTCATCATCATGATCATAATTATCATCACTATGTGCATCATGCTGTGCTTGCTGTCCTCATTGATTATGCATCTTTGTGTAAAATGTAAAATATCAAAGTGTTCGTTCGTTCGTCTGTTGTGCCAGTCCGTCGTCCGCCTTGTTGTTAAATGTTGACTGACGTCTTCTACTTTGTAATTGTTATTGTTGCCTGAATGCTGTTATTTTGTTGATTTTTTTCTTTATTTTTTTATTTTTTTTGTTATTATTATTGCTTTCAATGCATGATTGGGTTTTTAAGATGTTTTTAATGTGGGCCTAAATACACACACACACACACACTCACATACTTACATATTCACTCACGTACGTTTTTGAAACTCTGTAAGTAACTATGTGAGTGATGACAGTGTGGAGCTTTATTTCCTTGAGCTGTTTGGTTACACATTTTCTAATAAAAAGTATTTATGTACAATGAATTTGTATGCACACATATTTTGAGTGTGAAGAAGGCTTGATCATATTTTGTTGATTTAAAAATCTCACACATGTTTGGTGAGAATATTAATTCTAGATTTCTTTTTTTAACTTTTTTTTTTATTTTGTATGCTTTCATGTGTGCATTCGATTGTATTGATTTTATTTTCTCTTTTGTTGGTTACATACAAATTAGTGTGTTATTTTTTATGGCCACAATAATTTGTTTTTCTTCACATTCTAAGCTCGTCGCCGTGGATTCAGGTTAACGAGGCGAGAATAAAAAAGTGATTTATTTATGCATACATATGTATGTAGAGCAAAAGAATTACATGGCAAGCTGCAATTATTTACTGTATGAAGAAATCATAACTCATGAAACATAAATTACATACTACATATGTTTATTGGGTCTTTAATATTTCTTAATTATTTACTAATGTGACAAAATATCTGTGAATGTATGTACATACCTTTTGCTTAACCTTTTGGCATGATATTTAAACTAATATCTATATAAATAAATACACAATTGAAATGTTAAAAACCAACAACGTGAAGATAAACTTTTATTAAGCAATTATTTTGGTTCATAAAAATAAAAATTTCAAATGTTATGAACAACAAAATAAAAAAAGCAAATCAATAAACAAAAAACCACAGCAGCAGTAAGCAATAACATCTGCAATTGTATAATCAGCACTAACAGCAGCTGCTAAGGTATCAGAAAAAACACTGCTCCCCTAAGACCTTTCGGATGCTGTTGCATAAAGCACTTCTTTGTTTCAGTTAAGGAATGCAATATTAGGGCAGCTCATCCAGATAATTCAAAATATTGGAAAAATTAATTTTAAGTAACTCAAGATGAAGGTTTTTATAAAACAAATTTTTTATGAAAAATTTTGTATTATAAATAAGGCAACTGATAAATAGATTCTTAAAAGCTGTAAGTAAAATATATCATTTGCTTCTCATTTAAACCAGATGCAATAAGTTATAGCCAAAATATATAATTTTAAATCAAATTTAATTATCTTTACATTTCATTTCCTTTCGCACCACCCTAATTCAATAAATATGAAGCTGCAAAAAATAATATTATATTTTTGTCCATATTCATATAATTTATTACATACAGTATTTGCTGCTGCCACAAACACTTACAAACCAAACCGTCAGTTTAAACTTTAACAAGCCACCAACAATTTTGTGTGCTGCAATTTTTTTTCTACTTATTTATTTTTAAATAATGTTTTCTCTGCTCATGATGTTCAACTCATCTTCATAAGATCAACAATAAGTTTTGTTAAAACCAAATATAATATAGATACCAAAAAAATAAACAATGAATAATGAAAACAAAAACAAATAAATAAAAAAATAAAACTCATATATACAAGTAACATTTGAATGAAGCTGGTTTTATAGAAACAAGTTGTGGAAATACTTTCAATGTGAATTCCAAATACCCTACTGACTCATCTAAAATTTTGAATTATAATATATTACCCTCATACCTAAATAAGAGCGGCAAGCGTTGCGTTAGCAGCAGGGTACGTATTTTTAGTACATTTAAATGTAAAAATATTTGTTGATTGTACTGAAAATACGTACCCTGCTGCTAACGCGACGCTTTCCGCTCTTATTTAGGTATGAGGGTTATTTTTATTAATAGAGATTTTATTGGATTAAAAACCATTGGAAATAAATCTTTTTGATTCGGTAGACATTCAGTTGATAATCAGCTTGATAACTTCACACAGAAGTAGAGTTGTAGGCGAATCTAAGCAATTTCGGCAATTGATATTGCTTTTAACAAAGAAACTAGTTAAAGTAACCAATGTGAATTTGTTAAACATAAAACTTTATCGGAAAATTTCTTAACGCACAATTTCCCTAATCATTTTTAACAGTTCTACTATAAATTTATAAATTTTTTTTAGCTTATTTCAAAAACTTTTGGGTTAAAGTCTACTGGCGAGTTTCTTAAGCAGGAACAAATTGTATATAATTGCTTAACAAAAAAAAAAAAAAAAAATAAATAAATAAATATTCTAAATACATGAAAGGCTAAATGTTTTTTAAATAGAAATAAGTTTTAAATGAAACTTCAGAGTGATACCAATTTATTTAAGAACGAAACACAAATTGCGAAACTATTTTGGCTTATCTGCTGACCGGCAGGTGTCGAACCAGCAACCTTCAGCTACTAGACTAATACTCTGCGTGCTGGCCCAGAGGGCACTCAACCACAAAACTACTTTGTTAGTCTAAGCCTAAAAATGTAAATGTAAAAATGTAATGTATATCGGAAATAAATTAACAAAAGCAAATTGGTTAGTTTGACTAGCATAATTTGGTTAATAAGTTAAATTTTGTTAAGAGTCTTACTATAAACATATAAAGTTTTTTTAGCTTATTTTAAAAATTGTTTAGATTGAAGTCTACTGACGGGTTAAGGAACCCATAGGAACGAAAAAAATAAAAATATTCCAAATAAATTATTAAGGCTAAATAGAGAGTTTATAAATCTTACGGCCAGGTCCACTATGTCGACAAGAAATTATCTGTCGCTTAGTTATATTGAAAACAAAAACAAAATAAGAAAATTTGTTTTTGTTTTCAATATAAGTAAGCGATAGATAGTTTCTTGTCGACATCGTGGGCCAGGCCGTTATTTTTTATACATTTTTTTCTTATTTAGCCTTTATAAGCCCTTAATAGTTTTTATAAGAAAGGCCTTTAATTTTTTTTAATTAAAACGAAGTTTAAAATGCAACTTCAAAAATTGTTTAACTATTTTGGCTTGCCTGCAGAAAAACAAGTTTGTCCGGTAGGTGTCGAACCAACAACCCTAAGCTACTAGACTAGTATACTGCGTACTGGCCGAAAAGGCACTCAACCACAAAACTTAATTGTTAATGTAAGGCCTGGATCACACTATCGACACAATGTACCCATTTTCGCCGGCTCACTGCAATAAAGTCATAAGTATTAAGCCAAAATGGCATTACTACTCAATTAATTCTGGAATAAATCTATATGGCTTTATTACCAACGCAGTGTGGTGCAATTATGTAATTAAATTTCAATTACTTGAGAAATAAGGCAAATTTAGATCAGTACTTATGACTTTATTTCAGTGAGACGAAAAAAATTGGTACATTGTACCGGTAATGTGATCCAGGCTTAAGCCTTAAAAATAATTTACAGAGAATATAATTAACCAGTGCAAATTGATTATTTAACCATACACAATTTGTTAATTTAAATTCCAACAACATTTATCAGTATCTAACTGTAAATTTAACAATTTAAATTGGTTAGATCTACTAACTCTCTCTCTTCTTCTTCTTCTCTCTCTCTCTCTCTCTCTCTCTCGCTCGCTATCTCTTCCAGTAAGAATATTTTATTGTTACCAACATTTTAGTTAATCAACTTTACTTGTCACTTTCTAAAGTAAAACTTTTCAGAAAAATAACAAATATAATAAAACCATTACAACTGGTATTTTTTGCACTTAAGCTTTTTTTTTTTTTTGTTTGTTTTGCGGTTTTTACTCCTCATAATTGCCATTTTCCAAGAAGAATCTTCAGTTTAAATTTATGAAAAACTATACAAAATTGTGCAAGACATGAAAAATGGTGAAATATGAAATTTTATATCTATTTCTTTTAGTACTTAAAAACTTGTTGTTTTTGCGGTTAAAAAAAAGGTTGTAAAATTTCAACAAAAATATTCTGTAATTGCGGGTAAAATGTGAAAATTCATTTAAAAGTAGATTGAAATTATAAACAAGTATTTTCACACCTATAGTCGAAGAATTTTTTAATAGTAAAGAAAATTCAAATTAGCAGCTTATGTAATATTTTAAATGAACTTCTGAAGTTCATGGTACAAAACTTGTTCAGTGTGACAATAATATAATAATATAGAGAACTACAGCATTTCCAAGTACAATATTTTAGGGAGAAAATCATAAACAAAAAACTGAAAGACTATAATATACTCTAGGGCAGCTACGTCCAAACACTGTTGCCAGAACTTCTAGGGGTGAAATCGTCAAAAACTACAGATTTCTGTGCAAAAAATCGTCAAGTCATTTTAGAAAATCGTCAAAAAAAACGTCAAATCAAATATATTAAATTTTTTTGTATTTTAATTGTTTTATTACAAAAACTATTACTATGGTTCAAGCTTATTAACTATGCTTTCAACAAATATACACATATACATTAAATATATGTATATTACCTAAACATGAAAACCATTAAAATTAAAAATAAAAGCTAAAAAAGCTTAAAATGAAATCAGAATTCACATACGTACATATATATTTATCTTTAAAACAGATAATTTATAAAAAAATAATTAGCATTTTTGTTATAGAAACATTTTATGTATAAATATCAGAATTTAACATTTTGAACACAAAAAAATCATAACATAACAAAAAACCAGCTCTAAAAATGCAATACTAAAAAAAGTTTCCATATATGTTAAATTTAGAAAAATCGTCATTTCTGGACCTAAAATCGTCACTAGTGTATTTTGAGAGGTGAAAATCGTCAAAATGCAGAGAAATCGTCAATTCTGGCAACAGTGCGTCCAAACCATATGCACAATGTGCAAAGTCTTACAAAAGAGCTTTTGTGCTTTCACACCGAAGAGAAAACAACAGCTAATCAGGTCACGACGACAACAATGATTTCTCTTACTTTGCAAAGAAACAATAACAATCAATAACAAATTGAAATTGAACAAATGAAAATGTCAGAGTATGTGTGTTTTGACGTAGCTCCTCTAGGGCAGTGTCCCGCAAAATAAAATATGTTTGTATTGGTGAGAAAAATGAGAGTAAAATAATTTTGCACTTGAAGAAAAGTTTTGTAATATAAAACACATGATGTGGTTATTAGTTGTTTGAATTTTGTTTTGTAAATAAGCGATTTACTAAAAACTTAAATAAAAAGTAAAAATTTAACAACCATTCAACAATTTAGTGTATAAATTCAAAATTAAATTTATTCACAGCTCTGTTGATATTATTAAAATGCCTTTTTAAACTATTTTCCCTATTATTTTTAAATATTCCATAACATAAAATGCATTGCATATTGCCAAAAGCATTTTTAATCACGAAATATTTCCCAGCTTCCATAATTATATTATCAATTTTTTGTCTGTGGAAATTTATTAAATTTGAACTTTAATTTCGTTCCGTGTGCTCAAAAAAAAACTAAACAAACAACCAGGAAAAAATTAATACATGCGTGCACAACTTAATTCGTCGATTGCTCAGTGACGACTAAATGAAAGAGCATAAGCATGTATGTGATTTTCATCGGCACACAGGGTGACCGATGACATTTTTCAAAAAGTGGCACCAAATAGGGGATTTATCAAAAAAAAGGGCAAAATTAAAAATAAAAAAAAACGAGAAAACTGCACTAAACTTTTTATTTTTAATGTATTTTCATATAACTCACCCTAAATAAAGGGAGTCAAAAAGTGGCAAGGCAGTCGAAAAAGGGGAAACGCAGTCGAAAAAGTGGCAAATTGCCACTTTAGTCGGTCAAACGGTGCTATGGCTTGCGGGTTACTGCTCTAGGGCCATAATTTTATAGAAAGACAACTCAAAACTGAAAGCTAGACACAAAGAACAGCTTTTCTCTCTCTCTCTCTACTCGCTTTGCTGCACATTAAACCTGATATAAAGAATTGATACCTTTAAATATCTCGCTTAATGCTTTACACAGTTTTATCTGCTCAATCCTTGTTCCTTTTACCTAAACGCCTTTGCTCAATTACAATTTAATTCAACTGTCAAAATATATAAAATATTGTGGCGCTTTTTTTTGTACGCTCTGCCAAAATCAACATAAATTCAAACAACAACAACAAAAAATCTCCACTATAATAATAAAGGTATTCACTTCAGTTATTTTCTTGTTGGAAAAATGGAAAAATGTAAATTTTTTACAACAAACACAGGAAAAAAAATTCCACCTAAAGTTGAATTTTTAATTTCAACTTTTGGTGAATTTTTTTCCTGTGTTTGTTGTAAAAAAAATACATTTTTCCATTTTTCCAACAAGAAAATAACTGATGTGAATACCTTTAATAAAAGCGACTAAATCAGGGTTTTAGAAAACAAACATTTTCATATTCATATGCTGTTTAATATTAAAATGTTTTAATAAATAAAATCAATAAAATTGGGAATGTGTCAGTAAGAGTGCATGATAAATTTATTTAATATTCTGCAGGCGCACACACACAGCACAGGCATCCATGTGAGCCAGGTTTGCCTAAGCAAGGAGTCAGTCGCCGCATCAGAGAAGCAAGGTTAAAAGGGATGGAAAACATAATAATCACCTGTTAGTTGCCAATAATCCATAAATCATGTGGTGCAGACAAAGTGTCTGCATATTTTAATTGATTTATAAAATAAGCTAAAATGAGATTTTTTATTTGTATTTAGATTGAAAATTTATTAAACGTTTTTTCAAATAAATACAGTTATTAGACACGCACAAAATGTGTAATTTAATGGTATTAAGGTTTGAAAATATTTTTGGGGGCAGAAAATTTTTAGTAAATAAACTGAAATTTGAAACTTCAAAAAAGGTAGAATTAAATAAAACAGGGTTTTTGTTAAATTCTATGTAAAATGCTTTAAATTGATTTAAAACGATTTCTATATTTTTTTTATACGTTATAAAAAAGTTCAGGTAAAGCTTTCAGTAAAACTTTCAAAAAAAAGGAGGAAAATTATGATATCGATAAATTATTTAATGAAAGAACTTTTTTGGGAAAAGTTATCTTATTTGTAAAAATAATGACTTCTAAGGAAAGTCATAGGAAAAATCAAATTTTAGAAATGTCTTGTATAAAAAGGACTGTGTCAGTTCGCAGCACAGTTTTCTTATAGAAAAGTCTACAACAACAGCCACAGCATACTTTTCTTATAGAAAAGTCCACTGCGCCAGTCAGAGCACACTTTCGTTAGAAAAAATTCGAGTGCATTAATCACAGCACACTTTTTTTATTATACGTTTCAGTCACAACACAACTCTCTTATAGAAAAGTCGAAGGTACACTTTTCTTATAGAAAAATCAACTTTGTCAGTTACAGTAGACTTTTCTTTTCGAAAAATCAAATGTGTCAGTCACAGTAGACTTTTCTTATAGAAAAATCAACTGTCAGTCACAGTAACTTTTTTTATAGAAAAATCAACTGTGTGTGTCACAATAGACTTCCCATATAGAAAAATCTACTGTATCAGTCACAGAAGACGTTTCTTTTAAGAAAAAATCAACTATGTCAGTCACTGTAGACTTTTCTCACACAAAAGTCGACTGTATCTGTCACAGCACACTTTTCTTATACAATAGTTGTATGTGTCCGTCACAGCACACTTTTCTTATATAAAAACGTCGACTATGTCAGTAGCAGCACACCTGCACAAACATTACGCATCTTTGTATGTACATACTTGTATATACATACATGTATATCATGTATATAAATGTATGTACATATGTATGTGTACAATGTACATATGTATGTATGTACCAGGCATGTGTTTTTATAAAAAAAAATTAATTCAATTGCATTTCTGCCAAAGTACTCATACGTGAGTCTGTTTTTAATGCTGATTTAAGGAAAAAGATATGTATGAACACAAAAATTTTGTGATAAAAACAATAAACAACTGGTGGCCAAAAATACATATACATATGTATGTATGTATGTATTTAACATAAAAACTATCAAAATAACTCAAACATAAACCGTTATAATAACAACAAAAACATGTAGCAAGAGCAATAAGAGCAGGATACCCGCCATATTGATGTAATATCAATATTTGTATTGTTATGAATAAAAATCACAAACACACAGGTTTAGGTGAATAACTGTGAGTGTGTGTGTATGTGTGTGTGTATGCGATAAATGGTAAAGTGTGATGTGGTGAGGTTGGCTTTCACGATTACTTATACTAAGTACCAGTGATGCCAACTTTTTTGGCTCTAAAAGCACATCATAATTTAAAAAAAGCACAAAATAGCGTAGTTTTGAGATCTAAAAAGAGTAAAAAGCACTAACGTGAAAAAAAGAGTAAAGATCAGGTGAAGTTCAATAATGTTTAATATTTTCTAAGCTATTCTCTATTTCGGCAATAGTATCAACATCTTTAATGAAATATATCAGACGAAAAAGGTATGCTTTGCACTGAGAAAATAGCAACATCAAGTTTTTATTAAAGTAATTTTAAGAAATACACAAATTTCTTAAAAGCACTACTTAGTGCCTTTTCTTAGTTTGGCATTAACGCTCAAAATTTGGCGTTTTGAGTCTTCAAAAAGCACTAAAAATAGTGCCAAAAGCACCAAGTTGGCATCGCTGCTAAGTACATAGAAAAAAAATCCCATTATGGTAATTTTTCATTGGAATAAAGTTTATTTTGCGAGAAATGATTTTAAGTCATTAGCAGAAAAAACGTGTTGTATACATACACATATGTGCACATGTATGTATGTACATTGAGGTGGCCGTTATTTTATTTTTTTTTTATTTCTTCTACTCTCACTCCCCAAATCGGTTAAGTTTTATGTAAAAAAAATTCATACCGATAAGTTGTGTTTTAGGGGGTGCGTCCGCCCCCTAAGTATGTAGGTATGTGCATCTATTTTTTTTTTTTTTTTTTTTTTTGTAATATGTAAATATGTATTTACATAAAATAACAAAAATTAAAAATTTTAAAAACACCCGACTTTTTTCAGAAAAGATGTTATATCTTCTAAACGGCTGGACCGATTTTCTTCAAACATAGCTAAGAACCCTCTCGATCAAGTCAACTTTCAAACTAAATGAAAATCGGTCCAGCCGTTTGGCCTGTACGTGTACACGGACAGACACACAGATACACAGACACACAGACACACAGACACACAGACACACACTACAAACTTATAACACCCCTTTTTTTAGTCGGGGTTTAAAATATGTTTGTTTAATATTTTTATGACTTTAAGTAAATATTGATTTTCAGTCAACAAAGTTTTATTAATTTATGTGCAATTTGAATTACAATAAATAGTAGAAAGAGATAAATAAACACATGTATACAGCCATACATATAGGGTGTTTTTTTAGAGGTATAAAACTTTGAAATGAAATAAAACACAAAAAAATCGTTTTAATGTCCATCAATTTGGCTTAATTGGAAGGATAATTTTATGTCATTAATGTTTAAATATGATTTCGAGCATGTGGCCGCCGCGGCTGGCTCGAATAAAGCCAATTCTACAGGTCCAATTTTCAACCACTTTTTCGAGCATATGGGGCCGTATGTTGGCAATAACGCCACGAATGTTGGCTTCCAAGTCCCCTAACGTTTCTGGTTTGTTGGCGTATACGAGCGACTTCACATATGCCCAAAGAAAATAATCCAATGGTGTCAAATCACACGATCTTGGTGGCCAATTGACAGGTCCATTCCGCGAAATTATGCGCTCATCGAATGTTTCCTTCAATAAATCGATTGTGACGTGCGCTGTGTGGCATGTAGCGCCGTCTTGTTGGAACCACAACTCATCCACATTCATGCCATCCAATTCGGGAACAAAATAGTCGGTTAGTCGGCTCCAATTGCTGTGCACGGTGGCGAATCGATTCATTCGGGTCCTCTTCAACACTTTGCTCTACAGCGGCAATTGTTTCTTCGGTGCGCACTGTTCGACGTCTCTGCGGATGCGTATCATCACATAGAGTAAACGTAGTGCGAAAACGATCCATGGTTAACCGAATTAATTGCTCTGATGGACGATTATGTCGACCATAAAATGGACGGAGCTTGCGGTAAACTTCGCGAACTGAACCATTATTTTCGAAATAAATTTGCACGATTTGCAAGCGTTGTTCTTTTGTCAACCTGTTCATGATGAAATGGCAAACCAAACTAAATATTAATCACTTGACAGCTGACAAAATGGCCGCCAGTTAAAAAAGTGATGCCAACTTAAAGTTCTATACCCCAATAAAAAACACCCTTTACATGCATACACTTTTACATTTACAGGAACAGCCAAGTGGCACTTTAACGACTCTTTTTAATCTTCCAGATTATTACTGATTTAATATTACATTTTTCGCTGCCAAATTGTGTTTTTACCGAATAATTTTGACAATTGTTGGACGAGTTATTGGTGGGTTATACATTTTCCTCAGCAATGTGTAATCTTCCATTGCTGAGGAATACAATGGCTTTCCCCTTAAGAAATTAATAAGCGATTCGGATAGGTATTAAAGGGTTGCATTTGTATACTCGTTTGTATAGCCAAAACAAATATACCATGGTATGTACCATATAATTGTAGTGTGAGCGACAGAACTAGTATAAGAGTTATTGTGTGTGCGCGCTTTTCCAAATTAAAATACAATTGAAAACAAATAACAATTGCTTATTGTATTGCTGCTGAGCAACTGTTTGATCTGGTTTTGCTCAAAAAATACATATTGTAATACAAATATATGAAAAAACCACTATTGAAACAAATACATGATGTGCAGACGCTCGTTATGTTATTTTGTGGCGCAGCCAAAGTATAGAGAGAGAAAGAGACAATTTTGCTCTGAGAGTAATTACAAATGCATGTGTTTCATGTACATGTATCATTTACTTACATATGTATGTGCAATTTTGCTTTCATTCATTCATTCATCAGCCAATTACATTTTTTCTCAACACGTCATAAGGCACTTATGGTAAAAGCAGTTTTATGTATCTTATTTGCCTTAGAAAAACAAAAAAAAAAAAAAAAATAAATGTGTTGTTTTGATTTGCTCATTGCCCAACCATACAATAATTGCATAAAAAATCAACATTTACAACTAGTAACAGAAAACGATAAATAACATATTTGTTCATACCAGAACCAAAAAACACGCAAAACTAGTGCAAACAGATGTATCTGTGCAATGCTATAATAGGTATTAGGTGGTAAGCTTCAGAAAAAAATATTAAAAAAATTCCATCACGTCAGAATTTTTTTTTTTTTTTTATAAGACCACGTAATATTTTCAGGAGGTATACGATTATAATTTGTCACAACTTGAAGGCAGTTTGCCCGACGTCGACCAAAAGCACACCATCGTCTAACTAAAAAATTTTGCTTCAAATCATCTAAATATGAAGAGCTACAAAAAAACAATGATTTCGTAGTTACACAATTCTTTTGGGGGCATCGTAAACGTTTCATCACACGGGTCCTTCCGTTGTACTGAACTAAAGGCCGGGGCACAATGAATCCTTCATACGTTAAACTTCGCCTTTTCCAACTGACAGCTAAGTTGAAATACATGGTTTCTTGTGAGGGCTGTTACATTCAGTACGTGACCGCCAACGCAAAGTACAAAAACTGGTTAACTTTTAACTTTTTGCGTACGTTGAGTAGTTTGACAGATATTGGCTGGTTTTTTTGGTATGTTCTGAATTAGATTTTTGTGTTTTGTGGCAGCAAAAATTAAATTAAACAAAAGAACTAAACGAAATAAATAAAAAATTTTAATTTAATGAATAAAATGGAGAATAAACCTATTGAAGCTGTTCAAATACTTCCGTCAATAAAGTACTCATTGTGCCAACATTCTCCGTCGTTGCGATAATGTCAGTTAAAAAAGTCGAAGTATAACGTATGACGGATTCATTGTGCCCCGGCCTTTACACGATAGGAATACGACATCGCCGACGATTAATTTAATCGCCCGCTACGATTGCGAAAGATTCTCCAACGACTGAAAATGATAGCTGGGCATGCTACCAAACCATACCAAAAGAGCACTTATATAGGTGCTTCCAGCGAAGCACCATTTTTTGCTGTTTGTCAGTGTGTACATATTACTATTGGCTAAAGTATGAGTGTAGTTGAATGTTAATTATTAGTAACGGTAAATTAATTTGTTACTTTTTGTAAATGAATGTATTTTAATTAAAACTAAGTTATTTTTTGCGAGCATCAAAACAAATAAATTAAATTTATTATTAATCGGTGCTTCTGGCGTTATTTTATTTTGTTGGCATTATGGCTAAAAAATAATTTAAATTATTTGAGATAGGAAAAATATTGGAGAGATTTCAAAGTTGCCATTTTGTGAAATATTGTTACACTAACTTTGAATAAAATAAAGTTGTTATTTTATTCAAAATTGTTGTTTTACTCAAAGTTGTCACTTTTTTTCAAAGTTGTCACTTTGTTCAAAGTTGCCACTTTGTTGACAGTTCTACTTTTTTTTTTCAAAGTTGCCACTTTGTTCAAAGTTGTCACTTTTTTTCAAAGTTGCCACTTTGTTCAAAGTTGCGACTTCGTTCAAAGGTGCCACTTTGTTCAAAGTTGCCACTTTGTTCAGTCACTTTCCTAAAAGTTGTGACTTTGTGCAAAGCTGTCAATTTTTTTATCAAAGTTGTCACTTTGTTCAAAGTTGCCACTTTTTTTTCAAAGTTTCCACTTTGTTAAAATTCTCCACTTTATTCCAATTGAACGAAAATGAAATGTTACTCCCAGTTTATCGAAGACAGTCGAAACGTCTGCCTATATGTATTGAAAATAAAAAGAAAAGAACTCGAATTTATTTTTCGTTTTCAATATAAATAGGCAGACGAGAATTTTTGACTGTCTTTCATAAACTGGCAGTTAATTACTGTTTTAAAGGTCGTTTAAAGCACCTCCTAACATTTTTCAATATAAAGCTTTTTGTGACATAGCTTTAAAAAAACATTAGCTTCGGCTTGTTTGCTCTCCTATTCTAGCAAATGACAAAAATCCAAACAATTCTATAAGAGTTAAGACGTCTTCGAGAAGATATTTGTACGTTTCATAAGCTTTTAAGGCTGCTGGCAGCGATTCGTTAGTGCATATTTTTAAAAATTTTACTGTTTTTTTTTCAAGTACCATAAAAGAGTTTTTAAATAAAAAAATATGAAATAAATAAAAAAATTTTTTTGCTTATTTTATTTGCTCCATTAGTAACAAGCAACTAGAAGTTTTACTTTGCCACATATGGAAAATTCTCTAATTTTATTTTAACAAAACACCAGTGATACAAATAAATATTGGATAATTTTTTTTTAATAAATGTGTTTGAGTATTCATAACATATGTATTCTCAACAATCCAGTTGGAACATTTTTTTTGTTTAAAACAATTTTTATTGATGATTTATGGCAAAAAATTTTATCATAATTATAGTGTGGTTTTTTTCACGTTATGTTTTAGTGCAGTTGATATTATTGGATTGTGCGCGCTAGCAAAAAAAAAAAAAGTTTTATTTAACTGGAAATTTGCTTTTAGTTATTTCATAAATTTATTATTTTTTTTTTATTTTTATTACGAGTCAAGTTTATTTAACAGAATTTTTTTTTTTAATTTAATAAACTAGTGACAGTGAAAGCAATAAAGTGCTAATTTAATAGTTTATGACTTTTTGAAAAGTAATAGTGTTTTCACACTGAAAGTTAAAACCTGGTTTTAACGTTAAAACCATAAGCAGCTGATTTTGCATTCACACTGCAAATTTGTTAAATTCAGGTTTTAACTCACAGGCTATCTAATAACTTTGCGCAAAATAAAATAAATCTCCTGCAGAAATGGGTGCATTTGTTGTAGCATTTTTTCTGCTTTTTAATAACCTTGTTGGACAAACTGTACAACAACAGTTTTTATTAATATGAAAAACTGAGATATTTCACAATGCGCTCTAAAATGGAAATTATTTTATATTTTGTAAATATTTTTTTTTTTTTTAATTATGGAACTTATACAGAATGAAGATGTGCTTGGAAATAAAGTTATTATATATAAAAAATGCACAAATACATTGTAAGATAAACTTTTTTTATAGGCAGATGAATGTCATTCATATTGTCTATTTTCACTTTCCAGAGTTCAATGAAAATATTTTCTTTGTTTTCCTTATAAAAAAAACTCTTTTTTTCCCATAATTTTTTATTATTGTTGCTGCTGCATCCATTTTTAAGTTGAACATCTTTCAAGCGCCATCTATTGTTATTCACTGGCATAAACATTATCAGCCGCTGTCGGTCATTTCAACTTGGCAGCACTGAATTTATCACAGCGAAAACAAGGTTGCATTTCATAAGACCAACTTAAAATCAATTCAAAAATGGTTTTAATTCGGTATTAACAAAAACAATTTGTAGTATGGTAAAACCAGGTTTTAACAGTTGGTTTTAACGTTAAAACCATGTCAGTGTGAAATGAAAACACTATAAATGTGTCTGTTGACAGATTTACAATAACTTTCGCTACAATAATTTAGACTGGCAGCTAACGGATGTCATTAAACAAAAACCCATTCCACTCACATTTTGTAGTGAAGAATTTAGCAAAGAATGCAGTGAATTATAAAGTTATATTCTAATAGCGGTATTCATGGCCGATTGTTAAAGTTAATGTAAGTGTAACATACATAAAAAAAAATTTTATAAGAAATCTAGTTTAAAAAATGCTTTAACTTTAACAATCGTTTATGATTGGTAATGTTAATGTTGGCATTAAAACGTATCTGTCATTATTAACAATAATATATGAAATTTCTAAAATTTAAGATAAAATTTAAGTGTACTACGTTAAAAAATTTTTAAATTACAAATCTTTAAATTTTTAATTGGCTTATTCTAAGTACTATAATCTCGAAAGGAATTTTTCCACCAATTTGTTTACCATAAACTTATCTCTACGAGCAAAGATATTCAACAACAAGCATAAAAATTTTCCTTCAACTCGTAAATATAAACAGCTCAAGATAACATAAAAAATTTTGATATCATAAGTTATTTTTACGTGCGAGCGTTAAAATAAAAGCTGGATATTGATTGGAATGGCCCCATTTACTTGACCGTCTCTTTAGACGAAAGAAGGAAATGAAGAAAAGTACGTACATGCATACGTACAAAATTTCAAAGTGTAAATTCCTGATTTTTCTATATTATATTAAACAATTTTTTTTTCTAGTCTTTTTTTTAAAGTAATTTGTTTAAAAGTACCTTTCCAAACAGTTGTTTTATAAAATACCTAAAACTAATATTTTTTAAAGAACCGAAAAAGGAATTTTTTGAAAATAGTACCTTTTAAAAAGTACTGATTTTAATATACATAATACCTAATTAAAAAGTACTTTTTGTTAAATAGCTTAAGCATTAAAAACAAGTACTTTTTGTATATAATACCTATTTAAAAAGTATTTTTTATAAGAGAACTTAACAATTTAAAGAAAGTACTTTTTAAAAAGTAGCTTTTTAAATAGTTCTCTAATGAAGTAACTAAAATGCATTTTTTTAAGTACCTTAAATCATTTTTTAAAATACATAAGTACATAAAAAGTAATTTTTAAAAAAATTCTTATTTATGTTAAGTACCTCTCAAAAAGTACTACTTTAAAAATTACTTTTTTGAAGTACCTAAAAAGTGCTTTTATAAAAAGAGTACCTTTTAAATACTAACATAAAATATTAAAAAAAAAACAAAGATTCCAAATACATTAAAGACTGAATGTCAAATAAATAAACCTCGATATTTCTTATAAGATCTGGAAACTTTAAAATAGTACCTTTTTAAGTACTGCTCTAAATAAAACTTTTTTTTTACTTTCCTTGCACAAAAACTCTAAACCTTAGAAGAATTTTATAAAATAACTTTCTGAATACTTTTTTATTACCTTCCGAAAAACAACGTTTTCCTAAAGAAAATCCTTTCTAACAAATACTTGTTTAAAAATGAAAATTTCTAAAAAGTACTTTTGTTCAAAAAGTGTGTATTTACGTTTTTATGAACTACTTTTTCTGAAAAAAATCTCTCTGAAGTACTCTTATACTTCTTTCCTAAATAGCAAAATATTTATTTGTTATTATGTACATATATCTGGATTTATTAAGGTGGTACTTAATTCTCTGTGTGTGTTATTAAATGTTTTTTTTTTAATTCAATTACTAGATTTAATTGTTGTAAAGCTTTAAGGTAAAATCTCATAACATTTCAGCCTATAAGCTTTTAAGACAAATTCTAATTTAAAAAATAGTACCAATTTAGAAACATAAATTTCTAAGAAGTACTGCCACTATTTTTTAAAAATACTATTTTGAAATATTATTTTTTTGAAAAAGGTACTATTTTGTAAAAAGGTACTATTTTGTAAAAAAGTACTATTTTGTAAAAAATTCTGTTTTTAAAAAAGAATTTTTAGCAAGAGTACTATTTTTAAATAATTACTTTTCCAAAAGTACTATTTTTAAAAAAGTACTTTTACACAAGTAATATTTTTGAAGAAAGTACTTTTTCTAAAAGTACTATTTTTAAATAACTACTTTTGCAAAAGTACTATTTTTAAATAAGTATATTTCCAGAAGTACTATGTTTAAAAAAGTACTTTTCTAATAGTACTCTTAAAAAAAAAGTACTTTTCCACATGTACTATTTTTAAGAAAGTACTTTTTCAAAGGTACTATTTAAAAAAAAAATCTTTTCCACAAGTACTATTTTCAAAAAAGTACAGTTTTTAAAAATATTTTTAAAAGTACTATTTTTTAAAAAGGACTTTTCCAAAAGTACTTTTTTAAAGTACTTTTTCTAAACGTACTACATATTTTTAAGTAACTACTTTTGCAAAAGTACTATTTTTAAATAAGTACATTTCCAGAAGTACTATGTTCAAAAAAGTACTTTTCTAAAAGTACTGTTTCAAAAAGCACATTTTCTGATTAACATCTTGCACAAAGATCGGCTATTGCTGCTTTCATAAGAAGTTTTTCAGAATAATTTTTTTTGTTGCTTTTTAAACCACATTTTATTGAAAAAAGGTACACCCAGAAACAAAACAGCTTAAAATCAATAAAAACCACATTGAATTAATAAGAAGCATTAACGAAAGTCTAGCCATGTTGAAATTTCTTAATTCAATATGGAAAAATATTAATTCACAGTA